>OV656737.1:12457500-13767500 GCA_927399415.1 Macaria notata | reverse complement strand
AACCTAACCTAACCTAACCTAACCTAACCTAACCTAACCTAACCTAACCTAACCTAACCTAACCTAACCTAACCTAACCTAACCTAACCTAACCTAACCTAACCTAACCTAACCTAACCTAACCTAACCTAACCTAACCTAACCTAACCTAACCTAACCTAACCTAACCTAACCTAACCTAACCTAACCTAACCTAACCTAACCTAACCTAACCTAACCTAACCTAACCTAACCTAACCTAACCTAACCTAACCTAACCTAACCTAACCTAACCTAACCTAACCTAACCTAACCTAACCTAACCTAACCTAACCTAACCTAACCTAACCTAACCTAACCTAACCTAACCTAACCTAACCTAACCTAACCTAACCTAACCTAACCTAACCTAACCTAACCTAACCTAACCTAACCTAACCTAACCTAACCTAACCTAACCTAACCTAACCTAACCTAACCTAACCTAACCTAACCTAACCTAACCTAACCTAACCTAACCTAACCTAACCTAACCTAACCTAACCTAACCTAACCTAACCTAACCTAACCTAACCTAACCTAACCTAACCTAACCTAACCTAACCTAACCTAACCTAACCTAACCTAACCTAACCTAACCTAACCTAACCTAACCTAACCTAACCTAACCTAACCTAACCTAACCTAACCTAACCTAACCTAACCTAACCTAACCTAACCTAACCTAACCTAACCTAACCTAACCTAACCTAACCTAACCTAACCTAACCTAACCTAACCTAACCTAACCTAACCTAACCTAACCTAACCTAACCTAACCTAACCTAACCTAACCTAACCTAACCTAACCTAACCTAACCTAACCTAACCTAACCTAACCTAACCTAACCTAACCTAACCTAACCTAACCTAACCTAACCTAACCTAACCTAACCTAACCTAACCTAACCTAACCTAACCTAACCTAACCTAACCTAACCTAACCTAACCTAACCTAACCTAACCTAACCTAACCTAACCTAACCTAACCTAACCTAACCTAACCTAACCTAACCTAACCTAACCTAACCTAACCTAACCTAACCTAACCTAACCTAACCTAACCTAACCTAACCTAACCTAACCTAACCTAACCTAACCTAACCTAACCTAACCTAACCTAACCTAACCTAACCTAACCTAACCTAACCTAACCTAACCTAACCTAACCTAACCTAACCTAACCTAACCTAACCTAACCTAACCTAACCTAACCTAACCTAACCTAACCTAACCTAACCTAACCTAACCTAACCTAACCTAACCTAACCTAACCTAACCTAACCTAACCTAACCTAACCTAACCTAACCTAACCTAACCTAACCTAACCTAACCTAACCTAACCTAACCTAACCTAACCTAACCTAACCTAACCTAACCTAACCTAACCTAACCTAACCTAACCTAACCTAACCTAACCTAACCTAACCTAACCTAACCTAACCTAACCTAACCTAACCTAACCTAACCTAACCTAACCTAACCTAACCTAACCTAACCTAACCTAACCTAACCTAACCTAACCTAACCTAACCTAACCTAACCTAACCTAACCTAACCTAACCTAACCTAACCTAACCTAACCTAACCTAACCTAACCTAACCTAACCTAACCTAACCTAACCTAACCTAACCTAACCTAACCTAACCTAACCTAACCTAACCTAACCTAACCTAACCTAACCTAACCTAACCTAACCTAACCTAACCTAACCTAACCTAACCTAACCTAACCTAACCTAACCTAACCTAACCTAACCTAACCTAACCTAACCTAACCTAACCTAACCTAACCTAACCTAACCTAACCTAACCTAACCTAACCTAACCTAACCTAACCTAACCTAACCTAACCTAACCTAACCTAACCTAACCTAACCTAACCTAACCTAACCTAACCTAACCTAACCTAACCTAACCTAACCTAACCTAACCTAACCTAACCTAACCTAACCTAACCTAACCTAACCTAACCTAACCTAACCTAACCTAACCTAACCTAACCTAACCTAACCTAACCTAACCTAACCTAACCTAACCTAACCTAACCTAACCTAACCTAACCTAACCTAACCTAACCTAACCTAACCTAACCTAACCTAACCTAACCTAACCTAACCTAACCTAACCTAACCTAACCTAACCTAACCTAACCTAACCTAACCTAACCTAACCTAACCTAACCTAACCTAACCTAACCTAACCTAACCTAACCTAACCTAACCTAACCTAACCTAACCTAACCTAACCTAACCTAACCTAACCTAACCTAACCTAACCTAACCTAACCTAACCTAACCTAACCTAACCTAACCTAACCTAACCTAACCTAACCTAACCTAACCTAACCTAACCTAACCTAACCTAACCTAACCTAACCTAACCTAACCTAACCTAACCTAACCTAACCTAACCTAACCTAACCTAACCTAACCTAACCTAACCTAACCTAACCTAACCTAACCTAACCTAACCTAACCTAACCTAACCTAACCTAACCTAACCTAACCTAACCTAACCTAACCTAACCTAACCTAACCTAACCTAACCTAACCTAACCTAACCTAACCTAACCTAACCTAACCTAACCTAACCTAACCTAACCTAACCTAACCTAACCTAACCTAACCTAACCTAACCTAACCTAACCTAACCTAACCTAACCTAACCTAACCTAACCTAACCTAACCTAACCTAACCTAACCTAACCTAACCTAACCTAACCTAACCTAACCTAACCTAACCTAACCTAACCTAACCTAACCTAACCTAACCTAACCTAACCTAACCTAACCTAACCTAACCTAACCTAACCTAACCTAACCTAACCTAACCTAACCTAACCTAACCTAACCTAACCTAACCTAACCTAACCTAACCTAACCTAACCTAACCTAACCTAACCTAACCTAACCTAACCTAACCTAACCTAACCTAACCTAACCTAACCTAACCTAACCTAACCTAACCTAACCTAACCTAACCTAACCTAACCTAACCTAACCTAACCTAACCTAACCTAACCTAACCTAACCTAACCTAACCTAACCTAACCTAACCTAACCTAACCTAACCTAACCTAACCTAACCTAACCTAACCTAACCTAACCTAACCTAACCTAACCTAACCTAACCTAACCTAACCTAACCTAACCTAACCTAACCTAACCTAACCTAACCTAACCTAACCTAACCTAACCTAACCTAACCTAACCTAACCTAACCTAACCTAACCTAACCTAACCTAACCTAACCTAACCTAACCTAACCTAACCTAACCTAACCTAACCTAACCTAACCTAACCTAACCTAACCTAACCTAACCTAACCTAACCTAACCTAACCTAACCTAACCTAACCTAACCTAACCTAACCTAACCTAACCTAACCTAACCTAACCTAACCTAACCTAACCTAACCTAACCTAACCTAACCTAACCTAACCTAACCTAACCTAACCTAACCTAACCTAACCTAACCTAACCTAACCTAACCTAACCTAACCTAACCTAACCTAACCTAACCTAACCTAACCTAACCTAACCTAACCTAACCTAACCTAACCTAACCTAACCTAACCTAACCTAACCTAACCTAACCTAACCTAACCTAACCTAACCTAACCTAACCTAACCTAACCTAACCTAACCTAACCTAACCTAACCTAACCTAACCTAACCTAACCTAACCTAACCTAACCTAACCTAACCTAACCTAACCTAACCTAACCTAACCTAACCTAACCTAACCTAACCTAACCTAACCTAACCTAACCTAACCTAACCTAACCTAACCTAACCTAACCTAACCTAACCTAACCTAACCTAACCTAACCTAACCTAACCTAACCTAACCTAACCTAACCTAACCTAACCTAACCTAACCTAACCTAACCTAACCTAACCTAACCTAACCTAACCTAACCTAACCTAACCTAACCTAACCTAACCTAACCTAACCTAACCTAACCTAACCTAACCTAACCTAACCTAACCTAACCTAACCTAACCTAACCTAACCTAACCTAACCTAACCTAACCTAACCTAACCTAACCTAACCTAACCTAACCTAACCTAACCTAACCTAACCTAACCTAACCTAACCTAACCTAACCTAACCTAACCTAACCTAACCTAACCTAACCTAACCTAACCTAACCTAACCTAACCTAACCTAACCTAACCTAACCTAACCTAACCTAACCTAACCTAACCTAACCTAACCTAACCTAACCTAACCTAACCTAACCTAACCTAACCTAACCTAACCTAACCTAACCTAACCTAACCTAACCTAACCTAACCTAACCTAACCTAACCTAACCTAACCTAACCTAACCTAACCTAACCTAACCTAACCTAACCTAACCTAACCTAACCTAACCTAACCTAACCTAACCTAACCTAACCTAACCTAACCTAACCTAACCTAACCTAACCTAACCTAACCTAACCTAACCTAACCTAACCTAACCTAACCTAACCTAACCTAACCTAACCTAACCTAACCTAACCTAACCTAACCTAACCTAACCTAACCTAACCTAACCTAACCTAACCTAACCTAACCTAACCTAACCTAACCTAACCTAACCTAACCTAACCTAACCTAACCTAACCTAACCTAACCTAACCTAACCTAACCTAACCTAACCTAACCTAACCTAACCTAACCTAACCTAACCTAACCTAACCTAACCTAACCTAACCTAACCTAACCTAACCTAACCTAACCTAACCTAACCTAACCTAACCTAACCTAACCTAACCTAACCTAACCTAACCTAACCTAACCTAACCTAACCTAACCTAACCTAACCTAACCTAACCTAACCTAACCTAACCTAACCTAACCTAACCTAACCTAACCTAACCTAACCTAACCTAACCTAACCTAACCTAACCTAACCTAACCTAACCTAACCTAACCTAACCTAACCTAACCTAACCTAACCTAACCTAACCTAACCTAACCTAACCTAACCTAACCTAACCTAACCTAACCTAACCTAACCTAACCTAACCTAACCTAACCTAACCTAACCTAACCTAACCTAACCTAACCTAACCTAACCTAACCTAACCTAACCTAACCTAACCTAACCTAACCTAACCTAACCTAACCTAACCTAACCTAACCTAACCTAACCTAACCTAACCTAACCTAACCTAACCTAACCTAACCTAACCTAACCTAACCTAACCTAACCTAACCTAACCTAACCTAACCTAACCTAACCTAACCCTAACCTAACCAACCTAACCCGCGAGCGCCACGAAATTCTTACGCTCCGCGATCGAAAATCCAAACCCGTGGTTAAAGTGCACCGATTTTAGTGCCGCGAACGTGAAAGTGTGCATCAAGTGTTCGTCAACAAATATTTCAGTGCCAAATCCCAGTATAAGTTGCGGCTGGACCTCTGGGAGCACTTTTCCCGCAGAAGGAACACGAAATTGCAAAACACCGCCACGGGGAACGATTTTTTCGACCGAAATTTGCCTTTGAGCGCGTGCGCTGCGAAAACAAGATCAGCACCCCACCAGTTTTTGCTGCTTATATTGAAGCTGACCACCTGGACTACCTGCTGACAAGAATCCAGATTTTTCCCTTCGCGCCCTTGGGAGCTACGGGGAAAAAACTGGATGACCTACTTTTCCAGCAGGACTTCGCAGCTGTTCTGGAAGTTATTTTTGGACACAACTAGCAAGATCTTTTGCAGCGGAGTACAGAGACACCTTCCCGGACCTTTTTGGACTAAAATTAGAGAAGATACAGACATTTCAAAAATTAGGTAATTTTCAAAAAATCGTATACAAAAAAGTAGATCTGTAAGGTAGCATTCTAAAAATATTGTAAAAAGCCTCACTTCAAGAGCTCTCATTTGAGACCTCAACCATATTTTTTGGATTAGTAGTTCCCAAACTGCAGCCATTTGTAGCAAAGTCGGGAATCTTGGTCGGAAATTTGTGTTTTCGGTCAGGAGAGAGCTCATTGTGACGTCAGAGAAGCAGGTTTTTGGCAGATAGCGAGTTTTTAAATTTTATTGAGTTTTTTAAAATTAAAAATTAGTTTATTGTTCCCCATCCTAAACCAAATCCAAAAAACTTATCTTGCCCCCCCCTTCTCCCCCCCCTCCCCCGCAAATTCCAAAAAACGGGGTTTTTGGTTTTTATTGACCAGTAAGTGATACTGAACAATAAAAGCAAAAAATCTCGACTTCCCCCCCCTTTTCCCCCCCTTTCCCCCCCCCCTCTCAAAACTCGATTTTAGTGATCTCCTGGTCCTAAAGAACCCCCCCAAAATAATTTTCAATTTCAATTCTTAAAATTCACCTTCCCCCCCCCTCAAAACCCTTGTTGGGACCCCCCCTCACCCAAATTAGGACTGTCCTACCAACCCCCTAACATAACCCGTTGTAAAAGTAGCAAAATCTGGAGATCGCTTTTTGCCACACACCTCCTTTTCTGGCGAGTCGGTTAAGGCCCGATTACCGTCGGCCGAGTGACGTCAGCCGACCATTGCCGAGCGGCCATAGCGCTCGATACCTACACAGCGCAGAACCAGTCGCCGCGTTCTATATTTAGCTTCGCGTGCGCTGACGTCACGCGCCCGGTCGCTCGCTGGCCTCTTTAATTACTTTGGAATATTTGTGAGTTTTGCGGATCGCCCGCGAACTATAATCTCTGTAGGAAACTGTAGTTTGTGATAAAATCTTAATTCTAATTAGGCATAGGTTAGGTAGTATGTTTGTGATTGTAAGTAACAATAAATTGACATTATAATTAGTTATAAATTAGGTCACTAAGTTGAGAAGGTTAATTGACCTGTACCTACTACATTTTAAGTCAAAACATTTAGATAAAATACCTTATACGGGTTTTGTTTGTTTGTATAGTTCGTAGTTAAATTGTACACGGGTTATTTATAACTTTCGTCGAAATAAGACTGAGACCTATGTATTGTATTTAAAAATACCTATTGTATGTGTACGGCGTGTGTGCGTGCGCGGGAGCAAGCTGTTATCAGGCGGCGCGGAACGACTTGTTATCTTGTTATCGGACGACCTCCTGCCCCCGCGCTCGCGCCCCGCGCCCGCGCCCCGCGCCCCCCTCACGAGCGCTCGCCTTCTGGAGCGGTATCTCGACAACGGGAAGAGCTAGGAACACGGGGTTTTTTGTAAAAAGACAGTAACTACGCTTACAAAATAGTGGGCTACATACCGGAACTGACCATAATTATAATTAGGTTAAAAATTGTTGTTATTGTTGTTATTATTGTTGTAAAACCTATTTGTACCTAATTGACTACCCCCTACCCTTTACATAGGGGAGAAATTGTTGACTAATTTTAACTGTTTAATTGCACGTTCTAGAAATAAGTTAAGCTATATAAGAATTAGAATAGATATAAAATAAAGGTTACCTACTGACGTCGACCCATATACTTAGTATATTAGCGACCAAGTAAAACTGATAAAAACTGTACCTACTGTATTCATGACTTGTAATTTAATGTAAATTATTTAATGTAATTAACAGCGTGGGAGTAAATAGATATAGTATATTATTATTATTGTTATAAGATTTTAAGACAAAATTAACAGTGCAATACTTAGAACTTAAGACATCGGCCAATTTACAGCCAAAATTAGATCATAATAAGATAGTATTAAGACATTGGCCTCTTTACAGCCAAGCCTCTTTACAGCCAAATCGGTACAAAGATCATAAGACCTATTGACCAATATTGTAAATTGTACATCAATAGGATAACGGCCATTCAATCCACATTATACTTAGATTATTAGTTATTATTATTTTGCAAACTATCATTATTTAAATAGCCTACATACAACAGAGTTCCTGATTGTAATCTGAGTGTAGCCGGCGCCTGCTCGCGGCCACAGAGTGCTGCTGCCGGGACGGTAAGATTTACGGTCACGCGATTTTTGTGTTAGGACTGTTTGCTTTTGTTTTTGCGTCACACTTACGGTCAAAATGTCATTGATGCACACGCCAAAAGCCAGCGTACGCGTCAGCGGCCGCACCAGCTCGCTGGACGAGACCGCAGGACCCTCGGACGCCACAAGCGCGCCTCGTAAGGAAGGCGCAGTACGCCGCAGCATCGGCGAGTGGGAGACTGGGCTGCCGGAGACCAGCGCCGGCACCGCCCCGCTCCTGAAAACATTCACGGTGAGTCCGCCGCAGCCGCGCCGGGCGGCGCCGCGGCTGGCGCCCGGCGCGGCGGCGGCGGGAGCAGCCGCCGGTGGGCGGAGCAGCCCGGGACACGCCTCACCGCCTGCGACGCCCACTCTTGCGGCGGGGGAGCGAAAACACAAAGCGGCACCTACCTGCAAGGAATCAGCCCCGCAAGTAGCGGGCAAGTACAGTCCCGCAATAACTAGCGATGTTGACCGGGTGACTGAGGCAAGACGCTGCCTTGGCAGGCTGAAAGGTGCACTCAGCCGATCGGGCAACATAAAGCGCGAGATAAAGCAGGAAGTACAGGAGTCCGCCGACCGATTGTATCAATTGGTGAAGGAGATTGACGCCGTGCGGGTCCCCGCCTCCAGTCGCCGTCTGGAACCTGAAACAGAAAAGGAACTAGTTAGTACCAGCCAAAGCAGTCTTGACGAAAACGTACTACTACGAAAAATAGAAGAGAGTACAAGGCTGATAAAAGAAAATAATTACAAGTTGGAAACGCTCACGAAAATAGTGAAGGAACAAAAAATCTGTGAACAAACAAATATTAAGGAAGAGATAGGAAAACTAGCAGAGATCATAAAGGAGCGAGGCAGCTATGCCAGTGTCACGGCGGGAACCTCCGCGACTTCGCGACCTAGGGAGATGTCCGAGATGCACTCCATTATCGTGGCATCAAAAGACGACCAACAGTCGGGAGACCAGGTCTTCGAGGAAATTAAGCGCGTCATAAACGCGAAAGAAGAAGGGCTTAAAATAGACAGGATTAGGAAGGCAAAGGATAGAAAGATCATTGTGGGATGCAGGGACAGGGAGGAAATAAAGAAGGTGCGGGAAAGATTAGCGGAAAAGGACGGGCAGCTGAGCGTAGAGGACATCAAAAACAAAGACCCTCTAATCATTTTATATGGTGTTCTGAAGGCCAACACGGATGATGACGTGATTCGGGCACTCCGCTCACAAAATAAACACATATTCGCGGACCTTGGCGAGAGCGACGACCGGCTGGAGATCCGCTTTCGCAAACGCGCGCGGAATCCTCTCACCGAGCACGTCGTGCTTAAAGTGTCTCCGCGAGTGTGGCAGCGCTTCACCAACGCGGGGGCGGCGCACGTCGACATGCAGCGGGTCAGAGTTGCTGACCAGTCCCCCCTAGTGCAGTGCTCGCGCTGCCTAGGATACGGACACGGAAAGCGATTCTGCACCGAGGCGGTCGATGTGTGCAGCCACTGCGGCGGAGCGCACCACAAGCAAGATTGTGAGAAGTGGATGTCTGACGCGTCACCCAACTGCGTAAACTGTTTGAAGGCCAAGGCAGCCAGATCCGACCATGGCGCCTTCAGCAATGAGTGCCCGGTGAGGCGCAAGTGGGAGGCACTAGCGCGGTCCACCGTGGCGTATTGCTGAGGGCGTCCCTGGCGGATACAAAGTTGTACAGTGCAACCTGCAGAAAAAGTCCCTGGCTACTGATGAAGTGTTTATGTACGCGGCGAAACATAAAATAACAGTTATGCTCCTTCAGGAGCCATATGTGGGATCGAAAGGAAGACTGAAGAGCTATCCGGGCGCAAGAATCTTCCAAAACGTGGATCATGGAGACGGGATCGTGAAGGCCGCCATTGTGGTTCTAGACCCCACCCTAGACGTGGTACAGTACCCGAAACACACCACTAATAACATCGCAGTGGTGGGACTGAGGACGAAGGCGTGGGAGATCACTTTTCTCTCAATCTACTTTGAGGACACCCAACCCCTCGATCCTTATCTAGACCACCTGAGGAAGATACACGATCAGCTGAAAAAGGGTGAACTCATAGTGGGTGGAGACGTGAACTCGTGGAGCACGTGGTGGGGAAGCGCCAGAACAAATACCAGAGGAGTGGAGATGCTTGGTTTGCTCGGCGATCTTGGACTTCACGTGCTCAACAACAACGATCTCGACGCGCCGACTTTCGACACGATTAGAGGCGGCAAGCGATACACTAGCCATGTCGACATTACTGCTTGCTCATCGAATGTACTCCCGCTGACAAACGCCTGGAAAATAGTCGAAAACATGACGAGCTCGGACCACAATGGCATCACATTTAACATTACACTAACAAAATCTCAAGGCACACACATTACAAGAACCACCAGACTCTACAACACACGGAAAGCAAATTGGCCTCGTTTTCATGAGAAAATGAGCCAATTGAGAGCGGACCAATCACTCACACATACAGACATAGAACACATTGACAATACATATCAAATTGAACACACAGTTAACAAATACACACAAATCATAACACAAACATGCACAGACACTCTACCTAAAATAAAAAACAAAGAGACACTTACCTTGCCATGGTGGACCGAAGATCTCGAACGGCTGAAGCGGGAAGTAAAGACGAGGAAGATGAGGATCCGATGCGCGGCCCCGGTGCGAAGAAAGAAGGTCGTCGAAGAATACCTGGAAAAGAAAGCGGATTATGAGTACAAAGCATGGCAGGCAAGGATAGGGAGTTGGAAGAATCTATGTGGGAAACAGGATCGTGAAAGCGTATGGGATGGAATATACAGGGTCATAAATAGGACACGGAGTAGGGAAGAGGATGCACTGCTTCAGGCTGGGAGTAAAGTGCTGGACGCGAGGGAGTCTGCAGAACTGCTGGCCAGGACCTTCTACCCGCAAGACCTGGAGGACAGCGATAACGCAGATCACCGCCAGATTAGAACCCAAGCACAGACAGTGAATGATGAACAGCAAGATGACCTTGAAGACCCAGCATTTACTGAAACAGAGCTCAATCTGGCGGTGAATTCCTTCAACCCGAAGAAGGCGCCTGGAGCAGATGGCCTCACGGCAGACATCTGCAAGGAGGCGATCAAGAACGACCCCGAACTTTTCCTGAGGTTGACCAACAAATGCCTAGAGCTTGGACACTTCCCGAACAAGTGGAAGGAAGCAACGGTGGTGGTCCTTAAGAAACCCGGGAAGAGTTCCTACACCACGCCCAAGTCTTACAGACCGATCGGCCTTTTGCCAGTACTGGGCAAGGTGTTCGAGAAGATGGTCGTGGCTCGACTCAGACACTACCTACTGCCAGGAACCAGCCCGCGACAGTTCGGATTCGTGCCACAAAAGAGCACAGAAGACTCCCTCTATATCCTGATGCGGCACATCTACAAGAAGCTCGATGAGAAGAGAATCGTGACGATGGTGTCGCTTGATATAGAGGGAGCCTTCGACGGAGCATGGTGGCCCCTGATAAAGAAGAGACTGGCAGAGGAGAGGGTTCCCATAAATCTGAGACGAGTCATGGCCAGCTATCTCGAAAACCGGAGAGTTCGTGTCCGATACGCTGGAGAAGAGTGCGAGAGAAGGACGGAAAAAGGATGCGTGCAAGGTTCCATCGGAGGACCCATGCTCTGGAACCTGCTCCTTAACCCGCTTCTTCTGGAGCTGGAGAGGGAGGAGGCCTATGCCCAGGCATTCGCCGACGACATCTTGTTGGTCTGCGATGGTGGAACAGCCCTAGAAGTGGAGAGACAGGCCAATGCAGCGCTGGCGCACGTTCAGTCGTGGGGTATCAAAAGTAAGCTCAAGTTTGCGCCGCACAAGACGGTAGCAATGACCGTCACGCGCAAGCTGAAGTATGATACCCCTCGCCTGAGCATGGGCGGCGTGAGCATCGGCATGTCGAACGAGATAAAGGTACTCGGGCTGACCATAGACCACAAGTTGACGTTTAACGCACACACGGCGAATGTCTGCAGAAGAGCACTCAACTTCTATAAGCAGCTGGTAAGAACTGCGAAAATACATTGGGGCTTATCGTCGGAAGTCCTCCGAACGATATACACCGCAGTCGTCGAGCCCACGATAATGTACGCAGCCAGCGCTTGGGCACCTGCGACAAGTAAGATCATGATCAAGAACGAACTCGACTCTGTACAAAGAGGATTCGTCCAAAAGATAGTGAAATCTTACCGAACAACATCCCTTAACTCAGTGCTACTGCTGGCTGGCTTGTTGCCGCTAGACATTCGCATCAGGGAAGCGGCAGCCCTGTATGAAATTAAAAAAGGTTTCTCACAGCGAATAGTGGGCGATCGTAAGGTGGAGACGCCGGTAAAGTACACCACCAGACCGCACCCAGCATGTCAGGAGGAGCTGCATTTCAGGTGCTTGGAGGACGGAGCAGCGGTCGAACAAACTTTTAATGAAGGCCTCAATATATACACCGATGGCAGCAAAATCGAGGGAAAAGTGGGAGCAGCCTTATCCATCAGACAAGGCGCCGCCGAAATCAGTACCCGTAAACTGCGTCTGGACGACTGCTGCTCCGTGTATCAAGCGGAACTACTTGCACTGACAGAGGCCACCGAGACAGCCCTCAAAGACAAAAGCACCACCTGCTGTAATATATACAGCGACTCTCGCTCCGCGCTGGAAACGGTAACAAATGTATCCACCCTTCACCCCCTGGCGATTCGAACTAGAGCAAACATTCAGAAGATGAAGAAACAACAAAAACCCATCAATTTGTTCTGGATAAAAGCACACGCAGGGCTCGAAGGCAACGAAAGGGCAGACGAATTGGCGAAGGCGGCTGCATTGACGTTGAAAACAAAAGCAAACTACGACCGCTGCCCGGTTTCATTCATCAAGCGACAAATACGCTATGACTCGCTTGATGAATGGAACCGGCGTTATAAATCCGAGAACAAAGCAGCGATTACCAAAGTCTACTTCCCAGACGCTATCGAGGCATACCCCGTGATACGCAAAATAGAAATGGACCATTGGATAGTCCAGCTATTCACAGGGCATGGCGGGTTCTCCGAGTACCTGCACAGATTCAAGTGCAAGGAGAGCCCGGCATGCCCTTGTGACCCTGAAGTAGAGGAGACCGTTCTCCATTGCATTGCGGAATGTCCGATTTACAGCGGGCGCCGGCTGGACATTGAGTATGAGCTTGATACAAAAGTAAGTATCGCAAATCTAAGCGGTATAGTAAGTAATAAGTTGGTAAGAAATAAGTTTTTAAAGTATTGTAAGGAAATTGTAAAATCTGTTGCAAATAAAAACAAAAGTAAGAATAGCTCACCACGGCGCGATTAAATTCGTGACCGATGGTGAACAGATGTTAATTATAAGTAAGAACCTGTTCAAACTTGGAAGATATAATAAAGAAATAAAGATATAAATTATAAGAATAGCTTAGCATAGGAAATAGGTAATAAAAAGAACGAATGAGGAATATGTATGAAAGAAAGAAACAGTATGAGGAATAAAAGTACGAGAGGCATACAAGCGGGAACGGTATGAAAGTGGATTGCAAACAACAGGCCCCAACACAAACTCGTTGGGGGTAGGCCGAAAAAAAAAAAAAAAAAAAAAAAAAAAAAAAAAAAAAAAAAAAAAAAAAAAAAAACCTAACCTAACCTAACCTAACCTAACCTAACCTAACCTAACCTAACCTAACCTAACCTAACCTAACCTAACCTAACCTAACCTAACCTAACCTAACCTAACCTAACCTAACCTAACCTAACCTAACCTAACCTAACCTAACCTAACCTAACCTAACCTAACCTAACCTAACCTAACCTAACCTAACCTAACCTAACCTAACCTAACCTAACCTAACCTAACCTAACCTAACCTAACCTAACCTAACCTAACCTAACCTAACCTAACCTAACCTAACCTAACCTAACCTAACCTAACCTAACCTAACCTAACCTAACCTAACCTAACCTAACCGCGAGCGCCACGAAATTCTTACGCTCCGCGATCGAAAATCCAAACCCGTGGTTAAAGTGCACCGATTTTAGTGCCGCGAACGTGAAAGTGTGCATCAAGTGTTCGTCAACAAATATTTCAGTGCCAAATCCCAGAATAAGTTGCGGCTGGACCTCTGGGAGCACTTTTCCCGCAGAAGGAACACGAAATTGCAAAACACCGCCACGGGGAACGATTTTTTCGACCGAAATTTGCCTTTGAGCGCGTGCGCTGCGAAAACAAGATCAGCACCCCACCAGTTTTTGCTGCTTATATTGAAGCTGACCACCTGGACTACCTGCTGACAAGAATCCAGATTTTTCCCTTCGCGCCCTTGGGAGCTACGGGGAAAAAACTGGATGACCTACTTTTCCAGCAGGACTTCGCAGCTGTTCTGGAAGTTATTTTTGGACACAACTAGCAAGATCTTTTGCAGCGGAGTACAGAGACACCTTCCCGGACCTTTTTGGACTAAAATTAAAGAAGATACAGACATTTCAAAAATTAGGTAATTTTCAAAAAATCGTATACAAAAAAGTAGATCTGTAAGGTAGCATTCTAAAAATATTGTAAAAAGCCTCACTTCAAGAGCTCTCATTTGAGACCTCAACCATATTTTTTGGATTAGTAGTTCCTAAACTGCAGCCATTTGTAGCAAAGTCGGGAATCTTGGTCGGAAGTTTGTGTTTTCGGTCAGGAGAGAGCTCATTGTGACGTCAGAGAAGCAGGTTTTTGGCAGATAGCGAGTTTTTAAATTTTATTGAGTTTTTTAAAATTAAAAATTAGTTTATTGTTCCCCATCCTAAACCAAATCCAAAAAACTTATCTTGCCCCCCCCTTCTCCCCCCCCCTCCCCCGCAAATTCCAAAAAACGGGGTTTTTGGTTTTTATTGACCAGTAAGTGATACTGAACAATAAAAGCAAAAAATCTCGACTTCCCCCCCCTTTTCCCCCCCTTTCCCCCCCCCCTCTCAAAACTCGATTTTAGTGATCTCCTGGTCCTAAAGAACCCCCCCAAAATAATTTGCAATTTCAATTCTTAAAATTCACCTTCCCCCCCCCTCAAAACCCTTGTTGGGACCCCCCCTCACCCAAATTAGGACTGCCCTACCAACCCTCTAACATAACCCGTTGTAAAAGTAGCAAAATCTAGAGATCGCTTTTTGCCACACACCTCCTTTTCTGGCGAGTCGGTTAAGGCCCGATCACCGCCGGCCAGCCGACCATTGCCGAGCGGCCATAGCGTTCACGCACACACACACAGCGTTCACACACAGCGCGGAACCAGTCGCCGCGTTCTATATTTAGCTTCGCGTGCGCTGACGTCACGCGCCCGGTCGTTCGCTGGCCTTTTTAATTACCTTGGAATATTTGTAAGTTTTGCGGATCGCCCGCGAACTAAAATCTCTGTATGAAACTGTAGTATGTGAAATACCTGACGCTGTGCGTGTGGCTATACTTACTTATACATAGGCGGGCTGAATCCACATTCCAGCGCGTGAACAGATTTCAACATATTTGGTTCGGGAGTGATACTGTATTGTCTGGTTATTTTAGTATTTTGTTTTAAGTAGTATATTAGGTACTTATAGGTAACACAATTGAGAAGGTTTATTGACCTATACCTATAGTTTTAAGTTAGACTAATAAGACTTAATACCTTATACGGGTACCATATTGTACACGGGCTATCTATAGCTTTCGTTAAGGATCTCTTGTTTACTAAAATACTGTATGACGCAATTAGACTTAGTGTCTTATACCGGCACTAGTATTTAATTATAAGATAGGTAGTGTCTATGTCACGAAGTGCCTTAGTAGATTGTTGACTTATAGTTACTTACTGGTACTGAGTACCTGGCGCCTGTACACGGATACTGGTTCTGTTGTGCGCGTGTGTGCGTGCGCGAGAGCAAGCTGTTATCAGGCGGCGCGGAACGACTTGTTATCTTGTTATCGGACGACCTCCTGCCCCCGCGCTCGCGCCCCGCGCCCGCGCCCCGCGCCCCCCTCACGAGCGCTCGCCTTCTGGAGCGGTATCTCGAGAACGGGAAGAGCTAGGAACACCGGGTTTTTTGTAAAAAGACAGTAACGACGCTTACAAAATAGTGGGCTACATACCGGAACTGACTAAAATTATAACTAGATTAAAAATTGTTGTTATTGTTGTTATTATTATTGTTGTAAACCTATTTGTACCTAATTGACTACCCCCTACCCTTTACATAGGGGAGAAATTGTTGACTAATTTTAACCGTTTAATTGTATGTTCTAGAAATAAGTTAAGCTATATAAGAATTAGAATAGATATATTATAAAGGTTACCTACTGACGTCGACCCATATACTTAGTATATTAGCGACCAAGTAAAACTTATAAAATCTGTACTGTATTATTGACTTGTAATTTAAAATTGAATTTAAGACATCGGCCAATTTACAGCCAAAATTAGATTATAAATAAGATAGTATTAAGACATTGGCCTCTTTACAGCCAAATCGGTACATAGATTAAGTATTTGACTAGACTAGACTGAATTTTATTAATTGTAGTGTGTAAAATAAGTTATATATAAGCCGCCGACCTGTTAGTGGTAGTTACACCTTGTTTATCATAACTAGGGGCACTTCGAGGTTGTGTTTGCGCCTTCCTCTGAGTTCTCGCGCTCCGTTTGTCGCGCGATGTTCCACACGCCTAAGCCAAGACGCACCGGAGGCCGCACCAGCTCGCCGGACGAGATAGCCACGGTAAACGCGCCCAAGAAAGGAGGCCCACGCAGGAGCATAGAGGAGAGGGAGCCTGGGTGGAGCAGGTGCTCCTCCCCGCTGAGGGACACTTTCACCGTGGACCCCCCGCCGACCCCAAGAGCCCCGGCATGCTCGCCGGTGATGGTGAGCGACAACTCCCCCGTGAACACCGCCGCTGCTGCAGTGAAGCCGAGACCCCGCCCAGTGCCGAGAAGCAAGACGACCTCCTCGCCGGCCGGCGTCGCAGCGGGGGCGGTCAGCGCCTCGCCGAGTACCCCCGCGCGGACTGACCGAGTGAAAGAGGCCAGGGATTGCCTGATCAAGGTAAAAACCAGCCTCAGTCGCTCGGGCAATCTGAAGCGGGACATCAAGGCGGACGTGCTGGCCGCCGTCGAGCGAATGTACGCGCTGGTGAAGGAGATCGAAGCTGCGAAAGGGCACCCTACTGGCGGGATTCAGGTGACACCTGCCAAACAAACAAAAACAAATGAAAAAAGCAGGATCAGTGAATGCGAAATCCTGCAGAAAATAGAGGACAATAATAAACTGTTGCAAGAAAACAATAATAAAATTGAGTCGCTTACAAAATTGATAAATGAGCAGAAGGAAAAGGATAGTAACAGAGGTACGTACGCAAACGTGGCAGCCAGCAGGAGGCCACCCGCACACACAACTCTGCACTCGGTGGTAGTCACGGGAGAGATATCAGACGAAACCGGAGACCAGGTACTGGAGAGGATCAGGAAAGCGGTGAGGGCGAAGGAAGGAATGGTGTCGGTGGAAAGAATTAGGAAGACTTATGACAGGAAGGTGATAATTGGTTGTAAAACCGAAGAGGATAGGCAAAAAGTGAAAGAGACAATCACAGCACAGGGACAGCACTTAAAAGTGGAGGAAATAAAAAACAAACATCCGCTTGTAATCCTCAAGGACGTCCTCAAGTACAATAGTGACGAAGATGTTATAAGCTCCTTGAGGACACAGAATAAGAATCTCTTCATCAACCTCTCAGAAAAGGATAGCAGCTATGAAATCGCTTATAAAAAGCCGGCCAGGAACCCGCTCGCGCAGCACGTCGTACTGCGGGTCGCCCCCAGACTGTGGCAGCGCATGGTGGATGAGGAGGCCGTGCACGTGGACCTCCAGCGCATCCGAGTGGCAGACCAGTCGCCGCTCGTGCAGTGCTCCCTCTGCCTGGAATACGGGCACGGGCGGCGCTTCTGCAAGGACACGCTGGAAAAGTGCAGTCATTGTGGCGGCCCGCACAAGAAAGCAGACTGTGCGGACTGGCGGGCTGACACCACGCCGTCGTGCTGCAACTGCGTCAAGGCCAAGTTAGGCGATACAGCGCACAACGCATTTAGCAGAGACTGTGTGGTAAGGCGAAAGTGGGACACCTTAGCTCGCGCTAGAATAGCGTACTGCTAAGGTGGTACCGTGGGCCTCCCTAGCTGCCTCGAGCCAAAGAGCGCACTGCACGAGAAAAGTCACCAATGTCACCTCCTTGATCAGAGCAGTGCTTCAGACCAACCACCGGAAATTCAATGAAGGAGCCACAAACTCGGATCACCATGGTATGACATACAACACACTACTCACAAAACTACACAGCACTTACACAACAACAACACTGTACAACACAAACACAGCAAATTGGTACCATTTTCGTAAGAAAATAGAACAATTTCTAATAGAAAACACTACACATACAAGTACTCAATATGTTACAGTCATACAAACATACACACAAGCAATTACACACAAATTCACACACACTCTTCAAGTAATTAAACTAGCACAAACACTTAACTTACTGTGGTGGACCGAGGGATCATCGAACAAACATTGCCGTATAATACTAGCCACAAAACTGGATGGGGAAGAGCAAAATGAATTTTGCAAATCAACATTCGAAGCAAAAACGCGGCAGCCAGCAATGTTAAGGCTAAATCCCAGTAAAGACACCGTTTCCGAGGAGGACGCAATTCACGACGCGGCGGAGTGCCATGGTTATAGAACAAGGAATAAACTTACTGCATTTTGTAAATATAAAATCTATAGCTATCGAATATTAAGGTATTACCCACACTTAAATGTGTTGGTGTTAGTGCCATTACCAATATGTAAATATGTTATAAAAATATGATAAATCTAGTATAAATAATTAATAATGTGTAAACTATAATGTAAGAACTGAAAAACTTATTAACCCCTGTTTATCCTAAATAAAGTAAAACGAATACCACACACCAGATAGAATAGGGCAGTAGAGTTGGCTGACCCAACTAAGCATGAAAGTGGATGAATGAATGATGAACATGTATGAAGAATGAAAGCACCAGTAGCAAAAGCGAGACACAGCATGAAAGGACACTGTAGCCAAGATGCTCCATAAAACTTAGACAATGGAGTTAGGTCGGCGTGACACAACACACAAAAAAAAAAAAAAAAAACCTAACCTAACCTAACCTAACCTAACCTAACCTAACCTAACCTAACCTAACCTAACCTAACCTAACCTAACCTAACCCAACCCACAGCGCAATTAAATTTGTGACTGATGGCGCGCTGACGTAATTAAAAATGTCAAACCAAAGATAGAAATTAAGATAAAGCAATTATGTACTCAAATATAACTTAAATAAAGATAGCATAGATTAGCATAGACATAGCAATTAAGAATGAATGAGGAATAGAATGACAGAAAGAACAAGTATGCAGAATAAAAGTACGAGAGGCATAAAAGCGAGAATAGTATGAAAGCGGATTGTAAAGAATAGGCCCCAACACAAACTCGTTGGGGGTAGGATAGAAATAATAATAAAAAAAAAAAAAAAAAAAAACCAGAGCCCCCAGACGAGACGGCATGCCTGCAACCGATAGCTGGGGACGACCGTTCCCAAACTCGAGTTTGATGACTGGTTCTGAAAGAGTACAGATGCGAGTGGCCGAGGAAGAAGCTGCGAAACAGACAAGCGAAGAAATTCCACCGACCAGTAGTAGAGTACTTGCACTCGTCAACACCTTAAGTGCAGCTATGCGAAGCCCGTTTCGCCCACCACAGACACCACCAGAGCCCATTCCACAAACATCTGCAGATCCACCAATTCTACGGACGAGAGCCGACAAGGGCCAAGTCAGTCCACCCCGCTACGTCGCTGTCTCGGGACCGAAAGACCACGCTATGAACGCATTCCTTGAATTTTTGGCCGTCACCAGAGCAACAAGACAAGTCCACGCAAAAACCTGCGAAAACATCCTGCAGGCCTATAGACTGGACTTGGAGAACTCGCTGTCGATCAAGATCAAAGAAGCAGAAGGAGCCATATTTGACAATAACACATCCCGTGTCATCAAGGGATGTATGTCGGAACACCATATGGCGGCATTCAGTGCAAAAAGTGGTTTCGTGTTTCTGGACAGCGAGGAGACGGCGCGCGCTGGCAGGCCCAAGTATGTGATACCATCGGACGATCCAATCGTTGTCACCACCAAGTATACCAAGATTATGTTGGACGACAGGATCCTTCAAATGGCGGAAACCATTGGGGGGAGCCTAGTAGAAAGACAGTCATGGAACGACTGGATGGTACCTAAGATACGATGGGTCAACGGGGTCCCAGGATGTGGTAAAACAACACGGGTAATAGAAGACTTCGACGTGGACACGGACATCATAATCACCACAACAACGGAGGCAGCCAAAGACCTGAGGGAGAAGCTAGCGCACAGAGTAGGAAACCTGGTTAAAACCAGAGTGCGCACCATGGCTTCTGTACTCGTAAATGGATTCAAAAACAAGAGTTTCGCCCGACTTCTTATAGACGAAGCTCTCATGAACCATTTCGGGGCCATAATAATGGCTTCGCGGCTGTCCGGTGCAAGTGAAATTGTCCTCATCGGAGATATCAACCAGGTCCCTTATATCGACAGAGAAAATCTCTTCGAATTAAGGTACTATCGCCCGAACCTGATCACGAACATCACTCAGGAATTGTTATGCACGCATAGGAGCCCTATGGATGTCGCATACGCGCTGAGGGAAATATACTCGGGTATATATTCCTCAGTGCCGCGCATCAAGTCCCTAGAGCGGAGAAGGTTCACGGACTCAGAAATTCCCAAAAATGCTCCCAACACCCTTTTCTTGGTACACACACAAATAGAAAAGGCAACCCTAATCAACCAGGGTTACGGAGCCGGATCAGGGTCACGAGTTCTAACCATCCATGAAGCCCAGGGACTGAAATGCGAGTCGGTCATCGTCATTAGAACAAAGTCAAAAATAGTACTTCACGACAGCGTGTCCCACGCCGTTGTGGCAGTCTCCAGGCACACGAAGAACTTCACTTATTACACAGACGATGCAGATGATGCAATCGGTCGGTTTGTGCGTATAGCTGCGCCTGCGTCGCCTGTGATAGTGTCGAAGTACAACCTCGAAATGGCCATCAAGGATCGCAATGCGGCTGTGGTAGAAGCCATAACTGAAATTGTTGAGAAATTGTGCTGAAAAACCATCCCCCCCCCCCCCAACTCCATATAAGCTAGTTTAATGCTACTCCTGTATTGTTAACGTTAAATTGTAAACACTTTGTAAAATCAAAATTGTATGTAAATAATGACAAAAAGCATGGACCCCGGAGTCTATGGTGTTCCAGTAAAAAAAAAAAAAAAAAAAAAAAAAAAAAAAAAACCTAACCTAACCTAACCTAACCTAACCAGACCAAACTCGCGAGCGCCACGAAATTCTTACGCTCCGCGATCGAAAATCCAAACCCGTGGTTAAAGTGCACGATTTTAGTGCCGCGAACGTGAAAGTGTGCATCAAGTGTTCGTCAACAAATATTTCAGTGCCAAATCCCAGAATAATTTGCGGCTGGACCTCTGGGAGCACTTTCCCGCAGAAGGAACACGAAATTGCAAAAAACCGCCACGGGGAACGATTTTTTCGACCGAAATTTGCCTTTGAGCGCGTGCGCTGCGAAAACAAGATCAGTACCCCACCAGTTTTTGCTGCTTATATTGAAGCTGACCACCTGGACTACCTGCTGACAAGAATCCAGATTTTTCCCTTCGCGCCCTTGGGAGCTACGGGGAAAAATAACTGGATGACCTACTTTTCCAGCAGGACTTCGCAGCTGTTCTGGAAGTTATTTTTGGACACAACTAGCAAGATCTTTTGCAGCGGAGTACAGAGACACCTTCCTGGACCTTTTTGGACCAAAATCAAAGAAGATACAGACATTTTAAAAGTTAGGTAATTTTCAAAAAATCGTATACAAAAAACTAGATCTGTAAGGTAGCATTCTAAAAATATTGTAAAAAGCCTCACTTCAAGAGCTCTCTTTTGAGACGCCAACCGCATTTTTTGGCTGAGTAGTTCCGAAACTGCAGCCATTTGTATTAAAGTCGGGAATCTTAGTCAGAAATTTGTGTTTTCGGTCAGGAGAGAGCTCACTGTGACGTCAGAGAAGCAGGTTTTTGGCAGATAGCGAGTTTTTAAATTTTATTGAGTTTTTTAAAATTAAAAATTAGTTTATTGTTCCTCATCCTAAACCAAATCCAAAAAACTTATCTTGACTCCCCCTTCTCCCCCCCCTCCCCCGCAAATTCCAAAAAACGGGATTTTTTGTTTTTATTGACCAGTAAGTGATACTGAACAATAAAAGCAAAAAATCTCGACTTCCCCCCCCCTTTCCCCCCCTTTCCCCCCCCTCTCAAAACTCGATTTTAGTGATCTCCTGGTCCTAAAGAACCCCCCCAAAATAATTTGCAATTTCAATTCTTAAAATTCACCTTCCCCCCCCCTCAAAACCCTTGTTGGGACCCCCCCTCACCCAAATTAGGACTGTCCTACCAACCCTCTAACATAACCCGTTGTAAAAGTAGCAAAATCTAGAGATCGCTTTTTGCCACACACCTCCTTTTCTGGCGAGTTTATTATGAAAAACGCTCATATCCCATACATTTGTATGGAAATATTGTCAACTTGAAAAATCTAACCCGGCCTTAAAGTCTACATTTATTATCCTAGAGGGATAAAATTGGTGTCAAACGACGGGTATTGTACGAAAATTTTAGGTGAGGCATATACTGAGTTCATAAAGGAATTAAAAGGCGAGAAAATTAAAAAAAAACCCAAAAAAAAAAAATAATGTATGGGAGGTACCCCAAGGGGTGCCGATAGAACCCCAAAAGGGGGTATAGGAAGAAAGACCAGGTCAAATAACCCCCCGATACCGAGTTTGAAACCGATCTCCCGACGCGAGTACCCTTAACCTATTCCAATTTTTAAAGTTTTTGCCTACCGCTATGTATGATGTTGCTTAATCTACCTAGTTGATTATTTTTATTGTTAAATATATATGAGTATGTCGGCGCGTTTGCTTCGAAGAGTGTTTAAGTTGTTGTTAATGTTTGATTCGGAGAGTAGGCGAGTTGGTTTCAATGTCACTGTCAGCTGTCACAATGTTCGAAATGTGTTATAATGTTTGTGTCACTGTCAATAACGGCTGACATTGACTTGAGACTAACTTCGGGGTCCTGCTCTGACGCAACAACCAGCGCTAGTGCCGTGCGAGAGACCGCCATTCTTACTTGGGACGGCAATCGGTTCGCATCGCGTGGTGGCATTACGTGTTGGTTGGAGTGTCGACCGAATTAGTGTAATTAGTTATCAGACAATCTACCTACAGTTGTATTTCATAGTTTAACCTCCAACAAATTGTAATATACCATCAATAAGTTGAAGTGCTACGTTTTATTTCTCCATGCCCCAATACCCATGCCCAGCCGGTAGAATTACTATTATGGATAACGAAGATGCTCCGCTGTCCCCACAAATGCTCCGCTGTCCCCACATCAGAAGTGGGATGATGGCAAAATGGAGAAATAACTGATCGCCGAGAAACACAATGGGAGCCATGCGTGTTCTGCCTACGTGAAAATCAGACCCACGAACATTATCAATTCTTCGTGTCAGTGAACAAAAACGTGTGAAAGATAAAAAGCAGTTGGGATTTGTGTTTTACTGAAACTTATTAATGCGGCAACGATAATCCTTGGACCAGAGAAGACCATAAAGCGATTTCATAATTGAGTTGAAATTTACGAATACGTGTGCTGTGAATTGAAAGACAAGATTTGCTGTTCGGATTTGGTAGGAATTTTATATCTTCTAATTGGAAATGTCGTACAAGAAAGACTACGAAAGAAACGACAAAAAATATTGACAAGCAAGAAGATTACAAGATATGGACCGCATCGTGAGGGAGTACAAGAGCAGTGCCTGCAGCAGACTCATGCCACGTCGCAGTGATGCGCGATGCCGCTGCAGTGGCGTGCGCTCCGGGCCGCACATGGAGCAGCGGTGGTGGCACGCGGTCGAGCTGCCGCGGCCCATGGAGCAGCAGTGGTGGCATGCAGCCGGGCGGCCACGGCACATGGCGCAGCAGTGGTGTCACGCGGCCGGGCGGCCACGGCACATGAAGCAGCAGTGGTAGCACGCGGCCGGGCGAGCGCAGCCAGGGTCGAGTGGTGACTGAGTGCAGCGTGCAACTTCGTCGGATATCAAAGGTGATATTGTTTAAATTCATTACGTTTCTGGTGTTGAATGCTCTTTTGTCGAAGTAAGATTTGGTTGCAATTTGTTATAAATGATTAAAAGGCGTTATTGAGAAGAATCATACCAGTTAATACGAGCATACAGCACTATAAATGTTGCGGTACGATTAAGTAGGTATTGTATTTTTTTGTAGAAAATTTATTGCCAATCTGAGGATAACTATTAGTGCGTAGCTATTTTATGATTGTGCAATGCTAAATAAGTGTGAGTTCATTTTATGCCACATAATAGGTCAGCTGTGCACTGTGAAATTTAATTGAAATTCAAGATTCAATCAAAATTAACATTGTCATAGTTTTAACTTAGTAGTCTTGTCCTATTTTACGCAAGATATTTCAGTGAAATCAAGTCTTGACAGGATTCGTTGAGATTTTTCTGTTAACAGTCCAGCTTTTCTGGGAGTCGTGTCCGTTAGAGATTGAATTTCAAGATATATACTGTGCAAATAAAATGAAACTGAATCTGAAATCATCCCTGTTTAAATGGCCCATATTAGATGCCTCAGTACTGGCGCGTATCCGTTTCTGTTTTCAGGATGCTGTTGTCACTCCTCGCACCCAGCCAGTAGCAAGTGGTGCCGCCTTTTTGCTGATCAGCACCGCCAGAGCAGGGATGCTGTCGGCGTGGTTTGGAGCGTACATAGTCTGCCCGAGACACTTTGACCATACTCCCGGTGAGCTCGTTTCCTCTTGGTTACTCATTAGTGAATAGTAAAACAGTCAATCAATTTCTGGGTACTGCGAAAGGATTAAAATAGAAGGCATTGTAGTACAGCGCAGGTACCTATGTTTTAAAAAGATCGATAGTTAAAATCAGATAGGTATACAAAGATATTTACGAAAATCTGCGCTCAGTGCCCAGGAGTCTTAACGGCTTAATAGAAGTAGGTAGATACCTTTTGATTAATTATGTTGACGATGAGGAGGAGGAGGCCGAGACGGCGGGTCAAAGTTAAAGTAATGAGGAGGTTTCATCAGACGATGATACGATTTGGTTGCTAGTTCGCACACAATGTGCGCCACCTCGGCGACCCTCTCAGCATTGGGAAGTGAATTAGAGATTTAATTTTGAGATGTGACTTTGTTACGTATCATTCAACACCATTGCTTAGGAGTTAGTTGGTTTCACGTCAGATGAGATAACGTCACGTCGTATGAGATGCCGTCGGGTAGAAGCTAGAGATTTGGCGATATTTGCATGATGTCAAATATTGTCGTAGAGAGGTGCTCCGACTGCAGGGCTGTCCGGTGCTCCCTTGTCGTTACCTGAGAGTGGCGATCTTGGTGGTGGGGGCACCCTGCGGTGGCTTATTTGCATGAGGTCAAATAATGTCGTGAAGTGGAGCTGCAACTGCAGGGCTGTCCGTTGCTCTCTTGTCGTTACCTGTGAGTGGCGATCTTGGTGGTGGGGGCACCCTGCAGTGGCTTGTTTGGCGGAGTTGAATAATGTCGTGGTGTAGAGCTCCAGCTGCAGGGCTGTTCGGTGCGTCCTTGTCGTTACCTGTGAGTGGCGATCTTGGTAGTGGGGGCACCCTGCAGCGGTATGATAATATTCGCACGATGTCGAATAGTGTCTTGGAGTGGAGCTGCAGCTGCAGGGCTGTCCGGTGCTTCCTTGTCGTTGCCGGTGAGTGGCGATCTTGGTGGTGGGGGCACCCTGCAGCGGTACGGTCATATTCGCACGAGGTCGAATAGTGAAGTTTTGTGTGATAATTAACTTAGTTGAAACAACATCTTGACGTGATCTCAATTTCTCGAAGCCAAATGTAGATACTGATAATATGTGCGTGTACTGAATGATATCTTTCGAAATTGTCAGGATAGACGAGCGAAATGACATTTGTGATCCCAGTTGTGTCTTTTCTTTAATTCCAGGTCATCTGCTGCTAGAGAAAACGGATCGCACGAGGACGTGCGAATGTCAGTCTGGCCGTGTCGGCGCGTTTGCTTCGAAGAGTGTTTAAGTTGTTGTTAATGTTTGATTCGGAGAGTAGGCGAGTTGGTTTCAATGTCACTGTCAGCTGTCACAATGTTCGAAATGTGTTATAATGTTTGTGTCACTGTCAATAACGGCTGACATTGACTTGAGACTAACTTCGGGGTCCTGCTCTGACGCAACAACCAGCGCTAGTGCCGTGCGAGAGACCGCCATTCTTACTTGGGACGGCAATCGGTTCGCATCGCGTGGTGGCATTACGTGTTGGTTGGAGTGTCGACCGAATTAGTGTAATTAGTTATCAGACAATCTACCTACAGTTGTATTTCATAGTTTAACCTCCAACAAATTGTAATATACCATCAATAAGTTGAAGTGCTACGTTTTATTTCTCCATGCCCCAATACCCATGCCCAGCCGGTAGAATTACTATTATGGATAACGAAGATGCTCCGCTGTCCCCACAAATGCTCCGCTGTCCCCACAAGTATTAGGAGGTATTTCACCTTTTTGGGTTCTACTTTTTGGGTTCCACTTTTTGGGCTCAACTTTTTGGGCTCAACTTTTTGGGCTCAACTTTTTGGGCTCAACTTTTTGGGTTCCACTTTTTGGGCTCAACTTTTTGGGCTCAACTTTTTGGGCTCAACTTTTTGGGCTCAACTTTTTGAGCTCAACTTTTTGGGCTCAACTTTTTGGGCTCAACTTTTTGGGCTCAACCCACTTTTTGGGCTCAACCCACTTTTTGGGCTCAACCCACTTTTTGGGCTCAACCCACTTTTTGGGCTCAACCCACTTTTTGGGTTCCACTTTTTGGGCTCAACTTTTTGGGCTCAACTTTTTGGGCTCAACTTTTTGGGCTCAACTTTTTGGGCTCAACTTTTTGGGCTCAACTTTTTGGGCTCAACCCACTTTTTGGGCTCAACCCACTTTTTGGGCTCAACCCACTTTTTGGGCTCAACACACTTTTTGGGCTCAACCCACTTTTTGGGTTCCACTTTTTGGGCTCAACTTTTTGGGCTCAACTTTTTGGGTTTAAGTTATTGAGTTGAAGATAAATTACAACAATTACGATTTTGTCTATTTTATTATGAAAAACGCTCATATCCCATACATTTGTATGGAAATATTGTCATCTTGAAAAATCTAACCCGGCCTTAAAGTCTACATTTATTATCCTAGAGGGATAAAATTGGTGTCAAACGACGGGTATTGTACGAAAATTTTAGGTGAGGCATATACTGAGTTCATAAAGGAATTAAAAGGCGAGAAAATAAAAAAAAACCCAAAAAAAAAAAAAAATGTATGGGAGGTACCCCAAGGGGTGCCGATAGAGCCCTGAATGGGGGTATAGGAAGAAAGACCAGGTCAAATAACCCCCCGATACCGAGTTTGAAACCGATCTCCCGACGCGAGTACCCTTAACCTAACCTATTCCAATTTTTAAAGTTTGGCCTACCGGTATGTATGATGTTGGTTAATCTACCTAGTTGATTATTTTTATTGTTAAATATATATGAGTATTAGGAGGTATTTCACCTTTTTGGGTTCTACTTTTTGGGTTCCACTTTTTGGGCTCAACATTTTGGGCTCAACATTTTGGGCTCTACTTTTTGGGCTCAACATTTTGGGCTCTTCTTTTTGGGCTCAACTTTTTGGCTCAACATTTTGGGCTCAACCTAACTAACCTTACCTCTCTGGGTTCAACATTTAACATTTTGGGCTCAACATTTTGGGTTCAACATTTTGGGCTCAACATTTTGGGCTCTACTTTTTGGGCTCAACTTTTTGGGCTCAACATTTTGGGTTCAACATTTTGGGCTCAACATTTTGGGCTCTACTTTTTGGGCTCAACATTTTGGGCTCAAAATTTTGGGTTCAACATTTTGGGCTCAACATTTTGGGCTCTACTTTTTGGGTTTAAGTTATTGAGTTGAAGATAAATTACAACAATTACGATTTAGTCTATTTTATTATGAAAAACGCTCATATCCCATACATTTGTATGGAAATATTGTCAACTTGAAAAATCTAACCCGGCCTTAAAGTCTACATTTATTATCCTAGAGGGATAAAATTGGTGTCAAACGACGGGTATTGTACGAAAAGTTTAGGTGAGGCATATACTGAGTTCATAAACTTACTGCATTTTGTATATATAAAACCTATAGTAATTGAATACTAAGGTAATACGCACACTTAAATGTGTTGGTGTTAGTGCCATTACCAATATGTAAATATGTTATAACAAATATGAAAAAATCTAGTATAAATAATGAATAATGGGTAAACTATAATGTAAGAACTGAAAAACTTTATTACCCCTGTTTATCCTAAATAAGGTAAAACGAATACCACACACCAGCTAGAATAGGGCAGTAGAGTTGGCTGACCCAACTAAGCATGAAAGTGGATGAATGAATGATGAACATGTATGAAGAATGAAAGCACCAGTACCAAAAGCGAGACACAGCATGAAAGGACACTGTAGCCAAGATGCTCCATAAAACTTTGACAATGGAGTTAGGTCGGCGTGACACAACACACAAAAAAATAATAACCTAACCTAACCTTTTTTCACCTGCTGTCGAGCACTAGGCCCAGATATTTCATCTGGGTCTTGAGCTCGACCCTGACGCACTCCACGACGATATAATATAATATAATATAATATAATATAATATAATATAATATAATATAATATAATATAATATAATATAATATAATATAATATAATATAATATAATATAATATAATATAATATAATATAATATAATATAATATAATATAATATAATATAATATAATATAATATAATATAATATAATATAATATAATATAATATAATATAATATAATATAATATAATATAATATAATATAATATAATATAATATAATATAATATAATATAATATAATATAATATAATATAATATAATATAATATAATATAATATAATATAATATAATATAATATAATATAATATAATATAATATAATATAATATAATATCAAGTACTTACTTCGAATGGCACCACTTTATTTATAAATATCAAATATCGCTCTTGGATACAGTATCTTTTTGCCAACTTTGATGATTCATTTGACACATGGCCACATTGTAAGTAGGCATTTTTAAAAAGTGACATTGACATACCGGTATTTTTAAGTTGTTGGTATGAAGGATTTACTTATTTGCCACCTAAATAAAAATAAAAAAGCGCGGGAAACTTACAACACCGAGGGAGAGGGATGAAATAAAAAATCCTTGACAACACCTATGTATTAAAAATATACTAAGTTCAACTTCAAAATAAATTGTTCAAAATAATTTATTTTAAACATCTCCAACCTGACCTGTTTAACACCCCAACTGAGAACCACACATTTTTAGAAATTGAGTGAATATAGGGATATAATAATATATGATATAATTAATTCTCGATTTGAAGAAAGCATAGATTGTGCGGTAATTTTCTACAAATTATTTATATACAATAAGGTACAAGCGTACCACTTGATCTTAGGAATTATTAATTTATAAATAACTATTGTTCCCCTGTTCATTCACCGACAGAGGAGGAGGAGACAAAAATGATTACCTTTTGTTTGGAGCTTTAGCTCGACTGTACTGCATGTGGACATAGGCTTGTATGCACATATTGCGGGATGCTTGCTGCCCTTTCAAGTTATATATTACCTATTCTATAATTAACATTATAGGTTACTCCAAAATGATCTCTCGTGATTATGGATTTACCTGTACTTTGAAACAATTGTATTATTTACGTAAAAACCAATTAGGTATGGGGTGAGGATAAAGTTATGCGGTTTAGTGCTAAATACCGTCGCTTATGACGCACTTTTATACCTTATCGGGCTCCTTGTATATTATTTGTCCTGTTAAATCATACACACACAAGTTTATCTCTATAAGCTTTATTTTTAATAATAATACATAAAACAAGTGAAGAAAAACTAAACATACTACTTGCAACTACAACATAAAAAGGAGGGGCACTCAGAAAATCCTTTAAAAACCCTAAATATACCTAGTGTGTTAAGTGCTCCAGCCCAGAGGACATCGTGCCCAGCATACTGGCCGTATTACCACGCTGGATGGCAATGCTAATTTAGCTTGAAAAAGGCCAGCATAAGCTATAATCTGGTTTTTGCATTTATTTAAGTTAATTGTTTATTTAATTTTACAATACTAACAGCGTCCTAGCTCCCTATCTCAATGACTTTGCATAATATCGGTTCTATACGGAGCGGCTGCTATCAGACCTCTGCAAACCCGAAGGGATAAAACCAATATTAAAATTAAATATAGGTATGTACCTATATGTATACTATTTTACTAGATTTCTACAAATAAGTAAGTATAGCGTTTTATTTTATAACAGGTTTTTAAACCACATTTCTGTTTTCGCAAACTTCCCATGCTCGTATCAAATGTACCTACTATACTGTCTTCAGTGAGTGATTACAATCTTCGGTATATACTTAATTGCATTACATTCATAAGCATGACCATATTTCCAAATTGACGAGTCCTTTGTTTAAGGTACCAGACCTGCCAGACCAGAGATATTTGTACCTAAGGGTGATGTAAATCCACCCTTACAAATATATCTAAACAAAATAGTCTATTAAAATGTTGTGTCTAAGCCATTATTATTAACAGGCTCGGTCTGTAATTCAGATATTTCGTCCATCTCTACTTCAGTGTCGGCCGTGCTCTTACTACGATTGTAGGAGTTCTTATGTACTGAAGATTTCAGGGTAGTACTCGCGGATCTCGCACTGCAGTTATTTTTGAGGTCTTTATCCAGGAAACGGCATTTGATGTTGAACCTGAAGGAAATAAATAATAAAATTGTATTAATTAACCAAGAAAAAAATATTTATACACCCAAAAATATTCTGCGGGAGAGTCACGACAGTCAGTAATGAATAAGGAATCTTAGTCCTCATTCAATTCTTTGGGGAAGATCTTTTGGGCAGATACATACAATCGCGGTGGGCGCACAGCTCCTTTCACGGGTGGCACATATCTCAAAATTTTGAGTTCATGTCCGTTTCCTCACGATGTTTTTCTTCACCGCCAAGCGAATGCAAATACACACACAACTTGAAAAATAAGTGATTGGTGTAGAGCTGGGATTGGAACCGGGATCGTTAGATTATAAGGCGGACGCTTGCCCATCGAGCCACCCTCGCTTAAATTATGTACCTACAATTAAGTGGGTAGGTACTAAAACTTATTTATACCTAATCGTCATCCGTTTTCCCTTTGATTTAAATGATGACATATATGGCTATGTACATACTGTATGTGTGATATAAATGCCAACACCGTTGTTCAAATATATATTTATACAAATGATATTTCATTATTTCCTGGTTGCTTGAGTTAATATCTTGTTAATTAGGCGATTACTATTTACGTCTAAATTGCAAATGTATTATGACAGGCATTAGGAAGGATAAATTATATCTATAAATACATGTTATTGTCATTGCAAGCACTCTAAATATAAGTTCATTGTCCCCTGCTTATTGGTCGAAGGTCCCCTGACATAGTGTAAGGAAAGCTACAAAAATCTTTTCGCGAATTTCAATGAGTCGTAGAAGAAGAGCTTTTAACGCACGTCTCATAATTATGTATAATAAATCAAGTTATAGGACATCACGATGGACTTTGAATATATTAGTTAAGAGTTATTAATAATTACGAATCTATCTTTGTGATAATAATAATGTTTAATTGTATTTGCAATTGGAATCGAATACACCATGTGAAGTAGAAATAGTTAGTAGAGACTACTCACTACTCGTGTAAGTGCGGCATTAGAGCACAAATAAAATAATAACATTAATATAGCACACGATTGCGTTATTATAATATACTCGCATATATTATGTTACACTATGTTGTTATTTCCGGGCGTCCAGACATGCTAGTATCATATTATTATGTACCTACCTATCTATGTTATGTAGGTACATTACATATCATGCCAAGTTATGATGAATAAAATAAAGATTACAAGAACAGTAGCCATTATTACCGGTTTTCGTGTGTGAAATTTTGTATACTTAGTATGTTTTCTTTACGAGTTATTTTGTCAAGTGCTAAGCCTTTTATGTTGGAAGGTTTTTTCAGTTGTTTCATTTCTACGAGTAAAACCCTACAAATAAGGTAAAAATAATACATACCTTGCGCATAGCATCCTCAGTGTGGTTTTGTTGCAAACGAAAATAAGGAAGATGACCAAACCCATTAAAAAGTTGTACAAGGGCACTAAACTTTTCACCCAGTCATTTAATAAGTTCGGCGGGATCAGGCTCATTATCAGCTCCAGGATCCAGGATACGCCCATCATGAGGGACATTTTTAGAAATAGAAGAAACCTGAAATTACATAAAATCAAATGTAAACTGTGTCCCTACGCTGCACACTCGAAATGTTATAAAGCAACACGTACTCCTCAATTATTATGAAAATTAATGTAATGAGAACTATTTATTATGAAACAAGAAATTAAGTACGACCACAGTTAACAAATTGAGGAAAGTAAAACGACAAACACACTCTGCACACAATTTCTTGTCAGTCTAACAGAGCTTGTGCTGACTGCGAACAGTCAGCGCTGGTCTACCGTTGAAACCGAAGGGAGACGACTCAAACTAGGTTCATTAAAAAAATAATCTCATTTGCTTACTAAATATAGGTAATATTAGTTGTAAGCATGTGAGTTTTCACTGGACTTTATTAAAAAGCGGTACCTGTTGGTATTCTGGGTGTTACTGCCTATATTATTGACTGATCTCTTGATAAGCCAAATGTTGTAAATAGTCATAAAGAACAATATGATGTTTATGATGGTTAAAACTCCGATAGGTATTATCAAGTAATGTAAAATACCACCCCCTGTAATTAAAAAATATATATATAGGTATATTCACGTATGTATCATAGGTAGGTACATGTACTTTTGACCGTGATGTGTTTGTGTCCTGCTGTAGGTCTCTAGAGATCCTGAAGTGCAGGTCAATTTGCTTGCTTGCTTAATTTGCATAACTGCCAATGTTGGGTGGAGTGCCAATGAACACAGATTGAAAGTATGGCTTAAAAGTTTGTAAAAATAATTGCATGAATTAAATCGATAGTAGGTACACGTTGTAAATTGTATGTACTGACCATTCATGCAAGAGTAGAAAGACGGTTTGGGAACTGTCGGATCCATTTTCTTTTCATTAAAGTCTACGATGATACAGGCTATTGTCATGAGGAGTGGGATTCCCCATGCACCCAAGCTGTACCATCTGAACTTAGACATGATGCCGCGGCGGTGGATAGATCGCTGGTATCTATGGCCTCTGAAACATTGATAGAAGATGGCAAATACTCCTCCCCCATCTTTGAGTCGTATCCTCATCACGGAGGGACATTGTTCCTCCGCACAATTGGTTTACTTTTGGGAATGTTCTTTTGGGTATACCTATACACTGTCCTTCCTATGTTCCACATACATACATATCCTCGGATTTTGTGGTCTTCAAACAGAAGACACCATCTACTTTATTGTACTTACTCGAAGGTATACAAGATATAATAGAACATTATAAGTAATTATAAACACATATTATGTAGTATTGTAAAAAGTTTGGCTATGTTCCCCTGTCATGAGAGAGAGAGGACTGTCAAGCTCTAGGGTGCACGTTTACGGCCAGGTGACCAGATTCAATGCAGCTTTGGGAACGTGTCCTTAAAAGTAAAGTAAATTAACGATTATGATATCCCGAATTTCACTGAGCACCCACCATGTTGACATATTTTAATTTATGTTTAAACTAATCTAATATTGGTAATATAAATCCATTAGAAACGTTTAAGTTACATACCTGATAGTCCACCAAATATCAAGGGACCAGGTGTTTAGCCAGAAAAAACTGCTCAAGAAACCAAAGTAGAATAGAATAGCTGAAAAAAGTTACAAGGTGAGTCACTTATAATGAAAAAGAAGGGGTAATTACATGAAATACATCGTTTTGTTATACGATTGCGAAAGTGTGATTGTTTGTTCCGCTTTGAGGCCGCAACGAATGAAGCATCGCGACAAGCAGATGGATTATCATTAACTACTTTCATCCCCGAGTAGCGCGAGTAACACCACGGGCGCCGTTCACAGGGCGAAGTAGGTACTCGTTAATGTATTTAACTTGAATGAGTACCTACATAAATATTTATATTTGCAAATAGGTGTATGTTACGGTAAAAAGTCACATAGTTTTATACGACACAACTCCACGACATGGCCGGCGCTCGGCGGGTTTTGGGGCATTCGGTGGCCTTTCAACGGGGGAGTCAGTCACATACAGGTCCGCCCCCATGTGATTTTCTCGGGTCCGTGTGCATACGGTGTACCTATGCTACAAAACAGGTCGTGGAAGTTGACGTGTAGGTATAGTAGCTATGTAAGTAGAGACAGTGCTAATGAACATAGGTATGTTAAAAGTGTGTACTTACACGTCCCCGTGCAATATGCCATATTGGGCTGCGTGTTGAAGTTCCAGCATGCTTTGCCGACGTATGTGGCGAACAGTGCGACCATGTACGCCATCTGCACCAGGCCCCCTATGTTGCGCAGCTGCGGCAGCAGGCAGAATACCGTGAACGTTAGCACCAGGAACAATGCTGATATCACGCTCGCTAAAATAGTAGATAAAAATAAGTAGATAGTTGATGAAGGCGCAAATAAGCAGTATTTTGTGTTGTGTGTGTGGAATTAAAAATAAATGTTAAAGTAAGTACCTTTAAGCGTTATTCTACCAGAAAAACGATATGCAGTTACGCTATGAAACAAGCATTATAATTTACCATATAAATTATAAACATCTGTAAGATTGTTTTTTGTTTCTATATGCTTGTGTTCTTTTGTTATTGGTGTACAATAAACTAATTTGATTTGATAAATCTACGACTTTCGTAATTATAAGAAAAAATACTAGTTTATGTAGATACTCACTGATTCCAATGAAAAAATCATTTTTTGTTTCCTTTTCCTTGCTCGTAATAAGGATGGGCTTGCTAGTTCTATTTGTATAATTATATAATAAGTCCGTGCAGAAGTGTGGTACTGTTCTCTTGAGCCAGCCAGCTTTTATCCTTGACACATTTATCAATACGGAGCTCTCCTACAAGAAAACATACATAGATATATTTATTTATTTATTTACTAAACACAAAATAAAAAAACTAAATTATTCGTCAAAAAATTAACAAACGTTTGGTCCTTGCCACAGGAGATCTCAGGGTTGGCAGCTATTTCTCTCAACGTTTGAGGCTTTTGGTATTGCCCAATGTATGATGTATATTGTTGCGATAGGAAATACTGCTGCCTTGCTACACAGGATCTTAGAATACCAATTCCAAGGCTCAGTAAAACCTTCCAACGTACAGTACCCAAACTACCCGCACACAAGTGGCACATAAATTTTATTTTATACTTACTACTATTATATATAATTGGATTACGACTCACTGACTGACTGACATAGTTGTTCTCCATGAAGGAGTTTAGTGGGGTGCATGTGTTATATGTCATCGTATAGGTACGGTTCATGGGACCACGAGAAAAATCCGAAACTTGGAGAAAGTGGAACTGGTCATGGAGTAGGGTAGGGGATCTCAAAAGTGGTAGGACATAGAGGGGGGGTGCTCGAACTAATATTTGTAGGAACTGCTTGTAGGTGACGGAAAACCAAAAAACAAGATGGCCGCCATACAAAAAAACATGGCCGCCATACAAATTTCAAATGTGAATTTCTCTGGAACGGTTGGAGATAGGTGGGGGGTGTTCGACCAAATGTCATAGAGGGCCGTGGGGGACGTTTGGAAATGGTTGCAAAAATCCAAGATGGCGTCGTCAAAATGGCGGCCGATTTTCAAAATGGCCGCAGGGGGCTGATTTTTTGCATCCCGGAGTATTTTGGAGTGCAGATTCCATATCTGAAATCGAAATTCCGAAATGTCAAAAAATAAAGATGGCCGCCATACATGTGAAATTTTCGAGGGGGTGGGGAGTAGATCTCCATGTTGCTGGGGTGCAGGGTTGACGTTTTTGGTGCAAATGTATACGTTTGGGTCCAAAATGTATAGAATAAATGAAAAGTTGGTGATAGGTGGAACTGACCTTGGAGTACCAAAGGGATCTCGAAAACTATAAGAGATAGGGGAATGGTGCTTGAACTAATGTTGGAGAGAACTGCATGCATGTTTTCAATCATACCAAAATTTTTTGGCTTTCATACAAATTTTTTTTTTCTTTATACAAATCCCATACATTTCCCTAGGGATGAACAAAACGACGGAGCAAGTACTGCAGTGAGGCCGAAGGCCGAACTGCAGTACTTGCGACGTCAAAGTGAGGGGGATGCGAGGCCGCAGGCCGAGCATCACCACCACATTGTTCATCAGACCTTGGAGTACCCCATGGGATCTCAAAAAGTATAAAAGATAGCGGGTTGGTGTTTGAACTAAATATGGTAAGAACTGCTTGCATGTTACCAATCATACAAAAAATTTTTGGCTTTCATACAATTTTTTTTTCTTTATACAAATTCCATACATTTTCCTAGGGATGAACAAAACGACGGAGCAAGTACTGCGGTGAGGCTGAAGGCCGAAATGCAGTACTTGCGACGTCTCAGTAAAGGTGATGCGAGGTTGGAGACCGACCTTCAGACCGATCAGATCCTGGAGTACCCCAGGGGATCTCGAAAACTATAAAAGATAGCGGGTTGGTGTTTGAACTAAATTTGATGAGAACTGCTTGCATGTTACTAATCATACAAAAAAATTTTGGCTTTCATACAAAAAAATGACATAAAATTTTCAAAAATTTCTTCATTTTATCTCATTACCCTTTTACTAGCGCCAATTTTTTTTAATGCAATACTTATACTAATTCTATTTCTTATACAAAAAATACAAAGTCCAACACAGTCCCAAAAACACTCCGGGCCGCATGCGCGGCCCAAAATTACTAGTCTACTATATAAAAATAAGTAAGGTTTTCCTTCCTACGCTATAACTCCAGAACGCACGAACCGATTTCCACGATTTTGCATTCGTTGGAAAGGTCTCGGGCTCCGTGAGGCTTACAAAAAAACGAAGCCATTTGGCGGCGAAACGGAGTTCGCCGCGTTTGCTAGTCTAAATATATAAAACTCAAAGGTGACTGACTGACTGATTGACTTACTGACTGATATAGTGATCTATCAACGCACAGCCCAAACCACTGGACGGGTCGGGCTGAAATTTGGCATGCAGGTAGATGTTATGACGTAGGCATCCGCTAAGAAAGGATTTTTGGAAAAGGCGCATTTAAAGGGGTGAAATAGGGGAAGGCAAGTTTTACTTTTTAATGCGAGCGAAGCCGCGAGCATCCACTAGTAATTAATAAATATGTATTTTTACATATTTCAATTATTTGACTTAGTTTTATTTGACCTACTAAATAGGTACCTTTTTAGTTGACATTGAAGCTGTATTATATGCTTCTTCTGGGGTAGGAGCGGGTAGGAGCGGGTAGGAGCGACCAAGTATACTTCATTAAAACACATATATATAGTAAAGAAAAAAAAACACTTAATTTTAAAAATTCACGCAAGAAGTTAATCAGACGTTTTGTAACATCAACGACAGCTTTTAACTCTGGTATCTAATAAGGAGTAGATTGCTTCAAACTGTGAGCGTAATACATTTATTTAACTCCTGAATTTCAGAAATTTAAATTTAGGTGTATCAAAGCTAACCCCAAAGTTTATCAACAATGTTGTTAAAGAAATAAGTAGTATGAGTGTAAGGGACTTTAAATACAATCTAAATATATAAAACTCAAGGGCGACTGACAGACCGACATGAGTGATCTATCAACGCACAGCCCAAACCACTGGATGGATCGGGCTGAAATTTTGGATGTTATGACGTAGGCATTCGCTAAGAAAGGATTTTTGGAAATGCCACTTTTAAAGAGGTGAAATACCCGTATTTCACCCCTTTAAAAGTGGCAAGCTTTTCTTCTTAATGCGAGCGAAGTCTAGACTCGACTAGTCTGTACATATAATAAAGCAAAAGAGGGTCAAAAATCTGAACATGAGAAATATTAGAAAAAAATGTTAGGTATACTTACTTTAAAATTCTTAACAGAGCATGTTAAGTGCAGCAGTTTTTAGAATTTTTGTCTGTTTATCTGTTAGTCTGTATAGTTAAATGCTCAGAACGCTGAGACGGCTGAACGGATATCATGATTTTGGTATGTAGGTAATATGAGGTCTAAGAAGTGTCATGTGCCACTTTTTATCTCAAAATAATGCGAGCGAAGCCACAGGAGTCCACTAGTTATACAATACAATAATGTACCTAATGGTAATTCCAGAGTTACATGTCATTGACGTATTTACGATTAACATGTCACGTAGAAATGTACATATTCCAAACTGAAGCCACAATGTGCGTAGTAGTGCGCACTTGTAAGTACCCACACGGGACGTATAGAAAAGGGTTTTCATATTTATTCTCTCGTTAATTATGTCGCTAGTTTTTGAATCAACTCTCAAAATTTCCTTCTCTTTTGCATAAATATACCTATGTTGATAAATTGCTTCTGTAGAGCCATTGAGAGGTTAGAACTAAAGTTTCGATGCAAATCAAAGGGATTGAAAGTCACGAAATTACTGACGTGTAACTTATAAAGTTTGTCGTTTACCGTTACACTACAACAGGAATTTGCAACGAGAAATTATCAAAAAACAGGACAAAAGTACGTATGAGTTACTTAGTGTTCTGTGATGTGATTTAGAGTCGCCTCTAATGCGTTGTTGGAGCTTATCAAATAATATAGCATTATCCTGGACTGAAACTATCAAGGCGACCCATGTACTGACAATATATTTGTTGACATATTAAAATTAATAATTATTATTTAAGATGATTCTGATGAAACCGATTATAATCGGGCCGGGGAAGGTCAGTCTGTAGCGGGTCTCAGGCCACGAGTTTTGATCTAAAATACAGTTAAGTTTTATAAATGTACATACTCTTTTTTAGTTTAGTGTATATTGTTTATTTTTTCTTTTAATAAAGATAAAGTAAGTTCCATAAACACAGTCAGTTAATGATACAAGTCTCGAGTTTTATTACATAATTTCTTTTAGATAGTTGTTATAAGTGAATAAAATTAGTGTTTGAATGCATGCGCATAGCTAGCATATATACAGGAAGACGCGGGAAGCGGCTCTGCTGTATGGCATGTAGTGATTAGTCCAGTGCTTAAAGATAGTCACTCACCTCTAAAACATAATATGTGTAGCTTTGAGACCACCGCTGAGCGCATTTCGTTGGTTTCAGTTCCACTTGTACCAAAGGAAAGTCCATAAAGTTTTTTTTGGATGCTGTCGGATTTCCAACCCTTGTTGTGTCAAAACTACTTTCATAGATTTTGATTTTATTGAAGTCCTCTCTGGTCACGTTATAAGAATTAGCGGAGATATCATTACATTGCATGCCTTTTGTTCCGATTATTTTTGTTAGAACTTCATTTCGTTTGCAGCACTTTGGGATGCACATTTGAGATCCGCAATGCTTTTTCAAATCAGTGATGATATTTTTGTTGTCTATGTCGACTACTTTCTCTTTACATTCAAACTCGACTTCAACTGCTAGGCTTCTGGCCACGAAGCATAGCATAACGCCAAATTTTAATATATAAAGTCTAGTATCCATGTTTTAATAATGCAGCGAACCACGTGTTCTTGTCCCTTTTAGTTGTAATTTATTTATTATGATAATGAGCTAAACATTACTTTAAAATTAAACTTAAACTGACCACGTCGTATAGTGGAGCTTAAAGCCTGGCCACTGGCTAACAACAGGATAATATATTATGTAAACCAATTATGATATTCTTTCCTGTCCTGTGTGGAATCATGTCCCTACAAAGGATAGTGGCTGCCCCTCGGCTTTAGTCGTTATTTAGTAATGCGTAACGGGCCTTCGACATGGCTTAACTAAGTGCCGTCGCCGCGTCGTGACAAACAGACAGGAGCTACAATGTAACGTGTCACCCGGCTCGGATGTAGACAGAAGACGATATCGATGTCAAGTCAATGCTTAACGCCCATTTGACAGACTCTGCAGAGCTTAGCGAGATGTCAATCATGGACTTTCTATTCTATTAGTAGATCACTGAGGCGTGAAAAAGAAAAAAAAACCAGATCAACTTACGAACTAACCGACAGTTACATTTTCGCTAATATGTAAGGATATTAGTTATTATTATTCCTTTATTAGTAATTAATTACCAATACATGTAGTATATGGACACAAAGTGGATTATTCCAGCTTGCGTCTATAGTATTAGACAAGTGTTTCATATGCAAATCCTTGTGTAAAAATCTTTAGGCTTTTCTTAAGAATTTCAAGGTTCTTTTTTATTTTGTTTTACTTAGTTTATTTGTGTATTTATTCCTTTCTTATTGGTATTATAAATAGAGTAGGTATATTTTTTGTACCCTTGCCTATTATTGTATATGATATACACTTGCAATTAAAAATAATTTCAGGTGATATAGCATACTTATTACTAACCTATTTCATTATTTGATGTTAATCTCGGTCACGACGAACGTATTATCATGGATAGGTGATAACTGATGCCTCTGCACATGTCTCTAAATTAACCCCATTTTAAATGTGATTGTTCTTGTATATGTAGTTGCTACATGTCCTATGTCCATCTTCTGACTCGCACCGATATTATAGCTACCAGCCTTTGTCTGATAAAAATCTCTGAGCAACTCGCATTAATGACTAGGACTCCTAACATTAATAACATAGCAAGACAGTTCAACTCGTCATTATTCATCATAGTTTTTGAGTTGAATCTGTTCCTCGTGTTTACAAATAAAAGTTATGAAACGATTAAAATAGCCCAAGCTGTAGAATGGCCCAGTTATTGAATGTTACAGTCAGTGCCAGTCGCAACGATACCTCAGGATAAATTATGAATAAATACAAAGCCGACTGGAACTGCGACTTTGACAAGCGTCTATCTCGCCTGACCATTGTTGAAGCCGATGTCAATCTAGATATTTCTACATCGACAATGGCTAACATGACATAACATAATATTTGTCTAAATACCCAAGTTAAATTATGCAGTTGTTCTAATAAGAAAACTGAATCGATATTGAAAAATATTTTAGTTTTTTCTTTATTCATATACTAAACCAAATTGGAAGCTGTGTCTTGGTTTTTTGACTCGTTTTAATTCTTAAACTACATGTTCAAAGAAAATTCAATTTTAAATGTAAAAAACGCCTTCTTTAATATTAAAAATTCAGGCTTCTTTGATTAATCCAATACGAAGTTACACATAGGGGGTCCAAAATGCTTTGTGAAAAAGATGGTATGTCCGGATTGCTTTTAGCTCCACTTGCAGATATCTATAAAAGCGTGTAGCTCATTTCAATTCTTCTTTATTCAAGATAAAGGAGGGGGTTTCAGGGTTATTGTATGAAACTAAGGGCATTGGCTGTGGTTGAGTTTTTTGAGCAGAAACACTGCTGTCGCATGTAGAGGTCGCCACTTTTGATGAGTCTTCCTGGTTGGGATACCATTTCGACGTTTTGCCTGACATCGCTAAAAACCTGTAAAGCGAATAGAACGTAACGTTAGTATTATACATAATAATAATAACAAATGTAACGTGTGACAAAATATTTGTAAGAAAAGCTTTAAAAAATTAAGTTCTTATGATAAATTTTAATGCATCGTTTAATTTAATCGTCGCATGCAAAAAACAATCAGCCAAATTAAAATCAACGAGTCTTCAAAATTAGTACACAGTTGCTTGACATCAGACAGTCTATTGTCAAACCGAAGCATATTGAAAAACGACTATCTTACCGCTTCTTCAGTTGGTTCCAAATCTTGCGTTTGCAGACAAATATGGCAAAGATGGCGACTCCGATGAGAATGTTGTAGCAATCTGAGATGATCCATATCTTGCTCTCGGTGGAGCTGTAGCTGATCACCTCGAGGAGCCAGTTCAGGCCCATCACTACTGACAGCTTCAAGTAGATCATGAACCTGGAAACATTTAATATAAACTTAGAGTATACATAACTAAAGTACAGAGCGCGCACAACGAAGTGGGAACAGTAGGCACAAGTGAGAACAAAACGACGTCCCCGCCGCGAGCGCTTGTAGTTGTAGCCGAGTACTAGGAAAGTGCGTTTCTCGAGAGATATTTTCAAATTTGAGTACTAATATGGTGAAATATGCAGTACGACCTTGTAAAAACGATACTAGAAAACACACAAAATTTAAATCTAGTATCACATTTCATCGGTAAGTCGATTATTATACTTATTTTAATGAAAACTAATTCGGAATCGCGGGGTTGAAGGAGACGTGGGAGGCGGGAACGCACGGCCTCGCCCGCGCACCGCACTCCCCCCGCATGATTTAGAGATGGGACATGCGTGACCAACGTTGTAGTAATTTCGATATTTATCGATAATAATTGCCAAAATATAGGCACGATATTATAATTCAATTAATGGTTAGTTTTTAAGGTTGACAATGTTCTGTTGTTTTTATAGGATTTGCATAAATAATAACATTTATTAATGGTTTGTTAGTTTATATTCTATGCTCTTTATATTTTAGGTTATAATAAATATTTTAAAAAGTACCTAACAGCATTTTTATTGACATACATATCTAATCACATTTTATAATACTTTAGTATTGCTAAAAGATCGATTACTTGATTTATCTGTACAAATGTCGTAAGTCTTACGTAGAAAAACTTAAACCTGCACTGGCACTAACTCTATAAAACTAAAATACCTGCTTATCCTTTTAGATGTTATCGCACTAAATATATTTGTAGGTACTTTTTTGTACCGCGCTGAACCTGCATCTATCGACAACAAAATGAGTTTGCGTTGCCCGCGTGCCCATCCCTAGTAATCGCCAACATACATGTATAAGTGGCTATACTTCATCTGCCTACGACGCGCACTGGGCGTCTAGTGCGGTGCTAGCGCTCTATACTTTAGTTATGTATACTCTAAGAATATAAATATGTAAAATCATCATTATTTTTGAAAACTATATCAATTAAAAGGAATTTAGACAAACACTGACTATGTCACTCCCTACTACCTACTATACTTAGTTACCTTAATTAATCGTATAAAAAAAAACGCAAAAGAGTTTGTTAGTCTGGTTGTTCCTTTTTCACGCCACAATAGAGGGCAGATTAATATGGTTTTTGATGAGGCGATTACTCGTAGTAGGTATATCTATATAGACCCGAGAGTGACAGGCTACTATTTATCCTGAGCAATGCGAGCCGCGGGCATCTGCTTACTTGTAACATATTTTTGGCGTTTGCAAATAATAAAATGTAATATTCATACCTTACTCAGTACTCGTAGCATTGTTTTATCAAAACTGCATTTGGCGGCACGTACAGAACAAACAGGATAGATGTTCAACAATTACCCTTATTTTATCTTTTGTAATGGGAAAAAAAAAATTGTAGAAGAAGATACCTTTTCCAGTTAGCACGGTGAGCATGCGGAGTCCCAGCAGCTGCATTATCCAGCACAGCTGTGCCGCGCACCAGGCGCCAGATGTTGAAGGCAGTCATCAGGAAGAACATCCAGTTGCACAGGATCAGGATCAACATGGGGACGTACATGTACAGGAACTGCTCGCCTCCTGGGTAAAGGTATACGCAGCTTTTAGCATCTCTATACTTCTTCTATCTCTACCTTTATCTTTTATGCATGTATTTGATGAAGAAGACATATAGCCTGGAGACAAGGAAGCTACACTGCAGGTATACAAACAGGCCTGGCGATGCTTTACACCAAATTCAAGAAAACAAGTATGCTTAGTCTTATTTACAATAAAATCTAAAAACGCTCATACAATCGGATTATATGGCCAGAACTTTTGCTGGCTTGCTATCAGGTATTTATAGACCCATTTAAAATCTGCCATCAACCATTCCAATCCATCCAATCTACTCAGTGCGGCATAATGTAGGGATGCACTCTTTCGCAATGGCAATTTGCGACATAAAAGCAATTTTAATCAGATACTAACCTTCTATAAAGCAATCAGTGGTGGCAATCTTGGGTGTGACGAACCAAGGTATATGCGACATATCTCTGTTGTTGAGGACTTGCAACATGATTGTCATGGCGAGAGGCAGGCCGAAGGCATACAGACAATACATGATGAATTTGAATTTCTCCCCACGGCGGTGTATCGGACGCGTTTTGGCATAGCCTCTGAAATTAATAGATAATGAGGTCTTATTACTAGAATGGAACTCCTTCTCTTTAAGTGGTGTCATCTCAGTTCAGAGGGCTGCTCACGCGCAGAATGTGGCATTATTAGGGGGATTATTTTGAGCAGATACATACATCGTGATACATTGCGTATTACTGGAATTACATGTCGTTGATGAGATCTAAATTTTTACGTGTCTAATTATCCACTTTAAGGTGCAATTTTATTAGAAACCTCCTCCTTTGATAGAACCCGGTTAAAATAATATAAAAAAACGATTAAAATAATATTTTTATAAATGTTACCTGAATGTCCACCAAATATCGTACGACATAACGTTCATCCAACAGAAGCTTGTCATGAAGAAGTAGTATATTGCGTAAGCTGAAAAACAGCAAATTTTTAGTAGGTAATGTTTCATTTTTGTACATGACTTGTTAAGGCTTTCCCATTCTATGCTTTGGTTTTAGAATGTCCCAGAGTCATAATAGAATCTATTGAGGGAAAATAAAACTCTGGAGAAATCTAAAGTGTTTTTCCGCTGCGACTGTTCCTTAACCGGCTTCAAACAACAAACTTAGTGGTTTTAGGTGTGTTCCTCCATAAACCACCACAACACCTGTCCTCCTTCTGTGGCCTTCATGGCTCTTAAGATCTTACCAACACCGCACCTTGCGTCTTCGAGTTTTGTAGTGGTTCTTGGGCAAGATATTCTCGTCGACACATGTTTCGGCTCTACACAAGGCATCCTCAGAACGTGTTGACTCCACGAACGTCCTACTTTCGGACGTCAACACGCTTATTCTTAGAAGTTAAATACAGTTTGAGTATAAATTAATACTTACTGACATTTTCACAGTCCTTTTGATTTAAATCTTTCATCCGCATTGTAGTGAGGAGTACAAATGAAATCAGGAGGCTCGCGACGTATGCCATTAATATCATACCGCTGAGTTTCTGCAGGTCTGGCAACAGTGCGTATACCACCAGCACAAGGAATAGAAAGAAACTGGATACTATCATACCTGGAAAATACAAGAACGAAGTTTACTACATCAACTAATGAGCGAGTGGAAGATGAATCCGAAATCATGTTGTGCGCAAATTTTACGCTTTCGTACTCACTCACTCTAACGAATTTGATTTTAAGTATATAATATGAATGGAGAATATGATATGGTAAAAAAATCATTAGGTATAATCTATCAGCGATTACATCACAGGGCTAATGGTAGTAGCGTTTCATTAAAAAAATAACTGATTTGGTTAGTATTTTGTAGATTAATTAATGAATGGCCATTGGCCGCGCTTTTAAAATAGTTAAATCTTCAGAATCCAGAAAGAATCTGTATACCAAGTCTGTTTCAATGATACGCTACAAGCTGCGAGTACAGAGAGAATGGAATTTCATATTATTGCTATTACACAAACGATAATTATCCTGTCCATTGAAACAAAGGAGCACGTTCTCAGTTCACATCATGCGCGTGGCTGCACACGTCTCAAAAACTATCGTTTTGATGACATTTACGACCAAGTCCAACGCATCCGGCTCCAAGCAAAAAAAAACATTCCAAATGAATCCGTAGATCCACATCCCGAGAGTAACTGTTCTTTGCTAAAAGGTTTTTGAGAGCCAGTTCCATCAGCACTAGCATTCCTAACTCTCTCTCAACTACACATATCTTGGAATTAGTTCTGGATCCAAACCAACTTAAAATGTATTTTAAGTTAATTCAAGAACACATTCTGTTTTGTGTGCCATAATAAATAAATAAACTACAGCGTTTCGTGTGCAAGTGTCGATTCAGATGACCTAGCGGCCATACACCTAAGGTTTTTACACTATACGAGTACAGTCTGAAGCGACGCCCGGCCAAGCAACACTGTGGCCCAAAGCGAAGCATACCTGTATTGGCAGAAAAACTGTCTCTCAAACGGTTTATTCACTTACCAGCGTTCATAACTTGAGTTACTGGCCGAGAAGCTTGTTCTTCGACATCTTGATAAATAATGAAAATGCTCGGTTTTAACTTGTCAGTCACAAGAACATGGTCCAGACAGTACATGTCATTTGTGACGGGCGCCCACCGGTCATATGCGTTAGGGGTCTCTAATTTCACGACACCATGCTGAAAAGATACATTATATCAGTAAAGTAAAAGTTAAAAGTAAATCTAAAACATATACCTATAGGTATATTAGTGGGTGAATAAATATTTCAGGACATATCACACAGCGCCATCTAGTCACATACTAAGCTTACGCTTGTATCATGGATACTAGGTAACGGAAATAATTTATGTATACTTTTCTTTTGTAAATACATACTTACAATACATAGAAACGACCAGACTTAACACAACGAGTGTGTGAGTGTTACTCTCATTCGGCTGGATTAACTTGATTAAACTCTGGTATTGAGATAGATTACACATTATAAAGTGTGTAACGACGCTTTCTTTATTAAGATGACCGATCTCCGAAAAATCTGATTTCGGAGTATAAGATTGCAATAGAAACAGGCTTTAAAATCTACGTGTTCGGAAGCCATACTTTAAATTTTGCATATGGAATGCATCTGAAATTACGAAAAGTGAAATATTGTTTGTTGGTGGTTTTTATTCCATTACATTGTAATGTAGATAGTTGGAAATTTAAGTTCCATAAATGATTGAGTTTTAATCTTAGTATTACTATATGTTCGGAGTCTTACGCATAAGTTTATAATACAATATGACTTAATTAAGAACATAGCTACAGACAAAGATATCAACTTACTTCTTGCAGGTACACGTTGAATCCCATGTCCGTTACATCAATGGAACTATTCTTCAGAGTATCATTCATTCCGAAACCGTTTACTTTTATGTCGAAAGTATTGATATTTGGTTTCTGCATAAAAACATCACTAAATTCTTCATCCAAAGTTCTTAAGCCCATCATTGTTTTGGTATTATCAGCACATTCTAGACTTTCCTCGTCTATTTCTATGTGTTGTTTTATACCACAACATTTTATTATACAATTACTATTTTTAATACACAAATCTTTAAGAATTTCCTTTGGATCTTTAGTAGTCGTTGAATATACATCACTACAAAATACAAATATGTGGAAAATAACAATTATACAGTCACGTTTACACGTCATGACGCTCGGAGACCCTACATGAATATACTACACAGTATGTATACTGAAACGCTGACGATTATAACATGCTACTAATAACAATTGAACTCTAAGTACAATATAATTATTAAGAATTAATTGTCAAGGAATAGTTGATATGATATCCCCGTGTTATTTATATTTGAGTTAGTTATGGTTCTAATACAGTTTATACTGGGCCCATATTGGTATATAAATTAGGGTTAAATTCTATTCACAGGAAATTGTACTGTTTCAATCCATCAAGTCATAAATTATCTAGACATAATGAAAAGCCAAAATAAATATCGAACGAATATTAAAGAGGCGAAATGTGGTAATATGTGTGTGTGTGTTCAAGCGGTTAAACCAAAATTACTTAAAATTTATTGAGATGTATTACGTCCTGGACCAGGCCGTCTTAGGCTTCAGATTAGGATTGGCCCTTAGGTTGGCGGGCTGTCAAAATCGTAGACAATAGAAGTAATGGTATTTTTTTTTCTTTTTTTAAAAAGGCATGCTATTTTATTTTTGGTATTAAAAGGGCATGTTAATACCAAAAACCCTGTATACAGCTTAACGCTAGATTTGTGTTCTCAGAAGTAGGTACCTAAATGAATCATTTTAATCCAGTTAAGTTATGAGTAACTTGGTGCGTAAACAATATAGTATCTTGAAACCGGTATTTAATAAGTTACTTATATGTTGGTCAGAAAATGAACCAAGTGGAATCGTTATTTTATAAGTAGCGAGAGAAGAGTTACGAAAGCAAATTTTATGTCCAAAAAAGCCAGTAATCACATTCATTTTCGATGTTCCTCTCAAATCATTACTAAGGGCCGTGATTCCCGTAAAATTAATTGATTGTTGTAAGTTTTTTAAATATATTTTCTAATTTTCTTCTTTGTTACAATAAAACTTCTTTTGCAATCTGTTTGAAATGCCATTCGTGATGCCACGAGTTGTTTTTTTTTCATTTATATTGGATAGTATACATAAACTAGTGAATGCTCGCGGCTTCACTCGCATAACTCGTAAAACTTACATACCTACCCTATTTCACCCCTTTAAAGTGGCATTTCCTTTCTTAGCATAACATCTACCTGCTTGCCAATTTTCAGCCCAATCCGTCCATTGGTTTGGGCTGTGCGTTGATAGATCAGATTAGTCAGTCAGTCAGTCGTTCACCTTTGAGTTCATTATATTTAGATGAATCCTCTTTTTCCACGCATCGGTACTGAGGGTCGTGACTCCCCCGCAGTATTCATTTTCAGGGCTATACGTTATACATACATGACTTTGAGTTTGAGGAAAAGATATAAATTACATATATTATATGGATTTAAATTTTATAGATTTAAATATAACGTAAATACTTTGTATGGGATCAAAGTCCTATTTCACATAATTATAGTCAAATGATGAAATCACTACCTATACATTTATAGTGTATTTTGTAATAATAAATAGGAGATGAGAATGTTTTTAACAATGATGAAACAGTTCAATGAATCATTCAATATAGTTTTATTGTAAACCACAAACAAAAATACAAAATAATCTACAGAGATATTACTTAAAACCTAAGTATATTGGGCGGCCTTATCGCGTAGAGCGTCCAGGCAACCTTAGTAAAGATCGCTAGGAAAGAAACATGTAAAAGTCGGTGGCGTACAAACAACAACATAACAGGTACCTTAACAGACATACCAAACACTAAATTATTGCTAGGAAAGCACAAAAGTAACTAACAATGTAGGTAAAGGAAGAAAATATACATTGTCTCATACACAAGAATAAATCAATCAATCAATTACAATATATAGAATAGCAAATCATACCTTGGATAACTAGTAGATATAACCCAAGCTTGCCGGGTTTGAAGGGGCAAGTCATTCCAAAGAAGGACAGCTTTTACAGGGAAGGAAGAATGAAGGAAAGTTCAGCATTTTTGCATCAGCAAAATACAAAGAAACAGCTCATAAATTTTGCTTTTTTCCTTTGTTATGTAAGTATGTATGTTTGCCTTGTTTAGAGAGGAAATATGAGAAAATATTTTAAACCGACTTTTTGCAAGTTCAATAGTCCCGGCAGAAGGAAAACGCTGCAGTTAAGATTTAGTACTTTGATTTATTATTGGAACAGGGAAATCCTCAGCAAAATTATCTACTGGTATACACATGTGTACATACTTATATACATGGTTACAATAAAAAGATGTCATGCTAATGGGCCACTTGACAAAGCTTATATTAAATTTTTTACAATGCCTAATTTTTAGTTTTATATTCATTTAAAAATGTGACGGCCAGGACTGACCTTTGATTAAATTACTAAATAGAAAAACATTAAAATCAGTTTCTGCGTTATTAAGCGTAAAACATAAATAAATAATAATTTGTATTATTATTTATTTATGTTTTACGCTTAATTAATTACTAAATAGAAAAACATTAAAATCAATTTCTGCGTTATTAGGCGTACCTAAAACATAAATAAATAATAATTTGTATTATTATTTATTATTTATTTATGTTTTACGCTTAATAACGCAGAAACTGATTTTAATGTTTTTCTATTTAGTAATTTAGCGTAAAACATAAATAAATAATAATTTGTATTATTATTTATTATTTATTTATGTTTTACGCTTAATTAATTACTAAATAGAAAAACATTAAAATCAATTTCTGCGTTATTAGGCGTACCTAAAACATAAATAAATAATAATTTGTATTATTATTTATTATTTATTTATGTTTTACGCTTAATTAATTACTAAATAGAAAAACATTAAAATCAATTTCTGCGTTATTAGGCGTACCTAAAACATAAATAAATAATAATTTGTATTATTATTTATTATTTATTTATGTTTTACGCTTAATAACGCAGAAATTGATTTTAATGTTTTTCTATTTAGTAATTGAATCAAAGGTCAGTCATGGCCGTCACATTTTTAAATGAATATAAAACTAAAAATCAGAAGTTGTCTCCTGGGTTTTATTTCTCATCATTGATGAATTATAGACTCCATATTATGTGAATAGTAAACTTTAATTTACAAAAACTTACTATCTATTTACCTAATGTCCTATATTAAGTAAACATTACATAACGATTTCTAAAATATTATAATTATTAATACACTGCACACTTATTTGCTTAAATTTATCTTTTGGCAAATATCTTACAATCTAAGAACACATTATTTGACTATGTACACTGGACATGAATCAAATATATGTATATGGCTGTAGGTACACTTTTGTCCGGCAGGCCGTTTGTGGCGCATATAAATATTATCATGATTTTTCAAGAAATTATAATGAGCTGATTTACCTCCATGATATATTAATTACGATCGAAACTAACATCATTTATAACGCATGTAATTAAAAACCTAAATTTTCATCATCAGCCTGTATATAGCTCACTGCTGAGCATAGGCCTCTCTTCTTGTACGCCACTCGCCCCGGTCCTGCGCAGATTGAATCCCACCTGGATTTTTTTCCTTCCTCCCTGCCGTTTTTTTAATTTCGTCAACTCACCGCATTGGTGGGTTAAAAACATCATATTAAAAAAAAATCATTTTCAAAGTGATTTATCCCAATGTTCTATTCAGGTTTCATGGCATATGAAGGTCCTTTAGGGCTGGCGCAGATCTGCAGCGTCTGCGTCTCATTGCTGGAGTTGCTGTCGGTGGAGGTGCTTCGGATGGAAATGTCCTTGCCGGGCCGCCAGTGGTCGCTCTTGCAGCGCATGAAGCTGAGGAGAACAAACATGATGGAGTTTGAAAAAATATTGGAAAGAATCCTAAGTATTAGGTACTGGTAAGAAACCTAAGTTTGTGATGATAAATTTAAACCATAAATGAATAATTTCACCTAAACCATTACTTGTTACATATCAAAGGCTGGGTAGGGTACTTGAAATGGTAACTTCTCTTTAGGAGCTGACTTTAATACAAGGAATAGACAAATGTTCAAAAAGCTTTGTTTTAAAAGTATTTTTATGTTTGCACACGAAGAAAAGAATTTTGAGAAACCAATGTCAAAAAGTAAATCAATAAAATTTATAAATTCCTTGTTTGTCGCTGTTCAAAAATAATAATAAGTGATATTCTGTAAATATAATAACGATACAATAAGATCTCGTCTCTTAGTAATAAAGAATACGAAACAAACATTTAACACCGGAGTTTTCAAATCCAGAGCAAATAAAACATCTTAAACTATAGTAAAGCTTCACATCAGGCGGGCTGTAATCAAACGTAAGCCTATTACGTGTCGTAAAAAGCAAGTTGGAAGAGGACAAATGTAAAACACTACATACATTTTAACAAGCTTCCTCAGTATCTTGCGCTTGCACACGAAGATGAGGAAGATGGAGAGGCCGATGAGGATGTTGTAGAAGTCAGTGATCCACCACACCTTGTAGCCGGGGTACTTGTAGCTCACCACCTCCAGCACCCAGTTCAAACCCATCACCACGGACAGCTTCAGGTATACCATGTACCTGGGAATCGAAGAATGTTTGTTCAACTATTTATTTATGACACACACACAAAACATAAACCCAGTATTAAGAATAAGAGAAAAGCGGATGCGGAAGATGATCACGATCTTGTAGCGTTTTAATTGACTTTATGTTCGCGTGAGATTAAGAATGTGACTGAAACTGAGCTGGCTGGGTTTGTACAGTCACATATGCACTTGCATAATCTTGTTTTGCTGATAGCATAGTCTGTAAGATTATTGAAGTCTTTCTTCGGCTCGAGATTGTTTCTTTGAGCTACTTTCCTTATTATCAAGGTAGATATGGTCAAGCTTTGATTACATCAGAAATGACAAAAACTGTAGTAAGTACCTCTGCAAATGCGTGCGATGAGCTTGCGGCGTGCCAGCGGCGGCTGTGTCTAGCACGGCCGTACCACGGCTCAGGCGCCAGATGTTGAAGGCAGTCATCAGGTAGAACATCCAGTTGCACAGGATCAGGATCAGCATGGGGATGTACAGGTACAGCAGCTTCTCGCCACCTGAAAATGATCATGAACAGAGTGAGATAACTACTAAAACTAGCGCCATGCCAAATCAGGAAGATTGGATATCGGAATTATTGAAATTGACGATCTACCCTGGACGGAAACGATCCTGAACAAAGAACAAAAAGAGACCCATTCCCAGCGGTTGAAGACAAAGGGCAGGTAATGATGTGCATAGCAAGAGAATAGTTGTATCTCTATTTGTTGACAACAGTTATAATAGCGGTTACCATTTCAAACGTAACACAGCATTATTACTATAATTTTCTTTTAGGTTTGGTTATTATGTACCTACATTGTACAGTATACAGAGAGTTTTCTCATAAAATCACCGCTATCCTAAGATGTGACAACCTTACTTAGTAGGTAATTTTTTATGAGTTCTTGGATGTGGAAGCATTAGCTCAGTATCTATTTACATTCTTACCTTCAATGAAGCATCCATTGTCAGGTATCTTGGGCGTGACGATCCAGGGCTTGTGTTTGAGGGGTAGATGGTTCAGCAATGCTAGCATGATGGTCATGGCGAGAGGCAGTCCGAAGGCGTAGAGGCAGTACATGGCGAACTTGAAGTGCTCACCGCGGCGGTGGATCGGACGAGCCTTCGCATAGCCCCTGGAATTGAGATGGATACACACTTTAAACAGCAACAAACATGGGTAAACACTGAGAAACACACAAAACTTAGCATGTGTGTCTCCTTGCGATCTTCCAGGTAACCATTCTATCAGAGAACAATTAAAGCGAGTAGAATGTTAGATATATGTATTTATACAATGTATGACAGTGACTTAGCGAATTGTTGTATTTACTAAGTTTGCTGCAATTGCCCTCGCGGTCACATTAGTGATTGTGCAAAAAATGATATTATTTACATTTGAATATCAGAGAAATTTTATAGAAATTTAACATCAATGTAGCTTACCTGAAAGTCCACCAAATATCATAAGACATGACGTTCATCCAACAGAAGCTTGCCAGCAGTGAGAAGTATATCATGTATGCTGAAAACAAGAAAATATAATAAGATTTGCCGAGAGTCAACTTTTGAAGAACTTGTGTACTATTGTGTACAGTTTTTTTAGTTAGTTATCAATAGCCCGATATATAATGATGATGATACTTACTTAGTGGCAGACACAGTTCGTGCTCCTGCTGCGATATATAATGATGATGATACTTACTAAGTGGCAGACACAGTTCGTGCTCCTGCTGCGATATATAATGATGATGATACTTACTAAGTGGCAGACACAGTTCGTGCTCCTGCTGCGATATATAATGATGATGATACTTACTAAGTGGTAGACACAGTTCGTGCTCCTGCTGCGATATATAATGATGATGATACTTACTAAGTGGCAGACACACTTCGTTCTCCTGCTGCGATATATAATGATGATGATACTTACTAAGTGGCAGACACAGTTCGTGCTCCTGCTGCGATATATAATGATGATGATACTTACTAAGTGGTAGACACAGTTCGTGCTCCTGCTGCGATATATAATGATGATGATACTTACTAAGTGGCAGACACACTTCGTGCTCCTGCTGCGATATATAATGATGATGATACTTACTAAGTGGCAGACACACTTCGTTCTCCTGCTGCGATATATAATGATGATGATACTTACTAAGTGGCAGACACAGTTCGTGCTCCTGCTGCGATATATAATGATGATGATACTTACTAAGTGGCAGACACACTTCGTTCTCCTGCTGCGATATATAATGATGATGATACTTACTAAGTGGCAGACACACTTCGTTCTCCTGCTGCGATATATAATGATGATGATACTTACTAAGTGGCAGACACACTTCGTTCTCCTGCTGCGATATATAATGATGATAATACTTACTAAGTGGCAGACACAGTTCGTGCTCCTGCTGCGATATATAATGATGATGATACTTACTAAGTGGCAGACACACTTCATTCTCCTGCTGCGATATATATAATGATGATGATACTTACTAAGTGGCAGACACACTTCGTTCTCCTGCTGCGATATATAATGATAATGATACTTATTAATTGGCAGACACACTTCGTGCTCCTGCTGCGATATATAATGATGATGATACTTACTAAGTGGCAGACACAGTTCGTGCTCCTGCTGCGATATATAATGATGATGATACTTACTAAGTGGCAGACACACTTCGTGCTCCTGCTGCGATATATAATGATGATGATACTTACTAAGTGGCAGACACACTTCGTACTCCTGCTGCGATATATAATGATGATGATACTTACTAAGTGGCAGACACAGTTCGTGCTCCTGCTGCGATATATAATGATGATGATACTTACTAAGTGGCAGACACACTTCGTGCTCCTGCTGTGATATATAATGATGATGATACTTACTAAGTGGCAGACACACTTCATTCTCCTGCTGCGATATATATAATGATGATGATACTTACTAAGTGGCAGACACACTTCGTTCTCCTGCTGCGATATATAATGATAATGATACTTACTAAGTGGCAGACACACTTCGTTCTCCTGCTGCGATATATATAATGATGATGATACTTACTAAGTGGCAGACACACTTCGTTCTCCTGCTGCGATATATAATGATGATGATACTTACTAAGTGGCAGACACACTTCGTTCTCCTGCTGCGATATATATAATGATGATGATACTTACTAAGTGGCAGACACACTTCGTTCTCCTGCTGCGATATATAATGATGATGATACTTACTAAGTGGCAGACACACTTCGTTCTCCTGCTGCGATATATATAATGATGATGATACTTACTAAGTGGCAGACACACTTCGTTCTCCTGCTGCGATATATATAATGATGATGATACTTACTAAGTGGCAGACACACTTCGTTCTCCTGCTGCGATATATATAATGATGATGATACTTACTAAGTGGCAGACACACTTCTTTCTCCTGCTGCGATATATAATGATGATGATACTTACTAAGTGGCAGACACACTTCGTTCTCCTGCTGCGATATATATAATGATGATGATACTTACTAAGTGGCAGACACACTTCTTTCTCCTGCTGCGATATATAATGATGATGATACTTACTAAGTGGCAGACACACTTCGTTCTCCTGCTGCGATATATATAATGATGATGATACTTACTAAGTGGCAGACACACTTCGTTCTCCTGCTGCGATATATAATGATGATGATACTTACTAAGTGGCAGACACACTTCGTTCTCCTGCTGCGATATATAATGATGATGATACTTACTAAGTGGCAGACACACTTCGTTCTCCTGCTGCGATATATATAATGATGATGATACTTACTAAGTGGCAGACACACTTCGTTCTCCTGCTGCGATATATAATGATGATGATACTTACTAAGTGGCAGACACACTTCGTTCTCCTGCTGCGATATATAATGATGATGATACTTACTAAGTGGCAGACACACTTCGTTCTCCTGCTGCGATATATAATGATGATGATACTTACTAAGTGGCAGACACACTTCGTTCTCCTGCTGCGATATATATAATGATGATGATACTTACTAAGTGGCAGACACACTTCGTTCTCCTGCTGCGATATATATAATGATGATGATACTTACTAAGTGGCAGACACACTTCTTTCTCCTGCTGCGATATATAATGATGATGATACTTACTAAGTGGCAGACACACTTCGTTCTCCTGCTGCGATATATATAATGATGATGATACTTACTAAGTGGCAGACACACTTCTTTCTCCTGCTGCGATATATAATGATGATGATACTTACTAAGTGGCAGACACACTTCGTTCTCCTGCTGCGATATATATAATGATGATGATACTTACTAAGTGGCAGACACACTTCGTTCTCCTGCTGCGATATATAATGATGATGATACTTACTAAGTGGCAGACACACTTCGTTCTCCTGCTGCGATATATAATGATGATGATACTTACTAAGTGGCAGACACAGTTCGTGCTCCTGCTGCGATATATAATGATGATGATACTTACTAAGTGGCAGACACACTTCGTTCTCCTGCTGCGATATGTAATGATGATGATACTTACTAAGTGGCAGACACACTTCGTTCTCCTGCTGCGATATATAATGATGATGATACTTACTAAGTGGCAGACACACTTCGTTCTCCTGCTGCGATATATAATGATGATGATACTTACTAAGTGGCAGACACACTTCGTTCTCCTGCTGCGATATATATAATGATGATGATACTTACTAAGTGGCAGACACACTTCGTTCTCCTGCTGCGATATATATAATGATGATGATACTTACTAAGTGGCAGACACACTTCGTTCTCCTGCTGCGATATATATAATGATGATGATACTTACTAAGTGGCAGACACACTTCGTTCTCCTGCTGCGATATATATAATGATGATGATACTTACTAAGTGGCAGACACACTTCGTTCTCCTGCTGCGATATATAATGATGATGATACTTACTAAGTGGCAGACACACTTCGTTCTCCTGCTGCGATATATATAATGATGATGATACTTACTAAGTGGCAGACACACTTCGTTCTCCTGCTGCGATATATATAATGATGATGATACTTACTAAGTGGCAGACACACTTCGTTCTCCTGCTGCGATATATATAATGATGATGATACTTACTAAGTGGCAGACACACTTCTTTCTCCTGCTGCGATATATAATGATGATGATACTTACTAAGTGGCAGACACACTTCGTTCTCCTGCTGCGATATATATAATGATGATGATACTTACTAAGTGGCAGACACACTTCTTTCTCCTGCTGCGATATATAATGATGATGATACTTACTAAGTGGCAGACACACTTCGTTCTCCTGCTGCGATATATAATGATGATGATACTTACTAAGTGGCAGACACACTTCGTTCTCCTGCTGCGATATGTAATGATGATGATACTTACTAAGTGGCAGACACACTTCGTTCTCCTGCTGCGATATATATAATGATGATGATACTTACTAAGTGGCAGACACACTTCGTTCTCCTGCTGCGATATATATAATGATGATGATACTTACTAAGTGGCAGACACACTTCGTTCTCCTGCTGCGATATATAATGATGATGATACTTACTAAGTGGCAGACACACTTCGTTCTCCTGCTGCGATATATAATGATGATGATACTTACTAAGTGGCAGACACACTTCGTTCTCCTGCTGCGATATATATAATGATGATGATACTTACTAAGTGGCAGACACACTTCGTTCTCCTGCTGCGATATATAATGATGATGATACTTACTAAGTGGCAGACACACTTCGTTCTCCTGCTGCGATATATATAATGATGATGATACTTACTAAGTGGCAGACACACTTCGTTATCCTGCTGCGATATATATAATGATGATGATACTTACTAAGTGGCAGACACACTTCTTTCTCCTGCTGCGATATATAATGATGATGATACTTACTAAGTGGCAGACACACTTCGTTCTCCTGCGGCCGGACCCTCATGATGGCCAGGAGGAGAAAGGCTACGAACTGGCTCCCCACATACGCCATGAGGATCAGCCCGCACAAGTTCCTCAGCTCTGGGAGCAGCCCGTACACCACCAGCACCAGCAGGAGGAAGAAACATGAGAGCAGCATAGCTGTGTGTAAAAAAGAAAATCCTTTATTTAATCTTTATTAATACCTTTGTCGCAGTTTTACGCATGCAGGATTACTAGTATGTAACAAAACACCTTACAAATACTTTTCATATACTCAAAACTTAGGTCCAATGTTTTTTTATCATCGTTAACTTTGGCACAACCAGTTGGTCAGTTGTGTCGTGGGTCCAGTTTTTTTCCCAAAGGACTAACTAGTTGTGCCGAAGGTAATTAAAATTCCCATCCGCACAACCAGTTGTGCGGAGCAGTTGTGCGCCGGGGAAGTCACGAAAAAAGCAGATGTTTCAAACTCAAAATCTAAAACGTTCTGTAAAATATCGAAATGCCTTTCAAGATTTTTCTGATGCTTCGATGTTCATTGTCGGTGAATAAATAATAATTTATTTATATTACCTAATTTATAACTTATTTTTTTTCTTACTGATAACCTAAAAAACCTTAATTTAAAAAAACTTACAAAACAAAGTTTACCTACTAATCAAACTTTTATTACTTTGTTTTGGAAGTGTTTTCAAATAAAGGTATTTTATATCAGTAAGAAAAAAAATGCTTGTTTGTTTTTTTAATTTTATTTTGTATATAATTGTGTGTGATCAACATATTTTATATTGGCTGTTATGTTACGGTTGGACTACTTACAGTATAATCTCTAGGTAAGTACTATAAGGAACAAGCAAACACATTTTTCCTTGAAGCTAAGGGTCCAATTAAGTAAACAATAATACATTTCAGTGTATAGGTATTTGTTCGCGATATATATTTATCTCATAGTAGTCACTGTATATAAGAACACACTCTGTTTTTCTTGGTATGTGCGTTATGGAATTATAATTAATTTCAAATGTGGTCTTCCTGTTTACAAAATAGTATACGCTTCTAAGCCGATATATACTTATTGTGACTAATGGATCTGGTGCTATCTAAACACTGCTGCCGCTGGGGTATCTGTGCTTCCCATACTTTCTGTTGCGAGTTGGTTTTAGAGCTTCTCTGAGTCTTTTGGTGCTTTTATATTCTTTATTTTAATATGAATTTATTATAAGAAAAATTGTGATAACGTCTACTCATTTAGTGTTATCAAAAGAGATTACGAACAGGGTATTCATATTTTTAGACAACCCAACTTTCTAGATTCTTATTATCTTACTAACTTTAATTGTATCATGTGTGTGGTTGTTACTTCTTTAAGCTCAAACAGCTGAACCGATTTGAATAAAATTTGTTATGGAAGTAGATTAAGGCATGGGCACACACTACTTTTTATTCCCGATTTACACGGGCGATATCGAGTGAGCTTAGCATAAAAAAAGCAATTTTCATCCTGACGCGCCTTGGTTCGATTTCGGCCTTACACTAATGACTTGATTTTCAAGTTATGTGGAGTTGTACTTGCTTAACCAGAGAACTCCCATTACGAATTATGAACAGAAGACCAGCGCTGGATGCTTGCATGCAGCGCTGGATGCTTGCATGCAGCGCTGGATGCTTGCATGCAGCGCATGCTGAGTTGCCGGGTTGTGACATGAAACATCTATTGTGCTGTGGGACTCGCGATCCTCAGTCACTCAAAAAAGATAAAAAACTAGCAGGGTATTTCACAAATTCAGAACGTTTCCGCTCGGAAACGAAACGCCAATCAAAGACGTCAAAACTAACTTATTTTAACCAATAACAATCATCCACTAATCATTGAAGTTACAAGGAGTTCTACGATTGGCGTTTCGTTTCCGAGCGAAAACGTTCCGAATTTGTGAAACACCCCGCAGGAAGTAAAGCTATCCCTTACCGCTGGTGAGTAGATTAGTGCTGGTGCGGCCGGGTTCGTCCGGGTTAGACTCGAACACTGCCCAGATGCCGGCAGACACTGTCAGGTTGGTGCTCTCAGTAGCATTCACTATCTTATAGTCCCAGCAGAAGTGGTCGTTGGGGATCTCAGTCCAGCGGTGGTACGCGTTTGGCAACTCCAGATACACTTTCGGAAACTGAAATAAAGTTTTTTTTTTCGAATTTATGTTTCTTCTTATAACATGGATTTTACTGTAATTGTTTTAAAGAACTCCATGTTTTAGCTAGAAGTATGTATTTTTTGGTATCCGGCAAATTAGATTGTAACAGGCGGTGTGTTGCTACTCGTATGCGCCGAAAAAATATTCCATATCTTTTAGTAAGTTTAGTCAGTTGACTTCTAGAGCTAGTGCGCATTAGGTTTTTCCCAAAAATATACTTTCTAAAAAATGAGATTGGTATTTTCACAATATTTAGATCGAAAACGGCGTAAGAAAGTATAATATAGTTTAGAAGGCCTGAGGGTAGATATGCGTATGACACCATAATATATTGCTCTATGATAGATTCTTCGGGTGTCTCAACAATCACTACCTACGTTGACCACTAAACACTATGTTCAAAATAATAAGTACTAAAGAAGCTTTAGTTTAAACTTACCTCGGTGAGATACATATTAAAATTCGCCAAATTAGCAATATCCATTGCTTCCCTCATGAAATCCTTATTCATTTCAAATATACCAGCTTTTATGGTGAAATTGAGGTTGGTAAACGAAGGGTGGTTGAAAAACATATTTTCACCATCTAAATTGAAAATACTTCTGGTGACATTGTTTACTGTGGAGCACATCCTCTTCTTCCTAGATCTTCCATTCTTTTTCGGCACAAGTATGGTATTTAAGTAATTATCCTTCCCACAACATTTCATGATACACTTCTCTTTAGAGCACAGATAACTTTCCTCTGAACTAAGTTTTGTTGACTGGGAAGCATTATCTTTTGAATTTGAGGCAATACAACATAATATACTTAAGGATATGATAAGGAATATATTTTTTATGAACATATTGATCGCGTCTGGCTACGACGGGAATACATGAATGAATAAACATAGGATAACTTTATTTACCTTGGTGGTGTATGAGTAATTGATTCTTGACTAAACTACGAGCACCTACAAGTATATAGTAAAACATATAAAATAAGAAGAAGCGGTTGACGTTAATAAGGTGTTCGGGTAACTGCTATAAATATATTGTGACCTCGTTTTTGCAACTTTGATGGATATTTGAAATGACACAAAATTATTTTTATAAGTAGGTAATTAAGCGGATTATAAAATAGCGGGATTTAAAATGCCCAATCAAATCAGTATTGTTAGATTTTATAATTTAAGGCTATAATTATATTTGGAATTAAAGAAATTGTAGCTCACATATTTTTAGAAATTAAGTAACAATTTTTTATAATAAAGTCGTATGTATTGTAAAAAAATATAACAATACATAATATTTTGTAAATCCATATTCAATACACACAAATTTGGTTTAGTAACTGACATTAAAAAGTCGCTGAGAATGGCGCTAGAATATGTATTCGGCGTCCAGCAGAGAGATGGGTTGACGACATAGTAGGTATCTGTCGGGGGTCGAACCTACGAGATTAGCACAGGACCGAGACTGTTATCCAGACAAGAGAGACCTACATATGAAGACTTATAATATCTTATACCCAGCAGAGGAAAAAACCGGCTGTGGATCATGATGATGATATTTGTATACAATAATCTTAAGCAAGTACTTGTCTAATCTAATAACCTTAAGTATCGTTTCGTCTTTTTCAGATTTTTGCCAAGTTTCTATTCAACGATTGCGCCTATTGTCATCAGCCATCATGGAGCACCCACATATTTACTGGAATTATGTTGGATACATAAAGAGGTAAATAGTTATGATTCATGGTAAAGAAGCACGAAAACAACTATAAAACAAATGAAGCTCGCTAATTAGTAGTTCATAGAATTGTGTTTACCGGCTTGTACAACACTAGAAGGTATTTAATGCATTACCCACGCGTTAGCTTGGTATGGCGCTAGATGGCGTCGTGTCACATGTCCGCGACTGATTTTATTTTTGGATTGATTCGAACTAAGTGTTCTTCAGTAATTTATTTTATCTCGTAGACGGTCTACAACATCTACGAGATATCTACTACTGCTACGCAGCATGTGATAGCATACGTCTTTACATAAACTATGTATCTACAACAAGCTATGTTAAAATTCAAGAAGGCAAGCCCTAACGCATAGAGTAATATAATATACTAGGTACGTGTCGTTTTTTGAAATCTAATTTACACCATAACATATCTGTGAAGTTAAGTTGCTTCTAATTTAATATCTAAGTAAATATGATCATCAGGTTATTGGGTTTTGCTTAAAATAGTAATTTAGTTGTAGCTGCAGATTTGTGAGTCTGATATTTGGCTTAGCTTGGCTTATTCACTAAAGGCACAAAGGTCATTTAATTGATTTTCGTCTGTATTTCTCTTTTTAAACTTAATTTATATCATCTGCTCATGGACCCCACAGCAAGGTACAAACCTCGTCTCGCATGCGCTAGACACATTTTTTTTAAATATTATGTATGATTGGTACAAAACAAAACGGTTCAAGTAAAAACAGGAAGACGTTGGTATCCAGGACACTTCTCACCTGGACTCCAAAACGCCATATGTCGAGTTGTCATTAGTTATGAGTATTATCTTAACTTTAGCTAAGTATTATGTAAAACCTAATTACAATTTACGCCGAGTTTGAATTTTAAGAAGAGTGTCTTAAGATATGGGTATATACCTAGTCAGGTCATAAGTATTGTCACACAGTAAAAACTTTTCTTTTAGAATGCTGGCCACAAAAAAGTTTATTGAATTCGAATTTCAAATTGTTCATGAAAATAAAAATGTATACTTTTTCGAATTTTACTCATTTTTAAATATGGAGTGGACGCTTAAAGAAGACCGTGTTGCAGTTATTGCATTGCATCGTTGCGGTTACGCGCCAATTCAAATTTTTGACATACTGAAAAATTTGAATATAACCAAAAGATTCGTTTATCGTACCATCAAACGATACAATGAAGACTCTAGTGTAGATGACAGGTCAAGAAGTGGTCGCCCTCGGTCTGTTAGGACTCCAGCAGTGATAAAAGCTGTGAAGGCGCGAATTCAAAGAAATCCCAAACGTAAGCAGAAACTGTTGGCCCTTCAGATGGGGTTAAGCAGAACCACGGTGAAAAGGGTGTCAAATGAAGACTTAGGGCTTCGGGCATATCGAAGAAAAACAGGACATCGTTTGAATGCTCGTCTAATGGACCTGAGACTGAAGAGATGCCGCGCTTTGTTGAAGCGGTACGCGGGAAAAAAATATCGAGAAATTCTTTTTTCGGATGAAAAAATTTTTACCGTAGAAGAGAGCTACAACAAACAAAATGATAAGGTGTACGCACACAGTAGTGAAGAAGCGAGCAAACGTATTCCGCGTGTCCAACGAGGTCATTTTCCATCCTCGCTCATGGTATGGTTGGGAGTTTCTTATTGGGGCTTAACAGAGGTACATTTTTGTGAGAAAGGTGTAAAACCGAATGCAGTTGTGTATCAAAATACAGTCCTGACGAACCTTGTGGAACCTGTTTCTCATATCATGTTCAATAACAAGCACTGGGTATTCCAACAAGATTCGGCGCCAGCTCATAGAGCGAAGAGCACACAAGACTGGCTGGCGGCGCGTGAAATCGACTTCATCCGGCACGAAGACTGGCCCTCCTCCAGTCCAGATTTGAATCCGTTAGATTACAAGATATGGCAACACTTGGAGGAAAAGGCGTGCTCAAAGCCTCATCCCAATTTGGAGTCACTCAAGACATCCTTGATTAAGGCAGCCGCCGATATTGACATGGACCTCGTTCGTGCAGCGATAGACGACTGGCCGCGCAGATTGAAGGCCTGTATTCAAAATCACGGAGGTCATTTTGAATAAACTTTATTGTCATAAGAATCTATGTTTTGTTAATTTCATTTTGGTATATAAATGGTTACATTAAGAATAAAGTTGTTTCAATTATTTTATATTAAACATGTGACAGAATTTATGACCTGACTAGGTATATGTAAGGGGTTAATATGCCTAAGAGTTATGGACTAAGGATAATATGAAAAAAAACACGAAATTTTTTCTCACATAAAAACATTTATTATGCTTATTACTAAATAATATAGGTACTACTTAAGTATCATATAGTACGACTAGAATTTTCTTACTTATGTTTTGGCTGAAACCCAATTATATAAATGTATGTTCATAGTGATCAATAAACAGCTATGATTACATTTGTAATCACTCATTTGTGAATTGTTTGAATAGTAAAGGGTGTTTTTTTTCGAGGTATAGAACTTTAAGTTGGCATTACTTTTCAAGATGGCGACCGATTTAACAGCTGTCAAGTGATTTATTTTCTGTTTGGTTTGGCAATTCATCATGAATAGATTCACGCCTGAACAACGCTTGCAAATTGTGCAATTTTATTTCGAAAATAATGGTTCTGTGCGGAATACGTTCCTGATTTTCATAAGCGAAATTTGTTTAGCGATGAAGCGCACTTCTGGTTGAATGGCTTCGTCAATAAACAAAACTGCTGCATTTGGAGTGAAGCTAATCCTCAAGTGTAATAAGTATGTCGAAACGCCATTACATCCAGAAAAATTGACTGTTTGCTGCGCTTTATGGGCTGGTGGAATCACTGGTCCCTACTTCTTTAAAAACGATGATGGCCAGAACGTTACAGTCAATGGTGATCGGTATAGAGCCATGATTACTAACTTTTTCATTCGTGAATTAAACAATCATGATGTCCAGGAGCGGTGGTCCCAACAAGACGGTGCAACATGTCACACAGCTCGTGAATTGAACAATCATGATGTCCAGGAGCGGTGGTCCCAACAAGACGGTGCAACATGTCACACAGCTCGTGAATTGAACAATCATGATGTCCAGGAGCTGTGGTCCCAACAAGACGGTGCAACATGTCACACAGCTCGTGAATTGAACAATCATGATGTCCAGGAGCGGTGGTCCCAACAAGACGGTGCAACATGTCACACAGCTCGTGAATTGAACAATCATGATGTCCAGGAGCTGTGGTCCCAACAAGACGGTGCAACATGTCACACAGCTCGTGAATTGAACAATCATGATGTCCAGGAGCGGTGGTCCCAACAAGACGGTGCAACATGTCACACAGCTCGTGCCACAATCGATTTATTGAAAGACACATTTGGTGACCGCTTAATTTCACGGTTTGGATCTGTGAATTGGCCTCCAAGATCTTGTGATTTAACACCGCTAGACTATTTTCTGTGGGGCTATGTAAAGTCATTGGTCTATGCGGATAAGCCACAAACGCTTGACCATTTGGAAGACAACATTCGCCGTGTTATTGCCGATATACGGCCACAAATGTTGGAAAAAGTCATCGAAAATTGGAAGTCCAGATTGGACTACATCCGAGCCAGCCATGGCAGTCATATGCCAGAAATCATATTTAAAAAGTAATGCCACAAGATCATCTCTCGATTAAAAAAAATGTCAATCGAATATCCATCCATCGCTGTTTTATTGCAATTTAAAGTTCTATACCTCTAAAAAAAACACCCGATACTTCTTTAAATTATGTCAAAGTGTACAAACTAAGATTGTATTTATTTAAAATGCAAGATTCTAAAATTGAATAGGCTGTATTGTAATAAACAAGGTCGTGTTTAAGTTCTGATCGTTCTATATTTATGTCTTATTATGGAATGTTCATTATAAACGATAACATTACAGTTTATTATAACATTGGGTACGTGCGTGCTCTTTAAAAATATATTCAATTTAAGACAATTTAAATCCAATATTTTAGTTTTATGAACCTCAAAACTGAATCATTATACCACGACTGAATTAGTGTACCTACCTATTTTATAGTTCCGCTTATTAGGTATACTATTATATATCATTCAAAAGTTTTTTTTAATTATGACACATCAGCACCACACATACATTTTCATTTGCCTATGTAGGTATAACTATTTAAACATGAACAACAATGTAATTAATGTCAATAGGTATGTTTTCCTACGAGCTCTATGTACTCGTATGTAGTTTAGGTATTTACTCATACTTGTTTTATACATATTTCATCTTAATTATTTGTTGCTGTTACTGATTTCGTATGTTTATGATTTCGTATGCGGCTTCGCTCGCAATGGAAAGTAAAACTTGCATCCCCTATTTCAACACTTTAAAAGTGGCATTTCCAAAAATCCTTTCTTAGCGGATGCCTACGTCATAATATCTACTTGCATGCAAAATTTCAGCCCGATCCGTCCATTGGTTTGGGCTGAGCGTTGATAGATCACTATATCAGTAAGTCAATCAGTCAGTCATCTTTGAGTTTTATATATATAAATTAAAGATTAATGAAATGTTCTAGGTACATACCCTTACTTTACCTATCTCATTATTTCTAACCTGGACACGAATATACATAACGCCAAAATATTTTACAGACCGAGGTACCTAGATTTATTTAATAACAACAATTAGATCTTTTGGCTACATAAATTGGACTTTAGTACCTCGCTGAATGTCGTAGTCGCTTCAGTCACTAACCGTCTTATTACAAAACGTAGTTCTAGTAGAACTTTGAAAACAATGAAGTCTGTCAAAAAGTTGGTTCTTATTGTTCCAACATCACGTACAAATAATCAAAATGTCAACTTAAAATTGGAACGTTGATTGGTAACATTTTGACAGACAGATCACTATGACAGCGGACAGACAAATTTCGAACAACAAAAACAGACTTGGTATTTTCCAAGTTCTGGACTTATAGTTAAACCACGTTTTGTAATAAGACCCTAACCGTCTTAAACGTGGTTTGACTATTAGTTCAAAAACGTGTTTGATTGTTTGTATGTGATATTTGAACAACAAGAAACGACATTTTATTTTCAAAGTTAGCGCTTAAATTTATTTTCATGCGAAGTCTCACGATGTCATATATTGATGTCTTTTAATTTAATTTTACTAAAGTAATATTTGAAATTCGACATAAGTAATTGAAAAACAATATTTTATTCATGTAACTGGTAATAATATATCAAGCGCGCGCAATTAGCAAAATTTTGTTTCTTAAAGACATTTTTAACAACGACAAAATTGAAAGCTTCCACAAAGAGATTCCACGCAAGCTAATAAATAAATAATAAATAAATAATAAATGTTTATTGGACACACAATTTCTTAAAATACTAACACATTAATAATGTAACTTAAAATAAAATAGGGCATTTTAGTAAACAAAAGATATGTCGAGCAGCTGTTACGCTGAGAGAAAGTGGTCTCTCGTGTTGTAGCAGCTGATTCATTCAGGGAAGTGTTTTTTTTAAAGGTTGGAAAACTAATCTTACAAAAACAAAGGTATTCAAAATATAAATTAGGAAATAAAAAGAGAAATGTTTAAAAAGAAAATCTTATGTAATGTAGTGTGTGTGTGTGTATATATATATATACACACATACACTCACACACTACACAATACACAAAAGTAGGCTAAGATTTTCTTTTCAAATATTTCTCTTTTTATTTCTTGATGAGCTTACTTACTTCAATAAATGCATTATACTTTTTTATGTGTTTATTAATTTAACCGCCAACACACACAGATATACTTTAAATACATAATATTATTGCAACCTAGACTAAAATTGCCTTTCTATTTTAGCATAATAGGTAGGTACCAATAAACATTTCAAACATGTCTTATTTTAAGAGGACTAAGGGACATAAAATAGGACTAAGGGACATAAATAGGACTAAGGGACATAAAATTATGACTGAAACAATGTATAATGTACATAACACTAGCTGTCTTAAACGTCTATTTTGTTCGTTCAAATACAGTTTGCTATGCACAAGTTTTGCAGTCTGCCTTGATTTCCGTAACTTTGTGAACGCCTGTTAAAAAGATTTGAGCAAAGTATTACAACGACACGAAGTACATAGAAAGCTACATTTTAGAATAAGATAAAACTAACGTATGTGCTCATAACTAATGTATGTCTAAGTATGTCTAAGACTCATTTTAAAGTAAACAAGCGAGAAGTTTGTTTGTGGATGTCGTGTACACTATTATGTTTGATCTACCATTTTTTTACAATTGCTATTCAATAGCAAGAACTTATTATTCTAAAACTACAAGTATGAGCAACCATCCAGTCTATTAATAAATAAGACACATTTTAGCAAATAACAACAGTCAATAGGTATTAGTTTGCCGAGTTCGTTTTCGCGTGATAACTTTCCTCTGTCATAAAAACCTCTCAGATCGCCTGAAGCGTACTGCTCAAGCTAGACTGTAGTCGGAAGTGATACACACATAACTACTGGAACAGAATCTCGCTTTCCAGAATTTCCTTGCAAATAATTAGTTACAATATTTATATGTGGTTGTGTTAAAACATATTAGATGTTAGCCGGCCTGCTCTTGATGGAGCCCATCTGCAGCTCGTCTCGACACGACACTGTGCGCGACGTTGTGGTCTGTGTCCGAGACATGGGGACTCCTCGCAGCTGCTCGTATCTGCATACAGACAGGGTTAGTTACATTAGGAAGCCAAGCGAGATCTAATAGCAAGGAATTAGGTAGCTATTCAATATTTGTTTATATAAAGGCGCTTTAATATTTTAATCTGTTACTGAGGGTCGTGGCACCTCATTAGGACTTAATAATTTACATCATGGAGGAAGTCAGGTCCTTCCACGACGTTTTAATAGATCAGAGTAACACAAAACAATGTGTATGTCTTCAGCCAAACGCACCTGAAACGACAGTGAAATAAAAAAATATTTTCAGGACATAACACACAGCGCCACCTAAGTAGCTAAATATTTCACTCGTTTAGAGATTGAACCGATGACGAAATATATAAAACTTTCAATAATAACTCACTGATACCTTTGAAAGTTTGAATGCCAAATCAAGTGTGGCACTGCATTGTGATTATCACCGTGATATGTCGTTAAGTCTCAATGCCCAGAAAAATCAGATGTAAATTAGAACCAAACCTTTTTTTTTGTTATTTTTGGGATATGTTATTCACATTTGGAATAGTTTTTATTACGAGTTAAGATTATGTTATTTACAAAATTGTATAAATAAATTTAATATTGTATAATCTTTTACTCATTTTATACATAACAATTAGTGAACAAATACGCTTTTTAATTTGTTAGCCACGTCATGTTTAATTTACAGAATTTGAAGCATAGGTCACGTTGATAATATCCCAATTGAAATTATTTAAATTTTATTACACAGGTATGTAGGTATATAGGTAACGCAATATGTAAAACCGTAAATTCCCAACAAAATAAGTCCAAAACAATCCGTACATATGTATAACATTTACCCTTAAGCAAGCAAGACAACACACTTAACAAATTTTTTATTAACAAAACGACACAAATTCTTTCTCCCATATTTGAGTTCACATACTTTAAAAATGGTCGTGACATCTTAGTGCTATCCCTTGAAAGGTTGGACGAAGGCTCGGTTTCCAGTCCCAGTCTATAAGATACGAACTTTATTAACATAATAAATTTACAAATTACAACCTATTTACAAATTGAGGGAAACAAACCGTTAGTTGACTTAAAAGTAACATGCAATGATAGGCAAGAGAACATGTACAAAAACATTCAAATAATCTCCAGACCCTTTATGTAAATTCGCCAATCTTTGTGCAAAATATGAGTAGATCAAAATGTAAGTATATTAGTATACTGTAATATCATTGACATGCATAATAATTTAGATAATCTTCTTCAAAACGCTGTATCCCTTTTAGTACCTTGGTGCGTATAAAAATAATTACGTGCATTTGGTTATCTCTAAGAGAGTAATGTTTAGCGATGGATCCGTTTCACCCATGGAAAAGTGTTTTTATGAGACCTTATTCTATGAAGATCCACACTACAGAAGTACCAGCTCAGGGTTAATTTCAGCCCAACAGCAAAATTAACAGAAATTCTTCTGTACCTTTCATTGAATCACGAAATTTTCTTTGACAGATATAATAATTTTCAATTTCACCACATGGCCACATTTAATTTCCAGTCTTGTGCGCATACTTGTTATATTTTCTTCATAAAAAGTAGCGCAATATTTAGATCTTTTGGATTTATCTTTGTGTTTCAAAATTTTATTTTAAATAGGTTTTCCAATCAGATGAATTCAATATCCTTTTCTATGATTGGCGGTCAATTTATAGTAAGTATAGTAACTTCTTTATAATTTTTTAAAATGTGGTTTTCTCCTTCTAATGAGATACAACGCCATTCATGATGCTGTCGTTATCTAACACTGTGGTCCTGATAGTTTCTTGGCTCGCTCTCTGCTGGTGATTCTTCCACTGATTTATGTTTCTATTTCTTATATCTGTCATTTCTCCCGCATCAGTTTGTGGCTGTTGGAATCTGTCTTTGATCCTAGACATAGAATTAATAACTTTTACAGCACCTCTTATATTTTATTATCTTATTCTAAGTGCAGTCTTAATTCTTAACGCATTAACTGGTCAATTTGCTTAATTGCTCATGCATAGATGCTGTTATCTACGACTTTGTAAGTACATACTTGTTTAAAGAATTTTAATGTATTAGCCTCATACACTTGAAATATAGTCTTTTTACAACCAAATTGTAAATTGAGTATTTAGAAAAGTTACATAACAAAGAGAAGTTAAATTTCAAACCCTATTTGTGAAAAGAATGCTTATTTGTAAGCTTACAGTAGTATTCAGTTATCAATAAAACAAACTGTAGTAATCCTATTAGAACATTAAAGAAATTAGGTCATCTGCAACTCTTAATCAGAACTTAATGGCTGTGAATCTCAACGTTCATGTCATTAGGATCATTAACGAACCTCTTCCTAATGAGCCTGAAGATCTTCCTCTTGCAGACGAAGATGATGAAGATGACGAGGCCGATGAGGACGTTGTACGCGTCGGTGTACTTCCAGAAGTCTTGCCAGTCTGGGTACACGGCGCTGATCACCTCCAGGATCCAGTTCACACCCATGACCGTGAACAGCTTGAGGTACAACCAGAGCCTGTAAGGAGAGAGATTAGAATAATGAGAAAGTGCTACAAGCATCCAAGCACGTGATTGAAAACAATGCAAACACACGCACAAAACTGATTATAGTACTTGGGATAATCCGAATCGATTATTTAATAAGAATTTAGATTTTTTGCTGTTGTTAAAAATAACATGTAAGTATTTACTATGATTAAGATTCAATCTAACTGGATTTTTCAAAACTGCTGTAAATTATATTTATTTGCGTAACTGGGATAGTTAGGGTCTTTTCTTGTGACGTCATTGCAAGAAACGCAAATCTACTGAACATATAGGTACTGTATAATACGTAAGTTTCAACCTACCTTTGCTTATCATTCCTATGGCGGTCATGCATGCTGCTTTCCTTGGATTTGAGCACTGAAGTCTGTTTCTGTATCTGAGTGATCTTCAGAGCAGTCAGAATGAAGAACGTCATGTTTGCTATACAAAGTATTACTATCGGCCCGTAGAAATAGATGAGCTTGCTCGTTCCTGAAATGATATCAAACAGCAATATACAAATCTGAACTTTGTCAGAAGTAATTTTAGTGTAGTTATTTCAATGCAAAGAAAGTCTATCGTCGGTTTTAGACAAAAGAAAAAATATGCGCAAATTTAATTAAATTTTACACACTGACATTTATTATATTATGAGTTCGAAGGTTTGTCTTATTAGATTTTTGTTTACGTTTTAAAATGTTGTAAGTTTGAATGAACCGGTGTTACCATGTATAAAGCAGCCTCCTTCCCTCAGGCCGGGCAGCCACGGGTACCTGGGCAGGCCGGCGAACTTACCATGTATAAAGCAGCCTCCTTCCCTCAGGCCGGGCAGCCACGGGTACCTGGGCAGGCCGGCGAACTTACCATGTATAAAGCAGCCTCCTTCCCTCAGGCCGGGCAGCCACGGGTACCTGGGCAGGCCGGCGAACTTACCATGTATAAAGCAGCCTCCTTCCCTCAGGCCGGGCAGCCACGGGTACCTGGGCAGGCCGGCGAACTTACCATGTATAAAGCAGCCTCCTTCCCTCAGGCCGGGCAGCCACGGGTACCTGGGCAGGCCGGCGAACTTACCATGAATAAAGCAGCCTCCTTCCCTTAGGCCGGGCAGCCACGGGTACCTGGGCAGGCCGGCGAACTTACCATGAATAAAGCAGCCTCCTTCCCTTAGGCCGGGCAGCCACGGGTACCTGGGCAGGCCAGCGAACTTACCATGAATAAAGCAGCCTCCTTCCCTCAGGCCGGGCAGCCACGGGTACCTGGGCAGGCCGGCGAACTTACCATGTATAAAGCAGCCTCCTTCCCTCAGGCCGGGCAGCCACGGGTACCTGGGCAGGCCAGCGAACTTACCATGTATAAAGCAGCCTCCTTCCCTCAGGCCGGGCAGCCACGGGTACCTGGGCAGGCCGGCGAACTCCAGAGACACCAGGATCACGGTGAGAGCGGTCGGGATTCCGAACGCATACGCTGCGTACGCCACGAACCGGGCGCGGGTTGACAGCTTGCTGGACGGGCCGCGCTTGCCGCTGCGGAATGGGAGAAAAGTGAATTATAAAACAAAGGATTTTAGGCTCCATAGTCTCATAGTGTCGTTTGTGCCAGTATTGCTCTAAATGTAATCTGGTGGTACGTGGTCGTGTATATCAACAATGGCAATTTAAAAAGTTTTGCCTGAAATTATTTAATATACACGACAAAATATTCGATTTTCGATTCTAGCAGAAAATAAGCGAAGTACTTAGGCATTAGGCTTATACTTGTAACACTGAATAAACAAAGTCCTGTAGCAGTAACAATTGTGTGAAAATAGTTTCCGTGATCAAACGTGACGAGGCAACTGAATTCATGAGTACAATGACAACACAAGCCGCGGGGACCCCAGTTTCATTCAATGTCTTTATTTTAAAGTTTGCGACACTTTGCGTGCGTGGATCCAGGATACAAAGTGACATTGCATTAGACAGGCAGCTTATTTATGTTCCTTCAGTCATATTTATGAATCTTTCTTTGAATATTAAAAAAACAACGCAAAATATATGCAACTTACCTAATCTACTTTATCAAAATTCAAAAGGCAGCGTCCTCTAAATGCTGGCTGCATTGCCCCGTTGAATAGCTAGACTAATCTTTTGGGCACAGTACAAGCCGGCATTTTGGTCACGCGAAGCCTGTTTTAATCGCCCCGACAATAAATAAACATCTATCTATTGCAAGATTTAATGCGTCATATTTTATTAACTTTTAGTAACTATAATAGGTACCAATGTATTATTTAAATTACTCATGCATGAGTCTGGTATCGTAAGGCAGATTTTCCTGTTGAACGGAATCTTGATAAAAAATATGCACTTTTTGATCTTTTTAAAGTTAAAACTTTTTTTATAAGTTAAGTAAGTAAACGCTATGAAATATTTCCAAAGAAAAGTATGAAATTAAGTTTTATTTTTAAACAGTTAATTCTAACAAAAGAAATAAATATACCTAAATATACCTGCTACGTTCGTTGTTTAAATTAGTTTAAAGTTGAAGCCCACATCAACAACGAGGCAATTTCATTAATTGTATCACGCACACACCAGCCAAGGATAAGCTTCTATATAAATGAAGGTAGCTTGGAAGCTCGCCCGATTAGTCGGAGTAATATGACGAGGAAACATTAAGAATTAACAGGTAAGTAAAGAAAACATTAAGGTTTTGAATTTGTATTTTGAAATTCCTACCGCAATTTTCGTAGAATTATTGTCTCGTTCCTTTATTGTGTCTCTTGTTTACTTCAAGTCTGTTCTGAGCAAATGTGATAATACCGTTTGACCTCGTTACATACCAAGAGTGTCAAATTATTTAATTCTCAGTAGGTACTTATTAATTACATTTGAGACCCGATGACTGTTATTAAAAGAATTGGAGTTTGCTCTTCCTAATATTCGTAAAAGCAAAAAATATTGGGTGATTTAAAAACAGAGATATTTTGAATGAAAAGATATTTACTTTATACGTAAACTAGGAAACAAATTGCCTATTCAAAGTATATTGAAGCAAAATGCCTTAATCCGCTAATCAATTCGATTTTGAATTATATTCGTAGAAAAAACAAAATATTGTTATTCAAAAGATATTTACTGTTTTGTATATTATGTAAACTAGGCAACAAGTCGCCTATTCAAAGTCCATTGAAGCAAAAAGCCTTAATCCGCTAAGCCAGCCTGCCAGCTTTACAAAACCGGTAAAATGTTTGAGCACAAAGTACTTTACTTGGTGAAGTTACTAGGAACGTTTACTTGGTGTTATTGTAATTATTTACATAGTCGAACGCTCTTCAAATGGAAAATCCCATTGCTACTTATTAGGGAGTCATCTGGCTTAATTAGTTACATTATATACATGTTGCATTTACGCAGCAAGTGTGAGTGATTAACACGAAATATCTACGAGTTTATTTTAATGTTTCAACATCTATAAAACCAACGCATGGTAACTTATGTCATATTTTTTGTTTAAAAAAGAAACCAAAACTTATCATTGACGGAAACGAATCCGCTAGCTTATGCATCTGAGATAGTTTCCGATTTTTCTGTGGAATGCTTTGTGATGTGGAAAAATCTTCGTACCGATTGATTTCCGTCTCAATCGAATCGGATCCGTAACCGACTCATTGTGAAACACACTACAGAACGTCTTAGCCGCTTAACGCTTTGCCTATCAATAGTAACACTTTATAGCAGCGATAAATCTATCTTTAACAGCGTTACTAACTCGTCCGCTCCACAGTCTCGTAAAATACTCATCAATGACTCATTACAAACTCTGCTTGAAGTTAATTTTGAGATGATGTTTACAAAAGCCCAGAATCTGGTTCTTGTTCTACAGGTTTTGAGTACCTAAGTTGTTAGAAAACATCAAACGTAAAACCGTAAATTCAACGTAAATTGAGGAGTTGGCCAGTTTACTAGGTATTACGATTATTTTTGGTATCATTTATTAAGTTGATTTACACAAAAAATGTCTGTCTTTTGCAAACAAGTAAGACGGAACAAAACAACCACCGTCCATTCTGATATAAAAATACATTAACATTTGTATTGTAACACCTGCATGCATAATCTACATTGTTTTGTAAATGTATGCATTACCTGTCAATGATATTCTGTATAAACCTCATTGTTACCTGTATAGGTAGTATCTGATCATAATTGATTGCTGTTTCCTGTGGGAATATTCATATGACTCATCGGGTTTCAACCTTTCCACTATAGATTCGAGTAAATCTCGTATTAGTTGGAAGATTTCTGACTGATCTATAGACACTTTTAGAGAACCAGATATATAAGTACCTTATTTTTGATACAAATTAAAATAACACAAAGGATCCGAATCTGTGCCATAAGCAGCGGCCTTATCGCTAAAAGCGATGTTGGTTAAAGACAATTAGAAAATAAAATATGATTTTGTCACTCACCTAAAAGTCCACCAAATATCAAAGCTCATCACGTTGAGCCAGAAGAAAGCTGACTCCAGGGAGAAGTAGATCACGATAGCTGGAAAGTAATAAATAAGTATTAGATAACTAGATAGATAGATTGTAGGTCCCGGCTGTTTGTCTAGTACGTCAGTCGCTAAGCCATGTCAGAGGCCCTTAGGGCGGCCTGATAAACTGTCGATATCAGAGTTGGCCACTCTCGTTCGAAAGAAGAAAAAAACTAGATGTTTTCTAATTATGAGTTAATTTATTAAGTGCTAACCTGCACTATGGTTGTTTTAAATTAAACTTTTATTGGAAAATGAGCGAAAATAATCACGACCGGCAGGATTCGAACCTGCGTATTTCTGCTACCGTCAGAACGCCTTAACCACTAGGCTACGGTCTACTAACTGCCAGGCGCGAAAATCCACACTCATTTCCTTGGCCTTATGTTTTTTTTAAAATTCACTTGTGTTTCAAGTCCGTATCGATTCATTTACTTTAATCGATGTTTTTAAGCAGGTCACCTCACTTTGAAGATAAAACTGACAGATGTCAAATGTGACCTATTATATTGGCCCCAGTATAGTATGATTTCATACTTTTAATTACATCACTAAGATTTAGTAATACGATGATCTCGCTTTCATAGACCAGATAATGAATTGTGTAAACAGTAGTTTACTTAGAATCTATTGTTCTTGGAACTCATTTTATCACAACTGAGTAAATAATCTGCATAAATAAATAAACTGACCTTCGCTGATTTATAGTTAAAATGTATACAAGGGGAAAACTTTGCCAATAACGTATTTCAGTTATTACTAGTTATTTCATTGGTTCTGTATTCCGACACCCACTAAGATAACTCAACTTGCGCAAAAAACTAAGAAATAGATTTTAAGAGCAAGGATTTTTTTTTAAAATGCGACTTGCCAATGAGTTTGTTCGTACAAATATTTGAGTATGTAAATTAATATGATGGACACAGATATTATTAATTAATACTAAATAAACTGGAGTAATTGAGCGGAAACAAAAAATTGGGACCTTGAATGAAAAAAGAACACAATGTAATCGCAGCTTAAATATTAAAGAAATCTCTGGAATGGAGTTAAATATAACCAGACGGTGACAATATTGTTCAGCCTACATCTGCTCCAGCTATCAGACACTAATGCGTCCAGAAATAATCCGAGACTGTAGGCGAGAGACACCGTTACAGATTTAATTTGAAACAGAAATGTTGCCATCGCCACGCTTGACTGCGTCATTGATAACATGCAAAACTAAAATATATTATGTAGTTTGTAAAACTAAAGAAATGCCTAGAAAAACCCATTGCTCAGGCTTAGTTGGGATGTTCAGGCGTTATTATCACACTTTGAAAGGGTATCACAACCGCTGGAAAATAGTTCCTGTTCCTTTTAAAATAAGAAGATTTTTCCCTTTCGTCGTAACCTCTAGTTATATCTGCGACATTACCTACATTATTTCTAGAAAAGAGCTATTGATCATAAGAAACTATTGGTACGGTTTTATATTCGATTGATAATAATGTAATAGGAATTGTTAAAGATGTAATTAAATACAGAGCATTACGTTGCTATGTCCATTTGACGTCAACAAACAATTAGTCAATTAACAATTATTACCTAGTTATGCGTCCCGATGCTTCATTTGTCTTTGTCGAACCGCGAACGTAGTGATGACTAAGACAATACTGAGCGCATTCGCGGAACCCCCGCAGCTGCGACCTACCGCAGCGTGAGACCTTAGCTCGGTGATCTTTAAGATATGTTAATCAATCATAATCTAAGCGTCGTGTATCGAACACGTAGTTGTAAATTAGTTTAATTAAAGTAATTTTAAATTGAGTAAAATAAATAGTTTTAAAAACATAAAAAGGGAAGCTCTATTTTTGGCTGGCGCAGACGGCTGGGATCCTGTGTGTGTTCAGGCTACCGACGATTCCTGCAATCGCTCCGAGGTCGTCCTGTTCCTGTGCCGCCATCGCACTTTCACGGGATCAAGAACCAAACAAATAAATTTGTCAAGACTACGCTGCCCGCCGATCGAGACTGGAGGGATGAGAGCGGTGACTATGTGAGTAAACCTTTTCGCATTTTCCCGTCTGTTCCTGTCCTATTCCGGTTTTCGGCACTTTGTTTTAGTAGTTATTTTATCTCCTTAAGTATATTGGAATAAATTGTGTATTAATATAGTGAGAGAAGATCCTCAAGTATTTTAGAAATAAATCGCGTTATAGTATAGTGATAGAAATAGTATAAAAATGGAACAGATTAGGACTATCCAGTCAGAATTATTATCCATCATTCCAAAGTTTGATGGAGACGAAGGCCTATTAAATCTATTCATAAAAAAGGCCAATTATATACACAATGCATATGTGCAACCATCGTGCTCGCTAGCACAGAAGTGCTATGTATTCCATGCGATATCGAGCAGGCTTTGTGGCAATGCCGCCAAACTTTTAAGTGAAAGAGACGATATTTGTTCGTGGGACAGACTAAAGGAAATTCTCATTCAGCACTTTGGTGATCCAAGGTCCGAAGAATGCATTGCAATAGAACTAGACCAATTAAAAATTAAACCTCAAGAAACTTACATAGATTTTTGCCACCGTATTCAACATACGCGTAGTACATTATTTGCTAAAGTTAATCTAATTACCGACGAGGGGGTCAAAGCTGCCAAGATGATCGTTTACGACAACCTAGCTCTAAACGTTTTCCTTTTCAATCTCCCTGAAGACTTAATCAGGGTTGTGAGGTTGAAAGGGTGCGTAAACTTAGAAAGCGCACTAAGTATAGTTACAGAAGAAGTGAATTTCCTGGCGCAGTACAACGCGAAAAATAAAACCCGTGCGTTACAACATAAGCCCCTAGCATTCAACCCTGTGCCATCAGCACCCCCACAATTCAAATTTGGTATAACCCCACAACAACGGTTCCAGACACCCACAAACTTTCAAAATAATCGGTTTTTAACCCCTAACCAACCCCAAGGTTTTAGACCTAACTTCCAAGGTCAACCGACAGGATTCAGGTTTAACCCTCAGCCACAGCCAACAGGCTTCCGATTCAACCCTCAACCACAGCCTACAGGCTTCCGATTCAACCCTCAGGGTCAACCAGCAGGCTACAGACCACCGCAACCCACAGGGTTTAGGTTCCAACCGTATCAGAACAACCGTTTTGGTGTCCCCCAACAGGGATACAGACCACCCTTTGGCCAGACACAACAACAAAATTTCAAGTTTGGAATTCCAAACCAACAAATTCCAAACCAATTGCAGGACACTGACGTGTCAATGAGGACCGCACGCCCGTTGAGACAAAATAAACTAGAGGTGCCCGAAGAAGAGAATGAGATGTATTCCGAAACCGAACCAGACCAGTATAACTACTACGAACAAAACGATTACTATGAGCAAAATTACAACAATGAATACTACCAAGACTCATCTGAAGTACCTGAAATAGATGAAAGCACAGCAGTATGTAACTATACTGAACAAAATTTTCAGACACAAGCCTCGCGCCATACACCGAAGTAATACACATAAACTATGAAATGCGACTCCGCCTACCGCACATTTATGTTCCAGAGTTACGCGCACGCTTCATGCTGGATACAGGAAGCACAAGATCGTTCATGACACCTGCACTTGTGAAAAAATTCTTCCAAAGATTCCTTTGTTACGAGCCATTCGAAGTAGTGAGCACACACGCTCGTAGCTTTCACGACCAAACTATATGCATACCTATGCTGGAAACATTCCGATGCCATGGAAACCAAAAATTCTATGTGTACGACGTGGACTCAAGATATGACGGTCTGATAGGCTCAGACATGCTGAAACAACTGAAAGCTAAAATAGATATGGACAATCAAGTTCTGAGTACCCCGAGTACCAGACTAGCCATCATGTACAACCCACCTCCAGAGGTAACATTGGAGCCAAGGACTGAGACACGGGTAAAGGTACCCACTGACTTGCGGAATGGAGATGCGATAATCGACTACGTGGACTTTGGTCAAGGCGTAAGGATGCCTAGTGCGATAGTAACATGCACGGACTCGTATGCCTATACCGTGATACAAAACACGTCACAAGAACCAGTCACCATGACATTCAATAGACCATTGAAGGTGAGTAAGTACGAGACAGAAGAACTTGCAGTTAATGCGACGCAAGACCAACAACGGGAACTTGACGGACTTCTTAGAGAAAACTTACAGAAGTTACGTCTGGATCATATGAATGAAGAAGAGAGAACAAGCATAGAAAAGCTATGTTTTGAATATAGGGATATATTCCAGCATGATAGTATACCCCTATCATTCACAAACGGAGTCAAACATCATATAAGAACTAGGAACGAAGATCCTATCTTTATTAGACCATATCGACACCCTCCGGCCTACAACACGGAGATACAAAACCAAGTAGACAAACTACTGCAGAACGACGTCATCCGTGAGTCGCACTCTCCCTGGAGTGCGCCCGTTCACTTGGTGTCCAAAAAGGCCGACGCATCTGGAGAAGTCAAATATAGAATGGTTATTGATTACCGTCGGCTTAACGAAGTAACAACGGACGACAAATACCCGTTACCTAACATCGCCGATCTCTTTGACAAGCTAGGTAAAGCCACCTACTTTAGTACCATTGACCTGGCCAGTGGCTATCACCAGGTAGAAGTTAGAGAGGAAGACAGACAGAAGACGGCATTCTCAACACAATCTGGTCACTATGAGTTTACCAGAATGCCGTTCGGGCTCAAGACTGCCCCCGCCACGTTCCAAAGAGCAATGGACAATGTTTTAAGAGGCCTACAAGGTATCCATTGCCTGGTATACCTTGACGACATAATCATCTATTCGTCCAGCCTACAAGAACATATGGACAAGCTGCGAATGGTCTTTGACCGTTTAAGAGCGACAAACTTGAAAGTCACACTAGACAAGTGCGAATTCTTTCGCAAGGAAGTCCTTTATCTAGGACATCTGATAACGAAGGACGGTCTCAAACCGAACAACGATAAAATTCAAGCAGTACTGAACTTTCCTATTCCAAGGACCACGACCGAAATTAAAAGCTTTCTCGGTCTAGTCGGTTACTACAGAAAGTTTATCAAGGACTTTGCCAAAATTACTCGCCCTATGACAAGCTGCTTAAAGAAACGAAGCAAGATAGAACTGACCAATGAATACATCGCATCATTTGAGGCATGCAAAGAGCTGCTAGTAAACGCACCGATCTTGCAATTCCCGGACTTTGAAAAACCATTCGTACTCACTACGGATGCATCTGACTTTGCAATAGGAGCCGTTCTATCACAAGGCACCGTAGGTAACGACAAGCCAATTGCTTATGCCAGCCGAACCTTAAATGGCGCCGAATCAAGGTATAGCACAGTAGAGAAAGAACTGTTAGCTATAGTATGGGCTGTGAAACACTTCAGACCCTACTTGTATGGTAGACGTTTCACTATCTTTACGGACCACCGACCTTTGGCATGGCTGAATAGCATGAAAGAGCAAAATAGCAAACTGACGAGATGGAAACTCAGACTAGCAGAGTATGACTATGACATCGTATACAAGAACGGTAAACAAAATGTAGTCGCTGATGCGTTGTCCCGCATAAAGGTAAACGCAATAGATGGAAATGACTCGACAAAAGTAAACGTAGACGAAGAAAAAATGGATATAGACAAAGTAATGAAGGACATCCAATCATTACAAGAAGCCTGTGATGCTCGAAAAATAGACAGCGAGAGCACCTTATCTATATCATCAGGGTCAGATCACGTGATATCAATACCATCATCAAGGGATCCGAAGTCACCACACGGTATACCATCACCTGGCAGTAGCACTATCACTGCATCATCAATGAAGTCAACGGAACACTCGGAGTTGGAAACAGATACTTCCGGTATCCCCATACTGAAGGAAGCCATAGACACTAAACCATATCAAATATTGGTACATACTTGGTTCAGAGACAAAATTGCAGTAAAAGATATCTCAAGGCCAAAACAGAAAATTCTAGAATTGCACTTGCCATTGAATAGGCCTGACATAGTCAAACAATTTCTGAAAGAGTACATCAGTCCCAAAAAGAGATACTTCATATACTTTGAAGACAAGACACACCGTAAGCAATTTGCAGAAGCGATAATTGCACTCTTCAAAAAGGACACAGTGAAAATCTTAGAGTGTACCCAGAGAGTAGTGTACGTGGAAAGTGAAGACGAACAGAAGGAAATAGTACAAAAATACCATCTAGGCAAAACCTGCCATAGAGGGATTAAAGAAACGCTGACACAAATCAAACGCACCTATTATTGGCCCAATATGGAAATCACTGTATCAACAGTTATAAATACATGTGAAAACTGTAAGATGATGAAGTATGACCGAAAGCCATTAAAACCAGAGCTACAGTTAACTCAAACGCAGAGCAAACCCTTTCAAGAAATATTCATAGACATCTTCAGCATTGACAACACAACTTACTTGACATTAGTCGACGCGTTTAGCAAACTTGGCCAAGCGATAGAAGTGAAAGCTAAGACCACACCTGAAATAGTACGAGCCCTCATCAAGTACTTCGCTACATATGGCGTCCCACATAGACTAAATGCGGATGCAGGCGCGGAGTTTAATAATACCCTACTGAGAGAGACTCTACAATTCTACAAAGTAGAACTTCACATAGGAACCCCACACAATCCGAATTCCATGGGAATCGTGGAAAGATTCCACTCAACTTTAATAGAAATATATCGACTTGCAAAATACGAACATAAATTTACTGACGCAGCTTCCGTCATGACGTACGCGCTCATGTCCTACAATCATACCATACATAGTACAACCGGGTTCACACCATTCGAAATAGTTTTCGGACATACCGACGCTATAAATCCTTTTAACGTGGAATTCGAAAAAGACTACACCCAAAAGTTAGTTCAGGACCATAGGAAACGCACAAAGTATCTCTACGAGTACCTCACAGACAAGGCTATACAGACCAAAGAAAAGATTAAAGAAAAACGTGGAGGTGAAAAACACTTTAACGTACAAGAAGGAGACACAGTATTCATAAAAGGAGTGAACGAAAGGAGAAGTCAAGACAAACCCCGATATACAAAAGCGGAAGTTACTGGAGAGATAGTTAGGAATGTAGTACCCATTATCACCAAAGGAAGGGCAACTAAAACACCTTTAAAGGATATAAAACGACCTCCGCAGGTACGTCCTGGCCGCAGCCCTGCTGACCACGATCCCAACATGCCGGGGCCTAGCTCTTCTGCGGGTCGAAAACAACCCAGGAATATTACCGGTCAAGGAAGGACAAGCAATGATAAGTAACGACGTATGGACTATAATTAAGATATTAGATTTAAGTTTAATCCGTAAGGACCTAGATTTTAATATAAATAGATATATGAATCTAAATAAGTACATGCAAACCCATTCGGAAACAGAGTTTATTCAATCAGAAGTTCATAGCATAAAAACACAAACCGATTATATTGAAAAGTTGACAGAAGACAAGCTAAATGAACTGGTACCAACTAGAAGGCTTAAACGCGGTCTCCTCAACCCTCTTGGCTCGATAGTTAAATTAATAACTGGAAATTTAGATAACGATGACGCGCTAAGATACGACGCGTTGATAAATGACGTCAACACCCAGCAAAAATCTATTGGTAAGAAGGTCACGGTAATCGCAGAAGTGCTGAATACATTGGTCAATACAATCAATTCATCTAAAACCAATTTCATTCAATTAGATCAGGCTATAAACGATATCAGGCAACGAATGAATGACACTTATAGACATCAGGGTGTCTTAAAGATACATAATGTATATGCTCTATTTTTACATAACTTCCAAAATCTCTATTCTAGACTTGGTGAAATAGAAAACGTAATTGCATTTAGCAAACTAGGAATGCTCCATCAAGCCGTTATAAGTACGAGTGAATTACTCAAAACATTACAAACTATCGAAAGGCAAAACCATAAACTTGTATTCCCAGCTAGCTTAGAAAATATAATAAAACTAGAAACTAGTATTGTACCTAAGATTTATGTAAAAGGAGATCAGGTAACATTTATTCTTGAAATTCCACTCGTAGAAAAGGATATCTATATATATTATAAAGTTTTACCACTGCCGATCACCAACACCCTGAACCAAACATCCCTCATCTTACCTAAGTTCCCCTACCTACTAGCGAAAGGGTTGAAAACTGTGTCGCTGCGCGCCCCTTGCAGAGAAGTAGACGAGCTCCAGTTCCTATGCGAAGAAGATCACACTGCACCATTTGTAAGAGACCAATGCGTCGTTGACCTCATCACGTTTGCTCAAAACACTTCGAGCTGCACGCCCGTTATAGTTGACATCCGTAGCGTGAAAATAGAGAACATTCACCCCAACAGTTGGATGGTATACACTAAAACAAGTACCACCCTCACGCAAGACTGCAACGGAGATGTCACCTATCACACCTTACAAGGAACGTACTTGGTCACGCTAGAGGATAACTGCGAATTGGAAGTGGATGGAGACAAGCTCAGCAGACATCAAGGACGAGCTAGAGATGCGTACATACCAGTGCTGCCGATCGTGGACTTACCGGAGGTGCCTTCAACATCAAGGACGCTCCCGGAGATGAAACTCGCAACCCTGGACGACATCGAGCTGTCAAATCTACAACATTTAACAAATGAACTAAAAAACGCAGCCGTGAATAGTGACAATAGTGACAGTGTAATAGAAGTGAAAATTAGTGCGTGGACACTAGTTCTATATATAATTTTAGGCATAGTTATAATGGTATATATGATAAGATATTATTATGTAAATCGAAGTTTTCAGGCTCAACCCATCGTACCCGAAAACTTCAAACTTAGGGAGGGAGGAGTTATGCGTCCCGATGCTTCATTTGTCTTTGTCGAACCGCGAACGTAGTGATGACTAAGACAATACTGAGCGCATTCGCGGAACCCCCGCAGCTGCGACCTACCGCAGCGTGAGACCTTAGCTCGGTGATCTTTAAGATATGTTAATCAATCATAATCTAAGCGTCGTGTATCGAACACGTAGTTGTAAATTAGTTTAATTAAAGTAATTTTAAATTGAGTAAAATAAATAGTTTTAAAAACATAAAAAGGGAAGCTCTATTTTTGACTACCTAGGTGTGCAGGGCATCTATAAATATCTACAAATCTATAAATATGCGCATTCATAAAGTAAACAATGGTGATGCAGATATTGCTAATTGGAGTTAGACCAGTGGCTTGGGAAATCAGAAATTATAGCACAAGGAGTAATAAAATTGGAATAATATAATTTTATGATACCGAGTGACGAATCAAACAGGATGCGGGCTATAAGTAATATAGGTTATAAATTCAATCAATTCAATAATTTTAAATTTTATCAAAGTTTAAAAGCATTATGATAAAATGAATGAATGAGGTCTAAGGAAAAACTAAATAAAACAGCATTGTAAGCAAAAAAAGTTCATTGTTTGATTGAGAAAATTGTCTACTATTGCCTTGCTGTTTCACTAGCAGTTTTTATGCAAACTTTGACTTCATTGCATGATGATAATATTTCCCTCTTTAGATAACAAGTTTGAATAAAGTGTGGGCGCTCTAACAGGGTCAGGTAGGTAGTTATAATACGAGTATATGTACTTACGGGTCTGTGCTGAATATATCTCATACACTGTACGCTAATGAATATTCAAAATGTTCCAATGGGTGAGTACCAAATTTAAACAACAAAATAATGCTAATCAAACAACAATAAACCACATTATGATCAAATACAAAGTCGAGGTAAAATCCAAAACAAGACTAGAAAAACAAACATTTTTATTTTACCAAAGATGTTAGTGTAAAAACCAAGAAGGTTACAAATAACAAGTCAACTCAAAAAATGTTTAAAGTATGCATCGATGAATATGAAAAGGTCATCACGATAATTAATTAGCCGTTCGCATTTTCCAGATTTTTATGTCAACAGAATAATTGCTAACGGCAGTGTTTGTTATGAACAAGTTCGTACAAAACTTGTAGAGAGTTGTTGTAGGCCTATTAAAATTTGTGAGTTACTAGGAAACCACATAAACTAGCTTTTTGAACTAAGAAAATAAATTTACATGTTCAGCATTGGCTTTGCACAAATTTATGTCTTTACTAAAAAAAAAGGTAACGTCTAGAATTTTACCACTGGTTTTTTTAAGACGGATTTTATGGTAACTTAGTCATAATATGGAAACCTATTATTCTCATTCTCACCTCTTATTACCAATTATATCAACACCTCAAGCAAATATTTTTTGAGGTGTTGATTGCGGTTAGTAACATTGAATTTGTTAAACAACTGTGATCATCACAGGCATCACATAATATCTACTAATGGCGGCACCAAGTGATGTTGCTCGCACTAATCCAAGATAATAGTAAACTATGGGTTAATATTATCTCCTTGCCAAACTTCTTTCAAATCGGTTTAACTTGCCTAAGCGTGAAGAGGGAGAACCAGCCTATAAGATTTCACTTAATGTCAGTGGGATTGCACACATAAAATGATTAAGAACTTGTGTAGATAACTACATAATACGGCAATAGTAACGTCCCATTTCCGACATTTACTAACTGTAGCCAGTTATTTCGTACACCAGTAGTGGATTACCTTTGATGTAATTTCGAGAATAAACAAGAATTGATGATAGATGGCAGTCCGACCTCCTCGATTTCATATTACCAAATCCCGCTTTCTCTAGCGCGAGGCCGTTGGGTGTCTCATCGAAATAATTAACTTGACTCACTGGTGGGTAACTGAGGCCCACACAAGTAATTGACATAACTATGTTGGTCACTCTTGGACTCAATAACACAGTAGGTCAATAAGACAATTGCAGTAGGTATGCTTATTCGTTTTTCTATGGCTATGGTGTCACTTATGACCTAAAATTGTCTAATATCAAGATATTTGGCAAATAGGAACTTAACATGCACAAGGCTATGTAATAAAGACGACAATGCAAGTTCGTTACAACCTGCACACTTCCGATGTTAACTTGTAACTCACATTATTTACTAAGACTCGAACTTATGACCAGTGTCATGATATGTTATGTGTATGTTTAGCATTATACTACATTTTTTGGAAGAATACACTTTTAACAACTGAGTATTTAAGCAATGTAAGGTGCGTTTGGGAAACATTCAAGCATTGTGAGAGTTTCGTGCAGCTTGTGCAAGCATGAAATAAAACTTAGAGAAGGCAACTCACTGAATATAAAGCAGGTGGAAGCCGGTATGCTGTCGAAGACCAGCATGACCTGCATGGCGGAGAAGAAGGCGAAGCCGACCAGCAGGCAGGCGAGGTACACCATCAGCACCTTGCCATGAAGGTTGCGCAGCTCTGGGAGCCAGGCGTACACCGCCAGCGTGGCCAGCAGGAACACGCACGATGTTATCATGCCTGGAACAAAACGGAGTGTCATGTCAACAGGTCGTGTAGCTTTTATTATATGGGAATTTTTACATTGGCAGGACAAATAAAATACTTTGAATAAAAAATAGCTGTGATTTCGAATTCAGGTTTAAATGGAATTCAACATTTCAAACAATGTCTGATTTTCTATTTCCTGGAACACATAGGACAACACATATCCTACAGGCAGTTTTGTTTCCGCGCGCGGGAAGTAGCGTTTGTTCTTTGGTCTGTTTGGGCGTGTGTTTTATTTTTATGGGGATAATAAATAATTGCTTACTATATGTACTTGCAAAACAGAAGATATCGAGCTCAATATCTAAATACATAGCAAGTTTAGTTATAATTTGTAAAATTAAACACACCAATGTCTTGGCATTCATCCATAAGGTTAAAAAAGACCTAATCAGATCATAAAAAATTAAAGGGCGACGCTCTTGTCTGTGGAGGTGCCGTCCATCTCGATCGTCTGCCAACTCCTTGATCTCCTAATACCATATATGTATATTAATCTGATAAAGGAGCAATCTTATTTGATTTGAGGTTTTTGTTACAAAAATATACAGGAAATAAAAATACCTACTGGCTTTTGCAAAAAATATTAGCAAAAATCTATAATCACTTAACCAGGGTTCATGTATGGTAGAAATTTTATTATGGTTAAGGTATGAAGAAGGAATAAACCAACAGCCTATTGAATTAAGTAGTTAATATTTTTTTTACTCTTTTAAGTGTTACCTATCAATAGGTCATTTACGGTTCGTTAACAAACTCCGGATTTTGAGTTTAACTTTGCGAAAAACAACACCGTAGCTTAATTATATTTAACAGTAAAAATATGCAATCAGACGGCATCTCTGTATGCACAATTAACCGACGAAGTCACGCAAACAATGGTCTTCTTTACCGGAGTCATGGTACTATTATCAATCATGTCTGACCAGTCTTGCAATATAAACGGCATTCCTCAGAATAATTGTTGATACTAGAATCATAACTCCTTACAAATGTCGCTTAGTAAATGCTTACACAAACGTATATCTCTCCCCTACACACCACACAGAGCTGCTAATTGGTTACGATAACGAACATAAGAAGAATAAATTATTGCAACATGAAACCTTAAATTAGACAAAAACCACCAAAATTATATGATTACAAAATATTAATATAAGTTTCATGTCACACCCCGGCCCCAAGTCAGCATGTGCTGGATGCAAGCACCCAGCGCTGGTCTTCCGTTGGAATATAGCAGAATGTAGCTTTAACGCTTTGACAGTTAGTGGCTAAAAGGCATGCTCCTCCCACCAACTTAACCGCGGCGGCGACAGTTCACCATCTCGAGGAGTTATTATTTTTTGACTCAGTTACGTTTCTATAACATCGCTTATGTTTGTAGCGGCAGACAGTTTAAAGATAACGGTGGTAGAAGAACCGTTCCCAGGTCGAGAGGTAAATACCCTGATGATACTAGGAAATGTGTTTGGTCTAATTTTCTGCGAAATTAAGGCCGTGTTTGAGTAACTTGTTCAAACATCTATCGATCAAGATACAATGTGATACCTGTAATTATTCGTAGTATGTACATTATATACCTAAAGTAGGGACAAGATAATAGGTCACTTTTGACATTTCATCAAAATTCAACAACGTGACCTTGTAACGGCGGGCATAAAATAAGAACTGCACAATTGCTTAACTTTTTTCAATTACGTTTACATATTTGTTGTAATAATGACCGATACGAGTAATTTTACGATTTGCTTTCACTAATAAACCATTCTAAACATAATAAACAATTTCTGATCTAAAGAACTGAACGTCGTTACAATGTTGCGTCAGTCAACCCTTTTTCTTTTTAAACACTAGGGATGTTACTCTAAAAATCGAAAGCTGATAGGATTGTAAGTTGAATCGAATGCAATGATTACTTGTGAAGAAAAATCACCATAAATTTATAACCACGTTGTGATTATAGTAAAACCTAATTATACATATTTATTATTCTTTTAACTAACTGTAAAAATACAAAAAAATAACTAAATAGAAAGGTCATTGATGTTGGGTGATGTGAGAATAGACAATATTATTGAAAATAAATTAATAATATCTCTGAGTGCTGACAGCAGTGATGAAGATAGCAGTTCCGATAGTTCAAGTGAATAAAAGCAATTTTTTTGTTAAATTACGTAGGTACTTGTCTTATTTTGCTCCTTTAATTTATGAAAGAAAAAATAATAATGGGACAGGGATTCGCATGATCATTTTTAAAATTCACATATGTTTCAAGTCTGTATCGATTCATTCGATTCATTCATTTAATCGATGTTTTTAAGCAGGTCACCTCACTATGAATATAAAACTGACATCTGTCAAAAGTGACCTATTATCTTGTCCCTACTTTAGGTGCTTGAAACGAATGAGGACAATACTTCGAAATTCAATAACTATTTACTCTTCATATTTCCTTAAAAGACTGGTCTGATACAATTCATGATCTGAATAATTCATGCATTAAGTTTGTTTTGAGATAAAAATAAATAAAAGACTCAATGAGAAACCAAAAACTTCTTAGAAACAATGATTTTAATATCTTTATACGAATAGAATTATAAACATTTATATAAAAAAAAAAAAAAAAAAACTACTTCCTAACCTTTCTCATAGCAAACTTAAGCCAGATGAAGCAAGTCCATTTACTATTTTCCCCTATATCATTGTTGCATACATTTTATTAAAAAAATCTTGTTTAATCAATTTTAATACACAAAACAACAGCTTTCCTATCTCGTCTTTCTATAATCATAACATCATGATCACAGTCGTCAGGACAAAAAACTGAATGAGTACGGCTTAGTATCAACTAATCCTAAAAAAATGTCTACCAGTTTAGTTAGGTGACTCCCACATTTATGACTTTTTGCAATCCAGTATTATTTAAAACAAGTTTTAAATATACTCACAAGTGCTACTAAGCACATAGTGATGGCTGTCCTGTGTCGCGGCGAAACAGATGAGAGCGTCCAGCTTGGACACGGTCTGTCCATCGGGGCCCTCTGTCACGAAGGTGTCGACGCAGTAGGAGTCCGGCCCGTGGATGGTCCACGACGACGTGCCGTTCTGGACCTTGACGTACAGCTGTCCACTCTGTGGACAATGTGAAAGGAAGCTGTCAGTAAACAACAGAGAGACATTTTAAATTTAAATAATTAAATAAATATTTCGGGACATTGCACACAGCGCCAACTAGCCCCACACTAAGCAAACGCTTGTGTCGTGGGTACTAGATAACGGATATAATACTTATATACTTTTCTTTTGTAAATACATACATACTTATTATACATACAAACCACCAGACTCAACACAAGTAGTTATACATTTTTAAAATGCATAAATACTTTTGTCACGCGGGAATCGAACCCGCAGCCCCTAGATTAGAAGACAGAGCCACTTGTACCAACTAAGCTAACAGGCCAGCGAAAAGAAAGTAGTTATTATTTATGGAGGACTAGGTGTGCGCAGCAGTTGTGCGTCAGGGAAGTCACGAAATTAACACCCTGATAAATCTTAAACTAACTGAATTATAGTAAGTGTAGGTCCCGGCTGTTAGTCAAAGTACATCAGCCGTTAAGCCTTGTCAGAGCCCCTATAGGACGGATAGAAAAATTTGACACCAAGCATGGAACCTACGTACTTAATTAAGTAACTAATAGAAAAAGAATGTATTCTGAGTAAATTTAATTAGCTAATTGTATTTACTCGTGTCTCAAGTTACTCTTAAGTTATGTTTAAATATAAAGTAAGTGATGCTCACATTATCGTTCACTGTAGGACAGAGCTTCAAGTAAATAGTACGCCAAGGGAATAGTAATGTCTTTGGTCTACATTATCTGACTTTAAAGTTTCTTACAAGTACGATTGTTTACATGTGTATATAATAGGTACAGTGACCAACCCTAGTGTCGAGAGTTTTCGAATAGCTCTTATGGTCTTTGCGAATAATACAATTTGATGACTTGTTCGTTTATTTTAACTTTTTACGAGGTTTCAAACTTGGTATTTTGGACGATTCGACTGATTGATTGGACTGGATGGACAAGTACCTAAAGGAGTATGTCTTCAATAGTAAAAATAAAAAATCATACTTACTTTATTTGATGATCAAAAAATCGTGAACATTGCATAGAATACACGCGAACATTTTATTGTATTTTAATAAGATATGGTTAGATAATACAAGTAATTTTAAAAAGACTTTGAGAACAGCATATATCTCGCTGAGCCAGATCGTTTTGACGTATTGCATAGCTTGCTGGGGATCTGTTGCCAAAACCCGTTTAAAAAAGTTGAGATTGCACAAAGGGCTATACTCAAGGTAGCATACAAAAAATCTATGAGATATACCCCACAGACAAGTTATATAAAGAAACCAACTATCTAACAGTCAGACAGCTGTATATTATGGCAACAACGCTTCGTTTCCATAAAACAGCACTAATTACGACTTCTAGTACTAAAAAAACGTCGAGGCGTAACGATTAGCCAATTCCTAAAACCCGAACGAGTCTCGCCCAGAGAAGCTACGCTTTCAAAAGTCCTCAACTATACAAAAAATTAGACACGACCCTTAGTCTTCTCGAATCAACCAGATTTGTGTGCAAAAAGAAGCTCACATCTTGGTTGACTACACTCAATTACAGAGGAACAGAGTCTTTAATCAAAACCTAACATTACGGGACCTGTTTCTGTGGTGCCGACAACCTGGAAGATTTCACTTCCCGATTGTCGCCAGTACAAAATGCAGGTCCCACATAAATAAATAAACGAAATCCTAACTACCTAATATCCGATAATTAACCGTTATTAACTTGCTTTTGATTTAATTATTTCAGCTTAATACTTAAACAACAATAATAAATAGCTTCCAAAAACAAACAAAACACCAAAAAAAAAATACGCTATTTATTATCCCGAAAAATGGGGTGAGTTGATCTTGCATAACTCGCTCCTATTGTCGGACTCCACACGGAGCAAACTTCACTCGTAAGTACAGCTGAACGCAAGCTCCATCCATGGGTGCGCGCGGGAAACGTTTGAACCGGACTTGACAAATACCACAACAAAATGGTATAGTGTATGTATGCACGTAGGTACATAATTACACAAAGCTTAAATTCCAACTTTCAACTGTTCACTTCAACCACAGTTTAACATATACCCATACATACAAGCACTTATACGTGTACCTACACTATTCATAAATACACAATATTTATTACTTAGCAACAATAATAATGATCTCCCTACCATCCCTTCCTATCCCATCCTCGAGACAGCCTTAGTTTTATCTTTTTATCTTGTTATAATGTTTTAGTTATCCTGAATATTTTTCGAAGCCATATAGGTATCAAAATAATATTAATACTTAGATTAAGGTTTTATAGCTAGCTTCTATAGTAGCAAATAGTTTTAGTCAGTCTTTTACTTGCTCGGAATTGATCCTTTCCGGTTTTAGATAATCTTGTATTTCTTACTAATCAAAAAATTGTATATACAGATCCTATATATTATGTATATGATAGTTTCCTATCATTTATGTTTAGATATTCCTTTTCGAAGAGCATGATTCCCACGACACAGGGAAACCTAGTGTGGGGATCACAGTCAACATCATTTACCCATTTATTTTTATATAGCCTTTCTGATCCAATTCTCTTTAAGTACAAATGATGTATACTAGTCTAAAGATTTTTGTGTAAATAAAGTAAATATTATTAAATACTAAATAATAAACCTGCAATGGACGACTCATCCCATTATCTATTCGACATTCACTTTATCATTGACAACACACTGCTGTGCATAGGAGCATTGTACTGCATACTCGAACCTACATGATATAAGTATACCAAGAAACGTCATAGATAACCTGGCTGTTTTCCTTTTCTGATGACATTTCACCGAAAAACCTCACTTAAATTATAATTGTAATATCACCCAAATATTTTCATATACTTTTACATCTGGGTGCTATCGTAACAATCGTACATAAAATAAATATAAAATGTCTATTAAACAACAAATTAAAAAATAAGTATTATAAGCACGAAATACATATTTGTATGAATACAACCTAACAAATCTACTTTATCGAATGGCAGCGTGCCCAACATGCTGGCTGCATTGCCCCGTTGGATGGCTAGACTAATTTTTTGGGCAAAGTACAAGCCGGCATTTTGATCATTCGAAGCCTCTTTAAAAAAAATACAAAAGTGACGCACTGTTTATAGGAAGTATTTTAATTGTGTTTGGCAATGTAGGAATTTAAGTCTACATAGATACGTAATGTTCACAAATTTAAATGTACATTATCAATGTGTATTTGATAGTGATAGCTAACCAGAAATGGAATACAATTGCTACAAACATTTTCAAAAAATTGCTGTCTTCCTGCCAGATGAGGAAATAACTTGTATAAATTACTTTTATTATACCCACGGTACATTGAGTATGAACACGTTTAAACGGATTACTTTCGGCACAATTTATAAATTGAATTTAAATGCTAAAGATTAATATTATAAAACAATAAGGCTCACACTGCGACGAGTGACACTGCGGGACGTGACTAGTAGTTTTACAAATAGTAAACGATACTCATTGCTTGTATATTTTTTGTGAATTGAGAATAACAATAGATGATTGCATTTTGTCAAGGCCTCGACTAAACACGACAATGCAATAACGAATACTATGAGGTGATTGTGATGAACCGAAATTAATGAAACGATCTTAAAGAATTTGGTTATGATATCAGTTGCCGAGAAAAAGTTTTGTCGTCGTTGAAAGCTTACACTTTCAAACACGAAGAACAATTTAATTAAACTTTAATCAGAAGCATAGCATAAACTATTCACTAAAACTGTGTTAATTTTGTGTATTTTATTATCCAAGTGTAAAAATTATTCGTAACAGCCGTGGCCTGCTCAGTAAGTAACAAGTGAGACCGCTCAGTAAGTAACAAGTGAGACCGCTCAGTAAGTAACAAGTGAGACCGCTCAGTAAGTAACAAGTGAGACCGCTCAGTAAGTAACAAGTGAGACCGCTCAGTAAGTAACAAGTGAGACCGCTCAGCAATTAGTTTTCATGACATTATTATTTTCATCAACATTTTGTAACAATATCACATATAATAATAATAAATATAATATAAAACCGCAGACGACGACTTCATGGCGAGTCGTCGGTGAGTAGCGTCACCGCGGACCCCGATTCCCTGGGGGCTAAATGAGACCCCCTGCCTCCCGGCTTGCCTTGATTGGCCGTCCGGGAGTGGCAGACGCAAGAGCTCAGTACCTAAGCTCCAGGGTGGAAGTGTTAAAGGGCATAACGCCGCTAGTACCGCTCAGAGAACGCGCAGCACACCTCTCGACACCCTAAGCCACTCCACACCAATGTTGCCCTTCCGGCGTCATCTTAGGCTGCCTTCTGTGGAGAGCCCATTTAGTGAGTGGCAAGTCATCACCCGCTATAATTTTTATGAATGAGGCATAACTGGCGGGTGCCGTTCCTCGTACAATAGACCAGTTTAATTAAGTCAATGAACAACTCAACACAATAGCCTGTAATATTAATACCATGTCTGCAATAGTTAATTTATATACCTAACATCCTCTATCTGTAATTTTTACTTAATTTTAAGTACCTATAATATTGTAAAAGGCCTCTCAGTGTTGGCTACGGCCCCACTGATGCCTTAAAAATACCGGGCGTAAGGCCCGAGAATCTGTGAAGTGAAATAAAGACATAAATATAATAATATGTACACACACATAATAAATTATTTTTTTAACTCTGCTATAAGTACCTACCTACCTATACCTACGTGCTAAGAGGCATGCAGTCAGACAATGCCATCATTGGTTGTAATGAATAAGTTCGTCAGCACCTACTACACTGCATGCACCCACTCAGTTCTATACAGGGTCATGCTGTTGATTACTGTAGTAGCCTGCTGTGCGTGTGGCTTAAAGTTAAGCTACTGCCGTCGTGGATCCTCCAAGGACTGATTCCTTGGATGGGTGACCGTGGCAAAATGTTAAGTGGCATTTACATCTGGACTTCCAACTGCCTCAAGAGCTTCGGATTTAGCGACGACTGAATATCAAAATAGCTGTTACCTACTACAACTTAAATTTAATCCTACATCACTATAACTATCACTACTTATTATAAAGCAACATCGCTTCCCGCGTAGTTCCCTAAAACTATGCAACGGATTTTGATGTAGTTTTTTTAACAGATAAAGTGATTCAAGAGGAAGGTTTACTTATACACATGCACAATAACGCGTGAAAAACCGCAGGAAAAAGCGAGTTAGTAACAATGATATTCTATATAATTAGTAAAACATATTTACAACGCTAGCTTAGCAACTGGTGGTTCGGTACATGTAGGTACTACTAACTCATTGCGCTAGGTACCTATGTGTAGTTAGTTATACGGAGTACATAGCTCTGTACTTCATAATAACTAAATGCTAACCAATAATAGTAAGATGAACTTTCGATGAATCAACTTTTAATTAGGTCGAGTGCGGTAATTGACCGAGTTGTGATTCAGGTTTGTGTTTTATGCAAAAGTAGGTAAGTACTACTACTAGTAGGTGGAACTATGACGAAATTATGAGAAGGTTTTCCCATATTCCGCAGGTGTCGCGCTAACTTAACGAACATAGGGTTAACCCTATGTTCGTTAATTTAGCGCGAATTTAATTAATTTCAAATTTACTGTTTTATCTATTTAGCTTAAGCTAAATACAAAAGCAAAATAAATTTTAAACTGATTAACCTAATACCTATTGTGTTACTTGATTTGCTTTGACTACCTACATAATGCGCCTGCCTAGAGGAAAACTAATCATTCTCGGTTTGAATACGAATACATTTTAGTTGAATACCACATTGTGCATTTGACAAATAATATAGGTAAATAGTTATTTTATGAAAACGTATCTCTCGATGTTTTCGAGTTTTCAGAACTTTTATTTTTTGTGTATTTAGTTCATTTATTTAACCGCTGTCTTCTACGTTAGAGCAACCGCCTTTATGCAACTCTTTCATTACCTTAATTATTTCAAAGTCTAGTAGGAAAATAAAGTTACTGAAACAGAGTATTACTATATTATTACATACTATACAATATTACAGACAGTTGAGACAACGTTAGCACAAGTAATTAGTAATTAAAACGACTTCTTTGTACTTAGTTAAGTAATCTTGGTCAAACAATACAAAGATAATGATATTGAGACCATTTGTAATGCAATGATTGTTAATGTAAATGGTCACAAAAGCCATTAAATTATTGTTTAGGCACCTATTATGATACCATGGTGATAATGGTTAGCGTTGGACTCGTTTACCATACTTTATTTTGTGGTCCGTGGTTACGCTATGAATGATAATAGTGTGGTTTTTTTTTACATGGAATAGGCTTACGCTTGACTACAACTTGCCTGATGTTAAGGTATGATAAAAAATATCGATAAAAACAGGCTTGTTTTACCTTTGTTTTTTTTTCTCTTAATATCAAGAAAATAGCAAGCATGTATTAATGAAAAATTATAAGTCTAAACTGCACAAAACTTTTTCTGAAGCGTATCCTTTCACATAATTCGACATTTTCCTTATAAATATTGGAAACTTTCGAAACCGACATAAGGACCTTGAGCCTGTTAATATTGAAACCGGAATCGTTCGGAGAAATGGAGAACACGGAAATAGAAAACGTCTCTTTTTAATGTCAACATGAACTTCTCAAAGTTATAAGGAAGTTAAATTAATTGTAGACCCTTAATAATTTAATTATTAATCATTAATTCAAGCTCATTTACATCCGATTGTTTTTATACTTGGATATTAACATTTTGATAAAATGTTAGCAGGACATACTAAGCGATAGTTAAGGAGGACGTTAGTGCCTTTGATGCGGTTTAGGTTTATTATGGCCATTACACGTTGACATTTTATCAAAATGAGTTAAGAAGTTTTAGATGTACCTACTAGAGAACTAATTACCTAGCCAGCCACAATTTGTTTACAAAATGAGTTACTTATAAAGCAAAATAAATTTGCAGTCAAAGCCTTCAAGACCTTATTTACATTTTATAAAACTCCCACATAGATTAACGAATCAATAAACAAGATAAATACAAAACAAAGAGTATCAACGAACGTGCTTCTCTTATAATGTCACATTTCAACCGCATCATTTTTCTCATCGGAATTACTTAAACAGGAATTTTCATCTTGTATTCTTAGATCACTTTCGGTAAGGATGCATCCATAAACAATTGTTAGTCATAAACTATGTGTTTAATAACTTACTCTAATATTGCTGCCGCATTTAATCACTTGTCACATGAACACTATGTGGCTATGACAATGATCGCTTGCGCATTAGGTATATTGAGAAAAACCGGCATTCAATTATACCCGACCCACGAGAACATCCGTCCAGATAGTAATCTAAGGAATCACGCGCAACTTTATCATAATGCTAACTTGTGTTGCTAATATGCCGTATGATTTATATCTTCGCAAGAATTCCAAGGTATAAATAAGATATTAACATTAAACAATTTACCTCTCTAAGAAGGATTGTATCCGTAGCCTGTCCGGCCCGTAGCCTCACCAGTCCTGGCTTGCAGATGACCTTTCCAAACATCAACTGGAACCGGTCAGACACCTTCGAGCCAGATAGCTGATCGTAGTCATCCAACAGCGGAGGATCAAACTCCTTTGTCGTATTCAAACATTTCTTCTTATCAATACTGTGTTCGAAACCTGAAGGACAACACTTCTGCACGCACAACTTCTTCATACACACACATCCTCTTTCCACCCCGTTCTTATCCACAAAATATTCTGTCGTATCGTATCTATCACCCTGGAAGTACACCGCACCACCGGGCACGTGAGTGCCGTTTGAGATGTCCACTGTTTTGTTTGCGTTCGACTCTGTATCGCTGCACACTTCATGTTCTAAAGTTCGCGATATCAGCACCGAGATAAGGATCACTTTAGTGAGCATTTTACTTTTGTTGTGTTGGTCACCGGACCGAAGACGGGCTCATGGTTGGAAGGTCCGGCGTCCGCGGCGGACGGAGAACAACTGCTACAGCTTGTTGCTGTCGAAAGCAGACCACCGCTGATGATTACTCAACTCAATGAGGGAATTCCACCGCACGCAACAACGCGACAATGATATTTTTAAATCGGCCCGACCGGTTTTGGATACAACAAAAATTGGAATATAAAACGAGTTTACGATCATTAAAAATTTGATCAATATGGAATTTTCCCTCTTTAATTTGATTTCCGTGAAGTTCTAGCGATTTTGTTTGACGTTTTTGTTTCAATCACTGCGGTTACTTAATTGCACGCCAGGAGTTAAACGATGAGGTAAATATTGAGCTTGGTAAAAATTGTTTTCTTGTATTCATTCGCGGTGTTTTTTTTACCTCTTTGCCTCCATACAGGTTCATCAACTCGTCTGATTAAAGTGGACTGACTGGTTGTCTCGTTGTAGATACGTTACTAAGTATAACTTTGTTATTTATAGATGGACTGGGTAAATTAGCTAAATTATTACCGTATTTAAAAAATATGTTACGGAACTATAAAAACCTAAAAGATAAACAAACCATATGATAATTAATCTAGCTCGCCGTTAAAAATAATTAAAACCAATATTATCATTCAAGATTGTGAATGCCGATCACACTCCACTTCCGAGCCCCGTTCAATCATTACATTCATTGATATTTGGAGATATTTACTTTTATGGGATACCCTCAAAACTACGTAGATAAGACGTCACGAAGACAAATACCGGACCTGTAACGATAAAAGGTCTTTAAAATCAATTTTAGCTAGAACTTTATCAACATTCACGCTCTCGAGAGATGTTTCGTATAGTCCACGTGTTTCAAGGCGGAGATCTCGGGAATGACTGACATGTCTGTGGAGGTATTTTCAACGTAATTTGGCGCTAATTGTCCGTGTAGATAATGGCCTGTATTAGAAGGGCTAGGCCTAAAGCAATTAAAAAAATTGTCCCTAGAGTAACCAGTACATTTCCATGTATTAGATTTTCAAATTCATCCTTAATTGACTAATGTCTAGATGGAATAGGTATGTGGTATGTACCAATTAATTAATTGCAACTGTCTACGAAAATGTGATGATAGTTATTTATAAAAATATCCATTGTTAAATTTATTATTAATTATAAGTCCAGGCTATTCGCCATATTAATCGTTGCAGTCATAAGGCTTATTACTCGTAGAAGCCTCAATTGCACTTCAAATTTCACGACAACGGAGTTCGCTAATTTGATATGATAAGCAGAAGAAAATTAAGATCAAGGTATTTTAGTATTTTCTGTTATGATATTGAGAATTCATTGTATTTGGATGCTTTTAATTTTATAAAAGTAAATTAGGTACCTATTTTGTTCCAAGACTTCGACAAGTTACGCAAAGTATCGCTAGCAGGTCCTTATGTAAACTATAGGTATATCCAAATATTGTATGTATACAATGTATTTTTTGTGATTTTCTTAATTAAAGAAATACCATTTCTGCATTCTGCAAATGAAATACACGACCAGTTTTTATTGAGGAATTTTATGTTATATACCTAAAGGCAGAAAATACATAATTCCTGCCAAAATCACATGGGTTTTACAAGTTGTGATATTTATGTTGCGTGTAATCGCGTTGCCGCAAATTATACTATCTAATTATAGCCGAGACTAGTTCTCAGTTCTTAGTAATAACACTCAGTTACATCGTTAAAGCCTTTTTGAGGTTCTCTTTGCTATCTTTGGCGTCTTTTATAATGACCGCAGGAATCTCGTGTATCTGATAAGTTGACCAATAGATAGCTACTACTGTTTTCACGCAGGTTCTGTGTTTACCTACTTTATTTAAACATAAATATAACGAATTCCTTAAAATAAATTCATACATATTACCTGGTCAATTAAAAACCAATAAATAAGTAATATCGAATGAATAAATGGTAGGTTTTTAACACCAATGTAACTAACTTATCAGGGCTAAGAACTTCAATTTACTTGTACCTACTCCTTGAAGCAATATGTTTCTACTACATATTCTTCATACCCTATATTAAAAACCTTGAAAATCTATCTCTATTGTTGTTATTCTCTATTATGTAGCTTAGTGCATGTTTTGCAGGCTATTAATAAATAAATATTCTGCGTTATGTGACGTTCGAAATTAAGTCATTAAGAACGTCACATATGACGTCATTATTTAAAATATCGAAAGGCCATGGATTCAAGAGCCTAATGATTTTATTATAACAACCAAACACTCTGGATTGCTTTTCAAATAAGAACAGGCGCCTAGACTCATAAATTTTATTAGCACTTAGTCTTATTTTATACTGCTGGTAATAAAACTACTTAGCAAACCTTTTCATATGTCTCTTCGTACTTATCGGGTTAATGTGTTATGTCATTCTCGGTCTCATTATACTATCTCCGTACCAAAAAACAGGGTGATACACCGTTCCCACGCGTTGTTTTTTTTTCTTAGGATAGGTTTGCTTTTAACTAACAACCTGCCTTATGTTAACCATTGCTGCAGCCCAGGGGTGACACACTTAGGAAGTACCTACTAACTCAAGATTCGAAGGCACTTGGATTGGAGCTTAAACTTAGAAAACACTAATATCATAATAAGGAAGGTTAATGAGTACCGTGAAAGGGCCTGCGCGCCCACCACGATGTATCTGCCCAAGAAAACTCCCCTAACGAATTAATTCTGCGGGGGATTCACGACCCTCAGTCATGAGGAAATACGACTCAAAGAGAGAGAGAGAGAGGGAGATGAGAAGGTATGTAGTGTAGCGGGTCCTTCTTGACAACCAAATGGATGAACTGATTTTGATGAAAGATATATAGGTATAATAATGGAGCTCAATTAGACATGACGGAAACTAAATTCCAAAGTGACAGGATTTTATTCGTAGGTAATTCAAACAACATGTAATTAAATCTAGAATCGTGGCTCGACATATTTGATTAAAATACTGCACAAGGAAATAACCTCATTAATATTGTAGTAGGTAATATTTTATATCTACAATAATTACAATAAGTAAATGTTATTATACATATGTGTGGTATGTTTGTCTTTTTAATTTGCATACGAAATATTTTGAATTTATTTGAATACTAGTGGACGTCCGCGGCTTCGCTCGCTTTATTTCAGGATAAAAAGTAGCATATTATCATTTTCACTCGCAAAATTCATACTACCTACATACCAAAAATGATGATGATATGTTCAGCCGTGTTTGCGTGACAATAGTTTAAAAAAACAGACAGACAAACAGACAGCGGAGGCTTAGTCATAGGGTCCCATTTTACCTTTTGGGTACGGAACCCTAAAAAAAATCAATAAAATAATTAGCGTGTACAGGGTTACTAGTAGGTGGTAACTCAACCTTTAACGGGTTCCGTTAGTACCTCAGAAGTAACAGTTGTTGTATCGCCACAGAGTACACTGTATCACGACTTAGCATCAAAGTTGGTTCTCTATAAATATAAATTAAAGTAAGTATAAGTATAAATTTGGTTCAGGGGCGATGAACTTTTTGTATCGAACAGCTGTTTTTATTGCCAAATTTGATAACACAAATTTGTTGATTTAGTACGTCAAAAGCCAATCTTGAAAGGTTATGCGTTAGTTATTAGTAAACCGAAAGGAAGTTTGAAAAAAAACAGGATATCGAAGCGAGTAACATTCCGAAACATCACTATACTTACTCCATTCGCGGAGTCGTTATAGTCAAAACACAAAGCGAAAGCAATTCACGAGAGCTTATTTGGGTGAAGGGCAACCTTGCTAAAAAGAGGGAACTAACCGGTTCCAAGGATATTATTGTTACTCAGAATAACTAGTTTATTCCGGGACAGGTGATGCCCGAAAAATGTACGGGAAAATTGTTGTAATAAACAAATTGTATAAGTATAGTTTTATTTGGCTCGTTGACAAACTTTGAAGACGGTGTTTTACTAAAAGAAGATAATATAGGTATGTTTTAGTATTTTTTCCCTGATGACTTGCAGTTTAGAAATATTTTTCTGCGAGTTAGTTCTCATAATTTTGGTAAGGGTCTTGTGCGCAAAAATAACATTATTTACTGGGGGAGTCCACATATACATAACACATACCTACTTAACTTTAAAAATCAGTCATATGAATATTTGAATCTTAATTCGATAAAAATGTGTTTCTACTTACTTACCTAAAATGCCTAAATAAGCAAATAAATAATAATAAAATATGGTATGTTTATATGTGTTTTTAATTAGGATTATTACAACTCCGTCTGATTCTGAATTAATTATATTTCAAAACCAGTTCAATCGCGATTGATTGCCGATTCTATTAATATATATTATCCTAGTAATACTTATTTCTAGATAGAAATCTCGTTAAAAGTTTCTAAACTACAAAATACCAGTTGACCTTTCATAATCTCGTAGTGACATCCGGTTTTGATCGCATCCACATCCGTTAGTTTATTGTCATACGAGTAATAAAATTTATAATTATTATCATAATTTTGCAAAGAAGTCCTATACTGATTTTCAATTCACCACGACGTATGAATTAATACTGAGAAGAAGTCAAGTACGTAATGAAAATAGGACTCAACGAGAAGAGAGCTTTTGCTTATTAACTAAGCACCTGCGTGTTATGGAACCGGCGCAGGCGCGCTGGCAAATAACATTAATTCCACATTATATTTGTTACATATACCTAACAGCTATTTCTCAGAACTAAGCCAGCAGCCAATAAAGCGATTTAAAAATTATCCACACATTCCGGAGAGTAACTTTTTCGGTTATTGGATGATTTCATGTATTTTTTACTCATACAACCGTATAGTTTTAATTCTTCATACCTAACAAAACTTAACGCAGAAAAGCTTATTGAAATTATGAAATCAAGCAAGTTTCATTGCCAACTTTAACTGTTAAGGTTGTTATGACAATGTTTGCTTGTCTTTATATAGTATACCATTTCCTCTCGTCGGAAATATAATAATTGAGTAAACTAATTGAGATGTTGTTTATGGGCTTCCTATTCGGTAACTTTGGGCCACACCTTTACTGCCTTGAGTATAAAAAAGGCGGGATTAGTTAAACATTGTTTTGTTTCCACTTGACAAAACTTTGATTGAGACAAAACAATGCTGGGATACTTGATTGTTTAATTATTGATTTGTAAGGTAGCTCCTGTATGGTATTTGAATTGCCTTTTGGGAATAAATGTGCTTCCATTTATTCCCAATTTACTTATGAATATGAAGGTAAGTATTTGTAATGTTTTGTCGTTATCTTAAGTTGACGGTTTTTAAAACAAGTCACTGAGATTAAAAGAATGGGCAGATTATCGACCGTTGACTCGGACTTATAGACGATAATTTGTTGGCTATTTGGGAATTACAAGATCATGCCAGCAATTTAGATGTTCTTGTGAATCCCAATCAAGCATTCATTGAGAATCACATGATCATGCCAGTTAAGGTGTTGGCATGATCTTGTAATCATCCATACTTGGTCTATTTAAGCGGCAAAAGTTACTAACATTTATAGGTATTTTAAAAATTGACATCTGTTTGTTTGTTATTTCTTGAATATACTAAGTACTAACTAATTATAGGTCTTGATAGTGGCTGAGTATGTCACCGGGTCAATGTTTACCTGTACTTCAAATAATAATGAGTACATCTCGGTCCACAAAGTTCAATCAACTTTATACAGATCGGATCAAAGAATTAATTGGCTTTAATTAACAGGGTCATTGAACTAATTGTCTGTGATCCTTTAATAACTTACCAATGTTTTCTATAAATGTTGATTTTAATTAAGCTTCTGAGTTCGGGTATTGAAACGTTAAACAGCCTCAAGACTGTCTTGAGTGGGACTTTATCGCTAAAACTAATTCTTTTAAATAAGACGTACCTGTTGAATATACCAGTCCTTATTTTCCCGAAACACTCCAACACATGGTTTCCCATACACAAACGCTGAATACGAGCGGAGACTAGCAGTCCTCGTCAGATAGTCGTAGTTGTAGATACCGACGCCATTCTCCAACAACGAGTCATTCTTGGGCTTCATTTTGCAGAGTCTCGAAGACACGTCGAAGTAAGCCCCAACCTGGCAGCATTTTCTGAAGCAATTCCTCAAACCACAAGCACATTCACTTATTACCAAACCGTTTGAAAATACAGATGCATTGAAATCTGATAATCGAGTTTCGATCTCCAGATAATTCTCATCACTACCCATGTAATGTATGTACGTGTCGTTGCATGTTGGTTTGTCCGCGCCACTTAGAACAAACAGCGTTGATAAAAATACGAATAATATTGTTAATTCACGCATTATTGTTTTTGCAAAGTAGCGCGTGGTTCGGTCTCGAGCGCGTAATGACAAGTGAATAAATGGGTACGTGGTAGCGGCCGGTCGCGGGGAATTTGGTCAAACGCATTTTATTCTAAGGCTAGTATACATTATTCATGCAAGTATGCTTATAAAAAGCTTTTGATTCAACGTCTCGCCATGACGCGACCATCTTGTCTGCTGAGAAGAGTTGCAAACGCCGCGCGCCTGTTGTAATCATAGTGGTGGAGTAGTAGTCCAATGTTGCTAGAAAATGATCCATTACAGTAAACGCAATCTAAATGATTGCTATCTATATAGAAAATATATATATATAGAAAATTACACTCGCACTGATATTAAAATTCATTCTGTCTGTTTGTTGTAAGTACATACTTGATAGTGACAGAGAAGTTTTAAAGTTTTATTTATTTAAATGATGAATTTTAATTATTGATTATCTACTCTTATAATAACGCTTTAAAGAAAACGTTGAAATAACTATTACTTAAACATAAACACTAACATTGTCATTAACTTCGTGATATAACTTTTGCCACGAACATTCATAGATACATTATGCATTTATCTCAGCTACATTGGCTTTTCACTACCTTTAAGTGGGGTTTTTTAAAAGGATATTAAAATTGGCCTTATAAAAAAATATGCTCCGTTACTAACCACATAAGGTACTTGTTTAAGTAACATTCCCAATTTTTGTATTTGGTGAGTAATTGTTAGTGTCAAGGGGTTAAAACTAACACTCCTTTTCCAATTTATTAGCCAAAAAGCGCCCATGAGATTTGCGATTAGTTAGCTCACAAATGTCGCGCTTAATTCTGTACTTACATATATCTACAAATTTATGTGCATTGTTTGTCATTTAATTGCTAATTGGATACCTATGTGGACAATACGGTTAGGGCGTGTGTAAAAAAATATAAATTAATTTTTTTTTTTTTGACCGAATTATCCTAGATCTACATTAATAATATGAGAGAAATTATTAAAACAATATATTTTAGACTGCGATCATAGTACAATAGTTGTTAAGGCATGTCCGAGCCCTTAGGACCGTTTGGAAACTCTCGAAAACAGAGTTGGCCGCACATATATGAACATAACATATATTTATAGAAATCACATAAATGAACATAATATTTATAGAAATCACATAAATAAAATAATATCATAGGTATTGATACAGGTATGTATTGCGTGTTTGATAAGTAAGTGGCATTGATAATACAGGTGTATTCATCAATCGCCAGCCGAGCCGAGTGGCGTACTTGGTATGTTAAAACGTAGTGCACACGGCGACGTACATGCTCTATAACATACTATTACATATGGACATACAATGATGTTGCTTGCAATTTGCATTCGTTAGCATTATTTAATACGAGGCTTCGCATACCTATCAACTTCTATGATCCGGGAAAGAAGTAAATAGAAGGAAAAATAAAATCACTCCACAACGGAACCGCCAATCACAGACATCATCATCACAAATTTTAGGGCGAGGCCCTTGTCTGTGGAGTATGTGCCATCCTTCCCAATCTTCTGCCAACTTCTTGACCTCCTTATACGACATGAGTCTAATTTACTTGGTCCATATGTGACCTCCTCGGGTTACCTTCATCTTTACTTCCTTTTTTTCTTCGGCAATCACAGACATCTTTGTGTAAATCGAGCGCTGACTTACACGAACCATGCTATATATACCTATACTTAGTAAACCCAAACATTTTTTTTTTAAATCGTCCTGTTTCAGAATTTTGACCCTCTCCAGCTTTATTGTATGTAATGATTGGGATAATCAATTATAAAGCTAGTAATTAGGCACCATAGGTATAAAGCTATCATTAGTTTCATCTGCCGTAGCTAAGATATGCGAATGCCTTGCTATATTAGGCCATTAGGTGTATATTTTATTTATTCGCCTTTTAAAATAATGTATGATTACGCATAAAATGGATGCCAAATGTATAATAACTCGCTAGTAATGATTCAAAGTAAAATAATTGTTGATCGAGGCATTTCCCAGCATTCCAGCCATTCCGATGAAACCTCTCTTGGAAACGATACTGCGTATCTATACTTGCTATCTTTATTCTATTTGATTCAATTTGTAGTGTGATGTACATATGAATATATGAATTAGTATTATCTGAAATACATACATGGATTTTGATTTACCATATTAAAATATGGCGGGAAAACAAACACTGAATAATAATAAGGAAGTACTCGTAGATATTGAAGTGAATTACTATGTAACACCACCAACCATGAAAATGTGTCTAATGGTGAAAGAACGACAAGATAATGAGGATACAAGCTAATTACAAGTCTATTTGTAGCCTCCACCCTAACTTAATTGAGATAACGATCAAAAATGCAAATCATTATAATTGAGGAGTCTCTATACGCATAAATAACACTACTCTGTCTGTATGTTACCTTCAAGCACGCGGGCGTTAAACACCTTTTTACATAATTAATTTGGTTTTCACGCCTGTCCTGTGTGAGCTTGGATCAGTCGGCTTTGTGTCGTGTCGAAGGTAAATAATAAATATTTGTTTTTCATTCGCTTAACGTACGACTAAAATCATAAGTGATGGAAAGTGATTTTTTAAATTATGAAAGATAACCTAGTAAGTGTGATAATGATGGTAAATCTGTTTCATTTGTTTTTGTTGTGTTATCTTGGTGACAATAACTTAATTTTGTATACCTAATTTTAAAAGATAAGTCCACATAGGATAACGAATTCTAGTTGTAATAATTTTCATAAATATATTTAAATCCGCTCTGTTTGTTTTAACTCTTTTCGTCACACTTTAAACGTTAGATAAAATAATTATTTAAATACACAGAAATTCTTTTGAAGTTTCAAATATGGAAATGAGACATTTGAAAATTTTGGCTTTCTTAGAAAATGTGATGAGTGTCGCGTCGCTGCCCACGTGACGGAAACAGTTAAAATATATTAACATTTATATACGTGAAGCGCACTTCAAATTAAAATAAAATATATATAAGTAGTAGTTTTTACTTTAGAGCTACTAATAAGTGGTCATAGGACGTAAAACAAATGAAAATTCGCGAAAAGAAAATATATACGTACTTCCCTAACAGCTTCAGGAAGTACGTTATGCTTTATTAAAACAGATACCTATGTTTATGACTAGTGGACGTCCGCGGTTTCGCTCGCATTATTTTGTGATAAAAAGATAGGTGTGATAACACTTGTAAGCCTCATACTAACTAACCTACATACCAACAATCATGACCATCCTTTCAGACGAGTCGCGTTCTGGCAGTTTAAATGAACGGACAAACAGATAAACAGACAAACATTCTAAAGACTGTTGTAACATGTTCTGTTATGGATTTAAGGTACCTATACCCAAACAGTGTTTTTTCTAATATGTTTTTTGTTTAGATTTTCGACCCTCTACATTTTTATTACATGTATAGATACACTAGCAGGAAAAATTGCATTTTTCCCCTTTCTATTACCACTTACCACCATTTTTAATTAACACTTACCACTATTGTAACGTGTCACTAGAACAAAAAACCAACGAACCAAAAATACACAATAGCTTAATAAGTTTAGTATAAAGGATGTATTGTATGATGATTCAATAGAATATAATGAAACATTTATTTTTGTGAACATGTTCCATCATTTGACGTTTATTTTACGACACAATATTATTCTCGTGAGATTTTTAGTAAAATAACTATTTCCTTATTATCCTGCCATAGTTATCATAGTTATCGCAAGCTTCCAGTAGTTTATCAATAAGTTCAGTTATCTATCATGCACGAGAGCTTTGTCGACATGCTTTAATGCACATAGATAAGCTTTTGGATAACTACAATGATAATTATACATACAGGGCTATTAATATCGTTTAGATATTAATATATTTTCATTACAGATCAACTTACGCTTGATGTAGTATTATTATATTATGTGCGGTTGCTTGATCAAAGTTTCATGTGTAGGCCACGATCTAATGATGCAAAAAAACAACACATAAATTAATTACAAATACGTATGTTTCCCATTAAATAAACTTTCCCATTTAAATAACTGATTAGATAATATTTATACCACTGACTTAATTTATCTATCAAAAAAAATCTGTTTATTTATTTGACTACACATTTATTTTATACTAAAACCTATACTTATAGAGTATCCCCCCCAACCTAAAACTATATGTGGCTTGAATTTATTAGGAAGTGACTGACCCGAACGTGTCAAACAAGGTTAATCTAAAGCGGGCAGGTCCATGAGCTGATAACAATACAAACAAACACAATTGTATTACTTTGGTCAAAAAGCACATATGATACTATATTTTATTATCAAATCATTTCAATGTAACTGCATGGCCGACGATGGGTAGATGAATCTGCGAGGTTTTGATTCACGCTACACACAGTTTACGCGCGCGTGAGGTTTGGAGTTGAATTCCCGGAGTAGGAGAGATATATTAAAAGGATACACACCAATTAACAGCAACAAATTCATTTTCAAAAAGGTACATATTAATTTGTCTATTGTCATTTCACAACAAAACAAGGAAATAGGATCCTGACATCCATAAAAAAAATAGTCACGCAAACCACCTGGCGAGTTACTATTAAAACTATGATTTTGAAACGACATCTACAGAAGCCACACCATGAATGAAGGAGGAGCATGCTTGCAATACAACCGAAGCACACAATAACTATTGGTTAGCCTGTATACAAAAAAAGTTATACTTACATGGTTACTCGAAGCAGACATTAAGATAACTTTTTGAGATAGTTTGATAGACCGACGATTTTTTTGGATTTACAGTACATTTTTATTATGTCAAAATCACACATTATAAAAAAAAATTAACGAATGTGGTCTATTTTGCTGTGCTTAAGCCACCTTTGAATGTTTTGATTGATTGATTGATAAATTTTTTATTAAATCACCACATACATAAAAAACAATACAAAAAAACATAAAAAATAAAATTTGCGTTTTAATTGGCGGCCTTATCGCTAAGAGCGATCTCTTCCAGGCAACCAATATGTTTATGCGTTGGTTAGCAATAACTCAGTATAACTTCATTTATATGTGCATGACCTGCGTGGTATATTTGCATCGCCTTTTTATCCCGAAAATTTGGGTCAGCAGTTCAACAACTTCTTGAGAATAAAGGAGTACTTACCTATTTGGGAACTCTATCCTGAAAATCATTTCCATATAAGTAATAAAAAAAACGCATTTATATAGCATGCCTATTTCATCTAAAATCAAATAACCGGGTAACAATTGTCGTGAAAACCTTGAAAGCAGCGGAACAGTATAATATCATTCGGGGACATGTAAAAAGTACCATGTACAACTTTTGACGTTCTTGCCCATAAATGTATTACGACAAAATAATAGATAGAGATAAAGTAAATTGGCAAGTTTGTTCTTCTTTCACGCCACAAGGCACCCGACGGATCACCATGTTTTTTTCCAGGATGTATGAGGAATACTAAGTATACATCATCCTGCCAAAAAACATGGTGACCGCGACTCCCGCCGATAAGTAATATAACCTTTACCTATATTCCAAAAATGCGAATGAAATCGCGGGTTATTACTTGTTATTTTATATTCTTTCGCGATGCTTTTACATGACTCACTATTATTTATTTAGCTTGTAGATCTGTGATATCATAATCTGTAATAGTTATAGCAATGCCGTTAAGGAACCAGACCAACGGCTATAATAATAATTAATGTTCGTAACGTTTTTCTGCAGCTATAAAATAATTTTTTTTTGAAAATCGATTCTACTGATCGTATGTTCATTGCGCAAACTGAATCGGCAAGTTCATACTTTTGTAACTGAATAATGTTTTATCTTTCTTTAGGTTGTACATAATATAAATTAGCGATTAAATTGTGCCTTGAACTTATCTTGAAACGTTCTTGTTAAAAGATGTTTTAGTAATAAAATAATATTTAAATATATAACATTTATTGCTGCTAAACTTAATAATGAATGGAATGTTGCTCAATATTTTTATATTTACTACTGTTTTTGTATTTATAGCATCTTCTTTGAAAGATTAGGTATTCAATCTATTCCACCGTATCTTCAAATTTATTGCAATGCTATAAATATTTATCAATTCCAAATTATATCACTTACTTCTTGTAAATAAAATGGTTCATTCGCCTTGTAGTAATCTATGCAGCTGATGCCCATCACATTTTTAAACTGTTCTTCATATTTGACCCACTTGATCTCCGAGTCCATGTTATACACTGGCACTTTGTCCATGACTAAATATCTTAAGTCTGGTAATTCCACACACCTTCCCCTATTAGCAACTCTTCTGTACACCATGTATTTGGGACAACATTTACTGACAACTTCTTTCCGTTGATTTTTGTCTCGCACTTTCACCACATATTCCTCAGGACTAACATTCACAGCACACAGTGGCACTAATACAAGAGTTAATATTCCGAAAGTTGTAAGAATCATGATTTATTTGTTGCCTTGTCTCCGCGCGCTGTGCTTTTGGCAACGTCTATAGATTGAATGACAGAAATAGGTATATCGCAGATACTATCAACGCAACGAGAGACACGACACGACGCTCTTCCTAGACTGTGTGCTTGGAAATATTATAATTACCTATAATTGCTAGTTTATATGGGTATATGAAAAATTAGACATTTCCGTGGCATCCCGCGCGGAAGAGCCAGAGTGACTGAGCGCAGCTGGTAGAGTTTTTTTATATAAAGTAGAGGACATCCAATCAACCGGTGCTCAAATTGAATAATATTGTAGCTGCAAATTACTGCAATTGGTCCGATGGGATCGATCTGTGTTGCCTCGACACTAATTGTTTGAAGCCTGAAAGGGAAACCGGCAATTGTCTGCCAGGGACCTATATATTTTCTCCTACCTAATGGATTAAAACCTCGGCTACATGGGCAATACCTACTAAGTTGCTTGGTCTTACAAGTATTCTATCAATTACTTTGATAATGTTTGCTATAGTTGCCCAAAACATATCTAAACCAGGTATGACCAAAGTTAGGATCAGGTAAAAATCGTATAGTAGGTAAAGGTATAATTGTTGTATTATAAAACTACCTAAAGTCCGGTTTAAAACCGACCGTAAAGTTGCTCAAAAATAGTCTGTGGGTGATTATGATAAAAAGAAACGAATGTCACAAATATGTCGTAGGTACTTTTAATACTGTTAAAATTCAACAATATAAAACAAAAATATAGAAACTATACACAGAAATTGATTAACGTTAACGAACTTTACAAAACCGACGCTAAATATGTTTAGGTGACTGTAGCTCTCTTATTTTATTCAAACGTAAGTCATTAAATATCAGCTTTATTATTTAGAGTTTTGTTTCTAAACTTATACAGCGTTACTATTAATAAATACTTCAGCTCTCAAAAGTGCACCCTTTTGTTTTAATTATACTATATTTAACAATGACAATATATTTTAATTCAATGTTGTTTGGTCTAATACCCATAGGTTAAATGTTTTGTTTTGAGATTTAAAAAAGATGATATTCCAACTGTAGTAAGAACACTCATGTATCTTAATAAGGTATAATTGCTTACGTTTGCATAATTAGAAGTAATAAAATATACTACACAATAGCTACTGGCCTTCGTCACTGAATACAATAGATACAATTTATTACATAATATTATAATTATGTAAATCATATATAGGATCTAAATAACAATATAAATGCGTAATTAAGTACAAATTCATTTAAAAAAGGATATACAAATCTTAGATCTTCATTCAAAATCTTATCGTTTTGTGCTGAGACAATAATAACCAATGGAAATATCATTACCTAAGTATTCAATATTACAATAATTTCATCTGAATTGTATTCCAATATACATCAATAAGTTCAATGTCTGATGAATCTGCTGTAAAATGTACATAGATTTAGCAAAAGTCTTCTTGAATGAAAGTATATTGGATGTGATCACTAGGCATTGAGTTTGTGAATAGCTGTTATTCGCGTATACTATTCTGAAAGGGATGTGTTTATTTGTTAACTTTACTTTCAACTACACTAGAAATGGTAGTTTTCTAATGAAAAAGCTTGACCCAAAAAAAACAAGTTAGTTTGTGCAAAATTCTCTGAATTTTGAAAGTTATCTTGTCACAAAAGTTGCATTAATTGCATATGATGTATAGAGATGTTCATGCCTTCCCATGCAGTATCGTTTTCATGATAACCCAGAATAAAGTGGGCTTAACAAGGAGCCATAACGGCGAGTAGAGGCGACAGAGTGGCGCCTTCACATTAACTACTATCGACTTTTCCCTCCATCCGTTGTTTGTTGGATATGTGCCAAATATTTACACATGACCCTTGTTTTTCTACCTCAAACCATATTTTACACATTACACAAATAACTCCCTTAAACATTATAAGTAGTGGCCTATATAATTATTTATGTAATCGGCGGATCACTTAATTAATATACAAAGGAATCCATTTGAACATTTTTGGAATAGATTAAGTACTAACCTTATTACTAGTTGACTTCTTCAGGCTTTCTACATTGTTTTGTGTCTACATAGTGCACTCTGCGTGCATTCAATAAGCTATCTAATAGCAATGTACTTTTTACAATGAAATCCTGGCCGTGACCATTACGATCCAAATTGTTTCATACAAACTACAAGTGAATATGGCGTAGACTACAATTAATAAATAGCTAAAATTATTCATTTTAATAGGTACAATAACACTCATTTACACTAATACGAGATCGCATTGTCATGTCATTCAACTCACTAGTCTTTTATACACAATTTTAAACTTCTACAGCATCGGGGAAAACATGGTCGAGATACGCTTGGTTGCCGTAACTTTGTAAAGGTTTTGGTCGGCTCTTCTTCAAGTTCACTGATTGGTTGCTACTGTTTCTGTTGAATCTTGATGCTATTTCTCTTACTTTTCCCGGTCGAGGTTTGCTATCGTCGATGTTGTAGGTCTCTTTTTCTCTTTCAACTTCTTCGAATGCTCTCTCTTGTTCTTTATTTGTATCTGCTAGTTTGTCTCTCCAACTTCTGTTTGATGCTCTTTTATTATCTGGTTTTCCTTTTCTAGCAGAGTTGTTTCGTTCGTACATTCGTGAGTAATTCTTGGAACCTCTGTTCTCATTGTGCCTCGTAGGTTGTGCGTTTGTTTGTATGTCTTGACAGTCTGTTCTAGTTATTCCAAAGTACGGATCTCTCGAGTATTCTATGTCGTTGTTAGTTTTGCAGATATATCCGTGGTTTGTATTGCTTTGGTTGCTTTTGTTGGAGCGTCTCATTTTGGGAGGGCCGGCTTTGAATGTGGTGAATCTATTATTATCGTTATTGTTGATTTCATTGACAACGTTGAGGGGGTTGAAGGCGTGCGTTCTTTGGTGCGTTAGAGGCTTGGACAGTGATAGGTATTTAGGCGGCTCTCCGTGCTTGTTAATAGTAATATCGTATTGTATATGGGGGTCTAGTACCGCATATACATTCTCTTTGGCTTCTCTCTCCAGCGACGACAAAGCTGCCTGGAAAGCAATGGTCAGATTAGTAAGTGAAAATTAGTAATTTATATGCAGCATTATTAAAAAAACGTACGGTCGTGAATGAAATATATTTCATTACTCATTCACGTGAGAAACAATTAATGGAGAATCTCGTACTCGTATTAATGAGACATAGTAATGTCTATAATATTTACATCTTAATATTATGTAATGTGGCAAGATAATTTTACTGAAGAGTACAAAAAAAACCATGATAAACCAATCGATGTTTATACACAACAGAAGTTATCGCGCCGCCCCCGTGTCACGTGATCATTAATTCTGGGCCAGGCTGCGATGATAAAACGCCAATGAAACTGATATGTCAGATAATTTGCTAAATATGTATATTATTTCAAGGTGATTGCACTAAAACATAATTCAGTCTTGTCAAGGACTTACAGGGCAGTTTGAAAACTTTGACGTGGAGATGGCCACGTTATACAAACTTGCTTGCTACAATATTAATTAAGGTTTGGTCTCTATTAGATCTGTTTGCAGTATTTTTAAAACCTTATAAACCAATAGGTGAACTCGTGTTATGTTAGAGAATTAGTCCCATCTCCTGTCTGTACCTCTACTTATGTTATAGATTGCACATCCAGTACTAAAGAAAGAAGATTAGGTACAGTGCGAATAGGAAATGTTAGCCGGTTATGGAGGTACTGAGCTATGTGTAGTTTAGTTATTGAATTGAATAAAATGCTACATATGGGTTACAGGGACCAAACTATACTAGTAACAAACACTGACAAACACGCATAAACTTTTGCTCTTATAATTTTAGTGAGAAGAGCCGATTTGGAATGCTGTAACACTTAGACTGTGAGTGTAGTACCTAGTGTAGTTTGAGTGCTTGGAACTCAGGAGTGGTACTAAAAGTGGTATAAAGTGCGAGTGCAGTGTGCATGGATGAGTGGTTGTTAGTAGGAGTCACACCTGTGCTAGAAGGCACACGTCACACGGTGGTGGGGGGCTGCAGCACGACGGCGGCGCGGCGCACCTGCAGCGCGCCCGGCGAGTAGCGCGCCGGCGCGGGCGCAGGCTGCCCCACGCCCACCACGCTGCCGCTGCTGCGCGCGGGGGGCGGCGGGGGGCGCTGCTCGCGCGGGGAGTACACTGCGTCCGCGGGGAGGACGGTCTTCTCGCTGAGGGACAAGTTGAAATATTAGTCTTACGTATCATATCCGGATTGACGAGAATATTTCATAGACAAGAATGATCATCATGCGAAAGATTGCGAATTGATGCGGAGGAATTACATAATTTAATTCCTGCAGCCCCATTTTATCATCGTACGAGTAGAGGTACGACAAGAAGGCACCGTTATACAGTTGAGGTTCCAAAGACTCGCACCAAGCGGTTTGCTTCGACTTTCATCGTGCGAACAGCCAAGCTGTGGAACTCCTTGCCCGAATCTCTATTCCCCTTGAACTATAATTTGTCGGTCTTCAAGTCGAGAGTAAACTGGTTTCTTCTAGGCAAGCGCGCTAGATCGTAGATTACAACGTTGCTTAACATCAGGCAAGTTGTAGTCAAGCGTGAGTCTATCTAATGTAAAAAAAAAAAAAGATATTAAATTTTTGACTCGATGCTGTTATATTAAGTGTATTCTTGATAGATTTATTTTATAAAAAACTTTAACTTGACTTGAGTACTATACTTGAACTTACCTATCTAAATCGTCAGTCTTGTATTCAACACTTTCTGTGAACAAAAAGAAAAGGATTAGTTATATGAACATATATTGATTAAAAATTTAGATATGATTAAAGCTTACTAAAATATAGCTGTTGGGTTCCAATCATTTCCCAGTTCAGAGTAACAGTAAGGCTTTTGACCTCCCGGTCACCTGAAGCAATGCTGTGGAGCTCAAGATGGAGCGTACCAGCTCCCTTAGACAATGTAAAAAATCCCCTAGCGGAGCGCATCGTAATGTACAATCCCATATATTGGTCTTTCTATTCCATAAGTACAACGTCAGTACGCTCACTAAAATACGCCTCGTCTAAGGGCTCTATACTGCATTGCAACCTGGCTTCCAAGTGGATTCAGCCAGATTATAGTAAAAACGCTTTTAAGTAAAAGATATATTTTATGACGGCTCACCTCTCCTCCTCCGGCAGCGTAAGATGAGGCACAGCACGATGACGAGCAGCGCCGCGATGACCAGCGCGGCGGCGATCAGCGGCGCCACGTGTGCAGTCTCTGTTAGCGAAAAATTATCTGGTGAAGAAAGGCACGGGTCAGACATGCACGGTATAGGCGGTGGGGTTAGAAGCAGCTATACGTGCCCTAGTCTTGATGGAATGGAAGTACTGTACAGGTGCTTTTAGTTTAGGTACATATTGTTACTGATTGTTGTTATACAGAGATTTTTTTATATATTACACGTCATTTGTATTGTTTTTTTCTTACATTACGTTCAGCACAATATTATTGATTTAATATAATAGATATTGTAATGGTATATGGGTTTTATTATCAACCATTGGTTTTATCACAACTCTCGGGTCAGTGGGCAAAATGTTCTGTGATCCCATGCTGTTGCTCACCAGCGTACGTAACTCAAGCAATGTTATAGAAGCAGGTGCAGTGCAGTACAGCAGGTGCAGTACAGTACAGCAGGTGCAGTGCAGTACAGCAGGTGCAGTGCAGTACAGCAGGTGCAGTGCAGTACAGCAGGTGCAGTGCAGTACAGCAGGTGCAGTGCAGTATAGCAGGTGAAGTACAGTACAGCAGGTGCAGTGCAGTACAGCAGGTGCAGTGCAGTACAGCAGGTGCAGTGCAGTACAACAGGTGCAGTACAGTACAGCAGGTGCAGTGCAGTTCAGCAGGTGCAGTGCACCAATAAGATGTAGCTATAAGATGTTTGGATACTGCGTGATAAATCAGTTTTTCCAAAAAAGCTGTCGATTCGCTCTTGACTATGAAATTAATTTTGCGTGCAGTATTATTTTAACAAATGTCTAAAGGTTTTGTAACTAAAGCGGTATGGATGAAATATGGATGCCTCATTATATCAGGTTGCTCATGACAATACCGTTAAAGCGACTGTAAAAAAGTATTATGATTATAATATTTTTGTCAGTTAATATTTTACTATGAAATAACTGAGGAGGTCCGATCAGATGTACATTCGAATCTAAAATGTGATATCAAACATGTTGGTTATTGAAATATTAGCTGTGCCATATTAATCTAAAGCAATGTTTACTCGACACAGATTTATCTCTAGCGGGTGTAACCGCCCCAATACAACTGCTAATAATCAGTGACGCACAACTGCAACACGCGGAACTCAATGACACTGACTTTTCATTAACTTTGAGTAGGTGTAACAGTTTTCAGCGCTATCATGTCAACACTACCAATATATTTTTGAAAATAAATTAAAAATGATTAATGACTCTTTAAATTTTATAATATTACTAGCTTTTTTCCGCGGCTTGCTCGCGTTATTTTATACGTATAAACCTTCCTCTTGAATAATCATAATAATGATCACTCTATCTATTTAAAAAAACTGCATCAGAATCCGTTGTGCAGTTTGAAAGATCTTAGTATACATATATACATTCAGACAGATGCCGGAAGCGACTTCGATTTATACTCCCTATGTGCTGAGCGAAAATCTAATCTAAGAAATGTTCAATACAAAATCTTTCTACTACTCATTATCTCGTTAAACGAATTAGAGAAAGAAGTTCAATACGTTATGTAGTACGATTAGCGTCTTGATTGATCTGCAGATGGTTTATACATCAGCAGGATTACCTAGTCAGTAATTGAATTACATAACACCATGGTGGTCCAGTAGGTCGATAGATTTAGATATCGATTGGAGATAAATCAACCTTTTATATTGGAGCTGAGAAAAAATATTTAGTCGAAGGTCAGATTAAATCTTCTGGCATCGATCTTACGAGTTCCTACGATTACAGATTGATAGCTAAATTTTATGTCTTAAAAGATGTATATTTGGTTGGTAGGTTTAGTATTCATAGTAGGTAGATACTAAGGTTTGCTCATCTTTAAAAAATAACCAGAGTAGCGTGCATTAGAATGTTTATATCTCTCTCTAGATAGATACTTGTCGCCGTGCTCTTGAACTGAAATAATAATTTTGTATAACATCAGAGATCCTTGGAAAGACTGGACACCCACCACAATGTATCTGCCCAAAAGAACTCCCCTAACAAATGAATACGGGCGTCACGACTCTCAGGCATGAGAAAATCCAACCCAAAGAAAAAACATAAGAGAGAAACCATGCAACGTTTTATATTGCAATGAGGCACGCAACAAAAAACTGGCAGATTTTGAATGGCACACTAGCAGTTGATCTTTGAAAGTCAAGTTGATACGCTCGGTCTACCCACGTTTACTGCTTAGCTTGGAACTGATTATAATTTATAAAAACCGCCCTCAACACAAGTGTATCAGATGCAGTTCACGTCGCCGGGAATCGAAGGAACATCGTAAAAGGAAAGATGATGACATGTATGGTCACGACACGACCCCCAGCATTGGGGTATCGACGCAAGGAGAGAGATTTAACCTGAGATGTACTAACCATGCACAGTGAGTGAGACAGCATGCGAGGAGAAGCCCCTCTCGTTCTCGACGTGCAGCACGTACACGCGCGCGTCGGACACGTCGGTGTTAGAGATGAGCAGTGTGTAGCGGTAGCAGTCGTTCTCTGCTATTGGCTCCAGGGCTCTGTAGCGACCTGTACATGATAAGAAATTCAATTGGTTATCTCATAAAAGATTTAGAAGTACTTAAGAAACCAGACTTTCTGGTAATTAAGAACTATACTGATCGTCCTAAAAAACTGCGATTTCTTCTTAAAGATTTGTAAAGATGGCGGCGTATTAGAAATTGTATGGGTTGTTGATTATAATGTTTCGACGATGGCTACATCAGGAAATTGTCCAGCCTTATACAAAAACAGCAATACGATACATATGTAATTTAACAGCTTTCCTTGCAGCTTCGCTTCGCAATATCTCCATCTGCTTTTGCATCGATTGCTGGCTTCCAAAGCTTTATTTTATTACACTCTGATCAAAAGAATATACTATAGGTATCTACCAATATGATTAGGAGTGTCGAGCCTCAAGCTGCCCCATAGCCACGTGGCCTTCCTCGGCGGAGGGTCAGCACAGACGGTGGCCTGCAGCCTCGCCTCGCCCCCGCTCCACCCGTGCGCCACGCCCGTCTCGGCGCCCACCGGGGGACCCAGCACGTTCAAGGTTATAGCTTCCGATTGGTGCGTCCTGGAAACCAAAGACATGATTTAGAGGTCAAATTAAAATTTTATATAAGGTTGTAGTGTTCGTGAAGAAAGTTTCTAATCCTTTAGCTTCTTATTGGCAGAGTTGAATGATGATGATGGCGGTGATAGGGTTTGGTTGAAATATTTGTTATGTAATGTTTGATATTAAAACATATATTTTTGCGGTGACTTTTTAACAATCAACCAATCTATTTGCTATTGCCATTTCTGATTTGCCATTATGAGATAGGCATGAAAGGAAGCCTCAAAAACCATGGTTCATAAAACTGATAAAAAATATGCGTACCTAATAACCTTATAATTAACATTAATAATAATGAAAACTTTTCATTCATAAAATCATAATATCAAACGTCAATACCTACCACAAGTTCATTTCCGCCCCCCCGCGTGTCGCCCCCCCGCGTGACGCAAATAAAACAACGAGATAACAAAAGTATATATATGCGTAGGTACCTACGCAATCAAACATCATTTTATTTGCGATAATTACATACATTATAATTTTTATTTTAATGCTTATCAGCACGAAATCCTACGACAACGGCTGCCACGGTCAAATTTTCTCGCGGTGTGGCATGGTGTTACAAAGTTTTTTGACTGACCATTTTGAGTCCAAATCAATGAACAATTTTCAAATCTCTAATGAAAAAAAAATTAAACAAAAGCACATTAGGTTTCGCTGGATCTGATATGGGGTATCCCCCAGGTAAATAATTGCCATGAAAAATCTTCATGCTTGGGTGGCGAAATCTCATAGTAACATTCGTTACTAAAATTAGGTACTGGAAAAATCACTAAAATTTATTATAAACAAAAGCTAACTAATAAGAGTAACCTGTCTTCAAGTCCAATCTGGTTGATAGCGATGCACGTGTAGCGGCCATGTTGTGAGTAGGACACGTTGTGCAGCTGCAGCTGTGGAGTTGACGAGATCGGGTACCCGTCCTCTTGGAGGGGGTTCAGGCGACCTGATGACGTGGGGCTGGAAGGAAATTAATAAAGGATTCATAAAAATATCTCTTGAGTGATTTACTTGCCCAACTACACGCAACAACACTTCTTCTACAACTATTTTGTTCTTTGGCAATTATTTTGCTGCACAAAAGCTTTATGACCAGCAAAGGATTAATTTTTAAAGTCCTTACAGCATGTATTGTATTGTAGGTACCTTTCCTTTCCTTACTTTTGTTTTACGTTTTGAAGCAATATGTTACTTCTTTTACTCGTATTTTATTATTAAAACCAAACCAAACATTCGAGAAAAACTTTTGCTTCGATGCTCCAAAAGATGGGAAGATCCACTTACTTATGATACCACTGGTAGCTGGGCGTGGGGTTGCCCTCTGCGCGGCAGTCCAGCGTCACCTGCGAGAACAGGTTGGCTTCCACCACCGTGTCCGGCCCCACCCACGTCACTCGGGGAGGGTCTGCAATTAGGGAATTTGGCAAGATTATTGATATGATGAAATAAGATACCGGTCAAAACCAAGCAAATTAACCTTTATCAAATCTATCTACACATATCTATGGGCCACGTCCAACTATGGACTGCTGTATGATAGGCTGACGATGATATCTGTCACACAGCAATCGAGCATTGTGTTGTGGTCCATCCAGGCACTCACTCTTTATAGATCGCATCTCAAACGTGGCAATTTCAGTACTACTTGAAATTATAAATTCAAGCGCAAAATCAACTGTAACAATGTTTGCTGACACGATGTTCTGTGGTCATTCATATCATAACTTGTGGAAAATATTTATCTTTATCCCAGTGAAATAATTTATTATTTTCCAAAGTTATCATCTGGATTTTATTTCCACAGTGTACCGTCTTATTCAATATCTTGGACAATGTGAATAAGTTCCAATAAGTATGTTTAATTTAATATGACAAATATCGCAGTTCAAGATACAATTAGTGGGAAGTAGATAGCTACTTACACTTCACGTCAATCTCAATCTTAACGGAGTCCGAAGTTCCCAAAGAATTCCTTGCTTGGCACCCGTAGATTCCTGAAAATTAATAACGTTCCAATATATTAGTTTGATCATAAAAAAATGGATCCCTCAATAATTATCATTTTGTGAGAGATCAAACTAATAGTAAAAATCCACCTTTTGTAAGTCTGCCAGTAACCTCATCATTGGAATAGGAGCAACTGATACTGACTAAAACTAGTTCTACTAGATTTATACACGACTTCGGCAAATGTTGATAATACCTGAATGATTCCTAGTAACCGGCGCCAGTATCAGCTTGGGTCCGTTGCTGGCGATGACCTGCCCGTTCCTGGTCCACCACACGTAAGGGCTGGGGTTGCCGTCCGCGCGACACTCCAGGGTCAGAGCGCTGGAGCCTTCTTCTAAGGAAGCCAGGGTACTCGCGTCTCCGCCGAGGATGGACACTACGGGGACGACTGGAATGAGAGAAATGAGAACGTTATATGATAGTTAGATATAATTTATTAACATACATAATTACAATAATTACAGGAGTAGCCGTCAATCATGTCTCGTCAAACATTGATATAATTTTAAATAAAAAAATGGAATGTCATAAGTTTGTTTTGCCCTGTAACATAAAAAGGCGCAGGTAGTACAACACTAATTTGATGGCAAGCATTTTATTTTATCAAAGGTGGTATTGGTATAATTGACTTTCCTCTGATTAATTAACACTTAGTTCACGTACAAACGGTATACTAACTAGACTTTGGATTTTCATAATACGAGGACGTATATCTTATCTAGACGATAAGTACTTCGTATAGATTTAGTGATTTTAATTTATAAAATTAGCAGTCAGCAACTAACGCGTAATTTCCTACCACATGACGCACTCTAACCGCCAGCGAATTATTTCAGTTATACAGCAATGTTTGCGGAGATTATAATGTGTGCCAGCAACTATTACACTAGGTCTGTATGGCCAAAACAAGCATCTGTGCCAAATGCCGTGATACAGATCTTATGGCTGATTGATGACCATCTTAGGATGATATGCTTGGATTAGCTAGCAACCATGTTGTGACTAATTTGGTATATTTACATTTGGATGATAAACATTAAATAGTTCATACGTAATTTACCTAATAAGCTTGTCGTTCAATACTACACTGGACACAATTTTCAATGGTAGATTTAGTTTTCATTGAAAATACTGAATATACGTAGGTAATTCCTAAGCAATCGCGGCCTCTCAGAAGTGTATGCTACAGTCACACCGAAAATCATAAAAGCGGCGTGAAAGCGGAACAAACTGGCCAGTAAACACACTAACGATTTACTACTGTTACCTGACCTGTTAGCTTAGTTGGTAGTGGTTGTGCCTTCTAATGTAGGGGTTGCGGGTTCGATTCCCATGACACAAGTATTTATGAACTTTAAAATATATAATTAATAGTGTTGAGTCTGGTCGTTTGTATGTATAATAAGTATGTATTTACAAAAGAAAAGTATATAAGGATGTGTGCAATGTCCCGGAATATTTATTTATTTACTGGCATGATACTTACAAGTGACATCGAGCATGGTGTAAGAGTCCCGGTAGTAGGGCGAGGGGTAGGAGGGGTGGTGCGCCCTGCAGGTCAGCTGGCGGCCGTGCGCGGACCTGGTGGCGCCCAGCTCTAGCACGGAGCGAGCTGCCCACACCCTGGGACGCTCCACCTCGGACGCGTTAGTCTGGCTCCAAGCGGTCAGGCGTTCCTTCTCTGGAAAAATATATTCGAGAGGTCATTCAAAGCAGTTAAACTATTTCGTACTTTTTTTTTACTTAGGATAGGTTTACGTTTGACTACAGCCTGCCTGATGTTAGTTAAGCATTGCTGCAGCCTAGGGTGTAACACGCTTACCTAGAAGATACCTATTAACTCTAGATTTGAAAACCCCTGGATTATAGTTCGCAGGAAACACAGCTTCTGGTAAAGTGTTCCAAAGCTTTGCCGGCCGTACCTACAATAAAAGTAGAGGCAAAGCGCTGTCGATAGTGGAAGATAAAAAGTAACCTAAGTCACTTTTAGGACCTTATACTATATTTGTTTGTTTTAATTTGTTCCTCGCTTACGCCGTAACCAAGTTATAGAATATCTTGATTTTTAGGGTTCCGTACCTCAAAAGGAAAAAACGGAACCCTTATAGGATCACTTTGTTGTCCGTCTGTCCGTCCGTCCGTCCGTCTGTCAAGACCCTTTTTCTCAGGAACGCGTAGAGGTATGAAGCTGAAATTTATATCAATTACTCAAGTCTACTGTCCCTTGAAGCTGTGAAAAAATCAAACTTCTAAGCCAACGCAATCAAAAGATACAGCCATTTATGCCGCAAATTTTCGACACTTGCAAGGGAATCAAAACCTACAGGGTGCTTCCCGTGAACTCAGAATCTTGAAATTTGGTACGAAGCAACGTCTTATAGCATAGATAAAGGAAAAATTACAAAAACCATAATTTTTTTAAAATAAAGGATTACTTAAACGATAAAGAGATCTTTGTCTTAAATTTATGCTCCTCCATCTTTCCCCATTGTAATGTTATGAATTTCATTTTGCAATAAAAATACCATAGTTATGACTCGATTGTCGTAATGAACGAACTTTGTAAACCTTGCAGGTTTGTACGGAACCCTCGGTGCGCGAGTCCGACTCGCACTTGGCCGGTTTTTTTTTATTCTTATGGTGACGACCATAAGAAAAATCAAGATATTCTATAACTTGGTTACGGCGTAAGCGAGGAACAAATTAAAACAAACAAACACAACATGCTTATGCTATTTTGAACGGTCATGATAAAATTTAGTTTTAAGTAAAAACCCTCAAATATTTATTGGATTTATACAGATTGATTGATTAATTTATATCTGAGATTTGTTTACTGAAAGACTGAGAAAATCAACTCTTGTTTCAAATTCGGGACACAATGATCGCTCAATAATAACTTTGACGTCAAATGTTTACTTCCATAAATTCAAATTAGGTAGCTTTGGTGTGTAATAAAGCAAAACAGATTTCACCCAATCGTAAAGTTTTAAGAGGTGTTAAATTTTATTGGCTCCATTTTTTGAATGGCTGTTGTAAATAGGAGCATTTTTGTTTTGAACATACCTGCCTGTATGAACTGTTAACGCTTAGTAAAGTTTCGAAAACATTCGAACCTTTCTCTAAAGGAGACTCTAAGCTATGAACATGTAAAAATAAGCCAAGGTTTTCTGTCAACACCATGCGACCATACATAAACTACTGCTGGTAACACAATTCAAGTATAAAAACTTGAAAGTGTTTTTAGCAATGTCCCATAATTAATCCTTATGGATTTTAAACCAGCCTATATAAAACTAAATCTTACCTAAATACCACTCAATATAAGCGGGTGGGTTGCCGTATCTAGCTTCGCAGACGACAGTGGCGCGCGAGCCGGCTGGCACCGTGATGTTCTGTGCGGGCAGCACGTGCGACCCGTTGAACAGGACCCGAGGGGACTGCGGAGGCACCCGGACTGCCAGCGCTGCTGGGGGGCTGGAGAGGGCATCCTGGAATGGACGATACATACATTTATAGTAAAACTACTTGGTGCTCGCGGCTTCGCTCGCATTAAGAAGTAAAACTTACATCCTCTATTTCACCCCTTTAAATGTGATATTTTTAATAATTCTTTCTTATTGGATGCCTACGTCATAACATCTACCTGCATGCTGAAAGGGCTTTTGGGCTGAAATTTGTATAGCCCGATCCGTCCCGTGGTTTGGGCTGCGCGTTGATAGATCACTATGTCAGTCAGTCAGTCACCTTTGAGTTTTATATATTAGATTATCATATTGTAAGTTTGTTTTCATGGCAAAGGGTGAATTTATGGAGACTATTTAGTTTATTGTCTCTCTCGAACACCACCTGTATATACCTACATAGCACATGCCTACAAGTGCACGGATAAATCAATTGAATATCGTTTACCCAGGTTCATTAAATTTTCATAAACAACGTACAATTAATAGATTCAAATCGTAATTGATCCCAATTAGTTAATACAGTAATCAGTCTATGTTCTAACCAGTCTCTGTGAATGTTTCACAGGACCTCCCACTATAGAAAACTCCGACACACCTTTTTAGAGAATGCCTATTCTGTAAAAGAGTAGTCAGCCGACTGGTCTGCTCTCTAAAGGCTTCTCTTTTAGGCTTTTAAAGATGCTGACATATTTAAGAGCAGATCTAATTGATTGGACTGCTGTTTTATGCTTCTCTTCTAGGGCTTGAATGATGCTTCCTTATCAATTAACCACGGACCTGGTGGTTGAGCTTACCTGAACATCATAGTTGCTGGCAGTGACCTGACACTGCCACTGGCCGTCATCCAGCTGCAGCGTGGCCGCCCGCACCCACAGGGAGCAGTCTCCTCCAACTGGACTGTGCTCGTTGGCCCACTCGTACTTGCCTCGGTATATGCCCACCGGCTGGAATAAGACAAACGAACCATACATTGATATGCGTCCATCAGTAACAACATTATTATGTTTAGTTTAGCAATATAGTCTACTCGAACTTCTCGAAAACATAAACATCAAATCGAAATATTTTTTTCATTAGATTAGGTTTGTTTCAACTCAGGGAACAGTACAAGTATTATAAAAATTGGTCTATTAGTTTTGTTGTTGGGATATGGGCATCCAGGTCCAGACAGGACATCTGAATACGGAGGGTGAGACAAGTCGGTTTAATTTTTCAAACTCCACTTGATTTTACTATAACTTGTGCCATGCCAACAATATCATCCACATGCAGGTAGAATTGATAACCTCCTGTTTTAAAATCGGTCAAAAATAGTAAACACAGTTACGATTTGGATGTTCACGAGCTGGAACGGACCAAACGAATAATGATAGGTGCGTGGTAGGTGTCGTCACGGTAGCAGTGCAACAAGGTCGCTTTCTGTCACTCAACCACAACTAAACGCTGAGAAAGTACGATGTCCCTTGACTCAAGTTGGCAACAACCCAGCGAACTGAACACTGAAGTGAGAATACGATAAACTATTTGTCAACTAATCGCGTTAGAATACTATAGACAATAATTTATATCAGAAAATATTATGCGGTATGATATTATGTGAGTATCCTTTTTTTGAATTTTTTATTACGCACGTTCATCATTATATCAATTGGGTACTACCAAAGCAATTTTACGAACAATTTAGACGAAATTCGTTTCATTTCACGTTTTGTTTGCGCCCAATTGTGTCTTAAATCGACGGTTAACTCGGTTGGTAGGTACTTCAAATTCTAAACAAGACTCCATCGTATAAGGAAGGCACATAATCAAAAGGCGAAATTTTATTCATAACTTTGCCCTTGACAATCGTAAAGGAATAAGAAATAGAATACAAAAAATACGATTAACAAAATAGGCCCTTGTGAATAAACAGGAAGTTAATCTATGATCGTTTATACGAGGGGCTATTGTACTAGCTTTCAAATACGTGCGTGTACCAGTAATGAGAACAGAAACCTTTTATCTAAAACGATTTAATTATGTGCTAAATAATGCCTTGGAATTGTAGAACATTATTGTACAAATCACAATACGTTATTGAAATAATCCCTGTATAAATTCCAAACTAAACATTTAAATATAAGTTTGCTAAGAGCAAAATAATTAATTCCAAACCAACACAGTTTATTACAATAATTAGGTGTGGTGAACAACAGTATAGAATATGCGAAGCGCCTACAATTTATCACTAGTAATAAACTAAATTCATTGCTATTAGGAAATTGTCAGGCGTGTTGTGAACCAATGGCCCACATATTATGACACAAATACCATCTGGAATACCTACATGTATGGAACCAATAATAATTATCAAGATTTATAAAACATACCTACTCCAATCTAAGCTCGCTGAAAGTGCAGTGTTCAAAGACTTTGATAACAAGCAGCCTTGTCTTATTCCGACGTAACATACTTGCATTGCACTTAAGCCCCTTAGATGGCATCAGAGTTGCATCTAGATAGGATTACAAGGATGAATGAGACACTGTCTGCCAATGCTCAACAGTGTGGACCAGAATCAACCGCATAATGTCCGGAGATTAATATTTGGAGCCCGCTCAGGAGTAAATCCTAAATGTCTATGGGTTACTATTATCGTTTCTGGCGCGGCGTACTTGCCAGTCCATTAAAGCGGTCGGTATAATTTAGGCAGTCTATGTAATCCTTACTTAGGTACTATGGAGCACGTCGAGTTCGTTTAGGATCACCGTAAATCAGCTAAATAGCCGTGGCGTGCGAAACCATCCTTAGGCCTGCCGTCTATGTCTACCCTCGGTAATAGGCTTGAGTTTCTTTGCCTTTTCTTGAATTTGGAATTTAATCAAAAGTTTAGCTGTAAAACGAGGCGATGACAGTGAGTAAGTCGGCGGTAACGTCGCTACTTGGCTGTGGCACGAGATTGATAGCATTCGACACCGCAACTGAAATATTTCTGTTAGAAGCTGGCGCCGGAAATTAAACGATGATAGCCTATAAGCCGCGGCAGGACTTACGGCCGAGGTCAGGGATCAGAACTAGGGGCAGATAAAGTATCGCGCGTTCATAAAACAACCATTGAAACCGACACAAAGCTACCAATATATTTCTAATCAGATGTTACGGTCTTTATTTCAAACGGCTCATAAATTAACTCGATTCGGCATAGATTAAGGAAACGGAGTTCAAAGTACGGGGAAGTTTTAGTGGAAAGTTGCCGAGTTTTGTTGGCGATATACATCTCGTTTATTGCGAGATTTTAAAATAGAACTGTAAGTTGAACGACAAACCACGTGCGTGCCCCGTTTCAGCACGAACTCCCTTGCTTACAAACTTTAACTACTTTAGTACGTAAAAATAAAACCAGTATTTGTGTGAAACAGAAAACTTTAATCTAGTTTTTGGCTGTGTTTCTTATCTATTACTTCGCTTCTGGCAAGAGCATTGTATCAAAATATTGCAATGAATGTTTTACCTATCCGACCCAAGTGACGAGTACGTATTAGATAGCAACAATATAGTAAATTAGCTTTCTTTGACCAACTTAGCAGCAGATACTTTCCGAGAAACCCTAACTTATTTCGGCAACCTACATCTTCAGCAGTTGTGGTTATATAGGTACCTACATATATACACATCAAGCTAAGTACCTCTTTGCTGATTAAATAGTTTTTGTTCTATTCACAAAAGATATTACCAAAGCTCATTACTCCATGTCTGCGTAATCTACTTTTGAGATAATCTAGCACTTATCCAAAACATTTAATGTACTAATCCAGCATTAATAATGTTGCAAGTGTAATGGCTGAGCGCTCCCGTATCTGTGCCAACGGTTTTAAAACAAAGGTCAGCAATTTGCTAAATGGTGAATTCAGCGAATGCGTGGAGTGAAATCCATCAGGCTGCGTTTGTAGCGGGAGTGGGCTTAAATACTGACGTGGAGATGTACTTTACTTAGTGCACTGCAGTCAAACTGCAGCCTGTATGCCGTGTGACAGCTCCCGTGGCAAGCTCGCTGTACAGTACACGGGTTTCACGTGTTTTGTTTATGCCGTTGTTTGGATGTTGGGCTGCGGTTCTAGTGTTCTTTATGAGGTTATGTAAATGTATGTGGTATTACTTGACGTTTTATTAAATTCAATCAAGCATTGCATCAGGTACCTGGTCAGGTACTTCAACTCGTAAACTCTTCTAAACCTTTTGCTGAGGTTTGTAAATTATGGCAAAATATTTTTAAAAAGTTCGGGCAAGTACATGCATGTATAATATACACTCGTACTTATTGGTAGACCAATAAGTACCTAACTTGTTACTTTTGGCATTATTAGCAGAACAATCTAATTATTATTCAATAACATGTCCGAGCCTCACGTAAGCTCAGTGAGCAGAGCTTCTCACGTCGAGCTGGCATCCCAGCACAGATATGTATTTACTTGCAGCGGCGTCTGTCTCAGTAAGCTCGGAATATCCCTCATGCACACTCACTAATACCACACAGTACTCTAAAATCTGACATACGTAGTAGCGTGCGTTTAACGTAGGTCGGCTATGGGTATTTCTTTAATGTATAGGTTTGCGTTTGACTATGTAGGTACACTAGGTCCTGTACGCAAGTTTCAAAAAACTATGGATTCCAGCCTTTGCCAAGTTGTAGCCAGTTGCTTGGTCGTTCAGTGAGATTATATTCTTGCCGTTTTCTTTTATGTGCACAGAATTTTAACAGAGATATGTAGAATAATACCAAGAGTATCGTTGTGCTAGTGGGATATGATAATCTAATGATACTATTATGATTGTATAATGATTTATTGTTTTTTATTTATTTACTCGGATTTAGAAGCAAGAACGTAAATGAATCAATTAATTCATATGTTTTGATTTTTACTTTGCCTGTAGCAATATTTACATTTCAAAGTGCTTACTAAAAATGCACCACATAAAAGCTAGACAATGGCGTGCATTGCTCTATGACAAACAGCTGGCTGTGGTTTGGATTCTTTGTACACGCAGTCAAAGCATACCAATCAATATTTCATACAAGTGAACAATATTCCTGTATTTCCACTACACCTAGTTGCTGTGAGAGGTTGTTTGAACCACAAGTTTATGACGAGTCTAGGACGCGTTTGAAAAATAAATGTTACTCAGATTGTTTTATGACGAACAGTACCTCATCCATAATATTTAGAAATAGAGATGAGGCTTTGAGGATATTAATAATAATAAATAATATCTGATAAGTTTTGAACACAACGCTATGGTTTGTTCTAGTATTGCATTATGAAAGCAATTTTGAGGAATAGTTTTTATAACAAGGTAAAATTTCAACCCGAAAACTAATTAATTTCCATAAACAAATAATTTGCGATTTGACGTCGCAAGAAAATACTCTATTGACGGCGCAACCACGAGTACTTACAACGTTATAATAAAGTACACGAAACCACTTAGAAACGTTCGTAACTTTTTGTTCCTGTATGAAACATGAAACTTTCTGAACTTGAGTCGAGTTGAGCCGAAACATGGGATATGTTTTATTTACTCTCCAATATACAGATTTTACACACCCGGGTGTGTTTGACCCGTATCCAAACGTACCCGGGTGTTTTTGCCCGGGTCGTTAGCGATGCCCATACGAATGGTCTACTGCCTGCTGACTGCTGCCCAATTTTTTGCACGTCCCGAATTTGCTGCGGTGGCGAATGTGATAGGTTCGGTTGAAAGGCTTCACTGATTTTCAGGTCTCAGTACATTTCGTTTGAATTTAGGTTGGTAATGGTGGAAACTAGTAGAGGACTGAATTTTTATTCAGCACCGAATGAAAATATAGATTACACAGCACCAGTATATTTTAGCTGAAGTTATAGGCCAGCCTAGGATCGATGTCATTATTCAGTGTTTTATTGTAATCACCTGAGAAATACATATCTCGAAAAGAAAGTTAGCAAACCCGCATTGTTTTATTAAATGTTACAGTATCCATTAGATGTCCTAGTAACTAATTAAAAAATATATCACAAAATGATAAATTGCCAGTGTTAAATTAATGAAAGCGCTGCACTGCCCAGATAACTATCGCAATTTAATTCACGCCTGAATCAAATAATTCCTATAATGTTTCGCAATTATTTAGCGGCAGCTTTGCCCAATCGTGCAGTCGCAACGTTCAAACGATTTGCAGGTACTCATAATGCAACGCAATTATCAAATTAATAAGCGGTTTGCTCACAATTTGCGTATAAATTATACCTAGAGCCCCCATTTGTGCCGGAATTCAAAATATGCGACGCTCTCTACCGGGTATAAATAATGTTCATGTACATTTTTCGTTAAAATTTTTACTTACCCTAAAAATCAAAGTCTTGCATCAAGGTTACATTAATATATCTTTGGTGACGATAGTAATTAAGTTAGTGATAAAATTTCACTAATTGGACAGTTGGCTCTTTACAAGAGGTTTTACCAACTTTTCAGTAACACAAGCTAGGTCTAGTATTTCCTAACACGGTCATGTGCGATGTAGATTAGATGGAGCGCTCTCAGCTGCCGGCGAGTCAACCGGCCGTGACGGTAATGGAAGGTATTTTTGGCAATGCACACTGAACGTACTTGTACAGTTGCGAGACATGGTTCTGGCACGTCAGAAACGAGCACCTAATAATGTGTAATGTCCCGGAATATTTATTTATTTATTTTATTAATTATGTATGCCCATAGTTTGGAGTATATGTGCCCAGATCATCGGCAAAAAATGTAGAAGTACCGAGGTACGATACTGTGTGAATAATTGGACCTTAAAAAATGATAAAAAAACGAAATAATGTTTTTTGATAAATTGCTGTGCTAGCTGATTTAATTTTTTAATTCAAAATTAGGCAACGCTCGAATGTGTCATTTATCAAAAATACGCTTTCATTTCATTCTCATACGCTGATTTCTTGTACTAAGATATCACCGTTATTCAGAAGATATTGATCCCTAGATTAGAAGTTAGAACCAATCACTGAGCCCCACGCGCCATTTCATATTCCACACACTGCACACACATCACGGACTGTAAACAGAGACAGTTTGACTAATAATGATGAAGAACAATACCGTGTTTGGTTCGCGCAACATCCGCCGGAGGGCGTGGCAGCGCTGTCGAACATCTGCTCTTACTTTCAATGGAGCTACTTGCTCAGTGGGCACGGTTAATGCTCTAGCTTGAGGTGATGATACCTACCCATTTAAAAATGCTATATGTACGATCGAGATATAAATACCGTCATATATTATATGAGAAGTAATTGCATTATAGGTGTCGTGGTTCGGATTAGTTTTATCTTATCAGTCACAAACAAAATATAAAAAATTATACACAAACCTGGCTCTTAAAATTCAGTTTTTACTAAAGCCGGAGTTAGTGCTGCTGCAATTGTTCAAATGTTAATGGATTTATAAAATTGGTAGCCACTTTCAACATACTTAGGTACATATATTTATTTTTTTACCATACCTTTCTCTTTTAGAAAATTTTCATACAATATGCTTATACTGAAATGACAGATGTGTGAAATACTATAGATTCATTTGGTATTAATGCCAATCTTTGTTAACAAATTAGTATACTCAAAGTCTGCCCGGTTGTCATGGTTACTGTAGACTACTATATATACTTAGGTACATTAACCATATAATCTCGGAAAAACTTTGATCAGCACAACAGACTAAATACCTTACCTTATCTTACTACGTCAGAAAGATTTCCAGTTGATTTTCTCTACAATTTTCCAGAAGCATCAATAATTCACGACTATCCAGTGGAATTATTGGAGCCCCTCTTACCTGTCTCCACCTATTCAATATTGAGTTTGAGTTCTAAAGCTATATACGAGACGTCTATTATACATCTACTAACATTACTACATTCATATGTATAGGTAAGATATCTCGCGACATGTCATAATGCTGGAAGGGCATCGCTGTAGACATGGAATAACGTGTACGTAGCACCGTTATATAACTAAAATATATAATTCTACGGAAGTTACGTTAACATAAAAGTGCATTCAATACTTACATACGTGAAGTATTATTTTGCTAGAGATTAATTATTATTATAACATGTACATGTATAGCATGTTTACATTGTTTGGATGTGCGGTGTAATGTAAATACGATAATAAAAATAATGTATCAGTAGGTAGGAGGCGCCGGACTATTATTGTCTGCGGCGACGCGCTATGCGATGTACGTCAGGGCAATAATGAGGGAGTCTTTTGTAGAGGTTGCGATTGTCAAACGTTTACAATTTGATTGTTATTGAAAACTGCGCTTCAGCGGGCCGAGCCACGCGTAACGGCTTTATTTGAACTTATTAATATCCTGAAAAAGACATAATACCTTTTGACAGGCTTGAGCTTTCTGGTACATTCATAAAAAACAGTACAGAATGACGTTAGAAGTAACAATGCTGTCATAATCATGTGAAACCTATTCCTATGGCGTATGAGGCTAGATGGCTCTGTATAATAAGTCCTTAAATATTTATTTATGGATCTATGTACTCTTTACTAATTTTATCAGTGTGCCTATTTATCTAACTCTCAATAATGTTACCTAATTGTTATCATTTTATTTTTATACAAGAAATGTTTGTTTTACAGAAAGTTTGTTTTCTAAGACTTCATCTGAAAATAATTTTCTACATTTATTTTACATATCAGTTCAAGGAAGCTTTCCCATTTTGTCGAAATTACCACCACTTTGACCATCAGACCTTGGAGTACCGAAGGGATCTCGGAAACTATAAGAGATAGGGAGGTGGTGTTTGAACTAATATTTGAGAGAATTGCATGCATGTTTTGAATCATACAAAAAAATTTTGGCTTTCATACAAAAAAAAATTTTCTTTATACAAATTCCATACATTTTCCTAAGGATGAACATAACGACGGAGCAAGTACTGCGGTGAGGCCGAAGGCCGAACTGCAGTACTTGCGACGTCTCAGTGAAGGTGATGCGAGGTTGGAGACCGACCTTCAGACCGATCAGACCCTGGATGGTCACATGCCAAATATCGTAAAATCCAGATCTCTCTTTGCATAGAGGAAGGAAACAGATGTAAAATATTATTTTACTAAAATCAATATCGCACAATAACAGTAACTTTTCTAAAATCAAATTTACGTTTTATATTTAGTCGTCTTTGCTCAAAAAAACTTTTTCCTATCTCAAAAAAACATAGAGTAAAATACAACGTTTTGATGTGGCTATTAAACAATTAAACCACTGGCTATTATTGATTGATAGCATTCGTAATTTATTTATCTTAAACAAAATCTACAATTTATCACGTATCAAATACAACTTAAATGTAAAGGTCCTCTCCGTTCACACGACGTCAATGTCCATAGCAAACACTTGCCTAACTCCACCTTGACATATTCTAGTACCTACAGGTTAAATGATAGTAGCATTAAAGACTGCCATATAATTACAGTAACTCACGGCGAGCCTCATCTTTCATGCGAGTTACATCATGTGGGATAACGGAGTAGGCAGAGAGGTGGCGCTCAAGTGAGTGAGGTGGGAATTAAGTAACTTGAATTGAGTAAAATACTTGATAAGCTCGATAAATACTTGGTTTTAAGAATAATTTTCTTATTTACATGTTTATTGGTTTACCATAATGTATGCTCTTCTGATCAGTGGCGGATGAATTTATAATAAGCTATACTATTATAGTAAATGGTTGATATTCGTCTTTGCAACATTTTTATCAAGTTCAGTTAGCATGAAATTGGGTATGAAGTTATTTATTCTTCAACGTATGTATATCATGTCATATTATCCAATGAATCGATACTTAGAAAAAAAACATTCGGTACAGATTCCGGAGCCTTCTTCTTTACAACAGTTCTACACCTGTCTTATCCTGTCCTGTCTGGTCTACTTGCAACCAAGATCAATAAAAAATACTCAGACCAAACCAGACGTTTGTGTCGACTTGTAACCAACAATAAAAAAATACTTATACCAAACCAGATCTTAGTATAAGTTGTCCGCCGCCTCTCCGCCCACAATATACGGCATTCATGCGAACACATGGAATTATCTCTCGCACGCATTCGGGCGCGAATCATCGCTTTCATCATTATTGATTGCTCACGATCGGAGGTGGTCCGGCCACGACAATGACGGATCTCTCCGTGTTGCTGTTGAACCAGTAGAGTATGCTGTGATGTGCGAGCGATACAGGAATATAAGTCGTATTAATAGTCAATCGCAAAATTAAAAAAAGGTTAGTATGTTTGATGTCCTACGGCACAAATATGGCAATAGTGTGCCTAAAATATATTAATTGCTATTGATCGGAGGTGGTCCGGCCACGACAATGGCGGATCTATCCGAGCGTTGCTGTTGAACCAGACGAAAGTATGCTGGGAAATATGCGAGTGATACAGGAATCTAAACCGTTGACGCATTCGAAAAAGAAAAGTTTGTTTGCTTTTTAAGTGCGTTATGGCTGAAAAACATTTTCATATCATATTGCGTTACCTTCAAATAATTGTAGTTTATTTTTCGTAATTAAATACAAAGCAATGATCAGCCATAATGTGTACCTATGTGACAGAATTTTCTACATTTTAGTTCTTCTACTTATAAAAAGTCTTTATCCTTGTGTCAAGAACATCAAATGGTATTTCACATGGTGTATAATTGAGTGTCGTACTCAGTTTTTTAAATAGCTCAAGGACACGTCCAATCAAAAAGAAACCATACAAAATATGACATGATTTATTAGTCTGCTGTACGTACATACAACAGACATCGTGGCGGTAAACTTAAGTGTAGCAAAGTTTTTCTACTCAAGTTGGCAGGTTCATAGAACGTATACAAAACTACTTACTTATTCATTAGTACGAAGGCTACAAAATAGGTTGACGTAAACGATATATTTTTTAATATACATTCACAAGTAGATGCTTGGAATACTAAATATTAAAATTTTATATAGATTTAAGCCCAGAAGATTACTTTATTATACGTTTTTACGGTGTTCACGAGATAATAAGATAAGCGGGTAAATTCACATGGCGTAGCTAGCATGAACATCCACGGTGAAATTACTGCTGACATCTACGCCTCGCTGTAATAAAAGTTGTGATGCAAAACCCAAGCTGTCAATGCATTGACAGTCTGTAGCGGATAAGTGAGACGCTATCCATCAGGCTTGTAACTTGTTCGTTAAATCATTTGACAATAAAATAAACAAAAGATTAACTAAAACGGTTTTCACTCACGTGTAAATCGCGTAAATGGTTTACGCGTTTCGGATGTTTAATACCGTTAAACCGTTTTAGTTAATCTTTTGATAAAATGTCTCACGAAAGTTTTAATATTAAAATAAAATAAACGTAGGTACGAAGGAGCAGGTCAATAGGTACACAAGTTTGAGATTAACTTGTCTGAATAGCGATCGTTAAGAGAACCTTGTTTTAGTGGACAAGTCGACTGTTGATGAGGAACCCTTCTTAACCAATTCCGAGAAAAAACCTCTTTTCCTTAGTTACGATATCGAAAAATAAACAACCTGTATTATTTCCCTATCTGATAACAAAATGGTTCTCCCTAAACCATTTTGTTTGGAAATAGGCAAATAATGTTGATGTAAAAGTTTGCATTCGTATTTGTACACGTGTAAAGCTGTGCTTGCTAATACTCGTACCTATCAAGTACTCAGCCTGTATCAAGACTTTATTTTGCCAATTAATGTGTTTTGCAGCTTCATAAACAGCGTATTGTTGTGAAAGCACAAGAATATCTACAAATTGACTTGTTTTTCGCGGAAGTGTAATTACTTAATACAATTAATGTTTTGGCACCAAATTAAACTTATAATGAATACCTTGTTCATTAGAAAGCTTGTGTAAATTAATATTACATTTTGACAATTTTGGAATGTTATTTTGGTTATCTTACCTTTTCTCATGAAGGTATTTAAACGCCGGCTGTCTAACGCGAGTTTTTAAACATAGGTGAGGTAGGTTCAGTAGATGTGCACCTGAGTAAAACAACACAACAACACCATCTTAGAAAAGTAAGACCTTCTGACAAGACCTGCATTGACCGGCAATATGTTCGAATCTGAATAAACCTAATGGTCCACAATAGTTATGAAAAGACACAAGATGTGTCCATAACTAACCGCCATCACCGCCAATACCTAAGCAAACCTAATCACAGCAGTGGGCAAACAATCGGGCACCAATGCAGCCGTGAAGCTATGCAAATGAGGAATCAGCCGGAATGGGTACATGTCACGCATAAGTAGATCGAACCACCAGGACATATTGGGAGCCAATCCAAAATGGCGCTGCATCGCTACAAATTATACGTGAATACAAGTGTAGCTAGTGTGTTCATCTGTTTGTTCTTCTTGCCGCCATGAAACGACAGCTCTTTATAATATAGGTACTAGTGGACGCCCGCGGCTTCGCTCGCATTATTTTGGGATAACAAGTAGCCTATGACACTCCTAAGACCTCATACTATCTACATACAACATATCATGATTATCCGTTCAGCCGTTTTTGCATGATATACAGATAAACAGACAAAATTTCTAGAAATTGATAGAGCGTGTTCTGCTATAAATTCGAAGTATCTCCAAACATATTTTATAAATATCTTCAATGATCAGACTTTTGACCCTCTTCATCTCTATTATTATGTATAGATTGGTCTGGCATGACCCTTTGGACCATTTAGACCAGTTTTTACTATAAATTGGTAGAAAGCCCGAACTAGGCCTCGCAATGTCTGAAAAATCTTTCGGTCGATTTATCTCACATGCGAATTTCGTTTGTCAACCACACTTGCTGCATGGAGATTATTTACGAGTAGGTATATTGATATGCATACAGGGAAGTATTCGGGAACTTCCCTTCACTGCAGTATTATGCCTTCTATAAAACGTTTATTAAAAAAGGTTAAGTAAATAATTTATCTATATGAGAAATAGATTCATTAGCGAATCAATTAGAGTGCTTGACTTATTGCTCTGCTTTTTATCTCGATTCCTCATCATTATCAGCTCATGGAATTTCAGAAGTAAACAAGAAATTTCCTATGAAATTAAGATAAGTTGACAGTGACGAAAATTGTATTTTGCAATTAGACCTCGCAGTTATATAATGACGTGTTGGCCACATGTCTCTACAATAAAACTATGAACCTGAGCTTCCAAGCAAGGTCTGTAACAATCCTCCCACAGTGCAAAGTACACATTCCTCAGGCAAGCTAGCACGAGTAGTTCCAGCCGATGAGCAATAACATGCGGTTAGCTGCCGAAGTACTTGAGTAGGACCAGTAAAGGCGTAGGTGGTATTGAATAACAATGTGCTATTAAGGCCGCGTTTTATATTCAAAATACTCCGCGCGGCCTCTAATGTTCGACATACGTTAATAGGCACACAGATAACCGCTGCCAACTTCACAAGGTTTAAATGCCTTCGGGTACTTAATTTGTGACATTAACCAGTATTTCGAAGTATTTTTTTCATTAGTGAAAATAAGTAATGTATGTTAATATTAAGTACTTAGATAAGAGTATGTAAAGATATTAATACGAAACTCTAATATTAAGTTACTCTAACCAAGTATAATGTGTTTCCGAAATGAAATGATTCAATATATATCAAAACTATTTTGGTACAAGTTGAAAATATAACAATCACAAACAAATAAGTCTGATTTTACCAATGATTTTGCAAAATATAAACAGTGAAACTGACAGGAAAATCATAAATTATTTATCTAGTCGCTAGTAATGTTACCAAACAAGATAAAAAGATCTCTTTATCAATTTAGAAATTGGTTTGATTGAATAGCTGTTTCCGGATCCGATTCGTTTTCGTTCGATTTTGTGTTTTCCTTAAAGTAAGTGTAGGTACCTACATTTAGTACATTTTCAATTGGCTTCAGTTTTTTGTTCAATAATGTTTAACTAATACTAATGTCTAGAGCACTAGGTGTAATGTCCGTAAACTAGAATAAAAATGAAATAAAAAGCCTTTGGTAAAAAACACTGTTTTTCTGAAATGATGGGAAAATATTTCAGAATCATATACCTATATAATATATTGTTCTCGATACATAATCCAGGTTTGATTTTGAAGTTACTAAACTGATAAATCCAATATATAAAACAACAACGCAGTTAAATCCAGTTCGTCAAAGTACACCAAAAACCAATCTAAGAGATTAACTCATCTAAAAGTTATGAGGAATCCGGACGATTACGCAATTATTTACTTAAATCGTACTATGTATACATGTTTGTTTTCTATTGATTGTTTTAAATGAAGAATAGCTAATAACATGGCATGGCTACGATATTAGGTAATCAACTCTGATATGGTTGAGTATATTATATGGTGAGCAGTTATAAACTCAAGGTTATGCAGAATACACCTTGACAGGTGGAATTTAGTATTACATATTGTAGTAAGTAGGGAAGCAATATGACTCCGATTATTGAAAATAAGTAGAAGAAAATAATATGAATATGCAATAATTAAAAACACCTCGAATATGCCCTCCCTTCTATTTTCATACGCGAAAGATACGAATGTTAGATAATAATAATTAAAAACACCTCGAATATGCCCTCCCTTCTATTTTCATACGCGAAAGATACGAATGTTAGATAATAATAATTAAAAACACCTCGAATATGCCCTCCCTTCTATTTTCATACGCGAAAGATACGAATGTTAGATAATAATAATTAAAAACACCTCGAATATGCCCTCCCTTCTATTTTCATACGCGAAAGATACGAATGTTAGATAATAATAATTAAAAACACCTCGAATATGCCCTCCCTTCTATTTTCATACGCGAAAGATACGAATGTTAGATAATAATAATTAAAAACACCTCGAATATGCCCTCCCTTCTATTTTCATACGCGAAAGATACGAATGTTAGATAATAATAATTAAAAACACCTCGAATATGCCCTCCCTTCTATTTTCATACGCGAAAGATACGAATGTTAGATAATAATAATTAAAAACACCTCGAATATGCCCTCCCTTCTATTTTCATACGCGAAAGATACGAATGTTAGATAATAATAATTAAAAACACCTCGAATATGCCCTCCCTTCTATTTTCATACGCGAAAGATACGAATGTTAGATAATAATAATTAAAAACACCTCGAATATGCCCTCCCTTCTATTTTCATACGCGAAAGATACGAATGTTAGATAATAATAATTAAAAACACCTCGAATATGCCCTCCCTTCTATTTTCATACGCGAAAGATACGAATGTTAGATAATAATAATTAAAAACACCTCGAATATGCCCTCCCTTCTATTTTCATACGCGAAAGATACGAATGTTAGATAATAATAATTAAAAACACCTCGAATATGCCCTCCCTTCTATTTTCATACGCGAAAGATACGAATGTTAGATAATAATAATTAAAAACACCTCGAATATGCCCTCCCTTCTATTTTCATACGCGAAAGATACGAATGTTAGATAATATAAATACCGTCCCTTAGTCCTGGGAATCAAATTAATTCGAGATAATTTACACAGCACCATCTAGTTTCAAATTAAACACAGCGAATAATTAATGTTATATAAACAATAAATATAAATAAGTTTTTTTTTTTTTTTTTTTTGGGTAAAACTTTATTTACAATAATAAAATATAAAAACAAGTGAAGGAAAACTAAACATACTACTTCTAACTACTACAAAAAGGGGCACTTAGAAAATCTTTAGAAAAGCCTAAAGATAATCTAAGTGCTCCAACCCACTACCAGAGGGCAGCGTACCCAGCATGCTGGCCGCATTACCACGCTGGATGGCAATGCTGATACGTTGAGCCAGAAAAAGGCCAGCATTTTGGTCACGCGTCGCGTCAACCAAGCGCTCCGAGAGGTTTTGGAAAATAGTATGGGCTCCCGGACCCCACGGCCCCAAAGTCTCGACTCCAAAAGGCTCAAAGATGTAACCTCGGCTGAGGTTAGCATATTTGCGTCTCTTGTGATGCTCGGCAATAATAGCCGCCGCTCCAGCCCGACACCGTGTCATAGACAGATGAGACGGCGCCAATGTGTCGACGCAAGTTGCGTCCCACACAAGGGGCCGACCCAACTTCCATGGCACAAGAGTCATACCGTCAGGTCTTTTTCCATCGTCACGTGCTAGGCCGCTCGGTTCGAGCAAAGCTGCAACATTGGCAGTGGAAAAAGCCCGTCGAATGATGTCGTTCAGACTAGCGTGGCGGACTATGACTACCCTTAGTCCTAGATTGTCTCGAAAATATTTTTGAAACATTCGTAAGATCTTTTGTGCGTAGATTCCAAGTTACTCCATCACAATCTTACATCTTGTTGTTTGGCCTCATTAAATCAAGTATCTCAACGAGCATTTATTTCCAGACAGTAAACAAGAACACTTATTGTTCCTTCTGTCCTAAAAACAAATCAATCATACCATCTTGAAGTCTCAAGTCGCGACCTCTCAACTCTTCCCGTGCCGCTCCATTTCCATCTAATTCCATTTGTCATTCGAATACTTCCCAAACTGTTAGCGTATACTTAACAAAGGTATCGATGGCCTACATCTGCGTCATTGCCTTTTTATTTTACGACATCCTGTTGGAGTCCTTGGCACGGCTCGTATGGCCTACGCTGGCCCGACAATGCTGGGAGAGGCTGGATTGTATCTGTGATTCTGTGCTTAGTAGATAGCTATTAGCCATTGATGAGTTGATGGATGAGTGCGAAGGTATGCCAAGTACGTGGGACGTGGGATACATTTAATGTTTTCTCCTTTGAAAACGTCTATGTACTGTCTTCCTTTAGGTACTCAATACGTATCAGTTTTAAAGTAGGAAGCTACAACGCAGAAAAAACAATCTCAAAATGAATGAGCATACGTAATAAGATACATCATAATGAAACACTAATTAAATAATAATACAGGAAGGACAGCCAAATTAATAAAAGACAATTCCATAATACATGACTTGAGCTTATTATATTCAGTAGTAACTGTCGTATTTGTCCAACATAACCCAATCTAACCCGGCGTATTATGATAAGCGCCATTAAAATATGATGTGCTGCCGGCAACCTACTCATGTCGTCATAATCCTCTAATTACGTCAATATAACAAGAAACTACATCGTCTATCACAAAAGGGCCATTTGTAATGTTTCTGTGACATTTGAACCGTAGTTATATAGTGCATTCTCTGTTATTTGGAAATTATTTCTGTGACGTTTATTTTATTAATGGAATATTAGAATTTACAAATATTGCTGAGAATTCAGTGGATTTAAACATATACGCGTATAAGCATAATATAGACTGAGTACGTTGTAAATAAATTGTTTAGAGTAACGAGCCTCTAAACTTCTAAATTTCTCTATTCAACGTATTTGGATAACGAAGGGACGAAATATATAATTAACCTACAATATACGTGTGCTGTCTTCAAGGTCTTTGTAGTACTTCTGGATACTTTAGATATTGAACATTTTTCTGCAGTTCGCATAAAACTCAATATCAGCTCCGGGAAGGGGGCGATGAAGTTCGAATGGTATTAAAACGTTTCCATGACAATAAAATATTCAATAAGCCCCCCAGAGAATTCCCGAAAATATTCTCCACTATCCCCTTCATATTTCGCCGCTCTTTATGTGAATATTCCAAATAGGCATCAATACATTGAGCGCACTACAATACATCACGAAACCAAACGCGAACAAATTGAAATTCGGCCTCCGTTTTTTGACGAGAAAATAAAGAGAAAAAGTGTATCGGCCCGCATGCGGCCTCACATCTCGTGTACTCCCACTCACCTATCTCCGTATGTCTATATGGTAATGACAGACAAATAAGCCTGTATTCATTATTCAGCCCGAATCGCATCGTAAACGTCTGTGAGCACTTTGAAGTCTCCCCATTCATTCGAGACGCTCGATTCCAAAGGATCGATTATGAGCGCGACTATCGTATATTAACATCGCTAATGTACTCGAGAACCGAGACACAGAAAGGGCCTTTATTCATAACCAGCCGGGGGAGCAATGAAAGCAATAAGCAGAGCTTAAAATAAAGGGAACGACACACGAGCAGGGGACGGAGCCGTTGAAAAGGTACGAGTATGCCGCGTCACGGCCGATTGCACTTTTGTGTAGTGTTTGGATTAAGAGCAAATTGTGAGCAATAAAACGATGCAGACAGGGATTTTAATATGGCAAGCAAATAGGATTATGTCTCTTCCATGAATGATTGAAACGAGGGTTGAGTGGCGAGGGTTGTGCTGAATGCGCTGGCACAAAGCTACCAAAGCAACCCCGCCGAGTGTCTGAGGCTCAAAGCCTCGCTGTGCTATATCGATGTATCAGCGCATCGCATAGCAACGTCGCACTACGACTACGACTCGGGAATAATAAAATGTATAAGTCACGAGAGCCGAATTATCGTGACTGTGTGTGAGACATCGTCGCGGCAAATTGCCGTCGTGGAGTGTGTGCTCGCACCACCTGTAATTTGCGATTGCAAATCTTTCCAACTTAATTTAACTTTATGTTAAGAACGCTGCTTTTGACTATTTGATTGCTATAATTTTATGAATAAGCCAAATAAAAAGAATTAATCTTAAATGAATACACGATTGGCTTCCCATTAAAATTATTATCCTAATAGATTTCGGCTTAATGGCTATCATTTCCATGTTTTTTTTTGTGCTGGAACCGCGACCACTCACAGAGTGCGTTCGATCCACTACAATCGAGATAATTGAGTTTATAACATTGCGCCCCCAACAAACAAACAGAATGTCGTGCCGCCTGTAATATTGTGCCGCTGCAGCTCACACATCATCATCAAAATAAATATGGTAAATAACGAGACGTTTCACCGGCATAAATCACAAATATTGCGCACAAATAGCAATCCCGTCATCGGCAATCTCCATAATTGTAACAAGTCTAATTCTCGGCCGCTGTGTGGTCGTTACCACCTGATACCGGGACTGAGACATCGGCGATTATACCCAGAAATGTGGTAAACTAGCCCACAACTTCGAAAATATATCAATAAGTTTTGACAACAACTTTAATGGGAAAACTTTGGGAAAGTAACGCTATTTTGTTAAGTGAAAATAAGCTCGGATACGCTTAGTAACTTCAGGCAGCCTTAGTAATATGATTGATGAATTGCTGATAAAGTTGGACTCTGTTGTATAAAAGAATGCTGCGCGTCCGATCAGGTCACGAGAACAATAAGTCAGGTGTTTCTTTTTATTGGCGTGATTAGATCAGGGACCCTCCTCAATACAGGTATCAATTAGAGCATACATTCTTGAAGTTCAGCCGTCAACTTGTCCAGATCAGTATCGATGACTCGCAGGTTCTGGACTCATCGACTCACCTCTATCGGCGCATCTACCGACAGCCTTCCTTTGAGAATATGCAAAAGACAGATGAGTCAGCATAGATGCGGGCCTATCAGATTGTAGTGACTAATGGGTCAGTAATATATGGGAACGCAGTGACCACGCAGTACTCCATTGTGAGTCTAATTGGCCAAGGTCCGACCCTACGAGATTTTAGATAAGGTAGAAAGGCTTTTTGTTCGGTTTTTATTGGCGAATATGAGTCATGTTGTCGACATAATGGCTCGCACGCTCCGTGTGTTTGGGATAAAGAGGGATGAAGGGGGATGAACCAAAGCAAAGCTCTCGTGCCTTCGAGCGACGCCGGCATTGTGGAACCAGACCGCGGCCGAGCCTCCTTTGTTGGCTCAAGTGGCGTCGTTTTAAAATGTCAAATATTTCCAACAACAATATCTTTGAACGAGCCATTTCACTCTGTATCTACGTTTGATTTGACAAAGCTATTGTGAACAGCTATTGGCGAAATACTGTGAAAATGTGAACAAATACTTACGTATGTACTTACGTGCATTTTTTCGTTATTACATTTTAGGCAATGGTACCTTATCAAACAAAATTGTATTGTTAATAGCGCTGTTACAATTTCATACATTGTGAAAAGGCCTCATCGGGGCAAAATTTAATAAATATAAAGAATCGTGTTTCAAAAACGTGTAAAAATACGGACTGAAGTCCGTATTTTGACTGGCAATCTATTTTATGCCGCCATAAGTTTTCGTTTGAATGCGTCCAAAATGTGCGGAACCACTCGAAATGCACTAAACGTGAAACGTTTTTTCATGCCAAATAAAGTCATCAGGTTTAATATTCGCAATTCGCAGCCCGCGTCGCTTGTACGACCGGGGTACGGCAAAAGTACGGCAAAAAATTACCGCAGCGGTACGGCATGCCAGTTGATTCGGCAGGTAGACGATTTAATCTCAGTAAAAACGTAGAAACGTACACGGACGCGGAGTATGTGAAAAAATAATTAGTTTTTTAGCGGCGTGATGGTGTCAGCCGCCGGTCGCACGCACGTGAGGCCAGAGATGTCAGGACAAGCGTGCAGCGCACTGTGGTGCTTCATGCATGAGCAGAATACGAGTTCAGGTAGATACTAACTACTTGGAGTATCTACATGGTAACTAAACGGTTTTCACTCACGTGTAATTCATGTATGTTGTTTGCGCGTTTCGGATGTAATGACGAGTTACGATTAGAGTATCTAGTATACTGTAATAAAGGAGGTCACTCCGGCCTGATAGTCCTTACTCTGAGTCAAATTCACTAAGATAACTCTTCTCAATGGAGTATTATGATGGTAGAAAAATGTGTCTAGTTGTACAATAATATCTTTGGTTATCTGTTGTCTCAACCTGTATAAAGCCTAAGCCTGTATGTATTTACATATATATATTTAACAGTGGACAGTCACGGTAATCAAATACGCAAGTTGCCTGTGGCCACACCAGTACAAAAAATACGCTATGATCAAATGCAAAGCCTGGAATCGAATAAAAATGGCTCTCAAATTAGGCTGCTATAAAATACATGTATGTGTTTCTCATCAGATTTGCTTATACTTATTTTTTACAAACTTTTAAACTTACTCATGGTGCCTTTATAAAAAAATCCGTAATTTTTCAGACAATCGTTAGCATTTGAAACTACAAATCTCTTCACCATACACGCAAAAGAATACGAAAGAAGGAGAATGCATTTCACCGTATACGTTTTCCCTTGTCACACTGCCAAGAACATAGACATCATAGTCTGAAGATTCCCAACTAGCTCTATGAACAGGGTGAAGGATTTTTTTATGTCAATGTGTAAGTTTGTTTGTTCTTTCTTCACGCTTACACGACTTCAGCGATTGGAATGAAAGTTGTTGTGCAAGCAGCTCTGGGTTAAAAGTACAAACTGACATAGTATTTCTTATTCTTCTAGACACAAACATATTTCATACTAATAATATTATTTAATACTTCGTTGCTCTCGGACACTTTACCAACTTAATAAAAAAAACTGGCACTCAAACGCGTCCCGCGTCAAAGCAGATCAAACACATGTCATTTTCGCTTATATCTATACCTACATCGAGCTAAATCCTAGCTCGATGATTCTATACTATTCTATGTTTTAAGTATATCGTTATTTTAAACGCGTAGTAATCTGAATCCAGTCCAAAACGCCAGATATTTAGTATATGTACTATCACTTCACAGATTTTTCTGTTAATAATGAGTCGTCTGCTTGGTACAATACCCAGGTACAGAACAATGAGTGCATTGGGCAGCGTGACCGCGGGCCGTGACTGCCAGCGCCCCTGCCGGTGCGACATGCAACTATAATTACGTCACCGCACTCGAACCACACGAATAGAATGCTATTTTTACGCCACTAACATAACAAGAGTTGTTTCAATTCTTTAAAGTTTTTTCACAAAAACTACAAAATTACCACCAATTTTATGAATATTTTTAGGATTTATTTATACAAAAATTAACATTTTGTTTAATTATATTACAAAAGTTTTTTCATTGCTTTTGCATTCCAAATAGGCAATGTATTGTGCTGACAAATTGATAACTTATGATGCGAGTAAATAGGATGTTTCATTAATTAAATGCTCTCACTTTAAATTCATTTTCTTATTCAATGCCCTTTCATCTGCAGGTTTTCACAAGAGAAAAGCTCGAAACTTTATTGTCATCGCTTTTACAAAGTTTACGAAAACTTTTACTTCCGCTCCACTATTTCAGTACAATAGTTTGATTAAATGTGACGTTTGGTTTGTTCCCGTTGGATACCCGAATACCATGCGCTAGGCTAAGCTTAAGTAAATCTAGTACCCTAGCAGTACATAATTTGCTTTATAAGTAATTTAATATTTATAATTAACTGTAATTTCCATAAGTATCGTATTATATGTATTATTTTAATTGTTTCACGTTAGTTTAACTTGCTGAACATTGGATCTGTTTATAATCATGTTGTGCACGCATGTGTTTGATGCACAGAATGGATCAATACCTTTAAAATGTTATGCTGTCACTCATGTATTTTCTGTGTATTGTGTTGTGTGCCTAATAAAATAAATAAATAAGCTCTCTAAGTTAAACTTAATCTATGTAAAAGCAGCGACTCTCCTCAGTAAGTACCCTGTGTCAATCCAGAGTCTTATCTACGTATAAACATATCAAAATACATGTAATATTAATCTAAAAATATAAAATTAAAAGGTGATTGACTGACTGATATAGTGATCTATCAACGCGCAGCCCAAACCACTGGACGGATCGGGCTGAAATTTGGCATGCAGGTAGGTGTTATGACGTAGGCATCCGCTAAGAAAGGATTTTTGGGAAAAACCTGGGGTGAAATAGGGGATGCAAGTTTTACTTTTTAATGCGAAAGAAGCGAAAGAGCACCCACTAGTTGGTTATGAATTTAATCACGTGTATATTCACAAACTTTAGCCTTTATAGAGATGAAGTTTTCAATCTAACATGTTAATGCGGCCAGCATGCTGAATAAAACCGCACTCTGCGGGCTATAACAATAGAGCTTACTTACAGTTGATTTATGAAGTTCTTAAGTCAAGCACGACTTTCCACTCTCCGTTATTAAAAATAATTTTAATTGAAAACATAAATAAACAGTGAAAATATCGTTCGACTAATTACAAAAATCATACGAGTGCAAACCACTGATGTGCTTACTGCTCCACATTAAGCGTATTCGGAATAACGACTTTATATCCAATAGAGGTCACATATTTTATATAACCTAATACCATAACATAATACTGTCCCACTGCTGGGCAAAATTCTCCCCCATTTCTGCCTATCCTGGGCCAGCTCCTTTCAGTCGTTTTGGTCCACATTATAGTTAAAAATGTGGCAAACTTCAGAGTATTGGGTAATAAAACGTGTTTTTGATGATCTGTTTGTTTCTCGACCACGCCGAACTGATCGACAGGCTGTCGTGTGATATTTATAATATGCGATCGATGCATACACAGCTTCTTCAAAGTATAATTTGTATTTATTCAAACCAAAGTCATGCGTTTCCATCAAAGGAATGTAAATCTTCAAGATAGGCCTGTTACAAATATCAGATCATACATTTGAGTCGGTACGTCACTATGGATATGTGAGAAGACTGCATACTTCGCCGCTGAGACATATAGTAAACATAAAAAAAAAACCGGCCAAGTGCGAGTCGGACTCGCGCACCGAGGGTTCCGTACAAACCTGCAAGGTTTACAAAGTTCGTTCATTACGACAATCGAGTCATAACTATGGTATTTTTATTGCAAAATGAAATTCATAACATTACAATGGGGAAAGATGGAGGAGCATAAATCTAAGATCTCTTTATCGTTTAAGTAATCCTTTATTTTAAAAAAATTATGGTTTTCGTAATTTTTCCTTTATCTATGCTATAAGACGTTGCTTCGTACCAAATTTCAAGATTCTGAGTTCACGGGAAGCACCCTGTAGGTTTTGATTCCCTTGCAAGTGTCGAAAATTTGCGGCATAAATGGCTGTATCTTTTGATTGCGTTGGCTTAGAAGTTTGATTTTTTCACAGCTTCAAGGGACAGTAGACCTAAGTAATTGATATAAATTTCAGCTTCATACCTCTACGCGTTCCTGAGAAAAAGGGTCTTGACAGACGGACGGACGGACGGACAGACGGACAACAAAGTGATCCTATAAGGGTTCCGTTTTTTCCTTTTGAGGTACGGAACCCTAAAAATATATTTATTTCGTGTCTCTTAATTACAATGTGGACGTTTCGTAATGAAATCCGGTTTCGATTGCTCGCCAGCGCCAGCTTGTGTTAATTAATGCTCAGAGTTGGAAGATATACGTTAATTTAATATTACTTTGTGATCTGGTATGTTGCCAGCGAGCGTTGTTACACAAAATACTTGTGATGAGGTGCTTAGCGGTGGGATCCTGCGACTATTGAGGGTACTCATCAAAAAGGTTTTTTTATGTCAACTGTTTTTTTTTGCCTTTTTATAATTTCAAATTATGGAACGAGCGGTATGTGTGAAAGAAATCAGGGGTTTTGATCATTACACCAGTTGCAAAGATATTTTGGAATTCAAATTTTATCCATAGTTCGTCTACTTTACAAGCAAATAATCGCGACACTGATATTCTACGAAAGAAAATATCAGAAGCGACGCGATCGATGCACGTCCAGTAAAATAATAGTGAGTATAATTTTATTAATTATTCCTTTTGAAAAGGACAACAGGTAATAAAAGGCAGCATTCATAAAATTTATCAAAATGTGATGCCAATTTTTAGAACAATATTATGTTTATTACTAGTCGTGCGCGCGGCCGCCCGGCCCCACAGGGGCAATTAATTTGCCGGGATAAAAACCGTCCTTTGCAACTCGAAACTCGAAGGTAAGTCAAAAAATTGCGTCAATTCTTTTGTAAAAAAAATACAAATGAACACATTTTCATAATTATTTTTAGGACAAACGTGCCCTGAAGAATAAACAATATTTAATTTTCATACCAACCTGGTAGCATAATAAATTATTCGTTCGTAAGTGTTGGGGGCATTCAGATATTATTATGTTCACACAAAAGTTAATTTTCAACTTATTGTTTCGGAAGAAAAGTCTTCGGGGAGTTACCATTATTTAATTTAATGTATTAGCTATTCAGCTCATGAATCCCTGCTGCGAGTCCACATCCATAAAATGATTAAGTATAATCCCCCCCCCCTCCTCCCCCCCCATGCAGGCGAGCTCCCTAATGTCCCGCGGAGTAAACAAACGCAAGCGCTCTAATATTCCGTAAGCTTCGTTTACATTTCACCACGAAATTGAATTTATAAGTTCCGCAACGTCCCACCGGAAGGAAATAAACCTAATTGCCGGTCAGTGCTACTGCAGTCGATTTAAATATTAAGCCAATGATTGGCATCGAAGCTGGTCGATCAAAAGGCCGGCAAAGTGGCGGAGTTCAATAATTTCCCGTAAGTGTCGGTTATTTGCTGCGCGGTGCCTATCGCCGTCACAGTGACAGGGTTGGCCTGTAATTCCTCAGGCGTCGAACCCGCGAATGCTCGAGGGCATCGGGCGATATGCCAACTTTCCCGGCGAACGGTGACTATGCTTTATTGAAAATCTGATACAATTCCCCTTGCAGATGTCTTTATGAACAGTAAATGAGGAAAACTGCCAATACGATATAATATGTACTTACATTACCAGTATATTAACATTTAACTTTATGATTCCTATTTCTGATTGTCATTATCTTATTTTCTTGTAACTGATTTTACCTGGTCTTACCGAGGAAATGATGCCGAATATACCTGCTAACGCGGTTGAATTCAATAGAGCCTCTCTATTTCCGTTACGTACCAAAATAGGTAGCAAGTAAAGTCCTACAAAAGCAAAAAGCATGTCACCCTACTCTAGGCGTCTCAGGACATATAGAAAATGAATCACGAGTGCTAGGCTCGTGCGCCGCGTACCAAGTGGCGCCGGAGCAGTACTACCAGCATTTCTACACGCATCGCTCATTGTCCCGGGATTTGTCGACGATCGACACAAATAAATCCCCAACAATAGAATACATGTCAAACGCCGACGTAAAGATTGTGATCGTTTTACAACTGACGAGGGGATGAATTTCAATTATGGGACAATGTATACGTGCCACTGGGACAATTTGTAAGGCACAATATTATACAAATGGGACGGGATCAAAGAGAGGGAAACAAACGAAATATTGAAAAAAATTCAGTTGAGCGTGGTTAATGAAACAGTTGAGTTTAACCTACCGTCTTCCTGAATATATTGTTTTTGCCTTTATGGTTACATTTGCAGCGGTTAATTAACTTAGTAATTATGTAAGTTTATTCCAGGTATCAGAGTATGATTATACATATTTATTTTTTACCGTACACTAAAAAGACTAGACTTTTAAAAAACATTTGCGGTATAAATAAATTTCAGTATTTACTTGGCTGTGGATGCTATTCAAGCATGAAGCGTCTAAAATAAACACAGAAGCCGTTTGTATGTAAATTCATAACTTTATTTAGTTACAATTTCCATTTTTGTTCGAGCTTATCTTAAATGGTTCTATTTGGCTTTTACATCAGATAGCCATTAAAATCTTTAAGATAAAGGCATTTTAAATCTATATGGAAATGAAGTAGGACCTACCACGTAGCCAACAATGGTTGGACTTAAACAAATGTAGAGGCCGAATAAGGAGCTCATTAACATAATTAGAGACACGGCTAAAGACTAAATTGTGGTTTCTATATTGTAAGAGGTCAGTGGAGGATGTCGGAACTTTCTAAATGATAGATTTACTGTTCTTTAAATGCTGTAATATAATTCATTCATTACTCATACTCTGAAAGTAGGTCTGAAGTTGCCTGAGGAGCGGTATGAAAGTAATACTTTTCATCCCTAGGGAGAACTGACAGCTGTCAAATTATTAAAAAAAACTTGTTCATTTTTACATATCTATTGAACCATGTTCCAAGTTTCAAGTTACAGCCACGATGTAAAATTGAAATAACTTAAAGTTAAGTATTGATTAATGAATATATGTATATGTATTTTTTAAATAACTTTATTATAATTTAGTTTCAACAATTTCTTTAAAATAACTTAGATTCTTTAAATTAACTTTAAAATATCTTATATTTTCGTACCGCTTGGCTTCGAAACTTTTGGTCCGTGGGGTAAAAGCACGAAGTCTTTTATAAAAAAATTAAATAAAATGTTGATTGACATCACTAGAGACAAGAACGCTGGCTGGTTCCTTGCGCAAAGGATTTCTATAGCAATCCAGCGTGGGAATGCAGCCAGCGTTCTTGGCTCCATACCACATGTAGATTGTTTAAATTTAGTTTAGATGTAAATACTCTTTTTTAGTTCTATTAGTGTTAATATGTGTAAATATTGTTTCTTATTATTTTAATAAATACTTAGATTTGGCCAAAATCTTTGCCATTTTTTCACTGGTGAAAATATAAAATAATGGCAGAATAGCTGGCCGCCACAGAAAAAAAAACAAACAAAATAGGCGGGAAAGCGGCAACTCGATCATCATTAATTTTTTCGATTTGAAGACTTTTGTTTATACGTATAGCAGAGATTTGTACCTGTAAAATGAGTTCATCTGATTCTGATATGAATTTAAAAGAGAAGAGGCTTAAGCGGTAGTGGAATAACCAATTGTTCTAATTTTACCATAAACTTTAAATAAAATTATCTCATCAAAGTTGTTGTTAAATGTAAAATAAAATTTACTCATTTCTTGTTTAGCTAAATCATGTTTTTATTTTTACTTTCCTTGTATTTGTAATGAAAAGCACAGTGTTTACCTCGGGTTAAACCCTCGAACTATTCCCTCGAACTATTGGCGCCCTCACTGCGTTCGGGCGCCAAACCCCGTCTCGGGACTGAATAAGTTACTTTCACCCCTAGGGTAACAATGTACTATTATTTATTTACTCGTTGTAAATTAAGACTGACAATGGAAGCTTAGGTGGTGGATTACATATATTGTAAAGTGATATTTTTTAAATATATTTTTAAAACAATATAATATAACCTACATACAATTGCATAAATTTAACATTGGTCAAATAATAGTTTGGTTTAGACTTGGTAATATTATTATTAGCATTTCGTAGTTACAGCTGGTATCCGATTTATATCAAATTATAAAAACACGCAACATATTAACCATTACCAATATGCAAAAATAAAAACTTAAAATAATGAAACAACTACCAATTTAATGTGAAAAAATGAACAATGTCATAAACAAACAACAGCGAACACAAAATGAACAAGAATACTTCTCGCTACATACTTTCCTTGTTGATTCCCGTTCACTGCATTACACTGTCTCTGAGTGAACCGCAACGAATATTAAACGGGTACACTCGCTTTAAACATTTTTACTTTCGTCCCCACAATATAATCTTAAAGTGAGACATTAAGATAAAACGCCGCGCTGCCGTAATAAAGTTTCTAAAATAATTTCTCCGTTTCCGTATGTTTAGCACTATCATGCTATGGATATTTAGAATACGTGCATGAGTGGTAATGGTCATTTCTCCGTGTGAAATCACTGCCTAGTTTAGTTATGCGTGATAACCGCTTTTACTGTGGCTTTTACCCGCTTATTCGTTTAATGTTGTGTTGTAAACCGTTAACGAAGGCGTTTTTGCAATAATGCCAGTCTAAATACCTAGCCTGATCGTAAACGTAACGCTTAAACACAATGGCCTGAATGGAAAACGTTGTGAGCCAAATGTTTTCACCTCGCCCGGTCGCGCTCTAAAAGCTCTATAGCTGATAAAAAAACAGAAATAATATTTTACGAATCAATCAGCGAAAAAACTGTGAAAAATAACCTATGCTGCCTTAATGGATTTTTCCAATAAACAATAATGTAATTTCCATTTATACGATAGGCACTTTCATTGACTACGACAGCTGGGCATATTCGACCTGATGGAGTGATACCATTTTAATTTGATACTGTTGTGGTCGTTGTGAAACTTGGAAACATTAAGTTTATTTTATTTCCATTGAAGTTGGAACAGAAAGTTCCGCAAGTCTCGCAGGCATTTTCGTGACCGGATAATTTCAACCCGAACTAAGTATGTTTGCACACTCGCAATAGAAACTTGCAGGTCTTAACCCTACATTAAATGGCTTTGTTTCGCGAAGCACGAAGACAAACATGTACAAACAAACAGAACTACGTCACAGCCCCCGCTCCGCTCCAATCCCCGAGTCGGCCACTCTGTGCTTCCTCAGGTCGCCGTATCGCGGCAACTAACAGCCAATCAGCATCATCTGCATCTACGCTTATTAAAGAGGCGCGATCAGCTCACGTTGTATTCTATCATTTCGGGCCAAACCTCAGTTCTGCATAAATTTACACTTCTTTCGCACCTTACAGCCACGTAATCCATTTATGCCCATTTAAGTGAAATATCACGCAATAAGTACAGGCTGTACGACCTCCTTCACAATTTTATAAAGCAACTCAGAAACCATGCCGCTAATATATTCAAACGATCAAAAAGCTTGCTTTTTATAGCGCTAAATAGGTGCATAATTTTGCACTTCGCGCTGAAAAGTAAACCCGGCCAGTAAATGTGGTACTAAAGTCTAGACACGAACCAGGACTCGGTTTTTAACGTGAACAGTCGTGACTAAGCCTATTTAAGATTCAAATCGGGTACAATATCCTACCCGCGATTGTTCATACTGACTGACTGCAGCGCAGAATTGATCATAGTAGACCACAACGCGGCCGAAACCTAATAACTGAATGCAAACGGAAAACTTAGCGATTAGTTTCCTTGAATAGAGCTATATCATATCATGGAATAGATATTATTTTATTTTTATTCTTATCTGTTTTGGTTCCATGTTTCCCTAGAGCAATCGCTGTATATTGTATTGTCAATTCACCTAATGATACCATTTTTCTAATTATATCAATTTGATCTGATCAATTTGTGAATTCATTAAAATGGTAATTATGCTTTTGATAATCATATTTGATTGTTATCGTAAACAAGACCAGCGGCCAAAACAATATTCAAATCAGCAATTTAAATTAATGTTTATAAAAATGTAAATAAAAATAAATTTAATATAAACAAGGAATAACATCAGGAACTGAGGAAAAAGTGATTCAAAACCATTTTTATTTATTTATATTTGTCCCATACTGCGTCATTTCGGTGAACCACCCGTGGTTAAATTTTCAGAACAAAAATCGAAAAATATGTTATTGAAATTACGCTACTAGAATAATTTATGTAAAGCTCTTTGTTTTAAGTAAAATGGTGGTTTGATTCACTGTAATAAAGATACAAGTATAGATGTATGTATAGTCAGTTAAATACTCGAATTAATCATAATGTCATGTTTTCGTTATAAATCATTAATGGACTTTTGTGAATCAAAAAACCTTTTAAATCAGCTATGTACACACACATTTTAAAAACAGATTTTATTTGATAAGCCGCCTTTATACAGTTTCGTTTTTGAACTATCCGAAATTTGTATTATTTATTCTGTGCCGAAATTCAGTATATAAAGGGTAAAGGTTTTAAGGTAAACTTTTAAGTGTACCCAAAAGGTATAAATAGGATCCTATTACTCCACTACACTCCACTGTCCGTCAGTCTGTCATCAAGTTGTATCTCATTCCATACAGAGATAGCTAGACAGTTGTGAAATATATAGATGTTGATTCAATTCTGTGCCACCATAATAACTATAAACATTATTCTTTAAAATAAATAGGTTATCTAAGACTCTTGGCTCACTACGCTTTTGCTCACTAAACACTTTTCATTTGCCTATTTTATGAACAGAACAACTCGTTTGCAAGTCCAACCCGCACTTGACCGGTTTTTACAGCCATGCGTAATCTACATGCAAATATTGAGGTAAGCCTATTACTGTTTTAGTGAAAACTGGCATTTACAAGCAGTGCTCTATCGTAGTTTGGGGAAAAGCCTTTTGGTTGAACGAGATTTTTAGCTTTGATTTTTGAGTCTCCAGTTTTATTCAGAAACTCCATGAAAGCCTGCATGCTCGACAGAGGTCACAATCGTGAACATTTTTATGACTCACTCAAATTGTAAAAAAGTATCGTAAAGGTGTACATGTCACAATGGACAGTTAACTGTAGTTATAGACCACGTATTTATCTTTTAAAAATTCCACAATGCGATTTCAGCAAAATTACGTAAAGACTTATGAATATGTATTTATGTTATTAATTACATACACATGTGTTGATTTAGTTTCATATTTATGAATTATATTAATCAGGTATTTTTATTAATTGTTAACCAAACCTTTCCGTGTACGAATTTACCATAATAAATAGCGTTCATTTCTCGTAAGAGATGTTTTATGTTACTAATGTTTGTTAGGGTGTATACAAGCTTACTTGCACAGAACAAGTATTTCAAATACAGCCGGAAGCAAAACTTTGTAAGTTCTCAAAATTAAACTAATTAAACTTCATTCATTTAAGAAAATATATTTCGTGTGTACATAGTGATTTAAATCTAAAACTAGTAGGTACTTAAGTCACAATCTATGGTTACCCGATTTTCAAAAGGACTTGATTATATTCTAGTTTAGAGTTATCATTAATTGTTATATATACGTACAAAACAAATATTATTTATGTACCTATTAATGCACGTCTATTAAATGGATAAATAAATATATTACATACCTATCAGCCCAGCCAATTAATTGATACGCAACTGATCCATCCACGGGCACTTTGTATATTGCATAGACGTCCACAATTCCCCGGGCAACTTTGGAAATATCGTCGGTAGTCGAAAGTGTCCAATCCTCCAATCCCCTCAATAGAATTCCGATGGGCCTTCATAGATAAATAAATATAAATCAATACGCGAGGGAAGCCAGTGAGACCGAATTTGGGCTATTTAGATAGAAGATGTCAGGGAGCTTATGCTCACGTGCGGTGGTAGAAATAGTTAAAGATTGTGATATACTATAAGCTCGAGAAAAGAAACGGAGCACTTCTTTGTACTTGGTCAATTTATGCACATCCTAACCTTGCACGCCCAGCGTTACAGCTTTGCTACCTACCTAGCAGATGTATATACCCCTAGATTTAATATTCTGTGCCCTTCATCACTGAATATAGTGTGCATAAAATAACTACTAGAGTTATTTTAATATATTAAGTATGCTAAGTGACAGATATTTTTCCTCCACGACACTTGATTCCTCATAACTGATGGTCGTGACTCAGAAAGCCTCAGACTTAATTCGTTCAAGTAACCTAAGCCACGGATTTTTTTCAGGATGATACAAGCGCATATAGTCTATTAGCTTAAAACATGTTTAAAACATGTTTCGGCACCTGTCCTATTTTTGTTTTTGTTTATAAAATGTGTTCAGTTTTTTTTCTTGCCTTCTACTAATTGGAACTATGTTTCCTATGTTGGGATTATATCGCCTGGCTCTCAGTGTGTCAAAATATAATTTCTGTAAGGAGACGTGGCATGAACTATTCAAACACTGATATTCCTAAAGTTGTTTTCCTATTTAGGTCCCGTGATATTCGTGGGACGTGCGGCTTCTCTGACCTTACGATGATACAGCCTTTGATCGAATGCTGTTTTCTGAAAAACTCCGATTCATGTGACACTTCAAAGGCTCTGTATATGTTTTCTATACTGGCAACGGATTTCAAAAGTTTCCAAATGAATGAATTGAGGTGCTCCAAATATTGGAAGCTTCATTTAGAAGTGTCTTTTCAGAAGACAATTTATTTAACTCACTTGTCAAATTAAATACACAATTGGGCAGACACATTCGTCACCCTGACGTACCTCATCCAAGAACAAAGCATTTAAAACTGTGATAATTTTACACCGCACCTAATTAAGAACCCCTAATTGTAATAGAACCCACCAATGGCTGCCTTGAAAGATAAACGGAACAAATGACAAACGTTACGAGGCCATTACCTGCATGTCTTTAGGATTACATGAATAATGTTTCTAAGAATACTCTTTGTAGGCGACGTTTTGGACAAATTGACTCAACATGTGCGCGCTTTTAAAATTAAATAAAATGTTAACAAAATATGCATACAGCAATGTTTTAGTTTGAAAAATTATTATTGGCACATGACGTTGCAAATGAAACATATACTCACAAAAATGTTTGATTAGAAAAAACAATGTATTTGTGATTCTACAGAACCAGATACTAACAGATCTATACTAAACACGCTAAACTTAAACCCTTTTTTAAAGAAGGTTTTAAATTTTTTAATCTTGGTAAATTTATGTTCAAACCTATATGCATCTAGATAACCTAAGTGTTCGTTTGGACCCTAAATTATTCAAAGTTTGTATGAAATTACGACAGGACACAGCACGCTAAGGCCCACGAGATATATAGCTCTAAATAAGGAAGGTAGTTTATTTAAGTAAGTTTTTCCGCTAAGATATCTTGCGTCGTCCTGATAGGGGCAATGGATTCGCCTTTATATGTAAGAGATTAAGGTTCAAAGTATATTGTATTTATATAAAATAAGCGCTAGGACCCGAGCCGTGTCCTATCTGAAAACATAATGTTCAGTCAGCTAAAGGTTGACATAAAATGCCGCATTGAAAATACTCACTATATTTTGTAGACTTTGAAAAACGTTTGTTCTATTTTTAGTTTAAAACTTTTCGGAAAAATATAATATTATCTTATTAATATATAATATTATTGTAGTACATAATATTAAGAAATCTACAATACACTTTTGACAATTCAATTTAATTAGTTTAGAACTTTATGTTTTGTGAGTTTTTTTCGTGAAAAACTACATACATATATAAAATTATTTAATTTCCTTTTTTAAATATAGTCTCAAGTATAAAGGCTAACCTAAATAATGTAGATAAACGGAAACTAGCTGTCAAATACAAAACGCATTGGAATATTAGACTTTACATACCTATATTCTCCATTGATGGTTTCCATTAGATATTATTAAACTGTCAATAACATTTTTGCGAACAAAATTGTATTGGTGGCAAAGGAAAATGGATGCGGTGGTAAATAGTCAGGTTTCGACGGATTTCCATTTTTGCCTGTGAATAATTGTCGCTATTTGTTCGTATTTTAATGTTAAACTTATAATTATCATTAGAAAACTTTTTCAACGAAGATGTATTAATCGATATTCATCTACTCGTTTTTCTAATAATACACGATAATTTGAAACACGTGAAACTTTTGTTGTACCTCATTACGTTTATTATGCTCAAGTAAGGGTTGCTTTATTAAATAGGTATATAATATTTCCTGAAACGCAATTAAAAAACAGTGCTCGTAGAACTGTTTTTTAATTGCGTGAAGTTTTCATCCTTTCTGTGTTCAAATAAAATCAAATCAAAATTCGTTTATTCTACAGAATCCTTACGCTTTAATAGTTACATATAATTTAATAACAAAGGATTGAAGTACTATTAAATTATCATTTCTATCAAATGTTCGATGTATCATTTTACCGGAACTAGCTTCATAAAGTGGACACGTGGTTGACAGACACTACTACGACCTACTAAATATTCATTCCACGGTCGTGTTTCTTTTGCTTCTATTAGATATATAAAACAGTAAATTTATATATCTAATAGAAGCAAAATAAGTATAATATATCCTTAGTAAATAAGAAGTCCATCCTGAATGATGTCTGCACAAGATCGTCGCAGATGGCACATACCGTGGGAGGCCTATACCCAGCAGTGGGATCCCAAGGACTGTGGATGATGATGATGATGAGGAAGTAAATAAGTAACAATGATATTCTTTTTGGTCTAAATATTGCACATAGGTAACTCAGGGATGATTAAAAAATAGCTATTCCCCTCCATCCAATGGTAGCTCACTATGCCATCTTTAGTGTTAAAAACCTTGTAACAGTAGATTAAAAATGTAAATAATATTTTTGTATTTCTGTTGCCTGTTCCAATAAAAAAATACTATTCATAAAATTCTATGATTATTGATACCTTCATTAAACCTTCCTTATACAACTCAGTAACGGCCGAGCTAACAAAGACTGTAGTACATTTTCCTGATTACAAAGAAGTATCTTTCTTTATCAATAAATCACTATTAGTTACCTTATTATCCTTCTGCCACGAGCAGACTCCTTTCTTGTCCGATATCCTGCACTTGAGGAGAGCATCTTCCCCCGGGTTCACCTCTGTGTAGGTCGGCATCTCCACGAACCTCTGCACTGCATCTGGAACAATACAAATAAACTAAGTAATGCGTCGACAATGGATGGAGTAAATCTGTTACTGAGTGGTGGCCAAGAACAGGCAGACGAGGAGTGCGTCGCTCGGCAGCGAGTTGGGTCGACGACATTATTCGAGTGGGTTCTTTATGGATGAGGTTTGCACAATTGACGCAGGTGGCACATTTAAAGAGAGACCTGTGCCCAGCAGCGGGATAGAGAAGGCTGTGAATGATTATGATGATGAAGTAATGCAATACTTGCACTTAGGACAATTACCTATAACTATATTTATATAAATATAGAACCTGCCTTGGAAACGCTCCATCATTTTGTTCCGGTTGCCGTAGAGACCATGGGCAGTTGGAGTGGTGACGCTAAAGATTTCGTCAGGGAGTTAGGCCGAAGAATTAACGAGAAGACGGGAGACACCCGCTCTGGATCATTTTTGGTGCAAAGGTTAGCCATCGCGATTCAACGTGGCAACGCGGCGAGCGTAATGGGAACCTTTGCGCCGGGAGCGATCCGGGGTGGGCTCTTTGATTAATTTTTGTTTGTTTTATTTTACTTCATATTTTATTTTAGGTATATTATATATTTTAATATTATGTTTAGGACTTGTAAATATATAATATTAGTCAGTTACTTTATGTTTTATAAGTTATTACAAATAAAGATTAAAAAATTTACATTTTGTTGCTGCTTCATTTTGTTGTCATTTGAAAAGAAACTTCATCAAGAAGACCATAGGTACCTTTAAGAGAGGGATGAAAATCCTTGCCCTTGACGTAATTCGAATTAAGTGTCTTTAGTGATTAAAATATGTCTGACTAGCAAATTTAAAAAAATGTTTTACCTACAAGCCGTTTTCATTGATCAGTAAAACACGTCGGCTCTCAGACCATCTGCTACGTAATACCGCAATTACATAAACCTAAAAACGTATATACCATAAATTTGTAGCCAGAATTGAACCCTCAATAAACGAGACAGAATATGCGTCCCTTTCCAAATGGTTATACATAACTATAACAATTTCAAACATTTTCTGCAAGGTATACCTAAAGGTAAATATAATAGGTTTCAGAATATTTTTCCTCTCTTAGAAAGTGTAGCTCATTAAATTACGTCCTGTAGGAGTTTGCCTTAATCTAAATGCGACGTCAACAAGCAAAAGAATTCTTAAGCAGTTCCTTTATTACCCCTCACAAGAATACAAGGAGAAATTAAATTCAAACGAACTTAATTATTTTATTACAAGATAATAGTATCACTCGTTACCAACCCTGACTAGGACATATACTTTAACTGAACATTTGCTTGAGCTTTTATAAATTCTATATACTTATCTGAAAAAAAACATAGTATTATTAAGAATGGTTTTGTTCATTTAATTTCAATAACTTAAATTATGCACTCCACAATTAAAGATTACGAAGCTAAAAATAATGTAAAAAAATTCGGTGAACATTTCCGTTCATCCCTCTCCGGAGTACGTACTGAGGGCTTCGGGGCGAAGAGGTACATGGGTTTCATAAACAGTAATGTTTAACATTATTTTAATATTTATATCGTCGGAAATGCAAAAAAATATGTGTTCCACTTGCAGTACTTGATCAGCTAAATACGCTCCTTGACTGGTTTTAAAATCCATTTCATATTTTTATTTAGGGGTTAAGAAACCTAGTCTAAAGTGTATTTTTAAATTCTGGTACATATTTTCGGAAAAATATCAAATTAAAAATACTATATTTAAATAGTTCGCCAAAACGCTACTTTGTCAATATGGCGCTGCAATCGAATCGGTGACGTCACTAACCTGTATTGAGATCTGTGGCACATATCATCCACATACAATACGCAAACAAATGACGAAAGTGCGATTGAATTTAGTGATTAATGTGCTACAAAATTAGTTACAAATTGTGTGCATTTCCAAAATGTACAAATACGTCAATAAAAACTCCGAACAAACTATTTCTAAGTGTTCAAAAGAATGTCCAAGTGCACCGAAAGTGGCTGCAACTTTCTCGGAGGGATAACAATGACATAGGGAATAGTACAAATATTTTCTTCTATGAAGACTATTTCGATGTACATAAGTAAACGTAATATTGATAGGTACTTTTGAAATGCTTTATTACACTTAGAATGTTAATCTTTTTTATGGATTTGAGGTTATAATAATATGTACTTATACCTATGTTGTTTGCAAAATGTCTCACTTAAATCACTTCGAACATTTCTATTCATTTCTTTTCCGCTGTTTTGCATAATATTATTTAAAAATTGTAGCTACATACAGTCTTATGATTTCAATAAGCATTGCACTAAAGGTTCCAGACTAACTTGTTTGTTTTTTACAGATGGAAAATGACATGCAGCTCGTTAAACTCGAGCGTCTTCAAAATTTCTGCATTAGGTTTATATTTGGTTTACGTAAATATGACCACATTTCTGAGTTTCGAAAAAATCTCAAATGGTTACCAATCCGTCTTCGCCGTAATGCACACATCATTTCACTCTTGTTCAAAATCCTCTTCAATCCTTACACTCCTCTGTACCTAAAAGAAAGGTTTTCCTTTGTCACTGCCTCCCATTCCGATTCTCAGCGCTCTTCTCGTTTCCTTCACTTGAAATTTCCTGAGTTTAGCCATCCCAATCTCTACTATCACTCCTCTTTCACTGTGCAAGCTGTTCGCTTGTGGAATGACCTGCCACTTAATATCAAGCAGGCTAAATCCTTGCCCATATTTCAGAGCTTGGTTATTAATCATTACATTTCTACTTTGTGATGTTAGTTGGTGTGTGTAAGTCTTTTTACTTGAAATATGTTCTGCTTTCTTTTATTTTTGTGTGATTTCCTTCAATGTATATATTTCCTTTAAATATCAATAATATGTAGTTTTGTGTGTTAGTAGGTATGTTTGTATATTGTTTACTTTGAATGTTATATTTGTTATATTGTGTTTTATTTTTAAATTATTTAATATTGTGTTAAGTACGCCAGCTTTACGGATTTCCTCTAGTGTTGTCCAAACTAGGTTACCTGGAAGAGATCACTTTAGTGATAAGGTCGCCCAATGTCCCTGGTTACCTTCCACCTTTATGTTAAATATGTTCTTTTTTATTTGGGGTACAATAAAGTATATTTGATTTGATGGTTAATTACTATCAGTACAAAAAGCGTTTTAGCAAGAAGTTTATCATCATTTCACTTCCTTATGATAGAATTTAAGTAACCATTTAGGTGTTATTACTTTGCTGTTTATAAATTTTTTAGCTCCGCAGCATAATAATCGTAATTATTTTTGAAATATAATCCGACCATGATTGCGTCTACTTCTTGGGGCAGGTTTCCGCTGTCTGTTTTTACAAAATCGTGGTTCACGGTAAAAGTTCTTGATGGAATTTGTAAAATTTCGCTAACAAATCACACAAAATAATGAAATCTTATCAAATATGTTTCGAAATATAATAATACACATGTAGGCAAACAATGTTGACAAGCTAGTGACGTCAATATAAACTCGACCAATCAGGAGCGTTTTGTGTCACGTGACAAGCGTTTAAAAATATGCATTTTAATTTATGGATTTTTTAATATATTAATTATTATTTTAACTAACGGTAATAAATAACCACTTTTACACTCACATTATATACGGATGTCAGCAATTGACACTTTATTTTTCGCATTGTCAAACAGCCTATTGTCAAATGATACTTATTCTTCTTATCAAATGAGAGTAGCTAACTCTGGTGTCGAGAGTTTTCAAACCGCCCTAAGGGCCTCTGACATGGCTTAACGACTGATACTAATTTGATACTAAATATTGCCAAGTTTATATTCAAGCAAATACAGTTGCATAACTGTGTAAACCTATTTATATCACAGAAAACGTCTAGTAAACTCTTCTTTTTATAGTAGCTGAAAAGTATTTAAAGAGAGAAAATAGAATTCACTGAAAAACTTTCCCAGCGCCATTGTGAAGCCACATACGGGTAAATTAGTAAAATAGGCTTCCAAGAAGAGAGCCAAATTACTTTTGCACAAAATAAAACTGTTTCTCACTGCAGTTGCTAAGTAATTACAGGTAAAAATAAGAGGCTTGCAACCCCGTCAGCATGCATATTTCAAGATTTCATTTCAGATATGAACCTCGATGCTTTGGTGTCTTAGTTATTGCTGTTGTATTAGAATCGGAGATGCGTGCTGACTTTCTTTTGTTAGGTGAACACTACATTACTCGTATATAAAGCGAATTTAAGTACGGAAACGGTAAAATTTCATAGATTCTCATTCGACGACACAAGATTATATAGAGGCACATAATTTTTAGAAAACTGTTAAAATGAAGATAAGGTAAATTAATAATCAATTTGTCAATATGTATGCAGATAACATTTTTTATCTGTATGTTTAAATAATTTTTGTAGATAACATAAACTAATTAAAATATAGGTAGGTTCGTACTAAAACAAAACTACATTCATAAAATTACACCAACAATATAAAATATAAAATAAAAATGTCTAGAAATATCAAAGATGCTGCGGAGGTATCATCTTTTTACGAATCCCTGGGAAATGGAATAGATCGGAAAGCAACAGAAGCAGGTTTCTATCGCCCATACCAATTGTATTGTATAAGTAAGAATAGCCTTCTAAATTCCCCAGATATTTTCCACCGGTCTAGTTTTAGACAGGTGCTATCAGAAATGTCTGCTTTCCTAATCTCGCAATCTACTCGTGTAAAGTGTAAATGCGATATGTTTCATTTTTCCAATAAAAAGCTATTCGCAAATGTGTTATTATGATCTTTTGGAACAATTGTAAGTTATATCAGAGTAGTAACATGCGAGAAATAATCTGCTACAATAGAATTCGTCGGTATCTCCGAGTCTTAAAAGGTATAATAAGAAGGAAAGTACTAAGTCAATTAAAACCTAATTGATATCACAACAGCATACACCACAATTAAGTTTATAGGAAGGTAAATACTAAAACCATTAACCGTTTGGCGTTGTAGGGATTCTAAATGATAAAACGAGATTGTTTTCTTCGTTAGTAACTAGTTTATAATCGATACAGTAACTTACACATGAACTAGAGTTCATGAAACTAAATAAACAAGTTTATGGAAACTGAAGAAGCCTATAAAAGTAAAAGTTTCAAGAAACCACTTTCTAATTGGTAACAGCAGTTTTTCAACAGTGGAGTAGTAAGTTAGGACTTTTAATATAGGTAGGCCATCAATGAATCTTTTGTGGATATAAAAATAGTCAAACAATAGTTGGCAAAAACCAATGGAATCGGTATCTTATCAAAATTTTAGTCAAAGGTTAATTTGATTCATAGTTTATCTGGTTCAACTTGAAGGAGTTACAACGACAGTTACATTTACACGAACATAAATAAATTTGATTAATGAAATAAACAAAATTTTGATCACATTTATTTCACATGCTCATTAATCTCTTCTTTATAATAAGTATTCATCGCATTGTTAAGCAATAAAGCCTATATTTGCTTGAACAATCTTCAAACCAAAATGATTGAAGTCGAGTTTAAATGGTTACATTTGTGGTTAGCATTGCTGTCATCAATTTTATTGTAATGTGCAAGTATATAACTTATGTACGGATGTCTGTAGAACTGTTTAGTTGATGTACAGTTAGATCTTTTATTGCAGATGAATGATACGGATATACGCCGACTATAATGTAGGCCTATTATGATTATCTGGTTCGAACGTATGAAATACATAGGTATTGTAGTAACTATAGATAAACGTAGGGTATATAGTAAGAGTCTATATAATGTAGGTACGTATTAGACCGACATTTGAAGTTGGTAAATTTAACTTCTTAACTACAGTATGCGAGAATTAATTCATAGTATCTAGTACCTAATGAAATGCCTGGCTGTTCAGTATACACATTTTATTGATAATTTTCTAAAGACTGCACCAATATTTCAACAATGTTATCAAAAATGTTTCATTTACATGTCCGAAATAAAATCAAACAAACCACAGCAAAATACAAAAAGGGGGCATGTTAAAGGAGCTTTACGAAAATTCCAGTCTGTATAACACATAAAATAAACATAAAGCCATATCTAGAGTTTGATTTCACGCATGGCATACACATACACATTGAGTCCAGCTCGCTGGGCTGGAACACGTTCCATGGTAAGTGTCACTAAACGCTACTTAATAACCTCACGGGTCGCGACGTCTGTGTCTGCCGAAATCTATGTATTCTAGGGCAGACTAGCCGAGGAATAGCGCTTGTGGATTCTGTAATAGAGGTGTGACTGTTAAATATAATTAAATTAAAAAAAAACGAGTAGTAAAGTAACTATTAAAAAAGTATTTCTCAAAATTTTTGTACCAATCTTGTTTGTGGCATCAGAACAAAATTGTTGATAGAAACTACTCTCAAAAGCCATATACGAGACAATTAATAATTCTGGAGTCTCTCAAAACAAATTTTGCTATCAGGCAAACTATGGCCAAGTGTAAACCCATACAAGTTAAAAAAAAATTAATATGTTATTCATTAAATTACAGTTTTATATGTTTTTTTTTTTGTCAGCTGAATCAAACCCGAACATGTTCGCAAAGTACTCTGCACAACTTCTGCAACTATATTTTCTAAATCAATTTTACTAGAAACTGCGCAAAGATAGATCTTGTGTCTCCCTAAGCCCGGGTCTAAGCAAACAGCGTGAAATGCGGTATCTGTGAGCTCCACTAGGTGAGCAAATCCGCATGTCGCAATAGTAGCATATGTCCTCGCCAGATTCTGGGCCCGTCAGCTTTTTGTACCATCAGAACCCTTTGAACTCAACCTTTGAAGTGATGCAATTGCCCCTTTTGATCCGCCGTAACTGGGCGCTATTAATTCGGAGCTGTAAAACGATATTTTATCTATTAATTGAGGTTTTACTGCGATTTCGTCCACAGGTTTCATCAGCATGGTTGGTTCAGTAAGATTTTGGCAGATATGAGATTGGTTGGGTGTATCAGTTTATGCTGCGATGCAGTGTTGAATACTTTCAGTTGCGTTGAGTACATCAAATTATTTTGCAATTTTAACAGAGCTAGACAAGTTGATTGGATTGTAGTAATTGGATTTATCTGAGGAATGAAACTAGGCGTTGAATTTATTGTGTTCAGTGACTAGGTATTTTATTTACTAACATGGCTGAATACTAAATACAACTAGGCATTATAAATACGGGTTTCTTTCTTTGTCATAATAGGTGAGTGAATTATTCATAGATGTTGATGAAAGGAAAAAAAGTAAGTTGACATTGAAAGACACGTGTATTTTAACGTTTGTTGTTTTCTAAGTAGTTTAGTTAATTAATTTCGATTTAACGATAGACCAGACAGGTGAGGTGAGTAGTAAAGTAACTTAGTGTGTCGATGAGTTCAAATAACATTAAATTTAACTCCCCAACTTTACCATTAAGCACAATAAGCTCGTGAAATAAGTTTGGAATTAGTTCTGCTTAGAGCTGTGTACGAATAAGTCCCAATAGGTGGTGTTTGATCTATATTGTAAAGTTTAAGCCCCTTGAGAACACATTATCTTTGATATTGACTTCAAACTATAAATTTAGAGGTGAGAGAAAGGTGAAACTGTATGAAATTTGCCTTATTTTTAGGGTTCCGTACCTCAAAAGGAAAAAACGGAACCCTTATAGGATCACTTTGTTGTCCGTCTGTCCGTCCGTCCGTCCGTCTGTCAAGACCCTTTTTCTCAGGAACGCGTAAAGGTATGAAGCTGAAATTTATATCAATTACTCAGGTCTACTGTCCCTTGAAGCTGTGAAAAAATCAAACTTCTAAGCCAACGCAATCAAAAGATACAGCCATTTATGCCGCAAATTTTCGACACTTGCAAGGGAATCAAAACCTACAGGGTGCTTCCCGTGAACTCAGAATCTTGAAATTTGGTACGAAGCAACGTCTTATAGCATAGATAAAGGAAAAATTACGAAAACCATAAATTTTTAGTTACATCACAAAATATTTTTTTTTTAATAATCTTAAACTTACTACCCATTTCCTCATAAACGCGTAGAGGTATTAAATTGAAATTCATACCAAATACTCAGGTCTATAATGCCTTTAAGCTGTAGCAAAATCAAACTTCTATGTCAACGCAATCAAAACAGCAATTTAAGCTGCATATTTTGAAACTCGCAAGTACTTGCAAGGGAATCAAAACCTAAAGGGTACTTCCAGTCGACCTTGAATCTTGAAATTTGGCATGAAGCAACGTTTTATACCACACATAAAGGAAAAATTCCGAAAACCTTAAATTTTTAGTTACATTACAAAATATATATTTTGTAAACCTTGCAGGTTTGTACGGAACCCTCGGTGCGCGAGTCCGACTCGCACTTGGCCGGTTTTTTATTGTTTTGATGACTCTGGCCTCGTAACACAGCCTAACGGCTACCACGAGGTCAGAGGATTCGAAACATTTTGTGACAAAGTTTTTTTGGCAAATAAATAAGTTTATATTTGTATTTGTTTGAATATTTAACAACTGTTTCTTATTTTGTTGTAAAAAGTTGGCTGGTATATTATTGCAATATAGTCTGTATAAGAAAGTGGCCACCTCTGGTGTCGAGAGTGTTCTAACCTTCCTAAGGTTTAACAACTGGCATACTATGACAAAACCGAAACCTACATTTATCTTTGTTATTGCAATGTGACGCAGTGAAGTATGAACTACTTATCTGTACTTTACGTAGGAGTAACTTTATAATAAACTAAGCTTTACAGTGCTTTCTATGTTAAGCGCTGTAGTCTATGTATAACGTGACCTGATTCCCCCATCTCGTTTATTCGCAGCCAAAATCTAATTTATTTACACTACAATTGAAACGCCCTAGTTGCAAAGTTATCGTAAGATACCTATGTATTCACTAAGTCTTGCCCTAAGTGTAATGATTCTCATCTGGTTGCGTACTGTATGCAAAAAAGAGTTAATATACACATATATTTCGCTGAATTAAAAAAAATTTAAAGCTGTTATTATAACAATAATATAAAGCCAAATAGCTCGGGAGCCAATCCACAGAACTGAGAATGTTACAAAAGCATCACAATCAAGTCTAAAAGTAAAACGGAACAAACATCTAACATTAATTAAAATCCCAATATGTTACCTCAAAAGCTAAAATTTATACGACAAATTTATCTACTAGACGTTTAATAATAGAGCTTCATAAAGCTAATTTAATTACGAAGCTAGCGGTCTAACTCATGCCTAATTTATGCGATCAACACGCCCGATGATTCCACAAATAGGTAATATTAATTTAGGTGACAGTACTAATTAACCACCAATGTGTAATTTGTTGCGGCGCTAATTAATAAGATTTTAATTTGATTATTATTCATTAATTATTAAGGGTTTAATTTAGGCTAGTTGTATAGTAACAAAGATAAAAAATAGCAGTAAATAATTTGCGGTAAGTTTTCCGTAGCATTAGCATTCCAATTGGTCGTGAAAATTCACTTCGTTTTCGTTGAAGATGCCGCAGAAATGAAATTTGAACTTACGAGTATATAACGTGTCAGAAAAACGGACAGTCTGTACTTCCCCGTCCCGCACATAGTAGGTATATAAATAGAAGGGGCCTTTTACTTATTAGCCGTATAACACTCCCATTTTCACGTAGAGTGAAAGTTTTCCTATTAATCTAAATGTTCAGAGAAGTCCTTTTGTGTCGCGATACGGATCTGCGGTCCCTCGTGGAAGAAGAGTGCTTTGCCCAATTTGTATCTCTAAAATTACATTCCACAAAACTGACACCTAAATATAGTGAAAAAAATTTGCATGATGACTATTGAGCTTAGAGATTTACTTGATAAAGTTACAGGTGGTACTTTAAAGCATTTCACCAAAACATACATCATAATAGGATTTCTGCAGAGTAACATACAACATAATAAGATATCCGCAGGTTTACCTATTTATTGGTCCTTTGCCAAGAAGGAATATAGTATATTAGTATTCTGCCACAATATGAGCGAATTTATTGTTTAGAGCATTGGTTTGCAGATGTTGGGCTTCTCGAGTTTCTTATACCGTTGTTATCTCTTTAGTAGTTTCGAGCTTCAATTCCGAGGTTACATGTTTTTCCAAAGTTGGAAAATTAGTTCAAATGTTGGTGTTCAATTATCACCTAACTAGGTGAGCGTAGTAACGGAATGTTCTAGATTGGTTGAGTTTAGCTAACACCCGCGGGGTTCCGATTATCTAGTCATAGATATGTTTAGTTCCGAAGAATAAGCATGAGTTTGTTTGATTCTGCTTCCAGTTAGAACTTGACCCGGCACGGCACACTAGAAAAGATGATTTCAGTTATTTGCAGATTCCAAGAATTTGTAAGGATTCTAAACAAGGGTTTCAAAATTTTTATCCAATGTTAAATAATTAAGAAGGAAGAATAACATGGTTTTTAGTAGATACCTTATACTTACACAACTTCATAGCTGGCTTTGCTTATTGCGACTTTAGACATTTTGTATGTACTAAACCCGCCGTTAAAACGTTTTGCGGAAGTCATCATAAATCTTGATCTACCGATGTAGTTTGTAACTAACCACAACTAAAACAAGACATATTAGTGGTCCACCATCACAAGAACTCACATTACTAACAATTACCAAAACAAAAGACTAACCGTTCCACAGTTCTAATACAATCGATTAACACGTATTTATAAGGTATGGTGGTTGTAGAGCGATGATTTACCGCACCTAGTTAAACTGCGGTTAAAGACTGCCTTTATATCATGGCCTGCCGCTAACATAGGGGGGAACTGGCAGATGGCCCACCTGATGGAAAACGCTTATATCAGGGCTGCCAGGATGTACTTAATGTTTAGGAGTCTGGAGTAATTAGGATCAGTAAATTATGAATGCTGTTGTTGTAGTTCTGAGAGCGTTAAGATGCTCGAATTCTAAGGTTGTAGTACCTAAGAACAATAACGACATGTGTTATCTTTGTTTACTGAAGGCGATTCTTCAGCTGCCTAATACGTGGTACACATGTAAATAGGTAGCTTTTGCCCGCGGCTTTGCACACGTTATCACACAATATATAAACTTTCCTCTTGAATGAATTCATCTATTGAAATAAACTGCATCAAAATCCGTCGAGTAGTTTCAGAGATCTAAGCATTCATACAGACATGAGTATCTCGTGAGTGACATCAGTTTCCCTGGTGCAATTATTATAGTAGTGAACTATGCTATGAAACCAACTACATAATTTATACAATTTAAGGAGTGCAAATTTCCGCTACGGCTAGGAAACAAGGTGTTACCAAAATCAAACACGAGAGAGAAATTCGGTCGAGCTGCTTTCAGCACATTTTGCGAACGTGCTGTTGCGACAAAACTTAGCTAAACTGGCCTTATCATACGCACGAGCTAAAAACAGTGGCTGCAATAAAGCTAGCTTTTATTTTGTTTTTTATGGCTTAGAAACTGGACACTGGCTACTGTTGTGATGTAGTGAAACTCGTAAGTGCAGACAACAACTGATTTATTAACTACCTTCAATACTTATACACTATTTATTATATTCAAGTACCTCCCACAACAGCTACCAACCCTACTCCCGCCTATTACACCTGGAATGGTGCCCAAAACATCAGCAATTCAGTACCTTAATAAAAGATATTCTGAAACGGTACACAACGTTTTCAGAATTTCTTGCTCCTGCGTGTTTTATTCCGATGAAAACTCAACTTTATTGTTTCTACGAGTCTCTAACAAACAATTTGCTTGATGCACATTTATAAAAGTACGAGTACCTATAAGGTTTTCTTTCTCGAAGCTTGAAAATAATTGTTCAGTTGTGCGTCATTTCATTTTCCGATTGTCTCCTTGGAATTATGAGCATAAATATGACAAAGTAATCGTCTGTATGATGCTGGTGTTGTTTTATTTTTGTTAATATTTTAGTTCAAAGTACGAATTAATTAAATTATTATTAATTAAATAAATAGCTTATTTTACAACACTCATTTTAATAAAAATAAACACATTTTTAAACCTGTGTATATATGTAACTTTATGTATTTATCTAAAAATAAAGATTTAGAATGATTGTAATCGTATTAGCAAAATAATATTGCCTTCACCTGCTCAAGACTATCTTACCTTGTAGTTATTTAGGTGGGTTTGCTGCCTAATTAGCATTCACAGTAAGCATCATGACCGAAAACGGAAAAATCGCCAAAGCAACACTCCTAAGCCCTCATCAGCAGTTGACTTTTACCTTTAGTGCTTGGTAAATAGAGTGCATTTTCCAATGTATGAAAAATCGTGAGTCTAGATTTTCCTGGAAAGTACAGTGTATTCAAACAGCGTGAAGATGAGGCGATAAGGTCACCGCCGTGTCGTACCGGTGTGACTAATTAGGTCCCGGACAAATGCCTCATTTGATGTACAAACATGCTGCACGGTGAATGCATTCAAAGATATAATATGTTTGACGTGAAGGAGGCCCTTGCCCAGCAATGGGACAGTACAGCTTCTTAATAATAATAATAAGATGAAAATCTAAAATATCTCGTATAGTATCAGCATACATATTAATATACTTAGTTAATTATTTTAAGGTTCTTTTACATATTTCCTTCATTTTCATGTTAAATTTATCTAAATTAAATTAGTCACTTACTCATATAAATTTGAGTTAATTACTTAGGGCACTTTTAATACTGTTTCTAAAAATATAATGTTAATAGTGTATTACCATTTTGTCACTCAAAATGGTAATACACTATTAAATATGACTTACAGACAGTTGTAAAAACCTATGAGTATCCTAATACTTGTACATTTTTATCTCGTTAAACCGGTGCATTGCGGTCAGAGTCGTGGTTAAAATTCTTTCCTCTGCTCTTTGCCAAATGCATCTAATACGGAATGATTACGAGTAAATGACTCAAGACTAGGTAATTAAGTCTAGAATTGTTATTATAATTACATCAAGTTGGTTGCTAACATGCTCGGGCCGTGACGAGTTGCAGCTATATTTCGGTCGCTTACTGCTTGCCGAGTATTTAGAGTTAATGCTATAATATGGTGCAGATTATGAATTTTATGACATTTTAGTAAAACTTTTAGCTAGCTTTGGAGAACAAGTTTTGCTTATTTACTTGTTTGTAGTTCATACATAAAAGTATATTGTTAACGTTGTGTCGGTTTTTTGAATCCCTACACAGATTTTTAAATAATTTCCTGCATCGTTTTATCACAGTTTATGCGAATATGACCGTTTCATTTTTTGCAAGATGACATTTCAAGTCACAACTCTATTTAGTATTATGATGAATCTAATAAACAGATCAGTTTTACCAAGCCCGCTTAGCTTTGAGCGTACAAAATGTTTGTTTGGTTAGCACTTACGGCAGCATATTTCAGTGCAGGACATATCAGTCTGATTGGACGAGACATCGGAGATAGCTTGCAGTATGAATGTCACTCGGTGTATCGCCCATTGCGACAGAACAGAGGTCGTGGTAAGCTAAATCTTTTGTCGCTGCAACTGCATTGTTTAACGAATGTTAGAGCTTCGATAACACAGGTTTCGAATATTTTAATAGAAGGCAATTCAATTTTAGACAAAAAGCTCCAATAAAGTTAGAAAAAAAGTGACTGGGAGACTGATTAAGATTTTTTTTAAATTTAATGAAATATTAGGATGCTACGCGTAATCTTATGCCACCGTACATATAATACTCCAATGCGAAATAGTACCTACGTATAACATACTAAAGCCTTGCTTAAAATCAACGTTGCCAACTAGCCATTCCTCTACTCAGTCCTATAACAAAGGGAAAACTAATCTATTCTGCGTATTCTACTATCGAAGTAACATAGATACGGCAAAGGCAATGTTCACACAGTCGGTTCACAGTTAAACTAGACCTTTAGTAAGCCGCCAAAATTGTTAGCGCCGCGCCAGAAGCAAACATTAGCCGACTTAGCTCCAGATACGCTAAATGGAGGAAAACACGACAGGCCCTTAGAGAACTGCAACTATAGTGACTGTGAAAGTAAAAGGTGAACGAACATTTAAAAGCATAGGTTCATAAGCATTGGAAAATAGAAACAGTGTTGTTTATATTTTATTTTGAAAATTGCTTGCATACATAGACAAAATAATGTCTTTGTTTTCCTAAGAAAAAATACTACATAATAGTCACTTTAATGGACCCGGTTATCTAGAAGTTTGTCAGTGCTACCGTTTGGAAAGGTAACTCAACATTTTCATAGGAATTTAGTCCATTACATTTGTGGTGAAAACCCAAGAAATATCTACTTAGAGTCTATCAAATAGCTACATATGGGATCCACAAGCACCTTTGCACCATTTGTACTTCTGTGTTCTGAGCACCAGTAATGCTCCAAGCAATAATAACGTACAAAATAAATAGCCTACATGCATACACCTAGCTCTCAGATACCTAGGTAGCTACTAGGTAGATACTAGTGCTGACATGGTAGATGTAGACACTCTGTTGACAATGTGTGGTCGCCGCGCGTAGCTCGAGGCATGACCTAAGTGAGGACCTACACTTGTTGGAACACTAGACTTTAGTGTTTATGATACCTTGCGCCTAGACATTATAATAAATTACTAGTCTAAGTGAACGTGATGCGAGGCCGAAGGCTGAGTATCACCATCACTTTGACCATCAGACCTTGGAGTACCATAAGGGATCTGGAAAATTATAAGAGATAGCGGGTTGGTGCTAGAACTAAATATGATGAGAACTGGTGGTATGTATCGGATCTTACAAAATCATCATCATCCTCAACCAACTTTCTACCGCATTCAATTTTCTGTATAATTTATACGTTTGATAGTCACTGATTTTTTACAACTTCGAGACATTTTGACTTCATTTTTCATCATCATCAGCTACAGCCTTAATCAAATTGGACCCGAGTTTTTTTATATATATCCGACCGAGTTTGATGATTAGTTTGCGTTTCCAAATATAGAGTAATGATATTACAATTACAAATACGTTTGTAATAAAACCATTTATTTGTAGAAGTCTATTCCGCCTAAGCATACGCGATATTCGAAATAAGCATAGCATATTATTTAGAATAGATGTCTGTGATTTTTACTATATTGTGTCATATACATACAAAGGTTTGTCATAAAAATACTGCTTGTATACCAAAATCTACAAAATCACTGCAGTCATGTCGTTTGACAGTTATATAATTGTACCAAAATTCACATTATGTAGTTAGAGTTAAATATACTTTAGATATTCTGTGCTACAAGTTAGAAGTAAGGATCCATATTCGCGCTTACCAAGTAATTATTGAACTGGTATGTTGGAAAATGTAGTTAAAATTAAACCGAGAAGTGAAGAGAACACGATCAGATTTCGCTTTAATTTGGAACAATATCAGATGTTCAGAACAACACATATTTCAGAACATACTGTTGGTTGTTAACTTAGTAGAATGTTATAAACGAACGTTTAAAGGCATAAGGTTAATTTAGATGTTAACCGGGCAATGTTAAAAAAAACAATAAATTAAAGAATGATTCTATTTTTCTTTTAAAAATAATTAAAAATGATTACATTTTACAAACATCCAATATGTAGGTATTTTAAAAATGTGTTTTATAAATATTTTGATTTCAAAACCACATTAACGCTAACAAAGTAAATTTATATTAAACTTTTTATCCTTATCATGTTTAATTAAAAATTCACGATATTTTCCCTCAAATATTAAAAGCTAAAGCTCGGTCGATAGCGCGCCGCATTTCAAGACAGTGCTTCGAAAATTATGCAAAGTGCAAGGAATTTCCATAGAACATTTAATTTGATGGTGAGCTCAGTGGTTACTAGCCGGTGTTTGCCATTTCGACTCGTCTGTGATATCTAAGACTAAATACTCTGTGCTGGAGGATCTAATAACCGGGAGATAGCACTGAAGTCGGTTTTGTACTGATAAAATGGTTCAAATGATTAAAACAAACTGTTTGATGGTTTGGTGGAAAATTCATAGTAGTGGACAACAGGTACAATGTTAGGTAGTTTTCATGATGACAACTTATTGCGAAAATAGAAAACTCTTGTCTGAGCTGTTTTTAAAACGGTTTTATAAGTCAAGTAATGAGAATTTGGTCTAATGTAATCGTAAAAATCTTCTTGATTTGAATGACAAAACATTTTTGGAAATAGGTTTTTGCCTTGATTCCATGGTTTGATAATCAGCTATGGGTGACGATGAATTTAACATTACAATCAGCATTTTTACGTTTTATAGAGTTTTTTATCTTCTTAATCTCCACTTGCTTACCTTGGTTTACCTCACTTGCTATCAGTGTTGCCAGTACGACGCTACTTTCCTTCTACGGTTGCCACTAAGTATAAACTTTCCCCGCCACTCTACAATCATTCGTATGCTAAATAACCATGGCAATACACTGACACAGTACAGTAATGGTACAGTAAAATAAGTCGAATGTTTTATATAAGTAAATAAACAGCAAGTTGTTATAGCGTAGCCAGCCGTAATCTATTCTAGTACCCAGAAGTGAACGCTATGTTATGCTAACTTTATTATTTATTTTACTCTTACTGTAATATAGGACCGTATCATTTTATTTAAGAGTTATTAGTAATACATACTCAATTAATCTATGTACATATATTTAAAAAATCAGTTTATCTATGAGTAAATGTAATCAAAAGGCACCTATTAGAGAAATTACCTATTAGAGAGAAAAAATAAATCAGAGACAGAAAAATTAATAGAGATTAAAATTTTAATATTATGAATATGGAGATAACTGAACAATGCAAAGTGGCTACTTAAGAATGAATGAAATGAAGATCTAAAAGAGTCAATTTTCAGTAAATTATAAAATGAGACTCTGAAATAATATTATTCATTATACAAATACAATACAAATACAAAATACGTTTATTGTTCTGACAAAAGCTTACATCTAGGTACATGTTTTTACTTATAAACAAAACAAACAATCAAAAGTTTATGCCAAAAATTACTTACATTAACACCGAAAAAATATTGACGCTAGTTTCTAGCTTGTGCTTAGTTTAGAAAAAGAAAGAAAGAAAAGTACCTGTGATGTGTTGTGCTCTGCAGTAGGTCTCTAAACGAGCCTGAAGCGCAGAGCACGTCCACTCTCACTTCACATTAAGCAGTTAATTAATTTAAGTAAAGATAAGTTATAAGTTTATTATTTTTTTGTTGTTTCTACTTTTGTTTTGATGGCAATCAAATATTCTTTTGGACACTTTGGAGTAGTTTGGAGGTTAGTTCAGGTTGCCATCTTTTAAAAAAGTTTTAGCCTATTTAAATAAATACATATCCATAAAAATAAATAAATTATATATATATCAAATATAATATAATATATAATAATATATGTACATGTGAGAGTGTGGGTATGTTATGAGTGTGTGTGTGTTTGTGTGTGTGGGTGTGTGTGTACTAATGTGTATCTGCATAATAACTATTTGATAACTTCAAGTAATGCCTCAGTTTTATCGTAATCTAGTGATAGTAAATAATTTGTTACAATCTGATTGCAATTAAAAGCTGTCTTATCTGATATGCTAATTTCCTTTGAAAGAGAATTATACAATCTTGGTCCAAGTATTTCCAAGGACATATCACCAAATTTTGTACGTCTTATTTTTGTCCTGCATATAATATCTTTTCTTCTTTTTTCATTTATAATTTTACAATGACGGTCCATATCTACTTTTTTATGTTGCTTCTGTATAACAGATCGTATAAAGAGCTGGCGAATCGTGAGCAAATTGCATTCGTCATACAGGTCGACAGTCGGGCATCTCATGTTTTTGAAGGTCATCACCTTTAATAAAGCTCTCTGTGCGTTTTCTAGCATCTTGAGATGGGTTTTTAGAGCTGAGCCCCATGCGGTGATGCAATATGAAAGAATCGATTGTACCAGAGCATAATAAATTTGTTTCAGTGATTCGTAATTCATTACATGTCTCAACTTTTTAAATATAGGTATAAGTTTCCTAGTTCTACCAGATAAAGTTCTTATGTGTTGTTCCCAAGTCAGATTTTCATCTAATATTATTCCTAAATATTTTATTTCTTTTCTTTGTTTTAGGATCTCACAGTCACATGTTTCTAGGTTTGTGCAGGTAGATCTATGCATTTTAAGTGTGAGTGGAGTCTTTGGCTGAGTGGCACTGTTTATAGTGAATTGAACATATTTTGTTTTGTTAATATTTATGGACAGTAGATTCATTTTCAGCCATTCTGATACTTTGTTTAGACCTTCGTTTGCCACTGCCTCTACTTCCTTCCAATTCCTAGAGTGGAACAATATTACTGTATCATCCGCGTAACAGACGACTCTACCTTGTTTCAAATTCATTTCACACAGTTGATTTATGTATATAGTAAACAATGTAGGTCCCAGTACGCATTATTACAATCAATTGAAGCTGACTTTTATTGACCTTTTAGTTAATACCCAATATCGTTTGGTTATTGGTTTTAATTTACGCAGCTCATCAATCTGTTGATTAATAATTAAATCTTACTTAAAAATGCTTTTGATAAATTGCAGGTGATTTTCCATTTCAAAAGTAAACTCATACAAGTGATTATCATTTTCCGAAGCTGAAAATACAAGTAAAGTGATTTATAGTGTTCATGTTGTTTCGTGGGATGAGCCGCCACGTGACATCTCCCTTGGATAACACTGGCAACCATTATCTATACATATAATAAATAAATAAACGTGTTACACCCTAGGCTGCAGCAATGCTTAACATCAGGCAGGCTGTAGCCAAACATAAACCTATCCCACGTAAAAAAAAACTGAAAAGGGGCAAAAATCTGAACATAGAAGATATCAGAAAAAAATATTGGGTTTACTTTAAATCCATCTCAGAACACGTTTCAGCAGTTTTTAGATATTTTGTCTGTTTATCTGTTTGCCTTTTTATTTTAACGCCCATAACGCAAAAACGGCAGAACGTATCTCCATGGTTTTTGGTATGTAGGTAGTATGAGATCTTAGAAGTGTCATAGGCTACTTTTCCTCAAAATAATACGAGCGAAGCCGCGGGCGTCCTCTAGTATGTATATAAAACATAGGTTGGTCATCAACTTAGTAGAAGTTAAAAAACATTACATAACTGTATATTACACCTACTTATACGATACCAAAACAGTGTTCTATATAAAAAATCAATACTATAGTACAAGATTTACTGAATACCTCCTAGTTCAAAAAATTGGTGTGAAAAGACATTATGGTAGATTTTAGTAGGTAGTGGAGTCTCATTAGTTCCGAGCCCGACATACCCCACTACCCCCTCCCCTGGAAGAATGCGGGATGCGTAAATGCATTTCCTCCAGGAAAAAATGTCGCTTAATTTGTGAAGGTTGATATTAGAAAGTTAGAAGGAAACATCTGGGCAAGAACATCGCAAGACAGGGAGTATTGGCGTAAGAGGGAGGAGGCCTATACCCTGCTGTGGGTCCCATTAGGCTGATGATGATGGTACAACCAAGCCCTGAAAATTCCTGACTGCCCCTACTGCCTCCTTCCATACTGGATCCATTTCCATACGAATCAGGCGGCCCACATGTGTGGCGGTGCTTTACCGAACGCTATTGCGACTCCCAAACGGTATCGAGACGTAAATCTGAAGCCTACTTAGATACGAGCGAGGCAATTACCTCCAGTCACAATAAATTCCTTGCCTACATTATACTGGAGTGCTCTTTAAGGTAAGACTCGTTTACGTTATCAGTTATTTATAGAAAGACGTTTTTAGGCGCACCCGACAGCGAATTACTCGAAACAATTCGTTTCTACTTTTGGACACATACATATGTATACGAAAATAGGAAACTGAAACGCAGAATTCGATTTGACGGGCGGTCTCGCTATTTCAGAACCAGGTTTTTTGCTAATTGCTAATTCAAAAAACTTTGTCCTGAACAAACGAACGAAAGTTTGGGTGGTCGTGGTAAACGGTGTATTTCATGCAAGTTACTCTGGAGGTCTCTGTCGTATCAACACTAACTTTTATTACATGCCTCCAAAATTAGGTCCCGTAGCTAGGGACTCATAAACTACGAAACACCTACACACAACATATTTTGCTTTAGGTAAGTAAGATTCCAAATATTTATCCAGGGCCGCCTTCATATCGAGCCTTCGACCCGGTGACTCGGTTCTATATTTTAAGCTCGAAAATATTTGTTCGAGTCTGTATAAATATTTGTCGGTTCGAAGCCTGTAACAAACCTCTTTCGCAGACTCGAAGCAGTAAAAGCAAAGCATCCACATTCAATTATGGAACGGCGCGCGCGGCGCATGGGAAAACCCCCAAATGGCGATTTGGACAATATGGGCAATCATAAACACAAACAATGTTCATTTTATGATCATTTTTCTAAACGCGACAGACAATAAGAGTTCCATCAATCACATGCAACAATAGACGGCCGCTAGAGGCTCCTACAGACTCGCGTGTAGTCTGTGACCGGCCTGATTGCTTTTTCTATTTGGTTGCTGCGGCAAACTTAGCAGTGCGGCTGAGGTTTGGCGCCGAGAACCAACTTTTTATTTTTTTGCTTTTTTCAGGAAGTTCTAGCTACTGTCTAATAATTAACTATGGGCGTATTCGGGTGCTACTGTATTTAGCATAGCGCTTTACATACTTGCATACGAATTCCTCCCACAAAAATCTTAGTAAAGGCCACTTAGGTTTTCCCTGCGTTAAACATTTTCTATGCTTATACAATACACATTCCATACAAAAATTCAAATAGTTACATATGATGACAACCATAAATGAAATTCCAACCACAATAGGGTCACGCTAAGGTCCAAACTTTCCCCATCATAATATTTTATATGTCACCTGCTACCCTAAAAATGGGGAGAATAAAAACTCTAATAACGATTTTCCCGTTCGCATTCCATACTTTGTACCAAGACACCTTAGCACGGTCATAATAAATCTTTACATTAATTACTTCAGTTGTAATTCTCTTTTGGGATATAAGTAATATGTAGTACAACAGGTGTACGTTCACGATCACAAACCATGTTTTAAAACCAGTGGCATTGTACAGAAAACATTCTATTTTTTACTTAAATCAACAATAAAATACCTTTGAATTGTGAATCACTCTCTGAATTATGTATAAAATGAATTACAAACCCCCGCGTGCTATCGCCCCAGCCAATAGAGCGCGTGGGAAGTGTACCGAGTGTATTGAATGATCATTTTTTGGCCTCTAATGCTGTTTCATCGGTTTTTAGTTGCATCATTTGGTAACGGCCATGCGAATGCCTTAATGGATTTACTTATCATTTGGTTGGCTTTAGATCTGGTAGAGTAGTAAAGTGATACGTAAGTGATTTTAGATTATTTTAATGAGTAAATAATTACTTGGGTTGTAATGTATTAATTACGCCGGAATGTAACTATTAAGTCAACCAGTTATTTGTGTACCCTGTTGAACAGGTATACAACCAATAAATTAATAAAGTTATGTAATTTAAGTTCGCTAAATACTAAACCAGGGTTTATGACAGATTTTTTAATTTCCACAATCGCATGTGTTGAGTTTCAAGTATTGATTTGTGTTAACAACTTCACAATAAACAAATATTAAATCTATCACAAAACAAAATAAATTTTCTACTATTTCCAACGCCAAATTATATATAAACTACTACGTAAACAAAATACATTTAATACATCTCGTTTTTGAACAGCACTTTGCAACTCAGTTTGGCATAAAATGTGCAGCTCATAAAAACATAGAATGTACAAAACTACACTAAATGCGGCGGCACTTGAAAATATTTTATGAAGACATAATAGTTAACTACTACAAACATTTGTACTGTTTAAATGTTTTACTGCTGACCGGCGTTTTGTAGGCTTAGGAAATATATATTATTTATGTAAACTTTGTTCAGAAATCTTTATTACTTCATACGATGGAAATGTAACTAAATATCTAGTTATGCATAGTTTAGGGAGTTAAAAACCGTTGTTAGTTGTTTGATGATTTTTTCCAGAAAAAGAACTGGATACTATAGGATTACAGCTGTGAATGTATAACTGACTATATGAACAAGGGTTATGAACAGCCGAAGCTTTAATGTATTGTATCTTATATCTGATAATTGTTTACATCAACAATTAAACATAATAGAACGTTTAAACTTAACCGCACAAACAATAGAATTACAAAAAGACGAGGGCAATATAAATGTAAATGATCCAATTGAGCCCACCCCGCCAGAACCTATGTAAAAACATGCATCCTCTTACAAAAAATATATAGGCATGTTTTATTCAAAGGAGCTCCGAAACAATATAGCAAACCGGCGCTTATTGAATACAATGAAACATGAAACTTTTATGAAATATAACCAATTCGACTTTCATATTCATTATATTCATACACCCTGCTTTGCTTGTTTACCGGGACACTGTACAATACGCGAGATTTACGACTAGGATACGCCGGGACGCATAAATACAAGTTTTTACTTCTCTTCCACTGATTTCTCTTTACTACTTACTCTTGTTTAGATGCTATTTCAATAGGAAATAGTTTTTCTCGTGAAAAGACGAAACTAGTTATATTTTAGCACGCTTTTACTGCTCTCGTATATTCATGGTCTTCATTTAAAAACAAAGCACTATTCTGCGTGACAGGAATTGTAACCAATTTGCAGTATTTTCACTTTTACATCTATGAGTAATATTTACCGTTTGCTGTTGAAAATAGGTCCGGCAGTTCTCGGTATGCGGTCACTATCATGTATACGAATTTATAAGAAGGATGCGTCTAACCACAATGGAATTTCTTCATTGCATTCTGAAGAATGACCGATAGATCTCTAATGGAAAGCCATACCAGTACGCAATAATTATAAACTCGCATTCATAACACACGAAAATAAAACACAGAGCATTACAACTTGACTAGTCAAAGCCATGTCTCTACTTGTATTGATAGTTCCAATATTACACAAGTTGAAACAGTGAATCCAATGCTCAGAGATAAACTACAACGCTCAATTTGGTTCACAGACTTCCAAGATAGCGCTAGTATTGGAAACTGAAGCTTGGATTGATTAACATTTGATTGTATGGTGCAAATCAATATTTAATCATTGAATTCTGGCAGCACATTAACACAGATATACATATTGATTGGTAGAACTATAATTAACCTTGCATTACAACTATTTGCGCAAATAGATTATAATTAGAATAACTAGTTTGATTATAATCGACCCACTAAATACGTCACCGAAATAATATACTACAACTGTTATTCTTGCTTCCAGTCTTAGTCAACTTTTGCACTACTTATAGGCTTTATAAAATGTTCAAATAATATGGCACACGATTGTAAATCAACCTGGCAAAAACCTCAATCAGTTACAGAATATAATTCAATTCAGAAGAGCTCTCAAGGTAAAACAACAACGTTGATTCTACTTGACTCGCCCCAATTTCACAACGTCAATAATGTTATTAGAAACAGAAATTTCATCAAATAAAGTACACTTAAAGTTCTCAAAGACCAATAAAAACCTGCGTCACCAATTTCGACAGCGAACGTAATTACTTTGAAAGAAAATATCTACCACCTTGTTTATTTATACAAAATAGTGATCCCCAAAAAGTACTCAGCCTATCATATTTCCGGAACGGAGGATCGATGCGCATTGAATTCGGTTCCCCTTCGCTAAACGGAGAAAGTATTAGAAAAGCAAGAAAACAGGCAGCTCTTAGATATCTTCCGAGTATATGCGAGCATCGATGGTAAGGTTCTAATGTGTTTTTAATAGCAGCCGCCGAATACAATCAATTAGGGCCAGAGATGCGCGCCATCGCAACCACGTTTTGGCAACCGTTTCGCAAAACTCGCCTGCTGACTATCGCGCAAAAAATGCCGCAAAACTGTTTATAATTGGCATGAAATCGCACAACAATGCAACCGCACAGAATTACAGTTTTACTATGAAATCGCGCTGTGACTAAATTGCCGATACGAAAACGAAAAGAATCGAAGTTTACTCGGAATGTGCAGTTCGCGCAAAATGACCGGCAGAAAACAATAAAAGCAACATGTGCGAGACATATTTTTAAGGCATTCCGGGTCCGAATACTGCATTGTCAGAGTCACGTCGGAGCCGACGTCTGCATAGCTATTACAGATACTCCAAGTGCTCACAGCTCAATATTAGCCTTACAAAAGCAATCAGAAAAAACGTACAACAAAAAGAGTCCGATGTCACGCCCATGCAGTTCCGAAGGTTCTCACGCGATCCCGAGCAAACAGAGCTCCCACCGTGTCATTGCAACCTCGCCCTTAGCGAGACTTTCTCGAGGACGCGACCCATCTCTCCTCGGGAGCAGAGCCCGTCGTGGCATCTCGCGGAGAGGCGGCGATGGACGGCGCGCTGTGGAGGCGAGGATGCACCGCAGGGCTTCGTAACAAGGCTGACCGCACGACCCGCTGCGAGCCTAATGTTACAATAAGATGAGTACAAACAGCCGCGAGCTTCGACACGTTTGTATGTAAGTTACACATTTCACCATCCCGTGGGAACCGTCCGCGGGCGATGTGATAAATGCTCAGTTTGCCTAAAGTACTAAACAGGCTCGGCTAATATCACCATAATTACAGGACAGGGAAGCGAAGGAAGGGTCGTGGCTAATCATACGGCCCCACATGAATTATCAAAACGATCGGTATATGTGCGGGTCACACTAATGATAGTAATATCAGCCAGTGATTTGAGGGCTGAGGAATTTTGTAAAACAAGTGATTTATTAATACGCCGCGAAGGTGGATGGCCTCATTTTGTGAAATACTAACGAGTGATTTATTGGGTTTTAATTTTTAAGGAAAAAACTGTAAGCAGGAGCGGAGAAATTTAATGCTATTCCATTATATTTTTGAAGCATTTTTGAATTTATAAAAACAAAATTAGTTTACGTACACTTGAATAAGGCCACATAATAGGGTTAACATTTTAGATTCACTATTAGTAGTATAGGCCTCCTCTCCAATAGAGGCCTATGCTCAGCAGTGGGTGAACACGGGCTGACATGATGATGATGATGATGACGATAATTAGTAGTGTACACACTGGACGGTACTTTCAGATTATTTTGAGAAGGTAATGAAATAGATAATTGTTAACAAGTCAGCTCCCTATTAAGGAAATTAATCCGGAAGCCAAACAATCGAGCGCATGTTTAGTTATTAGAATTGGATCGGCTTCCTGCGCGCGCGCACTCGACCAATCATCTGAAATAATAGAGGGGAGGATCTACGAACTTCATTATGGCAAAATAAGGGTTTTAATTTTAAAAAATATGTTTCGTGCAAAAAATGGTTTCAGAAACTCATAAAGATTTAAAGATTTTTTTAAAGATTTTTATTAGTAAACAGGTAAATGTGATATAATTTAGTGTTGCTCTGCCTTCTACTGTAGTGTTGACTGTGTTGTAGAAGGCAGGATCTTCCAGGGGATCAATTTGTTTACAATAAAAATATGTTATTCTAAATAATAATATGCTTTACAAAAATAATAAATAAATAAGAAAATAAAAAAGTAGATGATACTTAAATATAAAATCAGTGCTTTTTACTCAGATATAATGTTCATATTAGTTAAGTAATGTAACCGACAAGCCACGTTGTATTTATAACTATTAAATATACGTAACAAACCGTCTCCTTCTTCATGAAAGCGACTCCTTTATCCGACCGCATGTTCATCGCATTTCCTCCAAAGATGCGCTCGACTATATCCCATAGCTACTCATATATACCTATAACTATATTCTATGACCAATGACCACTTGCCTTGCACTATGTAACTATTACTGTAATCCCATTATTTATTCTGTCCTATGATCATTTTTTAAACCTTAACTGCAGATGCGATTGCGTACTCAAAAACACTAAGTCTTTGAAGTAGAGATCTTAAATCCCATACAATTAATAAATAAATAACCACATATGTACATTTCAGTAATATTATAAAGGCGAACGTTTCCGCGCGTGTGTGTGTATTCTTCACGCTCAAATGGCTGAACCAATTTAAATAGAATTTGGTATGTAGCTAGTATGGATCTGGTTTATAGCTGGAATGTAGCTAGATTCAACTTAAAAATAACACATAGGCTACTCTTTATCGCTGGTTAAAGTGGGTAATTAAGCGTATGACCTGTAGATGATTTTAAAGAGCTAAAGATGATGATGATTATGAAAGCGGGCAAAACCGCGACGCGACGCTAGCTACCAGTTACATAATACATGTACCTGTTACTCTACTTCATGGATATAAAGTACTGTTACTTACTCTGTGGCCCCGACGTCGTGGGTCCGATCTCGTTGTAAGAACAAATATTAGATCTACGACCGACGTTTTTGTCGCTACGATTAGCTACACCTTCCTTTTTCGGAATCGCTTTAAAAGTGTGAAGGCGCTAAGTGAAATTGAAAACGGAATGCGGAGCCATGATTTGTGTTTTACACCCTTTGATTTGGAGGCTGGCGATGTAAGGCTGCACCCACGCTGTCGGTGGGAGCTCGGGAATGTGAGAATATATGGCTGGAGTGTTTGTATGTAAAAAAGTAAAAAGTAAAAGTAAATAAAGGTATGTACTCGTAGGTGATGTAAATAGCTATGTAAGTAAGAGTATGTATCTTCTTTATCTCCATCTTTGTAAAATCTACTCGTGTGGATTGATGAATGGCTTCATCAATCAGTTCTTTTATTATTTATTTTAATCAACCTAAAGTGGCAATTCTTATACTCGCAGACAGTATCGAAACTATTTCTATTATGTTATGTGTTTGCATTTTTATTTTGCAATTAGTATTTTAAATGAGAACGACTAAAAAGTTTGTTAAAGTGTTAAAGTTGTATAAACACAAAGCTTACATAAGGGATACTATCTAGATACATATACAAATCTATAAGCAATTCTTCAAGAATAAACAAATGATTTCAAAACAAGAGAGTATCAGTGACATCACGTCCAAGCACGGAAGCGCTCGTTTGGAATAATAATAGCAAGTAAGGGTGAGACGCCACGACGCGCGACGCTGCGGGTCAGCGATGCGGTGCGGTGTACGCCCGTCTTCCGACTGCAACTTGACTACTCGCATGACTATTTGTTTTTTTATTTGTATATATTATAACTTAAAAAATATTAGATTAAAATATTAGAACAAATGAAAACGTTAAAAGCACAAAACAAAAACATAACAATAAAAAACAACATTTAGGTAAGTACTACACATATATGAACTGTAAGCATTTCTTACACAGATATGGACCCAATCCCAAATCTATATTATTTATACCATTATGTTGTCAAATATGATAAGACGATGATAAAATTGAGTTTTGATTTTCAAAATTCGGCGAGTTGTACGAGTATATAATTATGTAATACTACTACAACAATAATACTACGTGTAATTTCAATGATACACGATACACCTTAATAATATTTAGTCTCTACACTTTTTTTTTATTATTTCCAAACAAAAGTTGTACAGGAAAAGGCAAAACGATGCACTGTATTTTGCATTTCTTAACTTATGAAATGAACAATGAACACTACAAATTAAAAATGTTACAGCAATAAATAAATATACATAAATATTTCAGGACATATCACACAGCGCCATCTAGCCCCATACTAAGCTTACGCTTGTATCATGGGTACTAGATAGCGGATATAATACATATATAATTTTTTTAGCAATACTCTCGATAAAAAGATTTCAATAGGTTTTTAGATAAATCCTGCAATTTTACTAAAACCATTTCAAGCTGCGCCCCACAAAATGAAAACAAAGCGCGCAAACCAAATAAAAATTGGCCGAATGCGAAACGATTCAATTATTCATTCCTATTCCAGATTTATACTAGACCAAACTAGATGAGCTTAGATTTTTTAGACTGAAAACCTTGTTTAAAGTGTAGAACTTTAGAAATCCTGACTCGTACTCTAATCGTGCAAAATTTCTACGTGCAAAAAAAACTTTTACTATTTTCGATGATAAAAGAATGAATAAAAAGTATATCTAATTGTGGATTGCGTTCAAACTGTTTAAGGTTTTTTTTATCTTAACTGACTTAAATTATGTACATTAACATTTACTTTTTTGTTTTAAATTTAAACGAATACCGTATACTCCCAGTACAAAATGTATCGTAAACTGCTATTTTTCAATCGTAAAAAAAATGTCATTGAACAAAAATACAGCTAGTAACGAGTAAAACGTGTCCAACCCTGTTAAAGTAATAGAGGGCGCTATCACAGGACCCTCGTATTTTATACGTATGCTTATAGAGAGGGGAACAGGACCTTTCTTATCGATAAAACTTTCGACTTCTATGAACACTGATACAGTTCGACGCAATGGATAGATTCGCAGTGAATTGTGTCTCAAGGAGATGCTAACCCGGCTAATGATATCTATACTTTTACTTTTATTTAAGTTCTTAAACATCTGTGGGGTGTCTACTAGATTATTAAATTAAACAAAAAACAACAGACAATTATTATACGCATAAAAACTTACATAACAATATCGACTACCTAAAAATACAACAAATTTCTAAAAACTACTTTAACAAGAGCTTTTAAATCCATATACGTGCTCATAATTAAATCTGGTCGTTACTAAATAAGCATATACAAAGTACAAATAGTATAACATAAAACCTTAAAAACTAATATATACATAGATTTAGAGTTACAGCTTTCTTACTTAGATATATATTTTCTATACTTTCAAATAACAAAATAAATGACAAATAATCTTCGGTACTGAGTTAAGCCGTGATAGTAAAGTTGGATAAAATGTTCAAACAGAATTATCTAGAAATTATGGAGGTACTCGTGTGCACAATATATTGACTTGGGACCCATCGAAGGTGTTACGGTAAAAATATCTCGGTGACAATTATGTTTGAAGAGGGCTAAGATGGCACGAGTAATGTCCCGTGATACCATTATCTGATGGACAAATATTGTAGGAAATGTCAATGTTAACCATCGATATATGTACAATGGGTACATGAAATACTAACTTAATAATATAACCTAAAATAGACGACTATGTTAGATACTCTTTATCCAATGAATCTAGTGATATTTATTACAACGCTCGGTAACATTGTATCTAATGAAGACTTAATACTTACCTAATACTAACAAGTGGTTTTGCAACAGATAAAGAAACTGACTACTAACCTTTTTAACCGCTTTGACATCGTGTCAATAAGAAGTGTAGGCCACTTTTTAACCGCTTTGACATCGTGTCAATAAGAAGTGTAGGCCACTTTTTAACCGCTTTGACATCGTGTCAATAAGAAGTGTAGGCCACTTTTTAACCGCTTTGACATCGTGTCAATAAGAAGTGTAGGCCACTTTTTAACCGCTTTGACATCGTGTCAATAAGAAGTGTAGGCCACTTTTTAACCGCTTTGACATCGTGTCAATAAGAAGTGTAGGCCACTTTTTAACCGCTTTGACATCGTGTCAATAAGAAGTGTAGGCCACTTTTTAACCGCTTTGACATCGTGTCAATAAGAAGTGTAGGCCACTTTTTGCCACCAAAGCAGTACAGTTTTTTTATTTACAAAAACAAAATGAAATGAAATGAAATGAAATGAAATGAAATAGTGAAATGAAATGAAATAGTTTATTGTCAGGCAACTAGGTTATTAAAGGTGTTAACACTCTTATAGCATAATCTAGGAACTAGGTTAGTTATAAGACAAGAAGGATCTCTAGCCGCTGCCCGTATGGGCTTACAGTGACAGTAACAATGATTGTTTTGTCAACAATATCGATATAATTTAATCATAAATTGAATTGAATATCACTTTAACAAAAAGAGTCGAAAATATGCTTGTTCGTGGACAGCCACTAGTATCCAGTAAATGAATAGATAACGATAATTAATACTTGGCTTTATTACTAAGGTATCATATGGCAACCCCTTGCGAGCATGTGAAATTATTTCCAAGTAACAAACAGTCCCTACTCAAGTACTTATATTACAACATGATACTTTCAAATAACATGGTTATCCAACACCGCACAATACCAAGAAACTAGAAATACGATAAAAACCTGCCTAATTTCTATTTACCTTGACATTTTTCATTTCTGTTAAAATCCAAATTTGGTTTATAAACAAATGTAATAAAACGAGTATTTAATAAAGCGCTTTGAAGCCAAAACTGCCAGAATCTGTGTTTTCGTAATAACTTTTTCTACTATTTTTCATGTGATGTACTAAAACCGGCCAAATCCGTAGCTAATGAGTTTTAAAGTCCAAAATAAAGAGCATTCATAGCCGCCATTGTTTTTATTTTTGCGGCAAGCGTCCCTTCCTCTGTCAAACTATGGTTGTGTAGATGCCACATGTTACACGTTTTTTTAGGCATTTTTTGAGCTTCCTTGAGGCGTAATCTTCTAGCCTACAAGCTGGTGGTACCAATATAAGTGTGCATCCTTCCGGTCCAATATCCCGCGTGTCGTGTGGTGTCGTCTCGGCTTGTCGGCGTTTTTAGGTCGACGTCACAAAGCTGAGGTCTAGCATGATAGCTCCCGCAGACTGTGGTGCTGGTACTAAGGTTATGTTTTGTTGGAACACGTTTTCAACGCCGGGTTTTGGCGGAATTTGTCTGATAAAATGTGGTCATTTTGAAGCAAACAGCGTAGGGTTGGGGTATTGTTTACTTTTACCTTTTTTGACACCAGGAATCTTTTCAATATTTCTCAGCCAAATGATGAAATTTAGTTTCATGGTAAACATACCAAGATGACACTGCACTATGGTCTATGGACTGTATTGTACATTATTTATCATAGTTAAACTTAGAATAAACCATTTAAATTTATAAGAAAATCATCGAATGTATACCAATCTTTTTGATTCTAGATAGATAGTTACATGTATGTTTCCAAGTCTCATAGGCGTAGACGGTCATTAAAGTAAAGCTTATCTTACCTGACCTATCTCTAGAAGGTAAATTTGAATAAGTTTTGACCTCAGATAAGACACAATTTTGTACAACTCGGATCGTATGTATCGGTCACCTTTATCGAATAAATGTTTGTATAGATACGTATCTAGTACCATATCTAAAAATATTTTATTTCGATGTCGTTCCGTTCTATTATCACGTGTCAACAATAATATTCAAATAATAGATAAACGATCGGATACCAATGTTGAATTTGAATGCATTTCCGGTGAGAGGTGGAGAGTCTTATCACTATAAAGGTAGGTGGTCCGCGGTCGCTATACAATTATCATTTATTAGACAGTGGCCCAACATTTACATCAGACACTTGGTTAAGAAAGGTTCTATATATTTGCCTAAATACTTTTTGTATCATGATGAAGAGCTTGAGGTGGCTCAAGCTCTTCATCATGATACAGGAATATCTAAGTGATGTAAACAATTAGGACGTATTTAATCAATATCTAGGACCACGCCATGTCGCAACCTTATTAATCAAATTAAGAAGTTAAAAACCTTAAAATAGAGTTGGCCCGCAATACCCTCGTTCTCTTGTCCGCAGGGAATGATAGAATGACATTAACTCCATCCGAAAAACATAGTAAGATTCACCGGAATCCGTCCCCGAATATTAGGAAACTGGATAAAATAACGTTTCATGACCCCAACAATAACTTTATACTGTAGTCGACTAGTCGTCGAATTTTATTCCTTAAGGATAAGGAAGGAAACCATTACGTGCTTTATTTTTTACGTAAAAAAGTATTTCCCATTTCGATTGTATATTTTCTCAGTGAGGATTATTATCATTACGCTTCTCCGGCCCGGCTTCCTCACGTAGGTATTTGTAAAATGTACATTTACGTAAACATTTCAGCGTCTCGAGCAAGATAGCTTGAATTAGAATATTAACTGTCCGCCATCCGTCATTCTTAATCTGCTTATAAATGGAGAAACCTTGTTTATTTTATTATGAGAAATGGACGAATCATTTTATGTAAAGCGAGCTCAAGCAGTGTACACGCGATGCACGACAAAATGGCACGTCGTAGCTTGCTTACAAATACTACTTATTGATTTAAAAATTGAGTAACAGGTACGTAAATAAACAAAGGGACATGAATTTTTTTTTAAAGGTGATATAATAACTAAAAAATAGTTTATGAGAGTGCACAATAATATTTTGACATAATCTAACAGAAATATACGATATTGTCCTATATATTTTATCTATCTAACTAAATTTATTCATGTTCCTTTAGATGTATTTTCTTTGTAAGTACAGATATTCATTATATTTAGAAGCCTACAAAAAGGATTTTCGCAGGAAAATTCTGAAATGATCTGTGCGGCGTAGGAGTCGTGCTATCTTGTTGCATCCAAAGTTACTGACTATTATTAGACGTAACATTCTAGACATTTCCGAAAGTTTTCAATATTTCACGCTTTAGACATTTGTCTAAAATTTTAAGTAAATGAAGTAAAGTAAAGTAGAGTAGAGTAGATTAGAGTAGAGTAGAGTAGAGTAGAGTAGAGTAGAGTAGAGTAGTAAATATCGTGTATGAAACTTTACTAACATACATACCTACATATAATAAATATATCATACTTATATGACATTAGCTGAAGCGCGCGACTTCGTCCGCGTGGAATAGTTATTACCATAAAAACGGTTCTAGTGAGTTAATCTTAAAAGATAGACATATACTGTTACTAATATTTTGTTAGATCATTCATAATTTTTTTGTGGTATCTTGAACCGTTTTCGCAGCGCACGCAACGGAAGCCCTCAAAGATGAATAATTTTCCCCGTTTTTTCCTCATTTTCCATTGTTCCTTCGCTCCTATTAGTTGCAGCGTAATGTTATATAGCCTAAAAAGCCTTCCTCGATAAATGGTCTATTCAACACAAAAATATTTTTTCAATTCGCACCAGTAGTTCCTGAGATTAGGGCGTTCAAACAAACAAACAAACAAACTCTTCAGCTTTATATTATTAGTATAGATACGAACGTGATATTTATGCTAGGACACATTATTTTAATTTTACTACTCTTTTATTTACAATAGTTCTGTGTTTATTTATTTATTCCGCATAATTTCAGGATAAAAAGTAGCTTATGACAATCATAAGACCTCATGCTGCCCACATAGCAAATATCATGATGACCTGTGCAGCCGTTTTGGCATGATGAGCGTTTAAATAAACAGAGACATGTTACATTAAAATGAGCTTCATTTATTATAGCTTATTGAGCTTCATATATTATCTCCAAAAAAATTGTTTAAAAATCTTCTATGTTCAGACTTGTGGCCCTCTTCAGCTTTATTATATGTATAGATAGATGGAATATAGTGCATATTTGCTAATCATACAAAATAAAAGAGTACCAAGTAAGTAACTATGGCACATTTTAAAATGCTAACAACATTCAAAGAAACGAATCCCTTTCTAGCTTACTTTTCGTTTTTTTTAATCTATTTTCAACTCTAGATCCTGGAACAAAACCTCAGATAAACAAAGCGTAAAAGTGGAATACCTGAATTGAAAACTGACTTCACTAGAACTCCTAGCCACGGAATGAAGCTGACTAAATGAGTTCTTGCAGATTGAAATCGGAACTGAAAAAGCTCGAAAGCTCCTCTTTTCCCTTTTATTTAGCTTTACAGACTTGAAAAGTAACTTTTTAAACCTTAGTTTAAGTGAATACAGTATAAATAAGTTGGTAAAGTATGTGGAAGTTACAATTTCAGTGAAAGCACTTGTATAAATCCTAAGAATATTATGAGAATAAAGGTTGAGAAAACGTTTATGTAAAGTTTCTCATAAGTTTTTAAAAAGTGTGTGAAGGTAGGTTCTACCAGAAAATATTCATTTGTAATTTAATGTAATCTTACCATAACGCATTCAAGCCGTTCAATTATGTACCAACGTACGTGGTATGGTTTTCCATACTTACAAGCAGATCCCGTGTTACTGTTCTTTTAATTAACTAACTTACAGGCCTGATACTACTTGATTTTGAAAACCAAAGTCAGCCTTGAATTGACTATAATTTAATGAAGATATCCAACTCTAGAATAATTGAAAACGCAGATTTAAAGCCTGTCGAAATATAAAAGATAAAACTAAAAACAATAAAATTTGTCATCTAGTGTAACTTAGATATTTACTTAGGTTCACAAATCATTTATTCTAGTATTTTTTTTATATTAGACACAGTCTAGGCTATCATAATATCTCAAGATTATAATATAAAAGGTCACAACAAAGTACCTACTTACGTAGTCAATCAACACCTGCGTGGTTGAGCGTCTGCGGTTACACTCGATATCATCCTCAGATAATACTAGGACTTAGAAATATCTAGGTGCTAGGTTACAAGAATAGTCTGCGCTTCTAAGAATTATTCGGTACCTACTTGGTTGTCATATAATGTTACAAAATGAATTCTTAGTTTAGTAGCTAAACTTGTGTTATAAGTTGTTATGAGATTTGTATGTTTTAAGTAAGTGGACAATTTCATTGCAAGCAAATTATTGGAGTTCTAAATTTATAGAAGCATTAACAATGTAAGCATGGAATAAAAAGCAATACGCTAACAAAAACAGTATGGATAAATAAATATAATCCGAACAACACACATATTTCATACCACTTAATAGATGGCCTGTACTCTCTACTGCGGTTAGAACAAACTATGAAAGTTGGCCAAAGTCGGTTAGAGTTAGTTCTAAATCACCACAAACTCGAGCCAAAGCCCAAAACCAATAGAAACCTAGTTCCAACTTTTTATGCAGCCATTAATACTTATTTTAGTGGCAATTTGCTTGCGGAATACCAAATCAGTCTCCAAACTTTTTTATTGGAATGGCATACGACCGCACCACCGCATCCTAGTTGTTTCACAAAATGCTGCTTGGAAACTGTTACATATGGATTTTTAACTTACCTACACTTTATAATATAAATATAAAAAAATAATAAAAAAATCTCGACATCATAATTGCACTTTGGACGTTGTTTCGTTAGTCTGTAATGTAAATATATATTGTATTAATAAAATATACGCGTTGATTAATGGAGAAGGACTATTCAAACCATTGGTTGATAGTTGAAACTTGATATCATCTTGAATTTGTTATTAATTATTATTATTTGACATCAAAAGATCTTGGTTAATTTTACATCACATTTTCAATTTCAAGAATCAACCAATAATATTTATTTCAAAACAACAAAAATTAATAGTAACACTTCCAAATAATAATAAAAAAAAACATTATATATACATATTAAAAAAAAAACTAATCTACATTTTCAAAAGGTAGCGTACCCAAAATGCTGGCTGCATTTCCCCGTTGAATAGCTAGACTAATCTTTTGGGCAAAGTACAAGCCAGCATTTTGGTCACGCGAAGCCTGTTTCAAACGCCCCGACAGATCTTGGTAGAGGTCAAGTGCGCTCTGACCCCACGGCCCAAGAGTTTCTACCCCAAACGGTACAAATAAATAGCCCTTGTCTAACTTAGAATATTTGCGCTGTTTGAGAAGCTCTGCAGATGAAGCAGCACCGCCAGCCTGTTTGGAAGATTTTTCAAGATGGGAGGGCGCCAATGTGTCGACACAAGTTGCATCCCACACCAGCGAACGACCCAACTTCCAGGGAATAAGCGTCATCCCATCTGGTCTTTTGCCGTCGTCGCGAAACAAACCATTCGGCTCTAAAATTGCTGCGACGTTTGAAGAAGAAAGAATCAATCCGTGTAAGCTGATATTTTGATTAATTTTTTAAGCTAATATACAACAAAACAATTTACGGAGATAACTTATAAAACATAAAGTAACTAACTAATAGTATATATTTACAAGTCTTAAACATAATATTAAAATATATAATATACCTAAAATAAAAATTGAATTTATAATTTACGGAGATTATAAATTAATATTTATTAAACTTTCATATTTAAAATCCATGCGGTTGTATGTATTGTATGTGTGGAATAATAAAACAAGGTACTATTTTTGGTGGCCGAAACTATTCAAACTAGTTTTTTGAATCTGTGACCTATTTTATTGAAAAAAATATTGTAAACCATTATTTTAGGTCAGTCTTTTCTGTGTGAATTTCTTTGTTATTTTCTGTGCGAATTTATTTTTTTATTTTACAGTTTTGACACGTATCTACAACAGTTTACATTTTCTTTGAACAGTCTGATACACACATGATAACAACGAACGATTATTAACAAAACTTTTATTTGATTATACCAATAAAAGTTTGCTTAGTGTGGGGCTAGATGCCGCTGTGAGCAATGTCCCGGAATATTTATTTATTAAGAGTTAACAATAAATATATATATAAAGAATGGTCTTCTCCCTTTAAAATTGAATAGTCAGAAATAAACGTCAGCCTCACTCTATCTAATGTCCCTGCTAGCTTATTAAAAGCCACTTACCTCGGCTACCCATGACCCGAACATAGTACACATAGGTTGCTAACGTTGCACACAGATAAAACAATCCAGATACTACGACACTACTGATTATTTCTCTTTTTTGTATGCAAACGCGGTTGCTTAGATGTAACTTTTTTCTGTAAATTAATTTTGGAATGTCTTTGAATTCTTCGAGCGAAGTCAAATATTTCTTTTGACCTGAATAATAGTTGCATATCATTATTAGTGATAATACCTCAAATGTGTCATTAGATTAAGTTCTGTTCAGCATTTTTTCTTTCAAGAGTGTTAATATAAATAAAAAACCATCCATCTAGTTTTTCGATTCATTTATTCGCTAATTGCAGGTCAAAACAACAAAACGACAGATCAAAATTGAATAATTTACAGATGTCAAAATTTTACAAAAATGAAAGCTAAAAACTTACAATTTTTATGTGTGAACGCACCTTATAGCTGTCTCTTTTTCCATGGAACTTACCTTTGCCCAATTCTGTGATTTGAATGATTTTTTTTACCTCGTCATTCCTTATTAGGTGTCGTGTGACGTATGCATGTGTTTGCAGTTGGACAAAGCGAGCAGCTCCGCTACTATTTCAGATTTAGTCGCGGCTAGGGAGCCGTCGATCCTTTGGCGTAATTAACGCATTCCATAGCACACGCCACCGCAGTGGCAGGGGATGATTTATTTAGAGGTTTGTTTGTATATTGTAGATATATGTATTTATAGGTAATATTTTTTATGATGAAGAGGTGATTTGTGAGAAATAGATATAAAAGTAAAGTTCTTCTCAGGGCAGACATGCTACTTATTCGAATTCTTAGTCACTTTAGTTGAGGTGCAAACGCAAGCCCGAATAATGTTTATGTTATGCATACTCCATCTTAAGCCATAGCCTTTGCTTGCTATGGCCAAGTGCAAACCCGTTAAAGTTTAAAAAAATGTAAAATATATATAACCTCATAGGATCATCGTCATAGATCACAATACTGGTTTAATATGTACCCTAATGATGATATTTTGGTTCTCATATAAATTCAAGAAAGTGTAGCTAAAAGTGTCGTATAAAAGTAAATTCCAAGAACTTAACGAAAAATGAGTGAATAATTTTTGTTTGAAATTGTCAAAGTTTTCAAAGTTAAAAATAAAATTCCTATTAATAAGCTGTCACAAGGTCTAGAAATTCTCAAATAGGTACCAAAAGACAGTAACTGTGGCCTACGTCCTGTTTTGGTCAAATAACAATACAGTTAAAACGCCCCAAACGCACATAATACTTATACTTTCAGTACCATCCAACTTAAACTGCACAATTAACCCTGACTCAAATAGCCGGTAGTTTCTAAACTTAGAAAGTGCTGTAATTCAGGAACGCTTTTACATGAACAAGGTACCTAAATCACTGGTCTAAGTGGTGCGTATTTCACTCATTTCCTCCACAAAGCGTGCCGGTTATACCTACCAGCATTCTATCTACCTATACAGGGTAAATAAGTATGTAGGAATGTTCAGTAAAAAGAGGTTATATATATTAACGATAAACGTCGTTCTACGACTATGAATTGTATTTAATCATCTCATCACAAAATACTTCAAAATGAGTAAGTAATTGGTAATACCAGTAATACAAAACTCAAAGGTGACTGACTAACTGACTGACATCGACGGGTCGTGCTGAAATTTGGCATGCAGGTAGATGTTATGACGGAGGCATACGCAAAAAAAGGATTTTTGGAAATGCCAATTTTAAAGGGGTGAAATATGGGATGCAAGTTTTGCTCGGTAATGCGAGCGAAGCCGCGAGCCCCCACTAGTGAGTAAAAAACAAGCTTGAAACTAACTGTTATCGGTAAATTAAGCATAATCTTGCCCACCCAATTTTCGTTACCAAAACCAGTTTGCAGAAACCTTTATAGACACTCGTATTTATTGAAATTGGCAAATACATACATAGTTGTAAAATAAAGTATTTGAAATCTATGTACTAAATCTGTCCCTGCGTTGTTTACTAGCCACCAGTGCCCCTGTATGTCTCCATTATCAACCTATATGCCGCACTATCTACCTACCTATAACGGCACCTATATGTAGGTATTACAAAGAGAATGAGTGATTTCCACGCGTGTTATCACAGACCATGGAATTACGCGTTTTGTGTAGAACGGTTTTAATGGAAACTTTATAAATGTTTGTGTTACATTACTTAGTATTATAGTATGCTTACTTAGTGATTGGTGAAGTGAGCATTAGTTTTAGTCACTAATTCTAATAAGTATGTGTTTAAAAAAATAAACATATAATATGTTTTATCCATATAGGTACACACGTACATATGTTGCTGGCAGCACTGAATACAGAGTACAACTGGAAGCAAAAATTATACTAAAGTATCACTCGAGTAGGTAATATTAATATGAAAATCAAAGAAATGTGTTCTCGTGACTAATTTGAACAACAATTAAGTTTTCAGAATATAGTACCTATCAATTGTTTTTTTTCAGTTTCACAATAAGGCATTTGACCGGACTGGTTGATGAGCGACCCGCACAAACAACATTGTGTTTTAAGATGGACTCTTCTAAAGTCTCTCAAACGAGACAATTGAGACCCACTATTACTTAGACGTATATTAGGAAAGCATATCAAAAACTTCTTGGTTTCTTCTCACTTCGATTTACCCCAAAATATACATTTCTCATAAAAAATACTTTAAAAATATACTCATTACTGTCATCTAAGTTCAAAACGAGGTCAGATAGGGTGCGTGAAGAAGTTGAACCCTCGGTCCTCACCGCTCTCAGCGTGAGTGGGTACCTACATCTAAACACTTCGTGTTCAAATATCGAGAGCTGGGGTGACTGGCCTTTTATAGGGGATGATAAGTATATAGTCATTGTATGTATGAGACAAAACTTGAAAATTACCGAACCCCCTTTTTTAAATAAAAATTTGATTTTGTGGAATTTACTGAAAATATTATATTAAAAATATATTTTATTTCGTGTCACTGGGACCCATATAATAATAGTGTCTTGTCAAACAACTCTCTATCGTTGTGAATTTGGTAGTAGGCTTAAATAGTTTTCAATGTTATAGTTTTTGTTTTGTTTATTCAGAGAGTTTTTGTGAAACGTTATAAATTATTAACCCGCGACATCGGTTTATTTAGTCTTCTAATATTTCTTAGATACTAACGTTTCTCATATAAATTATCTGAGTCAACTGCCGAAATGTCGCATACCATATTTCCCTTCTTTATTCGATCACATTCTGCGAGTAATCCATACAAGTTGCCGATGATCTTTCACAATAGCTATTTTCCGAATCTGTGCGGATGTGCCGTCTAATCAGTGGCTCGGAAATGGGAATGTTTTGAGGCCAATTGATTGCCCAAATAATAACGCCCATTAGGAAACTAATCGACATCGGAAATCTGTGATGGAAAGTCATTAATGTAGGTATTGTAAGAAACCAAGTATAAATAATTGACCTGTAAATTGACATTTGTTAATAATTATTTTTATTTGTATTTGATGTCACGTAATTGGCTACGAAAATGAAGTGATAAATTATGACAATAACGCTTTTTTGAGGACCATAGATTAGGCACAATTGTTTAGTAATAAACTTATACCTACTTACATATGCAACTTAAATAAAATGTTTTTACAGAGATATAGGTATATACGTAATCTGCAACATATCCTAGATATTAGTATTTTACCCGCAGCAAGTTTGACAAAAATTCACTCTCGCATTTTTTGCAAAACTGAAGGCTAATTCAGTCGGAATTTTTCCGTCCGTTATTAAATTTTTACAGAAAAGTTGCGGTTGCAATTCACATGAAAAAAAGATTAGTTTTTTATAAAGCTGCCTAAAATATTACCACTATTTATTTAAAAAAAACTGCATAGAATAATACCAAAAATACTCATCTGCGTAGACTATGCCTTATGAAAAACATTACGCTGGCCCCATGCAGCTACAATTTATACCTAAAGGTACATATTGCACATCCACAATTTTGAATTTAAAACTATTTCGATCCTCATAATGTGATCGTGATACATAATGTAATCATACTCATAAAGTCTCAATGACTAAAAACTTTCCCAGTAACATGACCTGTGACATGGAATGTAAGTGTTATACTTTCATTTTTATTTACTATCAAACAAATTTCGCATTTTATACGGGGGTATCAAATTAATTATATTTACTACAAAGCAAGAATGCTATAAAACTTGTGGAATTTCCCGCCAACCCCCATATAAAATGCAAAATTTGTTTGATAGTAAATGAAAATGAAAGAATAGCACTTATATTCCATTGGTTGTATTTGTATAGTGCACTCAGCAACTATTGTGTAATCTGTGTGAATGCGCCGGAGTGCGGTATGCAAACGTGAGATGGAGTGTTTACATTAAAAGGCTCTTGAAATGACAGCTCGGTAGAGGGAAATGGCAGTATTTGTGGGAATTTAGTTGATATTCTCGTGAAATTTGTAGGGTATTGATGCGTGAAAGTAGGTAAAGAAAGTGAGATTCTTTCGTAAATTGAATGAATTTATGAGTTTCTTAGCTAAGACAGTAATTTCCCACTTCCATTATAATCATATTTATCAACCTTCTACGTTGTATAAATATTTGTGATGTTCGGTAATGAGGCAATCTGTGTGGAAAAAATATTTAGCGCACTAAAGTAATAAGAAGATTAGGAAAAAAAGAAGATAAAGATAACGAGAGTAGATATAAAGATGTGGCAACATGTGCTCGTAATTTGATTAACTTTGTGTGTGTTGTAACTTGGTGCCGGGGTTGCAGATTTATAAATGAATTAATGAGCATCAAATGAATTTGTACGACGACTGTTAATTAGTTGACGTGCCTTTAAAAAGTCACTAATTACACACAAGTATGACACCGCCAGTTGGCTGAGAGTGTGCATGTTATTGTCACTCCATGCTGGTAGACGCTGAATAAGCTTGCAGTGGCGTGTGAACTGCCAATACCTACCTGATACCTACTCTTTATTGGATTAGCCATATGATTCACAGAGGTCAGTATACTGCTCAGTTTGTATTCGTTTCGACGGTTTTTTAATAAACAAGTGGTGCTCTAAGACATCTCCATTTATTTGGAATTATCTACTGATTTTAAATTAAGGATACATGTATATTATACCTAGCCCTGTTTTATAGATTTTATTGATGTGCAGATATATAGAGAGAAAAGTGTTTGTTTTATTCCAGGTTGTATTTAATCTTTTCATAAATTTATCATAATGAGTATGATAATCCACACCCATAGAACTTCAAATTAAAAATGTACAATATAAGCAAGTTTTTTTTTGTGGAGATTTGGTTAGGGGCGCTCCGAATAAATCTTTAATACCCAAATTCTATCAAATACATTAAAATTTAAGTAACAAAAAATTGTTTAAGAGGAACAGCAATAGTATCAAAATGTATGATAACAAACAAACAAACAAACAAACAGTGGTCACAAACATTGAACATTTCAGACAATACTTACAGAATATCTACACTTTATTAGATTGGCTTATAATGAATGTCTGTGGAATTAATAGCCTTTTTGTTTGTGACTGTGTTTGTGAAGGCAATTCTGTTTATCTTGATTAGATCTCGTTTTGTTTGGTGTTCACCAAGTTACGGTGACTTCATACATCTCTAGCAATAAAAATGGTTTTTCCTGTGAAAACAGATTTATTTCCACATATATCTATACAATAATGTCGTATTTCACCAATCCGTACAATACATACCTACAAAGATGCATTAAATATCATTTTTTGATTGACACATATCACTTAGTACATATGTACCTTACATTGGTCTATGCTAAAGACAGAAAATTCAGAGCTAGTAATACAAATACAGATCAGATACAATAGAACCTGCAAACCAGGGATAGTTTGGGATCTAAATAGTCTTAAATACGTGTTATTTGTTACTTAGACGGCAGGAAACATTGAAAAGCTTTTCCCTGCTAAAGAGAAAATGTTAGTGTATTTACGTCCCTTGCAACCACTTAGCGTCTACCGATTTGTAAAATGGCGACGGCAAATCCTAATTGCTACTTCCGTTATAAATTTCGTAGGAAAGAGTTTGCTTTAACATGAAATTTGAAGTACATAAATGATGAGTTTATAATAAATAAAGTAATATAAAAATACTCCCGTACACAAGTATCTCCCATTTAAAATATTCAGTAAATAGTTCAGATTTGTTTGTGTTTAACCAATGCCTACCTGAAGCAATGTATTGTTCCTTTGTCTATTCATCTGACGATAATACAAAAGTATTGAGCGATGACAGCACCATCTTTTTAATCTAAACAAATTAAACTAGCGTTGTATTTCAAATTCGTCATTTTTTTAAATTAATTTTATCTCGAAAAGATGAAAATTCTAAGAGAAACTTTATCAATTTTGGATCATTCAACAAAACCTTTTAGACCTATTACTATATGAAGTAATTGAAATTCAGAAACTTGGATATTATTTGCTTAGGCCCTAGCTGGGGACGTAGCACTGACCTGGGTCACTATATCTCTAGTTGAGCCACCGCAGACTGGTGCTGAGAACTATCACATGCGATGGGAAATGCACATCGTGCAGTTGTTGATGAATTTATTTTATGTTGAAATTAGTTTTATTAACAACATTTATAAACAAATAAAACATAACGGAGGACCTAAACATCAAATTGTCCGGAAGGATTTCAAATTAAGTATTGTTATTATTTGCGACGACACCTTGGATAGATTTCAGAATATATCCACAGAGTTAATTATCATCTAGAAGTCCTTTAGATTTCAATACATCACAGCGGAATTGGTTATATTATTTATACCTTTATATTTAACTTTATCTTGGTCCTAGTGCTCTGTCACAATTATTATTATGTAACTACTAACAACAAAGAAATTATGAAAGTACCTACATAATACACACGCCAAAAGATATTTTTTAGCTACGAGTTAGCTAACTCATAGATAACGAGGGTTGCAAAAAGTCCCAACTTCCAAACCACGGAACTTCGTCCGCTGATGTGCCTTTAAAGCGCAAACTGACATCAAGTAATATCAAGTAACAATCCCACAGTCAAACTAAGTCCACATTGCCAAGTTATCTGACATCACACCAATAGACGGCACGTAAAATAGCATTAGATTGTGGATAAACACAATTATCTTTATTCTCAAAGCAACATGATTTTAACCAAAGAATACAGTTAAATTAAATATTATAAACACATATGGCGCAATTCAGCACTAAATTAAAATTATCGTATTTAAATTACAATAATTTAGATAGTCACAATTTTTTTATACAGAACGAATTAGTTTGTCTACTTATTTTGGAGTCGGTGATAAAACCTGAAAACAAAATAATGTCAAACCGATCCTCGTGGCATAACATACCTGCATCTGAGTATCAATCTTCTTACATTCATAGGTGTTGACGTCGCTCACGGGATGTTGATTGGGCAACACAAGTTATATGTTATGCGGAACGGTTTTAATCGACACAGGTAGGCGCCCCCATGTAAATATTGCTATGAAACAGACCAGTTTGAAGACAATCTGTAGTCTATTAGTGAATTGTGAATTATTCATCGCCCCACAATGGGCATTAGCGATCTTGCGCTTCACTTGGTACCTATAGTTACCTAGATGTAGACATAGACTAATAACATGGACTGTATATTACTGGGTACAGGGTTTGTTGTAACTCTTACTTGTATAGGTGCATGCATACGTATACATAGCTACATATGGTGTCGGTTGCAAAGTTGGCTGTTAGAGGAAATAAAAGAGTTTAACGTAGTATTCAGTTCGGTTTATGTATCAAAGTATTTGTTTATAACTTTTTCAACAATTTTGTAACTAAATTTAGCAATCATACATTTCGTATTTTTTATCGGCTTATCGTTGGTTTATACGAGTATATCAAAGCATCAATAAGATTGATTCGTTAGTCACTCATATCCCAGTATAGCAAGCTAATAGGTAGGTGGCACCCAGGTTAGCACAGACCGATGACTTGAATAAGTAACTATTGAGATTTCTCTGCGGTTTCACTACAAACTCTTAATAGTGGGCTATTGTTGCCGATTGAAAGCTCCTTTTAGGTTTCATCAAAGGCTTGCAATCATTGAAAATTAACAATAATTGCGACTGGTCAGACTACTTCAGTAACTTGACTTGAATATCATAGCATATCATAAACCATGCCAAGAATTTATGTTTTAGCTTATTAGTTGTTGATAGTCGTTTATCAGTGACGCCGTAGCAACAGATAGCCGTGATTTTATTGTAATGAAAGACGCTTCGATAGTAACGGAGATATTATGTAGAGCTTAATGATGCGGGCAAAGCTACGGGTTGTAATTAGTAATAACATTATTTTTAGGGGGCAAATGTATATAATACTTACAAAATATTTCCATACAAAAACAAAGTAAAAATATTGATATAAAACTACAAACAAATTGAGACGATTAACGATAATATTGTCACAAAAATGCATCGTCCTGTTACAATAGATACAGAGCTCTATAAAAACTGCGCGGGTTGAAAACCTACAGACTGCGGGTGTATTGCAATGATATTCTATTTGGTGTATTGTTTCATTTTATTTGTTTGCTATCAACCTTACAGTAAAGCACACTGTTTCTGCGAATGAACTGTGGCTGACACAGTCTCGCGCCATGTTTGCTATCAACCTTACAGTAAAGCACACTGTTTCTGCGAATGAACTGTGGCTGACACAGTCTCGCGCCATGTTTTTCTTCTAAACATTTGCTTGTTACATATTTTTCAGGAAAAATCTTTTTCGCGAACCTCCGCCCGCACAGAGCCATGATAAATAGGTTTTGCTCCACAAGTCACGTAGGGCTCCCTTTTACTCGCGTTTAGTGGACTCATTTCTCTAGGTTAGTATGGAGGTACATAATTATATGTTTACGAAATATAGCCGTTTTAACACCATAGAGTATATTCATTCACATGTGGATAATCTTGCTAAGGATTGGATTCATAATTAATATTATGCAAATTCTGTTTTAGTAAGCCCGTTAAGCCCGTACAGTCACGGAAATACTCGACTATATCTTTTATATAAATTCTGTTTTAGTAAGCGCGTTAAGCCCGTACAGTCACGGAAATACTCGACTATATCTTTTATATAAATTCTGTTTTAGTAAGCGCGTACAGTCACGGAAATACTCGACTATATCTTTTATATAAATTCTGTTTTAGTAAGCGCGTTAAGCCCGTACAGTCACGGAAATACTCGACTATATCTTTTATATAAATTCTGTTTTAGTAAGCGCGTACAGTCACGGAAATACTCGACTATATCTTTTATATAAATTCTGTTTTAGTAAGCGCGTACAGTCACGGAAATACTCGACTATATCTATTATATAAATTCTGTTTTAGTAAGCGCGTACAGTCACGGAAATACTCGACTATATCTTTTATATAAATTCTGTTTTAGTAAGCGCGTACAGTCACGGAAATACTCGACTATATCTTTTATATAAATTCTGTTTTAGTAAGCGCGTACAGTCACGGAAATACTCGACTATATCTTTTATATAAATTCTGTTTTAGTAAGCGCGTACAGTCACGGAAATACTCGACTATATCTTTTATATAAATTCTGTTTTAGTAAGCGCGTACAGTCACGGAAATACTCGACTATATCTTTTATATAAATTCTGTTTTAGTAAGCGCGTACAGTCACGGAAATACTCGACTATATCTTTTATATAAATTCTGTTTTAGTAAGCGCGTACAGTCACGGAAATACTCGACTATATCTTTTATATAAATTCTGTTTTAGTAAGCGCGTACAGTCACGGAAATACTCGACTATATCTTTTATATAAATTCTGTTTTAGTAAGCGCGTACAGTCACGGAAATACTCGACTATATCTTTTATATAAATTCTGTTTTAGTAAGCGCGTACAGTCACGGAAATACTCGACTATATCTTTTATATAAATTCTGTTTTAGTAAGCGCGTACAGTCACGGAAATACTCGACTATATCTTTTATATAAATTCTGTTTTAGTAAGCGCGTACAGTCACGGAAATACTCGACTATATCTTTTATATAAATTCTGTTTTAGTAAGCGCGTACAGTCACGGAAATACTCGACTATATCTTTTATATAAATTCTGTTTTAGTAAGCGCGTACAGTCACGGAAATACTCGACTATATCTTTTATATAAATTCTGTTTTAGTAAGCGCGTACAGTCACGGAAATACTCGACTATATCTTTTATATAAATTCTGTTTTAGTAAGCGCGTACAGTCACGGAAATACTCGACTATATCTTTTATATAAATTCTGTTTTAGTAAGCGCGTACAGTCACGGAAATACTCGACTATATCTTTTATATAAATTCTGTTTTAGTAAGCGCGTACAGTCACGGAAATACTCGACTATATCTTTTATATAAATTCTGTTTTAGTAAGCGCGTTAAGCCCGTACAGTCACGGAAATACTCGACTATATCTTTTATATAAATTCTGTTTTAGTAAGCGCGTACAGTCACGGAAATACTCGACTATATCTTTTATATAAATTCTGTTTTAGTAAGCCCGTTAAGCCCGTACAGTCACGGAAATACTCGACTATATCTTTTATATAAATTCTGTTTTAGTAAGCGCGTACAGTCACGGAAATACTCGACTATATCTTTTATATAAATTCTGTTTTAGTAAGCGCGTTAAGCGCGTACAGTCACGGAAATACTCGACTATATCTTTTATATAAATTCTGTTTTAGTAAGCGCGTACAGTCACGGAAATACTCGACTATATCTTTTATATAAATTCTGTTTTAGTAAGCGCGTACAGTCACGGAAATACTCGACTATATCTTTTATATAAATTCTGTTTTAGTAAGCGCGTACAGTCACGGAAATACTCGACTATATCTTTTATATAAATTCTGTTTTAGTAAGCCCGTACAGTCACGGAAATACTCGACTATATCTTTTATATAAATTCTGTTTTAGTAAGCGCGTACAGTCACGGAAATACTCGACTATATCTTTTATATAAATTCTGTTTTAGTAAGCGCGTACAGTCACGGAAATACTCGACTATATCTTTTATATAAATTCTGTTTTAGTAAGCCCGTACAGTCACGGAAATACTCGACTATATCTTTTATATAAATTCTGTTTTAGTAAGCGCGTACAGTCACGGAAATACTCGACTATATCTTTTATATAAATTAATAACATATCTTTCACAACACGAGCATATATATGATACATTATTACATTACAGACATCAACAACAAATAAATAAAGAATTCCCCATACATCGTATGAGAGGAAAACCGTGAACATAATGGCAAATCATGGTCTGAAGACTCTTACTTATTCCGTTTATATAGATACTTATAAAAACCTCAGATAAAGGCAACAAGGAACTCTGAGGCAAAATCATTGATTTGAAACATAGAAGCAAAGAATGAAATAAATTGGCACATGTAATCCGTAAAGTAGGGAAATGTTAGAGACATTTTTGCCTTTAAGCTTTTTCTAACAGATGTTGCTTCCCAGATTCTCAGCTTCTTTTAACGTAATATCACATCCTTCTCGTATTCCATTAGTTTGCGAAGAACAAAGGAAGAATAGCTATTATAATTAGAAAAATAGTATCGTATGCTAACTAATAGATGTTTACAATGACATAAAGAGATTCATTGCATTGTAAAACATATCTATAGCAGTCTATTTATTCTATTAGAAAGATTCCTTAGCACATGCAGCCTTTAGAATATGTTTGTAAATAGAATTTCTTCTTATCGAATGTGAGTGGCCGACTCTGGTGTCGAGTGTTTATATTTTTTGAGAGCAGCCGTATTGTATTGTATTTACGTATTAAATAACCCAATACCAATAAAGTTTAAGAAAATAAAATTAATTAGGTAAGTAAGATAAAAAAATAATGTTACAGAAAGTTTAGAACGATATAAAAAATGTTAATTAAGTAGGTAATTACTTCTTTAATTGATTCCATACGTACCTAAGTTACATCTAAGCTTCTCTTTGTAAACTAAAAGCTTAATTATCTCTGTAAGCGTATACAATTTCATTTCAAAAATTAGGTCGTCGTAATGACCTACTTGAGTGGAGAAAAAAAATAAAAAGGCCCTCAAAGAAGCGGATACACTGACCTGTCACGACAATTTCTTGCGACCGTTTCACGAAATACTCGTGTGTCCCACGGAAAAGTTTGTAACTGACATTTTACAGTTAAAACTGTTATTATCATGGAGAAATGGTGCTTTAACTAAGAGAACTGCTAGGAAAGGAGATAGAATATTCAAATAACATTCAAATCACCAGCGTCGGGACAAATTAATATTCCTCGGAGGTGTTTCGCCGGATTAGCAGGCAGGTACACGGCGCGGCGGGTGTGAAAACAGCTTTAAAAGACTTACGTACGTATTTCAAAAATAATACCACCAAAAAGCTACAAAATCTTTCTAAGTAGGCGCGTGCGTGCATACGCTTAAAATTACTGTAGTACACACGTTTTACTTAATATGTATGACTAAATGAGATATATACATGTATCGCCCATCAAAACAGCATTAAAAATAAGTACATCTATAAATTTGTGCCCACTTCCCAGTGATGAAAATTTTGTTATTTAAATCAGATTTGCTATATAACTATTTATGACTGTTATGAATTTTATCTTATTATTCAGACATATCCATAAAATTGATCAATACATCAAGATTATCTTAAAAAAGTATTTTATAAAAATAAATGAATATACCGGCACATTGCACACAGCGTAATTAGCTCCACACCAAAGAAATGCTTGTGAATATGCTTGAATATACCTACACACGAATAGGTCTCAAGAATTAACATTAATAATATATTTAAAAAATCTTTGTAACAAACTTGTTCCTTTGTATGACAGTTTTTCAAAACAGCTCGTACTACACGCCATACGTGACACAGCTACTAATTCCCATACATATCTCATAGAATACAAACGTGTCGATTCTCAGATTCCCATAGAATGTTGAACGAGGCCGTCGATTGCCTCCAGCGTAATAACAATATTATAATTTGATGGCGTGCTCAAAACTCTTGCCGTATTCGTATAGGGTTTATGAAATAACCTATTAAATATACATTTAGGATGTTTGTACGAATGTCTACAATACAGGGGTCTGAAAATCTAATAGATATATTCTAGGTCAGCTTGTTACACCCTAAGCTTAGCAATGTTTAATATCAGGCAGGCTGTTGTCAAACGAAAAACCTATCCCACGTAAATAAAATGTTTGAAGCCCGTAGGGCGGTTTGTAAACTATCGACAACAGAGTTGGCCGCTCACATACAAAGAACAAAGCAAGAATATGTAATTATATGATATGAGCAATAGTTCTGTTGTGAAGGTAATATTTTATATTGTTTTGGTTTTAAGAGTTATAATTTAATTTTGCTGTAATTGGTTATGAAAATACTAAAGTAAGGATTAAGTAGGGGCTAAAAATCTCTGTAATAAATCTATACTAATATTATAAAACTAAAGAGTTTGTTTGTTTGAACACGCTAATCTAAAGGAACTACTGGTGCTAATTGAAAAATTATTTTTGTGTTGAACATACCATTTATCGAGGAAGGCTTTAGGCTATATAACATCACGCTGCAACTAATAGGAGCGAAGAAACAATGGAAAATGTGGAAAAAGCGGGGAAAATTATTCATCTTTGAGGGCTTCCGTTGCGTGCGCTGCGAATGCGGTTCAAAATTCAAAGAATTAATGCCCAAAATAACTATTCCACGCGGACGAAGTCGCAGGCACAACTAGTGTCATATATTTATGCACTGATATACTAAATAAATAGTTAAGTTATATTATTATTTACTTGGAACGATTATGTTATAAATTTACGCAAAAATTATAAATCTGATTCGTAATAAAAGTTTTTGAATAAAACATTACTATGAATATCAGTTAATAGAATTTCATGAGCAAAGATGCAAATATAATATTTATTGCTTTATAAGAAATTGAAATATATTTGATATGATAATTTGATTTATAAAGTTGTAGCTCCCGTGGGAAACTAGTAGCTATAGCTTCTTACAGTAACTCTGCGCTGTCAGTCGCGCTGATCCGAGGTATGAAGAAGCAATGTGATAATCCAGGTTCTTAACTTGCCGTAAGAGGGAACACATCATCAAATAAACATAGTTAAGTATGTCTTCACACTCGCAAAGTAAATATTAATACAAAGCTTAACTTTGACTTGCGTAAACCTTCAAAGGGGAGCCTTGGCTCATCAATTCCAAGTAACGACTTTCTGAAATTAGAGAAAATAGTCTGATGTTCCACATAAGATACGATAAATCCCTGTTTAAGTACGTAAAATTTACTCAGTTTCAATGAGATTATAATCACAAAGAGTTTGGCATTTTAAGAAAAACCATCATACCTAGTACCTACTCTTTGATGTTTTTATATATTAGGTAAGGAAGCAAAAAAGCTATATTATCGTCAACAGCGACCGTGTTACAAGTCACACTAGAAGTACAGTAAAGTTCCTCTCAGTGCCCAAATTAACTTCCGAAAAGGTTATAAGTAAATTGTAGAATGTACAAACCACGTAGCAAACTACTAAGGTACTTACCGAGAACAGAGCCGGTACAGTAATTCACAAAGTTTAGTGAAACACGTTTCAGAAACTTCGAGAAACAGTGTCCAAAACACTGTTCATAAATAGAGCGTTTCTTTGGGATTACCTACACTTGCTTGTACCACTTGCGCTAGATATTTTGCCAGAACAACAACTTGGAAACTGATACGGAATTGCAGGAAAATTTTGTCGTATTAAAATTTGGCAAAATAATAAATAGCTTTACTGAATGTGCCTTCAAGAGTACAGTGAATTAGCATTTATAGTGATAATTAGCTTCTGAAAATAACACTCAAAGTGATCTCCACTTGGCCTAGGCCCTTGGTTTTCATTTAAATGACCAAAATTCTTAAAATTTCGAGAAAAACAAACGTTTTAAAAAATAAAAATAATAAATATTTCAGGACATATCACACAGCGCCATCTAGCCCCACACTAAGCAAACAAGTAATATCCATTTCCAGCCGTATCTTTCAATCAGAAAACAGCATCAAATAGCTAAGTGGCTTATTCATTTATAAAATATCTGTCTCTCAAATAACTCGATTGCTCTTTTATATAGCACATTCTAATAAAAACTCCGTATTCAAAGTATCGCAGTATTTATAAAAAAAATGCTAAACTACGCTTGGTGGAACGGTTTCATAAGAACTGTTGCCTTCATTTTGACCTCTCACAAATTTCTGGATAAGTAGATACCTCTAAAAATGTGTTGTCTTAATTTTGAAAGCAGCACCACTGTAGTAGGTATACTAGATTTTAAATATAATAATATATTTTATAATAGACACCACCTACCTTTAAAACTATTGATAGACTAATGAAGTCTAAGATTTTTGTTTGAAGTATGTTCACTTGGGTAGTTCCGGCAGACAACCAACACTTGTATCCAAGAACCTCAGGTACCTATGACAATAGAATGCCTTATGTAATTGGCGCAATGTTGGGTCTTGTTTAATGAACCAATTTCAACGACTTCGTTGTTTTCAGAATCGGTACGAATTTATTCAAGACACATTTCAAAACGAACCAAATTTGCGTTTCTATGAAGTTTCTCTATTAACGGTAAGAAAATGAATTAAAATCCCAAGTTGTCTTGTACTTTGTGATGATATAAAGGCAACACATCTCTATAATTCTAATAAAAGAGATGTACGTATTTATGTCAAATCAATGAAAGTACAAAGAAGCGTGTCAGATGTAGTGCAACTAACACTTTAAAGCTAACAAGCACACTAATTATTATGAAACTATAGTTAAACATACAAACTGATTTACCAGCCTACAGTATTGTAGGCTAAGCACACACACGCTCACACCAGGTAAACACATACATGCTCTCTCAATCTCTCTCTCTCTCTCACACACACACACCCACACACACACACACACACACACACAGACACACACTCACACATAAAGTGTCTTGCTGTAGAATTATTTAAAGAACATAGCCGGAACTTTAAACTTAATTTACTCTAATGTACGTTTTGTGATAATGTCAATTATAATTTGATAAAATCAAAAGGTTCGCACCACTTTTTAGTAAGCGCATCTTGAAGTGGGCGCCTGCGATACAGGTTTCGTACCCAGTGCAGGGCTCACCAGAACAAGTTAATGTAAATAGGCTTAATATACAATTAAGTTAGCTTAAGGTTTGTAACTGCTTTTGTTTAATAAATAAATTTGAATTGGAATTTGAATTTGATTTCAACAAACTAAATTCTGATTATAATTATATATTTCATAGATTCCATTCCAAACGTGATATTAGGAACAATTTTATAACGAGTCACACTGCGTATATAATAATAATGTACTCGTATGTTACTATGTACATAGCTACATGTGTATGTATGTACATAATGGTTCAATAGCGTTTGGATATAGGCTTCGCCTTGATTATCAAGTTCCATGTAAACCCAATTATTCCTGAACAAGTAGATAATTAAGACCTTTACCAATACGCCTCATTCTGTTAGTAAACTAGCTGTGTTACATGACTTTACACACGCTCTATTTCTGAATATGCAAAAATCTAGTAATCTATTGATGTTTTTTTATTGATTTTAATGAAAAGTAAAGTGTCCGTGTTACCTTCTAATAACTTGTTGATAAGTGATTAGTGACTGTCCGCAACTTCATCCGCGTTATTTAGGAATAATCTCGGGTCCCTATACCACCAGTACAACAAAAATGACGACGATGCGTCACTCCGTTGTACCGTAATAATGAGGACAAACATAACTCAATATTTTTTAGTCAGATATCATTGAACTAAGTTAGAATGGTACTTTAGCAAATAGGCGCTTGTATAAAATCCCCCAACAAACTTGCGCCGAAGGGCTTTTTATTACAACAATGCTTCGCAATTATTGAGGGCATCTATTCTAGCTGCCAACATGAAACTCTAATTGGTATCCGGACACCCGGACCAATATTCAGAATATATCTACAGATGGGTATCAACGCCTATTTGCGTACATAGATATTCATTATTTGATAAATTTAAAAAAGTAGACGACTTAAGTATATTATGAACCTACATATTTTTTAATTCTTTCCACTTTTTTCACAAGGACAGGGAAAGCGACTGTACCAAACGCCTGAGATAAATCTATAAGTTCCTATGTCTGTATGTACATACTTAATTACTTATGCTTAGATCTTTAAGTATACACAATGGGGTACAAGCCTGAAATAAATAACTTTTTTTATTATTTTGATGTAGTTTTTTTTCATAGGTAGAGTGATTCAAGATGAATGTTTATATGTATCATAATACATGTGAAGCCACGGGCAAAAGCTAGTGGTATACTAAAGTGGACTTAAAAAATACCACGTAAATTACCAATGTTCATTATAATTACATAAGCCTGTACATGTATTTGTTTCCGTCAGTCGGATTACACTGGATCCCTGGCCCCGGCCGGCCGCGGCGCCTTGTCTCGCCTCGTCTTAAAACATCACAGCTTGTCAGTTCCTGTGATAGCATAGATAGTAGCTGGCTATAGCTATAACGGAAACTAACAGCTATTAGATTAGCAGACTGGCCTCGAAAATAATTTATAGTTATTGTAAAGGTTTCGGTTTAGCGGGTTTTTTTTACACTAAATAGGCTTACGTTTGACTATAGGTCTGTACTTATACTTGATTGATCTAAGGGTTGAGAGGTTTGAGATAGTACAGTTATTAAACAAGCATTGATGCGGATATAAACGGATAAGGTTATTTACAAACCACTGCTAAACTAATTATTATTTCAGCTCTGATTTTAAATATGAAATTTGTAGCTAGGTACTATGTTTCTTTTTTACTAGCTGTGCCAGCGACTTCGTCCGCGTGGAATAGTTATGATCATAAAAACGGTTCTAGTGAAATTATCTTAAAAGATAGACGTATACTGTCACTGACATTTTGTTAGATCATTTCAAGAGGAATAATTCTTTCATACATATTTTTTTGATATCTTGAACCGTTTTCGCAGCGTACGCAACGGAAGCCCTCAAAGATGAATAATTTTTCCCGTTTTTTTCTACATTTTCCATTGTTTCTTCGCTCCTAGTAGTTGCAGCGTGATGTTATATAGCCTAAAGCCTTCCTCGATAAATGGTCTATTTAACACAAAAATATTTTTTCAATTCGTACCAGTAGTTCCTGAGATTAGCGCGTTCAAACAAACAAACTCTTCAGCTTTATAATATTAGTATAGATAAGTATAGATTTCGCACACTACATTCATAGTAAGTATGTCCTTTCACATCAATTATAGCTCATGATAATGATAGCCGCTTCCCTACATTTTTCTTCCTCATAACAAATTAATCTTTCCTGCATAACAAACATTCTAGCACACTACATTTGCTATAAATACAATATTAATTTAGCCTCAGTGAGCCATTTCCATCGTCGTCCATTCGTCAGTGCTAAGTATAACATCCAAGGAGGAATGTCCACAATACATCAGAGGCGCGTATCAAATAAAAGTAGGTTGTGGTGGCTGGGACCTGCAGCGATTAATCTGCCCGACATGTACCTACGACCCAGCACCATCAATCCTGCAATACGATCCTAAAAACACTCGATTTCACGAACAAACTCATGACATTTTCCTTTCAATACTTTTTCCTTTTTTAGTCGCTCCTTGCTTTGCGCGGAGCAAACAATAAAGGCTTTAGATGTTTGACTAACACGTTTTGAACCCGCGACCCATCTATGAAGTTTTAATCCCGAGTTCCCGCCGGCAGAATGGGGGTGTATTTTATGTTTGTCTTTGACGCAGCTAGCGGCGGAGCTCTGATTTTGAAGCGATAGTTAATTGAAAACCAAGACTGCTTTATTCGTTTTCTCGATGCTATTTTTCTGCTTCCTTGTAATGCTAGTAGTAGGTAAGAAAGACGTTAAAAACTGTAAAATACTCAAGAAAAAACCGATTACGCAAACCAGTTGGGAAATCGATTTGCTCACTGAAATATAGTTATTTTAGCGAGAAAACATTCTTATTTTAAAAACTATGAATTGACCACAAAATTACTCGCTGGAAAGAAAGCTTCTTGCTTGCGTTTCCAGTCATGCATAACTGATTACCTCTTTACAAAAAGTTTCAAAAGAATAATAGAGGCGAGAGCATTAAGTATTTATGTGATACCATCTCCGAATGCAGCTAGGCAGTGTTGCAATATGCGAAAATTACAAACACATTATCCACAGTTTCCCTTTCATTATTTCCCGTAGATCGTTATCGGTAAATTGGCAAGCGGTGGAACAATGAATGTTTACATTAAAGTAACGAACATAACATAACCGAGAGTACCGGCATTAGTATTCGTAACAAATATTAATTATTATGAACGTCGGAATTAGTTCGATGAATTCCAAATTGGGTAGAGTGGATGTAAATTAGTGATGTGAATTGCATCGACCTGTGTCCAGCCACCGGCACAGCATTAATGCTGCCAGTATTATGCAAACTTTATTAATGTAAACGAACCCCCGCCCAAATTTTAATCAGGTGCTAGTGTGGACATCGCTTTATATTTACATGGAAATGCGCATCGCTTTATCGCGTAATTTATGATTTTATACCCTAGTGATGATAAAATTGTGGATCATGGAATTCCAATTGAAAATCAGACAATTCCAGCAATAATTGGTATATATAAAGGCATTCAGCCGGATAAAATGCTCAATAACGCATACAAACGATGCAAAGTGCAGTCAGCCCAACACACGGAGGTATTTGTTGATTTAAATCAATGTATTGATATCATTCAGCGGCACTTCAAGCATTACAATACACGCATGTCATTAAATCGAATAAAACTCAACGAAAATGTCATACATAACTTTTAAAATACGAACTCAGTAAAATAAATTCTACTTATGTTAACTCCTCCTAACTACCTTACTTCGGGTTTCTACTTACATGTATAAAAAACACATCTATGAAAGTGCGAAAACGTATAAAATAAAACTAACAAAATAAAATATAACATGCGAATAGGCGACATAAAAAAACAATTTTCCAAATGGACAAACATAAGAAATTACTTACCGACTTTCGCCGCGAAGAAGAAGAAAAATAACAAAACAGTGTCCCACCGCATTTTCCTCGTCATTATATTTATTCAGTTCACAAAACCATATCAAAACGTCAACTTTGCGTAAAACACATTCTTATTGCGATGTTCAATTGTTTATAGCTACCACAATACACGATTAATTTTAAATCAATGTAAAGTTTAATCACACAACACTATAAAACACTTAAGAAAAAGTTTCTAATCGAAATTTAAATAAAGAATAATGTCATAAATAGTTCGCATAAGTCACTGGTCGTAAAAGACGAAATATGAAAAAGTTTGCATGAGTTTGTGCGCGAGCGTGCGCCCCGCGGAGCCGGTAAAGTTCGGAATGGCGCGTAAGTATCGTAAAGGCAGCACACGGTGTGATCGACCCCACCGGAACCACAGTCGGTAGGCGCGCGACTGACGGCCCATGTGCACCGCACCGAAACATGCCCGACACCTTACAACTCTAGTCGACCCTTATCACAAGGGAATAGAGTTCACAATCGGTCGTATTCTAAGGCTTCTATTCTAATGATAATGTTCATAGTTTTATAGAGCGTACGCATTGTAAGCATGGGTCCTATTGAAGCCATTGTAACGGAAGGCGATCAGAAAAAACAATGCGTTTCGGACAAAAAGTCAAACGGTGATAAAGATGTTACGTTACGCAGGACTTTGGAATTCGCTGACAATAGCTTGTAGTACGAGAAATATGGCCAAGGGATTAAAGAAAGAAGTTTTGTTAAAAAATGTTATTTATTGAAAGGAATGGGCGATGACATCACATTGACACGTAATTTGGATTATTTACAGGGGATTTGGTGGCACTTATTTATTTCGAACACAATATAGGTATTTTGTTCTACTTATTTTAAGTGATATATGTAATTATTTAAACAGTTTAATATGACAATGCGTTATAATCATGGCGTAATATCACTTTAGGTTGCCGCGAGTGGGTTTAGGACTCAGTGCCTTGTGTATCTGTTACAAGGAGATAGTCAAGGCTATTCATAGAGATACAGCACGTATTTATTAAAAATTTGTTGGCGCATTAATTAATTAATTATAATTAGTATTTTTTATTGATTATACAAAATGGTACTTACAAACTTATTCTGCTAATAAAATCTGTTTTTGAAAATAAAATAAAATTGTACGTTGAAAAAATTCAGCTTAGCAAAAAGAATATAAAACAATAAATACATACGTACATATAAAACATTACAATATGTCTATTGTGTGCGTTTTGGGTACATTATAACAATCCATGTTTTAATTAAAACAACTTTAAAGCAGTCAAGCTCAATTGAAAAAAAAATAGAAGTCGTAAAAGAACAATTAAATCTATTTACCTATCTAATATCTTTTACACATTATCTACATCACATGTAGATGCCAATTTTAAGCACGGTCACCCATCCGAAGACTGACCGCGATGGCAGTTGCTTAAATTTTGTGGTACTAAATAAATATGTACTATTTAAGTTCATACACTCATATTCAAAGGCCTGAGGTTCCTGTGATTCTGCAAGCATTTGACAGAACAGAACTGGTACTTGTTGTATTCGAAGGGCGCCTTCGGTAACGCTGAGCCACAGAGGAAGCAACGTTTCTCTTCAGCTTTTGTCTGTAAAGAAATAAATTGTATTGATATACTCATGTTGTGCATGTTTTTTTTACTAAAGTGACATCTCCTTTTTCATTTTCGATTAACAAATATAAATTAGCAGCACTATATTTCTATAATTGCATTTTGTTCCAAGTTTCACCTCCCTGGTATAAAGCCAAAAATAATTTTATTGGGAAAGGCGCCATCTAGCGAAATTCCTCTACACTACATGATAAAGTTGCAAACCTACCTTCTGTTCATCAGTGAGTTGTAGGAACTTGTTGGTCTTGACCTTCTCGGCTTGTTTTTCTTTCTCCCTCTGTCGTTTGGCGCGCTTCTGTTGTGCTTTCTTCTCCTTCTCTAGTTCAAGGAGCTCGGGGGTCAGCGGCCCGGGGATTTGGGACTAGGCACATATATATGTTAGGTAAGCATTGTTTATGATGTTTCGTTAGTAAGAACTAGACGGGCCGTCTGATGGTGAGTTAAGTATTTTTTCTCAAAAAGAAACCATGATGGGATAGCCATTGTTTTTTAAAAGTGTATCAAAATATTATGTGAATTTAGATGACTTTAAATGGCGCATTCGTTTCCGATTGAAAACTTTTCGCCGTGAGAATTGAACAGCAGATGCAGCTGTCGTTAATACGGCAACTAGGGTAGTTTCTCATTTCTGCAAGATATGTATTTGTGGATGGCTTAGATTTTATTCTATACTTTTTAAATAGTCAAATATGTCCGGCTCAATCTATTTCAGTCTATGATAGACTTATCGGCGGTAACTTTACAAAACTAGGTTATATAAGTACTTCACCACAGTTCGTCTTTGATTCATTACGCAACATTTATCTACTAGGAGTGATATTAGTAGTAATATAGTAATAGGCATACGGAGTGGCAGAGTCAGTGTTTAATTAAATTCTTTTAAATATGTAAATAATGATTAAATAATAACCTTTTTTTTATTCAATTGACATTTAGGGGCTTTAACTAAACATTTATGCAGCCCCCTCGTAGCCTAATAACAATTACATTTACTTAATATACCTACTTATAATAAGTACTATATTAATTCTAGAAGTAGATTAACTAGCTAATCCGATCCCACTAAAATCCGTGGCAAGGTTTTTGGACGATCTACGGCCCGCAGATAGGCTTCTACCTGGCCGAAAGTAATAACCTTAGTGGCTAATCAGCGTTCGACTTAACTCGTTTAAATATAGTATTAATAAATACCTTAGCATAGTTATATTTGTCCGGGTACTGCGCCTGGAAGAGCCTGAACGCGAGGCGGGTGTGCGCGTGCGCGGCGGCGTACGGCGTCTGCAGCTGGTGGTTCTTGGCGCACGGGTCGCCGCCCGCGCGCAGGAGCGAGCTGGACCAAGATATGTGGCTTAGACGGCTGGTACACGAGTGTGAGCGAGACGGATATATGTCTGTTGTTTCTACGCATTTTTTTTTATATATATTTTGTTTTCCATCTGATAAACAGATGTGGACTGTGCAATTTTTACACATTGAAACATAATATAACTTTTCGGAAGTTTGATGCTTAAATAAAATCATCCAGAATGCTAGAACTAAATAAAGCAAATGACGTGAACCAGATGGAAATGCATATTGTTAAAATTCGATTACACTAAGTTGATATGTTTGGAAACATAAATTTTATCTAATTCAGAAGCCAGTGTCTTACAAATACTTGTCTTTATATTTTATGTCCATAAATAAAATGATTGACCTGTGCTTTCTAATAAATATTTGGTCTTTTATGTGATTCGGTGGATACTAAATTTCATAAGAACCTTTTGAAATCTCCTCAAAATTCATTTCAGTCCCTTAAAGATTTCTCTCGTAAGAACTCTTAAGAAATTGGTCACTTGTAAATTGGTCTCTTGTTAACTGGTTCTTGTAAAGTAAGTGGTATGTAATGTTACTCACGTGACCATATCAGGTTTGGCAGCAATGGCCGCTTTATGCAAGGCAGTGTTTCCGTCGGCCGGGTCGGGCAGGTTGCACGCCGCCTGCACGTCGCCCTCGTACGACTCCAGGATGGGCTCCAAGGAAGACTCTTCTGTAGTCGATATGGCTTTCCATAGCTGAAATATAATGTATGTACATCTGTTTAGATTACAGATACATAAAAAAACCGGGACGTTGCACACAGCGCCATCTAGCCCCACACTAAGCAAACACACGTGTCGTGGGTACTAGAACGGATATAATACTTATATACTTTTCTTTTGTAAATACATACTTATTATAGTACCTACATACAAACGACCAGCCAAGTAATTATAAATTTTAAAGTTCATAAATACTTGTGTCATGCGGGAATGTAACCCGCAACCCCTAGATTAGAAGGCGAAGCCACTACCAAGTAAGCTAACAGGCCAGTCAAACATGTATACGAGATAAAGACCTGCGCCGGTAAATACATGAACCGTGGTTTCTGCGACACAGGGCGTTCCTAGTGCAGAACCCACAGGGGTAAAAGATGCGGTGATCTTAGCTAGATAAGTCAAACAAGTTAATTGCAATGGTAAATAAATTATACTTATTTTGATTAGTCCTGAATAGTGTTCAAATGTGTTGATTATTATTTGAGACTGCTTGGATTTGTTTTTAGCAGAATGGATAATATTAATGCGGAAATCATAAATTACCTTTTTAATATTTGCAGGCACTGTAGGTGGCGCGGGAGGAGGCATCAATTTCTTGTCTTGTTTCTGTTTCTCTCGTTCTTCATCCTTCTCTTTCTTTTTACTTTCCTTCTTTTTCCTTACTTCTGAGGTTACTGTCAGTTTCTTTTCCTCTTCGTCTGTTTCTGTAAAACAAATGATCCAAATAAAGATTAGGAGTGTTTTTTGGTCTGTTTGTCTCTATTTGACGTCTCAACAGAGCGACGGATCTTCATGATTTATTGACTGATGGATTAGGATCGGCATCGAAGACGCAGACATTGACTAAATTTTTTTTAAGCGGTGGACACTCAATTACTGTAAATGTACCTGAGCAAGCGGAGCTAGCGACGGAGCAGTCGTTGATCTCGCTGACGAGGTCTTTCCTGGAGCGAGTGATGTTCCCGCCGCCGCGGCCGTGCTGGGAGAGCGTGCGGGTCCAGTCCGCGGGCGTGTCGCTGTCGATGTAGCTGGGACCCTCGTCCTCGCTGGACAGCTGGCTGGGGAGCTCGCGGGGCGCGCGCTCTCTGGACATAACACATAGCTATGTTGTCAATGTTATCTAAATATATAAAACTCAAAGGTGACTGACTGAGTGATATAGTGATCTATCAACGCACAGCCCAAACCACTGGACGGATTGGGCTGCAATTTGAAATGAAGGTAGATGTTATGACGTAGGCATCCGCTAAGAAAGGATTTTTGGAAATGCCACTTTTAAAGGGGTGAAATAGGGGATGCAAGTTTAACTTCTTAATGCGAGCGAAGCCGCGAGCACCCACTAGTAAAGCATAAGTTTGTTGACAATATTTGCGTGATTTTTCGTGAGTTATCATAGCCATCACTATCACCAAAGTCGGAAGAAATCCTCTAAGGCCATAAGGCCGTCTAATTTGCAGCACTTTATTTGAAGTTGACCTATGTTGTGTTTTGATGCACATCACGTAAAGATATATTCTATTTTATAATTCTGTGTTGCTTAGTTGTTAAGTGCATTTAGAAATATTAAAAATATGTACCTATTGTGTAGGGGTGATCATGTCTCCTCATATTTTATTACAGATTATCACGAAATTCACTCATTAAATAGTGTTGAGACCATAAGTAATTAGTCACTTAACAAAATACCTTGATTTCGCTCTGTCGATAGGTTTCCCCGTAGGACTGATTTTGACAGGCTTCTTTTTAGGCTCTATACTAGTGTCGGACCCGGATTTGGTCGCCGGCTTCGTGAACGAACCGATGAGAGCCTTCTGGAACAACTCCATAGAGTCTGGAATGCAATGATAAATGTGTAAATGAAGGATTTAATTTCAAAAGTTATCTTAATTTTTTTATTGAATATTTAAATGTTTGAGTGCATGTGTAAAATTATGGTCAAAACCAAAAATAAACAATAATACGAAGAGAACATACAATTGTACTACTCTGAAATTACTATTATTAATTATTATGCATATTTTTTGTAGGTCTTATGGAAAATTTAAAATCTCTCTTTAGAAGTCGTTAAAAAACATGCGCGTATAAATACATTCCCAACCAGTAACAGTGCGCCAGCACACAGCCACATTACATAAATTTCCCGACCGATAACAGTATGACTGAGGGTTGTGACTGGTTCGGAAATAAGCAAACATATACTAACCATAGACCTCCAAGCTGGCAATAGTCTCGTGCACTCGTTGCACCTCCTTGTAGGTAGGCTTCCTGGTGGGGAAGGGCAACACTCGCAGCCTCGTGTCGTCCTTACTGAGCGGCGAGTGCTTGCCGAAGATGGCGGCCTGGTTCAGAGAGCCCACCGCTCGGTACAGGATCAGGGAGCAGCCGAGCAGGTCCTCCGCCCAGCCTGAGATTATTTCTTGGACGTGCTGGAAATGAGAACAAGGCTTTTTTTTACTTTTCCTGTTTTACTGATCAGTTTATTTACTTTCCTCTGGCTTCACTAAAACTCACCTGTTATACTAACAAACATGCTACTTACGATCTTGTATGCGAGCCTGGAAGCGGGTGTGCGGAGGGTTATGAACATTGTAGTTGACGAGGGCGATACAGACACAAATAATTAAGTCTAAAATTCAGCATGTGGTAATTAATGTACATTGTAAAGTTTATCTACTCATTTGATCTATTTCTAGGCTGGATTTACCTGAAGTGTAGGAAGATCTCTGCGATAGGAGAGAGTTGGAAAACATCAGAAACAGAAGTAGGATTATTGGTATAAAAAGGATGATGTTTGAGTACTACAATGAGCTGTAGTTGGCTAATGATGATGATGACTCACCTCTAGGAACTTGGCCTGGTTGTACCGCCGCAGCGAGGCGCCGGCGGAGCGCGGCGCGTTCCCGCGGGAGTCGCGCGTGGCCTGCGCCGCGCCCTGCCCGCGCCGGGACGTGTACGAGTGGAAGGTTTTGTGTACTACTGCAGCGCCACCTGGAGGGAGACAATGGTTGAGCAAGGCTACAGCAGGAAATCACTGTATCTTGGTCCAAGTTTCTAGGACCCGCACTGAGAGTTTCGTCTCGATGTGCGTTCTGTGAACTTTTGTAACTCCTAGCCAGACTTCCTGTTTCCCACGATCTATGCACAAAAGCAGGATGCCTGTGCAGGACTCGTCGCCCCCACCTTATTACCCCCACCGTAGACCCAATTTGTTGTTTTTTTAGGGTTCCGTACTAGGGTATAGAACCGGGAAATCCCGGTACCGAAAATCCCGGGAATTCCGGGAATTCGGGTACTGGCCAAGAACCGGGAAATGCAAAATTATTTCCCGGTACTTTCGGGATTTTCGGTACCAACTTTTTTTCTTATCACACCTTCCTTAAAGCACAATTTAGCGCAACACAAGTGTGTTCAGCGATGTTTTTATAATATTTCAGTAAGAATTAACCATATCGGAAAGTATTTAGCATTTAGATTTACCTTATTTTCACCGTAAACTAAGCCAACAGAGTACAGACTTAAGTTACAGCAAAAAGCAATTTAAAAATACGTCCTAAGCTGTGTAGTGCAGGTTAAGGAGATCTACAATAAAACAATAGACTACACTACAATGAAAACCGACCGCGCGGCACTCCGCGGCAGCCATTTTGTTGTCCATCTTTCTTTTGCAACCGTTAGTCGCATTCCAACAAGTGATGTGATAGTGATAAGGTGTCGGTCGTGGTGTGGTGTTTTTTGTCGTGAACTTCAAATGTATTGATTGTGGTAAGTATTAAGTACACACTGAATTAAATATTTTGAAGAATATTATTAATCACAACTGTTATAGGTATAAATAACTTTTAACAGATAAAATTAAATTCTTATGTTACTCTTTCTAGTAGGTATCATCAAATAAATCAAGTAAATTTTGGTTGGTTTAGGTTTCTCTATGTTTCGTTTTACATATACCGTATCCCTATCCGCATACGTTCTGCGTCGCATTACGCTATTTTTAAATAAAATAAAATTAATAAGATGTCAAAATTTGTGAGAACTACTGCAGTTGCCTACTTTTTATTATCTCCTTATCAGGAACCGACCGGGGATTCTAGGAATTTCGTTCTTTTGTATACCAAATGTAATTAAAGCCTGGATTATCTATATTATGTCATCTAGTAGATGTTTTGTTTTCATATTTTACCTGCTAATGCAACGTAGTAAATATAATATAGTAAATTAGATGCAAATATATTGCTCATCACATATTAAATTAACCTATAATTGGTTTTAGGGAATGGATTTCGAAACAATCAACAGCAAGGCCAATGACAAGTCGTCGGTATGGCACTATTTTCCTCGCGCTAAGGATAATAATTCTGCAAAATGTATAATGTGCCAACGTGTTTTGAAATGTACTGGAGGAAGCACAAGTGGACTACAAAAACACATCAAAACCAAACATTATGAAATTAATAAAGCTGAGGCAGTTAATGAGCAGCTAGCGCAGTCACAAAGCAGCATTGAAGATTTTGCGGTTCCATCGACGAGCAAAGAAGTAAAACCTAAAAAAAAAAAGGAAACTGACAGACTTTTTCTCATCAGATTCTAACCCATCATTAGAAACTGTGATTTCTCGCATGACGGCTTTGGACGGACTTCCATTCCGAAATTTTATAGAAAGTGACGACCAAAGAATGCTTTTCCAGAAATCAGGCTATGACCTGCCGAAATCCGCAGATACAATAAGAAATATTGTTGTCAAAGAAGCAGACAATATAAAAAGGCAACTCACGAACGAGATAGAGAGTCTTTTGAAAAAAGGTTACAGGTTTTTTTATTACTTTCGTTAAACGAAAAATATTGTTGATTTTAACAGTGTTCATAAATATATATTTGATTTTGCACATAAAATAGTAGTTTTTGTCATTTCCCTTTAAAAAAACAGCTTTTAGGAACATTTTTATAAAAAAATATGTCAGTACCGAAAATCCCGGGAAATCCCGGTGCCATTTTGCGAAATCCCGAAAATCCCGGTTCTTAAAATCGGTACCGGTTCTCGATTCCCTAGTTCCGTACCGTACCTCAAAAGGAAAAAACGGAACCCTTATAGGATCACTTTGTTGTCCGTCTGTCCGTCCGTCCGTCCGTCTGTCAAGACCCTTTTTCTCAGGAACGCGTAGAGGTATGAAGCTGAAATTTATATCAATTACTCAGGTCTACTGTCCCTTGAAGCTGTGAAAAAATCAAACTTCTAAGCCAACGCAATCAAAAGATACAGCCATTTATGCCGCAAATTTTCGACACTTGCAAGGGAATCAAAACCTACAGGGTGCTTCCCGTGAACTCAGAATCTTGAAATTTGGTACGAAGCAACGTCTTATAGCATAGATAAAGGAAAAATTACGAAAACCATAAATTTTTAGTTACATCACAAAATATTTAACCTTGCAGGTTTGTACGGAACCCTCGGTGCGCGAGTCCGACTCGCACTTGGCCGGTTTTTTTTTAAATAACACTTATCATGAGTTTGGTACAAATATTTTAAATAATCGGATTTTTCTCGATAAGGTTTATAATAGCAGCACTACTACTTGACACTCTCATGCCAATTAAATCTGTGTATTTACCTGAGAAGACAGCCCCCGCGAAGTGTCCGCCGGAGAGCATGACGACGGCCCAGCGCTGCGCGCCCGGCGCCGCCAGCCGCCGGCAGCGAGACACCCACGCGCTGCCGTCGCCGTCTGTTGAGAGCTCCTCCTGCAAATACATAGATAGGTAGATACATTAATACTTTAATGGACACACAAATGAAATAAAACATAATACAAACAAGAGATTTTTTTAATAGAGATTTATTTAGTGTTAAGTTATATAAATGATTATTGTAATATACGACGTACCTATTGTAGCGCAATATTATAAGGTCAATGAATATCTTTGAACCAATTTTCTTACTACTATGATAGTATACTTACATGTAAGTGTACACACCATATTTCGTCGTGTAATAAACCATAACCATAAAAATGACAGGAGAAGTCCCGGATATAGAGTTAAAAATAGATTTGACACATAATAAGCCAATTAAATGTAAGCCGTACAGATTACCGGAACCGGAAAGGAAATTTTTGAAAGAAACGGTCGAACAATGGATACAACAAGGAGTTTGCAGACAGTCAGACTCACCATATGCTGCTCCGATGTTTGTAGTTGAACAGAAGCAACATTCTACGACCCCATATAGACCAGTTGTGGATTACTCGAAGACCATAAATCCCATTACAAAAGTCGATGTCCAGCCCATAGAACGAATGGAAGATATTGTGAGTAAAATATCAGAATTTGTATATAAATTTAAAATTGATATTTATCATGCTAATCATAACATTAAAATCAGAGAAGGAGACATTTACAAAACTGCAGTGATTACACAAGACTACCTGTACTGTAGAACTTATGAGAGTTATGTTTGGTTGGGTTGGAGGACCAGCAATCATGTCTAAAGTTATAAATGCAACATATGGAAGTTTATATGATGACGGGATAAGGTTATACTTTGATGATATAACTGGAGGAGCAAATTCTATTGAAGCTTTGAAGGATATTTTGCATAGAGTATTAACCGCCACAAGAGAAAAAAAAATTAAAACTCAATAAAGACAAATGTATATTCATAACAAATGAATTAACATTATTTGGACGAATAATAGGATATCGAGAACAAAGGCCAGATCCCAACAGTACAATGGCAGTACAAAGATATACAACATTGAATACCATAACTGAAGTAAGATCATTTTTGGGATTCACAAATGTTTTTAGAAAGTACATACAAAATTATGCAATCATCGCAAAACCATTAAATGATATACTTACTCAAGAAAAATCATACAGAAAATGACACTATTGAGAAGAAAAAGGCAAATAAAAATAAAAAGATACAACTTACAGGAGAGCAACAGCAAGCCTTTGAAAACTTAAAAAACTGTGTAACTAATGCACCAATTTTAGCTTATTTTCAGCAAGGTGCCGAGACGATTGTAGAAACTGATAGTAGCTACCTTGGAATAGCCGCAAGTTTACTTCAAATACAAAATGGAGAAAAGAAAGTCATCGAATATGCCAGCCGATGTTTAAAGGATGCTGAAACGAGATACCACATTAACGAACTTGAGGTAACAGCAGTACATTGGGCAATCGTGAGTAGATTCAGAATATATTTATTGGGACATAAATTTACATTAATAACAGACAGTTATTCAACAGCATATATTATAAACAGATCAAAATTAAATAGAAAGTTTGCTAGATATGTCATTGATTTAGCATCATTTGATTTTACGCCTGTACACAGACCAGGTAAACAGAATGTTATTGCAGATCATTTGTCACGATACCCATTACAAGATATATGCATGGCAATAATTGCAACTAGCAGCGATGAAAAATTAAAATTAGCACAAAACTCTGATAATTTCATCAAAGTGATATGTTCTAAATTGAGTTCCCATGAGAACACACATCATATACAACAGATCAAAAAGTCATTTAAGTTTGAAAATGGCATATTACTTCACATAAATGAAGCAGAACTATTTTATAAAGAAAAAATTGTAGTTCCACAGAATCTCAGGTCAACAATTATGAAAATAGCACACGATGAAAGTGGTAATCTCGAATACAGAACAACTATGGAGAGAGTCAAGCAGAAATATTGGTGGAAGACGATGAGAAAAGACATTAAAGGATACACAAAGGCATGCGTCACCTGTGCAGCAACGAACAGACGCGCCAAACTTGCATATGGACTAATGGGTAAACGAAGCATTCCTAAAAATCCAATGGAGATCATATCAGCTGACCACATAGTTGCATTACCTCAGACAGAAGCAGGTAACACTTATATTATTGTTAACATAGATCATGCGACAAGGTTCATATTTGCAAAATCAACATGTTCATTATCAGCAAATGATGTAATGGAAACCATTGAAAATGATATAATTTTCCGTTATGGACCACCATTGACATATATATCGGATTAGGCACCATGTTTCATGAGCCATAGTACACAAAAAAAATTCAATAAGTATGGCATAGAGCACTTACCTACCACACCATACACACCACAAAGTAATGGACTCGTAGAAAGGGCAAATGCTACAATTGTCACAGTACTGACAAAAATGGCATTCGAAAATGAGAAAGATTGGGATAAATTGTTAGCCATGGCAACGCTATGCATAAATACAGCTAAACAACATACTACCGGATATTCACCAATTTATTTTATTACATGGTTTTCACCCAAGAATTTCACCAAATGAGATATTAATTGGCACAATTATACCAGCAATGGAACGTGATAATCAACTAGATTATCTTTCAGAAGCAACAAACACTGCGTTACAAAATATAGACACTGCAAATTCGAAAAATAAAGCAAGATTTGACTCGCAGAGGATTGACCATGATCTTCAAATAAATGATTATGTAATGTATCAATGGCCACAAGCCACAGACGCCAAATTTAAACCCAAGTTCAAAGGGCCATATCAGATAATCAAGAAAATTGGATCAGTATGCGACAAAATACAGAATGTTCGTCAGCCTACCAAGAAGAAAATTGTACATGTTATGTTCCTGAAACCATTAATCCCTCCCCCTAATCTAGATTCTATTTCAGATATTTCAGGTAATAACAATCATATGGATACAAATAGTACGTATACACATACCCATGATGATGACAACGACACACATGATGACAACAATACTCATGATGATTACAACACCAATGATGATGAAGGCAGGATCCAATTTGTGACCAGAGGAGGTCGCATTACAAAGAAACCAAGAAGATATAACATATAAAGTTGGACTAGTATGATTCTGTACAAGAAGAAACACATTTATAGTTATGTACATATGTGAATAGTTTTCTTGTGAAACAATAGTGAAAGAGACTATCTACAATAAGAAGTGTTAATTTAAGATTTATATAGTACCTACCTATATGAGATTTATAATGTTTAAGATTATGTATTAAGTAACTTATAGATGTGTATTTGTAAATAGATAGTAAACTGAGTTTAATCAATTTGTAGATCTTTGCAATACTTTAAGTGAGTAGACAATGTTTCAGTTTCAGTTAGTTAATTGTAATTTTACAAAGTTCAAATAGATAGAATTGTATTTTTTTTTTTGCATTTTCACACATAGAGTATAATGTAAGAATAGAACCATAGTATCAAAGTTAATAAATTGTAAATTAAACACAAAAATACTTTCAAGTTTGTACATAAGTAAGTAGAATATATAAGCAGTATATTTTAGTAACTTTAGATTACTGTTGTATAAGAATAGAATAAATAAATTCATAACAAGTAGCTTTTTTTTACACTTAAAATGATAGTTGTAAAATAAATTTAGTTCTTTTTTTGTTTTAAACTTAGTTAAAGGTTTAGTTATGTTAAATAGTGATGTAACAAGTTAGAATGTGTATTTAAGTTTTGTTATGTTTAGTTTAATTTATAAATTACTTAAGTTATCATAAATAATTAAAGATTTGTTTAAGCAAGAAAGGGAGATCAGAATGAAAGAGTTGAAAATAATATTGTATAACACGAGTATGAAAGATTAAAGAAATACGTAATTAAAGTCAATAGAGCATGTAAGAATGTGAAATTTAAAACAAATTTAGAATTTATTTGTAAATTTCATGTTGTCTCTACGAAAACGTTATTGTATTGCAAATTATAGAACAATGTCCACTGGAACGACCTCCAGCGACACAGACAAGCAACGTCGTGCTTGTGAAAACGAGACAGATATATGTAAAAAACTGTATAATAGAGTAAGACGCAAGATAATAAAGACGCCATTGAAATCAACGTTTGGATTTTAATCACACGAACCTAACAATAACTGCAACAGCGCTGTCATTTATGTACTAATGTAACTTTTTACTAAGCAAACATTATATCATTTGTATCATACATAAATATAAGTACTAACATCATAGGCTACACAAATTACAATATCTCATCAAATTGAATTTATTACATTTAGCTATACTTAGTAAAAATTTAAAAGACAAAATTGTAAGTTTTATTAATACAATAATGTATTTTTTTGTTATTAAAATCATGTCAAACATAATAGGTATATAATTATGTATATGTGTCAACTTCAATAAATCTACTGTCATTTTAGTTATAAAAGATCTATCTATTATACAAGATATCTCTGATTCTTTACTGATTCAAAATGACAAGTCTTTGCTTTACCTATTAATCAATAAACTCACCTTTTTATGGTGCAGTATGCACCTGTATATGCACATGACCTGCCCTGCCTTGTTGGTGAAGAATGCCTTGCAGTGTCTGGTGGCTGCCGCAAACAGGTCTGTGGACGGAGTGGGCTCGTTGCTCTCTCCATCTGAATCACTGCCTGATACACTGTCGTCATCATCTAGAAGGAATTCAGACAACTTGTTATAACTGCACACAACTTTTTACATGACATGGTAGAGGAAGGCCTAAGACCCGCTGGTGTCAGGATCTCAACCTGTTTTGAGGTGCCGGCGTGAGGAGGCCTTCAACCGAGACACATGGAGGGGGTTGGGAGAGATCTTTACCCAGAAGTGGGACAGTATGAGATAATAAAAAAATTGCACACAAAGAATTTGCAATACAGTAGAAGAAGAAGATGGAAAGACATGTATTGAACCAGTGTGTGCCCTCAACTGACACTAGACATCACCAATTTGATCCGCAATTTTAACAGAAAACCAAAGTCAAATTGATATGCTTCATTATTACCATCTATTAGTGTTTACATGCACTTTACACCATGCAACTGTGTGTTATTTCCATATAGCAACAGCTTACATAAGTGATAAGTTTATAAACAAATTGTTACATTTGACCTTCTTACCTTAAAACTATGTAGATATACCTATAGCATAGACCAACTATCATGTGAGCCAGAATTATCTGCAATCTTCTTTTTACACATTATAGGCATACACTCGACTACAGCTTGCTTGATGTTAAGCACCCACCAATAGTCTATCTCACACTCGTACTCACACTTACCCAGCCTTGAGTTAAACTGTCCCAAGGACAGAGGTTGTTTTCCAAATAGTTTCCTCTTCAAGTTGTGTGTGTGCCAGTGGTGCTTATAATGTTCTGTTTGCTGCGCTCGGTTTTCAAAGGGCCCTATACCACAGGCAGAACAGGCATTGCCATCACTGGGGCCATTTAGAGTCAGAGCGCTAAGACGCTTCATCACACTCTTTTCGTCCACTGAAAATATGTAAGAAAGTTTAATAGCTGATGACAGAATTGCATCTAAGTGATATGAACTCGCAGAAAATCTGTAACTAACAAATTGTATTGAATATAAAACTTTGTAGGTTAGAATAATTTTACACAAGTTTAACAAACTATATACGTGTTGGGGAACTTACCAACATTGTGGGACTCTGAAATCATGCATGTTGCAATTTTCAGGCCATTCATTAGCTTCTCAAACTCATCTAAATCGTATACTTTAACTGTTCTAGGTTTAATATTATCCGTTTTTGTCGTCATGATAAATGATAGCTTAAATTACACTATTTATAGCAAAACGTATGCAAGTTAAAAGTATTTCATCACAACTGAATAGTTATTGAAAATTATTGTGCAACAAAAATTGAATTCCCACGAAGAAATTAGCAGAAAAGAAATAATCAAAATCAACAATTCAACAATAAATAATTTATATTTTATTTAATGTCCATCAATCAATGTCAATGTCAAAATCCAAGTGTGTCTAGTCTACGCCAAGGTACTTTCATACGCACTACGACAGATTTTAAAATGAATTTGTAATAGCGCCATCTAGTATAACATTTGAACAGTATAACGACACCATTTGCAGCTTACAATAGTTGTTTCTGGTAAAAGCTTCATTAACTCCACAACAGATGTCGCTAAGACATTTAGTTCTGCTACCCAACAAAAGGTAGCGTGCATAAAATTATTTAAAAATTAATATGCTAGTATTATGGAAGTACATTTCCATAATTATGTTGGTTTGGTAGGTAGCAAATATAATTATCACGAAAACATCAGGTAGGTACAGCAATAGTATGTAGATATAAGGCAATTTAATTGAACTATTAAAAGAAAGCAATGAATGAAAGTTATTTCCTACGGCAATTAAACCTCAATTGACTTTTTATTGTGCATTTTTTATGATTTAATTAAAAATCATTCGATTTTGATAATCGTGGCGAAGCGTATTCATATCTCGAATAATGTCTGTCGCAACCAACATCTTGTTTTCGTTCATATTTTTTGCTCTTATTTTTCATGGAGCGTATTCAAAATTTGAAGGCCCACGGCGTTCAGATAGGCTCACCTGCTTAGCTGAATTGAAGTGAGTATAATCTTGTCATTTTTTTTATTTGCATCACCGTAAATTCGCCTGTTGAGTGTAGGTATTAATCGCATACCTACCTTAGTTATTAAATTTGTTAATAACTATTAATGTAGGTAAACTGTACAGTTAAGTTATTCTTTTTTCTGAAGGGATTGCGAGAATCAAGAATCAGTGTGTGGAATCAAGAAAGAGGGCGAGGGCTTCAGGCTGAGAATATTCGAGAGCGAATGCGACCTCATCAAGTTTAAATGTGGAGTGAACAAGGAACACGGTGGGTAGTTTTGTAATCTAATACTTGGTAGAACTTTTAAGTAAGTACTAATTTATAAATGCGCGCAAAATTATCTTATGCGTTTTTTTGGATTTAAAATTATTACATTAAATCTGAATAAAATAATAAATCGGCTAAGAACGAATCGGATTAGTGATTTTCTATAAAATAGAGTGAAAATTTCTCTCGGTGTACGGGAGTCCTGTTAAAATAATCACTTTAAGTAATATTCTTAAAAAATATCAAGAGCCGTCAGGCTTTCATCGTGAATTTTAACGGTAGGTACGTCAGGTGCCTATACGTTTTTATTCTAGAAAATGATACAAAACTCGCATTCGGCCGACTACTCTATTTTATATTATTTTTCAGCGTACGAAAGATCCCCGATGCGGTACTGCAATATGGTGTTCAAGCCTGATTCCGAGAGCAACACGTGCACCGAGTACGACTGCACGCACCCTACGGATGACGTCCAAGTGTGCGCGGTCACCAACCACCCTCACTACAAGTTCCGGCTGTTTGAGAACAAGTGCCGCATGTGGGAACACAACTGCATACATCAGGAACAATACGTCACGACAGAACTGTCCGATTGCAAAGATTTGACCATAGAGCCAGAAAACCAAAACCCAGAAACCAACGAGGGTGGAAAACGATATGACGATAAAAAACCCTATGATACTGTAAAACCTTATGACTCTAGGAAAATCAAAAACATCGAGAAAGCTAATGGCAAAGAAAAACATAACATCATGAATACCAACGAACTGGGAGACGGATATATTTATGTAAACGGCGTAAAGCTGAGGGAAGACAAGGAGACTCACATCATCATGGAAGACAACAGCGACGATATCCACAGTGATGGTGGAAGTAAATATACTACTACACTGCATTACGATGTGTGAGACGATATTGTTGCCTAACAATTGTATGTCTGAGGCCAGAATTAAAATAAAATATAAAATAACATCGACGTTTTATTACATCTACCCACTGAAGTTATTTCTAGACCACCAGACCCCCCTTAAAGAATATTACACAAACGAGACACATGTAGGTGAAAGTGTGGGAAGCCATTCCTGGAATGGAACTGGTTCTCAAAGGAGCCGCCCAAACAATCTGTTATGTACAAAGAAAAGTGGCAGTTAGGCGAGTAGCCCTCAAACAGAAATAAAACGTTATTTACAAGAACCATAAGTAAAAAAATTACATTGCAGATTGCATAATTTTCAGCAATATAATTTCGATACATTTACGAGCATTTTCAATGGACCGTCAATTACGGCAATCAAACAACAATTAATTAACTTTATCACGACATTTTTCGATTACAACTGTTTTATAGTAATTTTTAATAAACGTTCTCCAAATCATCATGTTGTCACTGATTTTCTTGACATTAGTTATTTACGAAGTTGATTCTGAAATTGATAACCCTGGTTCAAACACAAATTGTTTGAGGGAAGTCGCGGGATGTGACGTGGAGGGATCAGTTTGTGGAATAAGAAAGGATGGTGAAGGATACAGACTTAGAATATTTAAGGATGAATGTACACTTCTACTGTACGCATGTACAGTCCAAAAACAATATGGTGAGTCTCTACCTGCTATGGTACAGTTTTATGTCTTCTGTATAGTGTGCCTGATGAAAATAGTACTTATCATTATAATCTGCAGTCTCTGTTTCATATCTCAATTATTGTCCTATATTTGAAAAAGACTAAGACATTTTGTTATTTGTAACCTAAATCTTTTAGCCTACGAAGAAACCCCAATGCACTATTGTCGACAAGCTCTGAAGCGATCCACTGAAGAGACAGACACGTGTACAGAATACGACTGCCACCACCCTGCTGACGACAACGTCGCTTGTGGCATCATGGAGTCAGGCCGAGGGTTCAGGGTGCGCCTCTTCAGGAACAAGTGTCGTCTATGGGAATATAACTGCAAACATAAAGCACAGTTTAACATAACACATCTAAACATCTGTAGCGGTCTTGTACTTCCGCCTAATAGCAACTACACCACTGCTGATAAAGATTTGGATAGCGAAAGAAATGCTATAGCTGATTATGATAAATTTAATAACGAGAAACCAAAACATAATATGGTCGAAGAAGTGAATAAGGACAAAAGTGAAATCAAAGCTCGTAGACAAAATACCGATGCAAATAATGAAGGCAAATTTGATTTGTCGTGGCTCTGGCTGGCACCAGCTACTCCTCGTGACACAAATATTGCGACCGATGAAACTACTCGCGCCAATAACATCTCCAAGATGGAAGACGATGAGCTCTATATTAAATCTGATAGCGAAGAAGAAGAGGAATTTTCAGAAAAAATTGAAGAAAATCGAACAACGACAACAAGTCCTGAAGAAACAACAACAGAAAATAATCTATTCAAGAATTTGATAGTGGTTCGAGGATCGCTGAAAGATTTGAACCGTATTAATGAAACTATCAATCGGTTTTTCCGAGCCACGCATGTCTTTGATTTGCCGGTTAGAGAAGCGCCACCGGGTAAATATAATTCCTTAGTTAACTTGTAAGTTGTAAGTATATGTAACGTGCAAGTATTCAGAATTACCATTTTGTTGTCAAAAGTTGATATAGTTTACAAGCAGCAGTAAGTATAGTGGCAAAAGGCAACGCGTGATGGTATGCAGTCAGCGTCGCCATTGCAGTTGTTTTTATTTCGACGTTAGGGTTTAATTTCTTTCATTTTAGGAATACTAACATAACATACATAATACACAATATTTTTGTCTTACATCCTTGATAATTTCCTATCCATTCCACCAGATTTCATCGACGAGAGCACCCGGCGCCGTCTGGTGAAGATCGCAGGCCCCATCCGCGTGTACAAGCCCTGGATCGTGATCCCCAAGAACATCAGTGACGACTACGAACACCGGCCTACCCTCAACTCCTGCTATCATAAATGTCCACGCGTAAGAAAAGAGAACAGTTTAATACAGTACATATTACTAAATACAACAAACTTAAATCAGGTACCTACATTGGGCGGCCTTTTCACATAAAGCGATATATTCCAGATTCCTTACGCCTCAACTCTATAGCTTTGGGACATTACACATTTTAGTACATAAATGGTTCCTATAAACCTAGAGATCTCTTTGCTACTCCATTAATAGCCTTAAACTCAGCAACTCAATATATCTGTTTCTCCAGGAATGTCCCAAGACATATGCTCCGGTGTGCGGCGTGCCGGGCAAGATCGCGCGAGAGCCTTCCATCATGTTCCAGAACCACTGCTTCATGGATGTAGCGCAGTGTAAGATGTACTGGGAGAACAAGAGTCCCACTGCACTCAGTTCATGTGAGTATCGCTATTCGAAGCGAGAATTCATCACTTCTTATTGGGTAAGCACGCTTTATTTTAGGCCACGGTATTTGCGCACCATCAGGCAAACTTTAGTCAAATGCATACCCGTCGGATAACGTGGTTATATCTACGGTCTAATATAGCTCCATAACTATATCAAATTATGTGAACATTCGATTCATTTATTATTTATTTACACGGTTCTAACACGAAGTTTTACATAATAAAATAAGAGTCAATTTATGGCTGCTTTCTGCATTCGTTCTTGTCAAACAAACACGGATTACATCATTATTTTACTTTCAAGGACCTCTACATATTAATTATCGCTAAAACATACTCTACCAGAGTACCCATAGTTTTAGTGTCCTCATGAAAATGGAATCAAACCGCGTGGGGAGAAAGTTTGCCATTTGTTAAACTTTTGAAAAGATTAAAGCGCGCCAAGTTGCATACGAGTACACACTCGCAATTAACACATCTACAATTTTAAAGGTTTTGGTTTGTTACAACTAATATTTCTACTCTATTACCAAAATGATATTCAGGAAAGAAATATTTATATATAAGTACATTATAATTCACATTTACAGGTAACTAACACAGTGCCTTTTACGGATTTTTTACGATTGTTGTATTTTAACTTAAAGCAGGGCCAACATTTTTTTATCTATATAAATGATACTAACTTAGACATTTGCAAAGTTTGTTTCAACTGTAAAATGTATAACATAATCAATTAGCTCTTAGACTAGACATCGATAAATCTCGAAAGTCAAAATTATTTGCAAAGAATCTACCTACAATCTACGTAGGCTTTTAATCTTGTTTTTGTTATGTCTACGCGAGGGCATCGCTACGAAATAAAATAAAATTGTAGACAGCTACGAAAGCGTAGACATACATACGCGTAGAGGTATGAATATGCTACGCCCGAGCTACGTAGGTACTTAATTATATTTTTTCGTTGCTAGGCAACTGATGCGCGTTGCGCGATGAAATTTCCACCTAGCTATTAAAAATAAGTAAGTGACATCGGCTGTTGCTAGGTCGAATTTTACACTGCTATTATTCAGGTTACGACGAATTTTATTATAAATTATGTTTATGTTTGTTATTATCTTTATTTATCTGCATATATTTGTTTAGTTATCATGTTATAATACTCACATATATTTATTTTTTCTGATTCATATAACATATTTTTTAATATTAAAACTTTCGTGAGACATTTTATCAATATGTTAACTAAACGGTTTTCACTCACGTGTAAGTCGCGTAAGTTGTTTACGCGTTTCGGATGTTATGACATCCATCATCAGAACGTATGTTCTGGGACCGCGGCAGCATGCAGAATGCGCGCCGCCGCGCGAGCGGCCCGCCGGGACACGGGCGCGGGGGCTAGGGTTAGTGGGGGTGGAGGCGAAGCGATGTTACTTATCCCGGCCGCTTCGTCCTCGGGTCGCTCCACTGCTTTATCAGGGACAGCATAATTTTTGCCCATTTTTGCAAATATCTAAATAATTAGCATCACTAGATATTTAACAAACTGATATTTTATTTATAAACATTGGGTACCTTCATTCGTCTTTATCTATTTGATGTAACATTTTCTACTAAAAGTAATGTAAAGCTGACTATTGTCGTTTTGTATCAATGGTGTCTAGTTTTGAGATTTCATTTTACAAGCTAAACTGCTTTCTCCTGTTTAAATAAGACCTCACACTGTATTGACTGATCATTCACTTTTAACATTAACACGTTGTAAGCAAATTATCCTTTTATGGAATTTTTCGAATGAGAACGAAATCAACTTTTCCCTACAATAACCATCACTTCTTTCTATACCTAATGCAAATACATAGTGTATTTCAGCTTCAACTGCTTAGTTACAATCTACCTAAACACTGTCCCATAGACATGTTCATCTTTTCCTATCGTTAACTGGTTCGTAGTGTCTTGAACCCACCACGATGTATCTGCCCAAGAGAACTCTCCTAACGAATTAATTCTGCGGGGGAGTCACGACCCTCAGTCATGAGGAAATACGACTCACAAAGAGAGAAAGAGAGAGTGTCTTAAACAAGATACATAATTAAATCTTAGATATGTCTAATATATTGTCTATAAGCTATCAATACCGACACGGCCCTCCGCCCCGCTCCGGGCCGGTAAGCCTCGTTTAACATTAGCGTGTCGCTCGCTCCGCCGTAACCTGCTATTACTTTATTGAAAATCTATGTGTTTTACACACTCAAACGAATTCAATGGGACGTGTCTTGTTTATCTATTTACGTACTTACTAATTAAATTATTAAAATATACCTGCTTATACCGTGTGAGGTATTTATTAGCAATTGTTTGTATCATTGGTACTTAATTGAATGATAATGTTTTTTTTTTAAATATTTATTCATAACTTATAAAACATAAAGTAACTGACTAATAGTATATGTTTACAAGTCCTAAACATAATATTAAAATATATAATATACCTAAAATAAAATATGAAGTAAAATAAAACAAACAAAAATTAATCAAAGAGCCCACCCCGGATCGCTCCCGGCGCAAAGGTTCCCATTACGCTCGCCGCGTTGCCACGTTGAATCGCGATGGCTAACCTTTGAACCAAAAATGATCCAGAGCGGGTGTCTCCCGTCTTCTCTTTTTTTTACTTCAAAATATTTGGTTTTAACTAAATTTCACTTCGTAAACAGCTACATTACATAAAATCGGTCAGTTGTTGTAAAACGTTAGCTGATTGATAAAAAAAGATTATCCGAATACAAATTAATTCCATTATCAGCTTCCTCAGTGAAAAAAGAAGCATGCCTGTATAATAAACCCCAATCACTTTAAAAACGTCACAACGTCCGAACAAAACAAATCAAGTACTATCAGAAAAAATAAAAGCAACCACACATGTGCAAAAGCAAACCATGCGGTAAATTTGCCAAACACAAACAAGAGCATAAACACTGACCATAACCAGACATGCAACTTGATCCCCCACCTGAACAGAGAGTATTCAGACATGCTAGTTTACAGTTCACACATCTCTCGGATAAGGTTGTGATATCAGGCGAGCGCGCTGTAAGCCGGCCGACCTCCGCGCGGTCACGTACACTTCATGCAACAATAGCCACATCAAGCTGTTGTTTATGACAAATAAAATGTAGGGCTTGCAATGTTTGTTCATCCGTTTTACTCGCTATTAAGGTTTTTCTTAGTGACCTTGTTTCCCAGGTGTGGGTGTTGTATGACATCAAGTGCTATGACATTTTATGAGTAACTTAATTACGCATCTTTAAGTGTAATCTAATAGAGTACCTATAGATTTCATTTACTAATAAAACACATCATTTATTCATTAATCATCATCATTTTCAGCCCTTGTCGACCCACTGCTGGGTATAGGCCTCCTTCTATAGGCGCCATGGTGTCGTTTTGCGCTATTTTTGACCAGAGAGGCCATTCGATGGTTCTGATGTCATTGATCCATCTGGCATCCATTTATTTATTATTATATGTTATTACCTATGAGGTATATACCTATACTATTATTATATGTTATCACCTATGAGGTATATACCTAGATACTATTTCGTAACACTACATCTTTCTGAATATTGAACTACAAACTCAGCTAAAGCGGGAGAGTCTTCAATGGTCAAACTATTGAACTTGTGTGCTGTGCTTATGTTTGTTGGTTTGTTTATACACAACCCTCGGAGCCAGTGTCGGGGTTCAAAACATACTAGCTGGAAGCTGGTCATTAAGTTACACCCACAAATTGAATATCAGAAGGGAACTCTGCGTGCGGAATTATTTTTAATTCGAAATCGAAGCTATTGTTTCGGTTCGCTTTGAGACCATGTTTATGGGTGTTGAATGCAGTTTGAACATTTCAATTCCTTCTGTAAACAGGTATCTGATTGTTATTTAATTCAAAAGGTACACAAACACAAACGTGCATTGCTACTAGACTTTATTAGTGCCCGTATCAAAGAATTCAAATCAAAGAGTAAATAAGTAATTGAAAACGTAGACATTGCAACGAAAGTATGCAATTCTAAATAATTGATTTAAGTTAAAAAGCAACTGCCTTCAAAGCGAAGCTCGAACTGCGAAATAAATAAACTTCTGGGTACTGAGGTAACAAGATACGCTCAGTTCATTCGAACTATGTTATAAACTGACTGCGCTTTATTTGTATCAGCTATTCTATTCTGTATTAATAAATCCGGTCATACATATTTCGGAACTTCGATGCGACTCAGGCGCAGCTAGATATGGATCGCTTGTGTCGGATATGAAGAGAGGCCTTAGGTTGTAAGTTTCCCTAAAAGATGTAAAATAAAAATTTCTAATAACATGTGATTTTCTGTCTGCCGTTATGTTAAAAACACATAAGTATTGAAGTATTGGTTACGTCTTGTTCACAAGTTAAAATAAAAAAAAATCTTTTTCAAACTGTTTATTCTTTGTGACTGGAATCGACACACATAAGTAAAAACGCCAAAAAATATTGTGAAAAACGCCAAAAACTGCACTTTGTTGAACATGAAAGGGGGAGTTTGTATGTACATACGTGTGCATGTAACTTTATTGGCAGAGTAAATAATAAAGCAAAATTCAGATTTACAGTTCCACAACGCAAATAGTCAGTCAAAGGCGTATTGCACACAGTCCAGTGCTGCAGGGCTTAATACAATTCCTGGAATCCTCTCTTGTTTGTGCCCTACCTATCTATAGTACACAAGTATTATAGAAGCTTTCATAAATCGCAAACCATAGCAAATAGGGAATTCTCGCTAAAGACTACAGAATTACTGATCCTGTCAAACTGAAGTTCGCGGAATTTTGTATTCAGTTCTGTCAGGAGCATGAAAACAAATTTGCTCTGAAATCGCAAATGATGGAATTTTCACTGCAATTCTGATAAATAGGAAAAGGAGAGTTACGAAGATGTTTCACCTATTGTGGTTAATATTACTTCACTGAGTAACTCATTTAGTTCAGTGCAATGAACTAAGGTTGAAATTATAGCTATTATAGTTGTGGGGCTTGTTAGCCTCGAAAACCTATTTTCGAAATTAATTTGAATTTTTATTTGTGTTGTTGTCCGATATCAAATGACAATGGCAAATGCATTGCATCTATTTCAATGGACACACCAGGTAACGTGTTGTGCTATTAAATTATAATAGCTTAATGAATATAATTTCATCATCATTATTTATTTCCTGAAATATTTTATTTCATTGTTAATTGACCTTTTTAACACGGAATAGGCTTGTTTGACTACAGCCTGCATGATGTTAAGCACCGCTGTAGTCTAAGATGTTGCACGATTGGCAGGAGGAACCTATTTTACTCTGGATTTGAAGACCCCTGACCCTTTATCGACTAGCTTAATGTTGATTATGAATCAATGATACTATTCTTCACTAAAATAATGAATGACGATGACGATTACAATCGTGTGTTTTGTATACTTAACGCACCAACTACAACTACGGTAAACAAACAACAATGAATTTCTCTTGATTTATTTCACGTTTCACTTGAATGCGTAAACAACAAACAATATTCGGGACAATAAATATTTTTGCAAATCATATCCTCTTGTTATTTCCAAGACTAATTAGTCTTAATTGGCTCTACTAGTTAATCGGCTTGAATAAAATATACGTAGGTAAAATCTGTGATAATGTTACATTTTGTTTTATTTCTCGAAGATACCTTTACTTAACGCCCACGGCTGACTGCCGATGTTGTTGGAAGCAAGGAAAACAACATAATCAACATGTATTTTGATACCACGTGGGTATCTGTATCAATAAATAATAATTAATTAATATTATAACCAAGTGTTTATGATATGTTATTACTTATGTGGAAAGATTTGAAGATTATTATTTAAAAAAATCTTAGCTGAATAGCTTCCCGCAGCGCGACATACCAGGCTAGAAAGCAGTTGCCACTTTGAAGATCGTCTACTTACTATCACTTTACATTACTTTTAATCAAGCTGATCACCAAGAAACATTCTTCCCTTTTTTAACTTATACGGGTTTGCGCTTAGCCTTTTAGTTTATTTTATAGTTTGCCTGGTGGTAAGCAAAGGCTATGACCTAAGATGGAGCGTGCTTACCCGATAAGAACCGATTCACTCTCGCTTTGAAGATCGCTGGATTATCTATCTATACTAATATTATAAAGCTGAAGAGTTTGTTTGTTTGTTAGAACGCGCTAATCTCAGGAACTACTGTTGCGAATTGAAAAATTCTCTTTGTGTTTAATATACCATTTATCAAGGAAGGCTATAGGCTATATAACATCACGCTGCAACTAATAGGAGCGAAGAAATAATGGAAAATGTGGAAAAAACGGGGAAAATTATTCATCTTTGAGGACTTCCGTTGCATGCGCTGAGAAAACGGTTCAAGATATCACAAAAATATGCATGAAAGATTTTATTCTCTTAAAGTAATGTAACAAAATGTCTTCAACAATATATGTCTATCTTTTAAGGTTAACTCACTAGAACTGTTTTTATGGTAATAACTATTCGACGCGGACGAAGTCGCGGGAACCAGCTAGTAATATATATACCTAATAAACTGTATCCTTCCAGCCTACCAAGAGTCCTCATTCGTGTTCTGCCTGGGCGACGTGATGAACCACATGTACTCGTTCCTGCCCCTCGTGAAGACTCTCCAGCACATGGGCCGACTCCCCAAGAAGGGCCGCTTCCACTACCGACTCACAAACCTCAAGTTCTTTAACAACCTGCTCGGGATTAAGAACCCTAGGATTATGGGATAGAGTGCTAATTTGCTTGAGTATCTTTAAGTTTTGGGATTTTATCTCTGATGTTGCAAGTTTGTATGTGAGTACGATTTTGTTTTGTTTTGCAAATTAAGGTAAGCTTGAATTTGTTCGCAACGCGCGTCGTATCAATTGATGCGAATCAAAATCATGTAAGTTATGACAGCGACATAATACTATAATGAGTCGGTAAGTTCGCTCCTTCTTCACACTAACATGTCTGAAACTTGTAATGCAGACAACTTATATTTGGATATACACAGCCTTCTTTTTAATCCGGATTAATGTGGCTTAAACCTATTTGTTAAAAGTAAAAGATAAATTGCAATACATTTATGCTGAAAAAATGTTGTCCGTCTATTACTTACATCCTTTTGTTCCAACTAGCTTCATTAGTAATTTAATCCTGATCATTGTATAGGTACAGACATGTCACCCACACTGCACCCTTTCCATTAGTGCTGTCAGGGCCCTAGGCATAGAGTAATATAATGCCCTAGGTATTGATAAGCGAAATCAAAGCGTGAATAGCCCTAAAGCAATATTTCAGAGAAGTGTAATTTCGTTCATTGAGTTTTAAGCGTGGTATTCGCTGAATAGTGTTGTTTGTCGCTTTCAAAATGTCATATTTCTTTGATTGAGGATCGTAAATAACGTGACTTCCCGGCGCACAACTGCTACGCAATACTGGTTGTGCGGATGGGAATTTTAATTCCCATCCGCACAACTAGTTAATAAAGAAGCATAAATTATGTCTCCGTATTAGCCAAAAATATCGTGGTGGGCGCCTATTATCTCGCATAGATCACCTACTTAATCTCAATTGTTTTTTTTTATAATTAGGTATACTGGAGTTACCAAATCCATCTTTAGATTTATTATTTCAGTACATTTACTTGTATCTACAATAATTTTTCTAGGACATATCACCCAGCGCCAAACTAGTTAGAAGTAGTATTAGTATAATACTATGAAATAAAACCCAAATTACAACATCAAAAACATTTAATAAGCAATGATTACACTAGATTCACATGAACTTGACGCACAACACCATCATCAGAGAGAAACTTACAACTAGTAAGTGTTTACTAACAGGAAGAGAGCCACAACATATCGACGGCGCGAGACTATGAAATTTTAACTTTTCATTTTCTATTTTCTTGTACCTACGGTGAATTTTGTTTTCTTATTTTTAAAATGTTGCATGTGTTTGACAAACGTCAAATTATTTACCAACGCTTTGGAAGTTAAAATTCCTTTGTAACGAAAGCATATTAATTTAATTTCTGAAGTTGTTATATTAAATTATTCAAATTACTAGAAAATAAGTTGTTTCTTACAATTCTATTATCGCGGAGAGCATCGTGTTCAGTGCTCGTGCTCGTACTCAAAGATATATTGTATATAGAAGACCAGTTAAAGCTTACATTCAATTCACAACACCGTTTCTTACACTTACGTATCTGAATTATTCGATAACTTCTGATACAAATCCGGATATCAGAATATATTCTTGGCATGAGGTGAGTCCTCGGAATATTTGAAACACGTATTATTGTCCGGGTGTTTTCTTTTGTTAACGTAGGTATATGTATAGTACAAACACTTAATTTATATTTTTATCGTGACAATAATAATTGTATACTTACTCAATCGACTGCAGTTTTTATTAGAATACCTACTTGTAATTTTAGGAAATTGATTTGACCAATAGACATGCTAATAAATACTTACTAAAATCTGACATGGAGCGATTAGGAAATTGAGCTTTCTATGCGACATCATACAACCTTAATAAGTACGCAAATGTATCTTACCTACGATATACAATGTTATACATAAGAGATATATGACGTTTGTATTGACAGGATTGACATTGTAGGGAATATATAAATTACAATATATCAAGACATTTTGTCAGCCGATTTTTTAATACAAAACTTATGGGTTCGACCACAATTTTGATTTATACTTATAATATTAATCAAAATTCTGTGGATTTGAATGACGAAATAGCTTTAATCTATTGTACTGAGTTTAATAGTAAAGCAAGAATTGAAAGAATACATACATACAACAATCAAGTCGCGACATCGATACTTACAGTTCATCAGGAATACCTATAATTTGTATCCTGAGAGAATTAATGCGGTAGATGATAGTGATTGGATAAATATACATTTTTCAATTACATTACAAGTGTTCAATACCTCGAACTAAATTCGGGACTAATAAAATAGCTTTATCTCTTGGTAAAATAATTGTTTCCAGCATCCAAGCAGAATAAAGAAAATGACGTGTCGGTTTCGTTTAGTTTTAATATATTATTTTTGGTTACGTGCTACTTACAATCGAAAGTGTATTATTTTGCTTGCTTGGATTATTTCAGGATAAGATCCTTATAATTATGTTACATATATATTTGTACAGAACCTACCTACGCTGCCTACAAGTGCAGATTAAGAGACAACTATAATCCAACACATACTTCGTGTTCCATATCGATGTATAGAATACTCAGTGTGCATATATCTAGTACTTAATTATTATTTTTTAGGTTTTTACAAAACCTTTATATTCATTTCTATGGAATACGAGTATTTACAGCACCATTGGATCCGCTAGCTAGGTAAGACAGATTTACAATGTTTTGCAATAAAATTGCGTCTACCTAAAGTACAGTCGCGGAATAGGAAGATTTTTTTGGTCAGGCTCGCACTGCGGTAGAATAACACTAGACAATAATATACAAGCGCAAGCGCCGTATAAAAAATCGTTCGGTTTCCGTGACTAAACTATACCTACCTACACCTGTACCTATCCGAACGAAACCTACTGCGACTCGAATTTTAATATCATAAATATTTTCGTGTATATATCAGTTTGAGTTATTGGTTGCCTCATGGTAAATTGTAAGTATTTCAAAAAAATATCGCCCATGTTAGTTAAAAGAATAAGCCCAAAACAAAGGAATGTTTATCTTGTGCAGGAAAATATGGAGCAAAATCGAGCCCTACTAGGTTTCTCTAAGTTTATTTCTATACATACAATATTTACAATTACAACAAAACGAGAATTTTAGGTTTTTAATAAGAATTTAATACGATACAGGGTTACAGGTACGTTCACGCAAAATCTAAAATTAGAATACCAACTATTTTTGTCCTACGAACTTTGTGAATTCGTGAAATTTGCGGTATCATAAGTTTTTTAAGACGCACAATATTATAACTAAGCTGGAACGTGTGCAAAACACTCGTAATTACTGTGTTAGACAAAAGACAATCATTATTGTAGGTACACAGACATATGCCTTAATTTACTACATTCTAGATAACTTAGAATACAACAGCAGTACATAATAATTAGGTAAATTAAAGCTCTGCACCAAAGTTTAAATGATTATATCTACCACTTGTACTTAAGTGATCACACAGAGACAAGACAACATTTACGATTGACTTTTAGTCGTATTTTAACCTTATTAATATACTTTTACTACCAATATATACGACAGAAATTGTACCTTTTCTTTTATTTCGACTATGTACCTATGCCTCCTATCTCGCCTCGCTTCAAACTTTGAGGTTAGAAAAACAGAAAACCGACAATCATGGCGGCAACTGTACCGAAAAGAGCATAGCTCTTAAGTATGAAGAAAAATAAGAACTTCCACATTTAGCTGTGTTGAGATAATATTATATAGTATTAGCTGAGCATATTATGCTCAGCTAATACTATATATTATATAGTATTAGCTGTGCATATTATGCTCAGCTATATATGGAAGATGATGATGACATACTTAATACTACCTAGGTACGTAAAAGGAAGCAGAAAACAGAATCGATTAATGAATTTAGCTTTAAACCTTACAGCTTAAGTAATTCCAATGAATAGCAATCAATGGCTTCCACGTTCTTTTCGTGAGAAAATGTTCTGGATATTTATTTGAAGACCTTATATAATTAACTACGGTTCTGAACAATTACGTCATAGATTAATATCATTCATAATTATACATTGAACCCTGTTACCACCCATACTTGTTCATTTTTATTTACAATGTTTTAAGGTAACCATACAATTTTCCTATGCCTATTATATTGTAGTTTCATAAAAAAATATTCTAGCTTTGAAAATAAACTGTCCAAATTTTAAAAAATTTGCGGTGTGGTGTCAAAACTTATATAAGTATTTATAGCCATTTCCTCTGTTCCCGTACGTCCAAATTTTCCTTTTTTCATACAAATTGAAACAAAAGCGGACAAGCTCGTGTTTGAAGCTTCCTTAATATCTGTTACTACACGGCTGTATTTCCAATACAATTTTAGTTCGTAACTAGTGCTTCAATCCATTCACCCTTAATATAGTATTCAGGTGCAGTGCTATTTTCCGCGGAATGATTTCACTTTACGCAAGTTTTTCAAAAAAAGGTTATCGATTCCACAAGTGTGAGTGCGATATTTATATGTGTATAGTAGGATTATCTGATTTTCGTAAGTAAATTTTACCAGATTGGCATCATTTTATTTTGACAATAGGCAACGCATTTCTTTGACCAGCTCACAACAACAACACTTCAGCTGAAGCAACACTCGCTCAATCGATTCTATAATCAGAAATGGAGCATGCCAGGAATGTTGGCTCGCAAACAAGTTCATTTTAGGCAGAAACTTTACTGGTTATCACTATTAAAATAGACATTTAATCTTTTAATTTTAATCAAGTGGAAAGGAGTACATGTTCCTATATGCTTTACAACCCTAAAGTATCAGTTAAATTATTATTAGTATCTAAGTTTTAGAAAATTGTATAACGTCGCAATAACAAAATTAATAAGCTTTATATTGCTATTATACAGCGTAAGGGTATTTATTAGTCAATGAGGATTTTACCTTATAGGATAGTGATAAAGTAGTGAAGAAGGTTTTTAATATTGAATACATTTTGCCAGCGACTTAACTCGCAAACATTACTTAACTAAGTACATAAGACTTTAAAACTTGTAACTAAAAAATTGTCCATATTAATGAAACCTACTATCTATACAATCACAAACAACAATTTAATACCTAGGTAAGTATATTAGAGGAATACTTGTACGTATTATTAGACAATGACTTAGTATTTATTGTGCCACAAGAACCAGCTACTGGTCTAAGGGGTTTAAATAAACAATGGGGGCTACCCATATAGTAATATAATATGGGGCTTCCTATAAACCTTTTAAAATACGCTAGTTATTCGCGCGACAAGGTTAAAGTCTATTTAAAGTTTGAAGATTTATATGTATCTATAAAGATACATTAGAAAATCTATCGATGAAATCTTTTGTGGTAGCCCTCCACTAATTGCTGCAACCCTAGCCCTAATTTGAAACGGACGCCGGGTTATGCCAGTATTTAAGGACACGATATTTCACCCGAAAACGCTTTGCGCTTGGAAAAATGCCAACAGTTGGTTTTTCGTATGCAATTCCACGCCGTATTAAAATGAAAGCAAGGGCGAGCATCGCGCGCATAGCTCCGGCCGATGAGTCTTGTCCACACGCAAACAATTTTGCACAATTTGAGCAGTTTTGCAGACGTTTTGACGAAATAAATTCATATAAAATCAGCAATTCAGAATATTCTATTTATGGTTTCTAAATAATAACAATACCTTATAGATATCATTAAAAAGGTTTAAATTTCTGTACTACTTTTTAAAAAAAAGTAAAAAATATTTCAAAACAACTATTTTTCATAAAATAAAACTATTGAGTGAAATATACGTAATCGTGTTTTGGCGTTTTTTATTGTCTTAACACTGAATCAAAATTAAATAAACTGAAAAAAATGTAGCTCTATCTTATATACTTCTTAATTGATTTTATGAACTGTCGATTTCACATGGCACCCCGTCTTAATTATTCTCCCCTGACCCAGCGCCTACTTAAGAAAAACCTATGTACATACATTTTTAAACTAATATACTACACAGGTACAAACCAATAGAAGTAGCCGCGATTTCTGTACCTAAGCGCAAACTTCCCCGTATATGGTTTTCACGACAATATATTTAATATATATTTTTATTACTTATTTGTATACCATAAATATTACTAATATTTTAATTAAATACGAGTTTATTAGTAACATATTAATACTCTTAAAGTTAGATTTAGAATGTTGCTTTAGATGTCTTGGTAATTTGCAAAGAGTAGAGCATTACCTATTTGGTAATGATGCAAATATTTTTTTAAAATAAATATATCTACCGTCTAAGAAGCTACATGTCTAACAATACAATATATCTAAAAACCGTATTATGTAGGATACAAGCTCTAACTACAAGATTGGCAGACTATCAAGGACTAACCAAGTATATAGTTAGGGCTACTGCACATTAATTATTCGAATACAACTACATACACGAGCTTGGCTCTGGAACAAAATATATACATACATCTACAGTACAACAGTTAGTATGTACTTGTATTAGCACTATCACAGTCATAGTTTGACGAGCGTATAAAATGCAGAGTATATAAATATATATAGATAGAGTATATAGATTACTATACATGTGAAGAATAAAACTCTGCACACATAATATTAACTCAACATTTATTTATTAAGTATATAATATGTATCTTCATTATGTAATACCCTACAGAATTGAGTATGTGATAAGAACACCAACAATGCTTTTATAATATTTTTTGTTACTAAATAAATATAATAAAGATATCATACTTATATGCCATTATATTTTTAACATTGAGACCAAGACACGTTTCAGCGTAAGAGAAAGAGAGGGATGAAGTTCCTTCTTGAATATCAAATCATAAAAACCTAAATATCAGTAGTAAGGTTTCCGAACCATTACAATTACTTGGCAATTAAAATACTTACTTAGTATTGAACTGAATAGAAAGCTGTAAAACCAAAAGTTTTGGGAACTCAAATGCTCATGATTTTTTCATATGTAGGTACGTTGAATTCGTATCAATAGTCTACTTATAAGATAATTTTGGAGACATTTGGATATCGATTTCAAATCTATTAAATTAATTTTTTTTCGTTTTTGTTATTTTGGGCAATCAAACATTTAACACCGAATATTCTTAAATAAATGAATATGTAACCTTTTTATTTTTTTAATTTTGCCTATAATTTATGAAGATTCAAACTTGTAACACCAAATAACTTTAAATAATTAACAACTAATTAATTTTAATTAAGGACATTATGATTACGATTATTTATATCTACCTTAATAACTAGTATGACCTATATTTTATGAGCAGTCAATCCTGTAACACCTAATTCGAGTACGTTTAATTAATTCTAACTTATAACTTTTACTCAATGTATGGAACGTATAATTAAGGACAGTGAAACCTGTAACACCGAATACACTATGTTCTTACAAATTATGTTTTTACTACCTATGATTTATGGAGCGTCTAACCAGAAACACCAAATAACATTAAATAATTAACATCTTAGACTAGAACTTAACATCAGACAGGCTGCAGTAAAAAGTTGGCCTTATTCGAGTTAAAAAAAATTGTCAGGGTCAAACCTGTAACACCGAATATACTTAAAAATTAATTTACTACTAATTACTAATGATTAAGGACAGTGAAACCTGTAACGTGCAACACTGAATACACTCAAAAATTAGTTTATAACTAACATTACCTAAAATGTATTGAGAGTCAAACCTGCAACAGCGATTACGATTATTTACAACAACCTTAATAACTAGCAATACCTATATTTCATGCGCAGTGAAACATGTAACACCAAATAACTTTACATAAATTACAACTTATATAACCTTCAATTTATGGAACGTCAAACCTGTAACACCGAATACTTAATTAACTTAAGACTTTATTTTCCTATATTTACAATAGTAATACATAAAAACAAGGGAAGAAAATTAAACATACTACTTCTAACTACAACATAAGCCCCCCCCCCCCCCGGCACTTAGAAAATCTTAAGAAAAGCCCAAAGATAGTCTAAATCTATGGGACACTTAAAACTACTTAAAGCTAACTTACAAACTAAGGCCGGGTTCATCGCCTCTTACGATTCGTTGTCCCGGTGACGGTGAGGGTATTCTTTTTCCGCCCTCACACGGATAAAATATAATAAAATTTATACAATTAACAATAATTATTAATTTACATCTAGATTATATCTGCGCAGGACCGGGACGAGTAGCGTACAAGAAGAGAGGCCTATGCTCAGCAGTGGGATAACAGGCGGATGATGATGATGATGATTAATTTATATCTACATATCTCACTTTTAACAGTAAACATTTGAGAAATTGTTTTTAATATACGAGTATGACTACAAAACACCAAACGATTAGACGAATTACTACACATAGAGATGTCTCGAGCTCCATTTCCTAATCGCTTGTTTTTGTCTAAAATATAATCTTGAACTATTCATCATAATACGAGTAACACAGTCAATACGCATCACTTTTTTGTCATAAGATGACGCCGAAGTAAAATGAAGCGCTTTAAATAAATAAAATTGACCAAGGTTTTTTTTATAATACTTAATATTCTAAAAGTAAACCAATCGGCAAATAAATATTACGTACATTCACTCATGTATACCTCTGTTTATGTTAATAGCGTTACAAAAAACTAGTCATCAAAAGTCTGCACATCCTAAAAAATGTTCTAAATAGCGTATTTAACCAAAATTTTTAAGGTTAAGGTTAAGGTTCGACACTGTACTCCGGATTAACTGATACCAACATCATTTCAGCAGCGCTTTTATAAACCCTTAACCTCCAAGCCAATATTTAAATCGGCACCCCTTTCGACGGCTGTTGGTGCCCCTGACCCTTAGACTTCTATATTTTGCGCCTCAACGCCGAGTGTATCATACTATAAGAAAATCCGACTGATAATCATAATATGATCCATACCTTATTAAAATGCATGCATGTATTCTTCAACGTATGTGTCTCTTCATCTCATAGGATACCGGTCGTAGGGGTTCTTCTCGCAGATCCGCCGAAGATGGTTCTTTAGGCCGGTGTTGGTTTTATAAGTTTTGTTGCAATGTCTGCATACGTATATTGGCGGCGGTGGCATTGCTGAAATAAATAGAATAGATGTAGATTCCCATAAATAGTAATATTAGGGTAACTAAGTTTTTTCTGATCATAATTTTTCTGATAAACTTAGGTAAATGATTTTTTTACATCACACATAATTTTCAGTCGACTTATATGAAATAGCCAAAAGTTAAAGAAGCAAACAAAAATCATAAAATTGCAGTAAGTCAAATAGACCTGCATTATTTGAGCGTACTCGCAAATGGACTGGCAAAGTTTAGAGGCTTTGACTATTTACTGTAAATGTTCAAGGATTTTTTATTAAAACTTTGTTTACAGAAAAAGCAAGTGAAGTTTTCTGAGTGTCCTCAATTTTATTTTTAGGAAACTCCTAGAGAAGATTATAATTAAATAGGTTCAAATCATGCAAAAATCCTAAAAGTTATATCGTCCAACTTTAGTACGTCAATTATCCTCTGTTTTGCTCTTTGTACACCATGCAGCCAGACATTTGACAACGGTAACTTGAAACAAGTCTCGCACAAGCAAACACTGTGGCGTAAGGAATTGAATGGAACTGACTCTCAAACCAACTACATAGTTCTACCCATGTGTACAATAAATTCAAATTCAAATTTATTTATTAAAATGAGACCCGAATATAGACACAAATCATACTAATGATAACAGGTCAAATAATTACGTAAATAAGACTAGAACATAGAAATATAGCAAAACAAAAACAAACACCACCATACTGCACATTAACATTATAATTAACAGTTAATAATAACTACAACAAATCTCGAGCCAAATAATAAATAATCTTTAAAAGCACATACCTGGCGTCCCATACCCCGCATTATACCCCTGCTCCGGGTACCCCGCGCCCGCGCCGCTATACGCTGAGTACTGCGTGGGCGGCGGGTACTGCTGCCCAGGGACTGACATGGAGTCTTCAGAATATCTCGGTCGAGCTGCGTCGAGAGCTGCGCGGACTTGCCGAGTGAAGTAGTGCGGAGTAGGGGCTGAGGAAAGGGATCTTTTTACAATCAGAAAAACCAAATAAACTGTTTCTTGAGCCTAATGGACAAGTCTAGCCTAAGGTACTTATATAATATATTATTGTTTTAGTACATACAATGGGACTGCCATACAATTAAAAAAATACCTAAAACAAAAAATTAGACTTGATTGATTTAATGATAGTTACGGAGTTGCAAGTATTCTGTTTTGGGATAAATCGTTAAATATTGTGTACATTTTTTAAAAGTTCGCTAAAGCTTTGTTATTCATTCACATATTAAGTTGGTTTTACTTTCGCAAAGCAGTTAAAGACGAGCAAGAAGATGGTTAAATGGTTAATGCATGAGATAGTAAATGATTTTTTTTTATTTTTAAACTAATAACAACAACTACTTACCTGCATTTTGAGGAGGAGTCACCTGTTGATAACGAGGTTGTCCTAGTTGTGCTGAAAAATTAGCACCTCTAAATAACTATTTTCGGTATAGGTTCCGATACTAAATTACATTTCATCTAATCATAGGATATATGTACCTATATTGTAAAAACCAGCTTGGCCAGTTTGTTGAACGTTATTTTGCATGTAATTGTGTTGAGACATATTTTGTCCTGAAACAAATTTAATTGTCTATTTTTACTAATATAATAGTGTTTTAGTTCAATAGCATTTCATTAGTAATACAAGTGCCCGTGAAGTCAAAGCCAAAACAAATTTACCGACCATAGACAAATCTGTACCTCTCTGTACTAAAGTTCCCATTAGGCAATATTAAATACCTAGACTCCTCAACGCAGGGACAAGATCGCGAACTAATAAAAGCTCTCAAACGTATTGAAAAAGGGTGCTCATATTCCGACTGCAATCGTACGTGCAGTGTAATATTAAAGTTCGAGTACAGATAAGATCCGCATTTATAAATCAGATAAAATCTCAACATGAGATGAAAAAGCAAAATATGTAGATATAAAACAGCATTAAAATGGTATCAGCTGATGCGAAATTGAGTTGAACATGATTCTTATGTGTAATACTAAATAAAGATACCTAATATAAATTTGACAAATTTGATGTAATAGAAGTTGAGATGGAGAGCGTTGTATAAATACGAGTACGGGCCTTACACTGATAAATTATGTAAATTATTACTTACCAGTGTCATAAGATGATGGCCTTATTCCTGGGTTAGTGGGTGCCACATAACTAGGCTTACTCATTTGTCCTGAAAAGCACGTTTTGGTTGACAGTACATCAAATAAGAGGTAATCACAGAAAATTGTTCGTGCATACTTCAGAATAATAAGTGATTTATTTATTCTCACAATTAGAACCGACATAAAAAACATAAAAAACATAAACATTAACAACAAAACATAAAAAAGTACAAATTAAATCATTATACAATACAAATCATGTGATTGGATCAACTTCTATGTAGAAAACCACCACCCTATAAAACGCACATGATTGTTTCACAAATTTAAAGCGATAACTTTTTTCGTTATTTTCAATATAAAAGATGCTATGATGTATGCCGGTTTATGGTGGAAGTTCCTAAGACCCGCACGAAACGGTACGCTTCCACCTTTATTGTTCGTACCGCTAGGTTGTGGAACTCCCTGCCTGGCTCTCTGTTCCCCACGCACTATAATCCAGCGATCTTCAAAGCGAGAGTGAATCGGTTCTTATCGGGTAAGCACGCTCCATCTTAGGCCATAGCCTTACTTGCTATCAGTAAACTATGGTCAAGTGCAAACCCGTTCAAGTTAAAAAAAAAATGCTATCCATGAAAAAGTTAAGAAAATACTTGCTATACCTACCTGTATTAAAGACTGCAGTAGGATTCGGTGATACACTGGATGGGTATGCGGTGGGCACCCGGGAAGGGGCTGGCTGCGGCACAGTCGGCGCATAGCTGGACCGCTGACTTTCACCTAAAATATATATTAGTGTTTTTTTACGTGGGATAGGTTTGCGTTTGACTACAGCCTGCCTGATGTTAAAGATTGCAGCAGTAGTAGTAGTTTAAGTATTTACTAGGTCGGGTATATTATGTACATACGTAGTTACTTGTTGTTAATCTCGAGAAAATACAAATTTATTATTACATAGATATTAACGAATAATTAAATCATCATTATCATACACAGCAATCTTTATCCCACTGCTGGGGTAAGCCTCTCATTGTATGCACCAGCTACTATGTCGATTTCAGACAGTTTTTTTTTCAAGGAATAACATTTATTTTGAGAAAAAAAGTTTAGTTTTATTGGTATCTTACTCGGTATGAACATCATCGACGCAGATCGCTCCGAGTTTCGGGCAGAATAGTGATGAAATTGTCCTGAAGAGCCGGCGTTATCTACGACAAACACATATGCATGCAGTTACTACAAGGAATTATGAAGACACCATGTGCACCACAATTTCCTCGTAATAAGGTATAAAGTATATAACTAAAAAGATATGGTAGAGAAGTTGATGTTACTTGATTACAATTTACCTTGGGAAAATCGCTCCATACTCTGATTACGGTAGGAAGCCTGAAACTGACTTCCAGGAGAGATATTATCTGCAAGACATGTATGAGTTATGAATTAAATCTGAAATTTATTAAGAGAATACATTTAAAAATAATTGTATGAGGAAATATACAAAATGCGCTTACTTTGCTGGTAAAATGTAGGCGTTGGTTGTTCTTCGTCGATTTGATTTATAGTTTGGTCCTGAAATTGTCCTGAAACAACAACATTTTATTATCATTACCACGTAGTTATTTATGTAAGATAATCTAGTCGTTATTCTTCAATTGATGATTGTTTTTTTCCCTCTGAATAGAAAGTAATCAAACCAGAAAGCCAATACGGTAAGTTTTATCAGTAGGTTTTAAAACAAAATCTTCTGCATGATGCAATTGTAACGTAATATAGTTTACGGACAAAATAGGGTTAAAATGTAAATCTATGCATATAATAAAGCTGTCTTCAGCTTTATTATATGTTCAATGTTCTGACTTTCAACCCTCTTGGGTTGAAAGTCAGAACATTGAACATATAAAAAATTTTTTGGAGATACTTCGAATTGATAGCAGAACGCGTTCCAACAACTAACAGTTTTTTTGTCTGTTTATCTATTTACTTAAACGCTCATCACGCCAAAACGCCTGAACGGATCTTCATGATTTTTGGTATTATTTATTTATTTATTTATTTATTGTTCACTTGCCCACAGCACTTACAGTTTCCCAAAGCGTGCTGTGGGCCAACCTTAAAAAAAATATACTGATATTAAAATTAATCCCTATACCTAGACTTATAGTAAATTTTCCTATTATTACAAATAAATATACTACAACATTGGTACATTGGTATGTAGGTAGTATGAGGCCCCAGAAGTGTCATAGACTTTTTATCCAAAAATAATGCTAGTGAAACCACGGGCGTTCACTAGTATTTAATTAAACCACAACACATTGTTTAAAAAATATAATTCTACTTACCAGGCGTAAAGACCACAGACGCCGATCTTTGCAAGTTGTTACTTTGTAGAACACTTTGTGTGTTCTTTTGTAACCTATTTCGGAACTGCCGTAATGGATCTGCAATGGGTAAAATATACACATAACAAAGCATTATTTAAAAGAGTTAAGAGCAAAATTACTGGTGCTTCGTGTAGTAAACCGGGATACTGGTATGTGCATAAAATAAATAAATAATGCACACAACTCCATCTAGCCCCACACTAAGCAAACACGTGTGTCGTGGGTACTAGAAAACGGAAAGTATATATATATAGACATGTTAGGCAAAACTTTTTAAAAGTACAAGAGCTTTAGTATATCATTATATAAAATATTCGGACATTGTATGGAGCTTCATGGTGCTGTGTAAAATGTCCGGAATATTTATTTATTGATGACATTATTTACATAAGTTACCCTATATTCAAAGTTTACATTAAAGTAAAATTCAAAGTTTTTGATAACTGTAATTAAAATCTTAATTTTAAAATTAAATAAACAACTGGTATTAATTACTAACCAGGTGCATGTGAACTCTCTTGTACTGGCTCTCCGTAGTTCGAAAAAGGTTGACAACTCATCTGACCTACAAAATAATGACACCAATATTATAAAGGTAAATGTTTGCGAATGTGTTTGTTTCATCTTTGCGCTCAATCGGCTGGGTAGATTAGAATGAAACTTGGCATGAGAATAGACTAGACCCTGGTTGAACACATAGGCTAATATTTACTCCAGATTAATGCGGTATAACCGCGGATTGCCACTATCACATATCAATTACGATTTACTAATAAGATTTTATAATTGTAAATAGAATAAAATATTGCTATTGTTGGTTTGTTTTATTCGAATAATACTTTAAAGTGTTTATTTTACCTGGTTTAAAGACCATGGAGGCAGATCTCATCATGTTACGAGTTACCGGGCGATTAGGAGGAGAGACATGTTGGGCCTGGATGAACTTTCTCATGTTTGGGCGGTTGATGGGAGACGCAGATCTAAATTGGTTTGCTCTCTCTGAAAAGTATGAAATAAATTATATATATTTTTACTAATAATATGTAACGTTGATATCTATCACAGTGTATTGTATAGTAACATCCGAAATCTGCAAAATTATAACTAATGGCTATTAAATACCTGTTCCACGTGAACTCGCCAATATGTGTCCTTTACGGATGGAAAACGCTTGAGACAATTGACCTACAAAATTATGATAAATATTAGAAAACAATACTTATGTAATGTATGCTATACTCGCGGGTGCTCGCGGCTAGTCAACATTGCATCCACTATTTTAGCATCAAAAGTAGCAAAAAATCTTTCTTACCGGATGCCAATGCTACATATCAGTCAGTCAGTCACCTTTGAGTTTTATATTTTAGATTGGAAATTGGTTAAAGCTTCCACTGATGTAGATTTAATGAATACCTGGAGAAAACACCATAGAAGCTGACCGCTCCACCCCAGGCCGACCCTGCGGTCTCCGATCACTCTCAATTGATACAAACTCTCTATTTTCCTGTCTCCTGCTCATATAAGAAGATCTGAGGTTGTCTCTTTGTCTGTCGGTATTTGGTAGCGTTTGTTCGGATGTCTCCATAGTTTGAACGGAGATTATCTTCCTATTTTCTTGACGATAGGTTGACCTGAGTGGGTTGACGTCTTCTGAAAGGTTTGTCGAAAATTAATTGTAATTGAAAATTTGCCTCTCCTTCTCTCTCACAATGTTCTATGTGAAGCTTATGGAGAAAAAACGGTGTTCATATTGCAGTTTAAATATTTTAGTTTAGTTGCTTAGAAACTTTGTTATTGTGTTGATAATTCAGAAAACAAACGAAAAAAGCAATATTCATAAAGTAAATGATCAACAAATAGATTTACTTACCAGGGTTATAGATCATGGAGGTAGATCGTTCTAAGCATCTATTTGGTAAAACTTGCTTATTCACGGGCATCGGAAGCCGATATTGTACCAACGGATCTGTGTTATATTGCAATGTTTAGTAAAAATAATAAAAACAAAGAGTTTTTTTTTTAGATGAATATTAAATTAATGAACAATTAATCGAAAGCTACTGAAATCATCTACAACTAGTATAAAAAATAATAACTAAATAAATGAAAAATTAAATATTTGGTGGCATATTACCAGGTTCAGGCTCTATATCCATTGGTTCTTCGGTGTAGTTAGAGAACGGCTGTTCACTAGGACCTAAAAATAGACACAAATATTTTGTACATTATATTTTAAACACCGACAAAAAAGAGGGTTGACCTGAATTGGTGTTTATAAAATAGAGAACGAGTTTTCGGGACTTTGATCATAAGCCCATATAATATGTAAAAATAGTCAGGTAGAGATCACGTTCATATTAATTTCCCCAGCACACGCCAGAAAATAAATTAGAAGGGTAGGATAACGAACAACCCAGTTTAAGAAGATAAACATAAATATATAGATAAATAAATAAATAAATATTCCGGTCGTGGGTACTAGATAAGATCTTAATACAAGTCAAATAAAGTATACAAGTATCTAACCCAATTCAGGGTGGATATAGGCTCTTACCTTTGACGGCTAAGAAAACTTCTTGAGAAGAACCACGTGATCCGCTGCTTCTTGATGATGACTGGTTGAACGTGTAGTTGTATGATGATGACTGGTTGAACGTGTAGTTGTAAGGTTGTTGACCGCATGTCTTAATTTTCAGATGCGATCAACAGCCTTATGGCTACACATTCAATTTCCATTGGCCATATTTCTTTTACTTGATTCATAGTTATAGGAGCGAGCAAAATACTTACCGATTATATATTAATATGATATGAACACACTTTTATATACATTCCACTAGTATATACAAATATTACTTAAATATACAGAACAACTTACAAAAACAGAAATTTACAAAAAATTTAGCACGCCGAACACATAAAATTCTCTTGACATTTGTTTCCAACAAAACGAAATAATATACTCTAAGTATGACAAAATACCTACGAAGTCAGTAAGAAACCAAATGACAGTTTTATCTTCAAACTCACCATAGTTTAAAATTGGCTCGGATTCCGCAGGAACGATATCTAAGGCTTGAGGTCTTAAACTTGGTTGCTGAAAAGGTCGATTCAAATTCCCTGAAAAATTATTTACGTATTATGTTACCCTTATTATTAATTATGCTCCGATGAATTTGTAACTTTTAATACACTACATATTTCTAAATCATAGGTATTTGAACTGACCATAAACCAATAAACACCACTAGGAATTGACCAAATTTTAATGAGAGCATAAACATGAATCAATCCTCTCTAGCTAGATATTCTTGCAAAACAAACTCGTATTTCAGAAGCCGCAATTAGACATTCATCATCATCTACAACCTTCTCTATCCCACTGTTGGGCACAGACCTACCGTTGTTTATGACAGCTGTGTTAATAAAATGCAATTTTTAACTTACCTAAATTCGATGCAATCGAAATACTTTTATCGAGATTTTGATGGCTGAGTCTTTGGTCATTGCGTGCCACTAAAACATAACAAAATTGTGTCTCTAAAATCCGAGATAATTATATTATAATCTTTGTGTACTTTCTCAAATTTTTATTACCAGGAAATGTGGAGTCGGGTCTATCAATGTCCTTAAGACCTGAAATAGACAGGTTTTTGAGTCTTTGAGTTCAGAATATAAAATTAATTTAAGCAAGTAATTGAAAGATTACTTTTGTCACTCACATTTCCGACAAAGTTTCTGACAGGGATCCCCTCGGCTGTTATTTGAAAGTAAGATATCTGGGCCGCTCATTTGACCTGAAATATTTACTAGATTCTGATCAACTGATCACAATAACCTAAATATTTATTAATAAATAAACCTTGCAAAAATATGTACACACATACTTAGAAAGCTTTTGTGTATGCAGGTAGTTACATATTTATTTCGTTATTCGATGGGTGGTGCGCAAGCGTTGAGTTTTGTTGTATGTACTTAGTCATTTATTTCCAACTCTACTTGAATGTAAGCCATATTTTTTAACTAGATATTAAACATATTTTTAACTGATATAATATGCATTTAATAAATTCGCTGAGACGTACTTTGAAGAGTGCTTTCTGTTGTCGGCAGACTTGGATCACAGCTTGGCTTCATTGGTTGTTGTCTAACCGTACCTGAAACTGAACATATGGTTGAAAAAACTAAAATTATATTAACATTCAAGAATGTAAGTTCTGTTTTGGTATGCTAGATTTAACTAGTAAACATTTCTACTCAATAATTATTTTGGAAAATCACATTCTAAAATGAAAAGAAAGACTTTCCATTTAAGTGAGAAGAGTTGTTCTATTAATTCAAGTGTAAACAAGTAATCTAAAACCTGACGCAGCTAACTGGCTTAACTGAATAATGTCATACGAATAAATAATTCTAAAACTAATTTGAGATAACATGCAATATTTTCACACCTACTTACACACGAGTATGTGTGAAAGATGTGAATAATAGCTACGTACGTATACTCATTCCTTGTGGAACTCGTTGTTCTTCTAATATGTCTATCCGACTCCCCGCATCAGGTCTCTTCAGAGTTTGTGTGCCAACAGTTTGATTTGTGAGGCCTTCATTCAAAAGTAATACATTTTATGTTACTGCAGGTAAACCGAATTAATCATACACATCGCAATAGTGGCTAAAGAAGGCTATGGCTAAAACGAATTCTAGATAAATATTAGTTGATAAAAAAAAAACAACACACGAAATTAAATCGAAAATTTTACCCATTATGTATTTTACAAAGAGTGAGTACTTACATACATACTAATAAATCACTTACGTGTTATTATTATTTCAGTACATTAATAATATTTTTGTATGCTTACCTCTTGAATATCTTTTCCAAGGCGGAAGCTCAGAGATGAATATAGATTCGGACCGCTTACGTAAAACTGGCTGCCCTGTTGATATTAAATAAATAAATAATTTATTTGTAATATGTAATACATTATATTATTTTCTCAATCACAACATTGTCATAGCTAGATTATAATATGATTTATTCATAGCTGGGCATTAACTCGATAATCGTTAATTAACGAAGTTAACATTTTGATTAACGGATTAACTTATAAGTTAACTTTTAAAAATGTTAACGGACACGTTAACTTCCGTTAATCCTTCGTTAGTTATGCAGAAGTCCGTTAATCGTTAATCCAATACCTGAATGCCTAATAATAGTTACCGTACGGCACCGACAAGTGTCGGGTGACGCGTGCCGCGCGTGAAACAAAAACAAAACTAAGATATATTTTGTCAGCGTGTGCGAGTGAGAAAGAAAACTGCGAAGAGATTCGTTTCGTTTGAACTTTGATAATTATTTCATTACTTACGTCAGTGCTTAGAGTGACGAGTGTTTTGTTTGTTGTTATTATAATATAAATTAAGTACAACCAGTGTTCATTTGCGTGTTGATAATTTATAAAGAAGAGTGCAGTCTAATGTTTATGTTTAATTAATACAAAACCATATCATGGATGTTGGAAGACATGGAATCGGTTCGGATTCCAGCGGGCCTGATGAGAATCGTATGACAGCAGTAGAGTGGATGCAGTAAAAAAGTGCATGGAAAAAAGGTATCTAGAAGACGAGAAGCAGCGGAAAATTAGAAGGACAGAGATACTTAGTTTAAGTGGCGGAGGGAGCAATGCGAGTAACAACGATGATGACGAGGAAGACTTTTTCAATTCTGTTACTTAGTCTATAGAAAACCCAAAGAGCTCCAACTCTTTAAAGAGTAAAGCGCAGTCTCGTTGAAATGTGTCTGGACATGAAATCAAAAGACTCGTTTAACGGTGCTGCATTCCTCGGGGAACAGATATTCCTAAATCTGTTCATTAAATACAATACTGCTATACCCTCAAGTGCTGCAGTTGAACGTCTTTTTCCACGGGTAAAGACATTTTAACACCAAAACGAGCCTCGCTTTTAGACGAGAACTTCAACATGTTAATGTTCATGAAAATGAATGTTAAATTACACATTTTAATTATACAAGTCTTTGTTTTGTTTCTAACCTGTTAACTTCCGGAACCTAAACCAACAGGTTTTATAAGGTCACTAACGCAACGATATAAAGATGCAATTTTACACATATTAACGATTAACGTTAACTTGCGTTGATTCTTCCGAAATGTAACGCTTTAACGTTTAACGAAGCTAACTTTTTTTGTAGCGGATTAACGATTAACGAAGTTAACTATTTGATTAACGGTGCCCAGCTATGGATTTATTAACAATAATAATGAAACTGTAGAAATATTTAGTTGGTTTTTGGAGTCCTGTCCACTGCTTAAGGATTCCCAGTGTTGCAGTAGACAGGGTTCTTCCAGTGTTTTATATTGATTATAACTAATTAACGTGACTGTAAATGAAAAGTGAAAAAAAGTTACAAAAGTCTTCAAAGAAAAGAATATAATTTTTGAATACCTTAAATATGCGTCAACTGTTTTTATTTATAATGATAGACTCCGGATAATGGTTCGTTATCAATATGTAAGTTTCAATTATTGACCGGCTTTATGGGCGGCTTCATGATTCAGTGGTTTCAGTACTATAGTAGTACATAGGTATAGTATGTATAGCTTCAACTTACTTGCATTTATAATATTGACCGGCTTTATGGGTGGCTTCATGATTCAGTGGTTTCAGTACTATAGTAGTACAGAGGTATAGTATGTATAGCTTCAACTTACTTGCATTTATAATATTGACCGGCTTTATGGGTGGCTTCATGATTCAGTGGTTTCAGTACTATAGTAGTACATAGGTATAGTATGTATAGCTTCAACTTACTTGCATTTATAATATTGACCGGCTTTAGGGGCGGCTTCATGATTCAGTGGTTTCAGTACTATAGTAGTACATAGGTATAGTATGTATAGCTTCAACTTACTTGCATTTATAATATTGACCGGCTTTATGGGCGGCTTCATGATTCAGTGGTTTCAGTACTATAGTAGTACAGAGGTATAGTATGTATAGCTTCAACTTACTTGCATTTATAATATTGACCGGCTTTATGGGTGGCTTCATGATTCAGTGGTTTCAGTACTATAGTAGTACATAGGTATAGTATGTATAGCTTCAACTAACTTGCATTTATAATATTGACCGGCTTTATGGGTGGCTTCATGATTCAGTGGTTTCAGTACTATAGTAGTACATAGGTATAGTATGTATAGCTTCAACTTACTTGCATTTATAATATTGACCGGCTTTATGGGTGGCTTCATGATTCAGTGGTTTCAGTACTATAGTAGTACATAGGTATAGTATGTATAGCTTCAACTTACTTGCATTTATAATATTGACCGGCTTTATGGGTGGCTTCATGATTCAGTGGTTTCAGTACTATAGTAGTACATAGGTATAGTATGTATAGCTTCAACTTACTTGCATTTATAATATTGACCGGCTTTATGGGTGGCTTCATGATTCAGTGGTTTCAGTACTATAGTAGTACATAGGTATAGTATGTATAGCTTCAGCTTACTTGCATTTATAATATTGACCGGCTTTATGGGTGGCTTCATGATTCAGTGGTTTCAGTACTATAGTAGTACATAGGTATAGTATGTATAGCTTCAACTTACTTGCATTTATAATTGTATTTTGGGCAACATTGTGACTGCAGTGGCATTGTTCTGGTGACGAAGGATGTTGAATATTAATACTATTATTCGAGCCTGAAAAATGCAGCGCGTGTTATCCTTGTGAATAGGGGAACAACATACAAAGTTTTTTCGATAGCTGCGCTTGCGCATATTAAATAAATATGTTCTTTATTAGACAATATACTTACATTTATTTTTGATAGTAATACTTAGGTATATTTAGAGCTTATGTATAACGTAACTTAATATTGTACAAGTTGAAACAACCGGTTACTTTCTATATCTTTGACAAACACACTAAAACTTACGATTACTTGTGGAATAATCAAACAAATACTTTTTTAAACAGATTTAACAGAAAAACAAACACGAGTAAAAACATAACAAACAAACATAACATCTGCCACAACACAGCCCCAACTCAGCACAATGCTGGTTGTGTGGAAGCAACCAGCGCTGGTCAGCGCTTCCGGTCTTGGCTGTTTCAATATTTTGTTTATTTTTCTTCAATTGTAACTATCCATAAAAAAGTACAAAATCTTATACCATAGACTTACTTACCTTTGCCTTGAAGAATAAATTCCGATAAATCCGGTAATGTTGGTGTTATAGGACTGTACCGGTGTGAAGGAGATATTACATCTGTCAATAAAAGAGTTTCATAATATATTACATTCATTACTTACTTAAAAAGCTAATACGTTTCTTTCGAAGCAAACAAACATAATTTCTTAGCTAAAATAAACTTACGTTTACCCGGACACACCTAAAAATACCCAAGCGCTTTAGGTGAAGTCCGAATAACAAGTGAATTTATTAATTGGATTGTGTGTGGAACTTACCCCGCAAATTTAAGTTCATCTCAAAAACCTCAGACTCTGTCAAAGAAGGCAGTTCTTCTACCCTCAGATCTATCGGATCTAAAATAATGATAAAGTTGTGTATAAGATTAAATAAATGAATAATCCGGGACATTGCACTCACACTTAATATATTACTAGTATAACTTGCTCATTGAGGAAACGCACAAATGTGTAAGTATTTGTTTAATTTTTATAAGTGATTATTGTTTAAGTTAAGTTATTATAATTAAATTATGAACATACTGGGAGATGACTCTGGCCTCGTAACACAGCCTAACGGCTACCACGAGGTCAGAGGATTCGAAATTTTTTGTGAAAAATATCTTTAAAAAATAAATGATTTTGTATTTGTATTTTGTATATAACAAGTGAAATAAACTATGAAAACGCGAGAATAACGATGACAGCTTGTAGTAATAACTAATATCTATGTAATGAAGTTATTATTTTTATATTCAGTGTTGTTTTAAACGACATAAAGGCTACAATAAATAGAAGTAAATATTGGTCTCTCTTACGGTCACAAGTAAGGTCCAACGGGCGAGGTGTCGGCGGAACTGCAAGCGCATTATTATCTGGAGTTGCATTACATAAAAATGTGTTTTTCGTCCTCTTTTTTGGAAGCGTGCCTAAAACAAAGTTTAATTTTGATAATAAGTTCAACTAAAGTCTTAAGATTTATCTAAGTTTAATTGGGTCAGTAACATATATGTTGAAAAACTATTATGTAGCTATAAAGGTTTGGGTAACAAATGAAAACTCAATAACACAGTCTGCCATCACTCATAATTATCAGACAGCGAGTTGTGTCTTCTATGTACGAAATAAACACAGAATATAATGCATAGAGGCTATATGCAGGCCTATGCCCAGCAGTGGGATAATGTTAAACGTAGTTGACGATAAAAGCAGTGATGAGAAAATTATTTAGAAATACATATGAATGTATATGTAACCACAAAAAGGCATAATTTAGGTAATGAAACTATGAAATTCAAAATGATTCGTTTCAGCGTAATTGAACTCAAGATATAGCAAACTATTTATTTTATTTAACAAAGTAATCACTAATTTTTATCACCCTTCATCATATCATTTATTTTTATCATTTATCATTTATTTTTATCAGGTAAACTATGGTCAAGTGCAAACCCGTTCAAGTTAAAAAAAAAAAAAAAAAAAAAAAACCCTTAACTAATAGAATGTTTCGCAACTAGATTCCAAATAAAAGTCTTTTATGTAAAATGTGCCAACTTTTCTTTGCATAGAAATAAACAGAATATTCCCATGAAACATTAAGTATTGCCTCAAAGTGTGAAGAAAAATCTTAAGACTTTGTTAAGTATATGTAAGTAGCTAAGTTAAATAAATACATTTTTACATCGAAAGTTGCAAAAAGTATTATCAAATGAAAAATCAAAGCATTTTTAGTTGCGGAAATAAAAATCTGATTTTTGTGTAAGTACACAATTTTGAGGAAAATCTATTCCTTCAATTTTCAATTTCAATTCAATTTTAAAGGACTTTATTGATTAATAACTTATAAAACTAGTACAACACAAGTGTAAATTTTAATCCTAGTGGTACAATAAACTTGATTTACTTACTGGTTTTTCGTACACTGAGCACTTTTAAAACAAAAAATATAATAAACTTATAGATAAAATACACTTAGAAACATGAATATCAAATTACGTAGGCTTTAGTATAGGCACTGCGTTTTTAAATACTAAATAGGTGAATGATGTAACCCAAATTCCTGGGGTAGTTCGATAAAATTATTAAATTCGTTTCGGCCGAACTGTCACAAGAAGTCGGAATCCGGCTCATCACGGCTTAGTCACGCAACAAGCGCGCGCGCCGGAACGGCGTCCGCCCACGTCACTCCAGCCCCTATGCTCGCGGTAATAAGACTGAAAGTGGCGCGCGCGACCACACGCACCACGCACACACGCCTATGCTAGTGACGCGGGATGTTCATGTACACAGCAGTCTAAGAACAAGTGGTGAGGGAGCTTATATCGATTATAACTATCGATAAAAGTTAAGTTTTTGCGTCTTGTTTTGCTAATGTTTTGAATGAGTTTATTTGAATTACGAAAGTTGGTAAATAGATAATTTTTTTCCGAAAGTTTGTAAATATACACATCTATTTTTGGGAGACCAATTTTTAGATGCAGTTTTGGCAAGTTGGTACGAAATGGAGTAGAGTAAGCGTATTTAAGAGCTTTATTTTGGACAGTTTGTAGTTTTTTTATGTTAGTCTGGCATGTGCTGCTCCAGACAGGACTAGCGTAAGTAAAGCATGGCCGTACTAGCGTGCAGTACGTGCGCAGCTTGGTGCGGCTAGATAGGCAGGATCGCCTGTTTAAGATTGGATGTAGGGCATTTAATGCTCTCATTCCCTTGAGGTGAAATTGTTTTGTGTTTTCAGTCCAGTTCAGTTTTTTATCTAGTAAAGAGGCGTAGTTTCTTCTCTACTTCTTTTGCTCGAGGATTGCAAGCTGGATCCCGCAGTCTTGACGTACTTTTCAATGGTAGGTTGTGACATTTTATCGACAGGTATCGATATAGATATATCGATAAACAATCTCAGCCCATCACTATTTGGATCGACTTTCAACGCAGTTGAGCAGACGATGTACGCAAACGTGCTATGCTAGCGACAATCGCGCGAAAAGTGAGGTGAGTGATGTAAGTGCAAAATATAAGCATGTGTGAGTAATATGTAGGTATCGATGATATAACTTAAAATTTTAGATATCCAAATAAAGCACTCTAGGGATATCTATTACTCAACAACACAAAATTATAAATAGAATTTATTAATCAAACTTATGATGGCATAACGAATTTGTACAGAAATTTTGAAAATTCTCCTAAAATATCTAATCTTAATGAACATTCTCCCATCATCGTGAAGAAAAAAGGTAATCTGTAAGTTTTGTTCCCGTCGCTGATAAAAACGCTGCAAAAAAATTAAGAATACAGGGTTGGTATCTTATACACATAACCTTTGAAAGGTGCCTTTAGTACGTTGAAATCAAAAACTTTTCTTTGGAAATTCTTGGTTTTCAAGGAATATTTATGCCTCACTTTCTTTTTTATTTTAGTTATTAGACCCTGTATAAAATATCCGTATTAATATTTTATTCTTTGGCAAGGAATTTTAATTACATCGCATGTGATACAAAAAAAGTTTGTATTTAATACGCATCGGTGCAGTCTAATATAATGAGAGGTGTAGGTTATTATACGCTAATCACCACCCCCCAGTTCCAATGCAGTTTGCAACCTGCTTTGACAATTTGTTTAGCCTAATTAGTATTGATGTAGGTATAGAATGTCAGTGCACAGTCACGAAAAACAATCTGGCTGAAAGCGATGACTTTACAGAGTTATTGTTTAAGGTTTCACTGAATAGTTGTTTCATTGTTTTTGCATCATACAAACGTCTGGATAGTATACACTATTTGTGAGTAAAAAACGTCTTATTGTTTATTGACACTTTAAGTAATAATAAACAAATATAAGGAATAAATAAAATCACGTTTGCGCTGCATATATTTCGGTAGTCCACAAAAAAACTGTTAGAACCAAAGACAATACTTGTCGGAAAACTTTGCGTAACTTAAACCACTCTTCATGTTTCATACCTAGTTCACAATAGCCTTCAAGTTTCGTGCCAGACCTTCTCTGCCTATTGATACTACAACATAATACCAATTTCACCTACAGCTACAGCTATAAATCCTAGCAGGTATACATAGCTTGACAGAAGCCAATGTGCAATCGTTGATGCGTTTCTACACAAAGGATGCGGCGCTGCCTGGCAACCAAACCAGCCAGCGGTCAATCCAAGACCCGCGCCCGAGGCGACACAACCAATATACAGGATTAACTACTAACTATACTCTACCACGCATTATATTGACATTTAACAGTTCAAATAGGGATAATTTATCTTTAGGCTTTTCTAAAGATTTTTTAAGTGCCCCCTCCCTTTTCATGTTGTAGTTAGAAGTAGTATATTTCATTTTTATGTATTATTATTCCCTTGTTTTTATGTTTTTTTCCTGTATCCTCTTCAAGATTGAAAAAAAATAGGGATAATTGTTTTAATAAAAATTAAATCGAGGAACTAATAACTATATACTACTATATGTAGTATAGTCTGTCTACGCATTATATTTACTTTTAACAAATGGTACATTAAATCCCGGCCAGTATGTACATACATATAATAGTATAAGCGTGAAATCTCGCTGCGCCATATATTTTGTCAGGCGACAATGAAAGTTTTGTATAGAATAATTGTTTTTTGCATTTTTTTAAACTTATAAAAAGCTGTAAGTCATGTCGTCCTTAAAGATGCGTTAAAACAAGTAACCATGTATACAAACCCTAATACATAGATAAACTAGATGTTGCAACTTTGAAGGACCTAGATATTAATTGATTGTAAATATCGGAGCATGAAATTGTGGTTTATGTTAGTGTTAGGAGTATTATTAACCTTCGTGGCTTCATTATTACATCGACTCAAATGTTTCGAATACCCTAAAAAAAAATGTAAGTCATCAATATTAGAATCACTGACCACTTTATCAGCAAGATATCATTTATAAACAGTTTTTTCATCTTATTGTATTGTATCTGGGTGTAATACAATCACAACTTATTGCTATGACCCTCATATAAATTATTATATACAGAACTTACATTTTATTTTATAATAAATAGTACCTACCTGAAGAGATATTCGGTTCTTCCCTTGGTTCCGAAATGGACAGTATGCTCATCAAGGGTATATTATTGAGCAGACAAGTGTTCAGTGGAGGGTTCACAGGTGGCGCCACTGGACTGGCTGGCTGCGAGATCGGAGAGAAACCCCACGTCTCTGGAGAACGCATGCTTATAGAACCTTCTGAAATGAAACTTGCTTCTTTATAAAGTTATGATAACGGTAAAAACATTTTTTTGTAAAAAAAAAATAAAAAAAAAATTGTGTATCAGACAATGATAATATAAGTAATCAATCAACTGAAATCTAAAATGGAACTACAAGTAAGTAATTGTATTGTATCTATTCCTTCCATTATTTTATTCGATAACTTAATATGATACTCACGCTCGCTTGCGATAAATTATAGTTTTCGTATCAATAATTCGAATGTTTGTGTCAAGTCACCCTTGTTTGTTTTCTATTTAATTGAAACACTTTTCCATTAAGAAATTTGCTGGTTAATTTACCTGTTTGATTAGACTGGGTATTGTTTTCTTCTTGCTCGTCCGAACAAAACAATTGTTGAGTTACTTGCTAAAATTACAAAAACATTATTTTAAAACCATCATTTTAAATCATCTTATTTACCTCACAGTAGCAGTTAAATATAAAAAATATAACTAAAACACTACAATTTCGCTCTTAGCGTTAAGGTCGCCAGTTAAGACACTAGGCTTAAGTTTTAATATTTTTTGTTTTTCTGTATTGTCCTGGTGTTTTTAATAAAGTGTAAATCTATCTATCTACAATTTCATATCTTTGTAATTCTTTGTAGTAAAATATATTTTACTAGGTACGAGTATTTAAACACATTTTTTAATATACTCTATCTGTCTTATTACAAAACGCGGTTTAAATATTAGTCCCGGACTTTGAAAATAAAAAATGGGTTCTGGTTGTTCAGACATCACATACAAGCAATCAAAATGACAAAAAAATATTGGAACTTTGATTTAACATTGGTATATTTTGACAGTTTCAACGGACTTGGTCTAGACTTATATTTAAACCACGTTTTGTAATGAGGCCCTGTGTCTGTTTGGGAGTGTGTGTTGTTTTAATCAGACATATGAATCATTATTAACCTGATCCAAAAGAGGGGGATTTCCTGAATCACGTCTTGATGGGCCGGCTTCCCCCGACGGTGGCGACACAGACAGCCTCTGAAGGGAAGGTGGCAAAAGGTAATAGTGGTACGTTTTATAAAATATTTATGCTTCATAATACGTGTATGTACACATATTATGTAGTTCACTTATGAAAACATATTTTGAAACTAGTAGCGGCTTCGCTAGCGTTAACAACTAAAACTTGAAAAAATAAGAAAATTTATCTCTTTGAAAGTGGCATTTCTAAAAACCTTTACTTAGCCTACGTCGTAACATCTACTTGCATGCCACATTTCAGCCCGATCTGTCCAGCGGTTTGGACTGTGCATTGATAGATCACTATATCAGTCAGTCACATTTGAGATTTATACATTTAGATATCAATCACCACAGAGGCCACATACACACACATGCACATACAATAACACTCACATAAAACAAAAAGTTAATTATTTGAAGCGATAGCAAAAAGTTGGAATTCTACCAAAGTTTGTGTCCAAGAACTTGAATCCCGATCTATTCAATAAGAATCTTCAAGGTAAAGTAACACCCTAGACTGCAGTGATGCACTAATGTCAATGTTAATTACATTAGTTATAACTAGCTATTTTTTACTTAACAAATTGCTTTGTTTCGACATAAACATTTGTTGTTTGTAACGATAGAAAATTTAAGATGTGAGCTGATATAACGAATATTTATGTTTCGCTACAAATTTCAATTCAAAATTTATTTATAACGCTATCCTTGGGTTATTAATAAATGAGTGCAAACCGCAAATCCATTGGTTCCAAAAATGAAAGCAAAACAACCACAATATCTAGAATGCAACGATGCTAAGGCCGCAGATACTATTGTCTAGAAAATCTAAACCTTCATAATCAAATAGTCGGAATGCTCATCAAGGGTGATGCCAAGATCCATTAAGGCATGGCTCGCTGGAGTTTGCAGTTTTAAACTTGCCGCGGTAAGGATGCACTTGTGCAGAGATATTTGAGCGCACCTTTGACTTTTACTTCTATGACAAGCCCTTTCAACTAAATAGGAGTGTAATATATTAAGGTATGGGTTTAAAATAACCACAATGGTACCTATCCATCTATTTAATAAAATATTACTCACATTTAAAAATAATAACCTTTATCATCAATTATTTGATTTGAGCATATGTAATACAGCCCTACTACAACCACAGCATCCATAAAATCTAGTAATTTTGCTCATCAGTTTCAAAAAACCATAACTTCTTAAGAGGTATTTTAAAATTATCTGTGAAGACCCTATTTGCAATGTTTTTCCCATCGCTGATTGGCGGATCAAGCTAGTTTTAGTCTCAGACTACTTTAAATACTAGTCTGAGGTTTTGGAGTAGGTGACCGTCGGTGTCGAGTAAAGAAAACATCGCACTTCGCCTATTTGTAGCGTAAAATCAAAATTTCATCTTTGCTGTTCATCTGTGTGAACAAAACCGCTGGAGCTGGAAGCGTTGTTTATACTTCGTACATAGTGTGAAACGCAATGTTTTATGTATTTGCTATCGATGGCAACGGTAAGCGCAACTCTAAAAGTAGCTGCCTATCAACGATGACTTAGTCAGCACTACCCCGCCACATAGTTGATTCATATTAACCTGTAGAAAAGTAAATACCTAAGATAAAACAATTTAGATTTCTATATACTTACCTCATCTTCATGCACAGCCTGCAAACGTCGCCCTCTACGCAGCGCACGAGTTTGCATCAATTTCTTCTTGTTTTTATCAGAGTACCGCAGAGCTCTGTCCAGCAGATATTCATCTGCGGTTTGATATCTAAAACAATGCATCTTGGATCTTACCGAGCTCACTTACGGTAATTAATATTCACTTGTATTATTAACTATGTTTCAATTTTAATTGGGTAAGTTTATTTGTATTAATTTTGGAAATAATATTAATAAATATTTTCAATGATAGTAGTAATTAAATAGTGTTAGCAAGTAGAACTAATTTTTATCAAATTACTGCATATTTGCAAATGAAACAACATGGTTTATGAAACTTATTGCTGAAAAGATAAATCACTTACAAAAATTCCATTCCTACTTAAGAATACGTAGAATTACATAGCTACTATTTATGACTTGTCGGATACAATACAATTATTATGATTAAACCAGCATTTCTTTATGATTTTTGAAAATATATTCCATGAACAAAATTGTACATGGAATAGATATAATTGATGCAAACCTGTTATTGAATCAACATTAAATTGTTTTTTACTAATTATTTCTCAGAATTACGTTACATTGACAAAATAATATACACAAACCATTAAATTAGTTATTTCATAGCAAGCTACTGTTTAAAAAGTCGTATATTATTAAAGAACTTTCTTAGAAGAAATATAGAAAATTTAAACCTTTATTATATTTTAAGTAATGTTTGATGATTTGTGCAGCTGTTTAAATAGAGAAACGGTTGCAAGAATAAATTAATATTAACAATATCGTTTCAATCTTTTTTTCGACACTTTCACGATATTGACGAAAAAAGTGCAAGTGGCAAATATTTTACAAGTATTTCATTGTTTTACAACATATTAATAGTTAAAACAACACGTTCACAGCATTATTGCTTTAAAAAGACTTGAAGTAACAGCGAAAATACAAAACATATGGTACAGTATAAAGAGCGCAAAAGCACAAAGAAGCAACTTCAGAAAACTTTCGCTGAGCAAGAAACAACCTGTCGCAAGAAACACAGAGCCTATTTCAGTAAATACTTAAAATGTATAAAACTTAAATTACTTAATAATTACTCACAAATTAGCAACTAAAATAAACTGAGCCTTATTTAAACGCATATTTTGGACTTACCCGGTCAACATGACATCGTCCAGCGTTTCATGTTCACTTTTCTCATTGTTAGGTTTATCCATTTTGTGCGATTCAGTTTTTTTTTTAGTTTTAAAGTTCGTTATTTTATTTCAGTAAAAATATAGGGTATTTGTATTTTTTTTGCCAATGGGAATCTCTGGGCTACAAAATAAAAATATGTTTTTTATGTTTTTTTCTAATTAATTTCAGAGCCTTGGAACCTGAGGGCCTGATGTGTCCGCGAAACTGTGATCGGATCTCGAATGTTGCCTTATTTATAGGTTGTATGATAGCACTGGCTACATAAACAACGGGACGTGAACCGCCCAAACACAGACAAAGCGAGACGTAGACAACAAAAAGAGATAGGAAGAAAAATTAAAGGGGATTAAGTTTTAACTTCCAATAAGATATATTATTTTTAATTATCATTTATGAATTATCGTTACATAAAAACAGAACCATTTGTATTTTATCGGAAATGCTTTTTAAAATGACAGTAAAATTGATTGTTGCAATTATTGAAGTTGTAATCTAGACTTAATAGGTATCTTCTAGGTAAACGTGTTACACCCTAGGCTGCAGCAATGCTTAACATCGGGCATGCTGTAGTCAAACGTAAACCTATCCCACGTAAAAAAAAAACAATATTATGTTGTGTTTATTGATCCTACATTTTGTTTGTTCAGTCTGTGTTTAAATCACAATAAATTACATACAGGTAATATTGTCTCACAGTGTTAAAAACAAAAAATTAAATAAATTAAAAGAAAATTACTATTTCGTTTCCAATACCCGTTTCTACATTATACTGAATAACAAACACATGTTCACATTTATACAATTTATATAAATTGTATAAACTCGGAACTCGTAACAAAGGCTCGCACACCCCTCTTCATGTCCTACCTACATTGGCTGCAGGATGTAATGCCTGGGAGTACCTAGGTCCCTGGAGATGCGCGCGCTTGCATTATTTTGTGCATTGGGGAGCTGCGCACACTGGAGCTACCCACCTGTAACTGTTATTTGTTATTTCATTTGAAAAATTAGGGACATTGTTCGTAAAATGACTTACTTACGTTTTATAATTATAACTGTCATTATATGCCTGAAATCATGGATTACGTTGATTTAGAGTCTAACTTATGTGGTTTTTATGGACTAAATTTTAAAGAAAAGAAAGAATGAAATTTTTTCATCAGTAGACAACAGTTTTACAGATTTTTGTGTAGCATTGCATGATCTTGTAGCAATTTGCTACGATATTTCTACGAGTCTACGCCGTAGCTATGGGCTACGAATATGCTACGAATAACTTGCTATTCACTTTCGGATCAAAAATCATCATCCTAATTTAATTTCCACTCACAATTAATTATAAATTTTCACTTCACATTTGTGCAAAATGGCTGCTACAGAAATTAAAGGAATGAATACTACTTAACTCTCTGACCATGCCACGACGCAGTAAAAATAAGATTAAAAACGCACTTTCCCAGGTAGGATGCAATTATGATAACTGCACCTTTATCCGGGCCCTTGCACGCATGCTCACACCATACTCACCTTTTTGCCGTAAGTTATATGTGTCATTTTCCAATGCATAGAGAAGTTACAGCGAGAGCTTCACCTAGGGCGTCGAAACCAGCTTTAAAAGGTTGTTCCGGTTAGAGCTAATTTAGGTCACTATGGTGATAAGCTAGTTTCTTTATTATTGTGGTTTGATCATATCTGATCCGGTTGATCTTCAATTAAAAGATTGTATTTGAATATTGTTTGTCATGTTTTATAACGTTTTTTTGGTTTATTTGAGTTGATGAGTTGCGCTTAGTAATTTAACTACACATACACTACTGGCTTTTTACTATAATTAATAATAAAATTGTACATGTTATTTAGTTTAAAAAAGTTGCTTTCTCAGTGTTCCGTTTTTTTTTTCATTTAATCAAACATATAACATTAAGTCGAAAACTTTTTCTTATTTTTATTTAAATTTATGTTCAATTCTAAATCAAGTCTATATAATATTTGCGCCCATCTATCCATTGATGAAAAAGCTCCTAGATCTAACCGGAGCCCGGCCTGATAAATTCTCGATTGCACGCAGTCCGGCCGCCAGCTGACCAATGACAGCCGCCCAGATCCAGCCCGGGCTATTTTTAGCACATATTGTGTGACAACTAACAACCATATAACCTCACATGTCACATACAACAAAGGCGCCATCTGACGTTAGACTTAATTCTCGCTAACTCTAAAGCTGAGATGTCGATGGTTATTCTTTTGACGGCTAGTAATTAATGTCTTTTGTTTGTTTCATATACTATAGAATATAATACTGTAGAATAGAAAAAAAGGAAAAGTGAGTACTCTTCAAATAAGAGTGAATCGGTTCTTACTGGGTGATTGCTTACCATCAGGCGAATTACAGTCAAGTGCAACCCCATTATGCGGTTATGTATGGGCAAATACTTATTTGGACATGTCGCGAATCGAATTTGTGAATTTGACAATGATGGTGAAGAATTCTTATAATTTTCATACTAAGCTGTGCCCTGTCAACACCACAAATGTAAAAAGGAAGTAATTAATTAGATGTGTAAATTATTGTAAGATTGAAAGTTGCAATAGGTACAGAGAGAAAGATAAATGATGTAACGCACACTTTAGAAAAATAAGAATTGTAATATAATCTGCTCGACTGTATGCCATCTTTAAAATATCAAGCTTTTGTGATTTTTCAAAGGACTGTTATTGTCAATATTTCTTGGAAACTGAGGTATTCTAAACATAAATATTCATAACAAAACAAATGAGTAGGTACCTACTTATTGTACTTATGCGCAGTGAGGCGTGTGGTTTCGTCTGAAATGTAGAGAGCGACGGTTTTTCCAGGAATCACCCATGTTGTTGAGACAGAATTATAAATATCAGACCTGTTGAATACGAAACATGTAGCTTTTTTTTATATATTACATACCTATATGTAGTCTGGCACGTGATATTTGATATGTACTTATATTCATCTAAAATGTTTAATGACTATTTACCTAAATGTGTGTAAAGGTTGCCTACAATCTGATACTTAGACCTCAGACCAGAGCATACAATCACTATTGTAAATAAGACCAGTAAGGCAGCACTTTAGAAACATTGAACAAGGAGTATCTATTATGCTGTACTATTGATACAGAAACACCTCACACCTCAGAACCTCACTTGCGGATTGCGGATAGGTGATAGAAATGTTGTCAAATAATAGGTACACAGACATTTCAATCACTTTACTCTCTCAACCAATGTATAAGAGTCGTTTTAATATAAACATTACATAATAAAGCTGAAGAGGGTAAAAAATCTGTAACTTCATAGAAAATATTAGAAAAAAAACCGGCCAAGTGCGAGTCGGACTCGCGCACCGAGGGTTCCGTACAAACCTGCAAGGTTTACAAAATATATATTTTGTAATGTAACTAAAAATTTAAGGTTTTCGGAATTTTTCCTTTATGTGTGGTATAAAACGTTGCTTCATGCCAAATTTCAAGATTCAAGGTCGACTGGAAGTACCCTTTAGGTTTTGATTCCCTTGCAAGTACTTGCGAGTTTCAAAATATGCAGCTTAAATTGCTGTTTCTTTTGATTGCGTTGACATAGAAGTTTGATTTTGCTACAGCTTAAAGGTATTATAGACCTGAGTATTTGGTATGAATTTCAATTTAATACCTCTACGCGTTTATGAGGAAATGGGTAGTAAGTTTAAGATTATTAAAAAAAATATATTTTGTGATGTAACTAAAAATTTATGGTTTTCGTAATTTTTCCTTTATCTATGCTATAAGACGTTGCTTCGTACCAAATTTCAAGATTCTGAGTTCACGGGAAGCACCCTGTAGGTTTTGATTCCCTTGCAAGTGTCGAAAATTTGCGGCATAAATGGCTGTATCTTTTGATTGCGTTGGCTTAGAAGTTTGATTTTTTCACAGCTTCAAGGGACAGTAGACCTGAGTAATTGATATAAATTTCAGCTTCATACCTCTACGCGTTCCTGAGAAAAAGGGTCTTGACAGACGGACGGACGGACGGACAGACGGACAACAAAGTGATCCTATAAGGGTTCCGTTTTTTCCTTTTGAGGTACGGAACCCTAAAAATTGTTTGGTTATACTTGAAATTGATAATAAAGCACGTTTCAGCAGTTTTTATGATTTTTGTCTGTTTCTTTGTTTATCTGTGGGGCGTTTAATATAACGCAAAAATAGCTAAACGGATCATCACGATGTTTGGTATGAATGGTAGGTACTTAGACTTACATAGTTAGTATGAGGTCTTAGGAGTGTCAAATGCTACTTTTATCCTGAAATAATGCGAGCGAAGCCGCGGGTGTCCTCTAGTATATGTATAAATTGGTCCTGCAACGTAGACAGCATGTTTTTAAAGGCGCTCGTTAAACACAAACAGGTGCGGTGTAGAGGGATAGCCTGTGATATGAATACTGAGAAAATAGTTTGTTTTAAATAAAGACAATTATTAATATAAATTTTATTGAAGTTCAAAAAGTAAAATAACATAGACTGTCGCGGCTCGATCGCAGCGACCAGCATCTTGGCCGTACATTTCAAAATTCATTGGCCGTACTTTTCTAAAATTCAAAATATAGGTAACCTAGGTGTTTTATATAGAATCAATCGACTTTCCTTCCAACATTGAACAAAAAACTACAAAAATTGTACTTAACTAAACTTTATTTCAATACAACACAAATCTAAATCAAACAAAGGTCTTCTAATTCCACTACACCGCCAGCAGTAGGAATATCCTCATCACGTCTCACTGTAGAAAACTAACAAGATTCTACATAGACCAATACAATGTAAAAAATGAAATAGACCAAAACAAGGCAAAATGTATAAAAATATAACCAAGCTGCATAATAGATATATTTTGTTGTGACATAATTGTGAATTTGGCACTAAATTGTATAACAATTTTAAAAGCGACAACATAGCAAGAATAAAAATAACATACTCGTAACACTTGTCACACAATAAACTGTAAATAGATTTTTGTCTTTTAAACTAACCTAACCTATCAACTGGTAATATAGGTATAAAATAAGAATGATGTATGCTTCATAAAAGCATATTAAAATAACCACATACTTATTGGTTACAAATGTATCCCATACAAATGCAGAAACATACAAATATTCATTAAACCTTCATATTGCTGCCTAACTTTCTACTCATTTGCAAGTAGTAAGATAAGCTCATGCTAAAAAAAATATAAGATGCATTTATAACAATTGCAAAAGCTACTGTGGCACTTTTATTATTGAGCTTTTATAGATTTACATTCGTAACTTATAGATAATTTTGACGAGTTAGACGTAGCTCCAATCTTCCTATGTACATAATACAATTTGTTAGTCTTACTGCATTATAAAATGACAATGTTTAAAGCTTTTAGATAGATACAGATGTTTTGAAGAAGTAGCTGCACGGCGCCCTCTCACGTGTATTATTAAAAATGCTGATCATTATTATGACAGAATCATTATGTTTATCATTTCAACTGTCATCAAACAGAGTAACAGGAGCCGTTTTCGAGAAACAGTGGGCTTAGCAGGAATATTACCATCGCAGTATACGATAATTTCTCGAACGGCATTTCATACAAAATCGTACAGCGCACCTGGTGGCGAGTAGCGAAACTATTTTACTCGCGACCTCGCTTACTCCGCAGGATTCGATAAAATTACGGGACCAATGTATGGAGATTTACGTAGCTAGCGAGTAGGAGTTTTAATTTGACAGGTGATCCGTAAATACCAGAGCCAGCCTTCGACAAAATGTCACAAATACTTTCACCGCCATTTTTTCAGTGAGAAAACTAACGACAACTTTTGAGATCGATTTTCCTGTGTTATATTTAATTTAATATCTATAAAATTAGCTTAGGCTATATAAACATTATTTTCTAAATCAATTTTTAACAAAAAAACATTGTCTGTAATTGTCTATGGCTATTATATTGTCAAAAGTTTGAACGTCAAATTTGTATTAAAAACCGACCGCGGTTTGGAAATTAGCTCGCGAATCGCGAGGTTTTTGTGCTTTTTCCTTGTTACTGTGAACCAATTTCCGCAAAACATCTCTCGTAGATTTAATGAGGCCAATGAAGAAAATGACATCGAACCAGATTCAAGGTAAAGTATTCAAAGTTTGTTGGTAAGTTAGGAAATTTAGTTTGTACGCTAGTTCAAGCTCTATTTAACAGTAAAATAGTCTCCATGCACGACCCAAAGTTAGTTTTAATGCCTCCCCAATAAACATTCATAGTGACTTCTCAAAGATATTGCGCAACAGATGCGATGAGCGGACCTAAGATCTGCCGTAAGTAGGAAGCTATGGACTGTAGGTACGTCGGCAGTCCAAAAGGTTCCGTCTGGAAATAGCAGCTTTGTTAGATTGTAGCTGCCTTCATTAATCTAGATATTGTAGGTACCTACTCATAAAGTCCTGTTGCCTTGGACAATTAATGTTACAATACTTAAAACAAACATTGTAACACTCAAAATTAAAAATATCTGCCAAAGTAACTTACACAAATGAATAGCATAACTTATTGATGGTTTTGCAAAGAACTGTGATAGTAAACATTGCACTACCAGCATGAATTCCAGGTATGGGGGTCTCACTCTGATGCCTTGTCTTTGAGAGCCAACGGTAACCATATAAAAACCTCCACAAGCAATGTTAGGAGCATACTTGGCATGAAATGTTTATCCTGTCTAGTCTAGTGGAAAACTTAAAGTCCAATAAGTATGTACCTACATACTTTATATTTTTATTTACAGGACATTGTGTTCCTAGAGAGATTAGCCCTTGATGCCATTCCGGAACCTTGTTGAAGATAGTCCAGAAGCTGTCTACAATACCTGCAATCCATTCCACAGCCGGTGTCATGATTTGGTCGGACTTCTACTTACAGAATAAGTGAAGAGAGAGACTAGGCTAAACTTGTGTTCTTATGCACAAAAAGGACAGCACATCCTTTGCATTTTAGATTTCAAGATAGTTATTTACAAGAAATTACTAATGAAAAGCTGTTTTATGGTGTTGTTGTTTTTTTATTTTATATACATTGTGAATTAAACCATATATTATAAATACCTAAATTTTAAAACCATACACAACTTAATGTTAATCTAATAAGTTTGCAATTGTTTTGTAAAGTTATATACCAATCCTATGTACTTTAGGCTTGTATTTTAGTAATCTTTGCATTAGTTCTGGATTCATATCAGTAAATTATATAACCCTTATTTATTGTAGTTGCACCATTGTATCCAACAATATCAGTACCAATGTACATAAATGTATAGTTAGACTGTGTGCAATAAAGAAGTAAAATACACTTCTTCGGACTTCCAGTATAGTTCTTCCACAGAAATCTAAATAAACAGGTACCTGTTTAGATTTCTGTGACTTCTTCAAACAATTAGAGAAACTCCCGCCGAATTTTATTATGACTAATAAAGCTTTGAAGAGGTCTTAAGATATAGGTTCCATAGTCTAATCTGTAAATGTAGGTATATACTTAGTGTTTTCAAATAATGAACTAAAATTAATGTAACACAATACATTGCTGTTTGTTACAAAAACTAGAAAATGAGTGTGATATTGTTATTTGTATAGAATATTTATTTTACAACTTTATGGTAACCATAAAGAGGTACCTACCTATATAGTTTAATTATAATGTATTAGTTATGTTACTGGTAAGGTTGGATAAACTTTGTAAATAAAACTCATTGAAATTAAAATTATATGTTTTGTAATAAGATAAAATACTTAAATAATCTTAGACATAAAATACCAATAATAATGTCTTCTCTCCCTGGCATATTCAGCACCTGCAAATAAAATACTTATTATTGTACAATTGCATTTTATTTGTTCACATAAAATAAGTAGGTAGGTACCTGTGTAGCCAGCAAAGCTAATTGCAATAAGTTTATGAGATGCCAGATTCAGGGCTAAGGTTAATTTCCTCAGCTATTATTACTATTCATACAGATATACCAGGCAAGTAAGTATAGAAGATAGGAATCTTGTGATTATCTAGAATAGAGAAAGTTTGTACATAACAACTTAAAATAAACTTATATAAGAACCACCTCAGTTTCAATTAATCTTTAATGGAAAGTATTTATTTAATTTCAGGTAATTTGTGTCTTAATTTATCGATTAAGTCCATTTAGCTATATGAGCATGAAGTAGTAACAGTTTATAATTTTCATTTAATTTCATTGATACACTCAGAAACTTGAGTAAATTAAGGAAAGTAGTGATCCAGCTGGTTGTCGTATTGTGGCAGCTGTTATGCCCTTATCAAAGGTTCTAAGGATAGTTTGAAAACTCAATATAGAGTATAATCACTGTCATACATACCTAAGTATAGAGAAGTATGATGGATGGCACCATAGTATGGCACGGCAGCTTCTTCTGGTACTTATACTCTCCACGCCTTTTGCTGTTTGTTCATTGGATAGAGATTCGGCCAGTTTCCTTCCAGTCTTGATGCAGATTTATTCAATAAGGCCAGTTTTAAAATATTATATTTGTAGTAACTTTTACTTAACCTGTAAAATTGAATTTGTAGAACTTCATTTGAGTATTTATAAAACACTGAAACTTAATTAATTGAATTATGGGTCTAAATTTCTATGATGAAGCTACCTAGATGTAGAATGGATTTATTTCCCAACTTACAAATATTACAAAGACTTCTCCAAGATTCGATTGTATTTCCTACTCGCCCGCTTTCTTTCTTTGTTCCGGATTTAATGTATGAAAACTTTATGTTTACTTTACTTTGGCTGGCGCTGTGACTGAGCCGGTTTCTGCCCTTCAATAGGTAGGTACTAGAAGATAGATGCCACTCAGCGCGGTCTGGAGCAAGGTCCTGTTAACACTGGGATCATGAATCCTGTGGAGATGCTCTTCGACCCGATCCTTCCAGCGATATTTATGGCGCGCCACCGGTCTCTTGCAGCTACACGGTCGCCCCGAATATACGCGTTTTGATCATCTTCTGCACATGGCTGTGCCAGCGAAGCCTTTCTGCTTTTATCTCGTCTATAATCGGGCAGATTAGTTTACCGTGCCTCGGCGTTCTTCCAAACACTCAAACTAACAGTCATCTCTTCGAAGAATTGATATGCGCTGTCACAATCAACTTCTTTTCTTCCTTTTGTACAATAAAAGCTTCGAATCTTTAAAAACACTCCTAAAAGTTACATATTTTGAACATATTTATTTAGTTTTATTTATTTCGCGCCATGTTGTTTTGACAGGACATAGGAATCGCAGATAAAAATATTCGTAGAAAAGAATGAATGAAAGAATGAACGAAGTTAATCAACCGGTAATGTTACTTTCTTTTACTTACCATCGAGACCTAACTCCAGCTACCAATGCATGAAAGTCGGAAGTAATACTTACGACTAACTTTTACTTTACGGACTCAAACTCGAGCTAGGGGTACAGTTACTAACATTTAATAATCTAACTTCGCATCATACAATTCATTACAGCGCCATCTATATTTTCATTCTGAATATTACAAAGCTTAATAACAGCGCCATCTACATTTTGCTGGCAGCTTCAGTGTTGGCGTTCTTGGCGACGATCTTGTTGAGTATGACGTGTGCCTCCTCGTAGAATGGAGCGAAGTGCGCGCGCACTCGGGGCCACCACTCTGCTATGTTCTTGTAGTGGGCGGCGGCGTCGAAACCAACCATCCCTGGAACAGGATAAAATATCAATATAGAGAGGGTTAAAGAATAATATTTACGAGTTTAATCTATACATGTACTAAAGCTGAAGAGAGTAAAGTATTTGTTCATCTGTTTGTCTGTATATTTATCACGCAAAAACGGCTGAACGGGTCATCATGATTTTTCGTATGTAGATTATTAATTTGTAATTATTATTATTTTCTACTATAATTTGTCGGTCTTTAAGCCGAGAGTAAACCGGTTTCTTCTTGGCAAGCGCGCTAGGTCGTAGATTATAACGTTGCTTAACATCAGGCAAGTTGAAGTCAAGCGTGAGCCTATCTCATGTAAAAAAAGATAGTATTAGGTCTACGGAATGTCATGGGCTACTTTTTAGGGTTCCGTACCCAAAGGGTAAAACGGGACCCTATTACTAAGCCTCCGCTGTCTGTCTGTCTGTCTGTCTGTGTCTCCAATCTGTATCACATAAACCATGATACCTAGTTAGAAAGCTGAAATTTTCATAAATGATGTATTTCCGTGGTCGCTATGACTCATAAGTCTTAAATAATATAATCATTGTCAGTGTTTGTTTACAATAAAAATCATGGAAAAAAGAAACAGCCGTACTGCATATAAATCCTAAAACATTTTCGTTAGTATAATAATTATGTTGATGATAAAAATGGTGATAGCGTGTCAATTGCATATTGTACAGGAACAAACGTGTGATAAACGCATATAAGTAATAAACATTTTATTGAGCTGGTGCCCGCGACTTCGTCCGTGTGGAATAGTTAAAATAAATAATTGGACACACAAATTCTTATAATATTTACACTTATTTATAATCTAGTTTAAAATAGGACATTTTAGAATACAAAAAATATGTCGAGCAGCTGCTACTAGTTATTACCATAAAAACGGTTCTAGTGAGTTAACCTTAAAATATAGACATATACTATTATGGACATTTTGTTAGATCATTTCAAGATAAATAATTCTTTGATATGTATTTTTTTGATATCTTGGATCGTTTTCGAAGCGCACGCAACGAAAGCCCTTAAAGATAAATAATTTTCCCCGTTTTTTTCCATTGTTTCTTCGCTCCTATTAGTTGCAGCGTGATGTTATATAGCCTAAAGCCTTCCTCGATAAGTGGACTATACAACACAAAAATAAGTTTTCAATTCGCACCAGTAGTTCCTGAGATTAGCGCGTTCAAACAAACAAACTCTTCAGCTTTATAATATTAGTATAGATTTGTTGAATTATATTGTTCCTTAAGCCAATTTTATCTTATTGATGTATCAAACTAAATGTCTCTTATCTCCACTGTTATACGGATTTTCTTATGGTATTGGATATGGGGGTCCAAAGGTTAAGTACTTGTTTCATTAACAGTGAATGTTTCAATTTCGGCTTTCTCTGGTGAGGGTTAATCCCTATATAAGATGGTCACATACTTTCCTTTAAGATACATTATAGCATCTGTTTCTTCTTCGTCTGAGTGAAGTGAAATAATGTAGAGAATTTTGAAGCAACAATACAATTGAACATGTCTTCCAGCCCACGGAAGCGCTCAAATGAGCTCATTTTTAGTAGCTTAGTGACCCATCTGAAGACTGACTGTAGCTTGTGATTTCCTCCATTATCTGAGCAACGGGTGTTATAACAGCTACATTGAAATGACGAAATAGGTGTGGATTTTCGCAGTGATCAGATACATACTAGGTTGTTCCATTTCACACTTATTTATCTATCTTGCTTGATCACTACATGTCTGATTTTAACCATCCCAGTTTTTTACAATTAAATGAGTGATGGTAATGATGAATTTATAAGATTGAAGAGTAAATACATACTAGGTTGTTCTATCTCGCAAGCCGCCAGTAGATCAGCGACGGTGGGCGTGTCACCGTTGATAAACGCAGAGCCGCGCCCGAGCCACTTGGTGTCAAAGTCATCCAGTGTGTTGGTCATACGACGCTGATAGCCTTCCACACTCTTGGGGTCGGGACGGCGGCCCGATACTATGGGGTCTAGGTACTGGAATAAAAAAACATAAGCACCATTATATAAAAGCAAAAAGAGTTTGTTGATCTCTTTGTTTCACTCTTTTTTTAATATGGAATAAGCCAACATTTAACTACAGCCTGCCTGATGTTAAGCACCATTGCAGTCTAAGATGTTCAACACTGCAATAGAGTATTGTGATTTTTAGTATGTATGTAGGTTACTTTTTATCCCGCAACTATGCAAGCAAAGCCACAGGTATTTCTGGTACAAATATCATGACAGAATGTCTGGGAACCCTCACAGATTTTATTGTCAATCTTATTTGAAATAAATCTGTTTAGATGAATATGTCTAAATTGTTTTATTTTTGCTATTACAAAATACAAAATGAGCAAGAGTGACAATAACAAGTTGCTAGTGTATATGTGTTTTTACTTTCATCATATTGAGTTTTATCATTAGACAATTCACTTCAAAAAAGAATTCAATAACTGGGGTTATCAACAGGATAACTCTCACATGAAGTACATGGTTGGAGAAGTCTATAGAAACTGATGACGGCAAAAAATTAGAATATAAGATAAATCTGTTTACTCCAAACGGCTCCACATATGTATCTCTTTATATTGAGTTGGCCCTGGATATAATACTGCTACAGATAAATACTACAATCAGCTCAATTTCCAACAACAATCCAAGATTGAATAATGAGCAGCAAATTGCACATACTATAGGTACTTACATTGTAACAATATGACTACATTTTTTGCATGTTTTCTATTTCTAGATAGACATCATACTCGATATATTGCAAACTTCCTGCCAAATCTAGTACAATGGATACAGTAAAAGTAGTAGTTCTGTAATATTTTTAATGTATATTCAAAAACTAACTAGTAGGTAGACTTTAAACGTGCCAAACTGTTCTTTAGTAAGTCTTACTTCTGACTACAGGTAGGCTGATTATCTACATAATGCTTTCAAAAAATCTCCCATATCAATTAGATGACTGGGAGTCCCACAGAAATATGGAATACTCATGGAAAAGGTTACAGTTAAGACTTACAAGCAGACCATAATTAATTGATTTGGTAAAAGTTAAAGTTTGCCTGTTTGTGTGTGTGTGAGAGAGAGATACCCACATCTCACACACACACACACACACATTTTGTGCCTATTTTTAATGATTAAATGGCAAAATCAAAAAATTTTGTAAGAGATATATAAAAGCCTGGATTAACACATTTTAAACTAAATCGACTTTGCGGGCATCACTGCAGGGTGACTAGTCATAATTATATGTAACAATGTAATCCTGAAATGAGTACATATTAGCTATCCAAGTACCTACAGTATACTCACAATAACCCTGAAATACATAGCACAGTGAAGCCTCAAGCCAGTGTGTTGCCACTCCATGAACTCATCTACTCGAGCCATCTGCTTGGACTCCTTGGGGTACAGGCTCGCAGGAATGAGGTTCTCACGGGCTAGATATTTTATTATGGCCACACTGCAACAGATATTGAAAACTTAAATAAAGAAACACATTCAAGAAAAAACTTCTTTAGCAACAGGCTACTTTATGAGAAATATAACAGCAGAAGGATAACAAAAAATATTACTATTATAAAAGCGATTTTTGTTACATAAAAATCTCAAGTTATAATGATTCCATAACATAAAAAATATGGACTTTACACGTAGAAGAAACGGAGTTAATATCTACCTTTCGGTGAGAATAAATCCATTGTGATCGATGACCGGCACTCTCTGCATACGGTTGATTTTCGTAAACTCTTCAGAGCAGTGTTCCACTAAAATAAAACAATAAGGCATGGTTTAAACGACTCAATAATAATAATAATAATAATAATAATAATAATAATGTCTTTATTTCAGGCAATAAACCCATATAAAACTAAAATATTACAAATGCTGATAAAATTTAAACTAGATACAATAAATAAAATAGTATATCACATCATTTGCGGTTTTTACTCTGGTGTACAGAGATCCAGGATCGATAAATGGGACTGTAAAAATCTTCGGACAGGCACTGCAGTATACTATTATTCGATCGCCGTATTGCTCCCCAGAAGGAAGCAATACGGGATCGAATAACCGCAAAGAAGTCAGGAACCCGTGCATCAGTAAACATGCCCGACGCGCTGCAATATCTGGGCTTTCTCATAAGGATGCGAAATGCGTCATTATATTGCACCCTTATGGTATGGTACGTACTTCTGGTATATTCCGTCCAGAGCTGGCACGTGTATAAGCACATACAATAAGCTTTGAACAGAGTAACCTTCACTTCGTCAGAACATTTTGCGAATCGGCGCGCGAGCATGTTACATCTGATGGACAGGTTCCTTCTCAATATGATGATGATATCATTTTCCTTGTGTTTTCAAGAGTTTCCTCTGGTACGGTCTATTAAAGTCATAAAAAGTACCTTTCTAAAACTATACCTTTTCGTAAGTCCACCAACTTTGATTCAAAATCACATTTAGCAGTTTTCAACAATATGAATAAAGCCCTAGAAGGCTGAGACATCAAATCATAGTACAATTTAAGGGTCATTTTGTGTATTTAGTCTTTTAGACAAACTGTGCGATTTTAAAATACTAGGTACTCGGATCGGAAATCCTCCGGAAAATAGACCTTTGAACAGTCAACAGTTTGACTCGGAGGAAGGACAAGCCTGGAGTCATAGTAATAAATTGAACGTGTTCTGTATGTCTGCACTCTTTCGACTTACGTGCGCACGAACGCGGAAGAAAGAGATAACTAGTTACTATATAGATCACCTTCAAATGACAGTGTAGCCGTTTTTTAATACCTCAATTTAGTGATGTGCCTACGACGTACGAAATAAAAAACCGAAACCGAACCGAAACATACATTCTGTTCTGTCACGTTAACGATTATTCTAGTAGTTTCGCTAACTAAACCATATTAAAGTGACGTAATTGTAACATGTTTTCAAAATCGATCTTTTAGGCATAGTTAGAACTAGGTGAGAAAACCTGGAAAAGGATTGTGTAGTTCGAAATAAATAAAATAACTCAGATAACTTTTGTAGGTTTTTATTTACTGAACCTTAAACAATACAGTTTTATTTAAATGCTGGATTGACTGGTTTCGAAATATAAGTTCGATTTTGAGACCCGATTTTAACCGAATTCAGAACAATTGTGCACAACACTATAAACCAAACTTTTGCGTATTTTTAACATATAATGGCAAAATTTAATTGTTTTCCTCCAAAATGAGGTTCTAAAAGAGTAGAAATTTGTTATATTTTAATATTTTGATTCAGTTTTGTATTGTTTTGTGGAAAATAATAAAAAAACTCTAACCTGTGAAATGACAAGCTCTGGATTTCGTCACTTTTCTTCGAAGCATGGCTCTTACAGCCATAGGCAACGCACGCTATTTGTTCTTCAGTAGAAAACACTTCTCAAACAAACTCATTTAACCAAATATTCCAAAGATTCACGGTATATTCGCCAAAAATCCAAATCCACAGCTAGTATCCAAATTGGTTACTCGAGCTAGAAAAACCGGCTTCACTAACGTAAAGGGCCGAACAGATTGTATATAGTTGCACTTTACTCTTTTTAGCACACTAAAAACATTTATTAAAAAGAGAGGTTCCGATAGTGCGCCACACTTCAACTTATTACTATGTCTCCAGGCTTGTCCTTCCTCCGAGACAGTTTGATGAGTATTCTTTGGTTTGATGAGTTTGAACCTTGTTGAACCTCGTTGAACAGACAAGGAATTGACATTTGACACTTGATTGTGTAGATTTGATGTGACGTTTGCTTGTAAATAAACAAAAAAATCCAATATAAATGGCAGCTACATATTCAGTCAATAGGTATCGTATTATTTAATTTTAAAGAAAAATAGGAGCACAAAACTGTTGAAGACTAATATGATATTATTTTTGTATCGGGTTTAAGCAAATTTTATTGTTAGAACCTTCGATCAAATATAACTAGATACAACATTCCGTAGTGACACCAACGAGTGACACAACGCAAAAAACCGGCTTGAGTTTACTATGCCTACCCAATGATATTCTATATAAACTGAGGTAGATGCGTTTATACCCCGTTCTGTGTAGCGAACTCAAATCAGGCTACGTAGCATGATTCGGCTCAGTCGCCTCGAAGCAACGCGCGGCGACGCACGTTGACGGCGCGACTTTTTATCAGTAAAAAATATTCACAATGCCATCGTATGTGTTTAGAAAGTGCAATAATTACACTGGGACGAGTGCCAAAAGCAAGAAGGATGTGTCGTTTCATTTGTAATTATTGTTTATCCTTTTAAAATGAAAATACAAACATTTAATATTACTATAAATCAATCAGTGACGCGTTGCCACTTAGCCATCTCACGAAAGAGACAAATAGCGACTCGAATTCACGATTGACGGCTGACGTAGCTGTAAACATACGTTCATCTCTTTCTCACAACGGGGCTTTATATATCTCTGACCACTTTTACTTTCCTGAATGATTTAAACAACGCTGCGTATATACTACCTAAATAGCTATAGCATAATTTCGCCACGCGCTAGGGCGATTTTTAATGGGGTAACGTCTCTATTTGTAAAACTCTTTGTGCCTACCTATATTTGATCGAAGGTTAGAACCTATAAATGATGCTGTTTATTTAATAAGTACCTATGTATATACAAAAGAAAAGTATATAAGTATTCTATCCGTTATCTAGTACCCACGACACAAGCGTTTGCTTAGTGTGGTGCTAGATGGCGCTGTGTGCAATATCCCGGAATATTTATTTATTTTTTATTTTATTTGCAAAGATATTATTGCTATTCCTCTGACTGAATCATTTGAAATCCGTCATCAAACAAAATACAATCATTATTTGTGAACAAAAAAAACGGGTTTAGAACAAACAAAAAACGGCATCTTACGGCAGTACGGAGAAATGAAAATTGAAATTTGAATGTACATATATGTATAAATAAATTAAGTCGACGTCTCGGAGGAAATATGGATGCTCGAAGGTCGACGTATAAGAAAATAAAAATGTCAATCTGGTGTAAAAATTTAGTGATGTGCGGTGCTTTCAATTGATTACAATCGATTTCTTATACATTTATTTGAATGTGAGGTACGAGCAAGGTATTGTGAAAATACTTCGTAACGGGAGCGAAGCCGCGGGAACCAACTAGCAATATATATATATATATATAGTTTCTAGGGAATTCTGAATAGCAAGGTTAAATTATTGTGCCCTACTGCTGATACTCAATCTATCCATCCGTAAATGTTCTCGAGAGAAATTATCTTTACCTAAGTGTATGTGTATGTATATTATATATATGTAGGTAGCACATCTGACTCCTCGTGGGGCACATGGTCTGACACCTAGCAGGGGCTGTACTCCGGGGTGACGTCACTTCCATAGAGAAACTACATTGGTACTCAGTTGACCGTATATTCCTCGGAGGAAATATCACAATATGTGATATTTCCTCCGAGGTATATTCACAGGAGCTACAGTATGTACGATTCGTCTGCTTCACTCAGAGGCGAAGGGAAGACTGTGTGTGTGGTGTATCGGTGTATGTAACTGCTGACCGCGCGTAACTATACACCGCCACAGATCGTTCCTATAAAAGACCGATTGTTTTGAGCGAAAGTCGGACAGGCCTCCATGCCGCCCCTCAACCGACCCGACAATCTTCAGCCTGCGTTCACCGACGAGGAAAAGGCCGAGTGTCTGGCCGACAGCCTCGAGGCGCAGTGCTCCCCCTCACTAGGCTTGATCGACCCTGCCCACCTGGATATGGTGGACAGGGAGATCGAACACCGTTCCTGCAATCCGCTACCGGAACCTTCCCTTGAACCTGTGTCGACTTCTGAAGTCGTCCTAGTGATAAGGAAGCTCCGTGAGCGGAAGGCGCCCGGAGCCGACGGCATCAGTAACAAAGTGCTCAAACACTTTTCCTCACCTCTTCTACACCTTCTGGTGAGCATCTTCAATGCCGCCATGAGCCTATGCATGTTCCCTGACGCTTGGAAGTCCACCAACGTCATCGGAATCCACAAACCTGGCAAAAAGACTAGCGAGCCTTCCAGCTACCGACCCATCAGTCTCCTCAGTACTCTGGGGAAAGTCTATGAGCGGCTTCTTCTAAGGCGCTTATGGTCCCACATAATCTTCTTTTCAGTCTTTGGATGGGTGACTGAAAAGTGGCATTCCCATTTGGGCGCTTCCGTGGGTCGGATGATACGTTAAATTGTAGGTCCCGGCTGTTTGTCTAGTACGGCAGTCGTCAAGCCATGTCAGAGGCCCTTAGGGCGGCTTAATGAACTCTCGACACCAGAGTTGGCCACTCTCATTCGTTAAGAAGAAGAAGAAGCATATGAATTACATACCCTGATACCTTTTAAGCATATTTTTTCTTTTCTATTAAGAATAATATTAATATTAAAGATTAATATTATTATTTATTGCTTACCTGGTGCACACGTCGTCCCGACACGCCCGCTCTGCGGCACAGCCCACGGTCTCATGCAGCTTCGCCTCCGCCTCCCTGGCTAGCCTCCGCAGGTGTGTGCCGAGCGCCTCCGTGCTCTTGACTGGAAGTGCAGGAAATGTGTTTTGAATTACTTAATAATTTAATAAATATTTTTACGAGTCAAATAATAAATATTTAAATAATTGACATAATGTAACGCTCTGTGGGAGGAAATATAGTGCACTCATGTGTACATAATACCACATTCGTATGTGTAAATACCTATAGTTCGCAATGAATAAATGCATTTTATTTTTTTAATATACCTAATTACCTAACCTTTAAGGTACCTAATACCTATTATTATATTTTTTCCAAAACCGTTTTTTATAGTGCAATAGATTATAGGCTTTATGCCGTCGGCATAGAAACGCCCTACTTGTCAAAGCCAAACTAGTTTCAAATAACTACATTAGTAAACATGCAAAAATAGACTTAAATCCTTTGACAATAGAGCACATATTTGACACAGATTTCGTATCGTTCGTATTTTCGTTCTCCGTACTGCCGTAAGATGCCGTTTTTTGTTTGTTCTAAACCCGTTTTTTTGTAGTGCAATGGATATTAGACTCTATGTCATCGGCATAGAACCGCTTTACCTGTCTAAGCCAAACCAATTTCAAATAACTATATTTTTAAACAAGCAAAAATAGACTTAATATAGAAATAGAGCACACATTTGACATTTTTGTTCGTAATTGTAGTTCGTTTTTTTGTAACTGGATGAATGGTTTGCGTAAAAGCGTTCGTTCGTTTTCCACAGAGTAACTAGTTTTCAAAACGGTTTCCATCAAAAACGCCCAGTAATACGATTATTATTTTTAATTTCTAAACATTTTCGCAACCTCTCTGTCTTTATACTCATGTCTGTCGTGCAACTGGCTGTCGTCGTCTTCTGACGCTCCGTGCATAGAAGTCATTAACTTATATTATAAGTAGATTTATTATCTCTATGATCGTACTGTGTTTGTAAAATCGTGCCGTACTGCCGCCCGTCCCATCACTAAAGATTATTTTTGGGAACGCTGTGCAGTGCTGCTGCTTTGGAGTTTCGATTTCAAAAATCAATTTATTTCAGAGATAAAATAAACCATGGCGTCCTTAGATCTAATAACGCCGCATTTATCGAAAATAAAAATACCGAGTCCACAGCAATTGGTTTATAAAGATGAATGTGTTTATTCGTTTGACAATCCGGTGAGTTGCATTTTTTTCCTAACCTATTGTTGATGAAAATGCCGCTATCAAGGTGCCTTTTGTGTCCTTAAAGTCTCGATTGGAAAACAACAAAAAGCAAATAGGTCTGTAGAAATTATTTTATTCACTTATCTTTATACTTTACACTATAATTTATCATGAAAACATATACCTACCTACACAGTAGGCTTCAGATTGGCTTCACTGAATTATCTTGAAAGTACTTAGTGTTCATAAAGTTCTTCACCGCTTGATACACATTTGCAATTACATTGAAGATGGATGTCCTCGTTCCATTCATATTGTATGAGCACAATAGTAGAGAAAGGAAAGTATCAAACATGACTGGTGTCCAAAACAAGATGTTGTAAAGCAGTTCCCTACTGACATAAGTCTTAATTCCTGGCCGCTTTATATCCATGACATGTATCTTAGACAAAATGATAGTTGATATTATTATTGGTATGAAGTAGGAGACTGTAGCTATTACAAACATGTAAATTGTTAAGCTCTTGTTATCTAAATAGCAAACATTCAAACAATCATCATTGATTTTACCTTTTCTCCACAAAGGTGCACTTGTTACATTTATGTTTGCTAAAGTTTGATTATTCATGCTTGAAAGGATTTTGTAAACATTATTCACAACCAAATCAATCTCCTTAGTGGTTGAGTCATTGTTCTGTAATATGTCATGTGCCTCTAAATAAGAGGGTGGTACAAATTTTCTTAATTCTAAACTGAAGTTGGCACCAGTATCTGGAAAGCATGTCTTGTTGGAGGCCTCAACAACTGCCATGCAAAAACTACTTGAACTCTTGCCCTCAGTCCTTGAAACTTGTCTCTCTTTCACTTCCATGGGATACATTGATAGAGCTATTAATATTGGCACAATCCACTGCAATACAATAGCCATGTATGAGAAATATTTTTTCCCAAAAGCAAATACCTTTGAAAGATTTGAAACATCACTGTTACGAAATCCCTGATCAAACTCCTGGACGGTATTCTCTTCATCTTCTTTCTTGACATCTGCCAGTATTCTATAGTGCATGTAGTTGTCTATCACAAGACTTATGAAGCTGTTTACTAAAGCAACAATTGATGGTCCATAGCTTCTTAGAACAGTAAAATAGTTACAGTTCATTTCTGCTGACTTGACAGCCATCTCTGTGATTCTCAGCTGTATATCTTGCATCTCTGTATCCATAGGACTCATGTCTTGAGCAGCTCTGCTTATAAATGCTATTCCAATACACATGAGGAGTACATTTTCTGATATCAAGACAGCAGGGAATGAAGAATTAACTTCTTTGACCAATCTTCTTAAGTTCAACAAACTTAGGGCAAATCCACATAAGATTAAAAATGCTCCTAAACATAAATCAGTTGGGTTGATCATTTTGCACTGTGTTTCACCGTGGTTGGAGTGCAAATGACCCATAAAGGAACCCCTATAGTTTTGTGCAGCGCTGTTAGGTTGATATGCCATATCAGTATGCTAATAATATCATAGGGGTATTATGGTGTTTCATTTGAGTTTCACCAGTAACTTGATAACAGTCATGCAACAAATAAGAAATATTCACATTTATGTGATCAAAATATGTAGTGTACAGTCACAAACAAATGTTGTGATGTTTTCAAAAAATTTTAAATAAATTATATTAGGTATGCAATTTGATTATAACTTAATATTTTCTTTTATTTTTCAGGAGTCAGAAACTGGACTATATGTGTCACTAGTGTCGTTCCTTGGCTTTGGCCGCAACTATGTGGAGCAGTACTTTCAGAAAACTGGAAATGCAGTCTTCTTGCATTTACGCAGAGAAAAGAAACCAGTAAGAAATGTGTATTTAAATACTGACTTTCATAATTTTGCAATTAAGCCTAATGTGTTAAGTAGCCTGACTGATTTTTGAGCTTGTATTGTATTTATTTATCATTCCATTGGATCTTACAAACACTTGGCTTCCTCAAATATACACATTGTATGTTCATATAAATTATTACTACATTAGTTTTTAATTGCTTGCGTTCAGAGCTAGACCACCACCACATGTGGATCTTTAGTGTAATGTTCAAGTTTATAATAAGCTTTTTTAATGAGGTAATCCTAACATATTTTTTAAAGCGAGTTTCATTGAGGTCCAGGATTTCATTTGGAATCTTATTATAGAAGCTTATAGCATTACCTATAAATGACTTTCCGCTTTTCTGAAGTCTCAAACGTGGATATACAGGTTTATTTTTTTGTTGGGTAATCATGTTGCAGGCCTCAAGTATTTACGGGCATACATCTGGGGGCACGGCAGTGCCCCCGCCAAGTTGAGCGCGAAGCAAACACTGCTGTACCATCCTTTTCTCGAACCGTTTCGCCGTATTTTCAGCCCCCTATTTGAGAACCTTTGGATAGGATTAAAACGCTAAAATTTTCGTCATCTAGAAATTCGTAATAACACACTTGAAATCCAGAATTTCAAGTTGGTAGATCAATTAGTTCCGAAGTTATGCTAATGCAAAGTTTCGCATTTTCGACACCGACTCACTCACTCACTCACTCATCAAAATAGAACTAGGTAGTACTTCCCATAGACCTAGAGAGCTGAAATTTGGTACAGAGGTAGATTTTAGCGCCTACATAAAGGAAAAACTATCTAAATAAGATTTATGGAAGATCTGGACTACCTGGTGACCCTGATGAGAAAACGTAAGAGTACAGCCAAACTATTAGCGTTTTTACGAGAAATATGACAACGCAGTACATGCGACGTCAAAGTGAGCGGGATGTGAGGCCGAAGGCCGAGTATCACCATCACTTTGGCCATCAGACCTTAGAGTACCATAAGGGATCTCGAAAACTATAAGAGATAGCGGGTTGGTGCTTGAACTAAAAATTATGAGAACTGGTGGTATGTATCGGATCTTACAAAATCATCATTATCCTCAGCCAAGTTTCTACTGCATTCAATTTTCTACATATATATAACTGTATTCTACTCAATAAATAAAAATACGTGGACTAATATATATAATTAACTATAATAATAAATAAATCGCAGTAAGGAACCTTAGACTTGGCTTAACTAATTCTAGAGATTTCATTACTTTTCAGAGATAAACAAGCAGCTCTATCGAGACTTGGCAAATTTTTTACGGAATGTTTTTGGTGGGATTATGTTTTCGTAAAAGAAGACATTCTCTAGCCAATGACAGGGTCTTAAGTTATAAATAGCTCGAACAGCGCGTTTTTGTAGAACAAAAATGTCCTTTATATCTGCAGCGCTACCCCACAATAATATTCCATAGCTCATTATACTATGAAAATATGCAGAGTAAACTAGTTTAGCTGTGGATACATCTGTAATTTTACGGATTTCTCGTATTGCGTATGCTGCAGAAGAAAGTTTACCTGCGAGTGCTGATATACTATGAGCTCCCCATTGTAACTTTTCATCTATTGTCAAACCTAAGGATAGAGTCGAATTCACCAACTTTACACCCATCATAATTGTATCTGATTTGGTCACATTAGGAAGTGTAAATTTTACACATTTTGTCTTATTACTCACTTTCATTAAAACTTCGCAGATATGACTAAGGTCTTGTGTACCTCTTTTATTTTGAACATGATTGAAGTGTCATCGGCGAATTGACCAATATCACAATTTTTTAGAGAGCCTAAAATGTAGGGTAGGTCGTTCACATAAACTAAAAACAAAAAAGGGCCCAAGATAGAACCCTGTGGAACACCCATCTTGACCACAGCGCCTGACGAACATGTGTTCCGTACAGATCGAATTCTGTTTGATAGATAAGATGACATAAGGTTAGGTAGTGGCTTTGTCATTAAGACCATAAAATTGAAGCTTGACAATATTGGAGTTTCATGGCAGACGCAGTCGAATGCCTTGCTTAAGTCACAGAAAATCCCTACTGCATCCTGTTTACCTTCAACAGCCTCTAGAATAATACGTATTAACTTGGAGCCTGCATCTATTGTTGATCTCCCTCTTGTAAATCCAAATTGATAATCGTGTAGAATTTTATTGCAGTTGAAATGTAAATAGCTGATCTAACATATTTTTTTTTAATTTTGCTGATTGATAGATGTATAGAAACAGGCCTATAATTAGATGGATTGTCTTTAGAGCCAGATTTAAAAATAGGAACTATTTTGCTAAATTTCATCAAAAAAGCAAAGGTTCCAGTCTCTACACAATAATTGAAAATGTTGACTAAATATGGATAGCTTATTATAGTAGCTATCCATATTTTATAGCTGTTAGTATATCATAACTTTTAGTCAGCTTTGATTCCCATTACCGATCAAAAAGAGCGTTTACTTATTTTTATAATTGTATTTAAATTCCAGATCCCAGAACCAGAGCAAACTGGCGATGGTCCTGAGAAGAAGATCACTCGGTTGGCTATAGGTGTGGAAGGTGGATTTGACCCCGCTGCCGGCAAGCCCAAGTTCACCTACACAGACCACTATGCTGTTGTGGTGCTCCCAGGGTTCCACACCTACCCCTGGCCAGATCCTACATTACCTGATGTGGTAGGTATTCATCCAAAACTAATTTCTATAGGTCTAAACCCATCCATCAACAGTGATGATAATACCTATACCTGACCTTTGAAAAATAATCACATATAGACAAGGGCTATTTATTTGTACCGTTTGGGGTAGAAACTCTTGGGCCGTGGGGTCAAAGCGCACTTGACCTCTACCAAGATCTGTCGGGGCGTTTGAAACAGGCTTCGCGTGACCAAAATGCTGGCTTGTACTTTGCCCAAAAGATTAGTCTAGCTATTCAACGGGGAAATGCAGCCAGCATTTTGGGTACGTTACCTTTTGAAAATGTAGATTAGTTTTTTTTTTTATGATGTATATATAATGTTTATTTTTTTATTATTATTTGGAAGTGTTACTATTAATTTTTGTTGTTTTGAAATAAATATATTATTGTAGCAAATAATCACATATGGTGTAGTGTTTGTTGACAAACTTTGTTTTTGCTTTATTTCTAAGATTATTTTTACAATAAATGAAGTTCAGTTATTCAATTTACAGTACAAGTGCAAGTCCTATCATGCTTCTTTTTATAATACAAATTACCAATTATTATTAACAAATTTATTTCTCCCAGTTTTGAGTTTATCGTGAACTAAAGTATATCTTATGCTACCACTTCATAAAGTCCCTGTAATTCATTCATATATAATTACAGACAGCCTGATTATGCTTAATCAGTCAGTTCAATTTATTAGACTGTTATGTTTGTTTGCAGGTAAACAGAGCAGCACAAGCTGTAGTAGATGCAGAGTCCCCGTTCAAAATAGCAGAGATTTCAGCTCTAGCTGGCACATGGGACGGAGAACAACGTGAAGTATCTGTGTAAGATATACTTATTGCTATTATATAGAGCACCTAAAGGAAACTTATTATTCATACATACACTCTATACTTTCATACGGCATAAGTATATGGGGCAATGCGACAGACTTTGAAAGAGTGTTAATAATGCAGAAACGAGCAATAAGAGTACTTGTGGGAGGTAGATATAGAGAGTCTTGTAGAAACCATTTCAAAGAGTTGAAGATTTTGACGTCAGTGTCACAATATATATTAGAGATTATAAAGTTTGTAAAAAGAAATCCACATTTGTTTAAACTTAAGACTTATAACTCAAATAGAACCAAGATAAACAGAGTATTGTTGAAACCAACTGTGCCTAGGCTGTGTATGACTAAGAAACTACCCACTATAATGGGAGAGAAACTGTTCAATAAACTCCCCGCACACATTCAGTCTTTGAATAATGATCAGCAATTTTGCAATAGCGTCAAACAATTATTGTTAGATCAGACACTATACAGTTTTAAAGAATACTTTGAAAATGACTACAGTCAACTACCAATTGATTCTAATCTTGCTTAGAAATTATGTAATTAACTACTAGGTAAGGAGTGTGATGCCAAATTGTCATTTTAGCCCCTATACAGCTAAAGTGACAGTAGGTACCTAGATTTATTTTAGTTGACATATTGTATGATTACATACCTATTGTTATGTTTAACATGATTTTAATAACAAAAATTTTCATTATATTATTAATAAAACCAGACATATGTAACTTCTAAAATTTTATAAAAGCTTAATGTTATAAATTCAATTTGACGAGATATTGTAATTTGTGTAGCATATTCTGTGATATTAGTACTTATACCTATGTATGTTACAATTTTACATTATCAATAAAGATTCATTATCTTTTATCTTTATATTCGTGATTAGTGCTTGATGAAGACTTTGTAAACTAAGGCTTATTGAACTACCTTGAGTATAGGCACAATTTGTGGCAAATTTCTAATTTCAACAATTTTTTTCTGTGACTGGTGTACATTATTCACAAACTATGGAATAGTAAGATTAAAAACTAAGGAATGTTAAGTTTAGGTTTCAGACCATAAACTTATGTTACCAATACTAGTAAGTAGTTTTGTGTTGTGATTTATTAGCCAATAATTAGGTGCTCCATGGGCATACTGAACAGCTGGACTTTACACTGACATTCAAATGTGTCCGCTAAGTATGAGGCTAAATGGCGCTGTATACAATGTCCCAGAATATTTATTCATTTTATTTATAATTCCACAGTCACGCAGTAAACCTGAAGCAGCTCGACAACGGCGTGAAGATCCCCCCGTCGGGGTGGAAGTGTGCCAAGTGTGACCTCACCACCAACCTGTGGCTGAACCTCACTGACGGGTCCATCCTCTGCGGACGGAGGTTCTTTGATGGATCCGGGGGGAACGATCATGCTGTAAGTTATAAGTTTAGTTATGTAATATTAGTTTGAAGGAAAGAAAAAGAAAGTTCTTTCTGTGTTTAAGTTATATTGTTTGTACATATTAATTAGTTACCCAGTTTACTTTTAAGAATAAACCATAACTTGAAGAACTGTAAAAATTAAGTGGTCTCTTGAGTCAAATGTTTTTAAAACCATCTCCTTTTTTACTTATTAGTGCATAGAAAGTGAATGGTAATTGGCATATCAAGTATTTTTTTTATAATTCTTCTGTAAAAATTCAACCTAAGCGCATCGTTTTTGTCACAACTATTTTTAGAAGGAATAGAATGATGTACTTAATCTCTTTTCATCCTATTCCCATCCGCAGGTGGAGCACTACCGGCAGACCAGCTACCCGCTGGCGGTGAAGCTGGGCACCATCACGGCGGAGGGCAAGGGGGACGTGTTCTCGTACGCGGAGGACGATATGGTGGAGGACCCCTACCTGGCCGACCACCTCAAGCACTTCGGCATCAACGTGCAGCAACTGCAGAAGGTAAATATCTTGTTGCCTCTATATCTCTATTCTTTTTAGTATACTCCTACTTCTAGTACTGTAGAAAGCGAATAAGAAGTGAAATCTATTAATAAAAAATAAATTTAAGATTATTTAAGGAATTTATGTACTCACATTATAATATCAGAGTAATAAGAGCTCAAGATGTTACATAATGTGATGTTGTTACGTAAGATGTTCAAGATTCCTTGGACCAGCTTCACTTCAAACGTCAAGGTACTGCAGAAAGCCAATCGCAAGAGAGAGTTAATGTCGATTGTCATGAGACGTAAGGTCGCTTTCTTTGGACATATGCAAAGAGGATCCCTGTATGAATTCCCACGGTTGATCCTCGAAGGCAAGATTCCGGGAAAAAGAAGCCCTGGCCGTCAAAGGATGAAATGGCTAGACGACATCAAGAAATGGACAAAGCTAAGCTACCCGCATCTAAAAGAAGCAGCATGGGATCGCAAGAAGTTTTGCCAACTGACCTCCGAACTTCAATATGAAGATGGCACCCGAAGATGAATGATTTGAGCTCTTAAGCTCAAACTCGGTACACTTAGCTCTATTCGTCCCGGAGTTCCAGTAGCAGACGCCGAGGGTATACCTTCAGGTCACTCCATCAAGTCCAGAGGTAAGGTCTTATCATAACTGACAAAACGAGTCCAAACTCGGCACACTTAGCTCTATTCGTCCCGTAGCAGACGCCGAGGGTATACCTTCAGGTCACTCCATCAAGTCCAGAGGTAAGGTCTCATCATAACTAACAAAACGAGCCCAAACTCGGTACACTTAGCTCTATTCGTCCCGGAGTTCCAGTAGCAGACGCCGAGGGTATACCTTCAGGTCACTCCATCAAGTCCAGAGGTAAGGTCTCATCATAACTAACAAAACGAGCCCAAACTCGGTACACTTAGCTCTATTCGTCCCGGAGTTCCAGTAGCAGACGCCGAGGGTATACCTTCAGGTCACTCCATCAAGTCCAGAGGTAAGGTCTCATCATAACTAACAAAACGAGCCCAAACTCGGTACACTTAGCTCTATTCGTCCCGGAGTTCCAGTAGCAGACGCCGAGGGTATACCTTCAGGTCACTCCATCAAGTCCAGAGGTAAGGTCTCATCATAACTAACAAAACGAGCCCAAACTCGGTACATTTAGCTCTATTCGTCCCGGAGTTCCAGTAGCAGACGCCGAGGGTATACCTTCAGGTCACTCCATCAAGTCCAGAGGTAAGGTCTCATCATAACTAACAAAACGAGCCCAAACTCGGTACACTTAGCTCTATTCGTCCCGGAGTTCCAGTAGCAGACGCCGAGGGTATACCTTCAGGTCACTCCATCAAGTCCAGAGGTAAGGTCTCATCATAACTAACAAAACGAGCCCAAACTCGGTACACTTAGCTCTATTCGTCCCGGAGTTCCAGTAGCAGACGCCGAGGGTATACCTTCAGGTCACTCCATCAAGTCCAGAGGTAAGGTCTCATCATAACTAACAAAACGAGCCCAAACTCGGTACACTTAGCTCTATTCGTCCCGGAGTTCCAGCAGCAGACACCGAGGGTATACCTTCATCAGGTCACTCTGTCAAGTTCAGAGGTAAAGTCTCCTATACAGATTTCATATTGTATTTTATTAAAAATGCTCGAAAAATAAGTTGATCATGTTTTATTTTTTGTTTCACTGTACATCGGAGTCAGTAGTTCTATTTGGAATAAAATCCATGATTCCAAATAGTTCGATCCGTCAGTATAACAAATTGGAATAAAAAATTCCGACTAGTTCAACCATCGAACTATTTGGAATAAAAATTTCCAACTAGCTCGACAGTCGAACTACTTGGAACAAAACCTTCCAAACAGTTCGACTATCGAACGACTGGTAGGACTAGTTGGAATAAACCGCCAGATTTATATCTGGCGGTGGAAGAGTCAGTTTCCGGCCATTTCTTTATGACATCGATCAAATTCTAGTCTAGAAGATCATCCTATGTATTATATCTAACATGTCTACATTATAAGCTATTTCAATCTTTCTCTTTTCTTTGTAGCTATTATATCTGACATGGTGGTAGAGTCATCTTTCCGTGTATTTCTTTATGACATCGCTCAATAATTAATTGATTTGTTAGCTACTGATTGGAGTCCTATTCTGTAGTAGAGACGATGGTTCCTGCACAGACAACCCGCTTGGGGCTTGTTGTGCATTTTCCCTTTACCAGATTGTGCTTAATGGTTAGTAACTCCAACAATTATAAAAGGAGTAAATATTTGTATTGTACTAGTGTTTAAATAAATATCTATATTATTATTTCCCAGACAGATAAGTCGATGGTGGAGCTGGAGCTGGAGATCAACCAGCGCAGCGGCGAGTGGAGCACCCTGCAGGAGTCCAGCAGCGAGCTGCGGCCGCTGCACGGGCCCGCGCTCACTGGCATGAACAACCTCGGCAACTCGTGCTACATCAACAGCGTCATGCAGGTACGTAGACAGCAACCAGCGCAGCGGCGAGTGGAGCACCCTGCAGGAGTCCAGCAGCGAGCTGCGGCCGCTGCACGGGCCCGCGCTCACTGGCATGAACAACCTCGGCAACTCGTGCTACATCAACAGCGTCATGCAGGTACGTAGACAGCAACCAGCGCAGCGGCGAGTGGAGCACCCTGCAGGAGTCCAGCAGCGAGCTGCGGCCGCTGCACGGGCCCGCGCTCACTGGCATGAACAACCTCGGCAACTCGTGCTACATCAACAGCGTCATGCAGGTACGTAGACAGCAACCAGCGCAGCGGCGAGTGGAGCACCCTGCAGGAGTCCAGCAGCGAGCTGCGGCCGCTGCACGGGCCCGCGCTCACTGGCATGAACAACCTCGGCAACTCGTGCTACATCAACAGCGTCATGCAGGTACGTAGACAGCAACCAGCGCAGCGGCGAGTGGAGCACCCTGCAGGAGTCCAGCAGCGAGCTGCGGCCGCTGCACGGGCCCGCGCTCACTGGCATGAACAACCTCGGCAACTCGTGCTACATCAACAGCGTCATGCAGGTACGTAGACAGCAACCAGCGCAGCGGCGAGTTGAGCACCCTGCAGGAGTCCAGCAGCGAGCTGCGGCCGCTGCACGGGCCCGCGCTCACTGGCATGAACAACCTCGGCAACTCGTGCTACATCAACAGCGTCATGCAGGTACGTAGACAGCAACCAGCGCAGCGGCGAGTGGAGCACCCTGCAGGAGTCCAGCAGCGAGCTGCGGCCGCTGCACGGGCCCGCGCTCACTGGCATGAACAACCTCGGCAACTCGTGCTACATCAACAGCGTCATGCAGGTACTAGGCAGCTGAGACTATCAAGACCGATTTACATACATGCCATTCTACCAATCCTCCTTGCGTCGTATTCCTCATATCTGAGGGTCGTTACTACCACTATCCATGAGCCTATCACTGATGATTTTCCGCCATCTCTCTCTATCCTCAGCGTCATGCAGCGCTCCATACACTGATGTATCAAGTGTGGTTCGAATTTGGCCGGACCAACATTCTATAAATAAAAGATACCATAAAAACATAACTGAGCCTAAATATAATTCCACAAGATGGTCAACCGCCGTTGCTGCGGTTGAGTAAGTGTGCGGTGAGACGCCGGCGACCCTATAGGGACCAACTGTTTGCGGCGTCGTAACCAATCACGAACAAGCTTTTGTGCGGTGTAGGAGAGAGATGCAATATGTAAACATTTTCGACACATTTGTATATACAAAAGGATGGGAGTTAAGATTGTATAGTATCAATGTTTCGTATCATTGCATATTTTACGTTTTCTATAATGTTAACCGAGCATCCAAAGTTAGCTTTAGGTGCATCAATGAAGTATTAAAGCTTAGGTTAGCCTGCTACTTATTAGAATTGTGGTTATTTCAAATCATTATGACTGAGTCAGAGTAGACATTCATATAGCTGTGTTGCAGGTGATATTCCGCATCCCAGACTTCGTGCGTCGCTACGTGGACGGTGCTCCGGAGATATTCTCAAAGTTCCCGGAGGACCCGGTCAATGACTTTGATGTACAAACGTGAGTGTCTTATTTACTAACCAACTTCAAAAAAGAGAAGGTTCTCAATTTAACTGAATATTTTGTTTGTGTATTCTTTATTTATTATGAGTACAACACTAAACTACAGTCACTTTATTATTTATATAATTATATCTTATATATATTTTCCCACGCACTGTGTATGATTTTATGATCATCGTAGAATATTAATTATGAATTTCTTTTTAAAAGTCGCATTAACTGTTTTTAAAATTGGCAATAATAAAAACAACTGTTGTCCTCAGAGCGAAGCTGGGCGTAGGCCTCCTCTCAGGGCGCTACTCGGTGCCGGAGGCGGAGGGGCTGCAGGTGGGCGTGTCGGCGCACATGTACCGCGCGCTGGTGGGGCGGGAGCACCCCGAGTTCCGCACCAAGCGGCAGCAGGACGCGCACGAGTACTACCTGCACCTGCTGGACCTCACACAGGTTAGTTGGAATATAGTTATCTTTTTATTAAAATAAATAAATATTCCGGGACATTGCACACAGCGCCATCTATTCCCACACTAAGCAAAACGCTTGTGTCATGGGTACTAGATAACGGATATAATACTTATGTACTTTTCTTTTGTAAATACATATGTACATACATATATAAATTATCTTATATTAATATCAATTATAATAGGTACCTACCTTATGAGCTAATGAATTACATAACTTATCAAATCACTCAAAATGTAAATAGGTTAGAAATGTAAGACTTATCTCATAGTGAAACACTTTATTATTAAATCACATATTATAATAACGCTGTAACACTATAGATGAATAAATGAATTATTATTATTATTATACATTCAAACGACCAGACCCAACACAAATAGGCTACTTTCCATAGTTAACAAACAAATAAATTTTCTATTTAATATTATAGAATTAAAGGTCCCAATTAAGAATATTTGACTTAAATTACGAATAAAAATTATTTAATATTTTATTTTCCTAAATAAAACTAAGATTTTTTTAATCTGTACATCATTGAAACGAAACGTCTCAGCGACCAATCAGAGCCCGTGACATCACAAAGTAACAAACAAAATGTCTTGTCATTCACAAATAGTGATGTGGTTAGGTCGAATGCACGACAATTTGAATTTAGTGAATGAACATATGAGTCTAATCTCTTATAATATATTTATTTTATTTACAAGGATAAACAAACTTTTAATATAATGTTTGCTCTCGGTTCACAAAAAGTGGTGGATTCTTTAAGCTTGTACTGAATATTAAAATATACTTATATTATAATAGGAGTGTGCAAGAACAACATTATGGATATTGTGACGTAGAACCTCTTTGAATGTAAGTGTAAGAACTATTTTGTTTAATGTAGGTATAAGAACTCTTTTGTTAAATGTATATATAGGAACTCATTTGTTTTTGTAAATAGGTTAGTAGTTTATTTTGACATATGAATTTTGGCGGGAATGGAGTAATGAAAAATAAAGATTGAGTGACGTTGTGCAAAATGAAAACGGTGTTTCTTTCCTATCCCTGAACCCGCTTCCGTAACAATATTACATTAAAAAAGTAAGAAAATGTTAAAGATTTAATAAATAATAATCTAAATGTGCTAAAATCTAATTGTGTGTGTGTGTAAAAGTTTCTATAAAATTAAATAAAAAAACCGGCCAAGTGCGAGTCGGACTCGCGCACCGAGGGTTCCGTACAAACCTGCAAGGTTTACAAAATATATATTTTGTAATGTAACTAAAAATTTAAGGTTTTCGGAATTTTTCCTTTATGTGTGGTATAAAACGTTGCTTCATGCCAAATTTCAAGATTCAAGGTCGACTGGAAGTACCCTTTAGGTTTTGATTCCCTTGCAAGTACTTGCGAGTTTCAAAATATGCAGCTTAAATTGCTGTTTCTTTTGATTGCGTTGACATAGAAGTTTGATTTTGCTACAGCTTAAAGGTATTATAGACCTGAGTATTTGGTATGAATTTCAATTTAATACCTCTACGCGTTTATGAGGAAATGGGTAGTAAGTTTAAGATTATTAAAAAAAAAAATATATTTTGTGATGTAACTAAAAATTTATGGTTTTCGTAATTTTTCCTTTATCTATTTTCTTTATCCCGATGGCCTCACACTGATTCCCTGGGAGCGGGGAAAAGCTCTTGTATGGGACGCAACTTGCGTCGATACACTAGCTCCTTCTCGCCTCAGTGGAACAGTACAAGCGGCAGGAGCCGCGGCGGACGCAGCAGAAGAAGCCAAGCGGCGAAAATATACATCATTATCGACTGATTATATTTTCGTACCGCTTGGCTTCGAAACTTTTGGTCCGTGGGGTAAAAGCACGAAGTCTTTTATAAAAAAATTAAATAAAATGTTGATTGACATCACTAGAGACAAGAACGCTGGCTGGTTCCTTGCGCAAAGGATTTCTATAGCAATCCAGCGTGGGAATGCAGCCAGCGTTCTTGGCTCCATACCACATGTAGATTGTTTAAATTTAGTTTAGATGTAAATACTCTTTTTTAGTTCTATTAGTGTTAATATGTGTAAATATTTTTTCTTATTATTTTAATGAATATATAAATCGTTATTAAATGCTATAAGACGTTGCTTCGTACCAAATTTCAAGATTCTGAGTTCACGGGAAGCACCCTGTAGGTTTTGATTCCCTTGCAAGTGTCGAAAATTTGCGGCATAAATGGCTGTATCTTTTGATTGCGTTGGCTTAGAAGTTTGATTTTTTCACAGCTTCAAGGGACAGTAGACCTGAGTAATTGATATAAATTTCAGCTTCATACCTCTACGCGTTCCTGAGAAAAAGGGTCTTGACAGACGGACGGACGGACGGACAGACGGACAACAAAGTGATCCTATAAGGGTTCCGTTTTTTCCTTTTGAGGTACGGAACCCTAAAAAGGAACTTTTTATAAAATGTATTACCATAACAGTATTTTGATAGTATGTTGCAAATGAACGCATTCATTCTCCTAGTCTTATTTTACGTTCATTCTTTTAATACCATTCCCATCACTAAAATGATGTTTGAGTGACGTTAAAGTCTATCATAGAGTGTTTGTCAAAAGATTTTTGTTGTTTTGATAACGTCTTCGTATTTTAGTGAAATACAGCGTAATTATGTTGAATCAAAGTGTTCTACGGTTGTAAATAGTAGCATACATGTACCGTTTGTGTACAAGAACTATTAATAATACCAAAGTGGAGTGATTTCATTGAACATTTTGTGATTTTGTGAGAGCCGGCGGTTTGTTTACTATTTTTGCAAGTCTAGTTGAATTGACTATGCTGTGCTATTACTTACATATTCTATAAGATTTGAATCCATTTTTACATAAATCTTGAACAAAGAACGTAACGAATTAACCAATATCTATCTACGCGTAGCCCTATCGTATAGTTTTGTTTGTTTGATTTTTACGTTGTGACGTCACGCCTCTGACTTATCACGTGACCTAGCGTTTTAGCGGGAAATACGAGATGTATTTGTTAAAACTGCCTTTTGGTTACTAAAATGGCTCAACATTTAAGAAAAACAGTCGTAAAGCGTTTTTTTTAGTGACTTAACATTTTGGAGTTGTTTACGAAAATTATTCAATAACCGTATTCATAAATACTTGTATCACGCGGGAATCGAACCCGCAACCCCTAGATTAGAAGGCAGAGCCACTACCAACTAAGCTAACAGGCCAGTCATTATTATTCTTAGTCAGGGTGTGTCTTTCTTAGTTAGTTATCAGTATTATTCTTTCAATTTTTATAGTTCATTCAATTCTCTGACCAAGAAGTTTTATACAAACTTTAGAACTTACTTATCAAAGAGTTTGCTAGCAGTCGCTTACAACACAGGTCCGCTAAGGACGCTAGCGGCCCTGTTCGGGACTAGTCGTGCGCCGTTCGGATAGTAACACAACTTAGTATGAGAACTTAATTTGAAAAGATAATAAAAATATTATAATTATTTTTTATATTATATTAAATAAATGATTACAACAAAATTAATATACCGTGTTTCCATTTCATGTCCAAATTAATGCAGAATAATGACTAAAATGCACCATACTTATTTCAGTCTTGACCACGTGAGTTTCGGTTTCGGCCGAAACTGAAGCCACGGCCGAAAATTCGGTTTCTGTTTCGGCCGGAAACTAGTTTCGGTCGGACTCTAGTATGCTCCTAGCTTGCTGTAACAGACGAGACAGAATAGATTAGAGGTAAAATAAAACTACCTGACGTAAAACGCCCTCGTTATGCAAATCATCACCTGTATTCCATATATCAGCAGGAAAGACGCGATATTAACATTTTGTAATAATCTTCAAGCACTTCCAGAGTGTAACTGTACACTTATTTTACTAATTAGTAATAATATTGCAAAATGTTTGGCTTTTAATTGAATCATATATAGTCATATAATTAGTACTTATGTTACATTGACCTACATTCTGTATTTAATAAAGATGCAATAGTTTACATAATAGCATTCAGTATATCTATGTAGTTCTGCGATGTGTTGTACAAGGAAATAAAATAATTGAATCATCCTTATTATATTTTACGAGTGCAAATATATACACTTCAAATATTCGCGGGAACCCCTGTTCGGTATTAATCGTTATACCCGGCTTTAACAAAGGTGACGTCATCGACAGTAAAGACCCGTAATGTTGGTTTGCTCACACAATCAATGTTAGAGTGAGTCAGCGAAACTTTGACATTAGTCCACATTCGTGCCGACCTAAACAAATCAATCGAGTTTTGTTCCGCGCAGTGTGAGGTTAGGACGTTTTTTTTGTTTACAAACACGACATACAAGGAAAATAGAAGCAGAAATATCTAACTCGCGTACAGAATGGGTGTTACGTGTCAAATATTGATCAACAAATCTCGGGAAGGTGTACATAAAGCTGGAGAAGCGGTTACAGGAGTAGTGAAATACGCGATAGATGAACCCACGGAATACAAGGATGTGAAATTCTCGTTCCTCGGCCGCGGGAAGTGCAGCTGGTCTGAAGAGGACTCCAACAAGTCCTCCACCACATACACCGGCACTGAAGATTACATTGTACGTCACGTCAACATCACCAACAAAAAGCCAGACCATAACATCACTCTCAGCGGCGTCTACGAGTATCCATTCGAATTCTTCATACCTGAAGACGTGCCCACTACCTTCAAAGACCACACCGGTTCGATCACATACGTACTAAGACTCAAGTTTGTGAAGCCGAATTTGTTCTCTTTCAACAAAGTGTTCGCTGCAGATATTCCAGTATATGGTGTCGTTGACCAGTTCAGTGACTCTGATGGTAAACCGACGCCCGAAGGACCAATAGTGTTCGGACTGGAAAAGTCAGTATTGGCGTTGTTCTCGTCGAAAAATACAATAAATTTGAAGGCCGAGATAGCCAAATGTCGATTAACGCCTGGCGAAAACGCACATATTTCATGCACCGTCACAAACCAGTCCAATGTGAATGTGACAGGCGTTAGAGCAGAGTTGTACTGCTACATGACCTACACGGCCAACTGCGGACGAACTAACAAACATAATAAAAGTGTGAAACACATCGAGGCCAATATGCCGGAAGTTCGTTCCGGAGAGCGTCGTACTTACACCTGTATAGTCCCGACGCTGCCTGAATGTTACTCTATCCAGAACTCCAGAGTAATTTGTAAAGAGTATAAAGTTCGAGTGACATTGCGCCTGCCGGTGCCTCATGTGAATGCTTCTGTAGAGGTACCAGTAGCGATAGGAGAGAGGATAGGTGCTGCGATAGATCTTGGTGTAGAAGCCCTGGAAGACCTGCCCGCGCAGCCGCCGTCGTACTGGGAAGCTATGTATGAAGACAAGACTGATGACTGGGATGTCGTGAACAAATAAAAGTGCCTTAGTACATTTAGATGGAACCTTGCAAGTATTGATATTAATATTGACTGAAGAGTGATTATTTATATGAAGACGATGTTGAATTACTTGCCCCATATGGCGTGATGTTATAATGTTAATAGCTTTTAGTTTTTTGTATCTAAGCTTATTGCTATTTATGTTGAGTAATTTAAGATTTCTGTACATGCACTGCGAGAATTATAAAACTACTCTGATATTAAATGTTTTTTAGCAAGATAGATAGATAAACTCTTTATTGTAACACACATTGAAAAAAAAGACAAACAGAAACACAAAAGACTTAAAAAATAGTGCCACAAGATGTACCTAGTTTGCCTGTCACTCCTGTCAGTTACTCTCGTATGTTATTTTATTTATAAAGACTGCATGTCTAATTTTGTTTATCAGCAGCCTGAATATAGATTCTACATATCTTGCCACATGTATCAATAAAATCCAGCTCACCTAAAAGATAACTATGAATCATTGAAGCCCGATAACACTAATAAACACTTATTTAAAGTAAATACCTACATACTCCTGCAAGACATAATTACTTTTCGACCTTTGTAAGCGCAAAATCTAAAATTGTATATTTTACAAAAAAAATGACAATTTTAATAAACACTCCGATATAAGACGTGATTCTATTGAAAAGGACAACGTGCACTTTTTAGAAACCTTTGTGACCTAATATATATTAAGCTAGTCTAGTACATATAAGATGATCACACGACAATGGCGCAAATATATTTTGTATCTAAATCTTCTCTTCCTGATAAGGGGAAGTCCCGATCATATCACTAAACAAAAAAGGTTTATTCAAAATACTTTGTCTATTATTGCATCACACATCTTGTTATGATGATGATGAATCACATTAAATCTTATCGCGATTTACATTGACCGAGACGCGACAACAATATATTTATTCATTTTTGTATAACAGTTTAGTTTGGTCCATAGAGGTGTTAGTACGTATTGCTGGTACTCTGACCTCAAATAATTAAAAAGAAAAGAATTGTCAGTATTCTGACGTGACAGCAACACATTTTAGGCCACGACATGGGGGTATTCTGTCAGATATTAATAAACAGACCACAAAACGGCGCCCACAAAGCGGGCGAGGCAGTCACTGGGGTTATAAAGTATGCCATCGACCAACCAACAGAGTATAAGGACGTGAGACTATCCTTCATCGGCAAGGGGAAGTGCGAGTGGACGGAGGGACACAACCACCGCGTCACCTACACCGGCACTGAGAAGTACATCACCAGGCATGTCAACATCACCGACAAGAAGCCAGGGGAAAACATCACGCTGCACGGCCCCTACGAGTACCCCTTCGAATTCTACATACCACACGACGCGCCTTCCACATTCAGAGATGAAACAGCCACCATCACCTACTGTATCACACTAAAATTCCTAAAAGCCAACATTTTCAGCTTCAACAACATTTTCACAGCTCAGACTCCAATAAACGGCATCGTAGACATTCTTAACACTGAGAGTCAACCGATACCAAAAGGACCTGTGGTATTCGGTTTGCAGAAGTCGGTTTTTACAGTGTTTGGAAGCAAAAGCTCGACGATTACTCTAACGGCTGTGATAGAAAATCCTCGCTTGTTCCCGGGAGACAACGCAGTCATTACGTGCGTGGTCACTAACCAATCAAATGTCGCGGTCAGTGGTTTACATGCAACACTGGTCTGCTACGTCAAGTACACGGCGGACTGCGGGAAGACGTCCACAATAAAGAAACTGGTGAAGCGATGTAACGCTGATATGCCAGGGACACCTGCCGGGGCCAGTAGCAACTACAGCTGTGTGGTGCCGACGCTTGCTATATGCTACTCCATTCAAAACTCGCGTATTGTGTCCAAGGAATATAAAGTTAGAGTGACAGTCCGTCTCCCCTTGCCGCACATTAACTCGTCCGTGGAAGTTCCCGTAGCTATCGGAGAATTGAAAGGTTTTGAAAATTGTGAGAGAAAAAAGATGCAAGCTGGTGATTTAGATGACGGACCACCTTCCTATTGGGAAGTCATGACTGAAGGAAAAGAAAATATGTGCAGTAATCTGAGTATTTGCAAAAAATAGTCTTGTTTGTAGTATATAAAATGTTCGTTGTTATTGTCACAAAAAAATTCTAACAAATTCAAAAACAATCTCAATAATAAACTATTTAAAAGCCATTTATTTGTTTTTATGATTACCTACACATTTAATTAGTACAGAAATCGACACATTAATCACCAAACCAATAACGTTTTATCAATAAAAGTACTAGTTAGGGTTGAATGGCTCAAAGTGCAGCTAAAACTCATTAGTGGTTCATTAGAACAACAGCTTCACACATACCTCATCATGCTACTAGATAAAGTTAAATGCAGTTACACACATATTATAGTACTTGGAAATGAAAATGTATTTACGAACGAAATAGGGTTACATATTAAGGACATATCTATCGATTGCTTCACTAGGCTAGAAGCCTGTACCGAAGCAGCCAGCTACCGGTTTACAAAAAATAATTATTTACGCCATACAAGACAGATACTTACTCGTATGTAGATTGTACACAAGCCATGTACAAAGCATATATATATGCCAAATTAAGTTACTTATAGTTCACTTGGTCAATATTAAAGTTATTACAAAACTCGTTGTCTAATTGTACTGAGCGTTATTAGTTATATCACTTTACACTACACCGTTCACATTATATTATAATTGTAATGACAAAATTTGAAATAGGTAGTACTTAGTTTGTAATTGTACGTAGATAACATGTATGACACCTTATTACATACATATATCGCATATTATGATTCTCGTATTTTAGTACCTTCTTAGTTGCTAAACTTATATACCTATTCAAATGAGGTTTGGTCTATACCAATGTATTTTATTAGATAGAATACTTATTTCTTAATAGATAGGACAACACTTAGTAATACCTATTATCCAACGATTAATAGATTTAGAAACGTACCTACCAATTCTACCAAACCTAAACTTGATATCCTAATTGGCGACTTTATCAAAAGAGCGATTTCGAAATCTCTTTGTACATCTCTAGATAGGCGTTTTTATTCCGCACAGACGAAAATAAAATCACGAAGTGGTAATAATACATTAATAAACGAAAAACCGTTATATTTCAGCGCAACAGCCGACACAAAACCAACCCGGCTGACTGCCTCAAGTTCTCCGTAGAAGAGCGCGTGCGTTGCGGCGAGTCGGGGCGGGTGCGCTACACGCACCGGACGGAGCAGCACCTGCCGCTGCCGGTGCCGGTCGCGGCCGCCACCAACGCCGCACAGGTCGCCGAGTACGAGCAACGCCGCGCCAACGCCGAAGCTAGCGGGCAGAGACTGTAAGTAACTATAAAAGCGCATTATAATCTAATTCCAGTCGCACCCTTTTATCATCAGTTGAACAGAGATACAGCATGACATCATATCGTTTTCAATTTTTATTTTATTCGTTCAATTTTTTTTTTTATATATCATCAACAGAATTGTACTACAATTAAAACTTATAACTAAATACACAAATATATAACGATATGTACGCTTCCTTAAACAATGAACCTAGCTAACTTAACATTAGTGACAAAAATAAAACCTACTACCACTTTAAAATAGACATACCTACACAAAAATATAATACAAAAAACATTAACTAGTATTTAAATAACTTATTCAAATTCAATTTTACCGAAGATAGAGAACCTTTATTAACGACATCAATAAACAGCCTGATATTATCTCTGTTGTATATATCACACATACGGTTAACCGGGCAAAACTTAAGAACATTAGTACGACATCTAGCCGGGGTGAAACTATTTTTCCATAGCGTCCTTGCCTTAGGCAATGGTACTCTGATGTTCATCTTTGCTAATACCTCTGGACAATCAACGATTCCGTTTATCAATTTATATAACATTAGAACGTCGGCCATCTCCCGACGTATTTTCAATGATGTGATTTTAAAATGTTCAAGTCTAGAATGGTAGGATCGAAGCTTTTTACATTTGAATGTCATAAAGGCCAAATGGTATAAAAATAATTTCTGTACTTTCTCTATATCCTCAGAATGATTTTCGTATCCAGGATTCCACACTACAGAACAGTATTCTAAAACACTACGTGATACGCTGTTAAAAAGAGTTATTGAAAGTTCTTTGAAAGTCTTTCAAGTTCCAAAAACCTACAGATTGGCCTCCATTTTTATTGTGCGTACTGCGAAGTGATAGAACTTCCGGTGTGACTATTTAAGTTCTTTTTCTAAAAACGAGATGAAACAGTTATTACTGGGTAAGCACGGTCCATCTTAGACCATAACAATCGCTTAAGATCAAGTAAATATGGTAAACCCATTTGGTTTATAAACTAGCCTATAATGCTAGCAGTATAAAAGATGAGAATTAACAGTATAATAATACTTAAACTGTATAGTAATACTCTAATTCTATATTAAAACTGTGTATTAATAGTATACAAATACTTTATTTTCCAGAGAGCCATCCCAGACAGTGCGGCCCCACATCCCGTTCGAGGCATGTCTGGACTCCTTCATGAAGGAGGAAGCCATCGAGCAGTTCTACAGCAGCGCCGTCAACAAGAAGGTCACGGCGCACAAGTAGGTTACTACTAGTCATGTAGGAAGGATATAGAGTACTGATCATTTACCGAATCTCTATTCCCCTTGAACTATAATTATTGAATGTTTTATTAATCTGATTATTGACATTATATTTTGTTCAATTTTATAAGATGAAATTATACGTATGATACTTTTAAGTAAGTACTCGTAGTTTAAGATGCGACCTGTAATACCTATTATTATTAATAAATTGAACTTAACTTGAACTTGTCGGTCTTCAAGTCGAGAGTAAACCGGTTTCTTCTAGGCAAGCGCGCTAGATCGTAGATTACAACGTTGTTTAACATCAGGCAAGTTGTAGTCAAGCGTGAGCCTATCTAATGTAAAAAAAAAAATACAGAAATCTTGGTAAAGGTGGATTTAGTAAACTATTACCAGCTCCGTTTATTATACGACTTTTTGAAATTCATTACGACATGTAAATTATATATGTAGGTACCTATATATGACAAATTTACGTAAAAATAATCAACGTGCGAGTTGTTTAACAACTTCAATGCGGTTAAAATGTATAGTTTGCCTCGTTTGTAATCGCAACCCTTGGAACGTATTTAGTAAATCCTGTAATATCAGGATTTGTAATATAACTTGTATTTCTTTGGATTGTATGACACCATAACAAACGTTCAGAAATGAGCGAAAATTATCACGACCGCCAGGATTCGAACCTGCGTATTTCTGATCACCTGCCAGAACGCCTTAACTAGGCTATTTTTCAAGAGTGACAGATATTTATAAATGTAATTTAGTAACAATGTTTAAGATTAATACATGAAATGTTTGTTTGTAGAATCACCCGCCTGGCGACGTTCCCCGACTACTTGCTGATCCAGCTGAAGAAGTTCACCATCAAGGAGGACTGGACGCCAGCCAAGCTCGACGTCGCAGTGGAAATGCCCTGGGAGGTAGGACACGCAATATTTTTTTCTTTCTTATATTAATGATATCCTACCCATAAAATATATTATAAAGAGTCAGGTTGATCTATCGTTTCGTGAGGACTCCTCTGATTCTCCGTCCAAGTTAACGTCCAAATTAAAAGATAGCAATTGACATAACGCATGGCTGTACGGTAGTTTGTCGTACTCGCCACGTTAGTTACCACCCTCAAAATGTAAATGAGAGCCAATTTAGCCATAATATAGAAGCATCCATCTTCGATCACAGTGTCCAATTGTCTGTCAATATCAAAGATCGTGCAGACACATGTGACGCTAGGAACTCACGGAGCAGTGTCCCGCGCCCGCCGCGGTGGCGGAATCGCGTTTAATTTTCAAAACTCACGAAGCCGGAGTTTTGCGCTGCGGGCGCGGAAAAAACCGCTCCGTGAGTCCTTAGCGTAAAAATGACAAAAGTGGATTCATTGGTACAAACGATCACAATAATAAGTAATACTGTGTGTTCCCAGGTAGACCTAGCCGCGCTCCGCGGGCGCGGGCTGCAGCCCGACGAGACTCCGCTGCCGGAGGCGGCGCCCGAGGCCCCCGCGCCCTTCTACGACGAACAGTTGCTGGCACAACTTGTAAGTCATATGTGAATTATTATAATTGGAACTCTATATCGTACGTCTGTGACCTTATATTGAGTAGGTATGTTTTTGAAGATGTACCTAATATATTCATAATCTGAGGAGGACATATGTCTTCCGTGGAAGGACCTGGGCGCCAACCACGATGTATCTGCTCAAGAAAATTCCCCTAACGAATGAATTCTGCAGGAAAGTAAATTAAATTAATTATTTAGTGTAAATCTGAGTGTTCATTTGCTCTAGTAATTATATTTCCTTCACTCACAGCTGGACATGGGTTTCCCGGTGGAGGCGTGCAAGAAGGCGCTGTACTACACCAACAACAGCGGCATGGAGGCCGCCTCCAACTGGCTCATGGAGCACATGAACGACTGGGACTTTGCCAACCCCTTCCACCCGCCCGGCGCGCAACCAGGTGAGCTTGCTGTTCATAACATGCCTCAATTACAAATGGAACGATGTAACTTACATGGCATTTTCTTACAACGCACAACCCAAACCACTGGACGGATTGGGCTGAAATTTGGAATGTAGGTAGATGATATGACGTAGGCATCCACTAAGAAAGGATTTTTGGAATTGCAACTTTTATAGGGGTGAAATAGGGGATGCATGTTTTACTTCTTAATGCGAGCGAAGCCGCGAGCACCCACTAGTTCTATGTATACGGTTCCGTTGCAGGGGGACAGCGTAACAAACAGACCAACAAACACTCTCTTGCTGCAGAGTATCACTGCACCATACATACACATCACCGTCGTAGTAGTCTTTTCTTGAGATAATTACATCGCCAATTAAACATAATATACCTATATGTTGCAATCTAAACGACGATATTGTGCTAGGTATAATTATGTCATGTATTCCCAGACGCCGGCACCGCGTGTGCGCTGGACGAGAGCAGCGTGGAGCAGATCATGTGTATGGGGTTCACTCGGGCGCAGGCGGGGCGCGCGCTGGCTGCCACCGCGGGGGACGTGGGCCGCGCTGTCGACTGGATCTTCAGCCACGCGGACGAGCTGGACGCGCCCGCCGCCGCGCCCGCGGACCCAGCGCCGGGCTGCAAGGACGGGGCTGAGAGTGAGTACTGTGTGTCTATAGGGGCAGGCGGGCGCGCGCTGGCTGCCACCGCGGGGGACGTGGGCCGCGCTGTCGACTGGATCTTCAGCCACGCGGACGAGCTGGACGCGCCCGCCGCCGCGCCCGCGGACCCAGCGCCGGGCTGCAAGGACGGGGCTGAGAGTGAGTACTGTGTGTCTATAGGGGCAGGCGGGCGCGCGCTGGCTGCCACCGCGGGGGACGTGGGCCGCGCTGTCGACTGGATCTTCAGCCACGCGGGCGAGCTGGACGCGCCTGCCGCCGCGCCCGCGGACCCAGCGCCGGGCTGCAAGGACGGGGCTGAGAGTGAGTACTGTGTGTCTATAGGGGCAGGCGGGCGCGCGCTGGCTGCCACCGCGGGGGACGTGGGCCGCGCTGTCGACTGGATCTTCAGCCACGCGGACGAGCTGGACGCGCCCGCGGACCCAGCGCCGGGCTACAAGGACGGGGCTGAGAGTAAGTACTGTGTGTCTATAGGGGCAGGCGGTATATCATTTCAAAATCAATTATTTGTAAAAAATAGTTATCAAGTTAAAACATATAATTGTGTTATGCGAGAATCGAACCCGCACCCCAAGATAAGAAGGCAGAGCCACTACCAACTAAGGTAACGGGCAGTCTCAATTGACGTCATACATAAATCAAACATTTTTATTTTTGAGTATTTTTTTATTATTTTAGCATTTTTATAACAATCGTGGCTTTTTATATTTGCGACGAGGCATCTAAATCACATCCAGGGTACTTAGCTATGCAGTCTTCTGTCAATGTGTGTGCTTTGTCATATTCACGGTGATAATCTTCGGTAAAATCATCCCCTGTGGGTAACCTGAAAAATATTAGTAAATAAAATTGATATTAAAATTTTGATAATATTATACACTTAGTTTTAGCTGTGGTTTAAATTGTACTAACCCTTACTAGTTTTAAGTTTATAGCTTACTAACACAATATTCTGGATCTTTTATGTTGTCCGAAATAAAAACATTTTTTTTTTATTTTATTTATTTCTATAATAAATAAATAAATATTTGAAGACATATCACACAGCGTCATCAATAGTATGAAGTCTAAAAAATTACTAATACTAATGATGCTATCCCCAGAGTACCGGCTGGTCGCGTTCATCTCCCACATGGGTACGTCCTCGACGGTGGGTCATTACGTGTGCCACGTGCTGCACGAGGGCCGGTGGGTCATATTCAACGACAATAAGGTAAATAAATAAATATTTCAGGACATATCTTACTTATTATAACTCAACACAAGTACCTAATTACAAATTGTTAGTCATAATTACTTGTGTCATGGGGGAATCAAACCCGCACCCCATAGATTAGAAGGCACAACCACTACCAACTAAGCTATCAGAGCAGTCAGGTAATATACTTGCATATACAACTCTACAGTATTGTATCTATAGTGGAAGAAATTTAATGCTACTTTGAAGCGCCATCCAGTAACTTGGTATTTATTCACAAATACCAAACAACTGCTGTTTCAGATTGTGCTTAGTTGGTCACCCATAATATAAAGGATAGGTTCAGTTATGTGCAAACAAATAACATCATATGAGTAAGGATTTACCTGTATTTTGCTAATACTAAGCTTGTAGTTTTGATGTCCACACAAAACATATGTGTAAAAGAAACAACTGAATATAATTTAGAACTTAATTATAAGTAATCCTAAATTTTCAATTTTTGTTGCAGGTGGCTCTCTCAGAAAACCCTCCCAAGGACCTTGGCTACTTGTATCTATATGAAAGGCTGTGATGTCACAAATGAAACCAAAAATGCCGGCACGACTCTAGGCATGGAATTTACTTATAGACTGCATTGTATGTGTACAATATACATAGGAGATTTACGTCAACTTAGGCAATATTTATTATAGACAAAAATAAAGAAAATTCAATTAGGGAATTAATTATGATAATAATTATTGCTAGTTATTTGCAATTCAATGCATTTTTGTTTAGTTTATATGAATTTGGTTATTGATCTGGTTTCCTGTTTGTAATCAATGCCTGTTAACAGTTTTATGGATTGCTACAGCTGAGTTTCCGTCTATTTATTTTGATACTACTTCTATATTTGCAGCTCAGTGTTGTTTGCTTTGTATGTTGTGTATTGTAATAGTGGATACTTTTACAGACAACGAAATATTAAATAATTATGATGCTGATATGTGACTTCTTTCATTGTAACTTAGTTGTGGAACCCCCTGCCTGCTCTGGTTTCCCCAGACTAATGTAGCAATCTTCAAATAGAGAGTGAACTGCGTCTTATTGGATAAACTCGCGCCAACTTAGGCCACAGCTACAGCAGGCAAATGGTGGTCAAATACAATATTTACTTAAATTAAAAGTAATCTCAATTATTTTCTGTATAAGACAAAAAAGTATACAATCAAATTCAAATATAAGCTAATTCCTTTATTACTTCATATATTATTTACAGAGAAATGTGTGGCAGGTCTATCGAGCAAATCTGTCTTCTTGTTTAGGGAGCCTCTTCATGAATATGGTCTTCTCATCAAAGTAGGTGTTGTATTGTTTCCAATTTCTCCTTTTCTTAGGATCCTTTTTGCACTTCGTGGGGGTGAGGTTGATCATAAGACCTGCAATACAAACAATCAGAAAAGTATGTTGAGCTATTCAAGATGACTGGTAACACTGGCTGATCTGAATATGGGTCAGAATTAGAACTAATTATAAGTAGTTTACACAACAGATCTGGTATACTTACATCTTGTGATTTTTGTAGAAGTCAGTTCGATACAGATCACTTGTAACAAAAAAGTAAATTAAGTTTTGAAAATATGATTTTTATATTGATGACATAGCAAACTTACCAGCTTTTTGAGCCATTGAAACCATCTTTCCAATTTTTTTCTGTTGTCTTCTGCAAAGACCAGTAATCCGCCTGGGCAACATGCATCCATCAGACCTCACAAATTGGCTCAGGATGAGGACATCTGTATGCTTCACGTCAAGTCCTAAAGAGCACATATAGCAAGGAGGTTTCTGTTCGCCTTCTGGTTTCTCATATGAAGCTAGGATGGACTCATTTGTCTCCACCAAAGATTTAATTTTGTCAGGCTTTATTAGTAGTCCTGCTCTCGGTGACGGAACATTCACTGCTTCCACTATTAGACTAGTGCCCTCAGTGTGTTCACGTACTGAAAACAATAATTTTATATTGAGTTATTACCTAGTAACCACTCACCATAGAGGTTATGTTATGTTGTCTCATAAATAAAAGATTACAGTTAATACGTGAAGTCATAAAACTTACTTTCTTTAATGTTTAACGGTTTACTTGTGCAAATGGATCGCACTGCGGTGGAAAACACGGCTTTTTTAGAAAAAGAAAATCCAGCTCTCACTAACGCGGCCATTTTCAATGTGAATGTTTATAAATAATGTTTGTCTCGCTCGGCTGTCACTGTCAATCAATAAGCTGTCAACTTTTCTGCGTTTTGTTTTTGCTATTGGAAATTGGTAGGAAACATTTTTTATTGAATGGTATCACTGAAAAGGAAATGTTTTTTTTTAAATGTTTTATAAGCACGAAATTTAAAAAAGTTTTTGTAACCATTGTAACCAAAGGAATTTCATCCCTCTCTTATATTATTTCCATGTTGTAACCACACAGCAGGGTGGCGTTGGAAAAACTTACTGATTTAGTAATTCTGGCCTTAGTCCGTAATATGTTTAAATATATTATAATCTTTATCTATACATATCTATAATAAAGCTGAACAGGGTAAAAATCTGTACTTAAAAAAAATAGGAATAAAGAAATGTTTGGGTACACGTTTCAGCAGTTTTTATATATTTGTCTGTTTATTTAAACGCACATCACGCAAAAACGAACGGATCATCATGATTTTTGGTATGTAGGTAGTATGAGGTCTTAGGAGTGTCATACAACTATGCTACTTCTTATCCTGAAATAATGCGAGCGAAGCCGCGGCCGTCCATTAGTAGGATAAATAAAACAATATGTGTTATGGGATGGCATGAACGTTTATTTTCACTTAGAAACAGATAATATCGTGTTAATAGCAAAATAATATCAATGCACGTAAATATTTTTTTTATATAGGTAATTTATATTTTTCAACTGTTGATCTATTGCTATTAATATTATTTTTTAAAATGCTTGTATCAAAATATATGTCTACTGCTAAGCAGTCATGGTGGATTTAGATTACTTCTTAGCTTTGGTAAAGCTCTAACTCTTGTGAGCTTTACCTACTATGAACACAATTATTTTCGTCTTTTGTTTTCATAAGCTTTAAAAGGGACGGTTTAAGCTAAGCTGTACCAGTTGAATAATTCGAGACTTCAATAAGCAAAATGCATTCGAAATGCACCCAAAATATACTGTAATCTTAACATAATAATAACTAAACACTTAGCTAAAAGTAAAATGAGATTAAAATTTTGTGACTTACAATAAAATATGTTTAAAAGTAAATAGGCAACAACACACAGATAAACATTTACAAGACGAGACTTAATTATATCGAGACGGCAGGAAAAGATTTTACAAAAAAAAAACATTGAAAAAATTATACAAATAATTAATATTGTGTCTTGAGAATATATTGACTTAAAGTACAAAACTTAAATATTTGGTGCACGTTACATTGTGCGACTGAAAAATGCTTCAATATTAAAATTGATAATAAATATAAAAAAATCTTTAACTTACTTATCCTGACAGCTATCATACGATAAATTAGTATATTTCCTGTTGATCTGTTTATTTACAAAATATTTTATACTATACAAGATATTTAAAACTTTTACACAGAATCAGCCTGAAAATAATTCATAGATCTGACGCTGATTTTATAGCAGGAATTCTAATATAAGTATTTTACTAGTCTAATTGAAGTACAGTCTAATAAAGATTCAAATTCATGGCAAATTAAACAGATAACACGTGTCCTTTTCTCTATCTCTTTACATTAGAATAAAAGCGAAGAGAAAGGAATCCAATAAGTTTAGTTTACACTCCCACAAGGACTAATAATTTATATAACTAATAAAAATATGGTTTACAAAAAGAGATATAATTTCCAAATATTTCTTCTTCTTCAGATCACGATGTCAGATAATAACATCAGCTTATTAGACCTATTATTATCCTTATTAAACTGTAACACAACTATGTTATGTAAAACGGGCTATGGTGTACTGTCAGAGATGCAGGCCGTATGTTATGATGGTTCCATGACGGTTGGTTTACTTGCCGAAGCCCCCGCCGAGTCCGGTGAGGCCTTTGCTCAGCAGGCCGGTGGCTCCGGAGGACGCGTCGTGTGCTGCTGTGTTCAAACCGGATACCAACTGGAAACATGTGGAAGATAGAATTATAGCAAAAGATTTTAATTCTGACAACCTGTGCTCAAAATATGAGCCTACAAAAACACCCACATAATATAAGTCACTATAGTCATCATCATCCACAGCCCTTGGGATCCCACTGCTGGGTATAGGCCTCCCTTTGTATGTGCCATCTATCTGCGTCGACCTTGTGCAGACCTCATCCAGGTTGGACCCTCGACTTTGACGATGTCGTCGACCCATCTCGCGACCGGACGCCCCACTCGCCTTCCAGTTCTAGGCCACCACTCTGTAACTGCTTTACTCCATCTGTTATCAGTCTCCTAACCACGTGTCCCGCCCCGCTCCATTTTAAACGCATTACCGCGAGTCCGACATCACGAACCTTGGTTCGCCGCCGGATTTCGGTATGACGCACTCGGTCTATGAGCTGATGCCAAGCATGGACCTCTCCATAGCTCTCTGCGCGACTCTGTAGTATTGTAGGTGTATTATTTGCCCCTAAATGATAATACTACCTCATCAGCACGGTGTTTCACAAATTCTGAATGATCAAATATGACACAACCGAGTCCCTCATTTAACGATTAATACAACCACGCATAACATCACCGCATACCACTATAAGTATAAACTATATTATGTTCTTTATGTTTTGTAAGTGAAATTAAAAATTGTGCTGCTGTGGTTAGTTCTGAAACCTTGCTTTACAGGACCATTTCGGTACCTAGTGCAAGTTTCAGGGTTTCCTCGCGTACCAGATAATTCGCTGCACCTGTAAACTGTACCTAAAGAATGTACGTATTAAGTCTTTTGTAAATAAACAATTTGAATTTGATTGAATTTGATTTGAATTTTGATTCCGCTCGGAAACGAAACGCCAATCAAAGACATCAAAATTGACTTATTTTACCAATAACAGTCATCCACCAATCATAGAAGTTACAAAGAGTTCTACGATTGGCGTTTCGACTTCGACCGGAAACGTTCCGAATTTATTTTATTTTATTTATTTCACATTTTCAGGGAAACTTACAACTAACCTAAATTAATTAAACACAAACATACTTAACTAACTGAAGGTTATTTACAAATTAGGTAAAGGTTTCTTCTAGGCAAGCGCACTACATCGTAGACTATAACGTTGCTTACCATCAGGCAAGTTGTAGTCAAGCGTAAGCCTATATCATGTAAAAAAAAACCACTCATAGAATTATTGTTTATTTGTGAAACACCCTGCTGTAGAATCTTTTGTAACTTCTTCTTATCGAATGAGAGTGGCCAACTCTGGTGTCGAGCGTTAATCAAGCCGCCCTAAGGGCCTCTGACATGGCTAAACGACTGCCGTACTAGACAAACAGCCGGGACCTATAATTTAACGTGTCATCCTATCCACGGAAGCGCCCAAAATGGAATGGCATTTTTTGTAACGAATCAATCCATACCTTCACGTCACTATAAAATAGAAACCAAAATATCTTACGTTCTCTCTCTTCTCATTGAGGAACTTGTCAGCATTCTTGAGCTTGGAGTCGACAACTTGTCCTGCGTTCTTGATGCCTTCATCGGCCGCGCTCTCGACACGCTTCAGTGTGTTGTCGACTGTGGAGTGCACAGCGTTGCTGGCGTCCGCCGCCGCCTTCTCGGCAGCCTTCTTGGACTCTTCCACTGCTGCGTCTGGAATTCATTCACGTTTAACAATCAGTAAAATGCTTATAAATATATTACGTTCAAATGTTTTATGGTAGTCATGAAGATATCTGGTTTCACAAGGGGAAAAAATGGCATCGGGATAGAAAATAATTAGTGTAATGATCCAAGATTTAGCAGAACAAAGAGCACATCATTGCTATAGTTTGTGCGGAGCTTAACACCATGGCTCCTAGGTACCTATAATAAACAGCTCAGCTCAAACTTTCTGTTTGTGCTATTTTATTAGACTTTGACATGTTGTTCGATGCGTTTAAATATATGTACTTACTAGCTGCTCTCTTGGCCTCTTCTTTGGCAGCTTCAGCGGCTTGTCTCGCCTTCTCCTTGGCTTCCTCTGCAGCCTTCACAGCTTGTGTCTTCACATCTTCTGCAGCTTTCTTAGTTGTGTCCACTGTGGTGTTGATGGTATCTGCAAAATATACGCTGTTAGTATTGTCTTCAGAGTTTCATTTTCATTTGAGTAAGGAATTCGAAGCCTCTCGCATTCTTTGTTAAATGCTGTATCACATCACACTCTTGATATTTTATTACTTTTACAAACAAGTTATGAAATCAGTATCTACTCTTCGTAAAGTTTCTAAATGGTTGTATTATTGATGAATCACACTGCAAACTTTGTTATGCAGATCAGTTGTAACAAGTACGAAGTCACAATTGTTAAAAAAGTGAAATCAACTCGTAATAACAAAATATTATTAGCATATATTTAGTTAATACCAGTCGTGTCTTCAACAGTATGTTTTCCATACTCCACGATGGGTTCTGTCAGAATATCTGTAAAAGGGTCGATTGTTTATACCACACATTTACATTAGACACAGACAATGGGACAACACGTAAAGCTCCAAGCGAACTGTTACCTTTGTAATGGTTGATGGCGTTACCGTTGATGTCAAAACCATTAGCAGCCTGTTTTGATGGTCTGACACCGTTGTGAAAGACTGTATTAAAAGAGATAGGGATAAAGAAATGAAGCAGAAAGCAGAAGAATAGGTCGCGATAAACTTTTTACCTTTAGCATCTGAGACAGCCTTACTAGCACCCTCAGTGGTGGCTCCGGCAGTTTCTGAAGACTTTGATAGAACATTTGCTACGGAATCTAAAAGCGAGAAACAGGAATGAACAAGTGATTAAAAGAAAAGAGAACCTCATGCAACCCAACCACCACCCGTGATATTTGTGATAATGTAACCACACTAATCTAACCTTGATCAGATATGAGACGAAATGACAACGGTACGCTCACAACACAATGCCGCAACGAATAAATCCGTGTAGGTTTTGTAACAAACAGTAAATAAATACCTTTTGCACCCTCAAAAAAGTCTGTGCCATTCTCGAAAATTGTGTCACCCAAGTTTCTCGTAGTTTTTATGTTCTTACTGAAAGTGCTAGCTAAATTATCAAAAAATTAACTCAACTTAGAGCATATTCTCCCTAAACAGAAATAGGCTATATTTTACAAAATTTTGCAGCTTCGTTGAGTTCAGCTGGTTTTACAATTGTTTTGACTAAAACTGCAATTCTACAAAAGTAATCATAAAATTTTGAAACAAGTAAGTACCTTCTCCACCCTCTACAAAATCTGTGCCTTTCTCAAATATGGTCTCCGTCACATTTTTTGTTGATTCAATGTTGCTACTGAAAGTGCTAGCCAAGTTATCTACAATAATAAAAAAAACTTAAATAATGATTTACCCAAAAGATAAATTATAAGGCTAATAATAAAATTTAAAATATTGAACATAAGTACCTACCATTAGTTTTGTTTGCTATAATTATATATAAATTACAACTATTTAAACAATATTAAATTAATATAAACATCATATTAAGTACCCTTTGCAACTTCGACAAAGTCCGTGCCTTTCTCAAAAACCGTCCCAACTACGTCACTTGTAGAGTCTGTCTTACTGAAAGTGCTTGTTACGTCATCTACAATCAATAAAATTTAGTAATTTTGATAAAATATTTATTTTGAGAGCAATACCGTTAGCATTTCCTAAAAATGGTGTCTCCGTTTGAAGAAAATAAAACACAAGGTAAAATTAAATCATCTAATTCAGTACCTACGCTCACATTCAGAAAATATATAACTAATAAAATATAGTGTGCAGATAAAATTTCTCTTTTGCACCAGGCAATTCTGGAAATTACATTAGTGTCTGCCACTTCACACTAAACATAGTTTTCCAAAATTACCATCAGTGTTCCCGTAAAGTAGCGCCTGTTGTTTCAATTACCTTTAGCACCCCCAACAAAGTCTGTGCCTTTCTCATAAATGGTTCCAGCAACATTTTTAGTGCTTTCTACTGTGCTTGCCAATGTGTCTGATGAGAAAAATAAAGTAAAACATAAATAAAATTATAAATTAAATTAAATAATATAAACTATTATAGGTATATCATAAAAAAATAGGTACCTTTGGCAGCTTCTAGAAGCGAGCCAGATTTTTCTGCTGAATTTTCGGCAACATTTTTAGTTGCATCTGCAGCACCAAATAATGTGCTAGTTACGCTATCTACAACGAAAATAAATTTATTTAAGTTTTCCTAAAATTTTACACCGAATGCCATAATTTTGTTGAAGTGTCTCTGTAATACCTTTAGCACTTCCTAACAAGGACGCACTTTTGTCAAAAGCGCTTACTGCGGCATCTTTGGTTGTGTCTACCGTGCTTGCCAATGTATCTGATGTGAAAAAATAATTATCAAACGTAGAAATAATATACAAATAATAAATTGTAACATAAGTAAATATTCATTCGCAAATTATAAAATGTGTAGTGTACCTTTAGCAGATTCTACGAAAGAACTAGTTTTCTCGGCAGAACTCGCTGCAGCGGTTTTTGACTTGTCTACAGTTCCAAATACAGCGTCTAAAATAGATCGCAATATTCTTTAAATATGAAAAATAATAATAAAGAAGTTCTTATGTAGGAGTAATGAATAGCTTGGCATTAGTCACTTTGTTAGTTTACTAGATTGATAGAGCACAGTCACATATTAATGGTATTTTTTATTGTATACCTTTGGTACTTCCAATCAGAGAACTGCCTTTGTCGAAGGCTGATGATGCTACACTTCTGGTGGTATCTACTGTGGCATGTGCAGCGCTAGCAACACTATCTAAAAATGCAATGCGAGGTGAAATAAAACTGGACACGAATTTAAAACAACACAAAATGAGAAATTAAACGGAAAGAATCAGACATTGTTTTGTTTTTGTTATATTAGAAGTACCATATAGCTAGCTTAGCACCACGTCAATAATTGTTTATGATAGGCAAATTCTTTTACAAAACTATCGGTTTCTTTTCGTCAAAGTGTATCGCGCTCTACTTTTAGCACTGCCAATCAATGAGGCACTTTTGTCAACTGCAGAAGCAGCCACATTTTTAGTTGTGTCTACAGTGGCACTAACTGTGTTTGCAACAGTGTCTAGAATGAAACATAAAATTAAATTACAATGAAGATGACCTATCTATATATATTATACAATGAAGGTGATCTATATATATTTCAATGCTCTCGGTAGGTAAGCCAATCTACCTTTAGCAGTATCAAAAAGATTTGTTCCCTTATCTACGGCCGACGTCGCGTTCTTTGTTGTGTCTACAGTGGCGTGAACTGTGTTGGCGCCAAATTGTATAAAAAATAGATGAAAATTTAAATCGCTGACTACCTTTTGCACTACCGATAGCATGTGAGCCTTTTTCAATAGCAGAAGCAGCCACATTCTTTGTTGTGTCTATGGTAGCGTGAACTGTGCTTGCTACGGTGTCTAAAACACATAAAATTAGTTAACATATACTTGGATGATGAAATGAAACAAAAATGATTGTAAAATCTACCTTTAGCAGCGCCAACAAGCGTTGTGCCCTTCTCTATAGCCGATGCTGCCACATTTTTGGTGGTATCGACTGTGGCATGTACTGTGTTTGCTACGGTGTCTAAATGGACAGTGATTGATTAGTTTACAGGGTTGCAACACTGGTATAATCATGAAGATCGTTTCGCACAGTGATAACTACCTTTAGCACTACCAATGATCTGTGATCCCTTCTCTACAGCAGACGCCGCAACACTTTTGGTGGTATCTACGGTAGCGTGAGCAGTGTTTGACACGGTGTCTGTAGCAATTAAACATATGTTAGGCACAAATGGATGACGACTGGATTGACCTGTGTCATGAGTTTTTCTAGAGTAATATTTTAAACTGAGCTCTTTATTTTATTTTATTTTTTAATACAATTTAGAATATAAAGATTATTTCTATAATTTATAGCGGATGTATAATATTCTTCTTTTGCTCAAAACGAAATAAAAATGTTACCTTTCGCACTACCAAGTAACGAAGAACCTTTGTCTACAACTGAGGATGCAACACTTTTAGTGGCATCTACTGTAGCCTGAGTGGCGCTTGAAGCTGAATCTAAACAAACAATAACATTCAAATAAGACCAACTACAGAAAACAAATAAAGACCATATTTTAAAGCCAGATATCCAAGAACAATGATAAAAAAAAATTAAAGCACTTTATATCACTTCACAAGAATATTTTTCGTTCACCTGACATGTTCACGGCCGTTATCAATCTTGATATGATCCCGGGCGGATGATTTCAGTGTTATATATAGGCTCGCTGAAGGCTGTTTCAGGTGACATGTATGTGTAAATTATGATATCACATTGTTTCCTAATTAAGCTATTTTCGCACAATAGATCGGTTTGTTTACAGAAGTTTATGTTAGACGGATGAGACGCAAAATATGTGGTGATTTTACCTTTGGCAGAGGCTGCGCAAGTTACGCTTGTGTCGATGGCGGACTGCGCCGCTGTTTTTGTTGTGTCGACTGTATTTTGGATTGTGCTCTGAATAGAATCTAAAATGATTACTTCCTGGTAATGGTGTGGTGGGGTGATTTCAATATACCGAACACAAACACGACTTAACTTTAGATAAATCAGCTAAAATAACCACATTCATACTTCTATTTACCTTTAGCTGAACCAACATAACACTTTCCAGTCTCAATTGTACTTTGTGCAGTTTTTTTTGTGCTATCTACTGTGCTTGCAACCGTATCTACGAGAATAAAATTTTATATATTGTAATGAAATAAATAAATGATAAGAATATCTCACAAATATAAACAAATTAAAGCAAAATAATAATAAACAACGTACCTTTGGCACTCTCTACATACAATTTGCCAACATCAAAAGCTGAATATGCTGCGTTCAAAGCTGATTGCAGCGTATTTTGAGCAGTATCTAGCATGGTTAGGAAAACATAAAACAAATAAAAACATGGTATTAGTAATACAAACATCACTCACAACATCGATATAGTGCTTGATTAGAAACATCAAAAAATAAACCACACAAATTATAAAAAATAAATTTAAAATACCTTTTGCGCTATCAACATAAGCTTTGGACGTGTCAACTGCGGATTGCGCCACATTTTTAGTGCCTTCAACCGTGTTTGCAACCGTGCTTGCTACCGTATCTATAAAATGATATAAAATATACAGTAAACTACCCCAGCCGACATATTATGATATTCTACTTTCGTTTCTTTGTTTACCTTTAGCAGATGCTGCATAAGATTTGCCTGTGTCTAGGGCAGACTGAGCAGTCTTTTGTGTGGTCTCTACAGCAGAGTGAGCCAAATTCTTAGTGCCATCTACAGTGCTCGAAACAGTATTAGCTAATGTGTCTACAAAAAAATAAAATGTATAAAAATAACGAATACTTAAGTTTTCTATCAATTAATGTTTTTCCTCGAAACAGTCGATACCTTTGGCTGAAGTAGCGTATGATTTTCCGGTATCCACATAGGATTTGCCTGTATCTAGGGCAGACTGAGCAGTCTTTTGTGTGGTCTCTACAGCAGAGTGAGCCAAATTCTTAGTGCCATCTACAGTGCTCGAAACAGTGCTGGCTAATGTGTCTACAAAAACGTAAAATGATCGCAATAAAAATTTATTTTTACATCCCCCATACTAAAGTAATGATTACGAGTATACACGAATTTGCGAAGTGATTACCTTTGGCAGAAGTAGCGTATGATTTTCCGGTATCCACATAGGATTTGCCTGTGTCTAGGACAGACTGAGCAGTCTTTTGTGTGGTCTCTACAGCAGAGTGAGCCAAATTTTTAGTGCCATCTACAGTGCTCGAAACAGTGCTGGCTAATGTGTCTACAAAAACGTAAAATTATCGCAATTAAAATTATTTTTACGTCCCCCATACTAAACAATGATTTATACACGAATTTACAAAGTGATTACCTTTGGCAGAAGAAGCATACAATTTTCCAGTATCAACATACGACTTGCCAGTATCTAAAGCAGACTGAGCAGTCTTTTGTGTGGTTTCAACAGCAGAATGCGCCAAATTTTTAGTGCCATCTACAGTGCTTGAAACAGTACTTGCGAGTGTATCTACAAAATAACAAACAAATAAAAAAAATAAAGAGAGAAAAATCTCAAGCCGCGTTTATATCCTACCTTTGGCAGATGCTGCATAAGACTTGCTAGAATCAACATATGATTTGCCAGAATCAAGAGCAGACTGCGCAGTCTTTTGGGTAGCATCTACTGTGCTTTGAACAGTGCTAGCTACTGAATCTATAAATAAATAAGACTGTGATTATTTCGATCTAAATTTTTTTTTTTTTTTTACATGATATAGGCTTACGCTTGACTACAACTTGCCTGATGGTAAGCAATGTTATAGTCTACGATGTAGCGCGCTTGCCTAGAAGAAACCGGTTTACTCTCGACTTAAAGACCGACAAGTTATAGTTCAAGGGGAATAGAGATTCGGGCAAGGAGTTCCACAGTTTGGCTGTTCGCACGATGAAAGTCGAAGCAAAGCGCTTGGTGCGAGTCTTTGGAACCTCAACTGTATAACGGTGCCTCCTTGCCGAACCCCTACTCGTACGATGGTGAAATGGGGCTGCAGGAATTAAATTATGCAATTCCTCCGCACACTCTCCGAAATGCAACCTGTAAAAAACCGAAAGACTGGCCACCTTACGGCGGTGCTCAAGGCTTTGTAATTTTGAGCTACAGAGTGAGTCTTTCGCGATGAGCTTTTTTGCCCGTTTCTCAATTAACTCCAACGCCTCAAGCTGGTACTTCGCAGAACCATCCCAAAGGTGCGAACAATACTCCATACACGACCGAACTTGCGCTTGATACAAGGTCAGCAGCTGTTCCGGAGTGAAGTATCGTCGCACCTTGGAGAGGATACCCAGCTTCTTGGCTGCGAGTTGAGCTTTAGACTCAATATAGGAGCCAAAGTTGAGGGTCGGAGTCAAAGTGACACCTAGCAACTCTAGATGGTCGGTGATGGGCACGGTTTCATTTCGGAAAGAAGGCGCCATTACAAATGGCCTCCTCTTTGCAGAGAAAAGACACGCTTGTGTTTTTGAGGCATTAAACTTGACCAGATTGGCATCGCCCCAATCGGAGACTGCCGTGAGGGAAAAGTTTAAGCGCTCAATCATGGCTTCTCTGCAAGACTGGATCTCGGCCGCACTAGCTCTAGCGGTGGACATATAGCCTTCTACAACAGTGCTGTCGTCTGCATACCCAAAAATACGAGGCTTCAACAGATCATTAATATGTAGCAAGAAAAGTGTTGCAGAAAGCACTGATCCCTGGGGTACTCCGGCATTAATCGCCATTAGATCAGACGAGCAGCCATCAACGACTACCCGGATAGATCTATCCCTCAGGAAATCCGATATCCACACGCAAAAACCAGCAGGCAGACCAAACGATGAAAGCTTGCTGATTAGGCCGTCATGCCAAACCCTGTCGAAGGCTTTAGAAATATCTAGAGAAACTGCTAGGGCTTCACCGTATTTCTCGATAGCCTCACTCCAGATGTGTGTGGCGTAAAGAGATCCCCAGTGAAATTATTAAAGTGAACTCGTTACAATGCCACGTTACCTTTTGCACTCGTAGCGTAAGAATGACCGGTAGCGATCGCAGATTGCTTTGCTTTTTGTGTAGTGTCTACTGTACTTTTGATTCCGCTAGCTACAGTATCTATAAAATATTTGAAATAATATAAAACAGCAAAGAAGGAAAGTAAGAAAAGGAAAGATATTAGTATATAGAGTAAGTAAAAATACTTGTATCTTACCTTTAGAAGAGTTGGCGTAAGTTTTTCCAGTATCCACAGCAGACTGAGCTGCAGTCTTCGTGCTATCAATCGTGCTACTGACTGTATCTACAATTTGTGCAAAACCATATTTTAAACTGCCCGATCCCATATTCTTAAGATTAAAGTAAATTTAAATACTACTTTCTCACCCATCCCGTCACCTACGCTAGCTTTACTGTGTCCATTGTCTTTTCCATCACCCTTTTCTAAAACTACGTTTATTGTTGATATTGCAATTAAATTATATCTCTATTCACCGTAAAATCTTCCTTTCTATACAGCAAATTATTCCAAAAATATTCTAAAAAATGTTACCTATAGTATCTACTTACTTTTTGTTGTGTTGTACGCTGATTCGGCTGCTTTCTTTGTGTTGTCTACTGTGGTTGCCAGAGTATCTAGTGCAGAGGGATCAAACATAGCAAAATAAATAATTGATACAAAACAAACAACAAAACAAGCAGACATAGGAAAGACCAAACAAAATCTAACTACGCTGTTTATACTAGTAACTTTTATTGTACGTATATAAATAAGTGTTTTGCATAACTCTACATACTTTAAATTTTCAATAGTAAAAAGGAAAGCCACAAGCTTAGATACGTGAGGATATCAAATCGCCAAATCTGCAAAAGCTTTCAGTAAATAATATAATATACAAATGTATGACTAAGACAGTCTTTAGCTGGCAATAGAAATACCTGAATGCCAGTAGAGCTCCTTGAAGTACTCCGTGGTTGTTATTGTTACCTTTAGTGGTGTCGATAGCCTTCTTGCCGTCAGCCACTGCCTTGCTGGCTGCGTCCGCTGCCTCGCCGGCTGCCAGGGACACCTTCGACAGCTCCTTGTCTAGCGCGTCGATGGCGGAGTGCTTGGCAGCCTCCGCTGGAGGAGCAAAACATGATTGAGTATAATTGTTTTTCTTATACTTTGTAATGTATAAATCGGGTATCCATGTATAAGTTTTTTGTTTTATTAAGATTAATTATTAATTATAGCCGTATAAATTTTAGCTACATCTCAATTTCAAATGAATCATTCTTTGCAGTATTCTGGCTATATACTAGATATATACAAACAAATTAAATGATATCTGACTGACCTGAGCTAGCTGCGTTGGAGGCGCCCTGCTGAGCCCCTCCCACGATCTCTCCCACCTTCTTGACCTGGTCCTCCACCACGTGAGCTGCTTCCTGCACCTTCTCAGCAGCCACCTGCTCTACATCCTTCTTCTTGCGCTCGAACAGAGACGCCGTCTTCTCTCCGATGCTTTTGAAAGCGCCTAAAGTACAAGGGACATTAATACGTGGTTTTGTAAAGAGAATAATAATTACGTGGTTTGGTTTATTCAATGATATTGGTATGTGTTTAAAGAATTAAAAACCATACTTGTTAACGACATGGTTATGGTTTAATAACTCTTATTAATATATTTTTTAAGAAAATTATTCAAAATGAATACCTAAAAGTTCGATAGTTTTGATGAATTTTAATTGCTAACATCTGTATAAGCCCGATATAAATTAAGGGTATTATGGAAATTTTATGTGTTTATTTTCCTACGCTCTGTGGAGATGTAATAACATTCGTCATTATTGTTCCAACGACATTTGCCTAGCCGATGACTTAACATCGTCACAAAACATAATGGTAATGGACAAAATACATAATATACATATTATTTTATTAATACTTTCTAAGATCTCTAACTTATGGATCAAATCGCACATCGTGTAATGCTTCGAGCATAGCAATATAAATAATTACTTGAGTAGGTAAACATAGATTGTTTTATAGTCCGCTCAAGGTAACGCATCATAAAACTACCCATGGGCGAGTTCATAATTGACATTAAAATGAATATGTTAGGAAGTACAAAAATCGATATGATTCTACTACCATACACAGAATGGCTATTATTTTTTCCTAGAACTGGTTTTATCGACAAGTTTTATGATTATATATTTTATTCATACGTAGCAGTGTATAATTTTTTAAACTATTAAAGATATAATTGGTAGACGAGGCCAAACAGGCAAAATGTGATAACCATGAAACATATTTGGTAAATTAACATTTCAAGAAAGTCTGTACAGTTTATAAAAATAAGTAATATCTACATCACAGAAATATGAGACAAAATTACTCCACGACATTGAATGGATAAATTGAGATGAATATTGTTTTATTGCGGGACAAGTCACAAGAAACATTGTGGGCAACATTTTATTCAGAACTCACCAAGGTTCTTGTCTATCGGGTAGCATGGAAATACAAATATTCCAATGTAAATCAAATTTAAATAGATAAAATATGGTTTAAACACTAATAAAGGAAATTGAGAACTACGATAAATATACCACTTCTAAAATAATCATGCTCCATTTATGTGAGAAAGATAGATTTCTACGGATAATGATATTTCTATGTCTCTACGTTTTATTATCTCTACGATTATAGTGACTACTAGCTACCAATAGTATTAAATATCTGGTGATATAATCTATACTAATCTATACTAATATTATAAAGCTGAAGAGTTTGTTTGTTTGAACGCGCTAATCTCAGAAACTACTGGTGCGAATTGAAAAAATATTTTTGTGTTGAATAGACCGTTTATCGAGGAAGGCTTTAGGCTATATAACATCACGCTGCAACTACTAGAGCGAAGAAACAATGGAAAATGTGGAAAAAACGGGGAAAATTATTCATCTTTGAGGGCTTCCGTTACGTGCGCTGCGAAAACGGTTCAAATTCAAGTAATTAATGCCCAAAATAACTATTCCACGCGGACGAAGTCGCAGGCACAGCTAGTAATATTATGCGTGCGATGCGAAAATGGTTCAATATATCAAAAAAATGTATGAAAGAATTATTATTCTTGGAATGATCTAACAAAATGTCCGCAACAGTATATGTCTATATATATTTAAGATTAACTCACTAGAACCGTTTTCATGATAATAACTATTCCACGCGGACAAAGTCGCGCGCACAGCTAGTGTAACATATGTGTGTATGTAGTAGTTTCATAAATATGAGGTATAATAAATAATATACTTTGTTAAAAGTTAAAAAGAATAGAACTGTCCGAAAACTTTCAATATTATGGCTGCATAATTGCGGTAGCCTCACTATTTCAGGTAGAAAAATGTTGCCAAATTTGTAGCAAAAATTTCTAAATTAAAATCGTTCAAATGAAATTTGGCTGTACGAGAATAGAGATGGGAAGTGTTCAATGATCGTTTATCGAGAATGGGGACAGGGAACTCGGGATCATTGCTCGCAGTGACCACTTGTTTCGTAATACTTACAGACTGATCGCCGATAATAATAACGCTCCATTCTCCATTATAAAAATAGGAATTGACTGGCCTGTTAGCTTAGTTGGTGACTGGCCTGTTAGCTTAGTTGGTAGTGGCTCTGCCTTCTAATCTAGGGGTTGCGGGTTCGATTCCCGCGTGACACAAGTATTTGTGAACTTTAAAATTTATAGTTACTTGTGTTTAGTCTGGTCGTTTGTATGTATAATAAGTATGTATTTACAAAAGAAAAGTATATAAGTATCATATCCGTTATCTAGTACCCACGACACAAGCGTTTGCTTAGTGTGGGGCTAGATGGCGCTGTGTGCAATGTCCCGGAATATTTATATTTATTTATTTATAGGACAGTATTATGTTAGTGCTCGGTGCATGTTCATCATGTGGTATATAAAAATATTTTATACAAAAAATATGAGCAAATGACCTATCTATAAAAATTAGGCAATAGAATCCCGTGTGCCTAAAATAGGTCAAGTGGATATGAAACAAATGGCTGAAACCAATAAAACCTTATCATTATATCTCCATTCCATATTCCATGATGAACAGAAATGTGTTTGATGTAACTGACACAGTTTTCATGAAAATGGAATGTCCCACATGTAATTCTCAACACGCAAGTTCAATTCCTAGTAAAGTAGGTAATAAAGCTATATTAGTCGCCTGCAAGTCTAGGGGTCGACCTACGCCCCATACAGCTATTTATCGGTCGGTGCTAGAAAGTTTTACTAGCACTGCGGAACTAGTGACCTACCAACAGGTGACAAGTCCCAAAAAACACTTTTTGAACACTAGTTTTCGTGAAACAACTGAAAAAAAAATAGGAGTTTATTTTGTAAGGGTGACAAAAGGGTAAAACAACCAGTAGGTATATATTTTTATTATTACTCTCAATAATCTCTAATGAAATATAATACGTCATAAACTTGAATTAAAACTAGGTATATAAATACTTGATAGATTACAAGAACGACCTTTTCATGAAAATTGATTGAAATTACCAGAGAAACCTAATGCAACTAACACATGAACAAATTGACATTTTCACCTTGAAAACGTATGTTGGTATGGAACAGGTCAAACGCTGGGGTCAAATTTTATCTAGCGTTCGGAATGCCACTAATTGTTAAAGTGCAGATCAGTCTAATAAACTCTAACTTTACTACGCTGTATTTTTGTTTAGATTTTCCGAGTTTATCACGGAATTATTTTTAGTTGACTTATTTAGTAAACTTATCAATTTGACCCATGGAGTTTTTATAGCTTCTTTGAGCTAGTTAATTCATTCGATTCATGAACTTACATAATTTCCGATAACGGCAGATTTGTTTATCGAGTGATAAATCATGGACTAATCGCGTCGCGTCATTTGTCATCCATCATTATCACAGATCGTGGTGCTATTTACAAGACTCCTACGAGGAGTTGGATGGCTCCGCGGGCGTAATTGAGACAAATATCCGGCAACCAGGCTGGCGGTAGTGAGCGTGATTGCCGTGACGTCACACTGCTGCCCGTGAACGTGGCGTCATCGCTGCTAGTAGGCGTGATTACTAGCTCGAAGAAGAAATATGCAAAAATATATTTGCAGATTTCACAGACGATACCTATTACCTATCAAAATTCATTTTTAAATTAGGTCAAATACTCTGGAAATACTATCTATTCATAAAGGCATAAAAATCGTCTTCAAGTAGTAGGTACTAGTACCTACACTATAATATGGGAAATATATCCAGATATCAGACTATACATAATATAAGATGGCAATTATTTTTAGGTTGGTAAGTACAGATTTATCTAGGTGTTTGTAATGATTTACCTACTTTTATAATTTATTGAGTTTAATTCAATATTTAAAAATCAAGAAAGCAAGAAACACGGTTTAACTACTAACCTGGAAAGATTTGTCTCTAAACTTCAATAATTAACCATAAAGAACACAGTGACTAATGAAAATGTGTCAGGACTAATAAAGTTCTAGTGCTTTTGTTCTTACTTGATATTGATACCTATACAACAATGTCTCGTGTTGTGGCTCGCCGCAAGGTTGGAATGCAACAACATAGCACCTGGTATCGTTTACACCTGTTAGATATTGATTAATACATTAGTTATCCTAGGAACGATACCGTAATGCCGATTGTCGTACTTATGTGTAATTTGTTATAAAATCTACTAAAGATATTTGTAATAAAATTTTCTAATGTTGTAAAAGAAACTATTGCCCTTTTAACCATTACCTAAGTTTATCTGATTAATATTTACTGTCCAATGTTGTTTACAAACAGTATAAAATTGAAAGGAAAACTTCAACCATGGCGTCACACCTATAAAATTTTATGGACCGTTTGCTGAAGCGCCCTTCTGAAGGTTAAGGAAGCGGCAGAATTCCTGCGTTTCACCAAACCACCATAAAAATATCTCTGAAGAAAAACAAAATCTTATTTGTACGCAATTTGTAACGTCTATCGCATTCTTTCGCGTCGGTATGGTTGAGTAGGAAAGAGATGGGCATACAAATACATAGAGTAGCGATGATGTAGAGTAGACACCGGGCGGCCTTGGTGATGTCATCGCGTGCAGACAGAGGTCTCACGGCGGCGGCTTCACTTCGCCATTGTTTAGCTCCAAGTATTATGTCCCTTTGTAGGTTATATGCTTTGTTTGGTCGCTAATTAGGTAGGTCCAGAGTTTTTTTGTCCGATAGCTAATTCTACAGCAGCGTGATATGTACCTATTAAAAATATCACAAATGAGCGTAGTTAGTAAATGATATCAATAATCACTTAAATACAATCACTTACACCCTGCCTGAGAACGTTACATATTTCATTTATGGTAGACCGGTTCGGAACTTCGGAGTTTCGGAGGCTAGGTATTACCTATGCTTTTGATTTTTCAGATACAAAAAATATGAGAACGACTAAGTTTCCTGCTACCTATGCGCAGACTAAGCCCATTGGAACAAGTTTTTTCTATAAATAGACAAACCGGTGGAATAGTTCTGTTGTACAATTCCGATTAGATGATATGTATAAAACAGAGCTAGTTTATGTTCTTTTACATATTTTTTGCAAGAGTAGTTAGCACCTAAGTGTAATCATTTTAAGGTTAATAAAATGGTCAATTTGTAGGTGCAATGTAACAGTTCCCTATTTATTTTTGTACCACAATCAAAATAATCTGGCAACAAGCAGCGCACTCATTCGACCGCTCGCTTTTATTCGAACACGTAGGAATTATTCATGGTGTACGTATTCGCTCTACTCACTACTCAGCTCGCTGGGTCGCCCCTGACCTTAGCTAGAGTACCGGCATGTGGTGCCAGTACGCGCGCACTATCATACCATAGCATATGAATATGAGCGTGAAAATCAATATGCTAATAGCTATTATTCCTACAGATAAGTACCTTTTTCCATTATATCATAGGCAGCGCAAATCCTGATATGCATGAGCTTGTGGTGAGACTGTTTCCCGAAAACAATTTGAAGCACAAAAACAATCAAAATGGCCATCTCCAACTATAAACTACACAGTATTTAGCATCTATATAACCAATGAAAAACAAAAACAACGTTGTATTTCTTGGCACAAGTTCGAAGAAATTTCCACAAAATGCAGCATGAATTTGCTTTTGGTCTAATTCAAAGGAAAATTACCTGCACCTAAAAGAATAACGACCCTAGTGTCCGGAAACTCGTCACTCGTGACTTGATACAGATCTAGAGACCTATTTGGATGACTTCCAGATTAAGCTAGCTCACTAGCCAAAAGACAGCAAGAGATAAGTCATTGTCCTTTTAAATTGCTGACTGACAAAGAAACCTAGGGATATGAAATAATTTGGTTGAGACAAAAACCTTAACATTGAAAATTGAAAATTTAAGTACAAGTATGATGAGTAAGATTTTTCAGAATTCTTAGTATCTACATACACACTGTTTTGTGTAAATTAGGAAAACATTGTCAATTTTCTACCTTGTTTGTCTGCAATGCGGGATGGATACTACGCATTACTTTACGACCCTCTCCTGAGATTGACCTAGTTTTGATCTTCTTACCCTCCTTCGACCCAATTTCAACAATATCTATTATTCTTTTTGCGCGTGATTTGATATATGACGTAAAGAACATCAACTATTTAGTAGTATCTACAGGTATGAATGTGAAGTATCAACAACATGTTTCCGCAAATACATTCAGTTATTGACCCACCGTGCCTACTGCAAATAGCCATTACGCAATCTCGATGGATGTTCTTGGCTCCATTCTAAACATGTACGTGACCACTCCAGATTGGTAAAACTACTTTGTTGAATGAACACATGCCATGTGAATACCGATCTATGGTGGATACCGAAAGTGCGCAGTTGTAAAGCATGGTATATTATAGTAGGTATGGGTATTGGTATTAAGAATACATGATCAATATTTCGGCTACTGCGTTTATTCTACGAGATTTTAAGTTAAAATAAACATCATTGGTTTTTAACGGTACATGTAATTGTAGTTATTTTCACTAATTGCCAGTAGGTAACTATTGAATATGTATGAAATTATGTTACTTCAAAAAAATGTTCCTGAGTTTCTATAAAATGGGAATATTATATCAATTCATTTTTATCAACGTCCACATTAAATATAAATAAATATTAGCAGTGATAAAGGGACCTTTGGAATGCACGTTATCTTCACGCTGAGTCTACACGAGACATTAGTGGTCATAAACGTAAGATAACAATTAAAATGGTTCAGTCTGACTTTGTTTATACCTAAGAAGTCAACTTTAGACCGAGACGAAAGTGCATTAGTCGATAAAGGTCACGTAATTATGGAGCTGGTACATCATGCTAATGATTTGATAAAGAATTAAAATAGTTATCGAACACTTGAGATAATTTGTATTTACAAAAGAAAAGTACATATGTATTATATCCGTTATTTAATACCCACGACACAAGTGTTTGCTTAGTGTGGGATTAGATGGCGCTGTGTGCAATGTCCCGGATGTATTTATTTTATTTAAAAGCTAAAATTTGAATCACTTAGGTATAATGATATGCTTCTATGGATACTTTTGTTTGGTTTTGTGTGCATACTAAATAAAAATGTTCTTATGTGGGTATTTTCCGGAAAATGCGAGTGTTGCTATTGATTAGAAAATACCCAATAATAGGATGGCAAAATTATGGATAAGGTAAGAACTTAAATAATTAAATGATAAAAAGTTTGTGAGATTTGTTTAAAAAATAGTTAGTCATATAAGTCCTGTATAAGTCAGTAGGTATCTTTAATAATTGAATGTACGTAAAAGCTATAAATTGTAAATTAATTTAATTAAAATGTGTACGATACGAGTCACTAGCTACAAAAATGATTATTTATGTGAACTAACTAGGTAGGTTAATTAAGTAAGGTTTACTACTCCAAAATTTAAAACAATTAGCATTATTTAATTAAAATTCGTGCACTACATACTTACTTATTATGTACAACATGGTCTATATACATATGTAAGTAATACGTATATAATTAAAATTGTAGATCTGAACATTTAAATGCAAAAAGCCAATGGACTTTTGTGTTGCATTTTAATTTGTTTGTGCTATTATTCCCTGCTATACATAAACTATTTATTCGTAGTAACTTCGTAGAAGTCAGTAAATATTTAATTAATTAAGGATAATTTCATTAAATACGTAACTCAATATAATAATTTAAATAAAAATAAATAAACTTAATTTGCATCTCTTACCTGCGATTCCACTGAACATTTTGAATAAATTTAGTAGTCACTAGTCACAAAAACAACACTAATTGCACCGGGTTATAACACGTCAAGAGCTTTACTACGCCTCTGCAGGCGAAATGCGGAGCGATCGAAATAAATTTTCAAGGACTCAGCTGGAAGTTCGTCGAACACTACGAACGAAGGCGCAGCTTGCGAGGTTTCGTGCGATGATACATGAACCGCGGACCGCCTCTAGTATTTTTATCGATGACGTCAACGTGCGTTTCGGTTTTGCTCTAGTGAATGTAGTGTTTCTAGAGAAAAACTACCATTTTGGTAGTTTTTTTTATAGTGCAACATTATTGTATAAGCGGAATAATAGTCTGTACTTGAATATCTATTATCTCTTCTCTTTATTAAACACAGAAACAAAGTTCAAACCTCCGAGGTTCAAACAAATGCATTTTTGTTGTGTGCCTATATCACTGATCTCCATCAGTACCTGTAGGTACTGATGGAGGTCAGTGGCCTATATTCAATAAGATAGATTTATAATTTAAAAGATCTGAGTTTAAAAGTATGTAATTTGACACTCCCGTTGCTTAGCAACGAACTCCTTGACAACAAACAAACGGCTATCAAGTTTTCACAAGTCCCAAATTTTTAAATAATTTGGCTGTAATGTGTGTGAAATGTCTAAAGAAAACAATAACCTTCGTCTTCTGGGCTCTCCTGTGAATCTGTCGTATCGAAGCAAGAAAAAAGACGATAGGAAACTTATCAGAAACAGACCCCGATCGGCGCTACAAAATTCTTGCATCACACCGGTAAATACATTTAGTTGTTTACAATTTCAGCAATTTGTTAAGTTATGTTACACTTAATACACCGGTAAGTTATGCCGGCAATATTTCATGTTTGTTGCGTGATTAGCCCAGTCAAGCTATCAATCTATAATGGCTTGTATTTCGATTTGCATTATCATAAATTTACATCCCTTTGCTCATTGAATCGGCGAGTCAATTCCGAAATACTCTGCTTTACAAATTGTTTCGAGTCCAGTTGCTTAGCAATAAGATATGTCCCTTAGTTGTGTAACTTTTCCCTACTGTAGTTCTCATCTGTTATCTCACAAGATTATATTAAATTAAATATATTTTTAACCATAAGTAGTAGGTGTGTATTATACAAGTATTAATCTTGTTGTATTTGTACTATAACTGGCTGTTGTTTTAATACTTACATTATTGAATAAGAAAATGTATGCTAATTTGATAGGATGCAATCATGAGCAGTGATACATGAACATGTCTTGTCATTGCAGCTGTAAATATAAATATAATTTATTTATTGCAGTATGAAATCTTAGAGGTAGTTACTTATCTACCTATTTATTTTAAGTGTAACCTAGAACTTGAAAGCGAAACTGTATAATATATTGTGATATTTTTGCCTTTTTATTGTAGGAAATCCCAGAGAGGTTTAAAAGACCATTCTCAGCAGATACTAAGGACAGAGCATCGAGCACCAGGAGCCTTCTCAAGGTATTCAGTGCAGAGCTACTTGAGTCTTATAACAGTAAGTATCTACATACATATTTTTATACTCACTGTTTTAATGGACCTATATGCATACAATTTTATTTATTGACCAGATGGAGTAAGTATTTGATTTAACATATTTATTTAAATTATTTATATTTTAGGCAGTGTCACAGAAAAATAAATGTATTTAGTTGTGCTGTCTAGTTTGTAGTGAATTGGTGTCATAATTTCATTATGCAAATAATGAAATAATTACTTATGTACTCGATTTCAATTCTATATTTGGGGGTCAAAATTTACAATACACCTTAAATTTGTATTATTTTAAAATTTTCAGATTCCCCAGAAGCAGCAATAACTGTGAAAGTGCTGCCACCTACAGCAGAACTACTTGGAGACAGGAAATCTCCCGAGCACACCTCACACAGGAAAGACAAGGACCTCTGTAGTAATGCATCAGACTATGGCTCCGAAGACACATTCATCAGTCTAGGCACTAAAATCAAAGCCAAAGCACAAATCAGCCCCAAACCAAAGAACACAAACTCTAAAAACTTTATAAAATACCGCAACATAGCCAAGAAGAACAGGAAACCTATGGAAACTCCCATTAAAGAAGATGCGAACAATGAATACAACATGGAGGTTAAAATAACCGAGAAGCAGAGGTCTCCCTCGCCACAACGAAATAAAAATATGTTCAATGAAAGGAGTTTCTCTCCCACCATGAAAACTCGGCCTTACGAGTCTTACTTTATACCACTTGATAGCGAGAGGCGAGAGGATGACGAGTCGCTGCTGGGAAGAGTGTCTTTTGGATACAACATTCAAGATGAAGTAGAACAAGCAATAGACACATATTCGCGACGTCTCACTGTGACCAAGCAACAACTGTCGTTGGTGGAAGAAGAGTCTACTCAAGACATAGATAGCGCCCCATCACATAATAGTATTTCTCCCGAAATTTCCCTTGATGATCCCAAACCAAAAAATGACGGTGATAATCTCAGAGCTCAGTCATATGTCGTTGATCCTAAAGCGTTAAATCACACCTTTATGTGTGAGCCACGAACTTACACGAGCTTTTACGATGATTTTCGATCAAACTCGATCGACCACTTCAAATCAAAACTGTCAAGTACTGCCATACATACCGATACGTCATCCAAAGACTCTGGTTACCCAGATAGTGGGCCAAATGATGAAAGACCGTACAAACACAATTATTCTCTTCCAAGCACTTCTTTGGTACAGAAATCTGTATCTCACACGAACATAGAAGATCAGCCAAAGAGCTTAGATAGTGCATCGACTAGTAGCAACAGACAAGGATACAAAACGTATCCCATGGATAAAAAGGAGCAGTGGGCAGAACCATTAAATCACAGCCGTTTGCTCTACAAAGACTTTTTCTTACAGAAAGAAGGTCATATAGCACTACCTCCAAATAACTCTCCAACCAAGGGCGTAGAAAACTATCCTGGGCCGAGTGAAGTTAACGCAGAAGCGAAACCTGTTAATGGCACAGAATTGGAGTATCCATCTTACCTAAAGAACAGCACCACCAAAGCATACACTTCCAAAGTAATTGAAGATTATAAAAAAGAGCTAGAAGCTATAAACAGTCTGCACGAGCTCACACTGAAAGACATTAAAACTGATCCTATATCGCCTACTCCTTTAAACATTGACAAGATGTTCGAAGACAACTCTAGCAATTTCACCGACAGTAAGAAAGAGAGCACCAATAACTCTCCACAAAGCACTCCCACTGAACCCACCAACAACAAAACATCCTTTGAAATGAAACAAAGGAGGGACATATCCAAAATATCTACCAAAGAATTAATCCAAAACTACTTGAAAGTAAAGGAAGGAGACGTCACCGATTTCCTGCAAAAGACTAACCAGAAGAAAGTAAATAATGTGCCAGCTAAATTCGAAAACGTACAGTCGAGGTATCGCCAAGATTGGAACAACAAAACTCCCAAAGGCATCATGAAGAGTAACACACAAGTGAATATTAGGAATCCGACTCAAAAGAACATGTTCACAATCCGCCCACCGCTGAGCGCTAGACTCGACGGCGTCACCAACGACAAAGATATTGACTCTTGGATGTCTCTTTCGGCACCATCACCACGGGTTATAGAAATAGAAAACGAACCTGAAGAACAACCCCAAGCAGAACCAAATCTAAATGAACCTAGTTCTAGTGTGAATAGAGTGGAAATACAAAGATCACCGTCACCTCGATCTAATGTTGAGAAAGAAATCAAAACTAAGGAGCTGAATTCAAACTCGACAGTTCTGGATATTTATTCGATGTTGAAAGAAATCGAGAGCTATGGAGACAATCCTGTGACTTCAGCGACGACGGCGTCTGAATCAAATCCAACTCAAAACAAGGAAGAAGATAGGAACGCAACACCTAAAGATAACTTCATGTGGGAATTCACTTGTTTGGCTATCACATTTTAAAGTGTTGATATTTCAGTTACTAATAATGATTTTATTTTGCAGGGAGATATTCCAGTTCTTGGAGAAAGTAGAACAGAGTGCCAACGATGCTCTGTCAGTGGTAACGAGTACTACCCCACAGAATATACCGAGGTATGTTTCCATGAAGATTTTTTTTCCTCTATAATATTAATATGTTGTGATTTATACAGGATATAAACTTGAGCAGAACTCTTTGCTTTGTCATACATTTGTCGCAGCTCCACAAATATTATCAATGGAACAGCTAATTGTATTATTCATAATATTATATATCGCATGGTACAGCTGCTACTTTATCGCCGTGTTCCAGCCTGGACGCGCTGCTGAAGCTGCCGCAGACGGAGCTAGCGCAGCGCCTCGTGACGTCGTCACTGCAGCTGGAGGAGAGGTCGTGCTGCATCGCTCTGCTGCAGGAGAGTCTCACCAACCACAAGGAACAGGTACTTATGTATGGCTTGATAATCTAGCGTAAACCACATGACTATGTGTACCGGTAGCCGCGTTGTATGTATGTATTGCATGAACATTTTTTGTCTGGATTAAAGTACTTATTATTGGGTACAGTAGGTACCTACTGGTAGCCTCATTTAAGAGCCAATTCCAAGCACGAGTACCACTAGTGTTTCTGCGACATTATCAATAGTTAGTTAGTTCGTATGAGAGAGGCCGACTCTGGTGTTGAGAATTTCCAAAACGCCCTAGGAACTTCAGACTTGAGTTATGCCGGCTATATATACGTCTTTTCTTTAGTCGTTTTCCTAATTACCGAGGGTCGTTACTCTTATATATTTGCAGATGATGCACAAGATGAGCAACCTTGAGCGCCAGTCCATCCGCAACGTGAGCAAGGTGAAGCAGGAGTGCGAGGAGGCCATCAAGCGACACCAGAGCTTCATTGACCAGGTACCGTTACTATGAAATACTATATAGGTATACTTACTACGTTGTATACTAAGCATACTCATCTAGTTCTAGTAAATTGTCATCGACTTTGCATATCGTGTATTAGTCACCTGATGCCTAATGGACTAAAGATAAAAACGACAGGTAAATGAGGTTTTCATGTCGAGACAACTCAGTATTCATTTATTTAAATATAGAGGACATTAACTTATTTAAATTGAAGATTACATTTCACAATCTATATATTGCAAAATCTATATCTTGAATTAGCTGAAGACGACCCTTTTTAACCGACTTCCAAAAAAGGAGGTTATCAAGTCTTCTGAAAGTTTTTTTTTTGTATTGTCATATTGATTAACATCTGATCAGGCGAGTTCTAATACCTGTAGGCAAGTATGAGTCTATTTTGCATAAAAATAATAATACTGTGTACTCACCTCACACCTGTTAATCTTGTTCCCCAGCTGATCAACGACAAGAAGACGTTGAACCACCGCATAGAGCAGCTGGTGGACGAGCGGCGCTCGCTGGAGGAGCGCTGGAGGCGAGCTGCGCAGGCGCTGGAGGAGCGCTACAAGCTGGAGCTTCGCAACCAACACGACAAGATGGCCGCCGCGCAACAGGTCGGACGTAGGAAAAGAATTTTTTAAATTTAGAATTTATTTCTTACCTTAAAGATAACTTAATTAACAGATTTTAAATTGTATTTAAATTATATACCTTATAGTAGAGTTACCAGTGGCTACTGCACTAGGTACCCCTGTATCGCAGCAGCCACAGGTGCTTTTAAAATGGTATGATTTAAATATGCAGCTTCGGTTTTGGTTCATAATAGATGAATAATTTTACAAATATAGATTTAGACTAAAAACAACGGACGACGTGTGTGTTTGTGTGTGTGTGTGTGTGAGAGTGTGTGTGTGTGTGTGTGTGTGTGAGGTGTGTCTGTGTGTGCGTGTGAGTGAATATAGGTACTTCTACTTAAGGATTTTAAGCAAATCCTCCGTGTCCTCACATGATAGAGTGCACAAGTACTGGGTTACGAGACGCTTGCATTCCCTGAGGGTTGTATTCTGAATGCCGTCATATCGTAGCCATTTTGTTGTATATGAAGGGGAATCTGAATTCGGGTAGTCGATTTGCGAAGGCTGTGTGCACTCGAGGTTTAAAAACCCGTGGAGGTCGTCTCCGAGGGGAACTTGGAGTGATAGAAGAGGCGGTTTGACGGTGTTCTGTTAAGGTTACTTTGAGTAAATAAAGTTGCCGAACGATTAACATCCCAAATTCAGAGTAGAGGTCTGCTGTTGGATATCGATACGGTAGTTTACACATTACTTCAGTACCGCCCTCTGCGCCCTTTCCACCTCCTTCATTGTAGTGACTCCAGCCCCACCCCAAACTACAATGCAATATGACAAGATATATTCGCATAGAGCTCCATATACCAGGCGAAATATTTTTCCACTGGCAGTTTCTCAGAGCACCCATGACATAGATGAGTTTGCGAATTCTTTTAGCAAAGTTCTTTGGTGATATCATTTTTGAAATTAAGATGTTCGTCAATCTCGATGCCCAGGTATTTTAAAGACCGAGTGCAAATCAAATTATCCTCGGATATTTATTGTGGTTCTCATACATGTCGGTTTCCTCACGATGTTTTTCCTTCACCGTGTGCAAATCCACACATAACTCGAAAATACAAGTCATTGGTGTAGGGCCGGATTCGAACCAGGGTGCGTCTGGATGAAAAGCAGACACTGGTACCGCTGAGCCACACTCGCTTGCTAAAACTTTACATGGTAGGTACATAGAAATTAAGGCTCTGCCTGCTTTGGTTACCAACTGTGTTGGAGAAGTAAGAAGAAAATGACGGAGTAATCGCGTAACATACTAAAAAAAACTTTCAGAAGAGAGAGACTTGACAACCTCCTTTTATTGAAGTCGGTTAAAAATAACCTCACATATATTACCTATAATAATATAATGTTTCACAAAGATACTAAGTATTCGTATTTACCTACCACTGCGATATTTGAGTGCCAATGGGATGATTACTTTATCTTCGGGTTTTGGATATAGATTTCCTAGCATTAAAAGTCAAATTTTGCTCTGATTGTTACCTAACCATGTGTACTTACTAGCACTGTTTTACTTATCATCTTAGATAATGCACTATTCCATGCCAAAGAAAGAGGTGGATGACCGTAAGTTATTGATGAAAAAAACTGATGTCACGATCACTACCCTCTGTAAGGAAATCTTGGGTAGTACACACAGACCAATAAGAGAACGCTAATGTGGTGATAGTAAACAAATTAGATTTTATTTACTTTCTCATACAAATGAAATAAACAAAACCTGTACAAATGTTCACAATCATTCATTGCTTGGTGTTTTTATGTTGCCATGTTACTTCCACCAGGTAGCGAGGCAGCGCTGGGTGAGACAGAAGGCTGAGAAAATTAAGGTAACTAAATATCAAGTAGTTTTTTATCATAATCCGATCAAATACGTGATGTGCCTGACGGAGAGGAGAGGAAGATTATGATCCCCACTTCACCTGAGTTTAAAATTTATAGAATAGTGTACAACTGGACTATACTTATCACCGCGAGAAATTGGTTTTCGTTTTCGATAATAATTGAGCTCAGTCTTTCTATTTATTATAACTTCGGAATATGTGCTTACAAAACTACTGTTACCTTTCAAATCGAATAAAATGGTAACAAGGAATATGTAAACTTCTCACGAAATCTTCATCCAAACATTCTTCTTCCAGGAGCTCACTGTTAAAGGTCTAGAAGGCGAGCTCCGCGAGATGGCCGAGCGCCAACAGAAGGAGGTATCTGACCTTAAGATGCACCATGCGGAGCAGCTCGGGAGGAGCCAGGCCAAGCATGCGCAGGAGGTGGAGGAGCTGCGGAGGACGCTGGAGGGGGAGAAGGAAGCCGCGCTGGTCAAGGAACGACAGCTGGCTAGCTCTAGGTAGTGTTGTAGACTTGAAATAAATATTCTATTAGATTAAGTGGATGCTCGCGGCTTTGTAAAAGTAGCCTATGTTATTCCCAAGACCTCATACTAGACTAGCACCATACCAAAAAGCATTTTCAACCATAATATCATTTTGTCTTTAATGAGGAATAAACAGACCAACAAACCAATACAACAAACAAACACCTTTTGGGCGACACCCTTATATGTTGGATTTTGCTGGACTATCCCTGGAACAACCTGTTTTTCATCTTTTACGCGAAATTAGGTCATAGACAATAGGCTACCTTGAGTTCAACATTTTTTAACTGTCCAAATTCTACAGCGATATTACAAGTCACGTATAAATTTAATCGCCACATTTTGTATGAAAATAAAATAAAAATAAAATTTGTTTATTTTACATAATTTCGTTTTACAAAAAGATATTGGAATCCAAAGCCTCCCGAACTAGTTTTCACTGTGTCTCGGGAGTCGATGGCTTCTCCCTGCTTACAATTAACACACAAATAAACAGAATGCCAAAAAAATTATTAAGAAATGGTAACATTTAAATAATTAAATAAAATTCATCAAACATAGGTAATAAGTTTTCTTAACCTTGCATATTTTTATGAAATACAAAAAAAAACCGGCCAAGTGCGAGTCGGACTCGCGCACCGAGGGTTCCGTACAAACCTGCAAGGTTAAATATTTTGTGATGTAACTAAAAATTTATGGTTTTCGTAATTTTTCCTTTATCTATGCTATAAGACGTTGCTTCGTACCAAATTTCAAGATTCTGAGTTCACGGGAAGCACCCTGTAGGTTTTGATTCCCTTGCAAGTGTCGAAAATTTGCGGCATAAATGGCTGTATCTTTTGATTGCGTTGGCTTAGAAGTTTGATTTTTTCACAGCTTCAAGGGACAGTAAAGTAAAAGTAAAGTAAAAGTAAAAGTAAAAGTAAAAAAGCCATTTATTCAGCTATTTTAAATTCATTTTACATTCTTGCACTCGGATATATAAATTTACACATTTTGGGTCTTTTATAAGTACTAGATTTATTTGATGTTATTATTATTTTAAATGTCGTGTTGTTGTGCGATTTCTCTTGTCCTTTTTAGTTATGGTGTCATAGCTGTCGCCTCGTTGGCGTAGGCCTCCCCCAGTTTCATCCATGTTTTGCGGTTCCTTGCTAACCTCGTCCATTCTATTCCATGTCTCTGGTAGAATATGTCTTCCCACCTTCTATGTGGTCGTCCTCTTTTCCGCTTGTCCGATCTTGGTATCCATTCCACTACCTTCCTTGTCCAACGGTCATGGTTCATCCTATATACATGGCCAGCCCAGTTCCATTTCAGATTTCTAATTGTTTTGATTATGTCTCTTAGTTTGGTTTTCTTCCTGATGCATTTGTTCGGGAGTTTGTCAGATAGTTTTATGCCTAGCATACTCCTCTCCATCTTTGTCTGGCATATCCTGAGCTTGTTTTCGTCTTCTTTTCTCAGAGCCCAAGTCTGGCATCCGTATATGAGGCTCGGTAGTATTGCAACTTCATACAGTCTTCTCTTTATGCTTAAATGTATTGTTTTGTTTTTCATAATTTCCTTGAAGCTCCAGTATTTTTTCCACGCAATTCCAATTCTTCTATTGATTTCTTTTTCGGTGAGGTCGTCAAAAGCTACGGATTGTCCTAAGTAGACATATTCGTCAACATATTCGATCGTTTCTTGTTCTACTGTAACTATTTCTTTCTCTGCATTCGTCATTATTTTGGTCTTGGAAGCATTCAGTGATAGTCCTACTTTATTGCTTTCCCTTGCTATATCTTGTAGCATATTTTGTAGGGTATTTGCAGTATCAGCAAAAACTGCAATGTCATCGGCGAATCTCAAATGACTAAGATACTCTCCATTTATATTAATTCCTGTGTTAGTCCAGTGTATATTTCTAAAAATCATCTCGAGTACAGCACAAAAAATTTTTGGGGATAGTGGATCTCCTTGTCTAACGCCTTTTTCAATTTGAAAGTCTTCACTATCTCTTTCCATTCTTATTTTCGATGAACTTTTCGAATAGATGTTCTTCAGGATGAGTATGTATTCTTCTTCTACTCCCTGCTGCTTGAGAGCTTCCCAAATTGCATTATATTCCAGGGAATCGAACGCCTTTGTAAAATCAATGAATCCTATGTATATTGTCTTATTGTATTCTTTACACCTGTTGACTATCGTAGCTACAACCTGGATGTGATCTATGGTTGAGTAGTTTTTCCGGAATCCAGCCTGTTCCGGTGGTTGGTTTTCGTCTAGTGTGGTTGTTATGCGGTTTAATAATATTTTTGAAAATATTTTATAAATATTTGACATTAGGCTAATTGGCCTATAATTTTCTAGTTGACTTCGGTCTCCTTTTTTATGTAACAGTATAGTTGTAGATTTCAAGATCAAGGGACAGTAGACCTGAGTAATTGATATAAATTTCAGCTTCATACCTCTACGCGTTCCTGAGAAAAAGGGTCTTGACAGACGGACGGACGGACGGACAGACGGACAACAAAGTGATCCTATAAGGGTTCCGTTTTTTCCTTTTGAGGTACGGAACCCTAAAAACGTATGACTTAATACCTTATACATACGTATGTCTTTATAAATAACTGTTTCTGGTTCCAGATTAGAAAAGCAGATACTAGAGCTAGAAGTGACATACCAGGAACAACGCACCCGGCTCGTGGCTGAGATGCGAGCTGAGAACGAACGAGCCGCGACCGGGCTCAGCGAGAGGGAGAGGACACTACGGCAGGAGATCGGTGAGGGAACGACACAGGGAATAATACCTACACAACATATTTGATACAATAGATATGACCAAACAAAGAAAATTGTACATACATACCTACTATTATGAATTAGGTAATGAATGAGACGTATATTTGTGATTTGTTTGCAGAGAAATGGCGACAAGAACAAGAAAGACAGTTGGAAGAGAAAAAGGCTCAAGTAGACAAAGAGATCGCTAAAAAGAAGGAGGAACTAGACGTAAGTTATACTTCCTCAATGTCACAAGCCTTTACGTGATTATATTATTTGGCTTGGTATTAAACGTCACGAAAATGATAGCCATATTGATCTTTTTTTACTTTTAGGAGCAACTCAAACAGAAGAAACTGGAACTCGAATCTCAATTCGAACAATACAAGAAGGACTGTGAAGCTGAACAGAACCTCGCACTGAAACGTAAAGTGGCAGAAATAGCAGCACAACACAAGGTGGAGAGAGACAGAGAGATAGAGAAGGCGATAGAAAGTATGGAGGCTGAGGCACACGCGGGGAGGAAGGAGCTGCAAGATGCTATCAGGTAGGTGGGAGAGTGTGGAGGCTGGGGCACACGCGGGGAGGAAGGAGCTGCAAGATGCTATCAGGTAGGTGGGAGAGTGTGGAGGCTGGGGCACACGCGGGGAGGAAGGAGCTGCAAGATGCTATCAGGTAGGTGGGAGAGTGTGGAGGCTGGGGCACACGCGGGGAGGAAAGAGCTGCAAGATGCTTTTAGGTAGGTGGGAGAGTGTGGAGGCTGGGGCACACGCGGGAAGGAAGGAGCTGCAAGATGCTATCAGGTAGGTGGGAGAGTGTGGAGGCTGGGGCACACGTGGGAAGGAAGGAGCTGCAAGATGCTATCAGGTAGGTGGGAGAGTGTGGAGGCTGGGGCACACGCGGGGAGGAAGGAGCTGCAAGATGCTATCAGGTAGGTGGGAGAGTGTGGAGGCTGGGGCACACGCGGGAAGGAAGGTGCTGCAAGATGCTATCAGGTAGGTGGGAGAGTGTGGAGGCTGGGGCACACGCGGGAAGGAAGGAGCTGCAAGATGCTATCAGGTAGGTGGGAGAGATATAATTGTTTAGCATACGTTGGATAGAGGTAAATAGATCAGGAAGGCGCAGGCGCAGTGGAAGTGTCAGGGTACAAAAATAAAGGAGATCAATTTGTTTGTCTTTCTGGGCGCATTCGTAAGTGGAATGATGTATTACATTTGCGTAGGTATAAAGTATCGTATGCCTACAATAAGTTTCTATGTTGAAAAGTTGACCACCTCTTTTTGTTGAAAGCCACAAGCCAAATCCAAAGTGTCAAATAAATTATTGCAATGTTTCAGGAGAAACAAAGAGCAGTACGAGGCGGAGTTGAAGGAGCTGGCGGAGACCGAGCAGGCCACGCTGCGGCGCTACCAGGACGCGCAGGCCAGGGTGCGCCACTCTGAGGACAGATGTAAGCATCACTGTATTAATCAACTTTTTGTATCTATGAGTATAATAGCTAATTTTATTCACGAATTGACATGTTTCACAAAATAAATGTTGTAAGTAGCTTATAACGTACTAAAGCTGTCCTTAACAAGGTTATGCATAAGTTACCACTAATAGATCCCGTAGCTCTGCTAGGCTAGTGGATGTGAGGCATTAGATTACCAATTGGCATCCAATTTGAACTCTTCCGTGGATCCGGTGACACGTTAAATTGTAGATCCCGGCTGTTTGTCATGGTATAACGATAGCTATTAAGAATTATGTCAGAAGCTTTTACGGTATTTCAAAGCTCTGACACTTGATTTGGTTTCTTTCATATTCATAATATTCATTTATTCATAATATATACAATAGTAATTTAAGCACATGTCAGATTAACTTACTTAGCAACTATGTAACCTTTTATACTACTAAAATAATTTTGTTATGTTTATGCAAACCTTATTGTTTCAGGCGCAGAACTTGAAGTGGCAGTCAGTCAACTCGAGACTAGAAATAGAGTCCTCACAGAGGTGAGTGAACCTAAACGCACTATTTTTTAAGAACAACAAGTAGTAACAAAAAAAATGATTAAAACAAATAGACTTCCTTACCTTACTACCGTACCTTGAAAAGGAGGACGAAGAAATCTTCCTTGTTTTTTTTTTCTGAGTGGCGCGAAATGTCCAGTATATTTTAAAAGAAATATATCTGCTAGCATATATGTAGTACCTAATTCATGATCATCATTGTTATAGAAAACCATGCAGCTGGAGTCTCGCTGCGAAGAGACCCGCTCCCAGGCGGAGCTGGCGTGGGCCGGCAAGGTGCAGGCGCTGCAGAAGGACGCCGAGGACATGAGGAGGACGCACGAGGAACAGATGCACCAGCTCTATGCCAAGTATGTATAGTTTACTTCATTCACAATACGTTGATGGAAGCTAGATAGATAGATAGATAGATCTCCCAACATACACCAATACTCTGTAATTTTATTTAACGCGGGGTGCTATGTGAAATCGACATTTCATAAAAATCAAATAAAATAGAAGTACTTATATAAGATAGAGCAAATTATTTTTTAGTTTATATAATTTTGATTCAGTGCTAAGACAATAAAATACGCCAAAACACGATTACGTATACTTCGCTCGATTGTTTTATTTTATGAAAAATAGTTGTTTTGAAATATTTTTCACCTTTTTGTAGTAAAGAAATTTAAACCAATTTAGGTAATTATATCTAAAAAATAATGTTGTTATTTAAAGGAGTAAAGAGCCATAAATAAAATATTCTGAATTGCTGATTTTATATGAATTTATTTCGTCAAAAACGTCTGCAAAACTGCTCAAATTGTGCAAAATTGTTTGCGTGTGGACAAGACTCGTCGGCCGGAGCTATGCGCGCGATGCTCGCCCTTGCTTTCATGTTAATACGGCGTGGAATGGCATGCGAAAAAGCAACTGTAGGCATTTTTCCACGCGCAAAGCGTTTTCGGGTGAAATATGGTGCCTTAAATACAGACTATCGGTGTATGTTTCTTATCAATTTTAGCAAACCATCACTCGTATTTTCATGAATATAGGCGTGAACCTGAAATAAAGACAACTTATTTTATTAATTTCGTTTAGAGTTTTTAGTAAATTTTAAAAAAATGTTGCATGGTAGAAAAGAATATAAAACAATTCAATAATTATCGTCAGAGCCGAGCCCATCAATATACAAATATACTTATTATCACCAAAAAAAATACTTTTCTATCATTCAATGCTGCATGTTTCCCCGCAGAGTGAAAGTGGCGGTGGCGCACAAGGACTCTGCCATCCAGGCGCTGACGCGGGAGGCAGCCAAGTACCAGGAGAAGATTACGCTGCTGGAGCAGAAGCTGCAGCAGCAGAGGAAGGACTTCCTCAAACACAAATAGACTCTCCTTCCTTGGTGGGGGGTAGAGAGAACAACCATTCTACTACAGCGGGCCTAGCGCCTAAGAGTAAACTAACTATATCATTTGCTTTCGTTTATGACGTCATTTGGTAGGTACCACAAATGATTGAATGACGTCATAAACGATAGCAATTGATAAAGTTGACTCTTAGGCGGTAGAACCGCCGCGCCGCCGCATAGCGTTTGGCAAAATGAATAGTTTTCATTTGAATACGAAACTAATAAAACCAATACAATGTGACATAGAAGACGTTACAACTTCTATGAATAGTGGATCACTTTGTTTAAAACATGCCGCTGTGAGCGTCTTCGATTGGTGTTTAGTTTTTGAATGGACACTTTTAAGAAACGCTATCTCTAGATCGGTTCTACTTTGGACCACAGCTTCGCTTGTGCGGATATCGCTTCAGCTCGGATTCAGATTCAGATTCTGAACAAAAAACTAAAAGGTAATTTATACCACTTTATATTTGTATAAACATGGAAAATAGAGATAGGTATAGTTCTCTTTTCCATGGCATAAAATATGTGCCTGTGTTACTTATACTAATCTTCTCAAATTATGACTGATCTCAATTATTTATTGTTTCGTTAGTTAGTTAACCAAATCTGTTTTTGCATTTATTGATTTATTGTATGTGAATCACGGGTGATTGTTTAATATTATTTATTTCTTGCCTTATGATTGTGAAACATTTGCCAATTATAATTTATTCGAATATGAATATTTTTTCATTTAAGGCGAAGCCACATCCCTAAGTAATACTGAAATGCGACTCAAGGAGGAAGTATGGGTATAATAGTATTGTACTAATTATTAAACGAAAGCACGAAATAAAACTAAACGTAAGTATCTTTTAATAAAAATGTAAAACATACCGACAGGTACATTCTTATAAAGCTATGATCATCACACAAATTGTATGATATGTATAGTATAACACAATGTACATGTATAGGCACTAATTACCACAGGGTAAAGTTAACTCACAGCTAACTAATAAATTCAATTGAAAACGACTTGAAAACTCTTATTTTGCTTATTGCAAAACATCGTATAGTTAAAGCTTTGAAATATTTAAATAAAGCTTCAGACAAAACCTAGATAATTACACCTAACAACATCTCAATATAATCTGTGGAGGATATACTCAGATATACCTTATTCATATTATTATGGTATAGGCACTTATTTGTTAAGATAGATAGGTATAGGATCACCACGGTCGCCACATCTCTGTGCCACTCGACGATCCTTGTTCTGGAGATCTAGAACTTGTATCAGCTTCTTTTACTTCCTTATTTTCATCCTCTTTCTTCGAAGATTGCGCCAAAGACTCCGCAGTATGACTTATAACACTTCTCTGCGCACTCACGGGCCTGTCTAAAGGTATAAGACTAGGTATACTTGGAGGTAGACTTAGTTTTCTATCATGGACAGGTCTTTCAACCCTCTTGAAAGCAGACGGTTTGTCATCAACAGGATTCCGATATGACATTGTTTCTTCGAGTTTTAAGACTTTAGGAGACGGTCCGGTGATGTCCACAACACTGATGGGCCGTTTTAACTTGCGTATCGAGTAGTCGATTGCTCGTTTTGGAGACGCGTCGATGCCAATTTTGTAGTTCTCTACATCGATGATTATGGATAACGGTTCTATGACTTTTTTGTTGGTAAGTTTTAAAGTCTCTGGTGAAATGGTAGTGGATGAGACTGTAGGTTTCTGCGTTTCGGGGCTGGAGTCCTGGTCGGAAGCTGACCGACTGGGCGGTGTTGGAAACGGCATGGTCTGTACCGGTCGAGGCGGCGTCTCCATTTCTGTCGATGAATCACAGGCTGAATCGCAGGACATGGGGCTGAGAGGTGGGCTGGTGGGCTTCGTGGCTCGGACGAAGTGGAACGCGCTGGGTCTGTCATCTTCCAATCTTAGAGGATCGGGTACGAGTTGTGGGTATTCTGGCGCGTGAAGTCGGTCCATTCCTGATAGACACGTGCTCAGATGGTTGCCAAGTCTATGTCTGAGGCCTGTTGGCACGCTGGCGAGTCTGGAGAGGTATCTCCTGACCTCGACGGCGCAGTCTCCGAAGCCGGACTTGAACCGGTGCAGCACTGCTGGGTCGGCGGCGATGGCTGCTGCGAGCTGCTGCCGCTGCAGCTTCTGCAGGTGCTTCACGGTCAGCTCCAGGATGTCGGCCTTCTCCAGCTTGGAGTGACGAGACGACTGTCGGAAACAAAAAGTGTTTTAGTTACTTTCTCTTAAATTGACTGAAGTTTTCAAATAGCTTTATATTTTCGAAGGATTTAGTATACCTACCTATTAGCGATGTAACTAAAAGATAATAAAAAACAGTGAAAATCTTTTTTTTTTTTTTTTTTTTTTTTTACATGATATAGGCTTACGCTTGACTACAACTTGCCTGATGGTAAGCAATGTTATAGTCTACGATGTAGCGCGCTTGCCTAGAAGAAACCGGTTTACTCTCGACTTAAAGACCGACAAATTATAGTTCAAGGGGAATAGAGATTCGGGCAAGGAGTTCCACAGTTTGGCTGTTCGCACGATGAAAGTCGAAGCAAAGCGCTTGGTGCGAGTCTTTGGAACCTCAACTGTATAACGGTGCCTCCTTGCCGAACCCCTACTCGTACGATGGTGAAATGGGGCTGCAGGAATTAAATTATGCAATTCCTCCGCACACTCTCCGAAATGAAACCTGTAAAAAACCGAAAGACTGGCCACCTTACGGCGGTGCTCAAGGCTTTGTAATTTTGAGCTACAGAGTGAGTCTTTCGCGATGAGCTTTTTTGCCCGTTTCTCAATTAACTCCAACGCCTCAAGCTGGTACTTCGCAGAACCATCCCAAAGGTGCGAACAATACTCCATACACGACCGAACTTGCGCTTGATACAAGGTCAGCAGCTGTTCCGGAGTGAAGTATCGTCGCACCTTGGAGAGGATACCCAGCTTCTTGGCTGCGAGTTGAGCTTTAGACTCAATATAGGAGCCAAAGTTGAGGGTCGGAGTCAAAGTGACACCTAGCAACTCTAGATGGTCGGTGATGGGCACGGTTTCATTTCGGAAAGAAGGCGCCATTACAAATGGCCTCCTCTTTGCAGAGAAAAGACACGCTTGTGTTTTTGAGGCATTAAACTTGACCAGATTGGCATCGCCCCAATCACATCTTTTTGCGAATTTTTTTGACAATAGGTAATATTAAGAATATCAAAGTAAAACATATACATGATTTTTTGTGGAACTTCTTATTGGAATCTTTTTATAACTCGAATATACGACGAATGTGTAAGGTTTCGAAGATAAGTAGGTATGTCCATTTACTATTGACAGTGAATATTTTAGGTAGGTACTTACATCTTTATCAGACCCATCAATAAGTATATCCTTGAGCTCGTTGAGGCAGTGGTTGATGCGAGCTCTTCGCTTCTTCTCGATTATGGGTTTGTTTGTCTGGAAATAATTAATTGTCTAATTAGCAAATGCAGGTATACGAATATAACGTTGTTAGTAACCTGTTCAAGAAATATAAATGCAACTCTTATTATTGATTGCTCGTATATTGCACAATCTTTTAACAAGTTTAAACATTGTCTTTGTATCTTGAGATAGTCGCCGTGTTTTTATTAGGAGGAGTAAGTATATTAATATTACTTAAAAAATATAAAATCTGTGTAGCTGATAACTACATTTTAAAACGAGTAGAGTTTCCATCCTTTACAAACAAACGACTTAACCGATTATGATAACATATCACATCACTGCAACTGACACTAGTTTTTCACATAAAAATATTCACCTTTCGCAACTCCGCTTTAGACCGTCCCTGGGTCTCCGCGAACCCAGTTTGGGAGTCATCGTCTTCACTGCACGGCATTGTCACTTCACTATAAACACAACACGTCTGCACTCCACGAGCGCTCAATACGTTATGAGGCTTTTCCGTACCGTGCGCAGGAGCAAACCTCCAAATGAGATCCTTCCTGCTTATGTAACGCAACGCGAAACCTATATCTATCTCGTTCACACCAAGGGGATGGGACGATGGGAACTGTGTGGGAATGTTTTGTTTTCGCTCTTTCTCTGTCTATTGGGGAACCTGTTATGAATGAAGCGTGTGGCTCAGTGGTGACCGGGAGAGAATGGGTACCGGTTCGATTAGTTTTTAATATATGTACATACATATTTTCATGTTTACCTCACGTGATTCATCATATCGTAAATAATTTAATAATGTGATACATTTATTGTTTTTACTAGAAACATGAAATATTTTTTGTTTAATGTATATTTTGTTTATATAAAATGTATTTGAACCCCAGAAGACAATAAATTATGCGAGGGCTATACACTATTTGAAATGATTAAAAGTTAATCATTTGAATAATTAAGTTAAAAATTGCATATTACATGGGTCATCCATTAATCACGTGAGGCTCGAAAGGGGGGGGGGGGTCCATAAAAAAGTCACGAAATATCACAAGGGGGGAGGGGGGGTGTAGTGACATATCACGTGTATTTATTTTTTCGACTAACGCGCGATAAGCAAAAACAATCTGCAGGTCCTGTAACCTATCAGTTTACCGCTAGGCATTATTGTAATATTTAATTTGAATAAAAGTAGAAAATTTAGATTCTTTATAGGTCTAAAAATACACGTGATATATGGGAGGAGGGGTGGGTTAATCATAAACATCACCATGCATCACCACGGGGGAGGAGGGTTAAAAAATGCCAAAAATAACATCACGTGATTAATGGACAGCGTCATAGAGTAATATAATATACAAGGAAGACAGCGTGGTTTTGAGTTGCTTGTAATAGTAGTTTATGCAACTGTCACATAATGAAGGGTATTAAAACACGAGTGTGAGTTTTTAATACAGTTGCATACACTACTTTATCTTCACTAATGCAATTAATCAAACAACAAGAGTAAAAGCTTACAATAGTTAATTTTTCATATAATTTTCTAGATTTTTCTGGCAAAAGATTGTGTGTTACTTTTGTTGCCAATTCTAGAATATCCGGAGGCGTACAAATATCATCGTCGCTATCCATTTTTAACTTTTAATTTGTATTTAAAAAACAAAACACATTGCGAAAAATTTAATTCACGCGTACGAGTATTGTCACAGTGATTTTGCCGCCATTAAAATCTAACCAACGAGAGCGCAGCGCGACCAACCTGATTGGCCCTGCAATCAGGTTGGTCACGCTTTTTCGATGTTATAATGAGCTATTACGATATCGATGTGGATATTATAACATCATGTGAGATTGCTTAAATTGAGTGTTTTGTTGTCTGTGCTATAACAGTAGTAATTATAAGTCAAGTATTGGAAACATAAGTAGAATGTTACAACATTAGTGTAGATAAAAAAGCTTACGAAACTCTTTTTAGATACATTAAAATTTTAAACTAACTTGTTTTTAAATCTATCATAGCTTACCCACATAACAAACTAAACAAAAAATAAATAAACGCAAACATTGACCGCAACCAATGTAACAGTGAAGCTACTCCACCACCCCTTATCCTGTTTAGTATGGGAATGCACCGTACGCACGTCCATCAAGAACGCTATTAACCGCCACCGACCTTACAGCGAGTAAACCCCATACTTTATAGAACCACACCTTTCCATGAAGAACCACAATAAAAGGGCGCGAATGGGTGACATTATACTCGATACTTTATGAAGCGAGCGAAGCGTAAAGGGAAAGGTGTGCATGAAGTATGGTGTTTTTTTGCGCGGGTTTTGTGTGAGGTTAAATGCGGTACTTTATGGTGGGGGTTGGTTTTGTATTTAGTTCTCACGGTGTGTGGGAATGTGGAAAGGTGCAAGGGTTCTAAGTTCTAAGTTGTTAGTGTGTTCTTGAGGTAGAGGTGGAATGAATATGCAAATTTTGTATATGAATTTTAGATGGATGGTGTTACCCACAGTGGTTGTGATTTTTTAAGTTTGCAATTTTGTGTTGTTTTTTGTAGGACAATATTTTTTTTATTTATAATTTTATGAGCGGAGAAATTTTTATTTTATTACATATGAACAGTATTTGCACAAATATAATACATTTATAAACATATTAATTTTTTATTTATGTATAACTACAAAATATCGTCCCTTAATTTTTTTTCGGAAGATAGATTTACCTATACCTACTTATTGGTAAAAAATATAGTAGGTACGCATTGTTAGAAAAAATAACAAATTGTGCCTTACTTAGCTCATAGTCCATACTATTCATATATGTATACTTAGGTATTATTTAAATAACAAATAGATCCTTCGGGATATCTAATCTACCCTACTCCATAATAAGTACCTACACGGCACACCTTTCTGCCTGGTGTCCAGGTGTCCAGTAAGGTCATTTAGCCCGCAACATACCTCTATACCGTATCCCTCATCATGTACATAAATAATTCGACGACTAACGCTTTCTCCCACGGTACATTTTTAATTAAACAGCATTTTAAAATATCCTTATCAACTTATTGCAAAATCAACCTTGTTTCCATTGTTATAAAGGATTTTTAAAATTTAATTTAATTTCTCTCTAATAACTTTTCCAGGACCTCTAATAAACAACTGATTCCTTCATTTCGCTGAAAACATCCATCGCCGTATTTTCTAAGTCATAAGGCTGATAATCGCATCAATTTTCAAAGGATAAGTAATATATGGATGGTTTAATACAGTAAGCAACCAAGTGTGACTTATTTCCACGCGATCGCGTGATGAGCTGATAATTTAATGAATGCTTTATAATAAGAATGTCAGATGTCGCTGAAGTGTCAAATGGGGAGACAGTGGGAAAAATACCGGACAGAAATACATTTGGATGCAGAGTTGATTAGTTTTGCATGTTAATTAGAGCCTGGGAATAATGTAACATTTGTTTCATTTAGTTAAACTGGCCCCAGTTTCTAACCGACTTTGAAAATAGGAGGGGCACATGAATAGATTATTATGTCCTTCGTTAAAACCTAGATCAATCATGCTACTAAACAAGAGTTTTTAGTTTTACCACTTACCACCCAAAACAAAATTCTCAACTTCATCTTACGGATAACACAAACCATAATTTTAAGAAATCCCACTTTACTAAAGACTTCAAAAAACCAATATCCTCCAAAGTCCCAAATGCAATAAAAACATCAACAAAAACTGTTCTCACACAAATCCTTGCCGTGTGAATGTTGTAAAGTTTGTACAAATTGTTGCTGAGTCAGCGCAGGATACGTATCCGTGCGGCTAAAACTGGAACGAAAAAGTTAAGATTGTCATGTGAACTTAATGAGTTATTTATTTTGTGTTTATTTCAGGGGCTTCTTTTTGGAGAAAATTCTCACAAATTGTGGGAAATTATTTCCATTATGTATTCCAAAACTGAGCAAGATTATATAACTGCTTAGCATTAGGCGACCGCGAGCCTATCTATGTTGCATAAAAAAGCTGTAAAATGTCTCCGTTATTGGTCCTAAGGTTACCAGTAGAGATTGTAAAAAAGTAGCAGCAGAAGCGTAGCAGAAATGCTGCCACCAGATTCTCATAGTTATCTTGTTCACTCGCTTCCTTCCCCTTGTTCCTTGGTCCTCAGATCAAGACGATTATTTATTACCGGTCAAGTGGAAAGTGCGGAGAGTTCGAGAGTTCCGTACTGTTTTTTTGCGAGATATTGTCTGATATGTGTCTTCTTTTGTTTTATCATATAATATATTACGATAATTAGGTAAAATTTTATAATTATAAATTAGACTAAAAATGGGAACCTAGGTAAATGTGCTTAAGAGTAGATGTGCATTGTGCAAGTGGGGCTTAGTTTTTTATTATATACCTACTGACTGTCCACTATATAGCGGACAGTCAGACAACATATAGGTAATGTTGGTAGGTAGGCACCATGTACCTAGGCACTACTTTACGCAAATAATGATTTAAAAAACTTAAAAATTTGATCTACAAAATATAAGCTTAAAGTTTAAAGTCGGAACCCTAAAATGATGTCAGAATGAAGATTTTATTCCCCTTATTTTACGATTTTCTCAGGGACATTCCGCATAAGCTGCCCCACTGCTGGACATCTGGGATAGATACATTATTCCTTCTAAAGCAACGTTAATCACTAGTATAACAAATCGATAGTATTTGGTAATCTGTTTGTTCCGCTTGTGCGCCGCGACGCAGCGGCAGATCACTGTGATTATTGGTTTAGTGATTTAGGGTGTTGAGAGCGATCTATGAAACTTTTTGTCTCGATACAAAGCGAGTGAAACCGCGGGCATAATGTCAGTAATACACATTCAATTTAATATTCCCATGGATCGGATAATATTGCTCAAGATCTACAATATAAATATAAAAATAAATATTCTTTATTTTAAAACGACTTAAATAAGAAACAATCAATCAACTTCCGCACCTAATTAACGTCCCTAAATATCTTCAAATCTGGACCAGTTTTTGTATCCCCAAGATTCTCACAGGAACAGGTGTACAAAAACTCTCCTCAACTCGTTTTTATTTCCCTTTATAAGAGGGAAAAAAATCCCATATCCGGGGCAAGATTTCCGGGTTGCAGCGGACGCGGGAAGAAAAAAGTTATTGTTTTTTTTTTCTTATTGTGTTTTTTATTGGAAGTTCCAAGATGGATTAATGTTTGTTTGATGCTCATTTTATTTTGAGGCGTGAGAATTTATTGAAGATGCTCCTTTGTGTGAAAAAGACTCTTGATAGTGTGATGGGTGGTTTATTTTGTTTTATATTGTTGTTACAGGATTTAGATTTCAAAATTAGATGGTATATTGTCTGAGCAGTTGTGAGTTACCTACCTACACTATGTCGGTATTGTTTAGAAGCATATACACTAGCTATTCCAGTTATTATTATCTATTTATCTATACCAGATTAATAAATTCGACCCTCATGAATTACTATATCTTAATTTGATGAAGAAGCACAGAATACAGAACTATAGTATAGTGGTAGAAGTTGTACTGCTGTATTCTGAGGTAGAAGTCAGAAAAAGATATTTCTTTAGAAAGATTATTCGTTAGGTAGGTACAAGTATAGCTGTAACCTACTGTAAAAGCATACCATCACGGTTAAATACAGCTTGCGTATAATTAATTAAGCAAGTACGTACTTATCTCCAGCCAAAACGTTAAAAACTTGGTCATCAACTCACTGAAGCGGCAATACTTACCTAAGTACTAATACGAGTGGCTCTGTTAGCGCGGGTATTTGCTAACTTAGCTAAGCAACGGAGTAGTGCTTAATCCTAGGGAATTGTGTCAAAAAATGGCATTTCATTATATTTAGGCACTTTTAGGCAATGCACATTATTACCATAGTGTCAAAAACTCTCAAATTAAGTTACTCAAGTTCACACACAGGAGACAAAATATCCTTAACTGAATAATCTAATTCATAAAAGTTTGACATATATTTATTTATCTACCCATAGTCAATAGGTATACAATGTCAGGCCCACCAACCTTGTCCGTCATTCCGACAGAGGGACTGTAATACTGCTACATATTCTGTGCCGGAGGTCTCGCAGCCCTACATTCCCACGATAGCTCGACAGGTGTCGTAGAGTCCACCACTATCAACCTATTTTAACCTTTATATTTTGTGAAATAAGGGTGGTTTTGGTATATGGGGTGAAATAGTAGTAGTATGGGAAATAGAATGAGGTAGCGTACAGGAACGCATTGCATGGCTTACTTTTGATGCTAAGTGGTTCAGTGTTTACTGTTTTATGATGGGGTTGAAAGTGCTTGGAATACAGAAACTGATTAGGTGTGTTTTTGTATACCTACACCTCCTTACCTGGTCTACTGTTACTAACTAGTTCTGTTGATACAGTAGGTAGGTACCTAGCTTATAGTAGGCATTGTAGGTACTTAATTATTTAAGTTTGAATAGTCTTTAATGCGAAAAGCATAATCCCCTAAACAAATAGACAATTATAAATATGTACAAATTAATAGCTATGAATTGCGAATCAAGAGTGATTAATCAATTGATCGATATTGTTTACTATCTCACATTGCTGTTAACAAAACGAGTACAAAAACATTGATCATCTAATCGCTCGTTAACTCTGTTTTATAGCGAACACGATTTAAGTTTAGTTCCTAATAATCCTTAAACCAATCCCATTCACAAACTCTCTCCAAATAAGCGTAAAGCCACAATCTCCTAAGTTCCAAACATCAGCTGACCGCTTCGCAAAAAACGCGCACAATTTTGTGGGAATACTTCTCCTGCCAATTTCTCAGTCGGACAACTCTGACACACCTTGCCTTTGTTGCGAGATTACCGGTTTTTTTGTAAGACGATACCTATTGTGGGAGTCAGGGGAGCCCTGATTTCATTGACTTGGGATTTTGTGAACTCGCGATTTAAACTGTGACGGGTCTAACCTACTGCTACTGTACCTACTTAATATTTTTTTGGTATCACATTTTCATTAAATTTTGTGGAGCGACGCAAACAATATTAAACTCAGAGATTCATTCGTGTTATTTTACCGAACATTTGATCATTAAAATGATTCGCACTTAAAATGGCATCTCTGCATTGAAAAATATATTTTATGTAAGATACTAGGTAGGTATACTAAGAGGCCACGTGTTCAAACAATTACAAAATAGATTTGTCCCATATAATAGTAATTGTTAACTGACAAATACCCACGTATTTTCTACTGCCAATAGTGTACAAAACCTATTTTTTTTTATAAAAAATTTATAAACAAAACAACTCATTTTTTTAAAAGATTTATTTTATTTCGTAAAATATTCGACACGACTAAAATCACTAATGACATAAAATTAACACAAATTAAAACTGAATTAACATTTGATACGTTTAGCTTACAATCACAAGTCTGATTGTAACTAAAATATGTAAGTAGAAATTGCACACAAAAATTATGTAATAAATGCCATCATAAATGCTAAGTTAAAACATAACATTATATAAATAAACTAGAGGCATCCTGTTTTTATAATTTATTATCGTGAAGTAAATGCAAAATAATAAGAAAAAAAAGATACAATTAAATATGGAATTTTGAAACATTTCAAATAAAACTTCTACAAAACAGTAAGTTACTTTGTTCGTCTCAAGTTTTTGCAAAAATTTACTTATGGTATAGTTTTTTTTATTTCACTGGCACATATCTATCACAGAGGTTATGTTTACATAACAACAGTTATTTCTATTGAACAAAGAACATAAATAATAGCTAAATGCAAGATAAGTCATTAGAAAATAGAAATCATACACATCACTAGGTTAACAAACCTTGAAAGAAATAAAATTAGAATAAGACAGAAATAAGAGTAATAAATAAATAAAGTAAAAATAAATAAAAGAGTATCTTCGATTGAAATTATTTTATCAAATCAATAATCGCTTATGTTTTGTTTTAAATGAAAAAACAGAAAAGACAACCATATGTCAAGTTATAAAAACAAAGAAACAATTAACAGAATACAGATTGTATGTATGAAGAACATGCATCAATTACAGGACAAGAACAGGTTCTAGGTATGTACTATTACTTACATCACAATCACCTACAGTAACCGTTATCAAACATTTACCTAAATTGTTGATTCCAAATTATGTAATAAGCTATGTATAAGTCTTTAGAAAAACCATCTTTAATACAATGTACTTTGTCAGATTTCAAGTTTTTCAAAACTGTTCATGAAAATAAATTTTGGTGCGTTATCAATTTAAAATATTTGATAAAGAAGAGCATGTTACCATATTCCCAGTATCCTGCACGTATTATTGAACTCTACGAATGTTTCTTTTAATTTAGTGACTACACCAAACAGATCTTTATTGTCACTATGAAACTTAAAAATGTCACACAAATATCTAAGTATACATGAAAACTTACATCTAATCAATGGTTTTCAAATACAATTTAAATTACTTACCACTTACTTACCTGTTAGAGTAAGAACGACTCAATATTTAGTTTTGGCTCGAAGACCAAGCCAGTAACATAGACGGAGCATATCTACGTAACTTTGAAATTGACGAAACTGGCATTCTGATATCGTAACTTAGCTCAAAATTCACTGAGCAAGTTAATTAAATTAATTACAATGATATATTAAAATTACGCAAGTTATGCGTATGTTAGACTAAAAAAATATAAGCTTAACTTCGCAAGTGTTAGTTTTTTTAGAAATTTTTATGATTACTAGAACTGATAAATGAACACATACCTATCTTCAAACTTGTTTTATAAAATATATTTTTACATAAAATATTGTACCATTCTACCTATCTCTATGCTAAAATCATCCCAAGATTTTGTGAAAAGTTCTCGTAAATATTGATCTTTGGTTACTTACTAACTAAAAAGTATTTTAATAATTTTGCTTTAGCTAATACAAAACCTTTTCAATGTAATTAAGCCAGTATCTAAAACGAGTTTTAATTTTCTTAGCATTTATATCAAATCATATAACTAAGTTAAATATTTGCACCATATACTAAAGTAAATTTATAAATATGTCTAGATCTTTATTAATTGGGAAGCTTCGAGAGTGGTAATCCAATACTTTTTCAGAAAGCTAATTGTATTACAAATAATTTTTAAATCAGATTATTACTGTAATTCAGATCTTTGACAATGGAAATTAGAACAATATGACAAAACCGATGCCACAAAAATAAGTTATAATTATTCATGCAAACAGTTAAAGCTGCCAAGAAATCTCCGCAAAGGGCGAGTTATCTGCATCTCTTTCTAATCTTAAAATGAAATATAAAAACTAAAGAGATGGTACATTTTAGAAACATCCTATTATGATACGACGGATTTATCGATACTATGGTTAGCCAAGATCCACTATTAGCCAAGGTCTTGCTAATTAGTTTAATGTTTTTCATCACTAATCAATTCAACCCCTTCCATCTTCATCATCATTGAATCACAACTCTGTCGGTAGATGACTCTTATGACATCTTTACATAGGCACTTCAGCAGTATAATCAATCTTGAAAAGCAGATCTATGAGGTCTTGCGTATGCAGCCAACGGCAAGCGGGCCGGTGGATGAGAGAAACGGTATATATCAGAAATGACGTTATTACAGAACACCATAGCTAATGTTGTAGTAACTATGAACCACTATTTGTCACGATCAAATATACTTTACATGGGCACTTCAGCAGTATACTCGATTCTAAACAGCAGGTCCATGAGTTCCTGCGCGCGCAGCCAGCGCCAGGGCGCGGGGCGGCACTCCCTCCGCGCGCCGCGCCACCCCGCCGCCCCGCACAGCGCGCACAGAGCGAACACGAAGCACACCACCGCGAACAGCTGGAACAGGCACTTCAGCGGCTCCCTGCAATCACACGCTGGAATATAGGGACGGGGGTTGGTAGATAGTGACATTAGGCTTAAGTTTTAATATTTGTTGTATATTCTGTATTGTGCTGGTGTTTTTAATAAGGTGTATATTTATCTATTATGACACAAACAAGATAAAACATTTATTGGTAGTACATGGGTACATATTACAAGTCAAATTATATAATAATGCTAACAGTCAAATGGGTAAATAGGGTCAGTGAATGGAAGACAAACTGAAAGTAACAGGGCACAGGTAGACAAGACAAGCGCAAAAACAAACGGAGAAGCAGGAGTGTAAGCTGTTGATGATAAAATGACGGAAAATGTATATATGGTTCCAGAAAAAACAAATAAATAACCTAGGTAATTTCAAATGAGTAGTCATATCTACGAGTTCCATCCATTCATAAAAGACTACCTAACTTACCTAAGACTATTAAAATACCTGAGTCTGTTAAGTACTGATGTTACACAACATATAAAAATATTGCATCACAGTGTAGCTGGTGCTGATATCGTTTCAGGTGATTCAATCTCTGACGTCCATTTAGGCGACAATGTATTTTTTTTTTACCTGGGATAGGTTTACGTGGTTAACCAGTTAGGTGACTTGGTGTGCAAATGCCTGGCCATCTAGCGTAGGAAAGTTAAACTAATGACCGGATTGTAACTCACCAGAAGAACTTCTTTAGGCTGCTATAAGGTGCGACTGCGTTACGTTTGTCACACTCCACGCACGGGACGTCGACTTGCGTGCTCACTGAGGTCTGGTCTGGAAATATTATTCATACATTAGTATTTAATTATACGTTATTGGATGGACTATGGTACTACTGATTGACTAATAAGTTCTACTCTAATAAAAATACATTACCTGTTGAACCATACTCAAAAAGTGTGTCAAATTCTTGTTTAAATAACTGTATTTGTATTTACTAATGGAACAGGGAAATATGATTTTTTTGTTCGATTTATTCACTAAAGTTTCAATTGCTGTTTACTACAACATAATTCAACTCGCTAATTTTTTTTTTATTTGTATACAAATAGGTACAAAAATATTGACTACAATATCTACACAATTCTTTCAACATATTTTCCCATTACACATACATACATACTACGAGTACTACATATTCTACTATCTACATCTACCATTACCGACATAAAGGACGTCACATCAACAAACTACCAACAATATACAACACGATGTGAATTTACCGAGTTCTGTCTGACAATCCACACAACAAACTTGTGGCTCCAAAACTTGCTCTATAACATCCCCTTGCCTCTCACTCACTGCTTGTAAGATCACTATCTTCTCTGTTAAATCACTGACCACTGATTGCAAATACTTATTCTTATCGTTGCCCTCATCGATCAGTTTTTGTAAATAGTCCAAATTCTGCTCGTATTTCTCTATTTCATGTTTGACTTCGGTCATTACTAAGCTGGAGCATTTGAGACTATTTTCTAGTTTGTCTTTGTGGATGCGAGCGGTTTCACACTCAAGGCATTTTGTGCTCTGTCCGTTATTATTGTTTACTTTACAAATCTCAATGTCTTCTGTTTGGGTGTCGACATCTGTGTTAGATTTAGAATCTTCGGTGTGAATTCCAATTACTTTCTTTAAACTTGGTTTAGTAATAGCTTTACGTTGTGGACCAAAAGGACGCGGTCTCGGGATCAACTGGCCGAGAGTTTGACTGCCTTTGCTGACCAAACTGGCAGAATATGTTTGAGTTTCTGAATTGCATCTCTTTATAACTTGATTAGCATTTTCTGTTTGTGTTTCGACCTCTACTTTTATTTTCTCAATCGGTACTTTTGATATATTATCTCCGTCTGGTCCAAAATCGCCTTTAAAGCAATCAACATAAGGCATAATTTCGTCAGTTTGTGTTTCGACATGCACTACATTATTACACATAGATATGTCAAGCGTGTTTCTCTCGAAGTTGACATCGCTGAGAGTGACTCGAGACATGTTACAGAAGCTGTTTCGTATTTCATCGAAGAGAGAAATGTTAGTTGGCCTCCCTTGGTCTTCCTTGAGAGCGCTGAGGAAAGACTCCTCGTCTAATATCCGGTTGTCTAGAGAGAAGCAGACATGTAAGCAGACAGATTATAGCAGGTGAGACAGGAGGAAATATACAAGATAGTAGGTGTAGGTCAATTAGCATAGTGAAAGCGGGATGAGAAGATCATATTATACAATAGAAAAGTAATATAGAGCCATGCCTAAAAATACAGTTATACCTATATATTATATTTGTTAGGTATAATGCAATTGAAAATTATTTACAAAAGTATAGCAACAGCATTTAATTCATTGCACTGTCACGGAAGTCCATAAAATTCTCAAACAGTGCAATCACACACAATTTCTCGATCATAAAATTTGAAAGTATTAAGTAGAGATGAAAACATCGTTTACAATAAAGTTGACCACTTGAATTTGAATTTACTCATTATTTTCCTGCTTTGTTAATGTGTCGCACAAGGATGGACAAGTCAATATTGAACTAGCGGTGAAAGCAATACATCCATACGTTTTAGAATAGTGTACATCAATATCAATACACAGATAGATATAAATAAAGTCTAGATCAGTTGTACTCTACCTGTAGAGAAGCGGGAGTCAGCATGCATGGTGTCGAGTGCTGTCAGCATCTGATCGTCCGTGTAACTGACGTCGATGGAGCGGTCGAGCCTCAGGTGCGTCTGGTTCGACTTGTTTAACAGGTCCTTCAGCTCCATCTCTAGTTGCACCTTTACAAGAAAAAAGGGAAAGAAAATTAGTAGACTATTTATTTATTACATTATGTACTTACACAAGCAAACTTCGGCAATGAATCAAATCTGCGTGGAGTGCACATACATTTAAAACATCTCGGCTACCATTATTATTACGTCTGAGCCCTGCCAGATTGGCTACCAGCAGGGTGTTTCACAAATTCGGAAGGTTTCCGCTCGGAAACAAAACCCTAATCGTAGAACTCCTTGTAACGTCTACGATTGGTGGATGACTATTATTGGTTAAAATAAGTCAATTATGACGTCTTTTATTTGCGTTTCGTTTCCAAAAGGAAGACATCGCTCTTAGCAGTTAAGACACTAGGCTTAAGTTTTTATATTTCATGTAAAGTTCCGTGTTGTGCTGCTGGTTTTAATAAAGCGTATATCAATCTGCAGAATTCATTCGTTAGGGGAGTTCTCTTGGACAGATACATCGAGGCTAGCGTCCTTCCGCATGGAGTCGCGACCCTCAGTCATAAGGAAATACGACTCAAAGAGAAAGTGAGAGAGAGAGATAGTGTGAGAGTAAGGGAGTGTGTGAGAGAGAGTGAGAGAAAGAAAGAGAGTAAGTGAGTAAGTGAGAGAGAGAGACATCGATGTATGTATGTACCTTCTCCTTGATGAGTTGCTGCAGGAAGTGGTCCTGGTCGTGGCAGCGCGCCGCCAGCTCGCCGCGCTCCGTGCGCAGCGCCTCGTTGTGCTCGAGCAGCGCGCTCTGTGAGAGACATCGATGTATGTATGTACCTTCTCCTTGATGAGTTGCTGCAGGAAGTGGTCCTGGTCGTGGCAGCGCGCCACCAGCTCGCCGCGCTCCGTGCGCAGCGCCTCGTTGTGCTCGAGCAGCGCGCTCTGTGAGAGACATCGATGTATGTATGTACCTTCTCCTTGATGAGTTGCTGCAGGATGTGGTCCTGGTCGTGGCAGCGCGCCGCCAGCTTGCCGCGCTCCGTGCGCAGCGCCTCGTTGTGCTCGAGCAGCGCGCTCTGTGAGAGACATCGATGTATGTATGTACCTTCTCCTTGATGAGTTGCTGCAGGAAGTGGTCCTGGTCGTGGCAGCGCGCCGCCAGCTTGCCGCGCTCCGTGCGCAGCGCCTCATTGTGCTCGAGCAGCGCGCTCTGTGAGAGACATCGATGTATGTATGTACCTTTTCCTTGATGAGTTGCTGCAGGATGTGGTCCTGGTCGTGGCAGCGCGCCGCCAGCTCGCCGCGCTCCGTGCGCAGCGCCTCGTTGTGCTCGAGCAGCGCGCTCTGCCGGGACGCGTACATGTCGTTGATGCGGTGGCACTCCGCCTTCGACGCACCCAGCAGCTCTTGCAGGGATGCTCTCTGGAATTAACATAAGATAGAACATAAAATCATTATCATACCATTGCATAACAGCTAGTTTGTTAGTTTGTTGGACTGTTGGTTCCAATTTAAAGTCATGGAGTGACAGATCAATGTAATAGTGTAACCTGGAAAGTAACAAAGGTGCTATGGTTGAAAGTTGCAAGTAGCATAGGTTGACATGGTAGTTTAACACTCGACACCAGAGGTAGCCACTCATTCGATAAGAAGAAGACATGGTTTTTTATCCCAGCGCAAAGCCGACGAAGCTGCGTGATACAGAATTGATTCATTGGGGCTGTTTTCTTAGACAAATACATCATAGTGGACGCCCATAGCCGTCGACAGACCCTTGTAATAAAGAATATTTTTTTAATATGCTCCCGGATTTTGTGAAAATATACTAATATAACATAGAGAACACTGCAAAATACTCAGCACTAAGACTTATTTATGAATGACACTCGTAAAACAGCCTATTTAAAGTTGCACTTAGCTTAGAATATGTACACTAGCTTCGCTACTTTATTAATATTATTAACAAAATACAGACATTTTGAAACTGACTGTAATACTGAATACTTTTTTTAAACAAGATAGGCTCACGCTTGACTGCAACTTGCCTGATGTTAAGCAACGTGTATAGGTATACTCACATCATTCTCCAGCTGCGAGACCTGTTCCAGTCCAGTCCGCACGCGCTTGCGCAGCGTGTCTAGTTCCTTCCTGGCCTCATCTAGCTCCGTCTCGCTCGCACACAGTCGCTCGCACACCTCGTCGTAGTCTTTGCGCACGTGCGACAGAGTTGCAGTTTCATCGCGCACCCTGGAATATAAAGCAAAAAATTAACTAGTGATTGGCTCAAAAATAAATGTTGCTTGAGCAGAAACTTAGTTACGTCCGGTGACTCCCGCTCTGGATCGTTTCTGGTGCCACGTCTAGCTATTGCCATTCAGCGCGAAAACGCAGTGAGCTTGATGGACACATTTGCACCAGAAACGATTAAGGGCGGGTTATTTAGTTAAAAAGCTAATGTTGGCTTGCTCTGACAAGACCAGTTTTAAGACTGCCATACACAAACAACCGGGGGCTACAATTTGACATATTGTCATGTAAGTTTATAGGACCTTGAACGTAACATAGGAGGCACTTTACTCCAAATATAAAGACTTGATTTATAATTTGTCAGGAAGACTCTTCATTACAAATTTAGGTAATTCTCTTTCGAATCTATTGGGAGTAATCAACTTGAATAACGAGACTTTTTCAAGCCATCTTAAACACACCATAAACAAGGTGTATAGACCACAAAATAAATTAAGTACCTAAACAATTAAAAAGACTTATGGGTTATTAGTGGGTACTCGCGGCTTCGCTCGCATTAAGAAGTAAAAATTGCAACCCCTATTTCAACCCTTTAAAAGTGGCATTTCCAAAAATCCTTTCTAAGTGGATGCCTAAGTCATAACATGTACCTTCATTCCAAATTTCAGCCCAATCAGTCCAGTGGTTTGGGCTGTGCGTTGACAGATCACTACACCAGTCAATCAGTCAGTAAGTCACCTTTGAGTTTTATATATTTAGAAGTGCTGCCAAACTATGACAAAAAACATTTAGCCGTTACAATGTTTTGATACATACACGTTGAGATGTGCCCGCAGCGTGTCTCGCTCGCTCGTCACGGCTGCGAGCGCCTCCTCGTGCTGTCGGTCGCAGTAGTCGAGCTGGCTCCGCAGGTGCTGGATGAGGTGCTCCTTCTCCTTCAGCTCACATTGCAGCTCTTCACGGTGTTGGAGGTCTGAGGGATATTGTGATAGGAAATTGATCTAGTCAGCATTGTGAAATTTTTGTCAAGCGATAGAAAAGCGATACAAACACTTCTTCTTTTTCTTCTTATCGAATGAGAGTGGCCAACTCTGGTGTCGAGAGTTTATCAAGCCAATTTATGGAATTGATTAATAAAATTCATCTAGCTAAGAGCTGTACACCAAAAGATTACACTTAGACTAGATGTAGAAAAAATTGCTTATTCAATAAATTTGTTGCTGTCTGTTTCTGTTGATTCAATTGCTTTGATATTCACTCACCATCGCTAGAAATACCAGAATCAGAATCCTGTGGCACCTGTCCACATGTTTTCAAGTTGAAACTGGGAAAGAGAAAAATAATAGGTATAAATACAAACATGAGATATGATAACAAGGTAAGATGTAACATGCTTACATAGAAGAGAAAGATGCTTATTATATGTTGTATACAGAAGGTACTAATTCACCTGCTAATTCAATCTAGATTTAGAAACACATGGAGATTTTATCTTTTTGAGTTTGTTGTCTTTACAAAGATATAGATAACATTCAGCATATTTAGTGAGATGGGTCGACGACATTGTATGAGTTGCGGGTTCTTTATGGATGAGGTATGCACAAGATCGACGCAGCTGGCACATTCAAAGAGGGGCCTATGCCCAGCAGTGGGATAGAGAAGGCTGTGGATGATGATGATGAGGATATTTTATTGATAGAAAGAATTTCAAATTTTTTATTACCTTTCGTCTAAATCCACTTTAGTCTTCTGGCTCTCGCTGTACTTGTGCAGTGCCTTGGCCAGCTCGGTCACATTGATGTCCGGGTTGCTCTGCTCCGGGTCCAGCAGGCTCTTCAGGTAGCTGAACTCAGCCCTGGAATAAATAAATAAATGTTCAGGGACATTGCACACAGTGCCATCAAGCCCCACACTAAGCAAATGCTTGTGTTGTGTGTACTAGATAACAGATATAATACTAAAATACTTTTTTTTTAATAAACATGTACCCATCTTTGAACCACTTCAAGGAAGGAGCAGGAGCATAACTACATGCATGTATGACTAAAATTAATAGTATTTATTTTTAAAAGCTTTTCTTGTCTTTATTCCCTATGATAGTGCAATGTAAACACATATTTTCTTAAGTTTTATTTAGGTACTTAGTAGAGGTTTCAATGTAATACAAGTCACCTAAGGCAAAAGCGTTACTTTCAATAACAGTGACAAGAATGTGTGTCATAGAAATGATACATAAACTAAGAATAGATTTAAAATTAAAGTCAAGGACAAGACCTTGAACAGGCTCACAAAACAGAGATGGTATTGTTTTACAGGACATGTGTATATTTGAATACAGCCAGTAGATAAGATTTTTCAAAGCAAAAAAAAAATTTGGAATAAATTAAATTAGCAACTGCATTCCTATTCCTCTAAGATAAGGTTTTGAATAGTCTAAAAAGATATTACTCAGTACCTTCCATAATATGGAAATGGTTCCAACATTTTTCCACACAAAACTCAACAGAAAAATTCACCAACTTGTATTAAATTCAGATTAGATTAGAACTGACTGTCCTACATGGTGTATTACATCATAGTCAGAAGGAACTGTGACATCAATGTAAACAGTATCTATAAATACATCTCACATTTGTTTTGAATAAGACTATAAAAAGGTCATTAACTGTTGCTTGTTTAGTTATCTTGCTGTGGCATGTGGAATATCATTAGAAATATGTTTAAAATGTGTAGGTTAGTCTTTAGAGATTAGTTTTATTTTTATCTCTACTAATGTACAAGTACTTATTTCAGTTCCTAGATAAATCAGTCAATCAATCAATCCGTTCTTTATTGACAAAAATATACACAAGACACAAAAAGTCTCTGGCTTCTGAACTAGAAAATTATATGTGTCTCGGAAACCAGAAATAAAAGTGATGGTCATGTATAATATTTTAAGAGACTGTATATTATATATGAAACTTGAAACATATTTAACATGTTTTGGCAGATTTTGTTCTGTTACGCTTCAAATGACTGCTAGCAAGTAAAATGTCCCAACTGAATGAGGGGATAATATTTAATCTTCATAAATCACATCAACCTGTATTTATGTTTATTTGATCATTGATAGATGAGTAGTGTCAGTACTATATTCATGGAATTTTGTAGCTGTTTTGGTACTAGGTCAATATAATTTAGAATATGACCCAAATCATGAGGCCCACTAGTAGGTACCTAGAGTATTCATCAACAAATCAACACACAAATTACCCTTAATTTTAGATGAGGAATGCTATTAATAATTTACCAACCTGAAACTAGACCACATACCTAGGTTTAGGGTTTTAGCAGCATGCTGATATTTTTAAGGATTAAGTCAATAAAAATAAGTAAGTACATACCACAAATTATGATAACTTACTTGTTAGTTTTGACGAAAGGCGCAAATTTGTCCATCAGTGATTCTACGCGTACGGAGCCGGAGCTTTCCACGCCACAAAAGTCAAATATCTGTAGCGCCGTCACCAAATACTCTGAAAATATTCTATAATTAGTAACCATAACAAATAGAGCACCAACGCAAAGCGTAAGGAGTAACGTGCTAATAGGTGAAATTTACCGTCTGTAACAGAAGGATCTCTGTTAAAATTCATTGTCCTGTTTCGCCTGGGGTTTTTTAACCAAGCAAATGAATTATTATTCACCTTGGCGATGCGAATTTATATCACTTTGCATTACAAATTAAACCATTAGAAAATGTATTGTGCCGCCATGCACACACGCTGAGAATATTGTTTATTTTGTTTTACTAAGAGGTCAAATAGTCATAGGATACATCTAGTTAAGCAATTAATGAATAAATAGAGTTTATTAAGCTGAAAATAACACGGAAATACAAAAATTAATGAAAAAATCATCAACCGTCACTTTTTCGTATTAATAGGGCGGGAAACTAATAACTGATTATCGAACTCGATAGTCGCGGAGATACTATCGGTAACCAGTTTGTGTATACATATTTTACCGTAATATAAGGGAGCTTATCACAACGCACAGCTAACGAATTCAATGGTTTGCGAAACACCAGTCTCTTCAAATTATTGTAGATGGGTAGAGGTCAAAATAATCGACCGCAACTCACAGGACATCCGGTTAGTAACGTAACTCACATGCAATGAAACTGTTACTAACAGGAACATAAGGATGTATTCAGATTGAGGTCTATCAAAGAAATCGTATTTTTTATGTTATTTTTTTTGCATGCTACCTTTTACGGTTCCTGAGATACCGAACTCTAAACACATGAAAAAACCTTTAAAATGTTGTTACTTAAAACATGATTTGTTACGCGTGTTACTCATACAAGTCTTTACTCACACAAGTCGCCACTCACAGGAATCGAGTCCTGTGAGTAACTATTAACAGTGTGAATTTATCCTTAGTCTCGTAACGCTACGCACAGGAACGAAAAACATCCATTTTATAGCATCTAAATTGGTAAAAAAAAGACTTACCTTGGAAGTAGCTGTATCGTGTGTTGTATTCTCCGATAGGTACTTTAACTACTGTATAAATTTATCGGCTCTATCGCTTCAGATTTTCAGATAACTCACGCGTTAATCACAGGAAAAAATTGGAATATTTTTTCGGTGCGGAGACTCTTTTGACAATAACAAAATGATGCAACAAGATAGCGATGTGATTGTCACGTGGTATGCTAAACAAATGTTGCAAGAGTAGAATTAAAGTCCGATAGGGTAGAATTTCGTAACAAAAGTATCCAAAATGACCGTTACTCACATAGAGTTACTAACAGGAAAGATGATGGCGACAATAATATAAATAAAAATTTCTCTTGATTTTAATAGCAAATATCGCTTTTAATGCAAGAAAACATAAAATGGAAACATTGGTTTTCTCCCTAATTAAATAAATGAAGCGATAAATGTAATTTTATGAGATATTTTTAGTTTTAAAATTTGTGCCAGGGGTAGCCGACATATAAATTTTGTATGGAACTGAAAATTATAAGATCTTTTATCGGCTTTTTTCTTATATATTAGTTTGTTGAAATTACTAAAATGAGTTATTTCTAATAGATCTTTAATGTGAGAACCAGAAAAATTGTGTCAATATACATAATTAAATTCTTCTTATTTTATATAAATAAAAAATGTAGCCGACATACGTTTTTTTAAGGCATGTACGATTATTTTGACCTCTACCCAGATACCTATAAATAAAATCTTCCCAAGCGACGCGAATACAACGAAAGTAACTGTGAAATTGTACCTATATTTATGTAAAAAATACATGGCGCGACGTTTCATGGTTCACATAACTTTGATCGTAGATGACCAATATGACCATGATTAGAGTAATAATAATGGTTAAATCAATGTTTCACCATTATTTTTTAACATAATTTGAAACTATCGAATCGAAGGTTCTTTCCCTCACTATAACTTGAGGAAACGTCAAAATGTCATTGATCTTTATAAATGCTGCCATAGACAAAAAACCCGCTAAAAATAAAATCAAATGAAAATATTATAACAATAGATTCTTTATTTCAGTTATAAAAGATAAATTACATTCAAAAATTACATTCCTATGTTTCAGCCCTTTCATTGTTTTGTTTATTAAATAATGCCTTATAGCTAGCCAACATCATCATTATCGTTCTCTAATGGTGCACAATATTTCTGCCAATCCTTTGTGGATGCTTAGAGATGCCAGCCTTGTATCTATGACTGAGAAGTCACTCACTTCCATCTGTAATACAAAAGAAAAATGGGATAAACTTTTGAAATTAAATTACTTATATGTATGAAAATGAAATACCTAGTAAGTTATGGAGGTTTATTTAAAACTCCTTTTTACTGACGTAAACACAATAGTGTAAACGTAAGAAACAGGCAAGGATTTTTATCCTTCTCTTTCTGGAAAAGGTAAATTTAAAAAGTATAGGTACTACAAGTGACGCTGCCATATTTTCTACACATCTTGTTTTTTTTACATACCCCTTCAGGCGGATCCTTCTCCCGAGGCGGGAAGCGGCCGTACATGCGCTCGCAGATGGCACACAGCCCGCACCAGCTCCGATACTTCAGGGTGTTCTCATCAGACTGGCAACAATCAACCAATTAGTGTTTAAAACTTTTTGAGCACAAAGAGTTTCTATCATAGATAATATATACCAGGTTTCTATACTAAACATGTTGGAAAGGTAAGGTTACAGCAAAGACATGCTGGATTAATAATCTAAGTTGGGAGTGTTATTACAAATGGAATGAGTAAACGATATATACCTACCTACGGATCTGAATGAATTAATTTGGAGGCAGATAAGACCATAGATTAAAACACAGGCTATAATATTTATCCCGGATTAACTCGTATAGCGCTCGCGTTGTTAGATGAAAAGTAAATCACTTTCAGCGCCCAATACTATTTCTATACCAAAATTATAATGACTCGTCGCTCAGTAGTGGAATAATCAAACAATTAACACTGTCTCTTAAGACAATAAACTATTTACCACCCTGATCACTAGTACTTACCTACATACATGTAGGTAGACCACGACCACTCTGCCAATAGTGTCTCCACTGAGAAGAAGAAGATAAACTATGTAAAAATTGATATCCTTACCTCTTCTTCCGCCTGTCCATTATCATCCACCACCTTCCTCATCATGCTAGCATCGAGCTGAGCGAGCTTGATCTCATCAGGGATGGAGTCTTCCTCCTCATAGCTGTCCCACTCCATGATGCTGCGGAACTGCTCCGCCTTCTCTGCGTCCAGGATACCGCCCATCATCAGGATTAGGCCTTCTTCTATGTTCTGGAATTTAGTGGTTGTTATTAGATGAACAGAAGGAAAACGGAAAGTTTTAACTAAATAAACTGTCAAGCATCTTTGGAGTTACATGATTGATGGGTGGGATTATCAGATATTAATTGCAATGTTATAATTTAGACCTCATTGATTGGAAAATTTAATCATAACTTTTACTTCCAATCGCTGCTGATTTGGTAAAAATGGCGTAGCCTTCACGCTCAAACGTCTGTATAGAATACATACAAAAATAAATAGAGATTTGTATTACAATCACAAAGGCGGCTTTTAATATGCGGAATACAGACCGGAGATAGGCCTTCAAATTGAAGAAAAATTCATCTTGTTTGTTAAAAACTTAAGTAACATTATGGTTGAGCTACCTTAACAGGCATCCTATACCCTCGTTCCCTGAACTTCCTGAGCACAGTGAGGTAGAGCAGCTGCTTGGACTTCTTCAGCGTGACGAAGCGAGCTGCGTACTGCATCGGAGTTAGAGCTGAAACAAGATATATGTGGGGTACCTACTTCCATATGTATGAAATTATTGAATGTATGAAAATAATAAAATTATAAATAAAGTTAGTTATTTTAGGCCTTCCCGGCAAGAATTGAAAGCCTGCAGTAAGTATTGAATACAACTAAATAAAAAAAAACAGGGACCAATGTCCCGGTATTTTTGTTTTTCACACAGCGCTATCTAGCCCCACACTAAGCAAACGCTTGTGTCGTGAGTACTAGATAACGGATATAATACTTATATACTTTTCTTTTGTAAATAGGTACATACTGATTTTAAGCATTGTTGTAGCCTAAATAAAGTAAGCAAAAAAAAACAACGTGCTGTCAAGAGCATACTTGGTGTGCGGATAGCATGAGCTTGGCATGAATCTATGCGACCGACCCAATATATCCAGATCTTCTTAGGAGACTTGGTCTTACTTTCAAGTGCATTGGAGTCTATGGGCAGCGAGAAGTGTGCGTTCTGGCGGGAGAAGACCCTCGGTATGTGGAGCCAGTCACCCAGCGACATGGCCGGCACCTTCAGCGAGCGGAGGAAGCTCACCATCTCCTGCCCGAAGGCGCGGGCGGGCCGCGTGCGCAGCGCCTCCACTAGCACGTAGCGACGCTGCAAAAAAAAAACACTTTGAAACCAGAGTTGTTTCTGTCATACGACCTTATTTCTTTGTTTCATTTAAAATTGATCAGGAAATAGGGTTCAATCAATCATGATGTAAAAATAATCTCTTTCCGGTTGGAGAACTGCTTCTGCTGAGAATTTAATGTAACACGAGTTTATTCTACGTTTTTCACTAATTTTAGCCTATATGTTCGAAGGTCAGGTCTGTAAAGCATAGATCATTTGTAGGGTTGGGACTGTTGTGAGGCTCTCAGATAAAGATAGAATTCAGATCATAATTTGATGAAAATTACTCAGTCGGTCTGTTATGACAGGACGACTAACATATCAATTTGTTCAAATTTTAACGAAATATTTTTCAACCTAAACATCTGTAAACAAAGTCTAGATTCCCTTACCTTGGTATCAAACTCAGTCTCTATCGCCTCTTCATCCACCTCTCTATGCAAGTACTTGAGTATATCGTCATCTAGGAACGAGTCAGTTTTCTTGGCAACACTAGTAGGTTTGATGATGGGTAGGTTAAGAATGTCGTCGTCCAAAGATGGCGCTATGGAGCCGCGGGAGGAAGGGTTCTGGGAGTCCCCGCCTATACCCGCCACCTGGGGAAATTAAATAAACTAAGGTTTAGAGTGGTTTAGACTAATAAATAAGAAACGTAAAGAGAGTTATACCCCTGATTGCAGATATCCAAACAAAGAACTTGTTTTCGGAGAACTAACCACATAAGTTTTATATTATTGTACGTTTTAAGAAAAAAAAATGTATGAAAGCATTTTTATTTTCACATAAGTAACTCTAAAACTGGGATGGTAAAAGAGAGCGAGGAAGACCGGTGAGAAGCTACGAAATGCCCTAAACTAAACAAGCAACAGGGTCACACAATCCAATTTTTTTTAGAATAAGTTCTAAATGTTCAGTTCAGTTTCTATTGAACTACCGGCGCGTATGGTCACAGAAGTGCGATCTCGCTTTGAAAATGTCGACAAATTGTAATGTGATGTTAAAATGTGCCAGTTGCAACTTAGTTTTAAATGAATTGTTAACTTTCGTTCAAAACAAACACGAAGTGATGGACAATGAGAGTTTGGTGCGGATTTGTACTACGGCGTTCACCACGGATGACATCGAGGCAGCTAAGTCGTTATTATTTCAGTCTGTAGCTACTGGCATTCGTCAAATTAAACGTAAAAACAAGGAACGCAAAGAGCATAAGATTATTTTTGACATAATTGAAGTATTTAAAGCCACGGATCCAGAAAACATTCCAATTTTCGTTGCGCGGGATTTGAACAAACTACCACCCGTTACCTTCGATCACGTAGATTGTACGCGGCTTCTGAAGGATATTGTTACGTTACAAAATGAGTTAAAATACGTTAAATCGACCTGTGTAACGGTGGATCAGTTGTCTCAAGTAAAAACGGAAATTATAAATTCTGTTTTGGGCACCGGCAATCTCACAAATGGTACAAACAACGAAAATGGCCGTGTACACAACACTATAATAGATAATCCGAATAGGAATGTTAATTTTCGACGAGGTGCTTGCTTAGCGAATTTCAGCTTCGATAGCGGGCCTATGGGTCTGCAACATGTAGCTGCGGATAACTTGTCATCTTCTGCCATTAACAAAAGCAGCAACGAATCACTCAGGTCATGCGTCAGCACAGCGGCGAATATACCTACAGAGCCACTATCGCATACATTCGCGCGAGCAGAGCTCGCGCCGCGGAGCTTAGAGTGTAACATGACCGCCGCGCGCAGCGAGCGGATGGCGACTGGGGCTCCCGGAGGCGCGGGCGACGGCGCGGGCAGCGGTAGCTGTCAGACAATGGGCGAGCGGGTACCTACGGACAGCGGCGGTGCGTTTGCGATGACTAACTTAAATAGACGCTCGCCAGCTCGATCATTTGCAGATATTGTTCGAGAGAATGGGGAGTGGAAGCAGACAGAAAGAAGTAATGAATGGAAGGAAGTGCAAAGGAATAAATATAGAAATAGATTTATAGGCAGAAAAGGCGTGGGAGTTACTTCGGCGCATTGCAAATTTAAGGCTGCAGATGTGAGAGTTCCACTTTTTATTTACAATGTTGGCAAGGAAACAACTCCGGTAGACATCGTGGAATATATTAAGGAAAAAGCTCAAGTGAATGTCACGTTGGAAAAGGTGTCCATGAAATTTAATAAAAATTATGATGCCTACAAAGTCTACGTACCTCAGCATAAATTGGGGGTTTTCATGGACGACCAGTTTTGGCCCGCGGGGGTATCTTTTCGTCGTTTTGTGGACTTTGAACATAGATACAACAAATAAAAATTGGGACTGCTTCGTAGAATTAGAAAAAACTAATGGATCACTATTATTCTACTGCGAGCTTTTTTAGTTTTAACTGTTACGGACTGAAGAGTTCATTGGACGAGGTGAGAACGCTTTGCGAGCGAGCTTGCATTGTAGCACTACAGGAGACCTGGCTGTATCCTCACGACCTGCAACTGCTGGGTACTGTCGACGACGAGTTCGGTTTCACCGGCAAGTCCGCCATAGATACATCGGCGGGCGTGGTGCGCGGCCGACCGCACGGCGGCGTCGCATTGCTATGGCGGAAAACTGCATTCACTTCAGTACAAATAGTAGAATGTAAGAGTGCGCGACTCGCGGCAATAAAAGTGCAAGTGCGCGACCGGTCTTTCCTTGTGGTGTCAGTTCACATGCCGGTAAACAGTGCTCAAAATTTGCTAGAATTCATCGAGTGTCTCAGTGAAGTATGCGCAGTTATTGAAAGTTGTGATATATCAGCTGTCTATGTAATGGGGGATTTTAATGCAAGCCCTTCAGAGCTATTTGGTCTAGAATTAGCAAAATTTTGTGAAGAACAAGAGTGGAAATGTGCTGATATTGAGTTACTTGGCAGTTCCTCAGATACCTTTACGTTTATCAGCGGCGCCCACGGCACCACCAGCTGGCTAGATCACTGCATAGTAACGGAAGCTGCCTGGTCGTCGGTGATGGACGTAAAGGTACATAATAAAAATGTGTACATGTCTGACCATTTTCCTATTGAGTTGAAATGTAACATACTTTTGCTAAAACCAGAAATTACTTTGCAGAACAAAAATAGGAATAAAATTATTTGGGGGGAAAGAGGTTCCTCTGAAATTCAAAATTATCAGCAATTTTGTAACAATAATTTGAAAGAGATACATTTTCCTCAACAATTGTCAGAATGTTGTGATAATTACTGCATGAATCAAGACCATAGGCTGATAATAGATAATTTATATGGAACGGTTGTGAAAGTGCTGTGCGACGCCGCTGTAAATAGTTCAGAGCTAGGGGACTGTGTAGGGAAAAAGAGGCGCGTAGTGGGCTGGAATAAACATGTCCGAATAGTCCACCAGAGGGCGCGCCTTAAATACAGAATGTGGCTTTTGCATGGCAAGCCAACACGAGGACCCGCGTATAATGAAATGGTTGAGTCTAAGAGGGCATTTAAATCAAAATTAAAATGGTGTCAAAACAACGCGGAACAAATTAAAATGAATATTCTAGCATCTAATCATGATAAAAAAGATTTTAAAAGTTTTTGGAAACATACGAAAAAGTTAAATCCTAAAGTGCAAACTCCATTAAGTATAGATGTTTGGGACGCCTTGCGGTGTATAATGAAAGTCACAGGTAAAGTCACAACATTCTTTTATTCACTAGGTACACAACACAAAACGTCTCCATTATTATATAAGACTTAAAGACTTATATTAGCTTAGAAAGCTACGATAAACATTTCCGCGAGTGCGTTGGCGTGGCGCGGGAGCGGGGAGCTTCGGTGAAGGTCTCGGACCGACTCGTGTGCGTGTGCGACTGCCATGACCGCGTGTCCTGCGTGATATTGAAGCGCGGTGTTACCCCGCGCCCCCTTCCCGCTCATGTGCGTGGGTCTATAGATATGTTTTGAGGTGGCGCGACGTTCGCCACACCACCCCCCCACGGAGAAAGGTAAACCGAGCATTAACAAATAAAAACTTAAAAAACTTACAACCGAACTTACATTAACCGACCTTAAGGTATATACATAATTACAAAAACATTACACATCAACCGGAAGCTTAAAGCGGACGCGACGTCCGGATCGGGTGACGTATTTAGCTGGAGGGTCGGTAGGTAAGGGATTGGGTGATTGTGGTTGTGGTCTGGGTGCTGGTCCTGGCGAAAAAGTAGTGCTAGGAACTGGCAGTGCTGCGTTTGGCTGTACCGATCTGTCTGCAGTGGGTGCAGGAACAGACGTTGGCACCGTTTGACTCGATATTGGTTCCATTTGAGGAGCTATGTAAGCTGGCTTAGTTCTGTCGATGCTAACTTGAACGCTCCTACCAGGCATTTGAATAGTGAGTGTCTTGTCTGTGCGATTAAGAACTTTATAGGGCCCTGTATAAGGGGGTTGAAGTGCGCGGCGTACCGTGTCATCTCGTAAGAAGATGTGTGAAGCGTCGCTCAAATTTTTGAATACAAAAGTTTTGGGCTCCGTGTGTCGGGACGCCGGTGCTGGACGTACTTTGGCCATTGTGCTCTGTAGCCGGGCCATGAAGTCATCGCTTGTATGTTGTGGTGTGCCACTAGGTACCAGGAGCTCGCCCGGTAAGCGTAGTGGTTCACCGTATACAAGGTCTGCAGAGGAACAGCGTAGATCCTCTTTAAGTGCTGATCTGATGCCGAGAAGAACGAGCGGTAAGGCTTTGTGCCAGGATTGTGAATGACACATGATAGCGGCCTTGAGATGCCGGTGGAAGCGTTCCACCATACCGTTAGCCTGTGGGTGGTAGCTAGTTGTTCTCGCTCTTCTGGTAGCTCCTAGATCCATTAGTTTGTTGAATAACGTGGATTCGAATTGACGTCCTTGGTCAGTAGTGACGGTGGTGGGGACGCCAAAACGAGCAATCCAACCGTGAAGAAATTGGTCAGCAACTTCTTCGGCTGTTATATTTGTCATTGGCCAAGCCTCTGGCCATCTTGTAAAACGGTCAATTGCCGTAAGGCAGTAGGTGTAACCGTTGGAGGACGGAAGTGGTCCTATGATATCCAGATGGACGTGTTTGAATCGTCCAGATGGAGTAGGAAAATCAGCGAGCGGGGCTGATACATGTCGTGTGACTTTGCATTTCTGGCATGCGAGGCACTCGCGTGACCAGTTGCGACAGTCTTTTTTAATGCCGGGCCATACGTAGCGATCAGCCACAAGGCGCGTAGTTGCACGCACCCCAGGGTGACTCAAATTGTGAAGTCGATCAAAGGCTGCACGACGATGTTGCGGTGGCAAGTATGGCCGTGGTTTCCCGGTCGTGTCATCGCAAAGAATGGTGATATCGGACCCGGGAACTAATGTAGGCACTAGTTTTAAAGAGGAGTTGTTGCGAATGTTTTCGAGGTCATCGTCCTCTGCTTGTGCTCGAGCGAGCGAAGCGAAATCGTCACCGAGTGAAATTTGTTCAACTCGTGACATGGTGTCGGCGACAACATTGTCAACACCTTTAACATGCTTGACATCCGTCGTGAATTGACTGATGAAGCTAAGTTGGTTCAGTTGTATTGGTGGGAGCTTCTCTCGTTTTTGGCTGAAAGCATATATGAGAGGCTTGTGGTCGGTGTAGATTGTCGCGTGTTGTGCCTCAAGAATATGTCGGAAGTGCTGTACACTTTCGTATACTCCAAGGAGTTCGCGATAGTAGGCGGGCCATTGGCTTTGTTTATCTGTTAGTTTCTTGCTGAAAAATGCCAATGGCTGCCAATGATTAGACACCTTTTGTTGTAGGCAAGCTCCCACGTAAGTTGATGACGCGTCTGTAAACAGACCTAATGGCGCGTCACTGTTTGGGTGAGCAAGCAGAGTAACGCTCACCAGGGCGTCTTTACACCTTTGGAATGCCAATTCAAGTTCTGGCGTCCAGGGCACTGGTTTAGCACCTTTGAGTTTGGATGAGGCTAAGACGTTGATGAGTGGCGCTTGTGTTTCTGCTGCTTTTGGGAGGAACCGGCGATAAAAGTTAATCATGCCGAGGAAGCGGCGAAGACCTTGCACTGTTTTAGGTAAGGGATAGCTCCGCAACGCTTCAATCCTCTCTGTTGGAGGGCGAGTTCCATCTTTGTTGATGGAGTACCCTAAGAATGTTACTTCTTCGGCACCGAAAACGCACTTGGATGCGTTCACTACGACGCCGTAGTCTGCCAGGCGTTGGAATAAGGTGCGTAGATGTTCCTTGTGCTCCTGGTGTGACCGTGAGAATACAATTATGTCGTCAATGTACGTATAGCAGAAGTCGAGTCCCCTCACGACTTCATCCATGAACCGTTGAAAAGTTTGTCCAGCATTTCGTAAGCCGAAAGTCATGAACGGAAACTCGAATAGCCCGAACGGTGTGGTGATGGCAGTCTTGCAAATGTCTGGTTGGTGTACTGGCACCTGCTGGAATGCTTTGACCAGGTCAATGGTGCTGAATATTGTTGAACCAGAGATGTTGTGCGTAAAATCGGCGATGTGCCTGACGGGATACCGGTCTGGAACAGTACGAGCGTTCAGAGCGCGGTAGTCTCCACAAGGTCGCCATCCTTCCTGACCCTTTTTAGCCATGTGCAGCGGTGATGCCCAAGGACTGTCAGATGGTCGAGCTGTTCCACATGTGACCATGTCTTCAAATTCCTTTTTAGCTGCAGCTAGTTTCTGAGGGGCCAGGCGACGTGGGCGGGAGGAAACTGGAGGTCCATCGGTCGTGATGATGTGATGTACCGTATTGTGTTTCACTTGTCGTGGTAGACCTGGAGGTCGCGTGAGGTCAGGAAACTCCAATAGAAGATTCGAGTAAAGTGAGGTCGATTGAGCAGACACGGATCTTACACTGACTTGGCTCACATTTGCAATCGATGCCTGGGTAGATAGCTTGGTGTTTCCATCGATAATTCTCTTGTTTCGAAGGTCAGGTAGTAAGTTGTAATGACTTAAGAAATCCGCACCTATTATTGGCGTATCTACGTCAGCGATGATAAAATTCCAGTGAAAATCTCGACGCAGGCCTAAATTCAGGTGTAACGAGATAGTCCCGTATGTCTTTATTGAGCTGCCGTTAGCCGCAGCTAGTTGATAGCCGGTTGCTTGTATCGCGCGACCCTTGCATAATTTTCTTGGGTAGCAACAGATGTCGCTGCCGGTATCGATGAGAAATTTGTAACACGTCGTTTTATCGACAGCGAATAACCGGCGGCTTGTTATATCTGAATGATCAGTCGCCGCAACTACTGATCGTGCAGTGAGTTTTTCCGACTTCCACGAGCACGGTTTCGTGCATTTACGTGCCTCATGTCCGTAGGTACAATGAAACCAGCACAGGTGCGAAGCTGAACTTGACCTCTCTGACCTTGCTGATCTCGCGCTGAGGGCATCTACGCAATTTGTAAGTACCTCGACTAGGCGAGCAAGTTGAGTTAACTTATTATTCTGTTCCGCCGTCATGTTGAGTTGCGGAAAGGGAGAAGTCGAAAGAGATAAGGATAATAGGTAGGTATGTCAGTAAGTATATAGATATATATACGTCACATGAACCGAAAGTAACAACCGCTTTCAGTACCGAAATAATAAATAACAAATTATAATCAGTACTAAAAAATAACGGTTGTACTTAATATCTATAATTATTTACATTATTACAAAACAAATACAAGAGAAAATAAAATCAATTTAAACATATAAAAAATATTATAATAAATGTTAACCGGTAAGTACATAAAATAAGTTAACCAGCAGTGAGTGTGTTAACCAAAAAAAAAATAGGTACAATAATCGGACGGCGGGCGGTGCGTAATGGGTTAAAATAGGTAGGTATATAATATCCGTCCGCCGTGAACGTGTCTATAAATACATGATTCGCTCACGTAAATGGGTGCCTAGGTAAGTTGAGAGTATCACAAATTCTTAACGTAATCTATACATAAGCACAAAGAAATTTTATAAGTACGTAGATACAATATAAATAATTAGAACTAAGGTAACTACGAAAATTCACTTCACTTGTTTCGAGTTCTAATGTTTTAGGTAGGTATGCACTGTAACTATTATGTTGACGATATTTTGATTGAGTAGGTATTTAGCTAATACTAAAGTTCGCTCACCAAATGTCTGTAGGTACCTATACTCTTGTGCTGGCACGAAGGGAGTGACGGAGGTGTTTCCATCTCCTGGCTCTGCTACTTAGATGTAGGTACGGTTGAAGCGGGTTCGGCGAGGATGCTCGCAGATCTCGTCGTTTCGTATACTCCTTGAACTGAGCGTGGTTGATTCGCTACCGCATAGCAACAGGGTGAAACCACATGGATTTGTGCTTGCTAGGCGCGGGCGACGTTGCTACCGAGCAACATGGTGTCACGGTAATATTATCGTGATGGAGTGGTGGCCACGTAGCTCGTAGGTAGGTAGTGGCTGAGCGCGGTTTGTGAGGCCACGGGTGAGGCGGCGCGCTTTGTACGTTGCGTTGCGTGTTTTTCGTGGCGGCGCGCTTTGATTGATGTTTGCCGCGCTATGCCCACTTGTAGACGCGACGCGTTGTTTGCATTGCAGCGTTATGACGCCTATGTTATCGGCGGTTTGACGCAGTATGAGTTACTAAGTGCGCCGATGTTTATTGCGATTTTAAGCACTGTGTTGTCGTAGGTAACTGAAGCACTTGATAAGTAACATAGTCTCGCACTGAACACGGAAAGTTTTTGCACCGGGGTCACCATTTTGGGACGCCTTGCGGTGTATAATGAAAGTCACAGGTAAAGTCACAACATTCTTTTATTCACTAGGTACACAACACAAAACGTCTCCATTATTATATAAGACTTAAAGACTTATATTAGCTTAGAAAGCTACGATAAACATTTCCGCGAGTGCGTTGGCGTGGCGCGGGAGCGGGGAGCTTCGGTGAAGGTCTCGGACCGACTCGTGTGCGTGTGCGACTGCCATGACCGCGTGTCCTGCGTGATATTGAAGCGCGGTGTTACCCCGCGCCCCCTTCCCGCTCATGTGCGTGGGTCTATAGATATGTTTTGAGGTGGCGCGACGTTCGCCACAGATGGTTTAACAGATTCCGGGGATATAGCTAATAGATTCAAATCCGTGTTTCAAATTGATCCCATGCCTCTATCAGCCCCGCCGCCGGTGCTCGGTACTAATACTCGTCCGATGCCTGATGTTCCGTTCCCGCGATTTACTGCGAAGGAGGTGGCGTCTGTGATTCGTCGCATGACGCGAGGCAAGTCGCCGGGACACGACAGTATTAGTATTGAGCATCTGCAGCATGCTGGCCCCCACTTACCTCGTGTTCTTGCCATGTTTTACACATTCTGTGTCCGACACTCGTACCTTCCACATGACTGTCTAAAAACGGTGGTTATACCGGTAATCAAGAATAAGACTGGCGACCCGTCTGACAAGACGAACTATAGGCCCATCTCCTTAGCCACCACCATAGCCAAGGTGCTGGACAGTCTGCTTGATGGCATACTTAGCAAGCACCTGCAGCTGCACGATGCCCAGTTCGGTTTCCGAGCTGGGTTATCGACAGAATCTGCGATCTTGTGCCTCAAGCATACTGTCCGGTACTACACAGATCGGAAAACACCGGTTTATGCGTGTTTTCTTGATCTTTCTAGAGCATTCGAGTTGGTCAGCTATAAGGTGCTCTGGAGCAAGATGAGGACGCAGACCAGTCTCCCTGAGGAAGTCATTCGAATTCTTGATTATTGGTACAACAACCAAACCAACTTTGTAAGATGGGCGGGCGAGTTCTCCGATGCGTATGGGTTGAATTGTGGAGTAAGGCAGGGGGGGTTGTCCTCGCCACGCCTTTTCAACCTGTACGTGAACGGGCTTATAGAGGAGCTGAGCGCTGCCAATGTCGGATGTTCTATTGACGGTACCTTTGTTAATAACATCAGTTATGCCGACGATATGGCGCTGCTGGCGCCCTCTGTGAGCGCGCTCAGGAAACTCCTCAACATCTGTGAGGTTTATGCCGGGACACATGGTCTCAGGTACAACACTAAAAAGAGCGAACTCCTCGTGTTTCAGTCGCGCGGTTTTAAGATTTCCAACGTTCCGCCATTAACACTAAACGGAGTTCCACTGGCGAGAGTTTCGCGTTTCAAGTACCTGGGACACTGGGTCACGGAGAACCTCTCTGATGTTGAGGATATCGAGAGAGAACGTAGGGCGTTGTCTGTCAGGGGCAATATGTTGGCTCGTAGATTTGCACGATGTACGGCAGAAGTAAAGCTAACATTATTCAGAGCATTTTGTCAGTCCTTCTATACGTGCAGTCTGTGGGCCACATATACACTCAAGGCAATCAACGCGCTACGAGTGCAATACAACAACGCGTTCAGGATGCTGTTGGGGCTGCCGTGGCGCTGCAGTGCGTCGGGGATGTTTGCGGATGCAAGGGTAGATGGTTTCCACGCCGTACTCCGCAAACGGGCCACCTCGATGCTCAGCCGCGTCCGGGGCAGCACTAACAGCATCCTGCGGGTTGTAGCTGCACGACTCGACTGCCCCATCATCAATCACGCCGCACAGCTACACATGTTTTACGACCCTTTCAAAAAGAAAATATTAGTGGGTAACAAAGTATTTTAGAGTTTGACATTTTTATATTTTTACTGTAATCTTTGACATTTTAATTTAATTTTTATTAGTAGACATTTAATTTTAATAACTCGGTTTGATTATTGTTTGACATGCCTGCTATGTAATAATTTTAATTTAATTTTATCTTTAATGTGTATGGACTCAAAGTCTGAAATAAATGACATTTATTTATTTTTATTTATTTTAAAATGTAAATGTGAATAAAATGTAAATAATAATGCTAACATTCTGACATTCAACATACGAGTACACTAGAATTTATTCTGACACATCAAGTTTATAATTATTAATCTTCTTTGTGTTTGACTTGGAATAATTATTGTACCTAACATATGAAATTTGCATTTATTATTATTATTGTATCAAAACGGTGACATGTAGTATTTAAGTGATTAACTTTTTATAGTAATCAATTGAAACTTGTAGCTTTAAAAATTGTGCATGTATAACTTCAAAGGGAAATAAAGGCTATTTTTATTTATTTTAACTCTAAAACTACAAAAACATTGCTTTGTTTAACACATAATTAATATCTTAATCTTTACTAGTTTATTAAATGAACCATACACACCAAACACCAGCTAACATGAAATCACGCACTGGTCACTCTACCTACGCCAATAAAGTGTATAGAGCATGCAGCGACCACACAGACAGCATGTAAGTCGTGTACTGCACTACCTGTGTCTCAGGGTCCTGCTGCGCCTGCGCCGCGAGTCCGGCGGAGGTGAGTCTGTCACTCCCCCCGCGCCCCTTGCGTCGCCGCTTGCCTCGCCTCTTCATGTCGCCGTTACCTGGATTATATTCCGAGATATTGAAAATGAGTTTTATAAATAGCAGCCAAAGTAATTCCATCTTCTTCGCTCAAATGAAGAAGCTATAAGTATTGTGCGAAAAAGATGGATTGATATTGGCCACCATTTGCGCAAGTGAACTTCATTAAATCCGTTTCGAATTATTTTACTTTGGAACCACAACTTTGTCATTTACTCCGCTAGTTAACTATTTATTGTGATATACGTTTCCGGGAAAATAACAGAATCTATTTCAGGCAATCTTAAGTGTACTGAAATCTATACGGTAGATTTGATATTGAAAATCACGCTATCTACGATCTACGTGTGCTTACCTACCAACATAAACGTGAGCAGCTCAATAAAAAATACCTACCTTCTTCTCCCATATCCTGCAAGGTGTCATCATTTTCATCGTTAACCTCCTTGCCGTTCTTAGATCGTTGTGACGCTGGAGTTTCTCCCTTCGGCTTGGCTTTAACCACGGGCTTGCCCAGGTTCAGAGCTTTTAGCTGATTCTGAAATAACGTAACAACATGTGTTAAATAGGGGGCGAAAGTTTTAAAACCGCCCTAGGGATCTCTCACATGATTATAAACTCCTAATCTGTTAAATTACTTTAAGGAACTTTGCTTCTTATCAAGTCAAGATGAACGCGTTGTCCAGTTCAGAACTTAATATAAATAAGTTAGTAGATAGTTGGTAGTAGTCGTAATTTGAGCTGCGAAAATAAATTCCTATCTGTCTTTTTTGCTTTAAAAAAAATGTGATCAATCGAAAATATTATTCATACCTCAAGCTTTTTAAAAAACGCTTCACTATCATAAATCAACGGTCTATCCTTCTTCAGCTTTCTAGAAAGTTTTACACTGGGCAACTTCATCCGTTTCCTCTGCCCAGTGCTGCCCCAAGCGGTCATCGATAGAACTATATTGGACGCCTCTCGCTTGCGACTTTTAGGCGCGTAACTTATAACAATTTTCGTCAAATGCAAGGAATTACAATCACAAGGTTCTGGCGGTAGTATCGGAGGTAATTTCAAAGGCCTTCGCTTGATACGACGAGGTTGTATCGTGGTCAAATTATCACCAGTTACGAAGAAACTTTTTTCTCTTAACTTCTTTTCCTTTTTGACCGGTAGTAGTCTAGTTTTGGATATGAGGAATGGCAACATGTTAGCTCGGTCTCTAAGTCAGGAACAAACTAATTATTAATGATACTCACATGTACGTCATAAGGTATTGATTAATTTTCATATCAAAAGGAAAACATTAGCGGTGTTAGTAGGTACCTATGTACCTATGGTTGCAAAAGCAATTCTCTAATTTATTTACCGAGTTTAAGCCTATTGTCAGTTAAATTACTAGCTAAGCATATCAAAATATAAAAGACGTTTAAAAAGTTGTCAGCGCGAGCTCAGGCTTGTTATATAGGTATTCATAATATTTTATTTTATTTTCTAGTAGATAGGTACGTTGATTTATGTACTAAATAAGTCAATAATTTGTCGAGTCCGATTATCAGTTTTTGCAAATCACTAGGCATTCACAGAAGAGAACGTATAATATACCCAAATATTACGATATATGGCGAGAATCACACACAATATTGCTTTTATATCTAAGTAGGTATACTAAGTCCACTGATAGTTACGGTCTAGTAAAGCTAGAAGAGTTCGGAAATTCACCACGCATGGCATTTGATAAAGGGCCGACACGTCTGAAACTAATCAAGGAAGATAATATATGCTTAGTCGAAGGTTGATAGGGTCCATAAATAACTCTGAAGGTTGTAGTATATATGAGATTTTATATACCTACTTGGATAAAGGTAAAAGTAAATTCTATCTACATTAAACTATGATAATTGCATTGCAAACAGTACAGGCAAGCTCCACCTTGGGTCACAGTGTTCCTTTGCCCGGGTATCGCTTCAAGTGACTGGTCAATTGTGTAGGTACCTAAATTGTAAAACTGAACTTAATGTTGAAAGGAGATGAGTTTTCTATCAAAGTCATGTTTTATATGTATAGATTTTGATATTATAACGGTAGTTCTTCGTTGCTACTTTTTGTAGGTAGTTTAGATTGTTAAAATTCCATATGAGACTATTCAAATTTTTACTGAGGTTTAGACCTGCTTATTGGACGTTTCGCATCGTTGGATTTTTTGGTACTTCATCAGATCAGAGTTTACCAATTTTAAAAACAACTTCCTGGCAGTGAAGCATATTTACCTTCTTAGCTCTGACAGTGGCAGGTTCCCTCGGAGTCCTGGCAGCCAGCACCAGCGGAGACGCCAGCGGCGGCAGCTGCTCGCACTGCTGACCTGGAAGTAATACGTTGATAACAAATTATTTCATTCAATTAAGTACATAGAAACTACAAATTAACTAATTGAATTAGACGTAACTTTGGAAAAGTATCTGGTGCTTTGGAACAACACTACCTAGTTAGATATTTTTTAAGTTTATTTTTTAAGGGAGTGTTCTAAAGAGCTTTTTAATTTAATTCCGGCAAATCATTTTCATCACCGGACTGCTCGGCACCGTGAAAGAGCTCATCCTCACATCTTGCAAAATTGGAGCTCCCACACAGTCCGTTTCATGCGCTCGTTTCTTCCGCGAACTTGCAAGATGTGGAACGATCTACCCCCTGAGGTCTTTCCACGGAGCTACAATATGGGGAGATTTAAAAAGGGTATTCACAAACACCTCTCTAAGCTGGCAAAGTCCTGCAGCACCTCTGGAGTTGCAAGTGTCCATAGGCGACGATGATTGCTTACCATCAGGCAGATCGTCTGCCTTTTTGCCACTTTTTTTTATAAAAAAAAAAAAAAAAAAAGTTTTCATAAAATAATAGTGTTCACTGAGTCGCAGGCGTTTCAAACTACGGTAGTTTAGTACTTACTGTTTGTAGAATAAGTATAGAGACTATTTTCTCAGTTATAGCAGTACCTAAATAGCTGTACCTAAATAGCTGTACCTAAATAGCTGTACCTAAATAGCTGTACCTAAATGCAGCTTTTCGAAGATTGGACCTATGCTTAGTATTAAGTGTTTTGTTTAGATACCGGTTGTTAATGTTCTACTGACCCCGCAGTAGTCTCGCATGCGCCGCCTCGGAGAGATTGAGCGAAGGGAGCGTGGAGCGGTCGTTGGTGGGACTCGTGTTGGGACCTGCTGTCATGTCCGAGGTGCTGTACCCGTGGTAGTAGATCGTTTCCTGGGGGGAGAGAGAAATAAGTTTGTTAATTAACTCCGATATTAATAGAAACATTGCTTTAGAACACTTACACTGAACCGGATAAGTAATCTGTTTGGGAGCTACGCCCCTCCAGATGTTTTTTTATGTTTTTTTTAATCGGACCGATTATAACCATCTTACTTAATAGGTAGATACTAATATAATAAAGGTAAACGTTTGTATATGCGTGTGACCTCTGTATTTGTTATCTCTATCACGCTCACACGGCTGAAACGATTTGAATGAAACTTGGTATAGAGGTAGATCGTGGATTAAAAAATGCAATTTTGTATCGGGGTCAGCGTTTGGTAGTTTGTTTGACAATACTAGTACACAGCGAAGCGCCCGCAGCTCAGCTTGCGGAGGCAATCGCATGCGATTACCAATGTTAAGCAAAGGTCGACGCGGTCAGTCTTTGGATGGGTGACCGAAAGTGGCATTCCATTTTGGGCGCTTCCGTGGGTCGGATGACACGTTAAATTGTAGGTACCGGCTGTTTGTCTAGTACGGCGGTCGTTAAGCCATGGCCCTTAGGGCGGCTTGATGAACTCTCGACACCAGAATTGGGCAGTCTCATACAATAAGAAGAAGAAGAAGAAGTACACAGCACCTGACTGTGGCTCCGGCGCAGGTCGAGCACGATGGTGGTCTTGTGGTGCGGCTGGTCGGGAGTAAGGCAACGCCGGGAGCCGCGCGACTTGCCGCTCGCGAGCGTCGGCGCGGGGGTCAGCGGCCGGGAGTCGGTCTCTGCGTATCTGAACAAAAAACGATAGATTTTAAACGACTTCAAAAAAGGAAGATTTCAAAAAAAAAAGTTATTTGTTGGGGAGTGTTTCCGAAATGGTCCCATTTTTTTTTCATTCGGTTTTTAAGTCTGCACATATTTTCTGGTTTCAATATTGACCCCAAAACGCTTGCTTGTCCTGGCAGACACAACAATTTTAATTAAACTCCTTCAGGCTCAGACAGCAAAACTGGTTTGGACCAAGCTTTACAATGGAGTTTTGCAAAGTAGGTAGGTACCTTGGAGGTTAGACTTTTGTTTGTATTAAAAATATACATTCTTTAGGTAAGTAACTATATTTTACGTGGGCGTATCAATCATAAGAAGTAAGTACCTACATTAATATAAAGTACCTATACCTTCTAAACATATCTTCCGTGACAATATCATGTGGCGTCCGAATCTTCTCTTTGTCGCCGCCATCTTGGATTTTCGACAGATCTTCCAAGTAGTGGCCCTTGCCATCCAGCAACTGGAAATTAACACGCACCTAATTAGGGAAGTAGATACCTAATATAAAAGGTCCATTACGAAGGATTGATAGAAGCTTAGTCAAATATTTAAATTAAATATATAAACTGTTACGAGTGCGGGTGCGGCGGACACCTCGCAACGTTGGATATAGACTAGTTTTTATCACGACAATGACTTCTGTTTTCTTAAGCAACAGAGAGAAGAACTATCCTGCTTTTTAATATGTAGCCAGAATAGGTTTTTTTTGTTAAAATGAGATAAGCAACTTTTTGCACACCGAAAGGTAGACTTGTGGAGAACTATTTACTAATATATTTATATTTTATACCATCTGTCTGTACCCATAAGTGCAATAAATGATTTCGATTTTTTCAAAAACGCTGGCAATAACTATAAGTTGCATAATATTAGACACTTGCCCAGTTATCCTTAGCCCGTTTGACAAACTCCTTGGCCTCTGTGTCGGCGGGGTGGTTGCAGAGCACCGAGCAAGCGTTCGAGAACGGGTTGTAGAGGCCCGCGTACGGTCGCAGCATGAACGGGGCGGGGGACACCTCGCAACGGAGCTGGACTGTGCTCTGGAAACATGCACGAAAAGTAAAGAGAATCTATTGTAATACAGACTAGGACTTACCTACCAACTTACTTAACTTGTTACCAATAAATGATTTGTATTTGTGTTACCAATACCTACCACCACAGAAATCTAAAACAGTATTTAGATTTCTGTGCCTCCCACGTATTTACACACACAGACTAGAGCTGGGATGCTTGCATCCAGAATATGCTGAGTTGGGGCCGGGTTGCGACATGCAAACGTTTTATAAGTAGAATTATGCAATTAAGTAGGTGAATTACATCAAAAAAATACTTATAAAGAAAGAAACATTTCGTAGACAGCAAATCTAGATTGGTGTTATTTAGGAATAGGCAGGTAGGTAGGTAGGTATACCTACCACTTACCTGAGTACCTATCATAGGAAAGACAGCAACACTTTAAAACTCTCTATGAATCTATCAAATCTAGGTATAGGTAATAGCCTTCTTCTAGGCAAGCGTGCTACAACTTACGTACCTTATCATCAGGCGTTTAAAAAATAAGTAATTTGTCTATACCGTACCCAATAGACAAAATACGCTAACATTTCATTTATCTAGTCAGTTCTAGTAACATCTAAACAGATAAGAAGTTAACTATTCTAGTTAGATCGTTAACAGGGTAGTAACGACGCGGCAGTGCAATCTTTAGCTACCTAAGTACATAGGTATAATAAAGCTGAAAAGGGTCGAAAGTATTTAAAAACCAAATGTTTGGAGATGCTTCGAATTAATAGCAGAACACGTTCCAACAATTTTTAGAAATTGTGTCTGTTTTTCTGTCTCTGTTTATTTAAACGCTCATCAAGCAAAAATTTTTGGTATGTAGGTAGGAGTTCTTAGGATTGTCATAGGAAGTGATCCTTGCCACGGCGCGTATTGTCCGGGCGGAGGAGGTGTTTGTCCGGCGGTATTGTTGTTCTACCACCGGTAGAGGCTACAAAGATAGGAACTATCGGCTACTTTTTTATTCTGAAATAATGCGAGCGAAGGCGCGGGCGTCTACTAGTGGTTAAATATACCTACGAGTCAAAAACCTCCTTTGAAGGAAGTGTTATAAGCCATGTTTATTTCTTTTTAACAATGGACAAAAGACAAGCAAGCGGTGTGTTTTGGCAGTCTCGTTGGAGAACCTATTTCATTCCAATAGATACAAATTATTCCACCTTAGATAACAGTGTTGCGTCAGGAGACCTCAAAGTGTAAACGAAACATATTGTAGCATTATTTTTGTTTGTGTAAAGAAAGCACGAGTCTCAGTACTTACCTACATCTACTTAAGAGTTTTTCTTAAACTTGACTAGTTGTATGCCAGCGTTACTGTTTTTCTATCCTTATTTTCCAAGCTAGGTTGCCTGGAAGAGATCACTCCAAGTGATAAAGCCGCCCTCTGTCCCAATCCTATGTTCCAAATTTCCTTTTACTTGTGTTCTTTTGTTATTGATGTTAAGTATAAAACAGTTGAAAAACATCATGCAAAAGAAAATACTTATGGCATGTGTGCTACCGTGGACTGCCTAGATCTGACTGTTCAAGTCAAACTATGTCATATGGCTTACAATAACTTAAGGCACTAGAGGTCACCACTTCTCATAGCTATATGATTGTTTATTAGTTAAATACCTACTACCTAAGTACAATTCATGTAGGAATGTATGGATGGACCATGGCAAGCAACTATGTATCCTTAGGAACTAAGAATAAATAAATATAGGTACTTAGTAAAGAAACGGAGTCTTACAATATATAAATAATGTATTGTACATACCTCAACATATTGTGGCCTGGCCGCTGGTTTCTGAGATGCACTGGCCAAGAGACCTGTATTGCTTGTCAAACCCATTGTGAAGTTAGCATAAGCAAAGATTCCTCACACCTTATGGTAATTTACTTTAGTTCCTTGGCACCTTCTAACAATTTTGTAAGTGATTGCGTAAAGTATGGAGAAAATAAATATAGGTAGTACGTGTGTTTGTTTCTAGCGATTTGGTCAATCTTCAGTTTGTCCAAACTTATCGTTTTGTAACTTTGTATGTCTAAGGATATTTTAAATGTTCCCTGTAAGTACAAAAAGTAAAAGTACAGTATAATACAGTCTGTCTACAGCTCTACGAGTCGCTCACTAGATATCGATCCAAGTATCCCCTAACGACGCGTAAACATATAGTAAAACCACTGTAAAACATACAAGAAACCCAATTTAAAACAACGCTAAATAAACTTCGGTAAATTGCTTCCGAGAATAATAAACAGAATAATAATATGACATTAATGCCAGAAGTGATTAATTCGCAGGTTTGCAGAAGGCAAGTTTTTATGCAAATTAAAGTTCATAATGTAGGGCGCACTTTCTATAACATCTCACAGTTGAATCGAAACGTGCCTTCAAAGTAAACATTGCAGTAATTCTACTGGCTCTAATGTGTATTAACTTAGTAATAACACCCAGGTACCTAGCTATAAGTACTACCTACAGCGCAGGCGTGTTGGAGGCATTAACTCAGCAGTAAACATTTTAACTGGCGATTGTTCGCCATTTACAACACCCGAGATAGCTCCCCGCTACTTTGATGTTAATAATATAGTTTTATGAACATGCGAATAAAAATACAACTTGATTTTTCCACATATATTATTCAAAAAATTTACACAAAAGCACTAAGACATCCATTTAACCTTATTGTCTAAATAAATGTAGTTATTAAATCGACACTCAACCTCTTAATCAAGAATATAATTTGTCTCTAAAAATAATACGAATTTTCTGTATTTCAGAAAATATCCGAAACTATGGCGTTACTTATGAACAGAAGCCTACCAAGCGATACCAGACTGGGATACTCTACTCGAATAAATCTATGTGTCATAAACAATACTCACAGGAGCCTAATATCTCAATATTTAGGTATATTACAGTGACGGTGCATTACTTACTGAATGTGTACATTGGGCGATACAATACAATACTCTTACATTTACAATAAATTATTCTTTTTAATATTACACAGATATCAGAATTGAACTAATTCAGTTCATTTCTAAAATTGATTCTCTTATAAATACGCTAAGTATATTTAAGTTCGTTATTAAAACGTCTATGAAATATGTAAATTATGGTAAATCACATTTATATGGCGCAAGGTGCTAGATAATTCTCTTTCTTACAATAAAAATAATGCACTGTATTGCAAAAGTATCAAGGATGTTCGAAAAAAAAAACATCGCTATAGTAAAATCTTCACCAATAGAATAACAGAAGTAATAAAATTATGTTATCCTATTGGTGGAGAGTTGTTTTGTTACCTTTTATTGTTACCGTTAAGTTTTAATTCCTTCAATTAAATTGCAAATTCAATATCATGTTCCATACAAATGTGACTTTACTTCTCATTTATCTTTAAAGGTACTCTTTTATTGTGCTTTGACTAAAATCTTATCAATACAATCTTGCTCACATATTATACTCTAGTTCATTTTACAATAAGAATCTCTTAAATCTCAAAAATAAATAGGTACATTTGTGACATTCTCTGTTATGGTCGCATACATAAATGCATAAGAAAAATGACGGAAAATGTGTAAAAAAATGTAAAAAATAATAATAATCACCACATAGAAATCAGTGTAATTGGTAGAAATAAATAAGTATATGAAAAGTTAGATAATATATATAAAATACATTAAAATATGAATAGAAACAAGGTGCCTATACAGGCTTTGTACAACTCATAATTAACAATTACAAGAAAATTGGAGAGGTAAAATAAAAGCCATAAATTAAATATCTAACAAAATTGTGAAAAGACGTCACAGGACAGTAAACAAAGAGCAAGCAAGGAGCTTGCATTTCGCGTACATTCCCAATGTTAGAAACCGTTACGAAAATAACAGATACGCTTTATGCGCGATTTAACGGGCCGCGTAAAACTTTCGTGTCACATTATCAACCTTCGCGAATCGCACTCAATGCATAAAGTATTTTCGCTCATCACATTAAACTCGTAACTGCCACCGACTGTATTATTAGCGACCATAACAGCGAACGTATCACATAAAGCTACGTACACAACTGTACAACATTGCATTCAATCACACGCACAGAATACTTCTCAATACGAGTCATTACCGTCTCGTATCGTCCGCGGTCCGAACCTCTCATTATAGTCATTATTAGTAAGTAAATTATTGCGTTCAATATCAATAAAAAGGCAACATATCAATTAGATACGTCTTCTCACGGCGAAACATTGATTTGATATGTGAGTGGTAATTAACTTCACAAATGAACATTACGCTGTCAAAGATAATGCAACACTCGACTCGAGGGCTCGCGGCATTACAAAAATACTACTTTCAATCGCGAGAGCCTTTCCGATACGAACAGAAGTACAGTTGTAAAAGGCAAGTCGATAGAAAGGCGATTCCTACTCTGTCCTATGCTTAAAATTACATAATTCTATTCATATAAATTATTATGTCATGAACATAAAAAGGAAACGTATGCAATATACATTGAACATGATTGCAGTAGTGGGCACCACACAGCACCTCGCTATGTGTGTGTGTGTCGCTCGGCCGCACACACTCTCCAACATCACAATAGTCAACATCACAATAGTCATTAACTGCGTGCACTATATTTATCGTTTTATGAGTATACTGCGCGCAGTTGGTCCAGGCCGGCCCGTCCACAGTCAAACAGATAATAATTTAATCTAAACGCGGCGCACATAAAAAAGCGCCTCGTTCGTCGACCGCAGAAAGATAACTATGACTAGGAGTTAAATAATTGCTTTGAGCATGGAGAAAAGCATCCTACGCTGACCATGCGCCTATAAAAATATTATAAAACTTGGATACTTGGAGAGCCCTAGGGCCTTGCGGCGCGCGCCGCCTCCTCCAGCGCGCGCACCTTGAGGTCGCGGTCGCGCTGCTGGCGCATCAGCTCCTCGTGGTGCGCGGGGTGCAGGAAGCCGCGCTCGCGCTCCATCAGAAGCTGGCGGTGCAGCTGCTCGCTGGCCGCCGCCTGCTGCGCCAGCTGCTCGGCGTAGGGTCGCGCCAGCAGCTCGGGGTGCAGCGGCCGGTAGCCCAGCCCCAGCGCCTCCTGCTGCGCCGCCGCCGCCTGCTGGCCCGGGTGCAGGTGCAGGTGCGTGTGCGAGTGCGCGTGCGTGTGCGCATGCGTGTGCGCGTGGTACTCAGGGTTGATGCCGGCCATCTGCAGCCGCACCATGGGGTCGGCGGCCAGCGCCAGCCGCTCGGCCGCCTCCAGCTGCGCGGCCGCCACGTGCGGGTGGTGCGCGTGGTGCGCGCCCGCCGCGCTCACCGGCACGGGGGGCGCGCCGCCGCCCGGCGGGATGCCGAGCCGCTCCAGGCGCTCGCGGTCCAGCTGCGACAGCGCGGGCCCGTGCCCCGGCCCGTACAGCCCGAACTGCACGGGGATGGCGCCCTGCGGCGGCGGCGGCGGCATGCCGTACCGCCGGTGCATCTCCAGCCAGTGCGGGTCGAGCGCTCGCGGGCCCACGTTGTTCTTGAGCAGCTCTTCCTTGAGGCGGTCGTTGAGTTCGCGCTCCCGCAGCTCGCGGATCTCGCGGTCGCGCTTCTCGCGCTCCAGGTGCTCCAGCTCGAGGCGCTCGCGCGCGCCAGCCGCGCCGTACATGGAGCCCAGCTGGTACTGCAGCACGGGGTCCATGCAGTGCCGCGGCAGGTTGCCGGGGCTGAAGCCGGCGTGCGGCCGCGCGTACTCTGACAGCTGGCGCAGCGCCGGCGTGTCCGGGTAGCCAGCCGGCCGTTGGAAGCGCTCGTACGGGGATGATATCGTCTCTATGGCGCCCCGCGACGGCGGTTTCGTGTCCGGTTTCTCCGGTGTCGCAATCTTTCTGTGCGCTTGTTGAGCGATCTTCTCTCGCTCCTCTCTGTCCCGCTCGGCTTGTTTCCGCAGGCGCTCTTCTCGCTTGCGCGCGAGCTTGGACTCCGGCACCGGCTTGAAGATAAGGTCAGTGCGCGTGCACGAGTTGTAATCGCCGCGGTTCCAGTGGCGCAGGAAGATGGCGGACTGCGAGCGATGACACTCCGTATCTTCTATCTTCGGCTCGGGGCTCGGTCCGTGCGGCACATGTGCCGGACTCGGTATCTCTTCTTCTTCCGGTTGCGATTGGGTCTCCAGTTTCAGTTCGGGATTCTCGTCAGGAATAGGTCGCGGCGGGCCTCTCAGGTGCGGGTGGTGTAACTGGTGCGGCGAGCCGGGGCGCGGGTGCTGCAGCCCTGCGGCCGCCTGCGCGTGAAGTCTCAAGCTCTCAATGGAGCTAGGGCCCGGGGGAGGGAGCCCGAGGGCCATGGGGTGACCCATGGACGGCGGCTGAATCATCAGATGGCTCGGGTTTCCAGGGAGCATTTTCTGGTGGTGGCGGAGAAGCATGGAGTCGGCCGGAGACAGACGCTCCGGGTGGTGCGCCAGGTGATGCGTGTGATGGTGCGTGTGGTTGTTGATCACGTTCAGATTGGACGACGAGCTCGATGTCTGCGACACGCTGGCGGAAAGGTGGTGTGGTGAATTCGAGTGAGGGTTGCTCTTCTGTTGCGTGTTGATTTTGTGTTGTATAGACTGGGAAGAGCTGCTGGAGGTCGAGTGCGATATGGACAGCGTGTGGTTGGTGCCACCGCCGGCGTGGTTCGGCTGCTTCTCTGTACTCGTATGAATCGAGCTGTGATGACTGGTCGAGTGGTGCTGAGTCATCGTCGTCTCGTGAAGCTGATGTCTTTCAGAGGTCGAGTTGGAACTTCTCAGGTCGTCATTGCTCTCAGAAATCTCACGCAACGACCTCGTGGTGACCGATGAGCTCGTACTGTGGCTGTGATGAGCGCTGAGCATGGTGGTAGACTCTATCGTCGCTGGTTTGACTGGTTCGTGTCTTCCCGGCGTGCTCACTGATGGATGCATCGGTGGTATGGGATGTGGCTGCGGGGGCAAGCCGTAGGGACCGTAGGGATACGGCATGGAGTAGCCGGGGTGCGGGTGTGGGTAGTACGGATGCATGGCGTGCGCGGCCGCTGCTGCAGACAGCTGGAAGATCGATGGGTGATGGAGGAGGGGGTGGTGCGGGTGATGCAGGGGAGATGCAAACGGGTGGTGGTGAGGAGGGCCTTGCTGGCCAGAATGCATAATAGGCCCTGGCATAGTTGCTGGAATAGATAAGGGTGTCGGGTTCATAAGATTTAGGGCTGAATGCGACACTGGAGTGTTTGGTTGCACCGGAGATGCTGATATATGTCTCGATTGGGATGGACTTGTCAAATGCCTTTGGAATGGCGAAGTGGTGGAAGATGGATGTGGCCCATGTGCTGGAGTGCCATTGACACCTGGCTGGCTCTTGATTGGTGTAGGAGTGTGTGGGCTTTTTACTGGCGGTGCGGCGATTGGTTCTGGCCCACTTCCTTGATTACTGGTAACAGGTGTAATATGGGGCTGGTGCAAGAAATCTGGTTCTTTCTTAATACTCTCTATTCTAGGACCTAGGAATGCACTGGGAGTACTTGTGTTGTCATTTGTAGGTTGACTAGGAGGCCGGCTGCTGTTCTCAACACTAGAAATTGATTCTCTATCTCTCTCTGTAGTTAAATGCTGAGCTATGGCACTACCAATAGGATATCCGGGTACTTTGACTTCTTTCAGTGATTGCAAGGGATCTGCTTGGGTAGAAAGATTAGCAGGCATGTTATCAGGCACCTCCTGTTTTATTTTCAAATCTTGAGGCATTGAAGGATCATTCTGGCTTGGTGGAAGTGGAATGCTGGCACTCCCGGGCAAACCATGCCCTGGTAGGACTTGTTGCATCAGAGGTGGTATTGAGCCAGGTTTGTCTAATCCAGGATGACCAGGGTGACCAGGGTGACCAGGATGACTGGGGTGTCCAGGATGTCCATAAAGCGATGTTGGCATAAAGCCATAAGGTCCAATATTTGATCCACTACCCACAGAAATGAGAGGGCCAGGTGGTAATAATCCTCCGATTGAAGGTTGGCTGAGTGGAGGAGGCATGCTATGTCCTGACACAGGTATAATTGGCTCTGAAGGTCTAAGTCCTAAGTTATCAGGTCGAACAGGATGTGGGAACACTGGAGGCCTGATACTGCTGGTATTATCAACTTTTGGCAATGGCTGTGTTTTCAAATCTGTTGGCTGTTTCTCTTCAGCTTCTGGTTCTTTGTCTTGAGCATGTCCAGGTGATACTGGCTCAATGTTGGCAGGAGTGGGGTGTTCCATAGGAGGTGGAGAAGAACTTCTTGTGTTGTTGGGTGATGGACTTATTCTTTGCATAGAGTCTAGACGAGGAGCATTGGGAGAATCAACTTTACTGCCGGAAGATATAGTTGCAGTGAATATTTCTTGTGTGGTTTTCATTTCACTGGCCTCATCTCTAGGCTCCAACTTTATCACAGTCTTCAGAGGATTCATATGTGGGTTGTGCTTGTTAGGATCATTGCCAAAGTTCATATTAGGTGAGTATCCAAATGGAGGCATACCACCTGCAAAATCTTTTGCACTTCTGATAAATGGACTATTATCCTTTGGAATATTCATAGGATTGAAAATGTTGCTTGGTGCCCCCTCTACTTTAATGTTATGACTTAGTTTTGGATTGTAAATGTGATCTTTCATGAAGAAATTTGAAGTTTCAAGATTCAGTGGTTTACTGGGCTGGCTCATGGGATGTCCAGGGAAGTTGTGTGAGAGTGGGTCTTTTGGATAGTCTTCTTTTTGCAAATTATGAGGCTGTTCATCCATATCAATTTCTTCTTTGATCTTTATTTTTTCAATAGGTTCAATAGACATTGGTGTAACTTTTGGTATGATAAGTTCTGTTTTCGGGAATATTGTGTTTGGCACAGTGACAGGTCTGGGTTCACTGGGTTCTATAGCTTTAGAAGGATTAGAGTCTGCTTTCAAGTCTAAAGCTGGTCTGTCTTCTTTTTCTGCCCCTTGTTTGAAAACAGGCGGTATGGGATCAATCTCAGTCTTTATGACTGGTTCTGGGATAGATTCTACTTTAGTTGAAATTTCCATGGGTTTGGCAGGTGGTTGCTCTGATGGCTCAGGTTCTTTAGGTTGCTCTGTATTTTCTTTGTCAGGCTTATTTAAGCTAAAGTCACAAGCTTCAGTTTCTATTTCAGGAGTTTCTGTTTCATCCATTGGAGGGAAACTGTCATTTGTGAGACTTTCAGAAGGACTTTCAGGAAGATCTTCCCTTTTCTTCTTCATCTGAACATCGCCATCCATAATTCCTTCTATCTTTGAGTCATCTGGAAGACGCTTCTTGACTTTGGAAACATCAACTTTAGTACCATTTGCACTACTTGGTGGTGGTGGTTTCTTTTTGGCATCTTTGCTAACAGGAGATGACAACACTTTTTCAGGTACAATATTGTTGTTAGTAGTTTGTACACAAGGTTTGCTGTGTTTAGTTTTAGATTTTGAGTCATTATCACTTTCATCTTGTGTCTTTTTGCTAGGTGTAGTTTGTTCTTTGGATTTATTTCTAGTTCTCATTCTACTGGGTGAATCTTCAGGGTTTTCAGGTGTTCTGCCATTATCAACTTTGGCCATATCACCAGCATCCCGAGAATCACTATCTTCTTCAGAGTTCTCATCTTCTGTAACTGAACTCATTTCTCCTGCCTCTTTAGGATTAGGAGATGGCCTTGAACCATTTGTGTCTGGAACAGGAGGAGTAGCCTCCGGAGTCTGTTCCTTGGGAGTACCTGCGCGAGAATTACGAGTGTTTCTCACTCGTCTCAGTGATGCTTGCCGCCTTCTCCTGTGAGGTCTATTACTACTAGCACCAGGTGTCTTTTTCCACAAATAATAAAACTCAACTAGCTCGGCTGTATCTTTGTGAGGTAACAGGTCTTTTCGTATTTTGAAAAAGTTCTTACCAAATTGTCGGATACCTTTTACAAATCGCTTAGTTTCCTCCTCTGACCACTTTTTTTCTATTCCTTTAGGTACTGGGCACTTGACAAGAGCTTGCAGAGCGCGGCCGGGGTCATAGCCAGAGTCATGCAGCACGTCAAGCGCGTTGATAGTGGTGTCGTCGCGGCTGGCGGCCACACAGCCGTCGTCAGGCGAGCCGCCGTCGCACATACCTGCGAACGCAGCCATAGAGCGCGCCGCCCGCAGGTACATCACCAGGTCCCGGTCCAGGGCCTGCCCCGGCAGCCACCGCAGCTCCTCCCCGCCCGGACAAGACTCGTCAGGTCCGAGAGGGCCCGTCACTCGCATATCAGGCAGGCATGCGTAGATATCTTTATCTTTTACCGGTTGATTAGGGGTGCCCACTTGAACTTCCCCCTGATTCTGGGCCATGATTCGCGTCCAATGGGGTATTTACACTGGACACTTTTACGTCCTTCACATAACACACACTGTAATATCTTCACATTATTGTTCGGTTATTGCGTAAACACATCAGAAACCCATTTTAGATGTATAATTGATGGTCCGTAAAGCTGTAAGTATGCCAATATACATAATTATTACTTCTAATGGCTACCATTACACGATGCATTGTGCTTCATTTTAAGGATTTATTCAGTTTTCGGTGATTTTGATATAAGATTTCACTAACATACACTTGGAGAACGAGTGTTTTATGTCAATAATATAGCAAATTATACTAATATTTTAGTAAAATGCTATCTACATGCTCCCTTTTGTTTAGCTTCACCTTTCTTTAGAATTCCATAGACAATATTTGTTTCTACAAAATGGCAGCCACGATTGATATTTTTAATTTCGTTCCATTATACGCATAATTCCGCAGCAAGATAATATTTTTCTAACATACGGACATAATTAATGGAGATTTATATGTTAAAAAAATAGCTCAAAACTAACTTATTGTACTAAAACATATGTGAAATTTAACGTTTTTCTAAATTTACAGCTTGTGCGTACACATGTTTATAAAATAGAATATGGAAAATTCAGTGTAACGATCACGATTCACTAACATTAGGAATTAGGAAATACAAAGCGCAAGGAATCTATGGTTGTTTTTGTATTATGATGCCACTTTATACAAAACATTCTAAAGTGGTAATAAAGTAAGAATAGAATATGTAACAGCAGGCCTAAGATCTTTTTGTAGTGATAACTTAATATGTTATATATTTGTATTAATTAAACTCACATTTTGAACTAAATTAAAAAAACTTAAAACTAAAACAACTAAGTTATTATGTTTTATTATTAATTGTAACGTTAGTAAAGCAAATATGTAAGCTTTTAATCTCTGTTTCCGTATTAAATATTCATGATCAATTTACGACACATCTAGACATAATGTCAGTGTATGCTAATATCAGAGACAATTATGTTCTCACAATTAATATATCAACAATTTTAGTTTTCTGAATGTTTTACCTATTCATGAAACGTAAAAAAATAAAGATGGATATTGCTATATTCTCTTGATTTTAGAGCGTCCGATGGGGCGGTCAAGCTTTATTAAAAATACATACTGTAGTAGAATTTGATGTTTTCCATTCTTGCCATACTATGGCTGACATTGAATAAATTGAATTTGACAATTACAAATTTTTCAAGTAAGAAAATGTAATTTGTACCTTACCTAAGTGGATTATTGATTTTGAGTGTGATTTGGCAATGAAAAATAAAATATCGTATCGATTAGTAAAGTCGAGGCAGCATAGAACTTTTATGAAATTAATATTTGAGATCTAATAGGCACTTATTATAGGAAAAAAGAAAATTTAATTGAGAGTTTCGTGCTAATTTATTGTGTGAAAAGCACCAACTTCTCTCAGGATGTCTTCCGAAGATTCCTCAGATGACGAGCCTCTATCCGTGCTGGCTACACAAAAGAAGGCCGAGTCAGGGATCGAAATACTTCCCGTATATAGTTCAACTGACGGGTTTGCTGAGAAAATAGATGTGAAGAAGAAATGTGATGTTTCTATAACAATTCAATCAGTTTTGCAAGACCCGCCGGTGGTGGAACGACCAGCTGATGTGTGGCTGTATCTGACAGACTTCAACCCCACCGGACCGTATACTTGCTTATTGTGCTCCGAGTGGTTCCTGAACAGGAATAGAATTGTAGTGCACTATGTGATTGATCATAAAAAAGAATATTGTGGAATATGCAGGTCAGACAAGACATTGTTTGCGTTATTTTTTTTCTTCTAATTATCATCAATTGTGACAGTACTGCTGGCTTATCACAGAATTATGTACAACTAATATCCATAACTATGTTTTATTAAAACTAATAGGTTTGCTCCTGATCCTGATGATTAAGTTAAGTTCTTTACATGTTGTACATAATTTTACATGTATTTTTTATTTTAACCAAATAAAAACTAGAGTTTACCTAATACATTTCAGATACCTTTTGGAAAACAGAGAAGCTATGAGTGAGCACCAAAAATTCCATATGCCATGGAAATGTTCACAATGTGGAGATATGTGTGAAAATCAGACAGAGCTGGCCTTACATTATAGCCAACTTCACAATCTTGTTCACTGCAGATTCTGCTCCCTGAGATGTCCTGATGGAGAGGAGTTTCAGAACCATTTGTTCCAGAAACATGCTGTTACACAACCTGACTGCACCAAGAATGAAAATCTATGGGATTTTGAAGATGAAAAATCACAGAAGTTCCTTTGTTTATTGTGTTCAAGGAAATTAAATAAAGGCAAGGAGTTCTCACACCACTACATGTCCTATCATCACTTCACATTGAAATGCTTCACAAACATCATATCTGGTGTTGATCTAGGCTTCAATGTGAGAGGCATAGACCTAACACCAGGGTTCATAGAAGCAGAACTAAAATCATACTCATGTTATGGATATGTAGACTTTGTAAAAAATATGAAAGTCAAAGAAGAACCCGTGGCAGAAGAGACTGTGATGATCAATTGTGAACCAGATTTGAGTGAAACTTATGATGATTATGAAAATGATAACACTAAGCCAAATAATGATGTGGTTCCCTACAAAGGAGTACAAGATTTTGATATTGCTCTTGTTGAAGTGATAGTATTGCAGAAATGCTATTTTGAATATGTTCATGGAATTTTAAAAGAAATAAGTATGAACACAATGCCTGTATCATCGGAAGTGAATTATTCTGACATTGAAACACTAACAAGACCAGTAAATTGTTGCTTTTGTACTGAAGTAAGCACTAAAAAGAGTGCTTTTGAGACTCATGTTTCTAAGGCACATAGTATGAAGATTGTTCCTTTATATTGGTGTAGAATTTGTGCTGCAACTTTTGACAGTTTGGCAGAATTGGAGATACATTGCAGTCAGGAATTAGGGGAGTTTGATGACCTGTGGATCTGTCAGTTTTGTGACAAAGAGTTTGATGGGAGAGAAGAGACAAGAAAGCATTTGACGGAGCATTGGGATCTGATGGAGTATGACAACTGCTTCAGCCCTCACTTGGGGTTCAAATGCAAGTTCTGTCCCATTCTGTTTTGGAATGAGGATGACAGGGAGTCACATCATGTCAAAGTGCACTATGACAAAAACCCTAGCGATTTCTATAGCTGCACACTCTGTGATAAAGTTTTTGGGGACAAGGTAAATATTTTCTTGTTAAACAAGTGATGTTAATCTAACTTTAAGTATGTACATATATTATTGTTAAATATTTGTGTTTCTTCGTCTATTTGGTATTGCATTAGGTTTTTACATTTAATAATTAATTTTTTTTTTAATTTGACTGACAGTCATATGGGCCTAAAATATTAAGTAGAATAAAAAACATGACAATATCATATTGAAACAGAAAGTTAAGTGTAATTTCCTGTGTTTTCCAGATATTCTTCACGCACCACCAACTAGAGGAGCATGATGTAGAGACCCCATACCTCCTGAAATGCTGTGTCTGCTCCATAGTCCTGGACAATGTGGACGAGATGAGAGGCCACTTTGAAATAGACCATCCGAGAGCTCGGAAAACATACTGCTGCTTGGATGACTGTCAGTATAGACCTTTCCTGTTGAAGAAGTCTTTGCACATGCATCTCAAGGTAAGGACATGCAAGTAACAAATTAATTTTTAAGTACATTATAATGTAATAAGTAACTACTAACTATATATTATTATTATTACAAATGAAAAGTATATAAGTATTATATCCGTTACCCACGATACAAGCGTTTGCTTAGTGTGGGCCTAGATGGTGCTGTGTGCAATGCCCCAAAATATTTATTTATTTATATTTTATTTATCAACAAGTTAACTATATCAGAGGTTTCCAAGCGGTTTGGAAATATTTAATAGCAGAATTAATCTATAGAATGTACTTCTAGTTAATTATAACTATTCATGACATGTAATTCGAACAAATCTTTACATATAATAAAGCTGTAACCAGTGGTGTCTGTACATTGAAGATAATTAAAAAAAAATATAGTTGAGGGGTCTTTATTGATGCAATAGTACCTACACAAAAATAAAAAATCTTGTGTCTGCAGACGTTCCACACAGCGAAGGCTCGTGCGACGCGTCCCACCACGTGCCCCACGTGCGGGACCCAGTTCTCCTCGGTGAAGGCTTGCTTGCAGCACGCGGCGGCGGCACACGGGCCCCCGCGCCTCGCCTGCGCGCACTGCCACATGACGCTGCACACCACTGATGAGAGGTATGTATGACTTCTCTGCAACCTCTTTCTAAAAAAAACTTTATTGGACAACATAAAATACATCCATTATTTTTAGTAAAACTTTTTTCAAACGGTTTTTGGTAAGCCTTTTTTTTTACAATGTACAGAAAGGCATTTGAGCACCAGGTCTCCTGAAACAAAATCCGCACAAGTTAATGGAACTGGCTTTCAAACTATCCTGGAACTTTCCGTTAGGCGACAGATTTCACGCTACCCAAGCGAGAAAGTACACTGCAATATTATATTTTTTTACTTGGGATAAGTGCTCGTTTGGCTACAGCCTGCCTGATGTTAAGCATTGCTGCAGCCTAGGGTGTACGCTTACCTAGAAGATACCTACTAACTCGTAATTTGAAGACCCCTGGATTGTAGCTTATACCATGCTTGTTATAAAAATAATAAGTGGCAATTTAAAACTGATTGATTGCTTATTCTTATCAAATAAAATTTATCTCATTAAATTTTCATGTCCTCTTAAGAATTGTTTAGATATATACGAGTACATGTCAGAAAATACTGACTGGTTTTGATTTATCGTACTATTTAACTGCAGTATAACCAAACCTAACTTCCTATTCCATAAAATAAGATTTTTTTCGTCATAATCATCATCAGCCTAATAAGACCCAAAACGGGGCACAAGCCTTCTCCCGCCAATAATCCCTTTGAAGCGTTGTTATTTCCCAGATTTTTCCTTAAACTTTTTTAATATGATCCAGCCACCGTTGCACAAGTCTTCCTTTTTCCCGTACCAAGACTTTATGTTGAAAAATTGCCTCATCATTAGAGTGATATTGATTCTAAGAGTTTATGTATTAACTTCAATCTAAATATGTAAAACTCAAAGGTATATAAGTTTATAAGGGATGTAAGTTTTACTTCTTAACGCGAGCTCCCACTAGTTCAATATAAAATTCCAGAAGGATCCATTACCTCCTCCGGCACCCGAACAACGCCTTGTTCCAGTGCGAGCAGTGCGACAAGTCGTTCCAGCACAAGTCGTCTCTGTACGTGCACAAGCAGCTGCACAAGGCGCCCAGCCAGGACTACACGTGCGAGCTCTGCAGGAAAAGCTTTGTGGTGAGTGTTATTATGATTGAAAAACCCTTTCTGTAAACATATGTCTCTATAAATAAATTAGTATTTGGGGACATTACACACACCGCTCTCTACCACATACTAATCAAATAGTTGTGTCATGTCAACATGTTTGTGTCATGTTGTGTTGTTTTGTTGCTTGTCATCTCTTAATGGTATTACCGGTTTATAAAGAAAAAAACTCGCTGCTCCTCCTGACAGTTACTGACTCCCTGTTCCCAAGAAGTAGAATCCAATTTTTAAAAGCGAGACTGAGCCAATTCTAAATAAATAAATCGCATTAAGGAACCTTAGACTTGGCTTAACTAATTCTAGAGATTTCATTACTTTTTAGACATAAACAAGCAGCTCTATCGAGACTTGGCAAATTTTTTACAGAATGTTTTTGGTGGGATTCTTTTTTCGGATGAAAAAATTTTTACCGTAGAAGAGAGCTACAACAAACAAAATGATAAGGTGTACGCACACAGTAGTGAAGAAGCGAGCAAACGTATTCCGCGTGTCCAACGAGGTCATTTTCCATCCTCGCTCATGGTATGGTTGGGAGTTTCTTATTGGGGCTTAACAGAGGTACATTTTTGTGAGAAAGGTGTAAAAACGAATGCAGTTGTGTTGTGTATCAAAATACAGTCCTGACGAACCTTGTGGAACCTGTTTCTCATATCATGTTCAATAACAAGCACCGGGTATTCCAACAAGATTCGGCGCCAGCTCATAGAGCGAAGAGCACACAAGACTGGCTGGCGGCGCGTGAAATCGACTTCATCCGGCACGAAGACTGGCCCTCCTCCAGTACAGATTTGAATCCGTTAGATTACAAGATATGGCAACACTTGGAGGAAAAGGCGTGCTCAAAGCCTCATCCCAATATGGAATCACTCAAGACATCCTTGATTAAGGCAGCCGCCGATATTGACATGGACCTCGTTCGTGCGGCAATAGACGACTGGCCGCGCAGATTGAAGGCCTGTATTCAAAATCACGGAGGTCATTTTGAATAAACTTTATTGTCATAAGAATCTATGTTTTGTTAAGTTCATTTTGGTATATAAATGGTTACATAAAGAATAAAGTTGTTTCAATTATTTTATATTAAACATGTGACAGAATTTATGACCTGACTAGGTAAGTAAAGAAAAAATTCAAAACCAGACTCTCTGCTCTTATCAATCTTTTGTTATCAAAATCACACACACAAAAGATGGTGCGTACTATATATTTCTTATAATCTAGGTATTTACTTACTATTTAAGTTTTTTACATAAGTTAATGACCGTGCCACATAGTAGGTTCCTCAGTGGGCCTGTGTTACATAGGTATGTAGCTGTGCCTGTGTAGCAGTAGCTACATTCCACACAATTCACTACACATTCAATACACAGTAATTATCCAGTACTCGTGTCTTCCCATTTATGATGATACAATCATTTTGTACATTACAGAAACGCGATTCGTTCCGGGAGCACATGTTGATCCACGAGGCGCCCCGCCACGCCTGCTCCTTCTGTCCGATGCGCTTCGTCCAACGTTCCAACATGTTGCGTCACGAACGCAGACACACGGGGGAACGACCGTACAGTTGCCAACATTGTCCAAGGACATTCGCTGATAAAGGGGCTTGTAACTCTCATGAAAGGTAAGTTTTGAGAGCCATAAGTCGTATTTAGCATAGCTTTCCGTGGAAACGACCTGGGCGCTCACCACGATGTATCAGCCAAAGAAAACTCCCCTAACGAATTATTTCTGGGGGAGATTCACGACCCTCAGTCATGAGGAAATACGACTCACAAAGAGATGTCGTACTTAATAGAGTCCAAATCACTAATTTGAAAGTAGGTATATTTCCCAAAGTGTTTCGGCTAAATTTTTAACATGTTGCGCCACAAACAAAGACATATGGATAAAGTGTATGTAAAAGACAGCTGTGAAAAATAATAAGCTAAATCAGACAGGGTACAGGGTTTGTAACTGAAAGTGAAACTCTCAGATGTGTTGTATCCATAGTCCTAACATGCTGTATGTATTTTATTCTGTATAAATTTAGTAAGTATACCATTTTATTCTCAGAACGCACCAGAACACATCCTTCGCGTGCGTGTACTGCGGTCAGACATTCGCTCAGAAATCCAAACTCACTTACCATATCAGAAGACATACCGGAGAAAGTAAGTCACTATAAATTTGTAATTGTATAGTTATTTCATTTTTCATGATAATTGAGGTAGTTGTAAAAAAGCATGCGGTCGGCCATCTTGTTAAGGCAGCCATTTTGAAACATTATGCGATTTACTAAGTATAAGCATCTAGATTGAAGGCGAGAGACAGAGGTCAAGCGAAAAAACGTTAAAAATATTAGTATTGGCAATGCTGTCTCAATTGTTGAAGTATAATTTTTCGGTCTTCAAGTCGAGAGTAAACCGGTTTCTTCTAGGCAAGCGCGCTAGATCGTATCGATTATAACGTTGCTTAACATCAGGCAAGTTGTAGTCAAGCGTGAGCCTATCTAATGTAAAAAAAATAACTTTTTTTTATTGCTCTGCAGATCTGGAGACGTGTTCGCTGTGCTCTAAGATGTTCACGAGCGCGGGCTCGCTGCGCGACCACATGCGAACACACCAGAAGCTGAACTGCAGGAAGACTGTCAAGTGCCCACTCTGCAGTATGTAGTCTCTGTACTTTTTTATACAGTACTAGCGGGTGCATTAAGTAGTAAAACTTCATCCCCTATTTCACCCCTTTAAAAGTGGCATTTCCTTAAATCCTTTCTTAGCGGATGCCTACGTCATATCATCTACCTGCATGCCAAATTTCAGCCCAATCCGTCCAGTGGTTTGGTCTGTGAGTTGATAGATCACTATATCAGTCAGTCACCTTTAAGTTTAGATTTTAACCTGGTGCTATTTTCGAAATCAGTAGGTATCTACTGTGGTACCTTTATTTGCGGTGACGTGAGTAAACTTGCGCTACAGTTGTCTGCCTTCTATATTTTGACGTTTGTAATCTCCTTACACCGCGTGCCATACGATTGTCTTTTGTAAGAAAGAAAGAAAGAAATATATTTATTGAGACACACAAACTTAAACTTATTTACTTACTAACTAAATAGGTTGTACGCACTAACTGTCAAAGAGCCCTGCTAGCCGGTCTATATTTCTTTATATAAATAGCCGATGCCTAACGTGCTATTACATTGTCACGATTACGGATGCATGCAGAAAACAATTATGAAGATTATTTTGTAGTATAAGAAAGTATGGGTTGTACACAATCCAACTAAGTACATTATAGTACCTATAGTTTTCAACATTTATGTACATAGATAATGTAATACATCAGTTTTTCAAACTATATATAGTTATATATTTTGTAATATATTGCATAAATATAGACTGTTTAGAGCAAGAAAAAAAGAAAAAAAAAAAACTATACAAAAAAGGAATCCAAAAAAATAAAACCAATGTGTCTTGTAAAATATGTTAATATTGTATGTAGGTTTGTGTTATACGTATAATGATATACATAATATATACCTAAATACTCACTTGTTGGGGCAAGTGGTGAACCAGATAAGCCGGGGGTGCACTGAGTGCTCCTTCGTCCATGATGGTTCGCCATTTGGCTGGAAAGAGGTTCTTTGTTTGTGATTGTTTTAGTATCGGAATGTATATATGTAAGATATAAAAACCTGTTATGCTATTTATTTATTATTTACATTATTAAAACGAACAATAAAAAAGGTGAAATTATTTACCGATCAGATGAATAAACAAAGCAAACAGCGCAAGCAATATGTTTAGTCTAACAATGTCTCTGACATGCATTGTCGGAGGAAATATAGACGGAACAAAAAAAAATACCAACTAAGTGTTCACGGTGTATTCATTAGTGAACTGTATGCGATCACAAAACTGTTTCATTCAATAGTAGAGACATAGAATGTTAACATATTAGCCGAGTAAAGTATTCGAGAGGCCACACACTGACTTTCAATTGAGGAATGTGTGTACAAGTAAGAATTTTTTTAAGATTTTTTTTTTTAACTTGAACGGGTTTGCACTTGGCCATAGTTTACCTGATAACAAGCAAAGGCTATGGTCTAAGATGGAGCGTGCTTACCCGATAAGAACCGATTCACTCTCGCTTTTGCTTTGTTTTTTGAGGTTTGGTTTTGAATTTGTACAAAAGTTTATATTATAAGTAAATTCTTATTCCAGAAAAGCTATACATGGACACGCGCGACATGTTGAAGCACATGCGCGGCGCACACACGGCGGGGCAGTTCCAGTGCCCGCTGTGCGGCAAGTGTGTGGGCAGCGGCAGCTCGCTGCGGGAGCACGTCATGACGCACAGCGAGAGGAAGGCGTACCAGGTGGGGGAGATTCAGATTCAGATGTCATTTATTCACATATAAAATGGGTACAGTAGATCTTAGTTTCACCATAACAACCTTACATAAGGTACGCAAATATATATATTTTTTTAATTCGCATAGTAGGTAAGTACTTGATTAAAATTCATTATATATACAATTTTATTATTTCTAATAATTTATTATTTTTTGTGGTAAACATGAAATCTACAAGCCGTTTTGTCCAGATACTTCTTTACTGTATAAAAACTCTCACTTATCAACCACTTTTTCAACTCCGAGTAAAAATTGCGGTTGGGTAATTCTAGTAAATGATTAGGAATGGAATTGTAAATGAGTGGCGCCATGTAAACGCAGTTTTTTCGAAACAACTCTAACAAAGGCACCGGCATTTTAAGTCAAAAAATCAAATCACCATAGGAATTAATCAATATAACTATAGGAATTAATCAATCATTCTTCTTCTTATCGAATGAATGGCCAACTCTGGTGTCGAGAGTTTATCCAGCCGCCCTAAGGGCCTCTGACATGGCTTAACGAGCGCCGTACTAGACAAACAGCCGGGACCTACAATAAAGAAAGAATAGAAAGTTGCAGTAAAGAATTCTTGTCACACTTAACATGGAAGAGAGTGTAAAAAGATACCGTGCATTTCATTCTAGTACAGGCGTGTTCCACCTTGGGCCACAGAGTCGCATGTGTGAGTTGTCAACTGAAGCCAAACTAAAGAGTATAAAAAAGGGCGAAAATAAGCATAAGATTATTTTTTTTTACAATCAACTTCAGATGTACCTGTGGATTCTGCACTAGGAACATTCTGTATAACTATGAAAAGAAAGTTACTCATACTATTAAAACTTTTGTAATGTTTCTTATCTTCACCTATTTTCTTTTTCAGTGCAAATTTTGTCCAAAAGCCTATCATGGAAGGAAGTCAATCATTTACCACATGGAAAAGTGGCATGGTGCAAAGCCTCCCATAACCCCAGACCTCTACAGACATTTGAGTCCTAGAGAATGCAAACTGAAGCTAGCTGATGACCTCATAGACAAAATATTCTATCCAAAGAAAACCAACACCGATCTCATCATAGGTGACTTTGTGACCTTCAATAAAGATCTAGTGATAAAGACAGCAAAGACTGATGAAGATGAGAACGAAGACAATCAAAGCGAAGAAGGCAATGAAGAAAAGGTTACAATAAAGATGGAACCAGAAGATGAAACTGATGAGATTCCTCCGTCTGACTTTGTCAATGTGAAGATAGAGATTGAGGAAGGGAACCAGGATGAAGATGTAGAAATGGATTGACTTCAATTAATTGACTGTAATTAAATTCATCTTTCTCTGTTAACTCATGTGAATAGAAGTATACTGAGTAGGAAAAACGTTTCAGTAAGCTTAAGCTGGAGAGAAATAATATTCATAATATTTACATTACATGTACATAATATTCAAACGTTTTTTATTAAATCTAGCCGAAGTTTATTAGGGGAACATGACAATACTGACTGTAATATTAAGGGGCTATACTATAATTAATACAAAGCAAGCAATGCAGACACTAGTATTATTGAGACGATGGTCTGACTCGGCTTGGACTCGGCCATCAAGGCTGAGATGAAATTGAGTAAAAGATAAGACATTTTGGCAAATTGATATTAGTGCTAAGCAATAACAAAAAAAAGCGTTTGTCAGTACAAAGAAAATCAGGTTGTCAATGTCAGTAAGCGAAGTAACAATATCCGTAGACCTTTGAACCCTGTTAACATTATCGTGTTTATTTAATTAACTAGGATTTAGTGAACGAAATGATGTGGTAGATAGAGTGATTACATAATTTTACCTTACAAAAATACATTTATGCGAGAACCATGGTGTATAGCCCTGCAGCGACAGTTAGAAGGATCGATGTTTTGATCCGTATTTTGAGAGGTCGTAAAGGTATCTTAGCAGCTAATCAAGTCCGTGCCTACTCGTCTGAAGATAAAGTGACTATCGGAGATGTGACCAAAGAAATATCGAACCCTAAAAAGGCAGAATATGTTCCCAGGAAGTATTGTAAGTTACGTATATTTTTAGTCAGTTATAACCTCAAAAATTCCCACTGGGGCTCTGATTAGCAACCTTTGGAACTTGTATCAAGTTATTTTAAGCATGTTGATAACAGATTTATCTTTATTGTATTTCAGTATTGTTAGAAAACTCGGAAATCCGATTATTATCACAGAGTACATTGAGGAACCTAAGATGGATGATGCAGAAGGACTCTTTGGGCCAGGATATGTTCCTTTTAGGCCCACCAGGACCTAGCAGGTAATGCATATTTATTTTATTAGATGTAAGTATTACTAGAGGTACTATGTGGTTCAAATGCATTTTTTTAATACAAATACCAAAAAATATAAATTAAATTGTCTGTAGTTCAGTGTAAGTGTATTTCGCTTTCATTATTACGCCAGCCATTTTCTTTAATGACCATTATATTTTTTGTTTTAAGTGAGTAGGTAATTCAATAAATAATTAACAATTATGATTTGCATAAAATTTGCTGTGTAACATCAAATAGTTCACAGCACAATAGGTAGGTACCTTAAGTGTGATTGTACACTCTCATTGTTCATATGATATGTTTTAGAATTTTAAGTGTAACTGCTGAAAATATGTTACAATTTATATTTGAAGAATGAACTTGAAGAATTTACACCATTAGCATTTTTTTAAATTCTGATTTAACTGTTTATACATACGAAGATCAACAAAAAATTCAGGCAAGGACAAGGAGCCTATCTTTCCATCAACTATTTTTAAATACATGAAATGAAACACGGTTTTTATAAACCTCCAAGTAAAATGTATCTCTAACTTTCCTTCACAGAACTATAAATGATAGGTTACCTTTTAGAATGTTGTATACTTGTGTAGGCACTATTTCCAAATGTAATGCATTACAGGCTCATTGCTTTCGTGAGAAGTCCCGTGGCTAGAAATACAAGCAGTTTGCTTAGTTCTGCCACGGTGGCTGATTGGGGAAGTGGTGCGACTGGACCTGCAGTATGACTTTAAATTACCTACCTATTTAAACTATCATTGTAACTAAGATTAACTTGGCTAAACATAATTTTTGTTTACATATTAGGTACTGTTATACCTACCTACTAAAATCTTCTGCTAAGATTTGTTCTTATTATAGAATAATAAAATATATTTATAGTTTTTCGTTCCTACCCTCAGATAAAAAAGCTGTGTCAAAATTACGTCGTATCTTAATAAATCTTAAATAATTGTTTTAACTTGATAAAAGTTACAGATTTCAGTCTAAATTGATTAAATCTAGTGAAAATCATATAATAAACCATAAATTGTGCAGAAACTTGTGTTTGTGGAGTGATATTACGAAGCGCAAAAATCACGCTAACTTTTCGAATCTGAGTCATTGAAACAGTTAAAAATGAAGTGTTTCGTGTGTGATAATGTCTTAAATGAAGACAATCTGGTGCAGTGTGACGGTTGCAAGAGATTTATATGCCTGCAGTGCAGTAATCTGACCAGTAGTGAGGCGCGCGTCATGGGGCTCAAAGGGAAGCGTACGCTTCTATACTTGTGCCCCCCGTGCCGGGAAGCTCTCTTTCAAGTGCCCCAATTAATAAAATCTTATGATACCTTGAGAGAAGAGATTAATATCATCAAAACCGAATTGGCACAATCTCGTGCGCAGAGCTACGCAACAGCCGCCGCGTCTGCAACGGTCGCCGCAGGCGCCGTGGGGGCGCAGGCCGCGTCCGCATCTACTCTCAACACCAACACAGTGTTGGAAGAAATAATGGAGCGTGAGCGTAGAGCTAGCAACGTATTACTCGTCAATGTAGAGGAAAGTGCCTCTGACAGTGGAAGCGTGAGGAAAGCGCACGACGAGTCGATAGTGAAGCAGGTGCTGGGTGAGGTTCACGGGGCTGACGTCTACGATAAGGTGGTGGCGGTGCAGCGGCTAGGTCGTCGCGAGCCAGACAAGAAGCGCCAGGTGAAAGTGGTGTTTAAATCTCGCCAGGATGCCATCTCCACCTTGAAGAATTAGAGTAAGGCCAGAAAGGAGGTAAGAATTTATGATGATAAAACACCCCTACAGAGACAAGAACTGCAACAGCTTCGTGATGTTCTCAAAATGAGAATAGAGAAGGGTGAGACCAATATAACTATAAAATATGTTAAAGGTGCACCAAAGATTGTTCAATAAAACTAAGTTGCATCTCTAAGAATCCATATTATGACCTTACTTTTATGTACACCAATCTATTATCATTACTTATCTCTTACTATATCTCTTACTACAGCGAGTTAGCTCCACAAACCCATCTATTGTTGTAGTCACAGAGACATGGTTGAATAGCAGTGTTCGCAGCAGCTTGTACAATATACCCAGTTACTCACTTTACAGATTAGACCGTAAACATAAGAAAAAGAAATCGGAAGGCAAAACGAGAGGAGGAGGTGTGGCCATGTATGTTAAGAACCATGTTAATGGAGTACCCATTGTTGTGAGACAGAACTTAAGATACATGTGTGATGATGTAGAAGCTCTCTACCTTGACATTCAACATGGTATTCATCATTTTCTTGTGGTTGGAGTGTATAGACCTGATGACAAAGATGAGTTCTTATGGAAAGCTCGGGACACCAAAATGATGGAAAATATTCAATTGGCCTCGGAGAACAATACTGTGGTCATCGTAGGAGATTTTAACTACAAATGTTTAAAGTGGCCTTTATCACCTGATCAGTTGCAAATTAGGCAACAAATTATTAAACCAGAAGATATTTTCATAAATATGTATGTAAACAGTAACCTATATCAATTAGTACAAAACCCTACTCGGTTTCAAATTAATCAGACTCCATCGCTGCTAGATCTTATATTGGTGAATGAAGAAGGGTTGATTAAGGATGTGACACATAATCCACCGATTGGAAAAAGTGATCATTGTGTATTGGACTTCAGTATTCAGTTGCTGATGCAACAGGGACGCTTGTTACCAAAGTATAGAAGAAATTACTCACATATTAACTTTGACAACTATAATCTTGAGCTTCATAACAAACTCGAAACTATGGATTGTTCACTTTGCACTGAACAACTTTGGATAGATTTTCAAAATGCAATTAACCAGACCTCAGACATATTTGCACCATTGAAGAAACTTAAACAAAGTAAAATTAAAAATAAACCCTGGTTATCCAAAGAAGTACTGAAATTAATAGCGGAGAAAAAAAGACTGTGGGACAATTACAAGAAATCAAAGGACCAAAACCATTACAAGCTGTACCACGACCAGAGCAATAAATGTGTAGCTTTGTCAAGAAAAGAAAGAAGTATATATGAATCTAGAATTCTGGGATTTGGTGACAAAGCATTTTATTCTCACATTCAGAGGTGTATAACTTCTAAAGTGGGCATGCCACCAGCGGTTCGAAGTCAAAGCGGAGATCTAGTAACAAAGCCAGAGGACATTGCTAACACATTTGCTGATGAATTTCAAAAAGCATACTCTGTAGAACCAGTAATGTCACCGGATATCAGAGTTTCAACAGTATCCCGGGTTGAAGAGAGCTTTTGTGACATTTCATTTCATTATAAGGAAGTAGAGAAAGTATTGTTAAGTTTGAATATTCAATCTGCTCCTGGTCCAGATTTGCTTCCAGGTTGTATCCTCAAGAATTGTGCATCAACTATTGCTCCAGCATTGACTGTGCTTATGAATAGCTCTTTTGAATCAGGGTACTTATCGCAGGACTGGAGACATGCAATTGTTACTCCCATATTCAAGAAAGGTGACAAAACTAACCCAGCAAATTTTCGGCCTATCAGTCTTACTAGCATAGTAGTTAAAGTAATGGAGAAAATAATTTGTAAACACCTCACACACTTCTTGAACAGGGAGTTCATTATATCTGTGAAGCAGCATGGGTTTATGGAGAAGCGATCAACGGTAACCAATCTGCTCTCCTGTGTTCTAACGTGGTGCAAGGAGCTGGACAGTGGAAGTCCGGTCGACGTTGTGTATCTTGATTTTGAGCGGGCATTCGACAAAGTCCCGCACCAACGACTATTAGCAAAACTGGATCACTTTGGTGTAAGGGGGAAACTCTTAACATGGATAAAAAACTATTTGTTAGGTAGAACTATTCAAGTTCGAGTCAGAGCCTACTTGTCGCAGTGCAGACAGGTGTTTAGTGGCGTTCCTCAAGGCTCAGTGTTGGCGCCCTTGCTGTTTGGACTCTTCATAACTGACCTTGTTGAGCTCATAGAGTGTCATACAGCGTTCTTTGCTGACGACGGGAAACTCTTCGCTAACCCTCTCATCAGATCAGGACACCTACAGCAAGATCTTGAACGGATACAAGACTGGACCAGAGACTGGGTTATCAAACTAAATGCCTCCAAGTGTAGTGTGCTTCATTTGGGAAGGAACAATCCCTGCGTAGGTTACAGCCTAGATGGGAATGCCATAGCTGCAGTTAAACAACAAAAAGACTTGGGGGTTACCATCTCAGAAGATCTTAAATGGGTAGATCACATCAATATAATTGTTAAGAAGGCTAATTCTTTTATATATGTAATCCGGAAATCATTCCCTACTATGACTATTGACCTATTCATAAAGATATACAAGACCTACATCAGGCCACTATTAGAGTATGGGTTCCAAGTCTGAAGCCCATATTTTCGGAAGGACATTAATCTCCTTGAAAGTGTCCAAAGAAGAGCGACCAGGATGCCGTTAGCCTTACGCCGAAAAACCTATGAGCAAAGGCTGGAAATCTTGCGTCTTACCACTCTTGAAGAAAGGCGACTACGTGGAGACCTTATAGAGACTTTTAAACTTTTGAATGGACTATACAACCTCCCGGATACATCAAATTGGTTTATACAGACTAATCGTTGTGATCATAGCAGGGGACACAACCAGACAATCAAGCGATATTCTGCCAAAACTAACACAGGTCACCACATACTCAGCAACAGAGTGGTTCATAACTGGAACAGGTTGCCAAAAGAGGTGGTCAGTGCAACATCTGTAAACAACTTTAAGAACCGGCTTGATGACTGGTTACGTAAAACCAAAAAATCTCTTGTTAACTTGTGATCGTTGCACCAGTGGACTGTTTAATTTTTTATCTTTGTGTGGACTAAATAAAACAATTTTGACACAGTGTGATATGGGCACATCAGCAATTTGCTGCTCGCCCATTATTCAAATAAATAAATAAATATATGTATATAAAAATAGGTAGATTATTAATTATTAGTTTTAAGGTTTTGTTTATATGCCTACATTTAAGTTTGTTATTCTATCAATAAATAATTTTCTTTCTTTCTTTCTTTCTATAAAGTTAACTTATATTATTATAATACTTTTTATTTCCAGACGTAAAGTAGCCCTACAATACCTAGAGCTGACTCAGCGTGAGCTGGAGTATGTGGCTCTCTCCAGAGACACCACCGAGGCTGATCTCAAGCAGAGGCGAGAGATACAGAGCTCCACTGCTAAATATTTTGATCAGGTAAAATGTAGTTACTTTTATTATTTTACTACCTTACTTCTTAACTTTTTTTATACTAGTGGTGTGCTTTTTAAACTAAGACATAAAAGTTGTCTTAATGTCCTAATCTGGGGATAACTCTTTTTTCTCAAATTTTATCTGAATCAAAATTGATACATTAAAGTTTTGTTCGGGTTTATAGTTAATATGTTAGTAAATATGAGTATGTTATATTTCAAAGTTATTGATTTTTGCTTGAGTGAGACAGTACTTTTTAAAAGGGATTATTTTTAAAAATAATTATGGTTCAGTTCAGCAGATACATTGTATAGAGTTTTGGTAGAGCAAACAGTACTTTTTCTATTTAATTATTTAGTTTAATCACTTAATTACTAACAGCCTAAGCAACAAATACATTAAATCAACAAAGATAATTATGCTAAAGCATTTGGGTAGAATGTCTATATCATTCTATGGATTTTTATTTCCTATTTCTCCTCATTATGTTTGCTTATATATATACTTTATTTACCAACAGAGTGCAGTACGAGCGGCCATAGAAGGCAGAGTACTAGTCCTTGAAGGCATAGAGAAGGCGGAGCGCAATGTGCTGCCAGTACTCAACAACCTGCTGGAAAACAGGGAGATGCACCTGGAGGATGGCAGGTTCCTTATACCAGCGGCGAGATATGATAAACTGCTGGAGGTGAGACTTTTATATTGTATACATATTAAGTAAGTTAGTTTGTTTGAGAGTGGGTATATCTGGTGTCAAGAGTTTGCATGAAATTAACATCAGCCGAGAAGTAGTAATATGCCTTATAGTTATTCAATGTTAAAAAATAACATTTAATTATTATGCACTTTGTATTCACTACTAATGAAACTAAACTTCAGACTCGGAGACTGAGTTCATTACATAATGGGCTATGTTAGAATGATTTACAACTCTAGTGAAATCATTTTAATTTCTACAATATTATGTCCATAGTCTATCTAATTTAGTTTCTACAAGGAATAAACATGGACCACTTGTTTAATATCTTTGGACATGGGACAAAGTAGTAACATCAAAGTTTTAGGTAATATATTATATATGTAAGTTTTCACTCGAACTCGAAACTCCACTGACCTCCATTACTACAGCGTACTTGTAGTAATGGAGGTCAGTGCGAAACTTTATAACTGATACATTCTAACTAATGTCAGTAATGCGCTAATCATGAACCTCTATGACTGTTGTTTCACTTTCGAGTGAAAGTTTTCCAAAATTTGTAAAACACCTTGCTGATCTTGGTATTTCCTTTGTTATATTCTGTTTGTCGACTGATATCTATAAATTCTATTTACAGGAACATGGAGCAGAAGAAGTATCCCGCTGGCGCCTAGTCCGCGTGGACGACAACTTCCGCGTGATAGCACTAGGTCTGCCAGTTCCGAGGTACTCCGGGCAGCCGCTCGACCCGCCACTGCGCTCGCGGTTTCAGGCCAGAGATGTCGCCACTGTCGGGTTTGGGGTGAGTGTGTGTGTGACTACTACCAAATATTTTCGGTAAAATGTATATATGTGTGTAATAATATCGTGCGTAAGAGGAGTTGAAGATTGTTGCTTAGAGGCAGAGAAGAGAGTTTTTTAAAACAATAAACGGTTCTTTAACGGTATTTAATTGTTAAGATGGAACATGCTTACATTTGCCTATACAAACTGGCTTAATCTCGCCCTTAGAACCAATTGTATATGCCGTAATCATACAAGTATTTACTCGACAAATACAATTTCTAAATGCTGCGGTTTACGTGTCATTAAAATTTGCGTTTTAACTTTATGTTGAGACTATTAAAACCCGAATTACGCCACGGCTTTACGTCAAGAGCCTAAAATAATCTCATTGAAAGTCACTAAATATTATGGTCCCTAAAACTGTGTACCTATAAATAAATCATCGTTCATTAACCCTAAGCCTGCATCGTAAATAATGTACAAAATACCGCGGTACCTATGTAATACTACGTAATACGAGGTCGGCCGTAAAAATTGGGGACTGCACAAAATATACACTACGCTGACACGGCAATAAATTGCCCCTCAATATGTACCGATGTCGAATGAACCGCGCGACATGCCACGGGTTAAAAATTGCAGGATCCGTGGAAATATGTAGGGGGGAATTTTTCAAAGTGACGTAGTGATTTCGTATGCACATGTTCGATCGTATCTATAGATAATAGGAAATGCATTAGTGTAGTTAGTTTTGTTCATATTCCCACACAATTTTATTACTTATTCGTATTCAATGTTGTAAATTTTTTAAGTAAATAAATAGGACAGTATTTCAAAATAGCACTTTTTATTTGCTCAAAATCTTTTGTGCGTGATGCGTTGAAAGAATACTCTCAGTCCTGTTCGTCGTGCTCGATATAACTGACGTCGTGGTTTTCTTCGGCATATCTGGCATGAATATATGTACTTGTTTCTTAGCAGTTTTGCTCACGTCAGGTATCAGCTTCTTGCTGACCATGTCTGCGTACTGTTTTTCGACGGCGCTTCTCTCTGTGGCTACTTTCTGTCGAGTCTCTTGCACGTTAGGTTTGCCCTGAGTTAATTTGCTCCTCCCGGTATAATCCCTGGTTTTGGTCTGGGTCTCGACTCGTGGCGTGATTTTCACGTTCCGTGACTGTCTGGCGTAGTTCTCGATCGTGTTAGCGGACGTCGCCACATAAAAATCGTGTCGATCGATATTCGAGTTTTGTTGCGCTTTTGGGCTGTCGTCCGCTTTAGGCGACTGGAGCTTCGTGGCCTCTTTCGCGCGTATGTCTATTGCGGTTTTGGATTTCAGCAAATTGTGTCGCCTCTGCAGCTCGGGCCAGCTGTGCCGGGGCTGCGACATTCGCTCCCCATTCTGTGGCGCTAGGAGATCTACTTTACCGGCTAAGTCGAGCCACTGGAGTACTCTGTCAGATAGCTCGGTGTTTTCTTTCTTTTCTTCTGGTCGAGCCGTTTTGTTGATGCGCATGTTCTTCATCGTGTAGAAGTCGTATCGGCCGCTGTCGTTAAGCGGCTGAGGGCTGGCTTTGAGTATGAGCTCGTGCTCTGACTCGTCGTCTACGTCTGTGAGCTGAAGGCGCTCGACGTCGGGGTCGTTGGAGCTCTTGGGCCGCTTGGAGATGTTGGACTTGCGGCTCTTGACCACGAGGTTGAGCTTGCGGAGGCAGTCCTCGACCTCGTCCCTGTGGTGGCTGAGGCGGGAGGTTGTCTTCTTGGTGCAGGAGGAGGCGGAGGAGGCCGGGCGGCGGCGCTTGAGCTTCTGGAAGTGAGGGTCGTCGTGCGAGAGGATGGCGTGTCGGAGCCCGTCCACCCACACGGTGCGCACGTACATGGGGCGCTGCGAGGCCTGCCAGAGCACGGGCATTGTCCGCTCACGGGCCTGCGCGCGACACACGCAGCCACCACACTAACATCGTCATACAAGAAACACTTCCTGAAGTAATCGATGCGTACCTGCAACAAAAAAAAAATACCTACGTAAATAATACTAGTAGTAACTACTAATACTACAAGCTTCTTTAAGGTTTCTTAACACAATCTATCGCAATAGTTGAAACACAAATACAACCAAAAACTTTCATCAAAATTATTTTTGCTTAAAAAATATCAAAATTTTTATAGAATTTCCTTCCAAAAAAGTTTTTACTATTCTTCAAGCCACAAAACCATATCTGTCATTCATGTCTCTGCCCCAAATCACGACCTTTTGCCACAGAATACCTACCAGCCACATCTTACATCCTTGACCTATCACTCGTCGCGTCGATCGCAGCCCTACTTCTTATCATTTAATCTTATCAGCATCGTAGTAAGCCCTTGTACAAATTTATAGTAGTATTCTATATGAATAAAACTAGTAGGGCTAGATTCATTCAATCATTACACCAAAGACAAACACATAACTACACTAATGAACAAAGTACCCAATTTAAAATTTGGCTAGAAACATGTATGTTTAATATTAAATATTCATTTTATTGTATTCACTTAATTCATATTAATACGAGAATTGTTTTTGTTCGATACAATTAAAATCTATGAAGGCATGTTATCTGCTTAGAAAATAAACATAAGAGTTTGACACCAGTTTTCCCAGGAATTTAGCAACAAAACACATAAAAATACCGATCAAGTTCCAAAATTTCTACATATTTCGACTTCCACACATGTAAGCAGTTAATTTACATGCCAAGTTACGCGGCTAAGTGAAAAGCAGTTATAACTTAGCCTGTTGCTCGCGGTAGTTAAGTTAGGGGTGATTAATTGAGGCTTCTATTAAGCATGACTTGCGCGTAGTTAGGGTGAAAAGGTGCTGTTACGAATACCGTGATAGAGAATAGTGAGGCGTTATCAATGAGGGTGAATTTAATTACATGGTCGAATGAGTAGGCTGTTTATTACTGTGTAATGTATGGGTAAACACCTGTGTATAATCTGAGCCCATATCAAATTGAGGGTGTCAACAGCAAAACCTTTCAGCGGGGAAGTAGCGACCCCCAGTAATGAGAAGGGTCGATTGATACATTGCTTATTGCCTATGTTACGGTCATCTCTAGTACAATTAAACCCCGGGTGCTACCTTATTTAACATAAAACCCATACAGGTAAAACAACCGTCAAGCATGGATCAAGAACTAGTCAGCTTAGCGAATAATTTTAAATGTAACTGTGTATATCAATATTATTGTGTACAATGTGTCCTTTGGAAATAGAAATAATAAGCTGCAGGTTAGACTATATTCATATTATACTAGCAAACCCGGCGAACTCCGTTTCGCCACCAGATGGCTTCCTTTTTTTATTAACGTCACGGAGCCCGAGACCTTTCCAACGAATGCAAAACCGTGGAAATCGGTTCGTGCGTTCTGGAGTTATAGCGTCAGGAAGGAAAACCCGACTTATTTTTATATAGTAGAAGACTTGTTATATATTTTATAACACTAAGTGGTATGCCTAATGACTCTTCAACGTAACATCAAAGAATATGTTATGAATACATACGAGTTTGTTTGACTGTCCCGTTGACCTCCATGTTAAGGCTAACCGCCAAAATACAGAGGTTTCAGACTTGTGATAGAGTTTATATTTATGACCTAGTCTAAGAGGGCTGATTTCTGTTTATTTTTTGTGTGTACAGTTTGCCCTTAGCATCATTGGTTTAAGATTCAGATGTACATATGTATGTTAGACAGTCCTAGTTTAGTATTATTCTTTGAGTTGGTATTGGTACACAAAATTCATTATAATACATATATTATGTCTAATGTTTTCCTATATCAGACTGATGTAAGCATATTTACTGTTAGTAAAAAAACATTAGCACTACTATGAAAGAAATGTGACTTGTTTTAGAAATAATACAAATCAAGCAACAATAAAAGGTTACAAAATATAAAAATCCACTCACTCACCTAAGTTACAAATCACGAAAACAAATCCTTGCGTAGACCGCTACGGCGTAGCATGGCCGTAGCACTATCTACGAGCGCTACGAAGCTACGAAACCACAAAAATATTTTTGTAGAATTCAATCACTGCTTCGGAATAGCAATCAGGTCATTATTGTCAAAACAATAAAGTTTACTTTTGCCTGAGGTTTATTTGTTTTGAACGAGCGTGGTTTTCGATTGATAACTTCGGTGCGACTGGTCGGTGCTCCTTGGATACCATGAGTTTTGTCCCGCGAAGGAACTGTGGCGAGCACTGTGGTGTTTGTGACTGCTTGCTACTGCTATTCAGGTTGTGGGCAAAGGTGGGGTCGGATTTGTAGCGGGAATAATAACAATTATGAAATGTCAGAAAATTTGTGTAGTATCACAGATCACACACAAATTTAGGACTACAGCCTAAATTTGTGTGTGATCTGTATTTGTTAATTTTGAAACTTTTCATTCCTTCATCTTAGTATATTTTTTATTCCTTACAACACTGTACAATGCTAGAGAAAATGATAAAAGATAAACGGCTTTGGTCAAAAAAATACTATCGTTTTTTACTCGTTATCAAAACGAAACACAAAACTACCAACGGTTTAATCACTGTGGTTTGTTGTTTGTCAAGCAGTTAATTTATCAAAATATATACTTTAATGTAATAACTAAATGAGTGCACGTTACCCGCTTACATCTGTCCCCATCCTCCCCTCCTATGGTTCCCCAAGCCAAGGAAGCGAGGCCGCGTCACACGCGATGACAACGTAAAGTATTACCAGCTTGCATTGCAACACAATAAGACAAATAGAAATGGGTGTTTGTTTGCTCCTAGTTCGCTCTAATGGTATGTTATTTATATATACTATACAAGCTTTCCGCGAGGTTTTGTCTGCAACAAGAATGAAGATATTTACTTATTTATTTCCAAAAGGTACAGACACAAAAAGCAGGCTAAAAGATTACAAACTAATAACACTGAGTCGCATAACACTAAACCTACCGTTCAATGAAGTCCGTACTCAACACTTGTGTTGGATTCTGAAATATTATACGATGTTTCATCCTCTTACCTTACCTACTCAATGTTTGAGTTAACTGAACATACTTTACTTACCTTATAGGTATATTTTAGTGACAGGTATGTATTGTACAATATGTACATACTAGATTACGCTATAAAAATCGTATCAAACTGTAGTTAGTAAAACGGAATAGCGGGTTATTCTAAAGTGGCTGAAAAATTAAACCATTGGATGTGTTTAGGACTGAACAACATCACACCAGTTAGGGAGAGTACAAGTTGAGAATTATGATTGCAGTTTTTTTGCCTTAATTTATAAAACAAGTGAGACTACTTAAACTAACTTCATTACCTTGTACTTTGCAAACAAATAATTTGAATTTGAACCCAAGAATACGCTACCAATTATGTAGTTTATTTGTTGTAAAGGCACATTGTTCAATAGATAAGGGAAGGGAAAAGGTTTGATTTGTTCGACTTTGTATGTCTGAAATGAATGGTACAAATATGACCGACTTTTGTGAGAGGCATAAAATTGTAACTTAGTTGTACTCATAATTTTTGATAAATTTAATGAGCAATGGGGGGGATAGGTACATTCTTTATTGTGACCTACATATATTATTATTTAAGTTTGACAAAATGTAGGTTTAATTTCACAAAGGCTGGAGCCAGAAATCAAATTTTATATTTAGTGACGAACATATCTTACCAAAATATTTGGTAAATATTGTAAAATAACCAAAAATAGAACCCAAACTCGATTATAAATTCAAATTTAACTTCAAAAGTCGTAACTCGTCAGTTTACTATCAGTACTGTAAAATCATTAAAATGTTTAGTGATGCAAATTGTAGAGTTTTGCATAAATTTCGGCACTAGCAAGTTAAATGTGGCACCGCACGGAACACGAAGCCTTATTCATAGGCTTCCGCTGAAAGCTTGTAGAAGCTTCTATAGCTCAGATGAATGACGAGTAAGATGTTCGTATCAGATCACCAAATTCAAGTCTTTTGTTTTATAATGCGAAGGGCTGTAAAACTAGCATTAGCTGCTACATCGTAGACTTCGAAATAGCTTAATTAGGTGAATTGCTGTGAAACGTATTCGTGTATAAAATGAAACGATGAAGTTCTTTCTTATTGTCGGTATTTATGTTTGTAGAAAAATAAAAAAATATTTCTGCAATTTCCAGCCTAAATTAAGTATTTTTTGGACAATATTGTGATTAAAAATAATTACCACCACTATTAAAGCTCCAAAACCATAAATATTTTAAATCCCCATAAAAAATCTTTCACCAACCCTACTATAAATACGGCCCCGTAAGTTTTATGACTTGAAATAAGTAGTTTAACTCGATGATGGGCAAAGTTTGTGCAAATTCTACCAATAGACAGTTAAAAGGTAGCGATACCATCTTTCAAAGTTATTAAGGGCATTAACTAACTTCGCGGTTAGCTTTGATTTTATCAGTTACAGTTTCGGTATGGTAATTTTGGAATTTAGTGGGTTTGGGCTGTTTCTTTGGTGCTTAGGTTTTGTGTCAGATTGGAAGAGTAGATTTCCTAAACGGTCAGACACTCCACCTTGGTTTGTAAGTCCTAAAAGTACTCATTCGTCGGAATAAATTATGTTTATCATGAACTCTAGCTTTACACATGTAAAAATATTGTATATATATTATTGTATACATTTAATGAAGATAATTAATTCACCGCTCCAGTATTATCTGTGAACATACATAAAAATTATAGAACATTTATAAAAACCCGATTTAGGAATAATTTTATTACAAAACCCCCATACGTGAGAAGTAAAATAACATACAGTGTTTGGCAATAAACCCTTTTGCTCCGAGAATCGTGAGCTAAGGCGACAGCACAGCTAACACAGCCTGCTCCTATTTCAGTCTATTTCGACCCCGACCTGCCATAAAATAGGTAGAGCCGTCTCATAAAATGCCTGAAGTCTGACGTTCTTAAGGTAGTACATGTTTGCATATAGGGTTACTGAAAACAAGAGGGACTTAAAAGAAGTTTGTTTTTATAAAACAACATTTGTTGAATAAACTTAATGGTGATGTGTGAAGTGTAATTTTCTTAGTGGCTAACTTAAAACTTGCAAGTTTTATTGTAAGACCCACTATGGGTTTCAAACTAGTAACGTAAAATAAAAGCGTTTTATTAGAGAATGTTTATTTATGGCCATCAGAGCAATGTCTAGATTTTAAAAATATTTTTTTTCAAGATTTTTCATTGTATTTGGTATATTTTTCTTTAACCCTGTGTATAAGTAGAACTGCGTACATTCTACGAACTGGCGCCGCAGCATTAAAATAAACTGCCAACTATTTATACTTCGCACTAGTTCTACTAAACTATGCCTCGCAGTTAGCACGCTGGCTTTACGATTTGCAAGTTTAATTCCATTTGAAATTCCTATTCAACATGTAAACTTATTGTGCATTCTTCAACACATGCAAGTAGCTTATATGTACATGGTTATTGATAACTAATGCATAGCCTTTTCAGATTGCCTTTGGTAATTCTACAATTTTGAAAATTCGCGTAAAAAAACTGTTTCATACAAAAAGTGCACCGCCCCCTGATTAGATATATGAAGAAACGATTTTTTTTCAAGTGTTTCCAAAGCTCGTACAATAAAAATGTAAGATTTTGAAGTATTAAAGCCTCTCTTATTAGATTAGCCTGGGTAGTTAATTGCTCGTAATTCAACATTACTAATTCTCACTGTACTAAAGTTCCCGTTAGGCATGATTCACTACTACTAATTCTATTTCCCCATTATTTTTCCACCTCTACCACTGGCATGTCTGCAGGCCATCAGCCCGCGGCCACACTTCCCGCAATGTTAGCACAGAAACAATTTCCAGGCAATTACCGCCCGCTCTATTAATCCCAACAACTCATTAGCGGGCGCTATTAGTTTGTATTTACCTGTTAGTTTGCTTTCAGGACGCGTAACTAATGTGCTAAGTTTGTGGAAGAATAATGAACGTTATGACGGTCGTATGGGACCTATTTGGTGATAGTTTGTTATGAAAGACTTTTTTTGACTTGATGAAATTTTGTGGATTATCTCTAATTTTTGTTTGCGATTGTCTTGTATTCACAAGCTTTGATATACATACAATTTAAACGAAAGTAAAATTCTTAACAAAATAACAATGCGTGTACTATTTAAATTAAGAAGAAACTGAAATTAAAGTGACTGCTGTGTTATGTGTAAAGCTTTTCAAATTACAGATTTTTTTAAACCTGATAACCGTAATAGCAATGTATGTATATACAACTGATTTGCATAACATCAGCACTCTGTTTATCCCTAAATTAAATATACTAAAGTTATATAAGTATGACCTTGGAGAGGGCCTTTTAAATTAATATAATATATCATCATTTCAAGTTAATGCTTTATTCGTGATAATATCGCTAGAAGAACCATAAACAACTCATAGATAAATATAAATTTATTGCTCTTCGCATGACGTAAAGACCCTGCATATTACTTATACAAGTAGGTATGTATGTACTTGTTAATGTGATGTATTCAATACTTCCTTGCTATGCATTCACTATTAGCAAGTCTGTTGATTAGACAAAAATATTTACTTTTTTCAAACCATTTTCATGTAAAATCCTTGAAAAACTAAGCTCGTGCTCTACAAGATAATGATCAAATTTCACGTGTTTTTTCATATTCTATATAATGAACCTTACATCTTTATATGGAAAAAAAATTGCATTAAGGCCTTAATAATTCTTATATTTCGCCTAACCTATTTATTACTCTCCAAGTCCAAAGCAAACCTGATTGAATGACTAAAATTTAATCATCGCAAAATTAATTCGCGATGTAATCAACCGGCAGCCTTGAAGGTTTTGCCTGTCAAGTAAATTGCACGCCAAAATATTTAAAAACGGTTCATTGTCTTTATTCATGGACAATATAACTCATAGACTCCTGCCTATCTGCCTATCGTTTATACAATTCGGTCCTTTACCTACATATATTGCTCGCGTGAACTAATCAGTTTCCAATTCTAAAGCGTCGTCCATGGCGATGAATCCATATTAATTTGGACATTTATTCTCCAACTTTGTTTTATAGTCCGGATTTCTGATGATCATGCCATGATCTTTTCCTTGGATTGTTCCTGTATGCTTGCTTTTCGTAGACATGTAATTAAATTGCTGTCTTTATAAACAATAACTTTCGCATCTAACAACTAATTTGATGCTCTGAATTAGTTGTTCGACTCGAAAGTTTTTGTTGAGTTGTCTGTCAAGCATACAGATGAAGCGTAATATTTATAACTGACTTTGAATTTGAATTATCGCCTTTGAATCTCCCAACGTGATATGTCACTATCACGTTTGAAGATTCAAATGACGTTAGGATTGAGAGATCTTGAATAGAAAATGTAGTATTTGTTATCATTATGTAAAAATAGGTGTCGGTTTGAAGTTATGCCGTTTTCTCTGGCATATTAATAACGTTTGAAATGTTCGCCAAATGAACTTACTTGCTTTGATAACATTAATTTATCGCAAAATATTATGTTTTTAGATTGTCGTCTAGTATTTTTGCAAACTATAAATGCCTGCTTATTGAGAATCAATTTATCCTAACTATATTTACGTCTGCTAAATGATCATAGTGATCTGGCGATGATATGTACAGTGGCACGCTGGGGCTAATATAAGCCACTCCTAAATTGTTTTAAATGAATTCATTTTAAAATTAGTTTACTGAGAATTGAAATAAAATAGAATGCTTCTAAGCAATTGTGTTCTATCAAAAAACAGATACGCGTTAATTGATTCAATTCCTATTAGATGAAACTAACGAAATATGTAGTGTTTTGCCTCCTTTAACCGGCTTCAAACACCCAAAAACACAAAGTTTGATGTGTGAAGCTGGTTAAAGAGCAATCGCAGCGGAAAACACTACACATGTAGGTATTTCTAAAGAGTTTCATTGACAATGGATTTCCGCAAAGTAATGTCTGATTCAATATCTTATGAATTCCCATTACTTTCCAGGAGCACCTATCAGCTCTAAAAGAAGAAGCCCCTCGCGTCGACACCACCAAACTGCAGGAGTTGTTATCAGCTGCGTACGCGCTCATCAGTCCGGAGCTGCAGATGGTCAGCCTGCCTGAATTCCCGGTGGACAGCGTGCATGCGGCTGCTAGGATACTGGTAAGTAAGCAATTTAGGCTAGTAAAATAGTGGTCCTATAAGACTGTTTACTCTGAACTGAACTATATCTAAATATATAAAACTCAAAGGTGACTGACTGATATAGTGATCTATCAACGCACAGCCCAAACCACTGAACGGATTGGGCTGAAATTTAGAATAAAGGTAGATGTTATGACGTAGGCATCCGCTAAGAAAGGATTTTGGAAATGCCACTTTTGAAGGGGTGAAATAGGGGCTGCAATTTTACTTCTTAATGCGAGCGAAGCCGCGAGCACCCACCTAGTTCCATATAAACCGACTACCCAAATTTGTCGCCGACGACTTTACCGCTCCTAGCGAGTTTCAGTCAAACGCGAGCTCATATAATGTAAAAAAAAAAATTTGTTGCCTGTAAAGTCGGTATACGGGCGAAAGTTTTACGTGACAACGACTTTTATGTCTGTCTCTCTCGCTCTTTGGCGGGCTAACCATGCCCGAGTGGAAGGGACGCGTGCCTCTCACTCGCTCTCATTGTGAGCGCATAACGTGAGCGGAGCGTAACGCAGTTTCTTGAAGTGTCACCCGGCAAACCAATTTATAAGACGTTGTCACGTCAAAATGAATCTATTCAATTTCCGAAACTGGCGTATATACATGAAATCGTCACAAGCTCCTTATGAGCTGTAAGACCATAAGCTCTCTCATTTAAGAATAAAGAAATGGATTTGAATCGTTCCATGTCCACAACTCGTATACATTTTGATTAGAGCTTACTTCCAAAAATTAGAACTGAGCAAGTTACTTGCTTAAACCCAAAACATTGTTCTAAAACTGGAATAAAGCCTCGTTTCAATCTATTTCCAAACTGGATTCGAGTCGTGTCATTTTTACAAGCTGTGTATAGATAGTTTCAGCCTTTTGCGAGTGAACCGTCTTTTATAGTTTCCCGTTTGTGTCACAAAAAGTGGTAAAAGTGCCACACGCGCGCCCTTGAGACAGGGGGGCGAAGCCCTGATAGTTGGGCCCACGCGAACCGAGCATCACGGTGCCAAGGTCGCTGCTATACAGAGGTACTGGTTATACCACGTTTCATGAAACGTTTGAGTTGCGCGGGCTAATAGTGTGGTGTTAAAATTCGTCATGGATAGTAATTATTTGAAGTAAGCTTCGAAATTGATATCGCGATGTCCTAACAAATAGTTGTTGATATGGCTAAAATTAAGGTATTGACTTACAGAGTTTTACCACGATGAATCGCATTATGTTCTGTGTAGCTGAGCAGTAGTTTTGGTTACACCCTATCAGAAGCCCCTTGTGGTTTGGAAACTCTTGACACTCTAGTGTGCTAGTCTCATGTGAACTTACTTACATTAACGTTATTATAAGCTCACCGTGGTATATCATAACCCACTTGGTCGTTCTCAATCAAAAACTAAAATATTTAATTACTTGGCTAACTCTGTATATAAAGATTCAATTAAGGTATTATTGAGTTATACGAAAGTTTCAAAGTTAACTTCGCACTGTCTGGATTGATTGATGCTAATTACTAGAATTTGTTAATTTTGTATTAATTTACGGCTGCGTGTGCAAAAGTTAAATAAAAGTTTAAATTTAGTTTGTTTGCCTATTAATGCTTTAACCATGCAATTTAATTAATTGTTCAACCCGTTCATTTATTTTTTATATCCAAAGGCTTGACAAATTTAAAAAAAAATCTAGCTTATTGATATCGGCTCATACCTACGTCAAAAAGCATTTTAGCATTTATATCATTCGATCTGTTGCGTTTTGAAAACGTAACAAACAGGCCAACATAATAGTAGTTTATGCAACTGTCATATAATTAAGTGTTAATTGTGAGTTACTTTTGTTGCCAATTCTAGAATATCCGGAGGCGTACAAATATCATCTTCGCTATCCATTTTTAACTTTTAATTTGTATTTAAAAAACAAATACATTGCGAAACATTAAATTCACGCGTACGTGTATTGGCACAGTGATTTTGCCGCCATTAAAATCTAACCAACGAGAGTGCAGCGCGACCAACCTGATTGGCCCTGCAATCAGGTTAGTCACGCTTTTCCGATGTTATAATGAGCTATTACGATATCGATGTGGATATTATAACATCATGTGAAATTGCTTAAATTGAGTGTTTTATTGTCTGTGCTATAACAGTAGTAATTATAAGTCAAGTATTGGAAACATAAGTAGAATGTTACAACATTAGTGTAGATAAACACTTTTATACACGCCTTTTTATAGTAGTGTCTATTAATATATCTAATAAAGATCGATAAAGCAAGAAAAAGTGACTGAAATAAATCTAAAAACATAATGACACCAGTCGACACCATATTCTTCTTTTCGTGATGTTTTATATCTACAGTAATTACATTTTATTTCCAACTAGTTCAGGAGGAAGTTACGTATTTTATACACGGCTGTTTTTAACAGGCTGTAAATCTTACATTGTAGATGTAGACAATATTACCATACCATATTTATGTACGTACCATTTATGTTAGACAGTATTACGTGCTTCAGTACTTGCTTCCAAAAAATGCAAGTAAGACCGAGGGGCGCAGTTAGCTAATATAATATATGACTGATCTACATTTCGAGTAAAGAATAAAATAAAGAATCTTATGGAGTTCATTATTACTTTATGAGACTTGTTAACCTATTCTTATGTATGATATATTGACGTGGTCTTTAATTACAAATGAAATTGCTGTTTCTTTGTCTAATCCAGAAAGTATTCCCGAAAAATGTTGGCTGCACAAATATTGGAATTTATTTATGGTTCCCAATAGGTAACATTGTTCCAATTTTATGTCGAGTTCATTTGGGATTTCTTGGTATATTGAGAATATACCAAGAAAGGTTTATTATTAGCGTTACAAGTGGCGCCCTGTGGTTGCCTGCAACATCATTGTTAGTTATTTAGGCTATTGCATAAACCAAAAATATGTTTGTGGATAGTTTATTCCTCTTGCACGGATAAAACGAAGCGACGCGGACTTGTCACTATGGCTTTTAATTCTTCAGTAGGTATAGAGTCCAAAACTCCACCAAACTGCTTTGTAACAATTCCAATAGCCGAGCAAAATACTCCTGAGAAATATTTTCACAAAAACTGTATTTGAATATGCTATGTTCTTAGATTTTAACAATGAAACGCCATATTACACTTGTAGTTTCTTTATTACTGATTTCACACATGTCTCGCACCTCCCGCTACCTGGCGAACGTCAGGGCGGTTTACACGCGCGTATATACCTACAATAGCTATATGCATACATACATGTCATCTCTCCCCCTTTAGCAACCAAACCTGGTAACAAACAAAACAGTAATATACATACCTATGTACTAATATCTAAACTTTATAATTAACAATTTTGTTTCTTGGTCTCAAGTCATAACGACCACCTCGTGAGGAAACAACAATAACCTCGGCGCGCGGGGGCGCAGGCGCGCTGTCAGGGGTCGAGGCAGGCGGCGGCGGCGCGGCCGCGTCTCGTGACGTGCTGCGAGCGCGCGCTTCTCCTCCCGCCGTACTATCGGGCTCCGCTTGAATCGACCCTTGATGACGCATCTGAGGCGCTTGACCTCCCGTGTATTTCATGATTTGATCGACATGCCTTTTAACTTCTATGTTATCTACAATCACATTATATAATCGATTCCCTAGCACTTTTACAATGTGACCTAATTTCCATATTGCTTTTTGAGATACAAAACATTTAACCCATATCTTCTGTCCCTTATGGAAATGCCTACTAGGTTTCACGATATCACCGGTGGCCCGTTCGTGTGATTTCGGTGGCAAAATTAGATCGAGTCTTCCTCGCAAGTTCCGGTTAAACATTAACTTAGCGGGTGACTCGCCGGTGGTACAGTGAACCGTGTTTCTGTATTCAAATAGAAAATTCAGTAACTTATCGAGTACTTGATTACAATGCATGTTTTCAGAGCCCGCAAGAATACATTTAATCATTTTTTTACAAGTTCTCACTGAGTTTTCTGCTTGGCCGTTACTACACGGGTGATAAATCGGTGAGGTCAAGTGATTTATGCCTGTACTTTTACAAAATTCACTGAACATGTCGTTACTTATTTTAGGGTCATTATCAGACATGACGGTTTCAGGCAATCCAAACATTGAAAATAATAATTTTAATTTTTTTATCAGTTCATTAGTTGTCAGCCCGCCTTGCATGTGTAGACATTCTAACCATTTACTATGTGCATCGACTACTATCAAAAATACCCGGGAGCCAACCTGCATGTAGTCGATATGTATGCGCTCCCAGGGAGCGGCGGGGCGCGGCCAGGGTGCGGGCGGCGCGCGGGGCGGGGCGGGTCGCGTGGCTGCGCACGCGCTGCAAGCGCCGACCGTGACCTCAATATCCTTATCTATACCTGGCCACCACATTTTACTTCGTGCGATGCTTTTTGTTTTCACCACGCCAAAATGAGCCTTATGAACTTCCTGCAATAGTTCTTGTCGCAAAATTGAAGGAATAACGATTTTGTGACCTCTCATCAGGCAACCGTGCACTACTTCTAAATCTGTTTTGCATTTAAAATATGGTAGCACATTATTGCATGTTATTTTCCGCGGCCAACCTTTTGTTATGTACTTTGTGACTATTTGTAGCGTTTTATCATTTGCCGTCTCTTGTTGAATGTTTTCAAACGAAATCGGTAACTGTGTTTTATCAATGAAATTCAAGTATGAAACGTCTTCATTGTTATCTAAACCGGATTGTTCAACATTCGCTTCTATCGGCGCTCTTGAAAAGAAATCGGCGAGTACGTTTTTATGTCCCGGCATATAACGTATTTCATAATTATATGCGGACAAAAATAATGCATATCTTTGTAGTCGTGATGCCGTCATCACTGGAATGCCGTTATTTTTACCAAAAATAGCTAATAAAGGCCGATGATCAGACATTAAAACAAAAGGTTGATCACGCCCGTACAAGTACTGGTGAAAGTGTTTTACCCCGAACACGATAGCGGTCGCTTCTTTATGTATTTGGCTATAATTCCGTTCGCTTGGCGCGAGTGACCTCGAGGCGTATGCCAGCGGGCGCTCGCGGCCCTCCGCGCCCTGCTGCAGCACGGCGCCCAGCCCGGCCGGGCCCGCGTCCACCGCCAGCACGAGGCGCGCGCTGGGATCAAAATGCGTCAGCACGCGTTCAGACGCTAGCTCGCGCTTGATTTTAACAAAGGCGTCCTGTTGTGGCTTGTCCCATGTCCACACTGAATCTTTACGTAATAACGCATGTAGTGGTTCTAAGATTGACGACGCGCCGGGGACAAAATTTCTATAGTAGTTTATGATACCTAAGAATCGTTTCAATTGCTGCACATTAGTCGGTGAAGGTGCTTTTAAAATGGCCTGAACTTTTTTCGGGCATGAATGAAGGCCGTTCTTATCTATTACGAACCCGAGGTAGGTAACGCTCGGTTGAAGAAACGCGCATTTATTTTTGTGCAGCTTTAAACCGGCACCGTTCAGTCTATGTAAGACTTCCCGAAGTCTAGACATGTGCGTGGAGAAGCACGGGGCGGTCAAGCAAATGTCATCGCACCATACACTGACACCATCAATACCTACCAACAACTTCTCCATTGCTTGTTGAAAAATTGCTGGTGCATTTGCTAGCCCATAAACTAACCGCGTATATTTAAACAACCCGCGCGTTGTACTAATGGTTGTTAGCAATTGTGACTCTTCATCTAAGCAAAATTGATTATAGGCGTTACTTAGGTCTAGCTTAGTATAAAGCTCCCCGCCGCCCAGCATTGCAAACACCTCTTCAATGCGCGGCATTGGGTACTTATCGATACATAAGTCTTTGTTCAGCGTAACTGAAAAATCACCCGCTATTTTAACTTTTCCGTCATCTTTCAAAACTGGAACAATTGGTGTTGCATAGTCTGAATGGCTTACCGGGACTAAAATACCAACAGACGTTAGCCTATCTAACTCAGCTTCTACTTTATTTTTTAATGCAAAGGGGACTGACCGAGGTTTGAAATATCTTGGCCGAGCACTTTCTTTCAACTTTAAGTTTACTGTAAATTTATTAAACTTGCCTAAACCGTCACTCCAAAGATCTTTATAATCACTTAACATTGTTTTTAATTCAGAGTTATTGTTGCATAATGTGATATTTTTATTATCCAGAGGCATAATTCCTAAGTTAAATTTATGCATAAAATCTCTTCCTAGAATAGGGGCACCGCCGCCTTTTATTACATAAAACTTAATTTTCTCAGTTAAATTGTCATAATTCACATCAGCGTAAAAATATCCATCTGGTGTTACTTTATGTCCATTATAAAAGCACATTTTAGACTTACAAGTTGATAACGGATATTGAGAGTATTTCTGTTTATACAATGTATCTGGGATGGCAGTGACACCTGCCCCTGAATCTAGTTCCATTGACTGTTTGTGATCACAAATACTTACAACTATTTCTATCGGATCATAAGTGCCGTACCTCATGCTGAATAGCTTGCACTCCTGGCAGTCCTCCTCCGGCGTGTTATCCTCCACGTCGACCTTGTTTAGTTTTTGTTTGCATACTTTTTTCAGGTGGCCAGTAACTCCACATATCTGGCATTTGTAACGGCGAAACCTACACTTGTCGGCGAGGTGGTTCTTCAATCCACACACCTCACACGAACTCTGGCCCGCAGCCGTGCCGGCGCCGGCGGCGGCGCTCCGTGCGCCGTCTTGCCGCCCGTATGTCGCGCCCGCGCGCGCCCCCGGGGCTGCAGCGCCTCCGGAACCGTGCGCATAGCACCTTTGCACAGGCCCATTTATTTTAAATATGGGTTCTTCTTTAATAGACTGCTTCAATTGCCTGGAACTTGACACCCACTCGGCGGTTTCCAACGCTTTTGCAAACGTCAAGTGGGCAGCATCCTTTTCAAATAGTTTGTCCCGTTCTGGACCGTCTATGAGACCGAGAACAAATTTATCACGTAACACAGTCTCCAGGACGGCACCGAAGTCACAATGGCTTGCTAATCCCCGAAGTCGCGCAGCCCACTCGCTAACAGATTCGCCGGGGTCTTGAACAGCTTTGTAGAATTCCGATCTGGCTGCAAACACACACCGCTTGGGCTTGAAGTACTCAGCTAAAACTTTCGTTAGTTCAGCAAACGATAATTGTTCAAGCTCGCGTGGGAATACTACATTGCGTGCGATCCGGTACGATTCCTCCGAAAGATAGGTTAGGAGCAGCGCGGCTTTGTGATCTTCTCTTACAGCGTTTACTTTGCAGAACTGGTGTAGTCTGCCTATAAACACGTCCCAATCCGATCTCTTGTGGTCAAAACTATCGATCGTTCCCAAAAACGAAGACATCCTCGTCGCCAAAATGCTATGTTCTTAGATTTTAACAATGAAACGCCATATTACACTTGTAGTTTCTTTATTACTGATTTCACACATGTCTCGCACCTCCCGCTACCTGGCGAACGTCAGGGCGGTTTACACGCGCGTATATACCTACAATAGCTATATGCATACATACATGTCAGAATATAATTTATTTCTCTTTTCAGGAGCAAAACCCCAACATACCAGTACACAAGCTCCTCTACCTCCTCTACCCGTACAATACGTTCCTAACCAGAGATCACGTGAAGAATGTTGAAGCAGTTTTTCACAATCTCCATATAAACACCAACCCAAAATGGGACATCGGCTTCCAAGGCATCGACTTCAAGGGAAACCAGGCCGTAGTGACTATGGAAATCAACGGCGCTAAGAGCCAGTTTCCCGTGCCGTGCGGTACGAGTAGAAAGGGAAGGGTGGATAAGGGAATAGTCAATACAGCGTACCAGAGTGAATTGCTAAATGAATTGCTGTTGAGTCACAGTGTTGGTGATTTTTGTATTGTTGGTGAGTTCTTATTCTTACATTTTAACTTATAAAATGAATAATCAATTGGATACACTTTATAAACAGGTACGCGTTGCGCTAATACATTTATTGTGTCAACCTTCGATCAATAATGCACTAGATTCAGCATTGCTTACAAACACGGCTCAAAAAAGTGGCATGAGTTTACTATATACTATATAGATTACGATATACACAGAAATACAAAATATGACTTTGTCACAAAAAATATTTATATGAAAGTCTATCTTACTACTGCATCATAAGGTTGAGTTTCGACTAATGTCGTATACATCATAAGTCATCTTGCTCCGCGATAACAACGAGTGCTCATAAAATTTTATGACCATACGCAGTGAGCGTTAGAAAATTCAACCGTATTGCTATAGCGATAACGCTTAAATTCTAACCGTCGTAAGGCCGTGTGACGGTATTTAACTTACCATGATATAATAGAACATAGAATTCATAGAGTCGCTTTGTTAATAAAAAGGTGGATAATTTTTTTACACTTCTACACTTATATCACCGGTCTATGGTGGAAGTTCCAAAGACTCTCACTTTAAAAAAAAAATAAGAAAGAGGAAAGAATTGATGTTATGTTTTCCGAATTATATTACATTTACTACTTTATATCCCGGATTAACGCGGGTGAAACTGCAGAGTGCTGCTAGTATAGGTACTACAAACATTTTATTTTTCTTATAATACTAAAAAATAAAAAATAAATTTTATTACAGTATTATTTTATTAAAACAGTATTACCTAAATCTCGCATGTTATTTTAACACAATAAATTAAAGATATTAATTATTTTTTATATATTTAAACTATTATATATATTTAAACTACATCCATTTTACAGTACTCCATTAGACTTGTTCTAAATCAGGCCTAATTTGTTCGTCTCGCGTGTTAAATGTATTATGCGTGCGAAAGAGACAACTGCGAAGCAAATACAAAAGGATTTAAATTCTTTAAATACTAATTTGGAGATAATAACTGGACTATTTCGAATATCATTCACTGTAAGTATTTGTAAAAAGTATAAAACTTATCGAAAATACGAAATCCCATGTTGTTTTCTCTTTGTAAGCGTGTTATTTTTGCAACTTTTCACAGCACACTTCGGCATTGTTTCACATGACGGTCGGCGCGTCACTGACGGCAAAACAGTGCTTAGTGTGAATTTAAGCACTGTTTAGTTTGGCCACTTTTAACGCGCTTTCGCGTGATCTAGATTATATTTGATCGAAGGTGTCAACTGTCAAATTGTTGAATTCTGCCGGATTCTCTATCCCCTTGAAATATAAATTTATCGATTTTCGAGAGCAAATCGGTTTCCTTTAGCCAAGCGTCAACTAGGTCATAGGTCACAATGTCGCTAAACATCAGGCGAGTCGTGATCAAGAGTAAACCTATTATGCTATCTAATTTAAATTCAATTAATTGTTTTACAAAAATACTTCATACATGTGAATAAATCCTAAAAAAAACATATTTCCAGGTCCAAAAGGCTGCGGCAAGAGTCTACTTGTCGCCCAGCTATCTTCTCTTCTCGGCTACACCATAGAGCCTATAGTCCTGTATCAAGACATGACGGCCCGCGACCTGGTCCAACAAAGAACTACTCTAGACAACGGAGACACGGTGTGGAGGAATTCCGCCCTTGTGGACGCAGCCTTGCAAGGACATATGGCGGTGTTGGATGGCTTGCATCGGATACATGCTAGTACGCTCGCTGTTTTGCATCGGTGAGTGTCCAAGCTTCTATGGTGTTTACGAATCAAGTGATTGTAGCTCAACTGTAGTTAAAAAACGTTAACTATTATTATAGCCAAAGTTACCTAGAGCTTAAAGGAATTATCATAGTTTTAGGTGTTTTGTGTGTGAAACTTGTGACTTTTTAAATATTTTACGAAAATATTTAATTTAAAATTTTGAAGTTGCGCTTAGGCGCTTGACGCGTGCGTTGGTTGCCGTGCACGAAAAAGAATGAGGACGACATCTAAGATGGCTTCCAAGTGAAGTTAGAAGGACTTAACTTGACTTGTATTAACTATAGTAAAATCAGTCTCTAAAATACGCGCAATGTTGCCTGTAGGATAAAAGTACTACCATGTTTGTTATATCTTCGCATGAAACTTACTCATATAATATTGATCGAACTTCACTTTGCAAGTTCGATTAATCATATATTATCATAGTTTTAGGTGTTTGAAATCCATAATATCGTTCTTATTTTTTAGCGCTTTTGCATCTATTCCAAATGTATATTTATATAGAGGGGGCTCCCAACTGTCTCTATCATGTACTACCTTCTTCTTTAGCCATCCAATTATGGCCTGCATGCTTACGGATTTTATTGACCTATCGAAGCGGCGACCAATTTGCCTTATGGTTTGCTGTAATGCAATCTCAATCATTTCAGAGCATGCTCCATCTTGGGTCACAGTGGTCGTTGAGTGAGTATCGCTTCAGGTGACCTGGTGGTCACATGCCTGACTGTAATGTGTAAAAGCGAGTGTGGCTCAGCTGTTCCAGTGTCTGCTTTTATCCAGGGGCACCCTGGTTAAAATCCGGCCCTTCACCAATGCCTTGTATTTTCAAGTTTTGTGTGGATTTGCACTCGCTTTTCGGTGAAGGAAAACATCGCGAGGAAACCGATATGTTTGAGGACCACAATATCGGAGGACATGTGGCTTCCGTGGAAGAATCTGGGTGGGCCCCCAGGTCCTTCCACGGAAGACCACGATGTATCTGCCCAAGAGAACTCCCCTAACGAATTACTTCTGCAGGGACTCACGACCCTCAGTCATGAGAAAATAGGACTCAATCTCTTGAGATATTCATATTTAAAAAAATATAAATATAACTCTCTACCTGGAGCCCTGTTCCCAGATAATTATAACCCAGTGGTCTTCAAATCTAGAGTAAATAGGTTTCTTCTAGACAAGCGTGCTACATCTTAGACTATAGCGGTACTTAACATCAGGCAGACTATAGTCAAACGTAAACCTATTACGTGTAAAAAAAAACTAGTATGTGTATATGTGTATTCCCTTGTATTCCAGCCTAGTCCACGACCGTGAGGTCCAGCTGCACGACGGCACGCGGCTGCTGCGGCACGACAGGTACGACGAGCTGGTGGCGGGGGGGCGCAGCACGCAGCAGCTGGACGCCAGCGGGGTGAAGAGGATCCACCCTGCTTTCAGGTTAGTGTATCGAAAACTCTTAATTATAATACAAGTAGTAATTGTAAAAAAAAAACTGACTTCGACGACGTTACATAACGTGTCGGGTCTTGTACAAGGGAATTGCAGTTAGTTTACACGGTGCTATGTCCCGTATCTCATAAAAGTTTTGGACCGATTTAAATCAAACCTGCACTTTTCCCTTAGTTGTGTAATATACCAAAATAAGTTTTTGAAAATCCGTGTAGATACAAACATACACTCGCAAAGATTGGCTTTAACAGTTTAATAATTCAGACTGAATTTTTATTTAATTCTAACGACATACTAGACGAATTGATGACTTCCTATTTTGAAGCCGTTGAAACTAAAAATTATGTTATAACAAAGTAAAATAACAATCTAACGCACTGTTGTACAGAATAGTAGCGCTGGCGGAGCCGCCGGCGCCGGGCCGCGGGCAGCAGTGGCTGTCTCCCGAGATACTCAGCCTCTTCATCTTCCACGAGATGAGGAACCTGAGCAAGACTGAGGAGATCTTCATCATTAACTCATTGGTGAGTTCCATGTATGAGTGTATGCAGTTATTTGGTTGAAAGAATAACTTAGATTACATACTTAATATCAGTCGAGATGTGGCCAAACGTGGGCCTAATTTAAAAAATCATATCTGGGTGAGTATAGGCTTTTCTATGAAACTGGCATAATGTGTAATTGCAATAATCATTTTTTTATTACAACAATTATTAACTAAACAAATACACAGACATGAGACTCTCCCTTCAAAACTATTACAATTATTTGTTTTACATTCACAGTACGGAGACATTTCCCAACCGCTCCACTCCATCATCAACCTAGCAGACGAGCTCCGCAGTTCTCAAGACCCGACCCTCAAGAACCTGTCCTCCTCTCTCTCCACCAGGCAACTCCTGCGCATCGCACATAGAATAGCCAAGTACCCCACAGACTCAGCCTTTGAAACTGTACAACGAACATTCTTAGCCAAATTCCTCCCAAACCTAGCTAGAAGAGCCTTAGACGGAGCTAGCACAAAACTAGGCATCGAACCACCACCTAGATTCGGCCTATTCGGGGGACAAGCCGAAGAAAAAGTCAACTGTAGTGTCTCAAACAATATCTTAACAATCGGCAATACAAGCACGGAAATATACAAAACTGATGCCTTAACAAAAGTCCCTGACATCCTATTCTACGACGTGCCTCAACACATGAGGTTATTAGAATGGTTGCTACAAGACTTTTTGCTCGGAAATCATTTATTGCTCGTCGGCAACCAAGGAGTTGGTAAAAATAAAATTGCAGATAGATTACTACAGCTACTGAACCGGCCGAGAGAATACATACAGTTGCATAGAGATACTACTGTCCAGTCATTGACAGTTCAACCTACTGTCAGAGATGGTGTGGTTGTCTATGAAGACTCTCCTTTAGTGAAGGCAGTTAAATTTGGACATGTTTTGGTCGTAGATGAGGCAGATAAAGCGCCAACACATGTGACGTGTATTCTTAAAACTTTAGTAGAGAATGGAGAGATGATACTAAGTGACGGAAGGAGGATCGTTCCAAAGGATTTGATAGAAAGTTCTGGAGGAAACGTGGAGAGTTTCATCCCGGTACATGATGACTTCAGGATGATAGTGCTCGCGAATAGACCAGGGTTCCCGTTCTTGGGGAACGATTTCTTTGCTTCTTTGGGTGAGTGTGTACATTTATCCCGATCTTTAGATAATTAAGTTGTGTATTTTTAGATGTGTCTTTATTACTACTGACGCGATGGTAATCGGTGATAAAAGTAGAATATGTGTCAATCTAGTTAGAAGATGTGTAATATGTATTGTAATGTAATCTCCATATTGAATTTTGTCTCAATTGTCTTGATTGTGACAAAAAAAACAAGTTGATACTTAGATTACTTAGTAGACAAGTGAGAAAAGCATGTATCCATTGCTATATAAATGTAATGTAAATAAGTAATGTTATGTAATATTTAACTAAGGCAGGCGAATTGGACTTAGTCTGTAAGGCTTGTGCTTATGTAGTGAAAAAATAAATAAATATTTTAGACTACTGTGGCGGTTAACATCAGGCAGGCTGTTGCAAGCGTAAGCCTTTACCGCCAAAAAAACTCCAGCTGGAAAATTAAAACACTAAACACATTTAATCCTTGTCCAAAAACTTTCATACAACATCTTTCTATATTTCCAGGCGACCTGTTCTCGTGCCACGCAGTAGACAACCCTTCCATCGAGTCGGAGATGGAGTTGCTCCGCTCGTACGGGCGCGACGTGCCGCGTGACGTCATGAAGAAGCTGGTGCAGGCCTTCGCAGCGCTGCGGGAGAAGGCGGACCAGGGCCAGCTCACCTACCCGTACTCCACCAGGGAACTCGTCAATATTGTCAAACATTTACAGGTACGTACTTACGTTAGCAAGTACCTAGTTAATTCACAGGGAACTAGCTCATAGATTCAGGGGTATAGTTACGACGCTAACTAAAGAGGCATAGCTTATCTCAATTAACACTCTCTCTCTGTTGGTACATAAAAAGTGAGTAATTTGAAATGTTTATAGCTTTATGTAAAAACTTCGAAAAATTTACTTATCTATAAAATTAAATATTAAATGATGCTTATTTTCATTGTTTATTCATTAGATGATTTCTGTGGTAACGATTTTAATACCTGACTACAAATTCATAACCATTCTTAAAAAGCAATGTTTTTTTTTAAATATGTTTTTTTTTTACGAAATGAGTTCAACAGTTTCCTTACAAGTTTCATTACTTCTCTAAAAGCTGACCCACTTTACATGTGATCTCCAGAAATACCCGAACGAAGATCTTGCCACAGCCATCGGCAACGTGTTCGACTTCGACCGCTACAGCAAGCACACAGCGGACATGTTGCTGGAGGTGCTGCACTCCAGCGGGCTGCCCACAGAGGGCGTGCTGGAGGGACGCTCTGAGGACGCCTTGAAGAAACTACAGATGACCATCGACAGACATAGCGGGTTAGATGGCATTTTTAGACAGATTTTTCTATGACATTGAGTTTAAAAGTAGATGGTATTTTGACAGTTGAAAAATAGCATATGATATTGTCATAAAGTTGAGCTACGTGTATACGAAATTTCATCCAAATTGATCCAAGAAATCTAAAGAAAAAGAGTCGGAGACAAAGACATCCAACTTTGGTCATAAAATGTAAGTAAAATAAGCGCCATCTGTCGGCTATGAGATAGATTTAGAGACAGCATACAAAATGATGCGTGTAGGTTAGTCTAGTAGAATTAAGGGTGGCTGGAAAAGTCTCTTATATCCAAGATTGAATAGATTCTTATCTTTTTTGCCTGATAGACATTTAACCACCAGACCATCACAAGCGATACCCGAACTATCTCTCTGCGACTCTGTGGTCTAACGTATTCGTGTAATGTATTTATTTCTACGTTCCAGTAAAGACGTATCCTCCCCCAAGTACGGCAAGGACGACCCGGACAACAAGCCCCACGTGGGCGGGAACACATGGGCGGGCGGCACCGGGGGGCGGGACACTGCCGGGCTGGGCGGGAAGGGGGGACCTTACCGGCTGGACAAGGGACATGATGTGCATCAGGTAATAATAGATGGTAAGATGATATATGAAAGGAGGCCTATACCCAGGAGTAGGATTAAAACGAGGATTCACGGTATTGTTAGATTCAAAGTAAATCCTAGAAGTGGGATTCATTGAGATTTGAATGATAATAATGACGAAAATAAAGATTCAAGCTTTACTTAAAAAATATTGATAGATTTTTAATAACACTTATTCTAGCTGGTGGCGGACCACATGAAATAACATTGGGCTCTGTGTTTTATCGGTTTAATGAATTTACTAACTTTGTACGAAAACACGATGATCCGTTACTTTGTTGTGGAATTAAGAAAGAATTAAAAAAAAAGTAAGATCGACAAACAAATACACTCGCTCTTATATAGTTGGAAGTATAAGTTAAAGGACATTTTTGAATAAAATATAATGTGTCATTTAAGTTACTTATTTCAAGCATATTTTAGTTAACATTTTGTCCACATTGCAGCTGTCAGACGCAGAAAAGAACGACATCCCGGAGCACGTGAAGCAGGCCGCGCGGGACATGAACCGGCGGGCGTTCGAGGAGCGGCTGAGGGAGATCAACATGAGCGAGTACGACGCCAAGCTGTACGAGCAGTTCCACAGAGCTGTGCAGCCGCAGGTGAACTGTCTTATCTAGTGAGCTAGTGGACGCCCAGGATTTCAGGATAAAAAGTAGACTTTGACACTCCTAAGGCCTCATACTACCTACATACCAAAAATCATGATAATCCGTGCAGCCGTTAGCGTGATGAGCTGTTTAAATAAACAGGCAAACAGATAAACAGACAAAATTTCTAGAAATTTTTGGAACGTGTTCTGCTATCAATTTGAAGTATCTCCAAACATGTTTTTTAAATATCTTCAATGTTCAGACTTTCGACCCAATTCAGCTTTATTATAAGTATAGGCCAAATTTTGTCACTTCCTGCATTTCGGTTACCATTGTTAAATATATAAATGCTAATTTATTCAATACATTGTTCATGAAGTTTAAATAAAAAGAGCTCGTTCAAAAACACTTTTTCTGATTCACAATTGTTTCTGAGCAGGATCTCGCGAAGCTAGGTGAAATAAAATGACTATATTTTTACTTAAAATTTATAAGCGTCTCTTACCAGATTTCTTGCATACTCAAAATGTGTTTATTTTCTAGGATATATCGTAAATTAAAAGTTAAATTGTACTATATGCGATTTTTTTGTACATTCTTTAGAAAACGGGTATTTCATGCACGTAAATACATTAAAACAAGCGAACCTACAAACTTACACTCACCCACACATACACAATTATACACACACATGCATACACTTTCACACAAACACGTACTTACTCACTTACTTTGTCTACCTGATTCACTCTGCTCACAGATACATAACTTTCAACTCTCAGATCACCAAACATGCTCAATTTTTTCACTAACGCAAGATTATGGCTGATATTGATGAAATTAACATTGAATTAGATTCGTTATCGGTTGCAAATTGCTATGTCTGTTCGCCCGAAAATAGTGGTCAGCTTATTGATGAATCTATAAATTCATTTTCTATATTTCATACCAACATTCGCAGTATTAATAAAAACTTCGATGATCTCATGGCTCTATTTGTTAGAATGAAACGGCTCTGTGATATTCTTGTGCTGACTGAGGCATGGCTGAGCAAGGTTATAGTGGTGCCAAAACTTGACAATTATGTGAGTTACAAGTCAACTTATATGAACCAAAATGATGGAGTTATCTTCTACATCAAATCAGACATTAAACACATTGTTTTTGAACCCTTGTGTCCAGTGGACTGTAGTAGTGTTATTGTAGGTTTTGATCATCAAACAGTTGTTGTTGCCATATACAGACCACCGTCATACGAAAATCCTACGAATTTTATCAAGTATCTAAATAAACTATTAAATATACTGTCATCTTATAATAATATAGTTTTGATAGGAGACATTAACATTAATATTAGTCATAATTCCAACGACCCACATGCGGACGAGTATTTGTATGTTATGGCGGCGCATGGACTTCTACCTACGCACGTTCACCCAACTGACAGGACAGTTGTCTCGACCATATATTTTTAAAGACTAATCTTGACTGTGTAAATGCGCTGATTCTGGATTCGCTTGTCACTGATCACTCTCCGCTCGTGCTCTGTTTCGAAAGTCTTATGATGCGCCCTAGAAGCTCTAAAAAAACTAAAATGATAGTAGATTATCAGCAGCTTTCATTGGATCTGTCCAAAACTGACTTTGGTCAAATCTACAGTTGCATAGATCCCAATGATGCTGCTGATATGTTGATACGAGTTATCGTAAGTTCCATCAACTCAAATTCTAAACTGGTGAAGCTATCTCGTAGGGAAATCATTTTGAAGCCCTGGATTACTCCGGGTGCTTTGAAATGCTTAAGATTGCGTGATAAAATGCACAAACAGGTAAGACTAAACCCCGGTAACATGGTACTTAAATTAACATACACCCGTTACCGTAACTACTGCACTAAGCTCATAAGAAAACGTAAGCAGAACTACGAGCGAGAACAATTTGACAAAGCCAAGAAAAATCCGAAAGCCACTTGGAAAGTAATCAGAAATATTACCAGTCTCGATAAAAATAAATCATCATCCAATGATCTTTTGAAACTCTGTGATGATCCCCAGACGTCTGTAAAAAGAGTGAATGAGTTTTTTGTTGGTGTTGGTAGGAGCCTGGCAGAAAAGATTCCCGACTCTGATAAAGTCTGTAATATATCGGAAAACCGGACCTTAGCAGACTCTCCCAGAGACTCAATGGTCTTTCTCCACACTGACCCAATGGAAATCGATATACTTATCTCAGGACTAAAAAACGACTGTGCCACAGGATGGGACGGTATATCATCCAAAGTTCTCAAAGTTGCCCGACAGAGTCTGATTGGTCCGATTGTTTATATTTTCAATTTGTGTTTTGAAAGTGGAGTTTTTCCAAAGGCCTTTAAGAAGGCATTAGTGCATCCTATATTTAAGAGGGGAGACAGAATCAGTGTCAATAACTACCGTCCAATATCAGTTTTGACAACTTTATCCAAATTACTAGAAAAAATTATTAATTCCAGACTTACAAACTACCTAACTAAAAATAATATACTTGCAGAAAATCAATTTGGCTTTAGGAAATGTCGCTCTACAGAAGACGCCATTCTAGGACTAATAAACAACGTTGTGAAACACATAGATAATAAAAAAAAAATCTGTGTTTATTTTTAGATCTTTCCAAGGCTTTTGACACTGTTTCTGTCCCTCTTCTTCTCCAGAAGATGGAGATAAATGGAATCCGCGGAAAGACACTAGATTTATTTAGAGACTACCTGACTGACCGAAAACAGTGTGTAAAAATTGATAACTATATAAGCACTGACGATACTATTACTTACGGTGTTCCGCAGGGTAGTGTTCTTGGCCCCACATTATTTATCATGTATATCAATGACCTGGGTAGCCTTAAACTTAACAACTGTAGAGTGTTTACATATGCAGATGATACGGCTCTACTGGTCCACGGTAGCAGTTGGACTGAAACACAAATAAATGCCGAAAATGCACTAATTTCAGTGATGAAATGGTTGACCAAAAACATACTGACCCTCAATATCGAAAAAACAATATATATGACTTTCACAGGAAATACTCGGGCTCAACCTCCCCAAACTTTTAGTATAAAAGCACATAGCTGTGATCTGTGCTCTAGGGATACCTGTCCTTGCCTACAAATTGATCGTTGCTATGAATTCAAATATTTGGGAGTTACACTTGATTGCACGCTAAGCTGGAAACAGCACATTGATTCGCTCATACCTAGAGTGAGGAAATTGTTGTACGTTTTTAGAAAACTTAGAAATGTAGCCTCAAATGAAATATTAAAACAAGTGTACTATTCGCTAGGCCAATCTATGGTGTTACAGTGTGGGGAGGAACTTTTACCACACATATGAAGCGTCTTGAAATTGCCCAAAGAGCTGTATTGAAATATATGTGTGGTAAACCAGTCTTCTATTCTACCGATGCTCTTTATAACGATTGTTCCTTGCTCACTGTTCGCCAGATCTTCGTGCTTCAAATAGTTCTTAGAAAACATAAGTCTCTTGATATACACATTGAAAAACATAAACACAAACGAAGACAGGATTTAGTTTGCAGAAGCCTTCAACATAGAACTGCTCTAGCTAAACGGCATTATGAGTTTCTAGCCCCACATCTCTACAACACAATTAGTGCATCTATTGACCTGCTTCCATTACAGCTATTAAAATGTAAAATTGTTCTCACGAAGTTGCTAAAGTCACTTTCCTACCAGGAAACAGAAATCTTGCTAAAAATTACCCGGTAGACACTATTATGTCTTCGTTTAGAATTATCCAAATTTTAAAAACTTCATTAACATAGCCAAATACACACAAACACATACACGCACACACAAGACACCCACAACGCCCCCACTCAATTCACCCAGACACATGAATGTACAATTTTCCTATGATTGTTATAGTATAAATACCTAAGCTTTTCTGTATACCATTGATAAATAATTTGTCAGTATTAGTTAGCTATAATTCAACTTACGAAATGATCTTTTAGTAGATTTTGCTTTGTTTTTAAAGTTCATCTATAAACTTTGTATTATAACAAAACGGCATCAACTTGTAATGAACATTTTATGAACTGTTAACTTAGATCTGTAAGACTAAAATTCTTATTCTTTTCACTAATTATTTGACCAAATACTTAACAATTTGACCTCTTCTGATGTCTGTAATGTAATGTTACTATATCTAATTTAATGAAAATGTGAGCTGTTAAACTTAGATTTGTAAGACTATAACTCTAATTATTTTCATTAATTATTTTGACTAAATACTTATCAATTTGACCTTTTCTGATGTTTGTAATTGTCCTATATTTTAATTTAATGTAATGTAATTTAAATTCTATTTTGTAAAAGTAAATATCTAAAACTTAAAATGTATACTCTCCAAAAATAAGACCCCGGAAGGAACTAATCTCCGTGACACAGACGCACCGGCGTCTAGTACGGTGCTTTAGTGATATTTAGTAAAAAAAAAAAAAAAAACTTGGATGCTGATTAACTGACACGACGGGTTCTTCCTAAAAAGGCCTCGCATTAAAGAACTACCAATATTATAAGTTTTTATTGGCTAAAACAATTCACTACAGTGACATTCAAAACGTGGAAATGTGGGTTTCTTTATACCACTACATACATTACGAATGAAGTTCAACTAAAAATAATAAAAATATGCGTTGTCTCTAACTGTGTGTGTTATTGAAATCAATGTTTCCAGATCGGTGCCCTCCGCGGCGTGCTGGCGGAGCTGCAAGCCAAGCAGAAGGAGAGGCAGTGGAGCCGGCACCAGACCAGCGGGGAACTAGACGATGGCAAGATTATCGAAGGTACGTACATACATTACAGTTTCAAAACCACCTTATTGAACCTGAAGTGAATAAGTGCCTAAAAAAAGTGTGTTTGAAGGTATAGCTTAGTTTTACTGGAATGGAACTTGACTAAATTCGATCTGTTTTGCGTGATTGACACAATAAGCCTTCTATCTTATATTGTGAAGTAAATTTGGCATTGCGAGCCTTACACCTACGATTTTATAATAGCCGACATTGGCCATAGGCGACCACGCCTGAGGAGTTTAGCTACCGTTTTTTGACATTTGTCTTTCCAAACCGTAAGATCTACTAGCGATCCTAGCGGCAAATTTGTGAGATTTGCTACTTATGACAATATTTGGACCTCACTTTACTCCTCTAGCGGTGATCTCACTCGCGATCTCCTGAAATATATTCATTGATGTTTTTAATTTACCTGTTTTCTTTTTCTACCTCCAGGTTTGGCCGGCGAGCGCGCCATCTACCGACGCAGGACGGCGCAGGAGCCCCCGCCGGGAGCTCCGCCAGACAAACCTAAACGACTGCGGCTCGTGCTTGACGTCTCTGGTAGCATGTATAGGTAACAATGACATTTCAATTTACATTCCTATAGCAAACTCAACGTCTAAAAAGATTATAAGCCCCAGTTGTGCAATGATTCTTAAACGTAAGTATTTAGCGACTAAGTTACCTAGTAAAAGACAAGACGAAAAACTTAACGCGTTTTTCGTTTTGATTTTGCAAAGTAGAATGTCTAAATGTGTTTAAAGAAATACACGTGTAATTGGGTCAGAGAGTACACAACCACAATAAAATGTAGTCGGCGAACAACAATATACCAAGTGTGTTTGTTGGCATATTTGTTCCCTTTAAAGCTGGAGTGGGTTGACGGGATTCTTGGTATAGTAAAAGTATAGAGTACCGAAAGTAGCTTAGATTACTTCTTATCCTACCACCACGCGAGCGAATTTGCCGGCAATGGGCAGTCACTAAATAAAATAAATAAAATAAAATAAAATGTTTTTATTTCGGACAACATAATAGATCCAGAAAATGTGTTAGTAAACTAAAAACTATGAAAATTAAAACTAGTAAGGGTTAGTACAACTAAAACTAACTGTTCTAAGGCGAGTATAAATTTGTTTTTTAATAAGTCATGTACTTAGGCGGCATGCCCTGTGGAATCATAGTCCGCACGAGATGCCTCCGTACAGACGCCTGCGGGTCGTCCGCTATTACTTTCAGGATGCTGTTGTCACTGCCCCGAAGCCTCCTCACCAAAGATGCTACCTTCTTTCTAATGATGGCGTGGAAGCCGTCTGTGTGGGATTCGGCAAACATTCCGGAGGCACTACAGAATCTGGGAAGTTTCAACAACATCCTGAAAACATTATTATATTGGATGCGCAGAGTGTCCAGCGACTTCTGTGAACACCTGAACCACAATGCACCCGTGTACAGACCCTGACAATACGCCTTGAAAAGGGTAATTTTAACTTGATCCGTACATCGGGCAAACCTGCGGGCCAGCATGTTCCCTCGAGCCGCCAGTGCTCTGCGCTCCCTCTCCACGTCTTCATCGTCCTTAAGGTCGTCGGTAAGTATATGTCCGAGGTACTTAAACCTAGTCTTGTAACTAACTGTCTTAACTTGTTTTAAGGCCATCCCATTGAGGGTGATCGGGGAGACGTAATCACGTGACTTACCGGCGGCCTTGAAGACCATGAATTCGCTCTTCTTTACATTATAAAGTAAACCATGCGATGCGGCGTAAGTCTCACAGACCTTTAGCATCTCCGCAATAGACCTCGCCGTGGGGCCCAGCAGCGCCATGTCGTCTGCATAATTAATGTTATTGACACAGACTCCTGCCACGTGACAACCGACACGCATGCTGCTAAGCTCCTCGATGAGGCCGTTCACATACAGGTTGAACATTTTCGGCGACGACAACCCTCCTTGTCTTACTCCGCATTCCAACCTATACGCGTCGGAGAGGCTAGAAGCCCATTTCACATAATTGGTCTGATGGCTGTACCAATATTTAAAAATTCTGAGCAAGTCCGCCGGCATCCCCCTGTCCTCCATCTTTCTCCAAAGCACATCATAGTGTACGAGCTCGAAGGCTTTGGAGAGGTCAAGAAAACAGGCGTAAACCGGGGTCCTCCGCTCAGTATAGTACTGGACAGTGTGCTTGAGAGCCAGGATCGCGCTTTCAGTAGAAAGTCCGGTCTGAAAACCGAACTGAGCGTCATGTATATCTAAATACTTATCTAGACAGCTCTCAAGCACACTATCCAACACCTTCGCCACTATAGTAGCGAGAGAGATCGGACGATAATTGCCCCTGTCCGAGATATCTCCTGTCCTGTTCTTCACTATGGGCACCACTATGGTCTTCATCAAATCCTCTGGAAGATATGAATGACTAATGCACAAGTTGAAGAACATAGACAGGACCCTCGGCAGGTGCACTCCAGCATTTTTAATATGTTCGATGCTGAGCCCATCGTGGCCGGGAGACCTACCCCTACTCATACTACTAATTACTTTTCTTATTTGTTTCGCAGAGAAATTAAGTAGAGGTTCCTCTCCCTGCCCGACAGGCGCATCATCGAACACAGCGGCGGATGGCCCGAGTGGAGACTGGACTTTAAAGTGTGACATAAACATGTTAGCGATGTCACCAGGGTCACTTTTGCCATCAACGCTAGCAGGGGAACCGGGCCTCACATCAAGCCTGCCCGTGGACTTCCAGAATCGACCGAAATCCTTTTCTGCCCTCTGTTTCGCAATAATGTCCATCTTTATTTGTTCTTGATGCTTTTGGCACCACTTAAGCCGACCTTTAAAGATTTTGCGAGTGTTGCACATATGTTCAAAGACAGATCCAGATTTCGGTCGACCATGGCTTATCCACTCTTGATAGCGAAGTCTAGCCTCCCCATGTGCTTTCCGAACATGTTTGTTCCAGCCGCAAACTATGTTTTTTCTACTGCGTTTAACAATTTTAGTTTCAACGGCCGCATCGCTGATTACCTTAACTATTTGACAGTACATTTCATCAAGTACTAGCTTATGTTCAGGTAAGATACATCGCCCAAAACTACAATTTGTAAGTTCCGGGGGGAAGTCAATATCCCTTAGACCACTGTTACAAAGCTGATGATATTTACTTATTTGTGGTTCATCTCTTTCCCCCCAGATTACAGCGCTACGAGGTTTATCTGGTAGCATACGTACAGTGCAAAGTTCTCCTAGCTTACAATCTATATATAGAGGCAGATGATCAGACATAAATACATCACTAACTATGCCCACGTCAGCAATAGTTCGCCATGCTGATTCTGTGACTATACAATGGTCTAACCAACTCCCCGTGCCATGAAATACATCAAGATAAGTAAACGAGTATGAGTTGATTCCCAAAAATTCCACATCTGCGCATAACCAAGACCTTTCCTCACAGAAGCTGCTAAGTTCAGTATAGAAGAGTTTACCGGGATGCGCATTCATGTCACCGAGTACAAATATAGTTTGGACGTTAGTGCTTTCCACAATTGCATAGACCTCACTTAGAACTTCCGTGAAGATAGGCAAATTCTCTCGTGATAGGACAGGCATATACACACAGAAAACGAGTATGGAATGACCGCCCACAGATGCTCTAATAGCTAATAATCTGGAGCTACTACATTCAACTACCGTAACGCTGTCAAAAATCCCTTTCCTCCACAATGTAGTTATAAATGAAATAAAAGTAATGAATGATTTCATGTTAAACTAGCAGGTGCTCGCGGTTTCGTTCGCATTAAGTAGTAAAACTTGCATCCCCTATTTCACCCCTTTAAAAGTGGCATTTTTAAAATCCTTTCTTAGCGGATGCCTACGTCATAACATCTACCTTCATTCCAAATTTCAGCCCAATCCGTCCAGTGGTTTGGGCGGTGCGTTGATAGATCAATATATCAATCAGTCAGTCACCTTTGAGTTTTTTTATATTTAATTAAATAACCTTCCCAATTCACCCCCAGGTTCAACTCGTACGACGGGCGGCTGGAGCGCTCAATGGAGGCAGTCGTGCTGCTGACGGAAGCGCTGGCCGGGTTCGAGGCGCGCATCCGGTACGACGTGCTCGGGCACTCCGGGGAGGAGCACGCGCTCGAGCTGGTCCGGGTCGACAGGCCGCCGGAGAACGAAAAGCAGAGGTTGCAGGTCAGTTCGATTGTTAGTAAGATCTACTAAAGAAGAATACCTTTTTCTAAAGTAACTGTCTTCTATCTATACGTCCTGTCCTTAACAGGAATAAAGGATTGTATATGTACTTGTTTTATTCCTTCTCACATGGACAGTTTTGGAAATGAGTGCAAAAGATAAAAACTATTGTCTTATCCGGATCATATAGAAACAAACTACAAAGTTTCATAAAATCTCGACTGTGCTCCCGCCAAGTTGAGCAAAAAACCGGCACGGGCCGTACCTTTTCTGAACTATTCAGGTTCATGTTGGTGAAATGCTATTAAGGCTATTATTGAAATAATAGTCATAAACGTCCTAGCTAGCTAATCGACTCTCAAAACGCGTTTATAGAGACGAGTTATTTTGTTTCTTTTTGAATACCTACAATTTAATTTATCACTTCATCTTTTTTGACTTGTGAGTCCTTCTACTAAAGTTTGTTAAAAAGTTACGCACGGGATATTCCACGATTATAGAATGATATAGGTCGACGCGGTCAGTCCTTGGATGGGTGACCAAAAAGTGGCATTCCATTTTGGGCGCTTCCGTGGGTCGGATGACACGTTAAATTGTATGTCCCGGCTGTTTGTCTAGTACGGCAGTCTACGCCATGTCAGAGGCCCTCAGGGCGGCTTGATTAACTTTCGACACTAGATTTGGCCACTCTCATTCGATAAGAAGAATAATTATATATTGTTTGGTATCGTTCCCAGTTGATCCGCACCATGCACGCGCACGCGCAGTTCTGCTGGTCGGGCGACAACACGCTGCCGGCGGCCGAGCACGCCATCCGCTCGCTGGCGGGGGAGGATGCAGACGAGAGTATAGTGCTCATACTTTCGGATGCTAACCTCAGGAGGTGAGTGAGCTCACTGTACTATACTTCACGTAAGCCAGTATTGAATGTCTCAAAGATACCTGTCGCAACACAACACCGGTCTCCACAGACTTACTGTGTTGCGCAGTCATCCAAAGATGTACTATTACCAAAAGTAAGTTTAAACTTAGATTAATAGTCCTAAAACTACGTACATACATTGTGTATTGCCATAATGAACGATTATTTATTTAATTGTAATAACCGGCTAGCACTAACGTCAATAAATTATATCAAAAATTAGCTCGACATGATTCGGAACACTGCGGGTTCCATCTTCAGGAGGACGAGTCAGCACGCGCGTCCCGGTTATTGGTTTGGTTATTGACGTAAGTGCTAGCCGGTTATTACAATCAGATTAGGTAAGAGAGGAGGTTCTACAAAAAGTATTGACAATCAGAGAAACTTAAATTGGCGTTATTCCATTAGGCTGCGCCTGACGTGAAAGTTACCCTATTTAAGTCATTTTGCCAAACGTTTTACACATGTCAACTCTGGACTAATTACACGAAAAAATCGCACAACTCCATCAGAGTTGCATACAACAACATCTACAGGCAGCTCATGGGCCTGTCGCGGAGCTGTAGTGCATCCGGTATGTTTTTTGACGCACGCATTGATAGCTTTAATGCTATACAGCGCAAGAGGATTGCTTCTTTTATGTCCAGAGTTGACATTTGTAAAAACAGTATTATTAATAGTCTGTCTGATCGCATGCACATGACTGCAACATACCGGCAATGGTTGGATATTGACACGTAATCTGTATTTCTACATAATTCAATTTATGCTTTTATATTGTACCTTTGTGTGTGAACCTTTCTATGGACCCTGCTGTCTGAAATAAAGACCTATTATTATTATTATTTCACAGACTCTCGGGCCTTACGCCCGGTATTTTTAAGGCATCAGTGGGGACGTAGCCAACACTGAGAGGCCTTTTACAAGATCCCAAGATGAAATTATTATTATTATTATTAATGATTTCATCTTGGGATCTTTTAGTAGGTTCTTTTGCTTGATAAACTTTCGCCATGACAACGATAAAACCTTAATGGTATAGTGAACAATATAGACAGAACATTTTTTAACCAGTGCTATTTTGAATCTCAACAAAATACGCTAGAAATCCGTGGTGATTAATGACTCTGTTCTAGCAGAATATAAATAGCCATCAACAAACCTTCTGACTTTGTTTTTATGAACTGTTACGATACGTGCCCTATGATCATCTTAGGTGGGCTACTCTACCAGGCTTGTAACCCTGGTATATTATATTACTCTATGCTTGTAACTTTGTTATCACCATACCAAAAATCAAAATGATCCGTCGCTCCCTTGCTGCGTCATCAACAAAACTTGTTCATTTTGAAATACTGATACGATAAATGATGTTTAGGAAAATTATGGAACATCTATTATCTATTACAACTATCATCATCATCATATATTTCAAATGCAGATTCCTATATCCTAACCGTACATGTATGTCCCAGGTATGGTGTATCCCCGGAGCGGCTCGGGCAGGTGCTGACGTCAGAGGCCAAGGTGCAGGCGCACGTCATATTCATCGGCAGCCTGGGGGACGAGGCTAATATGTGAGTAGACATTTTAAGCTTTTTTATATTCAAATTGTAAAAGCCGGTCGCGACACACGGAGAATTTTGGTCGTGGACCTATATTATGTTTCACTCTCAAATTTTTATGTTAGGTCCAAGCATTATTACAAATTAGCACTTCGGTACGTTAATATCTACTAGTATGTTTAATTTTAAATTTTTGCTTCTCTTTGTATAGGTGTCGTCTTGTCTGTTTACCTGCCTCCTTGTACGTGGGTGACGTCACAGCCCCAACGGAAGACCAGCGCTGGTTGCTTCCACTCAACCAGCATTATGCTGAGTTGGGGCTGTGTTGTGGCAGATTTTATGTTTGTTTGTTTATTATGTTCTTTCGAGTGTTTGTGTCTCTGTAAAATCTGCCACAATAAATGTTTATTCTTTCGATCTTTTTAAATTAATGAGAAACAAAACAGATCAGTTTTCATAAACGTGGCCAATATTATTATCTGTCCGCAGGTTGCTCCGCAAGCTGCCGGCAGGTCACGCCCACGTGTGCATGGACGTGGCCTCGTTACCTCACATCATGCAGCAGATATTCGCCTCCTCCTTGCTGCAGGACTCGTGATACTGTGGACAATAGGACAATCAGAAAATTATAGCCCAGGGGTCTTCAAATCCAGAGTAAATAGGTTTCTCCTAGGTAAAGGTACAACATCTTAGACTACAGTGGTGCTGAACACCAGGCAGGCTGTAAATAACCGTTGGCCTATTCAGTGTAAAACAACAATTAGGTACACTTGCACTACGATACTTAAACGCATTAAGCGACAAATTTCGGTGATAAAAAATGGTGAAATGTGTTTAAGAGTTGTGCAAGCGGACCCTAACGAGCTAAATTAAATTAAATTTTACCTGTACTATCTATATTTGTTTATAATTAAACGTATTGTTAGTTAATTGCTATTTTGGGGTTTTGGCTGGTATTATTATATTAATATATCATTGATAGTTAAAACCAAAACGCTCACGTGTGTGCTACCATGAAAACAGTTAGATAGCAAAATTTAATACTTTTTAGTTTTCCAACTTTGTTTAACCTGAGTAACCGCTGTTTTCTAGAGAGCTCCTTAGCCAGCTGCTTCCTCCTCACTCACTGATAGATGGTCTCCGCCTGAGAGAAAAATAGTTTTATCTTACAACTTGCAAAAACAGCTCTTAAAGCTTCTATGATAATGAAAATTTGATAAACTTTGTTTTTAAATTAACCACGTTACTTATAAACCTTTTTAACCGACTTCAAAAAAAGGAGGTTATCAAGTCATCTGAAAGTTTTTTTTAATATCTATTCACGGGAGATAAAACTAAAGCACTGGTTTACAAATCACTCATTGATTCAACGGATTCCTAAAGCTAAATAGATTGCTAGTTATAGCCTTCAAAGTTGTAGACTTGACAACAAATAAAAAATGAAATTATTCTATGCATTCCTAATAACATTTTTCTAAGAAAAAAAGCAGTTTGTAAAATAATTGTCATCCTACATCATTGCTTATTTACTAACAACAACAAACTATACTTCATCGAGTATAATAATGATTGACAGAATTCAACCTATTTTTAACATCATCGTCGTCAGCTCATTTTGCTAAGCATAGGTCTCTTTTTTATACGACGTCGAAGTGAAATCCAGAAAAGGTAGAAAACCTTTGTGATATTCTTAAAAGTACTATTACTTTAACTACAATATTGTAAGTACATTAATGTGTATATTATCTAATATAAGTGCAATAATTTCTATGAATGTTAATTTTGTATTTATAAATAAATTTATACCTTTATTGTTACCTGTATGTTTAATTTTTGAGAAACACGTAATAAGTGTATTCATGTAATCATAGCTGCTTAGTTACGTGAAAATTTAATAATTTATAACAATGTGATGTTTTTATTAACGATAATAATACGTAAAAACAAGGGAAGAAAAACTAAACATACTACTTCGCAGTACAGCAAAAAACGGGGCGCTTAGAAAATCTTTCAAAAAGCGAGTATGGCTCAGCGGTTCCAGTGTCTGCTTTTCATCCAGCCGCACCCTGGTTCGAAATCAGCGCTATGACTTGTATTTTCAAGTGATTTGTGGATTTGCACTCGCTTAACTGTGAAGGAAAACATCGTGAGGAAACCGACATGTTTATTAAGGACCACAATATCCGAGGACATGTGACTTCCGTAGAAGGACCTGGGCGCACACCACGATGTATCTGCCCAAGAGAACTCCCCTTACGAATTCATTCTGCGGGGAATCACGACCCTCAGTCACGAGGAAATACAACACAAAGTTTTACTGCTTCAGCCACTGACCTCCATCAGTACCGTACTGATGGAGATCAGTGGCTGAAGCCCACTGCCAGAGGACAGCGTCTCCAGCATGCTGGCCGCATTACCAAAAAATGTAACAATTGAATTTGTATTATATTCCAGCGACAAATCCTAGTAATTCTTAATAAAATAAAAGCCACTCGGAAAAATAGAGAAGTATATTTAGATATTTGTATTCTATACAACTCAATACAATAACAATAAAACACATCTTGTCTGGCCACTACCGCCAGGTTAATAAATAAACTTAGAATAAACCAGCGCTGCACCCCTATAACTTACAGTAAATATTTAACCTCGGGAGTATCCGCTTACAAATTGTACGCAATCCAGAGTGCTTGCTGATGTACCATTATTGGTTTTGTCTATGTGGAATGGAACAGTTAGAGGTAAGTTAGTATGTATGGAAAAGTAGAGATTTGATTTGTTTAATTTCCATAATTATTAGACAGGTATTTGATCTTTAATTGCTTGAAATGATCCAGTAGTAACTTTTTTATTAATAATATAATTTCAATTATTTTATTAAGCTATAAGGGCATCTAAGATTTAACTAAATGTATAGGAGTTTTGTCACAAATTGGAGAGAATTAATTGTTTAATAATAAAATTATATACTCAACAAGGTAAAATATAAAATATTTGCTTAAATAAGATACTCCAGTTTTTCTATAGAGAACCAGGCAAATACAATTGACAAGCAACCTGTAGATACAGAAATTAGGGCGTAACAATTTAAAAACTTTTGCCAATATTACCTTCAAATAGTATTCCTAGCTTTACCTAAAGCTAGGCTTTAAATGTTACAGCACTACTTATTACGCAAATAGTTAAGATTCCATCACTACAAGTACTACAGATACTTCATAATGAAGCGTTCATGTAGCCAGGAGAGTGTTGCGCACACACCCTACCGCTAGCAGCAGGTAGGCAATGTTACATCAAACGGAAAATTACCGCCTCGGGGGTAGGGAGGGACTGAAGTCTTGGACTGTGGTCTTGGACAAACAAGACTTTTGTAGAAGTTACATGACAAAGAAAAGAACCAATGTAAGACAGCGCTCTTACGAGATTTGTACTAGACAAGTTATAAATTATTTTGCTGAGGTTCTTATGCAGAAAATGATTGAATCGGTTTGATTAATATATCACTGTTTCTTATTTTGAAAAATACTTAAATAAACCCCACCTGTAACATATTGTTGTAGAGAAATCCGTGGACAGAGATATGTACACTTACATAATTTGGCACATACGTATGAAGGTCCAAATTTAATCTACATAGTTTGCTTTCAAGACCACATTAAATCAAGCATCACTTTCTCATCCCTTGAGTTGTCGAAAAGTCAAGATATCGTATTATAGGCGCTCAGATTCAATTGCAAAGCAAACACGCCGCCGACTGATGAGATCTCATTCAGTTGAGGCTCATCTCTAAAATAGATACAATTTGTTATCAGTGTTAGTAGTGGAAATGTTGGTTTATTTTGAACCTTGAAATAAAAAAGATCATCAGCTAATAAAAAAACTAATAAAATAGGTACTAATAGTGATGTGATGGTATCGATACATTATCGCCTTAAGATATTTATTCAAATCCCTGGTTGTTATATTAATATCGCATTTTATATTCGTTATCTAGTACCCACGACACAAGCGTTTGCTTAGCGTAGGGCGCTGTGTGCAATGTCCCGGAATATTTATTTATTTTGTGTGTATCAAAAGCGTCAATCAGCAAGGAAGGAGTAATGAAATTATCAAGAATGGCAAGCTCACCAGACCTCAGCTCAGCAGACCTGAGTCATATCCACTGTGTATGATAGTTAAAGAATTGCATAATATTCTTTTCTTGAGAACAAGTTACAATTTTATTTTACTCCTTGCTTCTACGAGATTGCTACGAGTGCTACGCTTCTCGTAGCGCGTCGTAGCACTGAGCTACGGGTTAGCTACGAGGATCTACGATGAAATGACTCCATCAAAGTATAAAGAGATTTAACTAAGTTAGTCTAATAGATCTAGATTTACTTAGTTCAGAGGTAAGCTTCTCTTCTATGGAAATTAAGTAGAGTAAGTAGATTTCAAGATTAATAGTAGTAAAGTTTCAACACTTGGGATAACTAGCCTACGCAATTCTACCATAATAATAAGTATAGAGCTTCGTGATTGTTTTTATCAGTTTTATTAACATTATACTTAGACCATGTCATTGAACCTTGGTGTAATATTGTAAGAAAAGCTTACCGCGGCGAGAAATACTGCAGCCCTGCAACACAAGGTCCCTGTGACACTTAGTGCAGAGCTCAGTTTACCTCACCAACGTACCTTTGTAAGTTACTAGTTTTACATTATGTTTTAGTGATTTTAGTGGTACGTATACACTCTGTAGTACATAAATAAAGGATTTTTATTTATTTTATTATTTTTATAGGTTTATCTAGCAATCACTAAGCTCGGTTCCGATAACTTAAGTAAACAATATATAGTTAAAAGTATTGATAACACTTTTGTAAAATGAATTACATTTATTTTGTGATGCTTTCATAATGTGTTCAACATAGTCGTTTAATAGTAAAATTGTGTTGCAGTTATTTTTTAATATTTTCCCATTGCATCTATAGGGTGTATACAAACCTAGGTGTGTAAAAACTGAGATTGCCGCTAAATGCTGTTTAAAACTTCAACAACAGTATCTACATTAAACTGAAGAGTGCTCGACATAACAAGTGCCCCGAGGGTGTTGGAACCACTCTGAAAGACATTGTTCTTCACTTCAAACGTGTACACGACTTTAAAGTTTTATATCGGGTTGTTTCTTAAACTGGAAATAAAAAAGAAATTCTATAAATCTGAGAAATTATTTGGAGGAAAATTAGTTTCAAATTAAAGGACTAATAAGACATTGCGCAGAAAACAAATAGAGTGTAAGATATTGAATCAGGCGTTACTTTGCGGAAATCCATTGTAACTGAGACTCTGAACTCTGTATTTCTCCAGAGTTTCAGTTTTTTCAAATAGAGTGTAGTTTAAATAGGAATACAAATAAAGTCTGTTTCACTTCTAAATAATTTAATATTTATCTTCTTAATACGCGTATTTTTTCAATGTGAGTTTATATATATATCAATATATGTATAAACACTCACATTGCCTCTTTTTAATAAACAGGCAATGTAATGTAACGCTATATTTCCTCACCTTTTTATAAGAAATCCTCAAAAAGATTAGTTCTCTTGTGGAGTATCAATATACGCAGTGATCCCGCAGATCCATCAGCGTACATTTCCCGCGGTCCGGGATAATCCCATCTAGGGGCTAATCTTGTATTTGCTTTTACGAGTTCAATTTATGCGGAACCGGGGATGAAGTAAGTATGAGTAGTTTTAACGTTTATTGGTAAACGTAAAGGTGGCCAATACAATTCAATTCAATATATATTTATTGTACACCAAATATAAGTAGACATAACAAAATGACATAACTATAAATAAATGTACGAGTGGGCGGCCTTATCACTTAAGTGATCTCTTCCAGGCTAACTCTAGTGTTAGTTTTTAATTCGCCTTAAGGGCTAATAGCATGGCTAAACGACTGCCGTTCTATGACAAACAGCCGGGGTCTGCAATACGCTAAATTACACATTAGTAAAATAAACAATTTTGTTTATTTATTTAGTAGCATAAAAAACACTTTGCACTTCCGTACTGGCTGTATGTTCCTAAAACCTAATCTAAGCCTACTTTTCAAGACAAAGAGGCCTGAGATTTAGTTCCAGCTACCTATAGAGCTCGATTACTTATCATCGTCCTACAAGACGTTTATCCCTTATTTGATACAGATTTTTTTATGTTAAATCAAATCAAATCAAATCAAATATTTTTTTATTAACTAAAGAAATAAAAATACATAGGTACATGCACATACAAGGTACATATTAATACAAATTGCTTAACCTTATTTTAATTTTACATACTAAGTACGTACATGTGCGTTCCTAGCGGACCCCGAACTAGGCAATGCCTGTATCTCGGAGGCCCAGGAAAGAATTAAATATTTGGAGTAAACATTCGCGCTTTCTATAGCAATAATTTGAAATGATTACAGGCTTAATTACATTAAATAATATACAACACCAAAAACAAATTTAACAAAAGTACAGATAGTGTTTGTTACAGAACAGTAATGTACAAACTGAAGCTGCATCAAGAAAATAAAAAGATAATGTGTGGACATTACATGGACATAAAAGGAATGCAAGGATTTTTGCGGGTTATAAAGATTACGTATTACGTATGAATGTTTGGTATCTCCAATGAGTAGTCTAGGGTAATTATGTGTTTGTGTGTATGTATGTGTGTGTGTGTGTGTGCGTGGGAATGTGTGCATATTGTGACTAAACTTTCTGAGTAATTTCAATCTATCTACGCTTAAGAACGAACACCCGCTAGCTAGAATAGAAGTTCTACTTCTGTATTCATTCCAGAATCTAGGTTGTACACTCTCACCAGTTTTTCTGTGTCATCATAAGATTTGGTTAAAAGCCACCGTTTTATCTTTGCACGGGCTTTCCTGTGCGAGATTTTAGTAGTTTTTATAGAGTCTAGTACGTTGTTGAACACAAAGAGATTAATATACGGAGGTAGACGGGAGGCAAATACCGTTCTTACATCCGGTAAGAGAGCGGGTTCCAGGGAGGTCTGGTCTGCATGAGGGTGAAATACAGAGAGAGACTTAGTGACAGACTTCATTATGAATAGTTGTCGGACAGTATGTACCTGCATTTCCCTATAGAGATCCTCGGTTGGATATCGTCGCGGTTTGCCAAGTAGGACTTTTATTACCGCACGTTGAGCACGTTCAAGCGAGAGCATGGACGTTTTAGCTGAACCCCCCCATACACCTATGCAGTACTGTAACAATGATTGACACAGTGCGGTGTATACCAGTTTTTTTACAGCTTCATTAGCAACAGGTCTCAAAGTCTTCATGAGGAAAATTAGCTTGCGAGTTCTTTTGGTGATGCCAATAATATGTGACTCAAAATTAAGTTTCTCATCTACTTCAACTCCAAGATAACGTATTGATGAAACTCTGTTGATGGCCTGACAAGAGCATCTTCTGACTAAAGGAAATGTTAGAACTGGACATGCAATTTTATGAAGTTTTAGAATGTTTATGTTTGGTTCTGTTGCCTTGGTTATGTGAAAACCCACAAACTTGGTTTTCGTTAGGTTTAGGGTTAATAGATTTGTACTCAGCCATTTGTGAATGCGTACCATGCCTCTTTCTGCAGTGTTAAGTGCGGCTTCCCAGCTTTGATTTTGGAATATGGCTACCGTATCATCCGCATAGCAAATTAATTCCGCTTTAGGGATAGTGAGCCTGAGTAACCCGTCCATATATATGGTGAAAAGGGTAGGGGAAAGTATACCGCCTTGCGGCACCCCAAAGTTGATAATTTGCTCATCGCTAACGAAGTCAGAAACTTTTAAACGCTGGCGTCTGTTGTAGAGATAGCTAGAGAACCAAGCGAGAGCTGTTCCCCTCACCCCGCACCCTTCTAGTTTGCGCAATAACAAAGAAACTGACACGGTTTCAAAGGCTTTTTTGAGGTCAAGGAACACGCCTACACATTTTTTTCCGGCGTCCATGTTTTTTGCCAGTATAGTTGTCAGAAATTGTACTGCATCTTCTGTGCATCTTCCCTGCCTAAAGCCGTACTGACGATCTGATAGCAATTTATGCTTTGCTATGAAATTGACTAGGCGCTTGTTTACTATTTTTTCCAGCATCTTTGACAGGATAGACAGGAGCGAGATCGGACGATAATTATCAATTTTGTCTTTTGGTCCACTTTTATGTATTGGGCTGACAACAGCGGTCTTCCAGCAGTCCGGGAAAACCCCTGAAGCTAAGCTGAGGTTATAAATGTAAGTTAGTGGTTCTAAGATTAATGGTTTAATGTGTTTTAGCAAAGCTGGCGTAAAGTTGTCAAGACCCGGAGCACTGTCTGGTTTCAAGTCAGATATGAGACGGTTTACCTCATGTAGATCAGTTGGAAAAAGAAATAATGATTCTGGTAGGCACGATTCTATCACAATTTTCTTGCACAGAGAGTCTTCTGATTCCATCAGACCATTCAGTATATCTGAGGCAAGTTGTGTTCCCGCTGAGGCAAAGTGAGAGTTGCAGTGGATAGAATATTTTTAATCTTAGACTGAGAATCTTAGATGCCCTTTTTGTAACTACAAAATCTATAAACAAAAGACAAGTCATAGTTGACCTGTCTTTTGTTATAACTATTGAGTAAATTACGACATTCCACATAAATTGGATATCATTTTGGATTGACGTCATAATACCATCATATAAAAGCAAAAGCGAATTTGATTCGTGTGTATTAGTTGATATTTTGTTTCTCTTTAGCGCTGTAAAGGAACGACAGATTCTAAGCTTTTCATCCATAGAGCTAGTATATGAGCTCAAAAATATCTTTGGTTAAGCTTAATCCCGAATCCAGCCCAAGTTAAGATACCAGTAAACTATAATTGACCGTATACGTGCCAACGATTTACGTATTATACGCTACATTTGACTCTACTAATCTATGGAAGGAATTTAAATGGAAGAAGGTCCTAAATTGCGACGGGCTCATTAATAATCATTCCAAAGAAAGGGACATTCATTGGAATTGAAAGAGAGAGTGAATGGTACATTCAGGAATTACATAATGTATTGTTATTAGATATAGCGAAAAGCTCGTAGTTCAGCTGGCAGAGGAAATCTCGTTAAATCGTTAAGCAAATATCGACGTGGTCAGTACGCGGATGGGTGACTGAAAAGAGGCATTCCGTGTAGGGTGCTCCCCTGGCTCGGTTGTTACAATTTACGATAGAATGTAATTCCCAACTGTTCTTCATAGAACGCCAGTCCTTAAGTCATGTCAGACGCCCTTAGAGCGGTTAGAACTCTGACAGCAGAGTTACTCTCATACGAACTTGCTTTTTCTATACAAGGTAGTAATAACTCTGTATAGTGTTTAGTAACAAGAGTCAGAGACTATTACATAATTTGGCAAACTGCCTGCGACGTAAACTACCTACTTTATACCTAGTAGGCAATATTAGGCCTGTTTGTAACCTTAACATTGCTGACTGGAGAGGACATGCCCCATGGATGCATGGAATTCGTGAAGGAAGATAGATATTTTTTACTATATATCTGCAGTTAGTCTATGTTATTCGATACTATTCTGTGCATTGTGCTAACAATTTTATGTTTTTTTATTATTATTTATTATATGAACATTACGAGTTCACACAAAATGAAATTTACAAAAATCAATCTCAAACTAAGACTTAAAATGTCTTTGTCATCAATCAGGAAGATCTTTGTATAAAAATGATGAGGTCTGTAAGCGTACTGAATAATGTGGTAGCAAAGTTAACCTAAAAAGCTAAATCTAGTAGAATCCTCTATCACTTCTTCTATTTTTTGTTTTTACTAACCTTATTATGTCCCAAAAAGTTTCAAGTTCAAGGTCATTTATTCATAATATTCAATGCATGTCACATGGTTACAAAATTATAATATAAATAATAGAATAAATTAATATTAACTACTTCATTACATTCATTATTAAATAAATACTTTCCCTTTTTAAATCGTTCGATATCAGTATCTACCCTTAGCCCATTACAAAAGTTGTTAGGTCTTGTTACCATTACACTGATATAAATATTGTTACTACACTTGATGCACACGAACATACTCCAAATTTAACTACGAGAGTCAAAAATACATTATGTCATCTAAACTTTATAAATAAACACCATTAAATGGCCTTATTTATAGTATCTTTCCATCTTCACTACATTCTCAAACTCCATTCTATCTCGGCCTACATCTTGTGAAATGAATTAAATCGTCGACAAGCGTGTAGAATACAGATGTAGCCTCGACCTTGTATGTAAGGATGGCGAGAATTCCAGAAGAATGCCAGCTATGGGAGGTCGAGAAGTTCTTATTAAGGTTATCTTATCTGAACTTGTATTGAAGGGAAAGTGTTGTACTTATATACGTAAAATTTTAAATGCTTATCACTCTACACTATAACAAAAATGGTCTCTTATTGCTACCTTGATTAATATTATGCCTGTAAAGTGTTAAATATAGTACTTATGTATTATAAAAGTTATACTTGTGTTATATAAATATAACATTCGTGTATTATTTATCGTGTAAACAAATTATCTTAAAAACCAAGATTGGGCTAAATTTAACTTGACAGATTCTACCATCATGCTTTTTGTGAATTGCTTTTATTATTATTATTGTAACGGAATGGAGCATTTGATTATATTTTTTATTTAAATGCTTAAAACTCAAATTACGTCTAGTAAATCTTTGGTTGTATTAATTTTGTCTTATTAAACACACCACTTAATCTTTTTAGATGGATTTTATTACAGCAGTAGCGAAATTTTTGTATAAACCGTTGTCTAAGTTGTAAGTACATTTTATATACAGTTCTCATACGAACACATTTATACGAAGCACTTTATGAAAACTCCCTACGTTAATAACTTCGTCCTTGCGCCGAGGGCGGGTGTTAATTGTTGTTTGTCCTGACCACTCGCCGTGTTGTAGTTGTGGCTGTCAACAAACATACCTACATGTTAGTATTTTAATATTTTTAAGTAAAAACGTACAGTAACACAAGAGATTTCCATACAAATCTATTTTATAAGAAGACTCAAAAAGATTATTTTACTGTAGTTACCAAAGTTGAATTTAATTTACTATTATTATATAACTATAGGTTTCAGTGTCAAAACGTTTATCGCTAAGGTCTCACGGAGCGGTTTTTTCCCGCGCCCGCCGTGGTGGCGGAATCGCGTTTAATTTTCAAAACTCACGAAGCCGGAGTTTTGTGCGGCGCCGCTGCCGCCGCGGCAGCGATTATCGCTCGCAAACCTGGCGGAAGCAAGAAGGACCTTCGCTGGACTTTGATCGCAGAGCGCGCCGCTCGTGGCACCGCAGCCGCTCGCGGCACCCGCCCGCGGGTGCAGCGGGAGCTGCGAACAATCGCAAGCGCCGCGGGAGTAAACAACGCCGTGAAATGAGCTTGAGTTTTTTACATACAAACCTATCTGTATTCTACAAAGGCTGCGCGCCCGCCACCACGGCGGGCGCGGCTAAAAACCGCTCCGTGAGTTCTTACGCATAGACAGATATTTCAAGTTGTATAAAAATGTGCTGTGTTCATACAAAAGCTTGGCTCTCCACAACCAAACACATAGTATCTATATAGCAGAGCCACAAACAGTGTACTTAGTTATAAGATTGAATAATTGTCGTAAAGCTGTAACTGAATCAATCATAGAAGTAATATAAAGTAGTCTTCATCTAATTAAGAACTTTGTAAAATTTGTAATCCTAATCTAATTCAAAATGATAACAACTTTCTATAACTTCCCGAAATTTCTATATGGTGTCTTTGGATACAGTCTCTTTTGTATTTATTCTATTTCACCTCGGGACCCCAGAGGGGATTCAAAGCTGACTTTGATTAACGGCCAGATAATGAGGCTAAATTAAGCAAATTTCAGGCTTTAGAGAGGTTACTTTGAATTAAATATTATTTACTTTTGGCATGAATTAAGGTAAGGTTATCTATTCCTTATTTTGCTCACCTATTTTTGTTTTCGTTTAGATTAGTGTTTTATCTATGTATTTGGTTGAAAACTCATAATGGCTCCGTCGCATTTAGATGTCTTCAAACATATTTCAAATCATACTCGTATGTTTTTCGAATAGTTCAAAACTGTATATAATTAAATATTTATACGAGTACCAATATATATGTTTATAATAATATGATAAGCACGATGTATTTTCTTCACATTTTGTAAGCATTTCAAACGATTCAATTTTTTTAAATTATCTTTGTACAAAGACAATACAGAATATAAGATAACTAGGAATTACTTTAGCCGTATTAAAATGTACAAATTTATAACTTACTTGAATTGGTGTACTAACCTACGTGCTATTTTTTAAATAATTTCTAATGTTTCTTGACAAAAAATCACATACTACCTAGTAGTACCTAGTACCTATAAAGTCTATGTACAATCGACCACGTAATACTACGTACCTACATAGTACTGTACGTTAAAATAAGGCCCGTTAATGTACAATTTACGTAGTACGTGCGGGATTGAGGAGGGCGCGGGAAAGGCCATAAATCTACAATTTGCGGCGGTTTCAGTGTATCCTGCTGCCTACGTAGACTATATAAAAATAGACACACCTAACTACATATATACCCAATTTCTTTACTAACTACATGACTAATGAAACACAGTGTTTTGTAGTGGTTGGATACTTAGTAATACCTACATCAAAATGTAAATTAGTCGCGCCCATAAACAGCACCCTTGTAAGAAATTTAGTTCCTTTCAGTACGAATTTGCTCCAACTTCAATCATACTGTCAATCATACATAAGATGCCTGAATGTAATGAATATAACAAAAAAATCTCTTCTGAGACGCGACGACCCTATCAAAACATAATACAGATTATATCACGGAGTATAGTTATAAAAATAATCTTATACACATAAATTTACTTGACATATGTATCGTATATTTTTTTTTGATAATGTGTAGTCTCATCGGTGTGATATTATTGAGTTCCTCCAAGCTACGGCCAAGATAATGTAGGTCACGCGGCAATTATTGCAGGGACGGAGATAATGGCCGGTAATGATAGCCCATTGGCCACTGAGACGGATGATGACTATTTTTCCCTATTATTTATAGTTGGATTCATCTACATTGTCTACCACTTACAGCTATAGCTGGATATATGAATCCCAGAACATATGAGGCTAGTTTTTGTAGCTATGATTCCCGCAACATAAACCCATCTATGGGACTACAATAAATTACTAGGTCCTTTACATAAATCTAAGTACTAACTGTGTTTATCCTGGCATAATAAAATAATTTATTTTGAATTTGTATGATGGCTAGCTATTTTTCTTACTAACCTGCCTTGAAACACACTAGTTTTTTTTAGATATGAAACTATTGTCTTCACAAAGCTACGAACACTAGCTCTCTATAAAATATTAACTAACTATCGAAAAAGTGGCCTCATGTAATATGGGCATAACGATATAATTAGAGCTAAGCTTCTAAAATTTGGTCATATTTATTTCAAAGATATCGAAATCTAGAGATTTCTAGAGATCTAGAGACTAAAGATTTAACCTTAGATTAAATAAAGATAAGAAAAGAATGTTCACAATCTACCTATCTATCAAACAATTTTTCATCCCACCATCTCGGAAAGAGTATTTTTGCTCTTCAATATCTGAGTGCAAAAGCCGTTTTTATTCTCTAGAGGATAAAGCAAATTGAATTTAGAACATCGTGTGTTACAAGTTTTTGAATTAAAAAAGTCATTAAACCTATTTACTGCTACCTCTATGGTGCCGAATATATCATACAACTTTTTTTAAATTTGTTAAAAACTCAGACTCGGAACCTTCTTGGTGTTCTTTTTTTCAATTTGCTTTGAACGCGGTTCTTTACGCGGCATATTTTCACGTCATTGTTAAACCTTATATTAAAAACAAGAAACTTGAAAACCAGTGAATAACTAAAATGAGTGATTCTAGCGACGAGGAAGTTTGTTTGACGCCAACAGAATTGACTGAAACTGTTAATAATGCGCAAATGAGCTTTCTCCCTCAACAATCACGCGTTTTGCATTTAGTCATTTCCTCGCTGAGGTGGAATGAAAAGTTACGGGTTGCACTCGAGTGCAAAGATTTTCACCTCGTGCTCTTTTGATTCCCTCGCTAACGCTCAGGATTCTAATTCAATTTTAGAATCCTTCGCTTGCTCGGTCATCAAAATTGAGCACGCGGTTAAAAAGCAACTTTGCACTCTTGTATAACAAATAACTATTAACGTCTGAATAGTTCAGCAATCTGATCTTGAAACAATTTAAAAAACACAGACGTTTCCAAGTGGGCTGTAAAACTTTGCTTTCAAAATATTTAACTATCATTTCAAATCTGAAGAAACTGTAAAATTATAATAGAAATTGGGATGACTGGCTCGAGGGCATCGTTATTGGATGCCTTTAATCCGATTAAATTTTAAGTAAGATGATTTACTGATTAATGTTCATAACATGTAACACACTAAGACTATGGGTAATATTTGTGAAATGTTTGAATACTTGCGTATGATTGAACTTTCAAGTTCGGCCTCTCAGAACATCTAAAGATAGTAAAGCAATAAATTACATTACATAACAAGTCGAAACGCATGGGAAGCCATTAATAGATTAAACTATATAATAACTATATACATCATATACCTAATTGTTGCGAGGTTTGCATAAAATATGCTTAAATGGAATGCCGTGTAAGTTTAAATCAATATAATACAAATTGTATGTCGGAACGTAATACTAAATTACAGTACATCATCAAATACGCCTAAATAACTATTCTACACGATAGAGGTAGCCACATATTGTATTGCATCCATGTTATATGAAAATACTCCACAACGCTTGCAGCTTCTAGGCTTTGTCTAAACTGCAAAAGCTATGTTATTGAAACGCACTCGATCTGATGCCTAAAGCTCGGGTAAAGCAAAGACATAGATTAATTTTATGGATACTGGATATATATCTTTCTAATACAGAATTTGCACTAATAAAATAGTAATCTATCTATACATATAATAAAGCTGAAGAGGGTCGAAAATATGAACATAGAAGATATTAGAAAATAACTGTGGGTATACTTTAAATCGATAACAGAACACGTTTCAGCAGTTTTTAGAATTTCATCTGTTTGTCTGTTTATACGCTCATCACGCAGAAACGGCTGAACGGAGCATCATGATTTTTGGTATGCAGGTTAGCTCTTTGTTCCTGGCTGAAATTCCATAATGTAGCTGCACTATATAAGCCATCGTCGTTACGTCAGTTTTCTCTACTGTTGATGCAATATTTTATGCTTTGACATTATTTTCATGACTTCTTGTGCTAGTGGTAATCCATGTTCCGGTAGAAAGTACTTTGTTGGTACTTTCTACCGGATCATTCTAATGTTGGTGCCCCAGTCACGACGCGGGAACGTAAAGGCATAGGTCGCTGTGGAAGTGAATTCCTTCCACGGGGGTCCGTACTTAATGCCGAGTGCTGTATGACGTCATCAGATAGGTATAACGTCACTTAGAAAAACCTGTTTCTTGAATTGTACTATACTAGATTCTCCGTGAACTCATAAAATAATAGTGTATCATGATTTTCAATGCCTTGCAATTATTATAACATTACGACTATACCATATAATATAGTAAATATAAATGTACTACGCCTCTAGAAATACATCAATAAAGATTAGCAAAGCAAAACAAAAATATAGGTTTGACTGTAAGCTACTATATATTTATGTTCAATACCTATTTGGAAGCTCAGTCACGTTCCGACCTCTTGCTACCAAAATAATCTATTAAATCTCAACCCACACAGTTATTTGGTTAGGTTCAAATGTCCACAGGAATTCTACAATGTATTAGACATTTACGATAAACTCAAAGATTCTTTGGTAAACAATAACATTATTTTAAGAGCATATTCACAGTCAAGTTGTAACAATATAACACAAGACGCCCTAATCTGTTTGCAAACGATCTCAAATAGTATTTACTGATCTAATTAAAATTTAATAAAATAAAATACAGAAAACTTATACAAAACAGATATTTACAAAAAGAGGCAGGCAGTGTGGCACTTCCAGCTTTTTTGGCTTCTAGCTACGGCACGCAAACCCTCATCGGAAAAATACTTTCTATCACTGATGTTCGGGTTGCATGCCAGGCGGAAGCCTTGGAAGCTTGGAGTGCTTCATTTCAAAATACGGATCTCCCCACTGAATTAGGGATCCAACGGTCCTGGGATAGCCCTCTTCTTAAAATAACCTTTTCAGCACTGTTAGACCAATCCCCAGACGATACCGACCGAGCGCGTCTCCTTGCAGTATCGCAAGCTGAGTCAGGCTACTGGCTTCACGCACTGCCATCTGACAACCTCGCCACCGTACTTGATCCGGAAAGCTTGCGCGTAGCTGTGGGTTTGCGTGTGGGTGCAAAATTGTGTGAGCCTCATCGATGTCCGTGCGGCCAGAACGTGGACATGTCCGGACGCCACGGGTTGGCCTGTGTGAAGAGTGCTGGCCGACTTTATCGTCACTGGGTGCTCAATGATTTAGTCAGGCGGGCACTCTCCACCGCTGGCATGCCTTCGGTGCTTGAGCCGAGTGGGCTCTCACGTGATGACGGCAAGAGGCCAGACGGCGCTACTTTAGTACCGTGGTGTCTCGGCCGTCCTTTGGTCTGGGACGTCACGTGTGTAGACACCTTAGCGCCGTCTCACGTCAGTGCCACCGCTCGTAGCGTCGGGGCTGCAGCACTACAGGCCCAACTCGGGAAACAACGAAAATACTCGCAGATTAGCGCAAATTATGATTTTTTTGCGCTATCTGTTGAGACGTTGGGCCCGTGGTCTCCGGACACAAAATTATTTGTGAAACAGGTTAGCAAGCGTTTGGTCCTTGCCACAGGAGATCTCAGGGCTGGCAGCTATTTTTCTCAACGTTTGAGTCTTTGCATTCAAAGAGGAAATACTGCCAGCATCCTGGGTTCCCTGCCGCACAGCGACAACATGGACGGTGTGCTGAACTTTTTGTAAATATCTGTTTTGTATAAGTTTTCTGTATTTTTAAGTCATTTTTGTATTTTTGCAATAGTTTGTTTAATATGTCAAAAAATAAAATAAAATTGTGCAAATTGAGTAGATTTTTTCTAAACTAGATAAGCATGCCTTCTGCAGCCGAAGGAGTGCTAGTATGTATCTAGAACTGATTAAAATTGCAAATTTGTGATCAAACGTAAAATTATTTACAAAAATGAATTTTATGTATTTTTTTAGCAACGGTTGTATTTGCAAGTTTCGTGTAATAAACGAACATTAATGAAACTTGTAACCTTTACCCGCGAATTCAGGACATTACGTAGTGTCACCTTGGCCCTTCAATTTTTCCTCAGAAACAATATCCTGGCTTTTACTACCCAATGTAGAAGGAGATAGAATGAAAATGTAAACGGAGGTATAACGTAAGGGAGTTTGTACACTGTCACCATTTTTATTTTACTACTTCTTTTTCTTATCGAATGAGAGTGGCTAACTCTGGTGTCGAGAGTTATACTACGAGTAGCAGACATTATATTCTGCGCACACATTATATTATATTTTTACAGAATTAAATGACAGATAAATAGTTAGTTAATTCAACTTGAATTTGGAATTGAATTTGATTTTATAAAGTATTTTTATAGTAATTAGCCTCTGGCGACACTTGTTATACATTCGATGTTGGCATTCATAAATGTATTAAGTGTGTAACTAAACTATGTTTAGTTTTTACCTTAATTAATTATTAAATGACTGAATTACTGGTAGGTAATGGGTATACCTACTATGGACGCGGCCTCGCTCGCATTGAATCAAGATGAAATATTGGCTATGTTACTTTTGTGACCACGTTCATACAAAGCATCACAGAGATGAAAATTGGTCACCCCTGATTTAGACTTACTTGCGTTTATTCGTTTTTTATTTGCTCTTTGAATTGTATTTATTTTAAGACGGTGCTAACAAAATTAATTCGTTAGGGAAGTTCTCATGAGCCATTGTAGCACCCACGTCCTTCCACGGAAGACATATGTATCTCCTAAGATTGTTTGATCCTCAAACCTGTTTTTTTATTTACTCTTCTCAAAAACCATAGCGTTAGTGGCAGCAATGTACATTGTACACGTGCCTTTATTCAAACAATGTCGTCCTACAAATTTATCCAAGGCAACTGGGATATAAGAACATTATTCGTCAAGTGTGAAATATATTTATATCTTCGCATCGGATAGTTTCTGCCTAATACAATAAGTTATGAGATATTGAAACGACACTTGTTTCTTTTACAAGAATATATGCACATATCAATATGTACATATGAATATACATATGTATGTATGATATTTCTATTTTTATTTCTTTAGTATAGGGCTAGGCTTTGTGAGATATCCCAGGATTTTTTTATATTTATGGTACCCGTAGTTTAAATTTCAATGTTTGGAAAATATGAAAGAAATAGCTTAGCTTGTGATTAATAAACCAAAAGTACATTAACAACTAGTTAACAATTTAGATATTTTGTATCTAAATATATGAAACTCAAAGGTGACTGACTGACTGATATAGTGATCTATCAACGCACAGCCCAAACCACTGGATGAATTTGGGCTAAAATTTGGAATGAAGGTAGATGTTATGACGTAGGCATCCGCTAAGAAAGGATTTTTGGAAATGCCACTTTTAAAGGGCTAAAATAGGGGATGCAAGTATTACTTCTTAATGCGAGCGAAGCTGCGAGCACCCACTAGTATAAAATAAGATCCGTCAATTTTCAAGTTAAGCTACTTTTATGCTGATACTTGCTATTTGTTTACTGAGCTAAAAATATAACTTTACCTAAAACTGGCCTATGTAATCGATCCTATGTAATCATGGAAAATTCCAATTTCCTTAGTGAATATAGAATACCTTTTAAAACTGTTTAATTTCCCTGTAATTTTGCACAATAGTTAAGTATCAATTAGTAAAGTATAGTTTAGTGGAAATTCAAGCCGCCAGAGAGTTATTTAAATAAAACGTAGTTAATAAAGTAGATGGAGAGCGCTCCCTTAACGATGGCTGATGAGTCAGTGTGCTATACAGGGGTGGCTTTATTTTAACTGAGTAATTAAATATTCTGGGATATTTTACACAACGCCATCTAGTCCCATACTAAGCAAACGCCATGGGTACTAGATAACGAATACAATACAGGGTTTGCAATGACTAAAAAGAGCAAAATTTGTATGTTATAAAATAAAGCATTATAATAAAGCCAAAGAGGGTCGAAAGTCTGAACAATAAAGATATTTATAAAAAATTTGGAGATAATGCTGAACATGTTCCAACAATTTCTCGAAATTTTGCCTGTTTGTCTGAATCTCTGTGTCTATATTTGTCTGCTTATTTAAACGCTCATCACGCAAAAACGGCTGAATGGATCATCATGATTTTTGGTATTTAGGTAATATGAGGTTTTATAAGTGTGATAGGCTACTTTTTATCCTGAAATAATGCAAGCGAAGTCGCGGGCGACAACTAGTATTTAAATAAAAATCATCCACATTTCTCTCAGAAATATCTTACTGCCTTCATTCATACATAAAAACATATAATACTAATACTAGATAGCATATAAAACTAGATATCATAGACCGGTTACTTTCATACTTTTACGAAATGTACTTGTGATATTTACAGCTCGTTTATAACGGGGTACATACGAGTTCTAGTGCGAAACAGCGACATCTAGTTTCAAATGTAGTTTAGGTTAAACGTTGAAAATTTTACACAGTTTAGTGAAATTCATTAAATATATCGCCTACCATTACATTCTTATCTGTAGTAGTGTCCTTTTTAAATAATTTTAAAACATTTAATTTTTAGGAAGAAGGAATCTAAAATGTTTGGTTTTGCTTAATTTAGTTATTTATTTTAAAAATCTTTATTTACAATAATAAAACATAAAAACAAGGGAAGGAAAACTAAACATAATACTTCTAACTACAACATAAATAGGGCACTTAGAATTTTTTTCAGAACTGTCTATAGATAATCTATGTATTTATTATAAATGTTTTTAAAAGTCCCCCTGTTTGTTAGGTATTAGCATTAACGCCCTTGAATAGCGAGTAGTTTGCAGCAATTACTAGTTTCAAGGGCAAACTACTTCGATCCTGGTATAGATTTTTTTTAAATATCTCATGTTTTTTGTTTTCCTTTTTGGACTTACTACGCTAGTTCAAATTCTTTCAAAAGTAAATTATGCTTGAGTTATTAAATTAATTTCATGGTAAAATAGCAATGAAATCCTAATCAGGTATTACATAAGTTACTATTACAAATTTCCGAGTCATAAAAAGTTAGTGTCGCTGTATTCAATAAACTTAAAAATTAAGCTATCTAGTAAGTTACCTGCTTTTTATTATAATTTATGGAACTCTTTAAATAGCTTGCTATCCATCCAACAAAAAAATTAGAATAGTTGGTGTTTTTTGTAGAAATATATATACAAGGTGTAACAGAAGGGTGTGACAATATTAAAGAGTATACATATATATCATGTAAGGAGTCATATACCAAAATATGAAAAATTAAATCGCATATATTTTTTAGATCTAATAATAATAATAATCATAATAATCGCTCTCAGAGAGACACCGCCGCGCCGTGTCATTTGATAGCGGCTTTTGTGAGCAGCTTTGTTTGATGTTTGTAGTATTGCCGCTTATGCCTACACCACCAAAACAGTGTAGGGTTGCAAGTCTTAAAGTTTAAATGAAAGTTCAACTTATGATTACTCGAAATCTATGACACTTAGAATTCTGAAACCTAGTGGGCTGTATTCTATATATACATAGGTATGTATAGTATAAGTATTGTCACACCCTTCTGTTACACCTTGTATATAGGTAGCCCTGTAAAATACAATCTCCTCGTCACGTTTCTATTTTGTTTCAAATTTACAAACGGCTATTGTCTATCCGGTGTACCTGTGTATGTGTGTGTATTTCCGACACCTGTGTATGTGTGTGTATTGTGTAGGTGTAAGGGGCCTGCCAGATACAAACGAGGGTCGAATGAATCTCTAAATGGCTACCGACCTTCTGTCTAAAACACGCGGAAACGGAAATTGTTAGGTGTTTTAGTAGGTATAGTAGGAAAAAGTGCTTAATGTATGGATCTAGGAGGTAAATGTATGTAGATCACTAAGAAATAAAGTTATTTTGCTTAAATTGAAGTTCACAAATGTGTACGGTATCTATTTTTTTCTAAACAAAACTTTAATATTTTTTTCCAGAAATAACTCCTTAAAAGATTGAATTAATTAAGTGAAATATAGTAGTTAATAAAGTTTGGAAATTAAACCAATTTAATTTTGTTTAAACTTGCATATTTTATTTTAGTATTTATTTATGCCACTAGGAACGTTCCTAATTGTTTATTACTTTCAAAACAAAACTCTGAAAAGTTTCACAACAAAACTATTTCAACTAGTTTAAATTTCCACCTATGCATACAGTACTATCAAAGTCTAATTCCTCTCATTAGCTTCTACCGAGTCAAACAGGGAGCAAATTAGAACAGGAATGCAGAAAGTTGTTACATTCAGCTGGGTTCAGCCGCCAACTAAATAGTTCAACCTTTTGCTAGTTGTAACGTAACTGGATGGATGAAGAGGGAATTTTGCTCTGTTAATAATTTGGTAAGTTTTATTAGTTTTTGTGTTTGGTTTAATATTTTACGGACTGTTTTTATCTGTACAACCTTTAAAGGCTGCTTTTAGTACTTACGTCATTTTTAGGGTTCCGTACCTAAAGGTAAAACGGGACCCTATTACTAAGCCTTCGCTGTATGCCTGTCTGTCTGTCTGTATGTCTGTCTGTCTGTCTGTCTGTCTGTCTCCAGGCTTTATCTCATAAACCGTGATAGCTAGAAAGCTGAAATTTTAAATAATTAAATATTAAGGGGGTCCCCATACAATAAACGTGTTTTTTGCTAAATATTAAAAACGGTAACAGGTAGACGCTTCAAATTTTCACAGAATGTTTACTTGTAACCTTTCAAAATAAATAATTAAAAAACAATAAAGTAAATTTTAAAGCGGGGCTCCCATACAACTTACGTAATTTTTACTCGATCTTAATAAACAGGTAGAAACTTGAATATTTGTAAGTAAATATTTAGAAATATATTAACTATAAAAATAAATACCTAAACTAATACATAAAATAAATGATAGTACGGAACCCTTCGTGCGCGAGTCCGACTCGCACTTGTCCGCTTTTTAAATTTTCACTTTTCTTTTGAAAATACGCGAAAAATAATACTATTGTTTCAAACCAAACGTTCTTGGTCCCTTAACAAAGTGAAGCTGATTTTTTAAAACCATTTTCAAAAGATTATTATGCTTATGATTATCGGTCTGTTTCGTCCTTGAGTCTAAATCCTATTGCTCCAGAACTAAATAAAAGGAGAGCATAATATAGTTTTATTTATTTTTTCCTTTATAATTGATTTTTTCAAGAATATAATTACTTAAAAACAACATAAAGATCATTTATAAACATATTAACACTAATAGAACTTAAAAAGAGTATTTACATCTAAACTAAATTTAAACAATTATTTATTTAAACATTTATTTTAGTTAAATGTCAACTTACAACTAACACTACCTATATTAGATAACCACTGAGTTAACTTACCTACCACACGAGAAATAATCTTGTTTATCTTTCATTCCTCATGTGCCTAAACAAGTAAACGTAACTTAGTGCGTAACATAACCCGAGAGTAATACAATAAAATAGTTTGGAATTCTGTCTCTACAAATGTCTGCGGAACTCTAATGTTTTGAGTCGAATAGCATAACATTACATATAGGTATTCCTATTTAATACACACCAAAAGTGTAACAAAATAGCAAGAAACTTATGAACTAATTGTATGTACATTAGTCGGCCTTGTCGCCTATAGGTATATATGTAGGTATCTAATCTAAAGCTCTAACATATCTGAAATCTCCAACATCCTTTCCCAAACAAAAGAAGAAAAGCCCATATTCACGGTCATTTTGGCCTTTCAAGGGTCGTTTCTGTTAATGATACTTACCATGTCTGCTGTGTTTGTAAGAACAATAACATAAGCTGGATAAAACCTTGCCTTTTCTTATCCTACATCCTCTACAAACATCTTAAATAAATTGTTTACCATTGCTTGCTGACTGTTACCATAAAACAGGTCAGCGGTTCTGAGCAAGCAATGTAAACGCCAGTGGAAAATCTTTCGGTAAATACATCGAAGAGAACCGCACTCGGTAGGAGCATAAATTCAATTCATCCTGTATCTGTGTTCCGTCCAACCAGATGAAAGTGAGAGCAGGACGTACATACGAATCCTTCAAAACTTTCTATTTCTTCTTGTGCTATTTTCACCTCTATTTCGTCGACGTTAAGGTTCTAACTTGTAGTGTGGTTTCTGTACATGCGTCGTTAAGATTTTCGGGGGTTGTAGTGTGTCCTTTTCCCCCTGTTTCAGACACGGGGCAAGCAATCAGTCGCGAATATACCGTCCCAAGCGTCGCTCGCTTCACAAATTTTCACTTTATATTGCATTGGAAACCTACTCACCTCTTTATATAGGACGCTTTTATAAATAACCATAAAAAAAACAACTGATTAAATTTAATAAAAAATATTGTAAATATTTAGTGTAATAAATTTACTTTACTAAACTTGCCCTTGAAAGCGAGTGTTGCTAATTCGTATTTGCTAAGTGTTAGTGGCTTTACATATTTTTATACCGCGTTTCGGCATTGTATATTTTTTATATATTGTGAAAGTGTTAAGTTAGAAAAATAAACATGAAGACTTCATCGTTTTCGCTGCGCGTTATGCGAAGGGTAAGTTTTATATACAATCCTATTTGAAAATATTGAAACCTAAGAATCATTTGCCAGTCTTTTCATTCACTAATAATTTGCCAGTATTTTAACAATCCCAGAAAAACGATAAAATTCTAATCACTCAACAACGCACATATTTTTAAGACTCTACTCAACACGTACACTAAACTAATTGACCCAAAAGTAACACAGTATACACAAGGTGTTCCGAACCCGCCAGTACATCAGACTGGTGAAGTAACAGGTTGCCGGGTTACCGCGGATTCCACAGGTTGGCAGCAACCATCCAGTGCCTTGCGACCACACCCTGTGTATTTGTATTTGTTTATTGCTTTAACAGGAAGTATCCTGAATGGATGTTCATACAAATGGAATCCAGTAAGAGTAAAAATATTTATTGATAAAACTTTTAAACAACAAAATTCAGAAACTAAAAAGATTTAAATTGTTCCTTATGTAGTTTTATACAAAATTTCATTTATAACTAGACTTAAGGGTTTAGCAAAATTTAATGACTACTTATTTATTTAAGGATGGTATTTAAATAAATAGCTGAACCATAGAAAAATCGCTAAATTAAATGTTTTTCAGTAACTTTTAAACACACAAATCTTTGTTTTCTTGAGCCAGAAGTGTGTAGTATGAATTTATCATAAAACTTTCTTACTTGTACTATCTTCTTACTATATAATAATGTGTATGACAGACTGCTCAGGCAACTACCCCTTAACGTCACTCGAGGGAGTAAGGCTTAAGTGGAGTTTGAGGCGAGTTGTTTTTGTTTGGGCTTCTTTTTGAAATTAACAGAATGACGGTTACACACAATATAGTATTTTTGTTTGAGTTTGTACGTTGACGGTGAAGGAAAACATCGTGGGGACACCGACATGATAAAAATGTTAGTGAAAAAATTCTGTTTGTATTGTATTGATGAATAGACAAACTAAACATTTGAGCACAGCTATTTTTATTAATTAACAAATTTAATTATGTTGAAGTTTTGAATTGCGAAACTGCAATGTCTTCATTCATTGAGAATTAAGACCTCAGGTGGGCTACAGTCATCATGATTTTGGTATTTAGGTGGTAAGAGATTGCAGAAGTGTCAAAGGTAACTTTTTATCTCTAAATAATGCGAACGAAGCCGCGGCCGTCCAGAAGTATTTAATATAACTATATTTTTCATCGTAATCTCAAGTGTTTTTCTCTTGGTTAGGTGTTTTGATAGCTATAGATAGAAGGAGCCGCAGCCAATCAGTTCTAGGGCGGCTTCTGAAACGTTCATTATGTAATCAAACCTTGATGGGATGAGACTCCGACCAAATACATAGTAGATGAGACATAAGATGTAAAAGAACACATGTACAGAGAGTTAGTGGAAAGGTTATACAATAGTGGGCAAATACGTCTTTGGTTTGATTTAGAAGGCTTAAATGAATTGAATGGAATTGTTTTGATAAAATTACTAAGCAAATCACTGTATTAATTCAATGTATTGGTACAATAATTTTTATTTTTGACAAGAGGAGAAAATCCAATAGCTAATGAGTTTGTATCTACATTAGTAGTCAGCCACCACAAAGCATTTGCATTCCATTTAATAACTGTTAGACTTTATATTTTGATTTTGAATTGTATATCCAGCCCACAGAAGCGCTCAGTTGTTATGCATATCTCGAAATGATAAAAATAGAGTCATAAAGCTCACACAAGGAATGTTTTTGCTATTACAATGGGCAAGTAGGATTTTATTTTTAATTGCATCTTGCTCATTTAATCTTTAAATTATGTTAAAATCAAGAATAATGTTAATAACTTCAATTTGTATTATCTATTTTAATAATAATTTAATTTTTGTACTTGTCTCTTGTTTATTTGTTTGTGTAAAGGGTAGAAAATCAATGAGCCAGACGATTGGTGAGTTAATTGCTTTCGCTTCGATTTTTGGCCGTCAAATTGATAAATAGGAGTTTTTATTGAAACTGTAAGGTTTCACGAAGGCTGTTATAACAATGTTAACTTTTTTTAATGCTAAATCAAACAATAGTTACAGAAACTACATTTTATAGACAAACAAACTAGCTGCATAGATAATAAACTTAACTATTCAAAACAGGTGAACTTTATTAGCACCATCTAAAAATGTTTCTTTTCTACGTCTGATCAAGATAAAAAAGATAATTATTAAAATTGGTTCATAAAAAGCGAAGTAATCGCATAACATAACCACAAAAAAGCCTTCAGAAGAGTAAATTTATTTTTTAAAGCCGGTTAAGTCAAACAAAGACTTTCAAAACGGCAAAGCTTTGGAACACTTTACCAGAAGCTGTGTTTCCTGCGAACTACAATCCAGGGGTCTTCAAATTTAGAGTTAATAGGTATCTTTTAGGTAAGCGTGTTACACCCTGCGAACCTATCCTACGTGAAAAAAAAAAACAACATTGAAGTTTTCGACACTTATAACCCAGAACAAGCAATCAGTAGTGAAGTTACAGTCAGCACATTCATTATGTACCGAAGGGCGAGTTACGGCCCAGACGAGCTTCCAAAGCACTGAGGAACCTTAATTGCTCTTAGACTCGAAATTAGCTCATGATCAATCTGAAATGTACTATAAAATTTATATGATTTCGTGTAACGATTTTATTATGCACATCTAGTGGATGCCCGTGGATTTGCTCAGATTGTTTCGGGAGAAAATACTTATAATGTCTGTTACTCTAGTGATTCCATGCACTCCTCACCTAAAATAGTGACAAACATCAACAACCACGAAATATTACTCGTATAGTGCATTAGTCCTTTCTGGTAGTTAAGATAGTTTTTTTTTTAAACCAAATTATTTTTTAAATGTATTCACATGTGTACCGGAGCCTCACATGTAAATCTGATTACGACTATTATTTTTCAGCAGTCGTAGAAAAAATGTATTTTTTTTACTATAACGGGTTTGCACTTGGCCATTGTTTGCCTAATAGTAAGCAAAGGCTATGGCCTAAGATGGAGCGTGCTTACCCGATAAGAACCGATTCACTCTCGCTTTGAAGATCGCTGGATTGCTTTGTATGTTTCTGACTACAAATTTTAGGTAGAAAGTGAATAACTGCAACTCGTTTCTTCTAGGCAACCAGCATTTATCTTACGCTTCTTTACTAGAACCTTAAGCGTTTTTTACCAAATTAATTGAAGCGAAAGCCGACTCAAGAAATTAGACACTTGGCTAAAAGACACAACTCAAAATTCCACCTTTTGTAATAGTAATATACCTTGCCTTAGCCAAATCTCCCAGGAAATCCCATAGCCCTTCGTTATTGAATGTCGTAAACCGTCAGTCTGGCTATCGAGTGCTGTCATTACACCAAACGCTTGGATCGTAATGTCTAACCTAACTGCAGATTTGGGATTTAATAACCGACCCATAATCTGAGTCGTAAAGGACTTGGGATTATTAAGACGGTCTATGTTGTGTTAATTTTCTTGTTGAATCTTCAACAACAAAATTGTTTAGTTATTATTAGTTGAGTTATGGTCAAAGTATTTTATTAAGGTTTTAAACTTAACTTTTTGTTTACTCAAATTTGTGATGATAGATAGATATATTTTGGAATCAATCCTAAGCAGTTTTAGATCACTGCATCCTGTCTTAAAGCCTGTTAAAACAGTTTTAAGTCGCATATTAAAATAAGGTACTTTATGTAACCGTAATCGACTTATACTTTATGAACAAAGTTTTAAATATTTTTTTTGTTGATAAATTGCGACTAATTTTCTAAGAAAAAAATATATAATGATAAAATTACAATAATTAATCACACCAAAATTACCCGAAAAACCCAGGATTCTAGAACCCAAGAAACAAAGCACGCCAAACGAGCGCTAGTTCGTAAAACTAGTAAAAATGGTGACACATTACCAAAGTTCCGAGTCCGGCGCGACCCCGTGCCAGGTTCCGAATGTGGAACCAATTTTAAATTACCCCAACTACCTTGGGACACAGCCTGTACTGTTGTACAGACATAAAATTACAGCTGACATGCACAGGTTAAGCTCAAGTTTCAATAGGTACCAATATGTATTTTTTACCCAACAGCCATAGAGGGTTAAGTTTATTTTTAATAATTTTAAGTTTTTTTTAGGGTTCCGTACCTCAAAAGGAAAAAAACGGAACCCTTATAGGATCACTTTGTTGTCCGTCTGTCCGTCCGTCCGTCCGTCTGTCAAGACCCTTTTTCTCAGGAACGCGTAGAGGTATGAAGCTGAAATTTATATCAATTACTCAGGTCTACTGTCCCTTGAAGCTGTGAAAAAATCAAACTTCTAAGCCAACGCAATCAAAAGATACAGCCATTTATGCCGCAAATTTTCGACACTTGCAAGGGAATCAAAACCTACAGGGTGCTTCCCGTGAACTCAGAATCTTGAAATTTGGTACGAAGCAACGTCTTATAGCATAGATAAAGGAAAAATTACGAAAACCATAAATTTTTAGTTACATCACAAAATATTTAACCTTGCAGGTTTGTACGGAACCCTCGGTGCGCGAGTCCGACTCGCACTTGGCCGGTTTTATTTTACACGAAATAGGCTTACGATTGACTATAGCCTGTCTGATGTTGAGCACCACTATAGTCTAAGATGTAGCACGCTTGCCTAGCAGAAACCTATTTACTCTAGATCTGAAGACCCCTGGGAACAGGGCTCCAGGTAGAGAGTTCCATAGTCTCGCTGACCTTACTATGAAGGTAGAAGCAAAGCGCTTCGTGCGAGTCTGGAACTTCCACCATAAACCGGTGACGCCCCGCTGACTTCCTGCCTGAAGTTGAATGAGTCTAGTGACTTCACCTAATTTAACTAATGCGTAGCTGCCTAAGACACAGAATTTGATTAATATGCCCAAGATAACTCCTATCTGTAGCTTGACCGAAGTCATATGCCTGACTTCGGTAGAGAATTCTGTACAATAGACACAGTGAACACTTCTCAATTGTTATCGTGGTTTACTATATAAAAGCAAATACGATCGTATTAGAAAATATTGTTAGTTTTAATAGTTACAATTTAAAATGTAATAAATTTAAATTTATTACATTGGCAATGCTAAATTTAAAATTAAGCATTGCCATCCAGCGTCGTAATGCGGCTGGTATGCTGGGCACGCTGCCCTCTGGTAGTGGGCTGGAGCACTTAAATTATGTTTCGGTTTTTCTAAAGATTTTCTAAGTGCCCCTTTTTTGTAGTAGTTAGCAGTAGTATGTTTAGTTTTTCTTACCTTGTTTTTATATTTTATTATTGTAAATAAAGTTCTTTCTACGTTGAATAAAATAAAATAAAAATGTAAAAAGTCTTTTGTAAGACATTCATAGTTTGAATGTGAAAAATGTTTCTAACCCTGACACTGAGAACGCGACCTTACATGTATAAGACCTTTTGTGTGCCTAATGTGTAAGTCAAAAATATGATTTATCTATCACTGCAATAAGGACGAGTCTCACTTGAATTATCAAACCAGTCACGTCGCTTCGCTGTAGGGAGATTCGGAAAGGGTGGTAAGAATCCCTAAGATCAGTAAGTTAGGCGGGGAATATTTAAGATGTCTTTTCAAACAGCTACATTCATATAGCTTCATACAGAATATTAGAAAATTATTAAAAAAAGTATAACTACTATACAAACAACTCCAAGCTCCAAGCTTCGTTTAGGACTGAAATTTCAAACGTTTACTGTTTTGCACACTTTTTTCCACAAAAACATTTTACTCTTAAATAATTTATTCTGATATTTTTGTACAGTATCGTGTTTAGCCATCAGCAAAGTTTTTCACAATAAGTCGGATACCGTAACTGATTCGATTGAGACTCTTAATTAGATTTTTCCAAAAGCTTCCATACGATGCCTTTAACAAATTTATTCGACAGAAAAATCGGAATCTTCTGCTTGAGCCAAAATCTAGCGGATTCGTTTCCGTCTATGATGAGTTTTAGTTTCGTTTTCATGACATAAAACCCGATTTAATACACAACATTATTTATTCATTTATTTTAATATATCATTATTTATGTATATGAAATCAAAAGTACGTTATATTACGTAAGTAAAAATGGTAAAATGGTTATTAAAGTATATATTTTAGGTTTGTACCAATGTGATTGCTACCATTTCTACTACGAGCCTATTGGATCATATCCGACTCATTGTGAAACACCCTGCAAGTTGCCTAGTGCTATAATGATAGAAGCAAAACTGTAATTATGTATGTATCTAAATAGATCTGGCTCTCAAACGAAGCTGCCGAATTACACTTCTTATAAGAGTTTTAATAACATTCACGCACCTAGGTATATCAATTCAGTGGGCTGACGTCATAAGAGAAACCGCAAGAAGCACCTGGATTCAATCTGCACAGGAACGGGACGAGTGGCATACAAAAAGAGAGGCCTATGCTCAACAGTAAGTGATTACAGGCTGATGACGATGATGATGTATATCAATAAAGCTATGTTCATTGTTGTATGTTTACTTAGTACAAACAAGTGATTTCCGGTTGGAATGCTGCAATATTTCGCCCCACTTCCGGCTGACCTGTTTCTATAATACGTTTAGTAAATGTATGCTACCGCCTGACGGAAACCACTCGTAGGCTTAGTTAGCTTTGATTTTTTGCTTTGGTATTAGTTTTGCAATTTTTGTAAAATAATGAAAGTTAAATTACTGGAAAAAATCGAAAATTTATGCATAAGTACCTAAACATACTATATATTGACATATGTTGGCCCAACAAAACCATAACTCAGTTTAATGAAAGTATTAGTAACGTTAATGTTTCAACTAAATTAAAAAAAAACGACATTTTAGTTGATCATCTCATATTAATTGATGTGACAAAATTTTATTCATCTGTCTATTACACTACACATAAACATATAAAATCTAGCGACAAAGTGGTCCTATTAGTAATCTAATATAATATTCAATCATAATATATAAGTACCTAATTCAATAATAATAAACAATATATACACATACATACACTAATAAAACTAAAAAAGAGTATTTACATTTAAACTAAATTTTAAACATCCACATGTGGTATGGAGCCAAGAACGCTGGCTGGATTCCCACGCTGGATTGCTATAGAAATCCTTTGCGCAAGGAACCTGCCAGCTATCTTGTCTCTAGTGATGTCAGATATATTATTTGAATATTGTTATGGAAGTCTTGATTAGATGTTTAAGAATTTATGAACATACTCTATCTACCCTATAAATTCTCAACACAATTTAGGAACTAAAATTCCGAATACTATAACAGAAAATGTAACCACAAGTTATGCGATAACTTCGTCGATTATAGAGGGAAGTTTTTAGTTACTCTCTGGGAAGCTCCTCAAGTATTTTATCTATGAATACCGCGAAATTTATATCCAAAATGTCTAAGGTCAGGGCTGAGATAGGTATGTAAATTTTGTACTACAGTGTTATGTTACATGCAGTAAGAATATACAGGGTAAAAAGCATCAAATTCATACTTTTTTAATTCTTACTGTCTTACATAAGTGCATTAATAAAAGTTTAACTTCTGATATTTCACTAGTTGTAACGGATAGCTGTTCCAACTTGTGATTGATACATTATGCTGATAGGACTTCCCGTCGTCTTCAGTACAAATAAAATTAAACTAGATTCTTGATTGCAAAGCTTCACATTTTAGTGCAGAAAAATCTATGTGATAACCAGAAAACATAGATACAACTTGCTTACTTAGAAGCTACTTTTTTTTTACAAGTTTTAATGACCTATCAGAATATATTTCGTCAAGAAAAATAGATTCCACTAATATTCAACTAATTTATTTCCATACCACACAGTAACAGTTCCATAACTTCAACATACACAAATGTAATCTTATGTATGTTTGTCCGGAAGCGCTATTTTTACAATGGAGTAAATTCAGTGCATTTGCATACAGTTTTGTAAACGCTCCGGTATGGCATCGCTTCATGTACCTTGCACGACTGAACAAACAGGGGCTTGTTTTTCAGTGGTTTCTAGGGCTGTTTTACAAGTTTACAATTATTGAGAAAAACCCAACTAACTACGACACAAAAGAAAGGTTATTTGGTACTTTTTGGTTTATTATAGCTCTAATGCAGCTTTAATTTTGTTTTGCAGAAACAGTAATCGAAAATTACACGTAGGGCTCTACTAAACTATCTCCAAATCATAAATTTGAATGATTTGTCGTTTAGTTGCAGTTTGAAATATTACGTCATACACCATGGTTGTTGTAATTTAATGTAACATTTTCGTTCGATCAGTGATACATTTCTTTATTTACAATAATAAAAAATCAGTTATATACTAAATTATAAGACATACTCGTATCATGAACTCTTAACAATACAACATGTAAAATATTTTTTTAATATGTTTAATATCAAAAAATCTATGAATTAAAAAAAAATGGTTTTTCATAATCTTATAGAGCAGATATCTTGTAGAGTGTTGATAAATCAGCCCGAAGCAAAGGGCTGCTGGTAGTGGTCATGCAACGCGACCCCGATCACTATATCGCTGGAGTCGAGTTGATGTTAGCACATAACTACATAATCGGCATGTTTGCTAGCCTGTGGATTAACACTTTTTATTTCTTAAATCAGGATTAAAATACATAATTGTAGTTGCAGTGATTATCTTATCTTATTTAAATAAAAACAGAGGGTTTATTGGATAAACATACTGAAATTAATTATTGACATATCGTATATTTATCTTCATAAAATAACTTTTTTATGGGAAAAAAATTAAATAACATAAAGTTCTAGATTTTTTACGCATTTCGTAGCTCAAGATTATTTGCGTCGTAGCATGTCTACGCATTCGTAGCGTTAGCTACAATCTGTTACATTGTAGAACTAATAGTATAGACGTGAAATAGTAGCGTTGATCCGATAATAGTGTCATCAACTTATATTTGTATATGTTACAGTTAAAACCCGTTTTTCGTTAGAACTCGTTTTCCCTAGTTAAAACTAATTTTTACTAAATGCCTTTGTTAAAACTAGAAATACCTAGTCAAAACTAGAATTAACCACTGATATATTTGATTTTCAGTTAAAACTAGTTGTCACTCCGAGCTTTAGTTAAAACTAGCGCTAGAGAAACTAATTTGGGATTGAAAATAAGATATAGTTTTTAAAATATTTATTAAAAAGATCTAGGACATAGAGTCATGTACTTAGTAAAGTCACTTGTCTGTGACATGAGGTAAGATTAGGTTCGTTAGGTTGCTTTCTACCACGCACATGCGACGACGAGCGAAGCGAGGAGGAACCAAGCGGTCGTCACAGTTTTAACCGAGTCGCTTCGGAAAAACGCGTTTTGTCTAGTAAGAACTAGTTTTAACTAATATTCGAGAGTAAACCGGTTTCTTCTAGGCAAGCGCGCTGCATCGTAGACTATAACGTTGCTTAACATCAGGCAAGTTGTAGTCAAGCGTAAGCCTATTTCATGTTAAAAAAAAATAGAAAAAAAATCAATTTTGAGCATTAGTTAATTCTAGTTTTAACAAAGGCATTTAGTAAAAACTAGTTTTAACTAGGGAAACGCGTTCTATCTGAAAACTGGTTTTAACTGTAACATATATAATTCAATTTGAATTGATTAAGCCGTATGAACGTGTAGCAGATGTTCCTTTCAATTATGGACTATTTAAACCTTTTTCAATGTTATGCTATGCTTAAATAACGAGGAAAAGCTATTTTTATACAACCTTTTCTTACACATAAGGCAGTCCTTATAAATAAGAGGCCAGAATTAAATGAGTAAGTACAATATGCTTTTAGGGTTGCCCCAAAAAAGCCTCCATAGAAGCCATGGCAGGTCGAGAGGCATAAAGTGCTATATGGCTATATTCTCGCCTACGCCAGACCTTTCATAACATTTGGATGGATTATTTTTGCCCTAAATGGCAATGAATGCGGGTGTATTTTACACATCATGGGGAAAAAACTATGTCACTTATACAATATAACGCTTACTTAACTGAAAAAAAATGCGTTTTTTTCTATTAAATGAATGCACTAACAACTAAGCCACAAGACTTTTTTTTCCTATTTTAACCTTCTGATTGCTACTAAATCTGAAGTTAATAGGTAACTCTTAGGTAAGCGTGTAACACCCTAGGCTGCAGCAATGCAGGCTGTAGTCAAACGCAAACCTATTCCACGTAAAAAAAACAGTTTTATTTAAAATTGCTAACATAAATCCTTATGAACAAATGCGATCAATGCAACTTGACCATCAATAATAATAATAATATTTTACTCGATATACCATTTTACCTTTGCAATATAGATTTTAATACTACTTTTTTGCTATCAAGTATTTTTGCTATCAAATTTATATAGGGTTGATAACTATATGGATCCAAAATTTTTGAGCCAAACGTGGTCTACGTTGATATAACTATAAACTAGACAGAAAATAAATACTTGAAAAGTATTTTTAGACGTTTTATAGCCCAGACGTCTTCTAATGACTGATTCACACATCAAATAACTGAACCCTACAATTACTAAAGGTCACGACAAAGTAAACTCTTTGGGTCACAAGATCAGACGAAAATGAATGAATAAAATAATACCGTATGTTTTGGAGTATTATTTATTTTTTCCACTAATATACTTACTTGTAACCTAGTATCAACATATGTACTCGTAAATGTGAAGGTTTGTATGAGTCTGAGAGTAAAATGTCGCGTCGTAACAGTTCAATATTCTACTATTTTTCAATTTTATGGATACCATGCTAACCAGGTCTTTTTCTCTTTTGGGTCTATTTATTTTTCTGTTTGTCAGTGGCATAAAAATCATTCAATTCATAAAATAATCTCTATATCAGAGTTAAGTATTTATTTTTATACTACTACAGCTGATACTAAGCACCACTGTAGTCTAATGTGTAACACACTTGCCTGGAAAGACTTATTTATTCTACACTAGTGGACACCTGTGGGTTCGCTCGCATTATTTTAAGATAACCGGCCAAGTGCGAGTCAGACTCGCGCACGAAGGGTTCCGTACTATTATCTATTTATGTATTAGTTTAGGTATATTTTATAGTTACTTACAAATATTTAAGTTTCTACCTGTTTATTAAGATTGAGTAAAAATAGCTTGAAAATTGCTTTTGTTGTATGGGAGCCCCCTTTAATATTTACTTTATTGTTATTTTATTATATATTTTAAAAGGTAATATACAAGTAAACATTCTGTGAAAATTTGAAGCGTCTACCTGTTACCGTTTTTAATATTGAGCATAAAAATACGAACGTCTTTTACGTTTATTGTATGAGCCCTTAATATTTTTTTTATAAATAAATAAATAAATATTTCGGGACATTGCACACAGCGCCATCTAGCCCCACACTAAGCAAACGCTTGTGTCGTAGGTACTAGATAACGGATATAATACTTATATACTTTTCTTTTGTAAATACATACTTATTATACCTACAATTTCTGGATAGTCGTAAGCAACAACTTTAACTTTGACCCCGTTTACTACTAGTTTGAGCGTTGGATAGAAATATTTATAGACATTAATTTATATTTACTTCAAGGTACTTTAACAATCACTAACAGATATAATTTTAAATTTACTTTAATTATTTTACATTTAATTGTTATTTCCCTAATACACAACTGACGCCTAGTATTTCTCGCCCAATGAGGCGCAGGTGTTGCATTAATATGTATGAAATTTAAAACTACAGCCGCAAACTGATTCCTGAACACGGAACCGTGGAATTATTCACACGGTTTAGTCGGACGCGCTGGGGTAAAAATCAGTTTTAAAAACGGGGGTAGTTTTGTGTTATTGTAGTAGAGTATATTATAGTATTGTTGCCACTAAAGACCCTGGCAAAAAATGTACCTATATGTGTGATGGTAAAGCAAATTACATGTTGATTTTGTCTATGTATTAGTTAAAAGGCATATTGCCAGTTATTGGCGTGGATTTTGTTAAGTAACAAAATCCACGCCAACAACTAGCAAGATGCCTAGGTACTAACAGATCATTAAAAAAACATGTACCTACACAATAATATGTACAAATATTATAATATTTTTGTAGAGAAAGTTACTGAAAAATACGTACAAATACATGTTTGGTTGAAACAGGTGTCCATATTGTAGTGTGATGACTAAACTTTATGTCCAGCAGTAGAACGATGATAATATAATATATAGGTAAGTACATTAAACGTTCAACCAATCACTAAAATATTCGCTCTGAACGTTATGAATAAAATTTTACCAACACAAGCTGTTAAAGCAAATTGAAAAGAATTACAATAATTTTAATTCAACATCGGCTTTGGAATGAAAAATAAACGTAGTGGTAATCTTGTTAACGAGGGAAATATGAATTTTGCAGATAACGGAACAAACGAGAAAATGGCTTGTCGGTGGAATGGGATTATTCACTTCATTTCATTCTACATAGTCGCGAATTGCGGCTTCGCCCGATTGTATATTAAAGTTTATTATATTACAAGTACTTTAGTGCTTATTAATGATATGAAAGATAACATCTGAATTCTCTTGTAATTTGAAAATGATTGTAGAATGAGTAAAGTTCGGATTTTTGGAGTAGGTTTGTAAAGTATCTAAGCAGTCGCATTCAGTACAGTTGCAGATCGTTTGTATTATTTTAGTGAAACCGAAATAAACGCTAGTTAAATAGATGGTTTTTATGCTCTGCTTGGTGAGACGAGGTGTGCTTATAAACCAATATAGCAATTTTTTTTAAATAAAATTTGGCTAAGCGAATATTGATCAAAGCGGTTTATGTTCGGTGCTCTGGGCTGCGATGCCTCCGACATAAAGAGACGCCACAAAAATGGTTACCGTTTCATAAATTATAAATTGTGCTTGTTGGTATGATTGTTCCTTTTTCAAGCCACAACCGAGCTAGGGATCATTGTGATTTGAGATATATGTAGTGATTGTGCATATAATATGTGGCACACAGATGATCCCTATATTTGCATGGTGATAGACAAGTCACACAGGCTATTTTTTATCCGTATGCAACTTGAACTAGCTAGAGACCGCACTACTTGGAAGGCAATAGAGGAGGCCTATACCCGTACTTGAGTGCCCTTATAACACAATTATAATCTTAATTTGACATAAACGTAAATAATGTTTATGTTGGTATTAAAAATAAATTAATTTAGTACAATATATTATAACCTTAAACATAATTTATTTTAATAATATAAACAGTGTAATATTGAAAACTTTTTAAGGGCATAAGGGCTATTTTATTTTATTTATACAACTTGAACGAAGCTACGGGCATCCACCAATATTTAATATTTATGTAAATGACAATGCTATCGACATCACACACACATCGAGGCATATCAGCACGCGCGAGCCGATAATGGCCTCCTCAGTGTCTCGTTTGAATATAAATCGGGCGCGACATGTTCACGTGTCCACATATTATGTATTATGATGGTAGGGAAATGTTATGTTGTCAAACTCTGTCAGAGGTTTTTGAGGCGGTTTGATAGCTGTGACTCTAGAGTTCGCCACTCTCATACGAATTTAGGGAAACAGTATATTTTTCTGTAAGGTGACGTTTGACTATATATAATATGGGATCATGCTGATATGGTCTGATCACAGAGCACAAAAAATTCAGTCGATTATTCTTATGGGTGTCCTTTTGTTCGCTCGCAATTTTCTCCCAGACCCGGCTTAAATTACTGTAAATCGATCTTGTAAAATATTTATAGTAAATCGTTAAAGTATGTACGTACAGTCAAACTTGATTTTAGCCTGCATTAATGTGACACAAATAACTGTCGTAAAAACCTTCAATTTATTTTTACATTATATGTGTATGCACTACAGAGTAATGTGTCAAACAAATATGACCTAATTGTACTTGAATTCATCAACAGGTGCGTGACAAACCCTTATAACTTGTGAAATTATGTCACGCTCCATAAACATACTTGACGTACCAATTATACTCCTTATTTACATGCCTCAATGACCTGTGACGAAAACATTTCAAGACCTTTATAGTTACGAATGAAATATCTAATAGTCGTTATTATTAGATTTATTATGAATGAATATACCTAATAGTCGTTTCACAGATTCTCGGGCCTTACGCCCGGTATTTTTAAGGCATCAGTGGGGCCGTAGCCAACACTGAGAGGCCTTTTACAATGTTATACTTAAAATTAAGTAAAAAATACAGATAGAGGATGTTAGGTATATAAAGTAACTATTGCAGACATGGTATTAATGTTACAGGCTATTGTGTTGAGTTGTTCATTGACTTAATTAAACTGGTCTATTGTACGAGGAACGGCACCCGCCAGTTATGCCTCATTCATAAAAAATATAGCGGGTGATGACTTGCCACTCACTAAATGGGCCCTCCACAGAAGGCAGCCTAAGATGACGCCGGAAGGGCAACATTGGTGTGAGTGGCTTAGGGTGTCGAGAGGTGTGCTGCGCGTTCTCTGAGCGGTACTAGCGGCGTTATGCCCTTTAACACTTCCACCCTGGAGCGTAGGTACTTAGCTCTTGCGTCTTCCACTCCCGGACGGCCAATCAAGGCAAGCCGGGAGGCAGGGGGTCTCATTTAGCCCCCAGGGAATCGGGGTCCGCGGTGACGCCACTCACCGACGACTCGCCATAAAGTCGCCCCTGCGGTTTAATAGTCGTTATTATTAGATTTATTATTGATTAAAGATTTAGGTTGCCATACTCAATGATCATGGAAATTGTAAATTAGTGAATATTTACGAAGGAATAGAGTTCAATTTCTTTTCCAGTTGCTCCTAATTCCTAGTTCGTGATAGGAAGCAATGAAAGCGGCTTTCCCTGAGGAAAGGTAAATACTAAATACTGGAGCCCGCTGAGAGCTTAATCAGAAGAAACATAAAAGGCTTACAATGTACGAAATAACATCTCTTACGACTTTCTATCAGTTACGTAAACATTTAGAACAAGAAAACTAGTACGGAGCATGTGAAGAAAAAGTTCTTTTCGGGCGAAAAAAATACCTCTATTATTCAGATTCAATTTGGATAATATTACCGTTATTTGTAATGTATATTTGATTGAATTATATCTATTTTAAATTAAACTACAATAAATTATTGTTGTTACCTTTAAGGATACCTAGGCTGCTGTATGCTTATCATTGGATATACCTGTAGTAACAATAGCCTATATACTACGCAAAAAAGTTTGATTTGTTATGTAGTATTCCTATTTTTTTCCATGTATTTATTTCCGTGCTATATTATTTTTAATTTCTTTTCAGACGTATGTTCAGTTCAAATTAATGTATTCTGCAAGTTTTGAAGTTACCGACCTTTATTACGCATAAGAACCAAGTCTTAAGTAAAGTTACTATAATACTAACATTACAAGCTCTGGATGGTAATTTTAGTTTAATTTATAGCTTGCTTGGTAACAAACACTCGCTTATTGTAATTTACGAGACGTTTCTTAGATATAGTTTCTCGTGTTAGTTTCCAGTGCGGGCTAAATAATTTCACGCTCAAATATTCTGAATAGATAGCATTCAAATGATTTCAGTGTACATATAAACGTCTAGAGTAGATAAACGTATTCATGTCTGTTTTTTTTGGACTTCAATAAAGCATTAATTACGATTTTGTCTATCAAACTTACCGTAAGAGTAGATTAAATCATTCTGAAACGTATTTTCTTTATTGATTATATAAGAAATGCTCATTACGTAGTATAAAAATCAATGTATGTAAATAGTAATACTTCTCAAGAATTTTAACCCATGGCATTTAAATCCTTGGCATACATAAACTATTTATTAATATTTATTTACCTGGATTAAATCTGCGCAGGACCGGGACAAGTGGCGTACAAGAAGAGAGGCCTATGCTCAGCAGAGGGGAATAACAGGCTGATGCTGATGATACATAAACAAGTATAAAGAATTAGCATTAAAATTGGTAGTATAATTTTAAAATATTACAACCTTTAATACAGTTATTGATGCGAAATAAAGCCATTTATTTCTCTTTTTAACAGTTTTCTGCTTACGACATCTTTTATGGCACCCAACCGTATTCTCAGCCATACAAAAGTTTTTAAGTAATATTAATGCATAACATCGTCCTAACGATAGCACTGAAGTACACACTTTACGTTCAATAAAATTCACAATAAACGTAACAGTAAAAAATACATATGTGGAGCTATAACCAAATATATAACAGTAGTAAATATATTTAATGCGTCTCATTCGGAGAAAACAGACCATTCTCTCGTAAATGTTTTATTTGATTGTATTCGTGAATTTGGATTAATTCGTTTTTATTTTCGAAATTTGGTCATATTTAAATAAATAAATATTACAGGACATATTATCACACAGCGCCATTTAGCCCCATACTAAGCTTCCGCTTGTATCATGGGTACTAGATAGCGGATATAATACATATATACTTTTGTTTGGTCAATACTTACTTATAACACAGTAACGAACAAATATTTCGCACATATAAAATAAAACATAATATACATTGGTTTGAAATGATTCTCATTAGTTACCTATATGAAATTCAAAACTTTATCTATACCTACTATTATATTTTCTAAGAATCTCGAACAAATATTTCCCAGCCTCAAATACTTTTATCTTAAAGATTGAACCATCAAAATTGTTCGTAACTATTTCTTCGTTAAAAAACAAATATAAAACTTTATATTGACTGGTAATCAATTTTAAAATGTTCAACTCTAATACCAATAAATGTCGATGGCCATGTATGTAGTTATACTATAGAATGTGAAGAGTGTATAATATACAACGAAAAGGTTTTTTAAATGGAGTAGGCATTCATAGAAGCCTTTGGATTTGATTGAATGACAGTTTTGAGAGCAATTGATAAATATAACCTTTTTGATTGCCAGATTCTGTTTTTAAGAACTTTCTACCACCAGATTTGTTTTATGGAGCACCTCTTGACTGATTAAAACGCCCTTGACACTATTAGAGTTTGCCAGTCTCCTCCAAAAAGGTAATACTCTATGGCACAAGCAATCAACAGCTATCTTAATCTGCGACCCCATACTTTCCTAACTCCTATGAGAGAAGTTGAGGGTATAATGCCATTAAAACTTGTGTAATTAACGGAGGTCCGTTGTTATGAGAATTCCTTATCCTGGTGAAATATAAATAATTGTATTGTGGAGAAAATGACTTTTATATGCATTATTTCGTTTTAAATGTGAACCTTTTAAATATAAATAAACACTGCCTGAAAAAAAAAATGCTTATTTCAGTGACAGTGTCAGTCTGAATAAGGCTAATTTTCCACTAATTTATTGTAAACAATTTCATTTCTATCTCTATTTATTTTTCCATGGTCTACTCTTTATAAACACTTTTATGTATTATACGAATGTACGGTTTGAATGTTTGTTAACATCTGATAACGAATATAAAAATCAACACAGGTCCACGATTTTTATTGACGAACTGTTTCATTTGACCTTAATTGCTTTGACAAACGACTGTATCTATACATATTTAAAAAGGTAACAAAACTGTATATAGGATATATATAAAATAAATGTTTGTATATACCTAAAATCCATATCAGAACACGTTTCAGCAGTTTTTAAAATGTGTGTCTGTTTTTTTTGCTACTCTTGTATTGGTAGTACATAAGTATAGCCGATTTACTTTAAATATTCAGCCTTTATGTCAATCTAACTCACACATAGTGTCTAGTCCTCACAAATGTATTCCATCTTAGTTACGTATTCCATCCATCCATCACTTGTGTCGACCCTCTGTCCAGAAGTCGGCTAAACTTTAATGAAGCTCGCACGACGGCTGTCTTGGTAATAAACTGATGGTTATATTGCAGCCCTGGAATAGAATTTTCAAAACGATAATTATTATAGTCTTTTTCAAAAATGTATAACAAAAAATATAATTTATACTTTGTTTGACCTAATTAAATTCTGAAATCTTAGCATAAATATGATCAATCTTACATTATAAAATGCATCATAATATGTGTAGAACATCATTATCTTCTCTTATCCATTTAATATTCGCTTACTATCGAGCAAACTATGGTCAGCTAGTGGCCAGCTCATATTCGTTACTAAAATAAAGTCGTATTTTTTTTACTACAGTAGTGCAGGTTTGCCACACCAATAGGTTACATGTAATAAAACAAATATATGTTAAAATAAAATAACAATACACACAAATAAATAAATACATAAGGTAGATACATATACATATATAACTGAATGATTAAACTAAAAGTCTTCTAGCCATTCCGGATACTTTCACGACTTCTTTCTTTCAAAGGTTTCTGAATGTAATTGAATTCGTTTTGAAATCTGACTCGTGATTTCCAGTATCAAGTTCAGAGTAGCCAGCATCGCTCTCAGTTTCTTTGGAATTGTTTTATAGTGCTCGTAGATACATAGAAAGCCTTATTTTGTTTTTAATACGCACATTTCTTAAGTTTTTACTATTACAATATTCAATCAATTCTTAAGTAAATGAAACTCTAAAAGAATGTAAGAAATAATTTAGTTTTAATGTATTGTTCTATATTTTTATGTTTTTTTTTTATCACGAAATAGGCTTACGTTTGACTACAGCCTGCCTGATGTTAAGCACCACTGTAGTCTAAGATGTAGCACGCTTGCCTAGAAGAAATCTATATAATCTAGATTTGATGTCTGAATATTATTCGTTTATTCATATGTGTCATTAAGCGTGGTTCTTAGAATTAAAACATATTATTATCTCCAAACATATCTAATACTAATTAGTTAATACTCCTCCTGGCCGCTTTGGCTACGGCGACCAATTTCTGTACATCTAATACGACAACGTATTTGGTCAGGAAAATGAGTTATTAGAGCGTAGCTGGCATGATTACATAGCCAATTTAGCTCTAAAGCTGAACTAGAGGGCATACTATCAATAAATAATAGCCTTAAAAACTTTGCTTAACTTCAGACGAATGTCTCGCTCTTCATCTTTGTACAAAAGCCGAAATTTTACTTTACTTCCGCAAGGAGAGGTTAAAAATGAACGCTTTAGATTAAAATGCATTTTAGGGTGTAGAAAATTCTTTGCAAGAGATTGCACAAGAGACTTTTTAATGTGAAGTCGGTTGAAATTTTCCGTACAAAAATTCCAAGCTGCTTTATGAAATGAAAATGAAAATAAAGTATCGTTTGTTACGATTGTGAAGCGAAAAGCAAAGTGCTTCTGTTCAAATTTGTGACGATATATTTATTTTTCTTTATCATCAGACATTTGAGTTTATAAGCGTAATTGAACCAGTGCCATTAGAGCGATTTGAAAACTCTCGACACCAGACTTGGCCACTCTAATTTAAACGAGCTTATTTTTTTTACCTACCCTAGTAAAACTGAAATGATCTAATACTTAAATACCACTTCTTCTTACCGAATGAGGGTGGCAAACACTAGTGTCGAGAGTTTATCAAGCCGCCCTGAGGGCCTCTGACATGGCTTAACGACTTAATGCATACTGATATGATACACAAGTTTTATATTCCAAAGTAAGCCTTGCATTTTTCATGCATGTAGGTAGGTGCCCATTTTCGGGTGAATGTTGTTTTTCCACTGGCAAGGCTCTGAGACGGGGTCCATACAGGTTGGTTGTTAACCCTCCAGTGTTGCCATAAAACTTTATTTGGCTCTTCGCTCCTGCACTGAGAAGTCTGGGTTAGATAGCGTATATACTATACATACAGGGTTAAATACTTATCCATTTCATTAAGAATGATAAGACATTATAAATGTATGTGTCAAATAAAACTAAATGTCAAATTTACTAAATAACCCGCCCTTAATCGTTCCCGGTGCAAATGTGCCCATCAAGCTCGCTGCGTTTCCGCGCTGGATGGCAATAGCTAGCCGTTGCACTAGACATTAATCCATCCATTTCATTTAAAATACAGGCACTAGTATTTTGATATTAATGCATTTTCAGTTTATTTCGGCTGCTGTGAAATTTCACAATAAATCTAAAAATTTCGGTGTTAAATAAACATTGCAATTTTTTTATCGTGAATGCAGAACTAACAGCAAACAGCATTTATGCGTCGGGGAAGTCACAATTTTTTTATGAGTTTCCACCTTTTCCTATTGTTTGAAATTAAAGACAACAAAGATTGTCTTTCGTAGAAAAACTTTATTTCTCTAACGTTTTTCCAGAAATTGCCGTTTTGTTTGTTAAAGGATGTAGGAAATGGTAGGGGTAATTTACATATTTGTACATCAAAAAGTAATAGAAAAATAACAACAAAAACCTTATATTTTCTATTGCCTTAAGTATTTTTCCACAGGACGTTTACTCGATGTTTTATAGCGCGCATGGCGGCATCAGATGCCGAGTCACGTGCCAGTCGGTTATTACATCCTACCACTCTCTGCTCAAGGGCGAGCTCTTGAGATGGTATAACAAGGGACGTTTACTGAAAATAATAAATAAATAACTTTACTAACACAAATTACACTAGACAGTTTACAATTTCTAGATACTTACACACATATAATGTACAATAATGAAACTCAGTGAGCTATTTAGTTGTTGTACTTTAAAAATATGTTTTAATTTTGAGTGCAGTATGTCGGCACCCGGACTAGATGATTTTGTATCCAGGATTGCCATACGATATATTCTTGTGTTCCAAATTCAAACACCAAAATTGTGAATAAAAACAAAACAGTGAATAAAAGGCCTTTTAATTCACTGTTTTGCGTGAATAAAATAAGCTTTTCAGAGTAGGTATGGTATAAACATAATTTTATACAATGTGCTGATTTTCAACCATATTTACCTAAAAGTATATCCCCTGCGATTGCACTGTAAACAAGAAAAAACAATTTGTTGGTCCGAAATAGGTCTGCAAGAGATTGATTTCTACCGATTACGAGGATCGGTTTACTATCCTCTATCGCGTATAAAATTGACAGAACTGCTGACTATACTGTCGGGGCTGGTAAAATAGGTTGTGTACGTGATGCTTATAAGAAAAAACCTTTCACAACTCTAGTCTTTAACCGATTTCAAAAAAATAAGTTCTCAATTCTTTTGAAAGTTTTTTTTTTTTTTTTTTTTTAACTTGAACGGGTTTGCACTTGACCATAGTTTACCTGATAGCAAGTAAGGCTATGGCCTAAGATGGAGCGTGCTTACCCGATAAGAACCGATTCACTCTCGCTTTGAAGATCGCTGGATTATAGTATATATTATTATATTATATTATTATTATATTTATTATTATTATTATATATTATATTAAGTTTTTAAGAGTATTACTTTTGACCGATTTAAAAAAGGAGTATCAGTTTAACCGGCATACATGTGATGTGTTTGCTTTGTGGATACATTTAAACTAAAATATATTTTGGCTTTTAAGCCGGAAGCTTTTTATATACTCGCGTATTATGTATGTAATATAGACATATGTAAGTACAGTTGTATAGTTATTTTGCATTTATAAAATAAACAGTCGAGCCCTTTTAGTTCACTTGTGATCATATTTGACGCACGGAAACGATTTATGTAAACTTACTTACGTTAGTTTTTCCTCAAGAAATTTTCTTCGCGTGAATTCGTAGAAAAAACCTCGTAAGTAATTTTATACGCACTGTTTTCACTGAAAATGAGATAATAGTATTATCTTCTCGACGTATTGCCGTCATGCTCAATTTTGAGTAATCCGGAGTTAATTTTGCACATATTCTGAGTCCTGGTAGTTCTTTTGTAGGTTTTCATTTCTAATATTATAGAACAGAAAATTGACTAAATCATAATGTCCTAGTTCTGCTAATAAGTTTGGCTTATGCGATGGTCGGATTTCATGCATTTCTTTCTAAGTTTCTTTTTTCTAAACGAGTTTAAGATTCGTTGCGTATGTCAGCTGTGGTTTACTACGAAATGAATTAATTAGGTACCTTAATTCTACACGCCAGATGAACATCGTTCATTTTATAGTCATTCAATAAACATTAATAATAAAGTTATACCGGAAGCCGTACATTGGTCTAACCATTATTATTTATCTAATATTGAAGTATCTGTTTATTCGAATCCGGAATAGTCACCTAAATTATAACAATCAACCTGCCGTTTACGGAAATTATATTGAAAATATTTTTGACAGTATGAATCATTTGTTGTAAGTTTTAACCAAATATAAAAGGGAAGGTTATCAATTCAACCTTATGAAAGAAATAAGCAAATTGATAAAAATTTGAGTGCGATGTTCTATTTTGGCCTTCAAATAAAAGTGGTACTATATAAATAATTAATTGCATAATATGATTTTAGTGATACCACATTACATAAATTCTCCTACAGCTTTTTTCCTATTTATATTTTTCTTGTTTAATTAACATAATAGTGGGTTAAGTAGATATTCCAAAAAACAATAGAAATTTAAAAATCTTCAAATGTATGTTCGATGAAATTCTGTATAGCAATAAAAGCGAGCTGATACATAACAGTTAACTATTAAAAACAATGACGTGATGTATTAAAAAAAACAATATGTTTGGAGCTGCTTCAGATTTCTAGTTACACGTAGTAAAAAAGCAGTACCTACTTAAGTACAATTCTGAGTTTTAGCAAACAAGTCCAAGGGAAGGCTAAAAGGCTCCTAAAGACTTATATATACTTACACATATCTATTCTATTTGTTCCTGACTAATGCTGTAGTTTTGGGGGTCACTCGAAACACTGCTCGTTGTGTCGTTGTTGTAGTAGTAAAATCATGATGAAATTCACAAGTTCTGGCAGTGATATTTGTTGTTTTTCCTCTTAGCTATATGCCCTTTTTATGGGGTCGGCTTCATAGAATTGATTTGAAAGTATAATAGATACGTTAAAGAACACATGCACAAATTCGGCTTTTTGACCTTTACAGAGTATTTTGGAGATATTTAGATAACGTTTCAACCCTCAAACAAAAAAAAAATAATAAAAACGTTTATTGGGTTCAAAAATACTTACATCTAGTTCACTATATTAATACATACAAAACTAAGTTAGCAATTTCTTATAACAGTGTGTTGTCACCCGGCTGTAGCTGTGTGTGTTGTGACAAAAGCCTATCTCTTCATACACAAATTGTGATTTTGTTTTAAGAATTTTTTTATTTTATTATCTATAAAAGTTATTGAGTTACTTTGTAGCTGAAAACGAATTCCCTTGTTAAAAGTTTTATCATAATAAAATTGTTTGTCTTTTGCAATAATAAAAAAAATAGCAAATGTCAAAAGGTTTTCAGAACAGAATATTATACTTTTGTTGTGTTTTATAGGTTTTTTCTTGGTAACGTACATATATAGTCTGCTTTATTTTGTTGAAATATGAACGAAAAAAATAAAATCAGAGATTGAATAAACTTCACTGACAATGAATTCTGATTTTTGTATAAGGCTGTAGGATATGGCAACGATATTAATTAACTCAGGCTCCTTTAAATGATAGCAACGCGAGCAAAATCGCAAGCATCTACCAGTGTAGAATAAAAATAAAATTGTATAAAAGTGATGTAAATTCCAAAGGTCGTTGGATAAAGCATTCCTCCAATAAGTAAGATTGACCGGAATTCATTCCGTCGCAAACACGATCGCATACAAATGCCACTTTTAAACATCTTGTAGTTCAGGAGACAGGGTGCAACTTGGTTACGAGTATAATATTTAAAATTGAAATATTTCCTTATGTACCTGCACGATTTATGCAATAAATTCAGGATTTGTAATGGTTTGAGAATCTGTCTTGCTAAATTTCTATATAATGCTATATATCGCCACTGTCTTGTGTTGTGAAATGATGTTTAAAATTATTATTTGTATTTAGAAACTCTCTCGTTACCATTATTGTTTTCCTTAAATGTGTTGGAACTACTTTTGAATATTTTTTTATAACTTTGGTAATAGTAAAGTCCACGAGATCCTCACCTAATGATTCCATTCACTAGATCCATGAAATTACTCGATTTTATTTGCCGTGAAAGCTTGCAACCTATTTCTTTTGAATACAAATAAACATGCGCCACCAAAATGTTGAAAACAACTTACTATCAGTAAACTAACTTCATCATATCATCATTATCTACAGCCTTTGGAAGCCACTGCTGGGTATAGGCCTCTCTTTATTATGTACCATCTCCGTCGATCTGGTTCAGACCGATTTACTTTCCGTCTTAATACAAAACGCGGTTTCAATGTTAGTCTAGGACTTTGAAAATAAAAAGTCGGTTCTTGTTGTTCAAACGCCACATACCAACATTCAAAATGTCAACTTCAAATTCGAACTTTAATTTATCATTGGTAAAATTTTGACAATTTGATTATTATGATAGAAGAAATCAATTTTTGAACAAAAAGAACGAACTGCATATTTTCAAAGTTTTGGACTAATAGTTAAACCACGTTTTGTAATAAGACCCTTTGAGTTTTTTTTAATATAAAACCAAATAATTAGACAAGCAAGACACGTCCTTGATGGAAAGCATCTTGCTTCCTTAATTCAGTTGAGGACATCTCGTGCTATGAATAAAACTTACTTTTTACTTTGCATTGCACTAATGTTGTCAAGATACGGATTTTATATCGATTATAATAAAGGTTGACATTTTTACACTACTATAAGTATGGTTTTTCATTTCTTTTTTCTGTTCTATTAGTTCCAAACATTATGATAGAGTGCTTTTTTTACGTTTAACCCTTAAATGCATGATTTTTCCTTTTTAAATACAATAAATTGAAACAGGTAGATAATTAAACATAAATTAAGGGAAAAATAAAGAAAAAAATGTTTTTCTTCTAAAATGTATATTTTTATAAACAAAACCTACTGATGTAGATTTACATCAGTATGCATTACAGTTACCTACTATTAATAACGTAGCCTAAGTACCTACTATTATATTATATGTACGCGTGTCTTCGAATTAGGCTTATTGCACTGAATGAAAATCTTTGAAACAGTTATTTTTCTGATTAAGACACAACGGCACATTACATTTGGTACACGACCATTGTGTGGTGCCCTTACAATTGGGCATCTTGCACCGTAATCGATTGGCAAATACAGGCCAATGTTCGAATCCATCTACGCGCACATCTTTTGATGGGAGCGGATGTTGCGGACCTTTTTGCTTTTTTATTTGAAGCTCGCGTTCTAGAGAGGAAGAACTAGGTCGCCCTCTTTTACTACCACCAGACATACCTATATTACACAGTGTGTCAGCCAAACAATTACGAAACTCCCCAAGATTAGGCAGTTGCTTTTTTGAGACACCTTTAGCAATCAGATTTTTTTTCATAAGCACCCATGAGTTGATCGTAGTGAGGTCCAGTAGGTGATAAAACAACCGTAAATACCATTTCCGGCTCTTCATTCGAATCCGATAGCGTCCTAAAAAGCTATCCATCAGATCGACTCCGCCCATATGCATATTGTACTCTTGCACAATTTTGGGACAAGGGATGTCAATTTTTTGTTTAGCCTTCTTATCGTATCTTGATACTATTCCAGCAGGCTCGGCGCCAACGTAAGTCGATAATAGAGTGACGACTTTATTATCTTTCCACGCAGTGGCCGAAAAGTCTACTCCATCTGAATGAGCAACGCGTTCCTCATACGTACCTCTCGGGATAGAAGTTTTCATAAGTTCCTTTTTGTCAGGGAGTCTACAATTCGGTAGTCTGTTTTGCTGAATAGTTCCGACACATTGTATACCCTGTTTATTCAAATAATTTACCAAAGGCAGGGATGTGTAAAAATTATCGAAGAATACAATATGATTGTTCATCCTTGGTATAGCTCTCGCCAAACGTATAACGACGTTATTTGTTTTTCCGAGGTCAGGCTCATTGGCTGGTTTGTCTTTATTTTCTTCTTGTCCTGAATAGACCTCAAATCTGTAAGCATATCCCATAAGATTACAGAGAACGTAAAGCTTATAACCCCACTTGTGAGGCTTATTTGGTAAATATTGCTTCAGAAAATGTGCAATTTTCGTTGAACACATCTGTTCATCGATCGAAAGTCGTTGGTCCATTGCAACTGATGAAAATGTCGTATTTAGCTGTTCTATCACAGGCCGAATCTTATGGAGGCGATCGTGATCAGAATGGTCTCGCGGAAGATGTTCACTATTATCGTTGAAATGCAAGTAGCTCCTTATCATCTCAAAGCGATTTACTGGCATTGCGCTCCTTACGGGATCATACCCAAATTTGTGATGCCAATATGAGCGTACGCTAGGGAAATGCTCCACTGACATATATAAAAGAATTCCAATGAATTTTTGTAGCTCCCCAACAGTAATAGTGAAAGATATTGAAGGGTTTTTTTGTACTGCATATAAGTTGGTTTCATCAACAATTTTTTGAAGAAATTCGGGTGTGAAGTAGTGCAAAAAACATTTATAAGGTGTATCAAGTTCAGTTATAGTAGAGTCTGTTGTGCTTGGTTGGTGAACTATTTTCGATTCGTCAAACAACAAACTGTCCTTTTTCCAAATGAGTTTCCTTTTATCAAAATCTACATAATGATCATGATCTTCTTGCAAGGGTAATGAAATAATAATTTCACTTGATGAGCCAGGCAGATCTTGAACCAGTGGTGGATCACTATAGGTAGGATCTTCGTGGTCATCTGCATCCTCGTCCTCCAACTCTCGAATCATTTCTCTAGCATTGGCAAAAAAATTTTCTTCATCTTCACTTTCAACTTCCAAGCCATCCTCAGAAATATTTCCATCTTCTAAAGCCGTTAGAAGTTGTTCTATGTCTCTATCTGCCAATTTACGGGCCATTCTAGAAAAAAAACGAGTAAATAGAACACGTATCTATAACAACTAAGTCAAAAATAAATAAATAAATATTATACCTTCAGTATAACTATTTCTTGTCGATTTTGCATACTGATGTATTTCTACATCACAATTATACCGCAGATATTTACAAAAACTGTTATTGAATTAAAAAAAAAAAAACGTTATATGTTCTGCTTACCTTTATCCTCTCGTAAATCAATTTTTGCACATAATAATAATATTTAGAATCCACTAAAATGAAATTATGTTTGCTCCGACAAAGTGTGTTTCTAAAAGTGTTGCGCCAAGCTATCAAATTTTGACAGTTCAAAAAGTAAACTGACATATTATTTATAGTTGCGTTCAAAAACTTAGATAGATATTTTTAACATCTATTAAAAGTAAAAAATACTGTGTTTGAATTACCGTTTAGAAATAATGTAAAGAAGAAAACACTGATGTAAATATACATCATCATGCATTTAAGGGTTAAACCAGTGGCTGCCCGTAGCTTGTTTGCATCGCTTTTGATCACGGTAGACTTTGTCATTCTTAAGACAACTAACATTGCGAAAAGTCATGATGATCCGTCGCTCTGTTGCAGCGTCAAATAAGAACAAACAGCTCACATACTTTTGCTCTTATATAATAGTGTAAGTTTTGATAAATATGTTTGTGTTGATTTACTGTTAGAATAGCAAGCAGAGATTACGACTAAAGGCAGTAAAATCCGTTGCGTGGGATGTGGTCTTTAAATTTAGACGAAATCTTATTCTTCTTTGTTTTTGTCGTATTTTTTTCCCACAAAAGCGTTCATATAATGTAAAAAACTTTTCTTACTTTTTGGCGTTTATATGATAAGCAATTGTAACTGATGCATACGATCACCGTTCATTCATCAATCTCTATATCATTTTTATAAAAATACTTGGATAAGTACGGTCACAGTAAGTATACTATCAAAGTTGTGGATTTTTGATGTTATATTACTATTAGAATAAGTATGTCTAATGTATGAAGGCACTGACTATGAGTTAGCCGAAACCTCGACATAAAATTATCAAAACAAAAATCTTGCTGAAGTTCCTCAAATGTTGCTCTTTTAGCTAATTAAAAAAATATTAAATTCAGATAAAATAAATCTTCAATATGCTTGATCAAAGCCGCTTTAATTTCTCATTAACAGAGAAGGCGATAAATCTAATCCAATCATTTATCACTGGTTTTATAAGTCTTAGAGGATTCTTGAGTGCTTAAATCAAAGATAGCTCCAAAGGTGAAATCAGATTGACTGCTGAAAAAACGTAAAAAAATGTATAGAAACCACATGTGCCGTATCTGCGCAGCAATAGGATATAAAAAAAAACCTTCCTATAATTTAACATTTTTGGATCTGTTAGAGCCGACAATCAGACGAATTTTTAAAGTCATTCTTTGTACTGAATCCATTTAATTATCAGTTAAATCAAATGTGTATTCCGTACTAGTGGGTGCTCGCGGCTTCGCTCGCATTAAGAAGTAAAACTTGCATTCCCTATTTCACCCCTTTAAAAGTGGCATTTCCAAAAATCCTTTCTTAGTAGATGCCTACGTCATAACATCTACCTTCATTTCAAATTTCAGCCCAATCCGTCGCGTAGTTTGGGCTGTGCGTTGATAGATCACTATATCAGTCAGTCAGTGAGTCAGGCAGTCAGTCAGTCACCTTTGAGTTTTATATATATAGATATATAGATTCAACTATATATTGAAAGGACAGTTATAGATACGATTTCTCGTTTACATATCCTTACCGTTACACCTCAAGCACATTTCAGCTAAGCAGTTAATCTTGTCCTCAACTAACCTCTGTCGAAGATAGCAGTAACTGTATCTATTGCCTCACAAATAGCTAAAATAACTACTTCTAGGATTAATGTGTCTAGTACCTATTCAGTTATCTTTAGGGTTCTAGTGATCGGAATATTATTAAAGTTTGAGTTGAAATTTAATAAGAATATGGGGTAAGGGTAGATACTTAGCGTTTATCATACAAACTGTAATCTCCTTCTTAGCGAAAGAGAGTGGCCAACGTGGGTACCGAGAGTTTATCAAGTCGCCATGATGGCCTCTGACATGGCGTTACGACTGCCGTATTAGACAAACAGCCGGGACCTACAATTTAACGTGACCCACGAAAACACCCAAAATGTAATGACACTTTTCGGTCACCCATCCAAAAACTGACCGCGTTGACCTTTGCTTTGCATTTGTAATCGCATTCGATTGCCTCCGCTAGCTGAGCTTCGGACGCTTCAAACTGTAGTTACAATAAGGCTAGAAAAGGTTAAGATAAAGGGATAATTATATTAACAAATTTGTGCATTTCTTCCATAGACTATACAGATACTCGTAGACACACTGGATAGAGTAGACTGTAAAAAGTCCCTTGCTTCTATTATACATATTAATACTCATACAACTTCAATCCGACTAACTTCATTATAACTTGCGCTTATGCACTGATTCAGAATTGTGATTCTGAACAGAACTGGAATAAAGTTACGGATGCAAATCAGACTTGAGTCGAAAGCCCGATTTGCTTGCATCTTGTGGTCAGATTATACTAGTCTGTCTCGAACTAGACTGATATCTCTATTTTAAATGAAATAAAAAATTGATAGATCTTAGCTACGACAATAAAGCGGTTTACTTTGTGGCCAAAATGTTGTAGTGAACTTTAATTAACGGAATCAGAATGAAATAGTTATTACAACAAATATCATCGGATTCCATTTTAACAAGGTTTATATATATATATATACTTATTAATTATGTCAAAAGTGACTAGATAGATATCTAACTTTTTGCAAAACACAATTCAAAGATCTAATGTAGTCATTTTATTTCACAAATCCGCCAAAATTGGCCTCAAACGGATCAACCTTAACAAAATAGGAGTATTTAAGGCCAGAGTCACCCTCAAAGGGTAAAAACAGTCGGGAATTATTCAGCGAGCGCCAAATTATGGTAAATAGTATGTCCCGGGATAAGTTAATCGGATATTGCCTCCATATTCCAGGCGGGATTGATAAATAATCAAAAGAGCCTTTTCTGTTTCAAAATTGAAGTTAATTTTTCAGTATTTTGAGGACAGACCAAATTTGTTTGAGCACTGTAGATGGTTTTGTGCCCTTGATTAAAATGTAATATATAATCACTTTTTTAAATTTAAATTTGAATATTGTAAAGTACAAAATTTCAGCCATGCAAGCAAAAAAAAAAGTTTCAAACGTGTGTCCCGTCCACGTATATCCCAATTTAATTATAATGTTATTTACGTATAATATATGATAATACGCATGTGCAAACGAGTTAACAAGATTGACAAAAGACATTTAGAAGTTTGCTGTCACAACATTGTGAAAAGAAAATATATTATCTATCTAGTGCAGTGGCTTATACTACAGTTACTCGGCCCCAGTCTCCTCCGCAAGATGCGTTTTTTACCCCGGAATGCAGTGACGAGGAGGAGGCCGTGGAGCCACCACAGTCCTCTCAATCGCCCCCACCAGTGTCTGTCCTGCTGCCTGCCCCGCCGCCGGTCTCGCCGCCGGCCCCACCACCAACAGTGCTGGTGCAGCAGCAGCCGCCATCACAACCAAACATAACAAAATGTAATCTGTGTCCAGGGCGGCAGTTTAGAGGGCAACGTGGTCTCAAAATTCACATTGGTAAAGTACATAACAATTCAAATTATTTGAGCCCCGAAAGTGATAGCCATACTTCCGATACTAGTCCTCCACCCCTTAGTATTACTTTTGCTAAACATATTAACAACCTCAACACTAATATCCGTGTAGTAAAGAGAATACCAAGGGGAGCGAGAATACAATTAGCTAAGGCATTATCACTGGCCCTAACTAATTACATTGACAATTACAACCAAAATCCACAGTCTTGGCAAAATATCCTCACTTTTGCTTACAGTCATCTCCATGCCCCCCCAGATAACAAAAAATCACTCACTTCAATTTTAAAATCTAATTGTGAACCTAGTAATTCACATTTACATTTAAATTGTGTCTCCCATGCCAAAAAAACGTCATCAAACCGCTATCGCATCGTAGAAAATAAGGTAATGGACGGTGATATCCGTAATGCTGCCAGAATTTTATTTTCTGATGATACGATAGCACCTAACTCTAATGAAACTGTTGATGCCTTGCGCGACAAACATCCGTCGGCTATACAGGCACCAGTACTACCAAATCCTCCTTCCTCATCTACTCCAGCATTGACGGTTAACGCGGAAGACGTGCTTAACACAATTATGTCCTTTCCGAACGGTTCTTCTGGAGGTATCGACGGAATCACTCCCCAACATTTAAAAGACCTTGTGAGCGCTTCAGCCGGTGATGCTGGCCGCGCTCTTTTATGTGACCTTGCAAAATTTTTCAACTTTTTAATCGCAGAATCACTTTGTGACTCATTCAAACCATTCTTTTTTGGGGCTCGTCTTTGTGCATTTAATAAAAAGGGTGGCGGTATACGACCCATAGCCGTTGGATGTACGTTTCGCAGATTAGCTTCAAAACTTATCTGTCGGAAAATCTCATCTACACTAACACCATATTTTCAGCCAGTCCAAGTTGGTTTTGGTAGTACTGGAGGCTGTGAAGCAGCAGTTCATTCCGTTCGCACTATCCTATCATCAGATAGTGAAGCAGATGTACTTCTGAAAGTCGACGTGAAAAACGCTTTTAACTCCTTAGACAGATGCACCTTGCTAAACGAGGCTTTTGCTCACATACCTGAAGCATACAACTACATCTGGCAATGCTACAATTTTAATTCAAAGCTTTTTTATTACGGAGAAGAGATATCTTCTGAAGTAGGTGTTCAACAAGGAGATCCTCTTGGACCGGCGCTCTTCAGTCTAGGTATTCATCCCATCATCTCAAGCCTCTCTTCCAAATTAAACGTGTGGTACCTGGACGATGGCACCTTAGTGGGCAAAGCTGATACAGTTTTAAATGATCTTCAAAGTTTGATCAACAATTTCCAAAAAATAAATCTGACTTTAAATTTTGATAAATGTGAGTTACACCTGTCAAAAAAATTCAATAATCATGAACGTACTAACCTGATTGAAAGTTTTCAAAAAATAGCTCCAAATATACAAATTCTTGATTCCAAATCACTTTGCCTTCTAGGTGCCCCAATTTGCGAGGATAGTATCGGGCCCTTTTTAGAAAATAAATTGAAGTTGCTTTCGGAAAATATTCACAGATTGGGTTATCTAAATTCACACATTGCATACACCATACTTAAATCTTGCCTTTTTGTACCAAAATTTACTTACGCTTTAAGAGCTTGCCCAATCTGGAAACATTTAGATGTTTTACAAGACTTAGATACCACGCTAAAAACAGCATTGGAAAAAAATCTAAATTTGAACCTCGCATCGAACTCTTGGACACAAGCAACTTTACCTATTAGAACGGGTGGTATCGGCATTCGCAAAATTTCTAGTGTTGCACTTCCTGCCTTTCTGTCTTCTGTGCATGGCGTATCTCAACTTTGTTCATCTATTTTGAAATCATCGTCAGTTGAGATAAATTGTGCGGCAGAGGCAGTGAGAGAGTGGACATCTCTCTGTACCAATGTTGACATCCCTAAGGAACCATTCTGCCAAAAACTTTGGGATGCTCCATTGGTACAGAAGCAATTTAACTCTTTTAAACAAAATTTAATAGGTGACAACGATCGCGCAAGGCTTCAAGCAGTGTCTCAACACGAATCTGGCCAATGGCTACATGCCCTCCCTTCTGCCAACCTCGGTACACTTTTCGACAATGGCAGTTTCAGAATCGCTATCGGCTTGCGAATTGGAGCTGCTATTGTCGAACAACACAGTTGCACATGTGGTAGCGATGTCGATAGGAAGGGCCTCCACGGACTTTCATGCCTTCGCAGTGCAGGCAGATTCTCCCGCCACGGCTCGCTGAATGATATAGTGAGACGGGTACTTGCCACTGTCAACGTACCATCAGTTCTTGAACCGATTGGCATGGTCCGTGACGATGGTAAGCGCCCCGATGGCCTCACACTGATTCCCTGGGAGCGGGGAAAAGCTCTTGTATGGGACGCAACTTGCGTCGATACACTAGCTCCTTCTCGCCTCAGTGGAACAGTACAAGCGGCAGGAGCCGCGGCGGACGCAGCAGAAGAAGCCAAGCGGCGAAAATATACATCATTATCGACTGATTATATTTTCGTACCGCTTGGCTTCGAAACTTTTGGTCCGTGGGGTAAAAGCACGAAGTCTTTTATAAAAAAATTAAATAAAATGTTGATTGACATCACTAGAGACAAGAACGCTGGCTGGTTCCTTGCGCAAAGGATTTCTATAGCAATCCAGCGTGGGAATGCAGCCAGCGTTCTTGGCTCCATACCACATGTAGATTGTTTAAATTTAGTTTAGATGTAAATACTCTTTTTTAGTTCTATTAGTATTAATATGTGTAACTAATTAATTGTCATTGTACAATATCCGCTAAGCTAGAAACCTCCGAAAAACTAAAATATTGTTACTAATCAATACTCTGAACAAAAAGTCTTGTTATTTCAATTATTTGTTGGTTTTTGTGCTGAAGCGATCTGTTTTGGAAAGAGTATCCACATAAAATAACTGATGAACGACTGTCTGAACTAACAAGCTCATATTCTGTTTCACTTTATACATCAGTAACTTACTCTGAGTATTTGCATGAAACCTACTTCTTGGAATGCGCCACAAATCCAATTTGATATCTCTATCTTGGAGATTTACATTATTTAACTGAAAATCTTAACAGTATCAACTTTTTGATGTAGTTATTGTTCTTATACATATAACAAAACATATCTAAAGTTGGTGTTTTTGAGTGAGCGTGAACATTATGCTAAAATTGTAAAGGCGAAGCTTTGTATGTGTGTATATGATTTGAATTTTGGCATGGTGAAAGATTCTAATCTTTCGGTTTAATGTCACTAACGCGCGCTGCGCGTTAAACTGTGCTAAACTGTGACTATGATTAATTTTATATTTAAGATTTAAAATTATTTAATAATTAACATTCGAATTAGGCTCCCAAAACTGACAGAAAAATTACTCTCTATTTCGAAAAAGACAAGTAAAACTATGGCTAATAAAATAAATAAAATAAAATAAATAAAATAAAAAAGCCATTTATTCAGCTATTTATACGGAGCATGCTCACACATTACATTGAATTTCCAATAACATCATCATCACTGTAATTGTTTTATTAAATAAAATGTCATAAGTTTGTTGTTGGTTCCAGGAAATGTTAATTTTAATGTCATGGTATTGTGCGATTTCTCTTTTCTGTAAGTATCGTCATGGTGTCATAGCTGTCGCCTCGTTGGCGTAGGCCTCCCCCAGTTTCTTCCATGTTTTACGGTTCCTTGCTAACCTTGTCCATTCTATTCCATGTCTCTGGTAAAATATGTCTTCCCATCTTCTATGTGGTCGTCCTCTTTTTCGCTTGTCCGATCTTGGTATCCATTCTACTACTTTCTTTGTCCAACGGTCCTGGCTCATTCTGCAGATATGTCCGGCCCAGTTCCACTTGAGAATTCTTATGGTTTTGATTATGTCCCTAATTTTGGTTTTTTCCTAATGCTTTTGTTTGGGAGTCTATCTGATAGTTTTATGCCTAACATACTCCTCTCCATCTTTGTCTGACATACCCTGAGCTTGTTCTCGTCTTCTTTTCTTAGAGCCCAGGTCTGGCATCCGTATGTGAGGCTAGGTAATATTGCCACTTCATACAGTCTTCTCTTTACGCTTATGTGTATTGTCTTATTTTTCATAATTTCTTTCAAGCTCCAGTATTTTTTCCACGCAATCCCTATTCTTCTATTGATTTCTTTCTCAGTGAGGTCGTCAAAGGCTATTGATTGTCCTAAATAAACATATTCGTCAACATATTCTATACATTCCTGCTCCACTGTTACTTCTTCTTTATTTGCATTCGTCATTATCGATATTTCAATCTTTGCCGATACTGCAAAAAGCCTACAAAATATGCTACAAGATATAGCTAAGCAAGAAAGCAAGAAAGTAGGGCTATCAATGAATGCTTCCAAGACCAAGATAAAACTATGGCTACTACTGGTAAATTGAAATATCTTATCGGCCTACATTTGCTCAAATACGAGCGGCAACGGAAAACATCGAGCAAAGACCCGCTATAAAAAGATATCATTGCTTTGATACGCAAATAAATATTTAGTGCCTCCGCAATTTCTTTAAGGGTTGATCATTATACACGAAGAATCTTAATATAATTGTTCTACATGTTTATATAAGTACTAGTGGAGGCCCGCGGCTTCGCTAGCCTTATTTCGGGATAAAAATATTCTATGACACATCCGGGACATCATACTACCTACATACCAAAAATCATGAAGATCCGTTCATTCGTTTTTGCGTGATGAGTGTGTTAATAAACAGAAAAACAGACAAAATTTCTAGAAATTGTTGGAACGTTTGAAGTATCTTCAAATATTTTTTTTAATATCTTCAATGTTCAGACTTTCGACACTCTTTAGCTTTATTATATGTATAGATAAACCTTTTGAGAAGTCTAGACTGTTTTATTTTTACAAACATGATTAATTAATCGAAACTGGTATTTCTAGCCGAAATTAATTGTAGGAACTAATTAAGATATTTGTAATTCATTTGTCTCTTTGTATTGGAGGCCAGGATCCACTTTGGGTCGCAGCGCAGCATTAGTAAGTAAGTAATTAAAAAAAAAATGGTAATTAGTTATATTGCTGAGATTTTGGTTATGATCGGGAAAATAAGTGATTTCTTTATTTACCGCATCAGATGTAGCTTTAGGCTTATATGTAGACGCTGATAATTAATTTTTGGATGGGTGTCCAGAAAATAATATACGTTGAATTGTAACGCCTTGATAACATTCTAAAGTTTATCATTCTCCTAATCATGTTTTGTATGTATTCATTATTAATCAATACAAATAAAAAGAACATGAAAATACTAACTGCATCCACTTACTCATCAATTTAACATCTTTTTATAGCATGAGCAATTTTTCTCATGTGACCTTAGGTAGTCTATGATATCTGGTTGCGATGGCTACAATATTTGCATACGTACACGAAACTTCTCATGTCCTAGCTAACAGCATACATGCAAAACTAACCCCTATTTCTTTAAAGTCAAAGGTCAAAGTTGTATATCCAAAATTTCACGAAGTACACAAATTGGTAGTCTCATTTTGTAAAGACCTCTTTAGTTCACCCATGCTAAAAGTAGAAAATGTCACGACAGCATTCCTTGGATTTTTAGATTTTTACGTAAAATTTATCGAAAAATTTACGAGGTATTTGGTGCACTGATGTAGAAAATAATGTTAAAATAGTGACAGTAAGGTACTATGTGTCTTCATCGTATTTTGAATCAGTATTTAAAAAAAGTTTTGTTATTAATAGCATATATTACCAAATTTGCTAAAATTACCATGATTCTTAGAATGCGTTACATAAAAAACACCACAAATCTCATAAGACTATTATTTAGTTTTAGAAATTTGTAAAATAAAATGACCAGGGGTTATGAACTTTTTAAAAAAATAGCTGATTTCTTGCGAATTACCAAAAGTAGTAGGCCTGCAGATCAGATATCAGATAATATTATAATATGTAAATGTCAATTAATATTTTAATTTTTTTTTATATAAATATCTTTTATATCCGGCTTCCATTGGTACTCTTATACATTATAGTTAAGTTATTATGTGGGCATTTAAGTACCTATAAGTAACTTATCACCCTGTTAAGCCGATAAGTATTTCGCAAACTTTCACGCAAAGAATTGTTCAAAAAGGACGTTTGAAACCTTTGACCCTACTTTAAGTAAGAGTCGACTCAAGTTCCAGGGATGCATAAATAACTAGAGTCCGGCAGAGCCTGTAACTTAGTGTGAACTTAGTCTAACTTATTGCAAACGTGTAAAACTTGGGCGGAACTTTGTAGCTATCCGGTTTACTCGAAACGTCCGGCTGGCTAGTTTTCAGGTGAAATACTCATACCTGTGAGAAATTATAGCTATTTTAGGAATTATTTGTCAAACAAATTACTTTACAATACACTTACAACATCAATAAAATAGATTTCCAACGCTGATAAACGCTTCAATAAAACTTATGATAATGGTGACTAATTTTAGGCTTTGTCTAGAAATCGACGGGCAATATACCTAACTGTATTATTTTTGTTGTAAAAGTCACATAAATTGATCATTGATGATGATCTTAGCTTAGTTCTGCAAACTTAGATCACCTTTTATCTGGGATACCTATATAATTTATTAAATCAAATTGAAGTGTATCGCACTTTTTTACTAAAAGAAGATTTTTCATTATTTAAAAATCGCTAAATTAATTTTATAGTCCCACACAAAATTGCGTAATTTAATTATTTTCTCAGCAAAGTTAAAACAAAACGCTTCAGTGCTATTAATTTTGAACTAAGTAAACGAACAAAGCGCAGAGAACAAGCTTATTATGAATTTAGCTCGTTACAAATGTCAATAGCAATTTCGCTCACATAACGCTTACTTTTGGCTCATTTCGACTCTGGCTAATTGAGCCGAAATGAGCTAGATTGGCCTAATTTCAGCGAACGCGACGCGTGATAACCACTAGGTACGATGATAATTTTAGGCAATAAAGAAGGCTTAGAATATTGCCTAAATTCTTTAGTAAGTAGGACATGCCGAATTGTTACCTGTAATCGTATTGAAAATCGTATTATGTATAATTTTCCATCGACAATGTTCAACCAAAGACCTAAAATTATTTTTAAACTAGTGGACGCCCATTTCGCATCATTTTGTGATCAAAAGTACATACTACCTACATACCAAAAATCATGATGATACGTTCAGCCATTTTTGTGTTATAAGTGTTTAAATAAACAAACAAACAGAGACACTAATAAACGGACAAAAAATATACAAAACGCGTCTTTTTATCGATTTAAAGTATACCGAAACATTTTTTTCTAATATTTTCCATGTTCAGATTTCTTACCCTCTTCAGCTTTATTATATGCAGAAATAGATGTATGTACATATATATAAATATACCAACCTTTTTCTTCTTCTTCTTCTCTTCTTCCAGTGCCTCTCCTTAATGGAGGTTGTCCGTCAGCTCAGCGAACCTGTCTCTATCTTGCGCCAAGCTGAAACATTCTTCTACGCTGGCAATACTAGTCCATTCTCGTAAACTTCTCAAATATTTACCTTACCATATTTATTTTATTCATAGCAAATCATGACGTTACACTAAAAAGCCTTAACTTTTTATAAGTTGTATCGCTCTTAAGTACTTAGTATATATTCATCAGGTCCTAGAAAGCCTTAGACAGGCTTAAAAGTAATTTTCTGCTTAAATTTATTATTTGTGTCTGCGTAAATGTTTTTATAAGCAGTTTGAAGAAGTGGAGCAATCAACACTTGCTGAAGGTAATTTTATATTCATTAAGTGTTAGAACGCTTTTAGGGTTCGATGGTTATTTTATAGAAACGTTTCGTAAATCTATATGTAAATAGGTAATGATAAACACTTAGGGCTGTATTATTATGGAAATAATGTTTGTTTGTCTTAGTAGAATTTGGAGACAGTATTTACATATATACAAAAATTAATTAAACATACAGAAGAGAGAGAATAAAACATACATAACACAGTTATTTACAAAAAACTCAGCACACCGTCCATACTGTCGCTGTGCGGCAGGGAAATAAAATACTAATTTTACTAAACCAATTTAGTAAAATTACTGTATAGATTCACAAAAACAATATTTTATCCAGAATTAAGACATTGGATTAAATGCTGGGCATCATAAGTAAGTATACATGTTGTGATATTATTATGTATAGGTTTTATTTAATATAATCCAAGCTCTTAGACTTACCAAACAATATTATGAGCTGATAATTTTATTCTTTAGATATAGCAATATTTTGCCTTATTTCAACCCTTTTTTAGCAGCCTTCATTCTAGATAATATGAAAGCTTCAGAATAAATGGTGCTTAAGATGAGTAAGAATACAATAATTGATTAGCATTTTTTATTACAAGAAAAGTAGAGAAATAAACAAAATAAATAAATATTTCAGGACATATCACATAGCGCCATCTATAGCCCCATACTAAACATACGCTTGTATCATGGGTAGATAACGGATATAATACTTATATGCTTATTATATATGGAAACATAGAATGAAATATGAGAGAATAGATCTATGCTCTCGTATAAAAAAAAAACATTTTTTTAAATAACAAAGAAACATAATTTTATTTAGTAGGGCTCAACGTTTTTTTAGTTCTGTTCAAACCAACCCTGTTCAAAAAAGGAATTTCATATTTGTTTACACATGCCTAGTACCTGTAGTCACTTTCTTTGGGTTCTAGTTATATTTTTTATCTTTAGTCGCTTTCTGTGCGTTGACTTAGATTGGGCCAAATTTTTATCCTGATGTAGACAGCGTTTAAATAACACAGCTGACCAATTTAATACGCCCGTACCAGACCTATCAGCAATTGCTTACCAAAAAACAAGCTCCCAACAAATAATGTCCAATAGCATCTAGCTGGCCATCGACATATTTAGTGTATTTGCTTATCTTTTTTCCAGACGTTTTCACATAAGGCAGGCTTCTAGTTTTTAGGCAGGTTTCTAGTACAAAGACTCATTCATTTGGTTGTACTTATGATTAAACCATTTTTTTGAAATAAATCTACCATAAACATGAGTTACTATGTCTTTATACTAAAACTCACCTCAATTGTAATTTTTCAAAGAATGTTTCTCATTGATATTAGAAAATGCAGCACTTACTTTAAATGAGTAGCATTATACACTAAGTGCAATCTTTTTTTAAAAAAAGAGACTGACTTTGAGTATTTTCCAAATGGTAATATTTACATCCATATAGATACAGAACTCTTTCGAAGAACCGAGTCTGTAATCTTGTGCTAATGTTGTTAAAATTAAAACGTCAGAGAGAATATCGAGCGTCGTTTATAAAGTATGGTAATTTTATAACCTGACATTTAAAAGGTAGATTGTCTGTCCTGTTAACCTAGGTCGAGGGTGACTGAGAGATAACTATGTATATATGCATATAGATTTAATGGACGCTGAAGTGATAACCACAGAGATATACATTAATGGATCATAGCCATTTTCAATCACTACAGTTTGTTAAAAAAACTGTTGTTATACCAGTTGCCACAATGCTTGGTTTCAAATCCTTATCATCAGAGTACAATAGTCTATACGAACTCGCCATCTTTCTAATCCATCATTCCTCAATATTAGTGTCATTGTCAGTTACAAATCATGACGTAACCCACGTTACATAAAAAAATCACATCACATCACTCCATATCCACGTTCTACTACGTATACCTTATCTAATAAAACAAATTTATTTCAAATCAATTTAGAGGGACAATCTCGCTAGATCTTTATATATGTGTGTAACATATCACATAACGTATTGTAGGTCCCGGCTGTTTGTCTAGGACGGTAGTCGGTACGCCATGTCAGAGGCCCTCTGGGCGGCTTGATAAACTCTCGACACCAGAGTTGGCCGCTCTCATTCTATAAGAAGAATATAACGTATAAGGGTAAAAATGTAAGCCTCATTTTCAGAAATAATAAGCCATATTAAGTATTATTTTTCCTACAAATTTGTTCTCTCTTTATTTGATTGTCCGCAAGCTGTCTAGTACATAAAAGTCGCGTCGAAGTTGTATCGAGAATTAGCAACTTTATCGTAATCTTATTAGCTGAACAAAGTTGCGGTTTTTCGCTTAAATTACAACGCTGTTTATTATGCGGAACATTTTGAGACATTTTTATGGAGATTAAGTGTTAAGTCTAAATTGCTATGCCAGTTTAATTTTGAAATTTAATTTTTTTTTTTTACTAAATAGTTTGAAGAAAAGGGCATAGGATAGAAATACTTGTTAAAGCTTATTTTTTATTATTTATTCGACGTTGACAGCGGCTTTATTGACTTAATAAAAAAAATGTTTTTGAACAAAAATATTCCTTATCTTTGAGTAATATTTTTTTTCTGTAATTACAGTAAGTACTGTGTTTTATTTCATTGACTTGGTAATATGTCATTTACCCCGAGAATCTAATATACAGGGCAATCCATCCGAACTAACAATGTTAGTTGTAATTAGTGTCGTATGTTTATATACTGTATAAGTTGATGATGTATATGTACAGTAATACTTTTTGATCCGTATATTTCTTGCACGATTTAACGAAGTATTTGTGGCGTTTACAGCAATTGATATGACCAATATTTTGAAAGTAAAATATGTCATTTAATTCAAATCTTTGATAGTAGTCCCTGTGTGTCATTGGTATTCTGCTATATTAAATAGATAAAGCAAGCAAGCAAAAGGAATTTTTCAAGTTACTATAAAGTAACTTGGAATTTCGATATCTTGTTAAATAAAAAAATAATAAATTTAAAATGAAGCTGGGCAGGATACCTGGCCTATACCCAGCAGTGGGATCCCAAGGGCTGTGGATGCCGATGATACGTCAACATTCACGATAACTGCAATGATGTTTTTTGTTTCTTGTGTATTTTTAACCGAACAGGTTTTGTCCAAATTCAATCCTACCATATAATGTCTTACTTTCAATCTCAGTCTCGGTCAATCTTACTACGTTTGCGCCTGCCACGTAGTATCAGTCACAAAGACACGCACCCGTGCCGTGTAGTGACGTCACGCAGGTCCGGGCCGGCCTCCACTAATGTCATTTGGAGGGCCGAGTCCACACAATTGCGTTACTTTGGGCTGAAAGACTAAACAATGGGAATCAACTATTGGGCTACAAAGGTTTGGATTAAAAACTTTTAGCCGTATTTTTTTTTAACTTGAACGGGTTTGCACTTGACCATAGTTTACCTGATAGCAAGTAAGGCTATGGCCTAAGATGGAGCGTGCTTACCCGATAAGAACCGATTCACTCTCGCTTTGAAGATCGCTGGATTATAGTGCGTTGGGAACAGAGAGCCGTATAAAATGGAAAAGCCTCTTGTATGTTTTTTTATAACTTTCTAGTCTAGAGAGTCATATATTTTGATCATAGTTCATATCAAGAGACACACAAGCAAAACCGTGATCCATGAAAAAAAATGCGTTTAAATGATAATTTTTTTTAATTTGTTGATGTTTTGTATCGGTAAGTAAGAATTTCTACAAGTATGTATGTAAAATAGTTGTTTTTTCTAGTTTGTTACGTAATCTGTTTGTTCCTTTAGTACCTATATAGTAACGTATCATCGTGGGTATTTGAAGTTGCTGTAATATAGGGTTCTAAATAATACAGATATTACTTTTATCTCTAAGAGCACGGACAAACCCACATACATCCACGAGTATACAAATAAAAGTCACAATCAATCAAAAGATTCCTTTAATCTTATACAAATAAGCCGCCATATTTTCTTCATGCCATTCTTCATATGATTCTAATTTGTCTATCTGTTCCGCGCACGTTTCTCTGTACGTAGGTTTTGAATAAAACATGAAATATACTCGACTCGACACTATATGAACATTTGTTATGTACTTAATAGAAAATGAACGGGGAATGATTGATTTATTCATTACATTTAGCTTAAGGAAGGACCGCTATTATATCGAAGATAAATTAGATCTATATTAATTACTTTTGCCAACGAATTGAGGAAAATCAGTTTTGTCAATGTATTTGCTAGTCCTGCAGGGGAGTATTCCTCATTTAATTACTTTTTCATATTACATCAGGTTTTTTTATAGCTTTTAACTTCACAAAATATTTTACAATAATTAGCAATGTTTTGGCTAAACGAAGGAACAGCAGAAAATACAAAACTCGTATACTTACGCACCAATCAATCACAATTCAATTCACTTTACCAAAAAACAAAAGACTTCGCGTACAATATTCCCAAAAAAGACAAGAATGTTCTTCATACTTCCTCGTAAAATGTAGGCATTTTCTTAGGCAGAGAATAAAATCGCCGTCATATCAGATGACACCCGAAAATGGGTGCGACCGACACATCCGACATTATATGCAATAGATGCCTAAAGAAGAAAATAAAGTGAAAAACATATGCCAAGGAAGTACGTGATTGGTCGAGTAAAAATAACACACGACCAGTCTAGTTCATCTGGATGTTATAATACAATAATAATAATAAATATTCCAGGACATTGCACAAAACATATTATATCCTTTTTTGGAGATACATACTTATTATACATAGAAACTACCAGACCCTACATAAGTATTCATAAATTTTAAAATTGGCAACCCTAGATTAAAAGGCAGAGGCATTACCAACTAAGCTAACAGGCCAGTCAATGTTGATAGGTTTACGCAAAAAGTTAATGGAACGGTTTATAAAGAAGACTTATGACTAAAACCTGGTCGGAGCTCAAATTCCGGAGAATTTCAGAGGTTGCCTGTAAGCCTAGTAGCCTAACTAACCTAGCCAGTCACGGGCCATTAAATTAACGACAGTATATAAATTATCACATGAATAAAAAAGCCAGGCAGGCAACATGACACAGGCTAACTATTATAAAATTTTATGTGTATCCCGCCTGGACTTTAATTAGGATTCTCCCGCTTATTTTATCCGTGGATGCGACGCGTCGTACAATAAGGATCGAAACGTCATATTTTAGGCGCCTTTATGAGATTGGGGACACAGTTCTCGCGAGATACACAAGAGAGGACGCCGTTTTCGTGAGATACACAATATAGGACGTCGGCGTAAATTGCTGCGAGAGGGCAATGTCTGAAAGATGATTTTGTCTGGGGAGTTCTGACATAATATCTCAAGCAAGTCTGATCAAAAGTCACTTGTAACATCCTATTTAACATTGGTATGTAACATTCTATTAGGGGTATTATGTATTCTGTGATTAGGGTGAGAATCTGCTGTTTTTTAAATCACCTGTGGTAGTCTTATAGGCATATTGGACACATTACATTTTAACTGATATTTAAAACGACTAAAAATACTGAAACAATTGATTATTCTTTATTAATAGTTTTTTTTTATCATTACTTTTCTATTAAGTTGTTTATACTATCACGTCGCCGATAACATGTTTTATGGTCATTTATCACTGCAGAAGAACTAAGCAGCTTGTCAATTGCACTGTGTGTGTGCGTGTGTGTGTGTGTGTGTGCGTGTGTGTGGTGTGTGTCAGTGTACTTGACCTTAAGTGTCGCCCTCGCACCGACCAGTCGTCGGGTCTAAGGTGTATATAATATCTTGTAGCCAGAGGTAGATATTATCCAGAGCGCTTTCACATAATACCTACTCATTTTATAAAAGAATTCGAAAATTGCCCCAGCGGTTCAAAGTCCGTGGGCTACATTTCAGTTACATTATAAATATTGTGTACTCGCTCTTTTAATCTTCAATCAGTTAAATAGGTACATTCACGTATTACACATTTAAAAACGATGGAACCACAATCGTATATTTCATGAGAGCAAATGATGGGGCCTAGCGGCAAGTTAGTTTCTGATTAAATAACTAAACAGTTTTATCACACACAATATTTTTGTACCAAAACTATGTATTTCGGCAGTATCTTTTGCGAAACCATTATAGCATTATTTTACAACCATCAGTTTAGTTTAAAACGCATTTAAACACCAGTCGCTATGATTATCATGTGTAAAAATCTGTAGCATGGCTTCATTATGCCATTTTTAGCGATCTGTCCAATTCCCTTATCCCGTAGCTAATATCATAAAATGGTGGCGATGTTTGTTTGTCTCCTACAATTGCTATATATAGTTTGTTCGGTTTTATGGCACTTTTGCCGTTTGTCTGGAATGTTTGTAGTCTAGGGTTTCTTTTTTTATTTTGAGGTTTGCTCGTTTTATTATTGCAGTAGAGGTGAAGTTGTGTTTATAGTTTTGAAATAGTGTTTGTTCTTACTAAAGAAAAGTTTTTTATAAACAGTGACAAAAAACTGAAATAATCCTATAAAAAAAAATCTAACCCTTATCATAAGCCAAAACAAATTCAAGAATGCCATCATGGTTCGGTATATCAGTTGAAATTCAATTAATGAAAATTATATTAACTGTGGAATCTAATATAAATGAAATATCAAAACCAGCAACCAATTTAGAACCCAACACTTCCCCTAAAGAGATAAAATGTAAGCGTTATAAAGTTCGCACTCAAGGGCTTTTAATAAATAAGAAATCGCTTATGCGTAAGTACATACATGAGGGAAAGTGGTTTATGACTTGTTTTCTTAAAGATGTGTAAACATTAACGCAACAAACTTGCGACTGGGGGTGCAAAGAATTTTCTTGTTAAAGGTATAATATATAAAGGTATATAGATACTTTATTATGTTTTTCAAATTCAAATTTATTCAGTTAGTGTTTTATAAGTTCGAGTAGTACATATGAGATGTCCAGTCTTGTCATCCTAGGGACCTTCAAGGTATGTTATTTATTATCTTCATCTTATCGAATGAGAGTGGCCAACACTGGTGTCAAGAGTTTTTCAAACCACCCTAAGGGCCTGTGACATGGCTTAACGAGTGTTAACCTGCCGGGACCTACAATTAAACGTGTCATAATGACCCACGGAAGTGCCCATTATTATCACATTTAAGCTACGCCTCCGGTCAAGCGACGAGTAGCTGAAATTGAAAATGTGTGCATTTTTTGGTTTACTTATTTTACTCAGAACATTCCTACCGTGTGATTTTGGTGACCGCGTACGCTATTCTGCTAACTTACGGGCGTTTCGCTTCAAAACGTATGAGAATTGAGACCGCTACTGCTAAGTTACAGCGTTGGTTGAATCTAATTGTAAATCTCCTCGTTTGAACCACTTTATGTGTGACTTGGTAAATATTTGATCCATATTTGATAACTCTGACCTTCACTTAGTGGGATTGGGAAAAAGCCAGTTACCTAAACAGGCTTTTTGGAATTTTCCTGCCGTTTTCAATTATATTTAGGTCCTTGTATTGCTTTGATGTTTTGTTTTCATTGTTACCGACTTTTTAAAAAAAGGAGATGCTTCTTTAGCCTCTATGAAATTCGAGCTTATATCCGTTTTGCTCAAACGTTTTAAAAAGACCAGAGCTCTCTAATGACAATAGTTTTTTTTTTAATTTGAGTGTGATTAATGATCAATGTATTTCAAATTCAGGGTCATAGTTGAACTATAACTATTCTAATCTAGCGCAATAGTTAGAATATCATCATGCAAATGAACTGACAGAATGATATCCGATACAATATCCCTTGAGTTTAGACATTCGAGCTGGTTTAATTAAATTCGGGACCAGTTACATTAATTTGTATATGGACGGGAATCTATGTAATTACGAACTTAATACAATTAGTTATTAGTAAATAACAGCCACTAAGCAAAATCAGAGGCCCTTCGGGCAGCTTGAAAACTCTCGACATCGGAGTTTGCCACTGTTATACGAACTTACTTACTGCAATTATTTGTTTAGTACAATAGTGGCTATTTCATTTATTTACGTATGTACTATACTGCTAAATTACTGCGAAATATCTCAATTTAATATAACATAACTTTGTTTTTGAAAAAAAAAGGTTAATATTGCGAAAAAAAGTAAATTCAAAGCACGCATCCAGCAGCTGAAAAATAAACCAAATATAAAGAGCATCTTTTGTATAACTTTTCCTAGCTCTGAAGAGTTTTTAAATTGTTTTCACACAAGACTTTTCCTTTGGTGTCCGAAAATAAAGTTTTTTAATCAAAGTGAAATAACTGCGTTTTTGACCCTTCCTGTTTAAATTAAAACTTTTTGATTTATTAACGACTCGTAGATGCCCGCAGCTTCACTTGTTTTGAGTCAGGATGAAAACTAATTTAAGTTACATTCTGACCTTATCAAAAATCACGTACACCCGTCGCCCCGCGCATCAAAACAGACTAACAAACAGATTTCCACGAATACTACTCGTATAAGTGTTACTATGGGTCGGATATTTTTTTTACGTGCGTATTTTGATTCCTCAGATTGTCAACAATAGATTCCAAACCCCCAATAGCTTATGGTTTTAATGATAATATTGTATGGTTGCACATAACAGCACGGACAACTCACACTAGAATAGTATAAGTCACATATAATTTACAATTTTAGATACATGCACAATTAATAAGCAGTTTCCTGATTTCAGCATTTATTGTTTGTGAAACTAGACAAATAATATTCTTCTTCTTCTTCTTATCGAAAGAGAGTGGCCAACTCTGGTGTCGAGAGTTTTTCAAACCGCCCTAAGTGCCTCTGACATGGCTTAACGAGTGTTAACAGGGACCTACAATTTAACGTGTCATCCGACCCACGGAAGCGGCCAAAATGGGAAGCCACTTTTCGGTCACCCATCCAAGGACTGACCGCGTCGACCTTTGCTTAAACATTGGTAATCACATACGATTGCCTCCGCTAGCTGAGCTACGGGCACTTACCAATAATATTAAATTCTAGTATACACCTACTTTTCAACGTTTTTGTAACTTTTTAACTAGCTACGTGACGACAGTAACCGATTGGGCCATTCATCAATGTTGGAAACTGTACGAATAATGTATCCGTCGACTGCTAGATTGATTCTACTACGAAAAAAGTTGTTTGTTTTAAAAAAATAAGCTTTAAAATATTGAAAATTTACTAACGTGGTTTGGTTTTGTAAAATTGGGAAGGTAGTAAAAGTTGAGCCATTTTGATTGATTATGAAATTGTTCTTAAATTAAATGTAGGCACAGTTATTTTTTTCAAAGGTATAATATGTTCATATTTTATTATTTTTATGCCGCAAGGACGAGAAAATTATTGTGATTTTTGATGTAGGTAATGGTGGTAAAACTGTACTGTGTATGCAGAATTATTTTATAACTGAAATGTTTTTAACTAAATTTGAGGATAAATTTGTAGTTTACGTAGCATATTAATTATATAAACAAATTTTTTAAATTGCATATTCAACGAACCATTAGCATTCTTTATCTTCAGATTGCCATGATGATTGATGATTGTTACTTTCTATCCCGAAATAACGCAAGCGAAGCATTGAGAAACCACTTGTATAACATTTATGTAGTATAATGGTGGAGACATACAAACCTATAGCACATATAAACAAACATACAGTGGGTACATAGACGAAGGTGTGGCTAATCGGATCATGCAAATGGAGCTTGATTGTAGGCTTACACTTCGCTGTCTCGTGGAGAAGCACAAGCGGAGTGTTGGGGGTATTTTACCTCGTAGCTTGCAAGGGATCCAAAAGGCTATTTTCTACTAAATAAATAAAGGTTTTTTATTAGCTATGTACTACTACTCTAATCTATTAACAATAAGAGAGTGGACCAGACAATAGCTGTTATTCAAATCCTTAGTAGATTTATGGGTTAATAAGTGGTACAAAATTAAATGAGGCATATTATTTATTACAAATGCGTTCATGATAAAGTAAACATTAATTCGAATATATCGTAAGAGATATGAATATTTTTATAAAAGATATATTTGATAAAAAAATATATTAAAAAAAAAATGAAAGATAAAAACGATAACAATTTTCAATCTTTTCTAGTTAATAACTTCGTAGAAAATACATACATATCTGTAACCATAATGTTTATACACATACAAAAGAGCACAGTACACATGAATTATTTTGCATTTCAGACTGTACGAACGTTATTATAACCGCCCTCTAGTGTCGTGGTCACGAAACCTTTAGTTCACGCGAGCCTGAAAGTTATACCCCTCTGAAAAGCGCCTATCCTTCGCTAGTTTACTTTATGTTTAGTGTATTTTCGGATAGATGGCAGCAATATCAGTTTGAGACATTTTTAGGAAAAATATTATAGTTGGATTCTCTTATTACTATTATAATGAAACTGATATTTTAATTGTTACTAAAATTTGTCATTTTTGTTTACAGGTAAGCATCAATAGAAGAATCTGGAGTGATTAATAAATTAGGTACGAACTGAAGTATATTGTGAGTATATCTGGTAACTAATATTCTGTAAATAATTACGCACTTATCTATTATTTATAGCTTTATATTGCCTAATATGTATATATATAACTTAATATATTGTGTAAGTTTAAGTTTAATAAATCTAAAAAAAGGCTTTATTTACAATAATAAAATATAAAAACAAGTGAAGGAAAACTAAACATAAAGTAAGTGTAAGTTATATAACAAATAAACTCACGTTAGCAAAAACCTTTGCCATTTTTATATAAACTATGATATATCATATTCAGAATAAGAGTTTTAAAACTTTAGCCATATGAGTTGTCTTAATACAAAATCTATTAATAACTTAGTATGTTTATTTTTAGTTATCTAGTACCCGCGATTCAAGCGCTTAGTGTGGGGCTAGATGGCGCTGTGTGCAATGTCCCGGAATGTTTATTTAATCATTTTATTTATTAGTCTTATTTTCTTTTTAGTAGTAAACAAAATAAATCTAGAAGGTTTGTGAAACAATATTACGCCCTATTTAACAATTATATCCGCACGAAATGTGTCTTGGCCTATCTATAAATGACTCTGTAGGGATGAATAAAGTTTACGACGGATATATCTAACAAATTAATTAATTTATCTATCTATTATTATTTATTTTAAGTAAAGACATATTTCATATTCTTACAATACGTCTTCACAAAATACGATAGAAAAATAAATGGAAATTCATGAGACCAACACTGACTTAAATACTCAGTGATTTAGTTACATCGAAGATTATAATATAAGCTTAAGGTTTTAAACTTACTCAGGCATTTTAGTTCAGCTGAAACATCATAGGAAAAAAACACAAACTATATCAAATTTATATCATATGAAATCTTTATTTCCGAAACTGAAAATGGTTGTGCTTTTTTTCCGTCTTTCTTTCCCTTGAACTACAATACGAGTTTATGAGTCTTCCAAGTTAAAAGAAAACAATTTTATATTATATAATCGCGTTAGAACGTAGATTTCAACGTTTTTTAACAGGCAAGTTGAAGTCAAGCGTAAGTATATCCAAGATTATAACACAATCAAAACAACACAAAGGCCGTCATTTGTTCCACTAGGTTTTAATGTGTTTTCTTGTTGTTGTATGTTGTTGTCTTCAATAAAGGGTTCATCAATCTATCTACGAAAATTATTTTTTATTCTACATTTAACGGCAACTTTGACGTAAAAGCATGGATATGACAGGTGCCAAAATTAAATATAATTAATGGGCAAGAATAGTTCTATGTAACAATTGGTCCAGGGTGTATGTATTCACTTACACCTATGTATTGAAATCGTCGATTCGACGCAGGTTTGGAGCGACGCAGGTTTTCGTACACAAAATAATGCGCGCGCACTGGCGGCTTGTGGAAACTGGGGATGCCAGTGTAGAGGAAAATTACCAAAATTTGAGTACATTTATTTGTAATGGAATTATTGTTGTGCTGAATAGGAGATAGGTCATTTAATTATATCTCTTAGCGATCTAATATTTTTTTATTTTAATTCACAGTATAAAAAAATATTATATAAATGATCATTTGGGTACCTTACATTGTAAGTTACGACAAAGCTTATGATATTGAAAAATAAACAATTAAGTTTATTTGGGTATTTGAAAAAACATATCAGTTAGAGGCTTATATTAAGACATTTAGAGGACATACATTTTAAACATAACTTCAGTCCAAAAATTATCCTCAAGGGATGATTTTACGGAGGTCTGGGCAACTCTGGCGAGGCTTTGAATGAAGGCCTTACTTCGCCGGCAGTCGCCAGCCGGGCCACGCGCTTTCTCCTTCCTTACGTAAACATTCCGACCCCGATCACAACACGACCGCCCGATGGCTAATAAACGCTCTTCACCTCTCTAATTAAAAAAACACAACTGTCAATTCCGTTTTCGCGCCTTTTCGAACTGTCAATCTTCAATCTCCGAGTGTTTTCGAAAAAGGAATTGAAACCGTGAAGCAATAAAATAGCGTGTTATTTTTTAATGTGTTATCGTTAACTAATGTAGCGTGTTACCAGTTGTTGGCTTGTTTTGTGGTGGATTTTTGAGAGTGTGAGTATGTAGATAAAGGCTGTGTAGATAAGGAAGGGGCTTACGTAAGGGGCAGGAGACCTACGTTCTGGCTCGCCGACGTAGAGGAGCTCCCGGGGGAACAATCGGATTGCTGATCGGATTTTCTGTATTGCTATAGTTTTATGATGACCTGCTATTTTTGTGGAAGAGGCACGGATTTTTTACTATTATTTTTTATATATTTTCAGTGACATAATTAAAAAAAAACTACATATTAATATTATACTTAGACCACATTTTGTAAAATAAGTAATATTAGATTGATACATAAATATGTCCAGATGGAATTAAATTAAAAAAAAACAATGACAAAGTAGATATTGGATTCATCAGCGACTAAAATACCGTATACGGTATTTTAGTCGCTGATGAATCACACAACACACGTACACGATACACGTTATAACGTGTATTTTGTTTAATAACTTACTAAAATTAAATATCAGCGATTTAAAAATAAAACATTCGTGAAAATCTATTCATGTCCCATACATATGCAATTTAAATCTCTACTCATTATAACAGTTAAAGTAACCGCTGTTTAGGATATAACAGTAACTGCTATTAGAGTGCTTAACCATTTTACCCTCTATTGTTGTCGCGATGTCATCATTATCAAATAAGCGGCTAAATAACATTACATTACACTTGGGGTAAAACATGGACAAATGTTAACAGTGACTCCTAACTAACAGCCTATTTTCTGTACAAACCATTCCACCAACCATACGTCTTGCGCGAATCAATCAGAATTAAGAACTAGCATGTTTCTATCAGCCAGCGACTGACTATTTAATCTGGTATTCACATATATTTACATTTCACATTTATTTATTATGGCACACAAAACAGAATTTGTTCTTAAGCTAACTTAATATAAATTTTACTATTTTCGTTCCAGGACAAATTCCAAGGCATGTGTACACACCTTGATCTAAATATTAAGTTAATAATTACAAAATAATATTAGCCAGAGAGAATACAATATAGCTACATATAATAATAAATCAAAACACAAACAATAAATGTACATGCCCTATTTATCATCTAGATTTATTTGACATCATCGAGCACCGCTTTCTGATGACTTTGGCCAAATTTACTCAGGATTAAGCTGATCTTATGTCACTTAAGAAAACTTTAAACTGTTATCAGAAATCTTCTTCCATAAAACTTGAAACGTTAATGTTAATGTCTGTATACGTAGTCAAGTGACACTGGATAAATAATAAAAAAACCTACAAATACACTTTCAATTATCTAGTATGAATGTCATATAAGACAAGTTTAGTATAAAACCATAGTTAGGTGTCTCCTAGATAAAACGTCGTAGCCATATAATGACACCTTTGAGCTTTGCCAAAGCGTCTTTAGATACTATTTACATTACATACTATTTACAACCGTATATGGCGGTAATAAGGCTCATATTCGCAGTAAATAGTTGCTGGTAGTGTCTAATCTAAATAACGCTTAGCATCAGTAAGGAAGGTTTCTTTAGAAACTTGCAGGAAGGGACTCATGGATACTATGGGTAAAGTGGTTACATGATTACGGGGTTTTTCATATAATGAGGTGGTATACAGACTACATATGTACATATTGAATATGATTCCTGAAATAAATAATGCGCCTGCTTGAAAATTAACCTAAATAACCTAAAATAACGCACAATATATCAAAAAAGTATTCATTTATGTAAGTATTCCCTCCTAATCTTTCCTAAAAAACACAAGGTTTTTTGTGGTTTTAATATTAGATTTTGAGGATCATATGCTGTAAAACATTTTTATCAATAACTGGATATTTACATAAACATGTACATATACATCGCTTTACCTTATGTATATAAAACTTGACAACTGAAATACCTACACAAAATTATAAAATAACCTATAGCTACATCAATCAAAGCGAGAAATTACAAAAGTCAATATACCTCGAGAAATGGCAATTTTGCGAACCACTCCGTGAATTAGCAAGGCAGTGTTATAGTCGGGATCTCATTATATTCGTAATGAAGCCAAGATGGAGCTTCGAAAGCCTTCTTGAGATGAAAAACAGAATTGAAATAAGTAGAGGTGGATTTTTATTCAGAAGAGTAAAGTTTGAGCAAAAAAAAAACGAAGCTTTTGCCCTAATTAGTGTTATTAATGAAAAGCACTACGTAAAAGTATGAGACAGAAATTTCATGTCCTTCTTTTTTTTTAATTATTCTTTGTGGGTTTGGCACAACATCTTTCTCGCTTCCACATTATAATTTTAATTTTTATTAATCAAATTCATATTGTTCAAGCTGTGTACACTCACCTGAGGAATTTGTTCTGGTTCAAAACCAGTTTTGAATGTGTATTTGGCTTATATATGAACTCATTCTGTTATGTGTACCGTTATAAATAAATAAATAAATAAATTATCTTAGAACTTTTGATTTGCGAATTCACTATATATTAGTTACTTTTTTATTGCGACTCTAGTGACGTTGTTTTGGGATAATAAAAATATAATTAGTCATCTCAGAAAATTGCAATACTGAGTCTTGTCCGATTTCTAAAGATTGGGGATTTGAGAAAGCCTGCAATTGCGTAATTATTTATTTATGTATTAACATAAACAAATAATTTATTATTTCAAAATTTAAATACATATAAAATTCCTTTTTACTTTGATAGGCATTGATTATAATAGCCATCGGTATTTCTATTTTAATACTCCAAGGAAATAAAATAATTGGACGAGAAATACGAAAATTTATTTTAATGCCACGACGAGGAAGAATTTCTTAAAGAATAGTACACACTCTTATGTTATTTAAACTGACCACAGTGTCTTCAGCATTTTTTTTTGATCCGGGACCATTAAGATTTTTGTAATGATAAAATTTTTACCCTGAATATTATATAAAATAATGCGATACGCGAGCAACAAATAGTTATAGCATTTGTATCTTTATTTGTGTGTTACTTTAATTCTCTACTACCTTACATGAATTTAGTCAGACTCGTATCACCCAGTTTTTCAAATTTCTCTTTAATTTAATTGGAATGTCCGGTGTGTTTCCTCTCTAGTTTGTTCCGGGTGAGCGGCGGGCTGTATTGAAATATTGCCGTGTTTTGAAGAAGGTCGTAAGCAAAATATTTTGCCTCGAGACGGCTCAGAGATTTCTACCAAATATAATTACGTAGCAACGTCGGGAATTCATTTTATTTTTAAGGTAATAAGACGTTTAGACTTACTGGCGTTTGACGAGGCCAGAATGTTATTGAACTCTGATCGCGTTATTTGATTTTGTGTTGCTAACCAAAATGATTGGCTGATTTCATGAACCATGTTTTGTATCATTAACCAAATTTCTATACCATTCAATCGATTTTGTTATGACTGCATTCAATTTAGTTAGTATGATGCTACTTTTCTGCTTGCCATGAACGATTTAATTTAAAACCCCTTATTTTCGTTCGTACATACATACAAATATCTTTTACAAATATTTTATTGATCCCGGTGGCTATTGCCACCACCACTATACCACTGTTTTTATATCGATTTAAAAATACGTTTGCAGCAAGACATACACAAACGCTATAATTTTGGCTCCTCTCGATTTCTAGACCTTTGTACACTCGTCCAAATAGGTTCCAAGAATTTACAGTGCATTCTGCAAGATAGTAAAATGTCTATTTCCTGCACTATTGTTTGGCTCCGTAGCCACAAATAAATTGCCCTCTTCGAAAATAGGAAACGTACGTAACTGTTAATAGAGAATTCACTTTCGTTAACCTGAACTGGCAATACTAGCGTTTCTAAATTTAAACTTAGTTGTGAATCTGTACATAAGCACAATGAACCAGATGTTGAATATCATTTTACATGTTCTATATTATAGCGAAATTAATTGCATCTATGTATTGATTTGTTAATATCATTTGATTTACTTAATATTCATTCACGCTTTCTCAACATACACAAAAAACATAATATAGTTATTCCTAGGGAAGTTGTTTTTTACTTTACACTTAGTATTGGAAAAGTAATAAAAGATATAGTATTTTTTATTGATATGCTGCGTATAAAAACTATAAATGTTGTCGTTTTCCCAAGAGATGTGTCGTTTTGGTAAATATTTATTGCTACGAAGTTTTCAGGAAACACGTTTGTCGGTACTGACGAATTTTGCGTTGCCAATTTTTCCTGATGGAAGGAGTACAGTTAGCAAAAAAACGTTGCTAACATAATAGTACAAATCTAACTAATCAAACTAGGTATAATGACAATATTTTAAATAAAAATAAAAAATGTATGAGAGCGTGTCGGCACTACTTTATTCTAGACTAGCGGACACCTGCGGCTTCGCTCGCGTTACTACTGGATTAAAAAGTAGCCTACGCCACTTTCGAGACCTCATACACACCAAAAATCATAAAAATCCGTTTAGCCGTTTTTGCATGATGAGCGTTGAAATAAACAGATAAAAATATTATAAATTGTTAGAAGGTGTTCTTTTATCAATTAAAAGTGTCTCCAAACTTTTTTAAATATTTTCAACGTTCAGACTTTTGACCCTCTTCAGCTTCATTCTATGTATAAGAGTGCATGCTATTTACTAATAGATAATAATTTGAGGTATACCATACGCAATCTAATATAAATTACGATTTAATTATATCAACAAAAATAAAATCTGGAACTAAGGCATTTTACAATATCTAATATTTGTTTGTAGAAGTAGTTAATTTGTAGTATTTACAATAATAAAATATAAAAACAAGTGAAGGAAAACTAAATATACTACTTCTAACTACTACAAAAAGGGGGGTAGTATTATATTTGTAGTAGTTAAATTGTTAATAAAATTCTTTCCAAACTTAATTATTATAAAGTGCTATCATTTTTAACTCTAAAAAGAAAAAGAGGCACCCGCTTTAGTACAAGTAGATGAAATTTACTGGCCATCTACGAGTATACCTATGTATGTATATAAATTTGAACACCCACTTTACATTTACAAGACTTTGTATTCGCGAAAATACATTTTCAACGTCTTAGAAAACAAATCGCCTCTAAAGGAGCTGATAAATAATTTATACTCTGACCGTACTATTGCATACATTCTACGTACCTACTTGTCTACTAACATATAGGTAGATGTTACACAGAGTTACTGATAAAAAATGCAAAACCTGACAAAAAAATCATTACAACATTTTAGAATGACAATGCTAAGTAAAGTTAAGAAATTTCAGAAGCAGGTGTTTTTTTACAAAGTTTTTTTTTATGAGTCACGGTTACTTTTTCACTTCAACATATCAATGCCGTAATGCTCAAAATTATTTCTACTATTACACAACCAAACTCAGTCAAACACAGCTGCTTTCTTTTAAAAGGACATTGATTATTTTATTCGCAGTGAGAGTAATTTTATAATCTGTAGGTAGGAAATCGATCATTTGTAGTGACCCAAGAGCTCAATTTTAAACGTGTTATCTTAATAACAGTGTACTCTGGTCTTTTAAAACAGTTCGAACTAATATTCGGAAATATTGAGATGATAGCCAAATGCTTTGTTTGTAAAACATTGTTGTTATGCATCTGTTTGCAGTAACCATGTATAAGTAAATGTTCCTACATAGATACTCCAGCTAGAGTAGGGAGGTCAGGTTTTCTCGGAATATAAAGTTTGCAGCAATTGCAGTCAAGTTGCATTTTGTTAGTTTGTCAGCGTTTTCTAGGAAAACCGAGGGTATAGCCAGTTGTATTTGTGTGTTTTTTTAACTGACTAACAAAAGATGACTTTGTATGTATGTGTGTAGGCATGATTGTGGACCAATTGTAGTTTTTTTTATAATTTACTCAGTTTAGAAAAAATATCGTTAGCCACTTCAAACCGGGACAAAAAGGATCTGTTTTATTACCATATTATGTCAAATCCGAGCATCTTTCGGAGTTACTAGCGTAGAAAGGAGCGAGATAAAATAATCTATACCATATTTGCACCTCCACACTAAATATAGTTTTAAGTTTCGCAACTGCTCACAAACATTAACTAAATTTTGTATGAGAGTGGGCGACTTTGGTGTCAGAGTTTTTAAGCCACCATAAGGGCCTCTGACATGGCTTAATGACTGACGTAATAAAAACTCTTATTTATAAAATAAATACGTGTGATTGCTATGATACTTCAATTCATATAACAGTCGCCCTGCACACCCGCGACCCTATAAATGGGGTTAGTCCACACTTTCCAGTGAAAAATCTCGTCGAGAAACCAACAGTCCGCTGGCATCATTCCAAATCACTTTATTAAGCTTGATGTTCTAAAGAATTAATTTCAAATGTAACTGCCGTCATTATGGTCGTCATTAAACGGGCGCCTCGAATCGGAGCCCGTTCTGATGGATATTGCGAATTAGAGGTTGCTTAGAATTGGGTATTGTTTTGGCTGTGAGTTAAATAGATCATTTATTGGCTTTATGAACTGCTGGAAGATTTCTAAGGTCCAATCAAACCTTGATAGATTTCACGTCTGTCTTATTTCGGTTAACTGAGGATTATATAGGTATGTATTACCTTGGAACATATTTAAATTTTACGAAATTAAAATAGTTTCAATTAATTTCGTTGCTTCTGATTACTCAAAAATAGACTATCAGAAGACTTAAAAACCTCCTTTTTGAAGTCGGTTAAAATACACATAAAATTGTAAAACAAAACCATTGTTTGTCTTAATAATTTACTTTGCTTTGCGTGGTCGAATAATAAGTATTTGTAGTTCTGTGCGGTTTTGTTCTATTTGAATCTACATATTCATTCAACTAATAAAATTGATACACACACATTTAAACATTACCCATAACCACACCACATTTTAATAACAATTTCCCGAACTAATAACCAAGAGATTTCCATCCGCGAGCACCATCTTCAAAAAATAGTTAAACCTTTCCAAGAGTCTGTGTTTTTATGATTCTAGAGCTGAGACAAGAACAGAGCAAGTTTTAACTGGCCGAGTTGAAACTGACTGAGTTAAAACTTGTTTCTTGAAGCGAAAGGAGGTGCGACCATAGAAAAGTGAAGGGGAAATGGCTCTGTCAATATTAGTCTTGCGACCTCTTTTACTGAAAATCAGCCACGAAATGATTTTGGAATATCTAACTTATCACTATCACTAAATAGTATGAAGCAAAGTCGCTCCCGCGTCTACCGCCATGTCTGTATGCGTGCTTAGATCTTTTAAACTACAGCGGATTTTGATGCAGCTTTTTAATAGAGTGATTCGAGATTCTATATTAAAAATAGTGGGTGCTTGCGGCTTCGCTCACATTAAGAAGTAAAACTTGCATCCCCTATTTCACCCCTTTAAAAGTGGCATTTCCAAAAATCCTTTCTTAGCGGATGCCTACGTCACAACATCTACCTTCATTCCAAATTTCAGCTCAATCCTATCAGTGGTTTGGGCTGTGCGTTGATAAATAAATAAAATAAATAAATACATATTCCGGGACACTGCACACAGCGCCATCTAGCCCCACACTAAGCAAACGCTTGTGTCGTGGGTACTAGATAACGGATATAATACTTATATACTTTTCTTTTGTAAATACATCCTTATTGTACATACAAACGACCAGACTCAACACAAGTAATTATAATTTTTTTTTAAGTACATAAATACTTGTGTCATGCGGGAATCAACTAACTGGGATAGATAGCTATATCAGTCAGTTGCCTTTGAGTTTTATATATTTAGATTAAATCGATCCGACATGTCTTATCTAGCCTGGTCACACCCACTTGCCACTTCCTCTTCAGTTTACCTGTCTCCTATTTCCATGAGATGTAACCTACTTCAAAGAGGGAGGGGGGTGTAGGGACAAAGTTTTTCCAATTCCAACTTGCACCTTGTTAAATTGGATTAGGGATTACACTTGAGTTAAATAGTAATATGTATTGTGTTGTGTATTAGTTTATCCAGAGACACCTGGTGCTTCTTTTTCTCAACACTTAAAATTACGAGTAAAAGTTTTTCTTAATCTTTTCCGAAATGCAACTTTATAAGTACGTACCTACTGGCTAGTACTTAGGCGTATATATACAATCCATCTTGCATGTAAAAAATAATGGATTTTTTTTAGTTGTTGATGACAACGAGTGAAAAAGACAAAATAAATGATTAGCCCTTGATATGTTAGGTTAATCACTAAAAGTTTCAAGCAGCTTTAATAAAATTGACATTTCATAAATGATGTCCGTATACCTACAATTATAATTATTCACATAGTGGTCGTCTTATTAATTTCAAAACAACAAAAATTAATAGTAACACTTCCAAATAAAAATAAAAAATAAACATTATATAAACATCATAAAAAAAAATTATTCACATTAAATCTGTAGATTTACCTAATCACTTGAAATCATAATTAATTTAAACGAATAAGTTCGTTTAGGAGACGCTTTTTCTCTCGACCTCATAATTTACAGAATTTCTTTCAGCTTCAATCTAAGCTAGTAAATTAACGTTTTAATTACAAAGTCAACCTCAATTTCGTCGAGGTTTTTTACTGAAATCGACGAACTCAAAGATTTGAAAAAGTTAATAGATGGGTGAAATTAATTTAGACTTTGACTTATAGCTGAAGATATTTTGTGACTAGTTTTGTCATTACTGAACATTTACATTCTGCGTTTAGTTTAGGTACTATTTTGTAAAAATGCAGGTTTATGGTATTAAAAGATAAAGTATTTTACAAAAATGTCGGTAGCTAATACGGGGCTCAGAAACAGCTTATATAACACTAAAACATATTTTACAACAAAGCTTAAGTTTTTTTTAAAGTTGCGCTGCAGAGATTTAAATCGATTGTAAAGTTAAAACACAATAATATGTCCATCTTCTTTTAAATTACTGCTCACACATTATGATCCAACAAGTTACTTTTTAATTCTATTCTAGGACTTAAATGATTCTGTGTTTTTTCTGTGGCAGGGTACATTTTTATTTCCTGAAAGATTAAGGCGACCTAATTTCTCTCTTCTTGCCGACGTTACGTGCTCAACATTTGTTGTAGTTACTTTATGAGATTAAAATAGGTTTTAATGTGGTACAAACATTTTTTAGGTTAAGTTACATTAATATTGGTATATTTGTAAAAGGGTAACGTTACAATTTTGATTAATTTGATACTCGCACGCATAGTATTAGAAAATAATCAAAACTTTGTAAAAACAGTAATCAACCAAGTTAAAAACCAGCATTATAGTAAGTGGCAAATAAATGGCAAATCCAAACATTGCAGTTCTTCTCACAGTTAAATAAAATCTGACTGATAGTTGGGGGTAACGAAATCACACATAGATATCTATAAAAGCACAGACAGATGGGCATATCAAAATTAATAACATGCTACCTCATTGTTGAATATCAAAAACAATATCATATAACAATAAGGTTGCTCAATGTGCAATTGTATTCTTCATCTTCTTAATCTTCTGTTTAATATCTGCATGTAATGTAAATATCCATCGATCTCACAAATACACATACCTATATAAAATAGATTACAATCTCAAGCGTCTCGCTGCCGAAGTCGTTATTTTCCATCGCCGTTCAAAAACCGTTCAACTAATCGCCTTCAAATAAATCCTACCCCTTACTTCCCTCCCTGGGGGCATAAATTCTGAGGAGGGTGGGGCAAGCATGATTTTTGGTATCTTTTCATATTTAGGAGAATTCATTGAAAAGACATTTGTTTTCTTAAAGCTTGCTTAGAACATAAGTAGTGGATGCACCTTCTGTCGCGTTTTGTCTAGACAAGGAATCTATGCTACATATATACCGTAAAATTATGAATGCCTTTTGCTCTGGAAAGCCTTTGAGAAAAAAAAACCAATTGTTCGTGTTTGTTATTAATTTACTACATCTAAGTAGATGTAGTAAATTAATGATAAGATATGATAAGATTTTGGGACCTAAATATGCCATAAATATCTTAACGACGCATATAAGTACGTACGAGTTTTATATCAGCTTTAAGTTGACTACAGTTGGAAAACAAAAAAATATTATTAATCTCATGACATCTGGTCATTACTCATAAAGAAGGTTAAGCACGAAGTTCTATCAAAATTGAGATTAGTCATTTATCGTCACGCAGTCACCTTGTGTAAATTAAAACAATGATACAAGCGTAAGCTTAGTATGGGGCTAGATGGCGCTGTGTGATATGTCCTAAAATATTTATTTATTATTTAAATAAAAAAATAAAAAAAACCAATTGTAACTAAAAACAAAAACCGGAACATTGCACATAACGCCATCAAGCCCCACAATAAGCAAACACTTGTGTCGTGGGTACTACATGACGGATATAATACTTATATACTTTTTCTAAATACATACTTATTATACATAGAAACGACCAGACCCAACACAATAAACTAATCGCTTATTTTAAATCTGTCCTATAGTGTTTTTACAAATTCATTTCATACACGGCATGCCAGCTATCAAACTATCAAAGTGTAAGGCTGTAGGACCGACCCCGGCTAGTATAATAAAAAAACACAATGTTTGCCGCACTGCACAAACCCTTAATTACGTGTAAGCACGCAAAGTTTTTACAATACAAAACATAATAAAAATAGTAATTCACATGACCTGTTAATAAACTAAATTTTAATTTAATCTCAATTTATTTATTGTGACATTTGAAGGCGTTCTTGATTATTTCTGAATCGTGATTGGCGCCTATTTTTTTAACAATAAATGGCATAATTAATATAAAAGAGGAATTACTTCCCGATAATTTCAGTACAGCTTTCTAAAAGGAAATTGTTTAGGTAAATGTGAAACATATTAAAACTCTTTAGAAATAATTGTTTGAAGTTATGGTGTAATACGAGATACGAGTCCAAAAATGAGACAATATATACATACTCGTAAATATGTAGTTAGAAAGTGTCCTTATAAGTTAGAATTTTAAGTCTTTTTGTTTTTTTGGGAATTATTTATTATATTTTTGTTGGACAGAACTAATGTACAATCGATACGGTTAACACGAACCAATTTTAAATAATTCTTTACTTACTTAAAATGTTAAATAACGGAGTAAATATAAAATCTCTTCTGCAAACGAAAATATATAAATTGAGGCAGGAACCTCTAAGTGAGACTTCCGTCCTCGCGAGTCACCTTTACCTATAAATCACCAAGCACCGGCTCGCAGTATACTTGCAAACAGTATTTAAAATACATCATTCTTCAATCTTAATATATAAAGCTTAGAGGTGACAGACTGACTGAAATAGTGATCTACGCACAGCCTAAACTACTGGACGGTTCAGTCTGTAATTTGGCATGCAGGTAGATGTAACAATTTAAGCATCCACTAAGAAAGTATTGTCACTAAGTACCTACTTCTTAATGCGAACGTAGCCGCGAGCAACCACTAGTATTAGATATTTATATCGGTTATCTTTCACCCATGACAAAAAGCGTTAGCTAATGCAGTGTAGGGCTAGATGAATATATCTAAATTTTCCAGTTGGGTCACGACACATTAATATGTACATTTTCAAAGCTACCTATATAAATGCAATGACTTTTAAATTAATAGGATTAATGCAGTTTATAACCAGCGTATGCTATTACATATGGTGTATGTATATGATAGTACCTTTAAACAACACATAATATTTATAGATTTTGGCAGTTTTTTTTCTTGTTGTTATAGTTGAAGTACTGAAATTAAAAGTGTACTGTATCAAGGGGCTTGGCTGAAGAAAAACAAGCATGGTGGCGTGACGTCACCGCTATTTCTCATTCTTACTCCAGAGGACAATGTGAGATAAATATTGCAATCTCTTACTGTTTAAATTAGAATATATATACCACTTAGGTAGATGAAAAATTGTGGTTTCTGTATGAGTATAAATTAAAAGTGTTCTATTTAGGTGATAATGGGAACAGTAAAATGTATTTTAATTGAAACAAGGAATGTGGGTTATTTTACAGTTTTTTAAGTTGTAACTTTTACTTGGTCCTTTTTTGTTGTATTAACCAAAGAAAAATTACAACATACGATACATAAATATATATGCTGGCCACATTGTGACAAAAAATGGCTTTACCTAGTTTTAAAATATTAAATTTTAAAACTAGGTTAAGCCATTTTTTTGAGTTTTGGAAGGTAAGATTCTTACAACACAATGATATAATTATATTAAAAAAAAAATTTTTAGTTTGTCTTCTCCTTCCAATCCAGTTAATTCTTTTAGGCCAGAAGCCAACACCAAAAATTACTGTCATCCATGGAAAACTTACTGTTCTCGAAAAATCCTTCAAAACAACAGAACACTACCTTGTCCAATACAAAACTTCGGAAGGACGTTGGTTACTCAAGCTTGAATCTTGATGCATTTGGATACCATCCAAAACCTGTAGACCATTTAAACAGTCTCAAAAAACGATCTAACTTAAGCCTTATATACTTAGACATAAGAGTGTTGTTAAAGTTCTCAAAGGTCTTGTTACAGTGGTTAGTTTTGTATCGTAAAAAGAGGATAGCTATTGTCACTACAGCTTTATTGAGGCAGCGAAGAAAGCGGACAATGTTACTTTCAGCTGTGTTCGCGAATTTGTTTTTGTAACAGACAGCAGTTGCAAATAAGTGTGCTCCTGACCTTGTATATTTGGGTCAATTCCTTGATTTGCATGTCTTATGTACGAATGACATGAAAGCGGAAGTTTCGGAGCATGTTATAGAATTATGATAAGTATATCTATGTTTTTATTCTTCTTGGTTGAAAATTGCTGAATGTTCTATTTAGAAACATAATTCTTTCCAGGTTTCAACACTGTTTTAAGTTTCTGATTCACTAATACCATTCCAATAATAATTAATTGGTTTTAACCGGTTTACTTAAGTCAATAAATACATTTATAAAAATAACAGTGTCTGCATGCTTCTGTCGCCAAACGGCTTAACCGATTTGAATAAAGACAGTTATACATTTTTCTGTTTTTTATCCCGGATTATTAATTCATAATTATATATAATATTCATATATGTATTTTCACTCCATTAGGCACAGCAATCATCTTTCTGACATTTTCCTAAATACCACTGAATTCAAGCAGAACTAGAATGTCCTACTTAACATTTTACTGTCTCAAACACTGGCCCCAGCTGCTGGTTCCAGCTACTTGACTCGGAAGATTTCACGCTCTGATAAACAGATTGTTCTGATGTTTTCTTCAGGGCTTCTCATATTTATTTGTATAGACTGGATGAAGGTTATACTGCTGTGTTATATATTTATCTGTCGTAAGAACACGTCACTGACTGTACTATTCCAAGATGGATGATGTATGTTTTCAACCATACCCAATTGAATTACCACGAGCACAAAATTTAATAGTTTCGTATTAAATGTTTTTTTTTGTATAAATAATCTCCTATCGTATATGTACTGTAAATTCAGTGAATAAAAATGATTGAATAGATATAATCGACTAATGGTCGTTTCTATAAATAATAAGTATGTATTTACAAATACAAGTATATATGTATTATATCCGTTATCTAGTACCCATGATACAAGCGAAAGCTTATTATGGGGCTAGATGGCGCTGTGTGATATGTCCTGAAATATTTATTTATTTATTAATGATATTTTAACCAATATATCGAATTTTCTATTCATGTCGTCGAGCCTAGCAAAGTTGTCTAGCCTACTGTTGGCACTAACCTAACTTATGGCCAAGTAGTTTGACACAACAAGCCCTTACAGGGGTCAATGCCCTCATAAATCCCACTCTCGTAGTAAATTGAGCAGTTTCTTGTCCAGAAATAACGACATAACAAACTAAGAGACTCCTAAGTACTTTGTTTTCTATATCAAACGTTTTTAAATAGAGTATAAAATACCATCCATGTTAACGGACCAATCAGAAGATGGCGCGAGAAATTATAAACTGACCGCCAGTTAGTAACACTCGGAATTATCCGAAACAAACAAAGCCACCATATTTGCTAATTTAGAGTCTGAATAAACCAATCCAATACAAGACTTGTTTATCATGTCGTGTCTATCGTATCGGTAAAATACAATGATAGTTTAATTTTCATTAAAATTTTAAACAAATAAAGGCAGTTATTTCACTTTCCAGGAGGCAAATACTAAACACGCTACTCACACACATCTACACACTTTCTTTAACAATGTTGGTATGAAATGTGTGTCTGAATTTCTTCTTTATAAAGTGGCTTTTATAGTACAATATGTTGTTGTCCAGAAATCACAACAATACGGTCTAGTTGGCCAGTTGGGTTGCTCCAGAAAACTTGCGTCGTTTATTTCTAAGGATTTAGGTATTGTGACAATTTAGGCGGTACAATAACTTTATTGGACTATATGAAGCTATGTCCGAAATTGCGTATTTGGTGTAGAAATTGGAGCAATTTTACTGGTGACTCAGAATATCAGTCCAGTTGGCAGTTTGAGTCATTAAAAAGGTTTCTCTACTAAGGCATTAGAGAGCCCCGATGATTTTTATGTCAGAGTTAATCATTTATTTATGTATTTGTGTCATATTATAAATACGATCTTTATTGTACACCCTGGTTTTTGTGTTTTCCGCTCCATCCTACGGTTGTCTGTAAGAGAATGCTTTCGGCGATAAGACTGCCTTTTGAAGCACTAGTTTTCAAGTGTTTTCGTAAACCAACTATCGCTGTTTATATTATGTTGTCATAATTAAAAAGTCTTTATCTAATGTATTGCAAATTGAATGCATAAAGTATTAGAAAGAAATGGTACGTACGAGAATATGTGCAAAATCAAATAATTTCTAAACATATCGGCTGTGACATCTGCCCCAACACTTCACCACCAGAATTCCCCACATAATAGCCAGTTTTATGAAACTGTCAAACACACTACAATTCCTGAAGCGGAAACTCTAAAGCTATTACATGAAAACGGCGAAGTATCTCGAGCAATTTGCTAGCAATTTCGCCGGACTGTCACTCAGTTGACGATGTTTTACTTTAAAAGCTTCTGTGTGGAAATAATCTGCTGAATGGCCTTCGCTTTAATTTCAGTAAGAGGCCGGTTTTATAGAGAAAATGTAGGCTGTTTATTGGGCTTTTTTGGGTGAGAAATAAAATGTTTGCGATAATAGCGATTATTCGATCAGAATTGTAATACAAGGTAGATACCTATGAAGGTACAATGCTATTAATGTGTTGAAGTTTAATTGGTTCCAAATTACAAAGTAAAATATTCTTTAAAATTAAATAGATTGATTTTATAAGTCTAAAAACATGTATATATTATCTAGATTATCAAAAAGTTATACCATATAATTAGTTAAACTTCAATTTATATTGAGAATGTCAAATGTGTGTAAGTGTGTTAATTACTGTTAGGATAAGTTTTCATTAAAAAAAGTAAATTCTTCAGTCAGCCTACGCTACCTTTTTTCAAAGTTTCAGGCTTGAAAGAAGGGCAGGAAGGAAAATAATTATCCGTTGCCTGAAATTCCCCTTCAAAAGTCTACCTTCCATCAAATAAAGCGTATTCAAACGTCAGGGAAAGTTTCTGTGGATAGAATTTCTAAAGATGAATCAAACAATAGTATTTTTGTTCCCGACTGAAGGTTTGTGACTTTATCCCTTTTTAGGTCGTATATTGTGTTTGGTTGGATGTATTGTGATGAGTTTTCAGAAGATTCGGAAGAAAGTAATATACTAGGTAACTTATAACAAATGTAAAAAGTTTTAGGGGAGCACAAAAAGGTTTAGTCTGTGTTTATTTTAGGCATTTTACTTATTTTTACTAAAATGTTCTTTCAGTTGTATCATATTTTGTTTAGGTACGCTAACAAACTACCTAGATTACTAGATTATTCAACAAAACATAAATGCAAATCAGCAGCGCAAAAAGCAAGGTATTCACTTTAACAACAACACCTAATGTTTTGAAGCTAATCGCAAGCCTGGAACTAGTCCAAATGGCGGCTGAAATAACGTGGTGATTCTCTTCCCAACAGATAGAGCTGAGATAGAAGACTCTAGGGATCTAATTATGCAAGGAAATAGTGCAGAATGCAGATCTTATTTCTCTCAAGTGTGGAGGTAGAACTGCATAATAAGACACGGAAATAATGTGTTAGCATAGTTGCATCTTTGCTTGAATTTTTTTTCAGGTAAGTAACTTTACCGACAAAAAAAAGAAGAAACCCTAAAAAAATCTCTGTTATTATCACTAAACAATGAACTAAGTAAAACTGTCATCTATTGTCAATCTGAAAATTAATACTTTCTGACATAAAACCAAACTCTCGTGCTCATATAAATAAATTTACAAAATAATGACCACTAAGCACCAACTAAGCTTGCTGTCAACTTAATTCAGCCAACTAATTAAACCACTGACGCACTTTGTCTAATACTACACTACTTTACACTGAATAATCCGTCTAACAAGGCTTCTAACTTAAGCCTGCAATTGTTAATTACTTAATTGAATTATCACAAAACCGATATAAGTGTCTGTTGACTGAGCGAGCGGAGTGAGCGAAGATTGCAATGTTGATTTAAATTTAAAAAAAAGATTTGGAGGTTTTATTGTTGTTAGCTTTATGTGACTATTTGTTATCACACGCTTGGTATAAATTCCAAAAAAAATCGTTTACGTCGAAAGTTGTTTTAAGTGTGGTGGTGAAACTTACCAACACATAAATATTTCAAGTACAAATACAAATAATTTATTAATAACTGCATAGTTACAAGTCAATTTGATGTTCATTTGTTGTTTACTATAGTAAGATAATGGTTCTTATTTTATTTTACCATAAAAGTGTTTTTGAGTAGTCTATGATTTTTTAAATACCATTGGGCACTGCTAAGGCATTTGTGATATCAAATATCTTATTGTACAGTAATTACAGGTGTGGTTAGTTGCGTACTAATCCGACTTAGTGCGCATGCAATTAGTAATCGGCTGATGATATACGACTATGGTGGTATCGGATTCGGCTTGAAGGCTGATTTAACACGTACACCGCTTTACTGTAATTGTTCAGGGGCACGGCAGGTCACGATGATAATTCCATAATTTTTTCAAAGGTATTTAAATTTTCAATTGGAATATATCTCTTTACCTAGTTATCACTTCAAAGTCAGTAATCTTGTGATTATGGCGCCATCACATCTGAAAAAAGACTATTATTTTATCTGTTATTTTGGTGATTGGTCGGTTGAGGAAAATTTGTCAGCAGATTTTGTATAGCTGTCGCAGCTGGTTACCAAATTTCAGAAACATTTATTTACATAAATTTACTGGTCGTATACATATTATATATCAATAGATACATACACACTTACAATATATGTATATACAAAATCATATTAGAAACAAAACAATGAAGGAATCAAAAAAAATATAACATATTATTATAGTTAATTACTTTAAAGCTAGTTCCTCATATACATACATTATTTCATCTACCAGATACATATGTACATGCATGTATATAGAATATATACTATCCCATTGTTCACATACCTGACTCATTACCTTAAATAGTCCCTTCCCTTCAGAGCCCTGTCATAAGGGGAATTTTTTGCCCGACTGAAGTTCCGCCGCTTTGTGGTTTATTCCGGTTTTACTATAGTACTATAGCATGATACAGTAGATATTACTGTAGACTTATATTTTGATACTAGATTTTTAGTGACTGGCGAGAATACTTTTTATTTTAATTTTAAAGTATACTATATAAAATGGGTATCGTAAATCAATAATACTTCTCACGTCGTTGTTACATCCATCGAAGTACAATTTAATTGTGTTTAGGCAACAAAAATTACAAAACGGGTACTAAAACATGGATATTGGATATGTTAAACATCTAATAATGCAATTGGTCTAGAGGTATTGACGCTTAAATGCTTGCTATAAATAGGGATACAGTATAAAAAAATAATAAACCATCACTAACTATTCTTTATGATTTCCTCTCCATCCTACGGTTACCTGGAAGAGATCGATTTTAGCGATAAGGCCGCCATTTGTGGCATAAGATTTAAATTTTCTCTTGTTTGTGTTGTGTTCTATTTTATTAGTGTGTCCAATAAAGCGTTAATCTATCTATCTATCTATAGGTATAACTTTTATCATTCAATACAGAAACATCATTGTTTAAAGTATGTATTATTACTCTAAATAATATTTTTATAACAACAAGTCGTAGCCCCGCAGAGAAGCCCCTGGAGGCGAGCCTTCATTTAAATGACTTACTGCAATCCTCTTTAGGCTGAGCCACGTGGAATTAAAAAAGGTTTTGTATTTTGTCATCAATGTTGATGTTTTAAGGTAATTCAAAATATGTTTTAACCCCACTTAATAGTAAAACAACTTTTAAGAGATTGAAGCATTGACTAAATAGCTATTAGCTTGGTAGCTTTTTGGTATCTATTCTTAAATCACACACAAAAGATACATTATTTGAGACAACCATCTCCGGCTAGTCTAAACGTATGAAGTAATGAAAATTGGCTTTATTAATAAATTATTTATATTTTTATAATTATTAATTTATATAAGGCGAAATAATGTTCATTGCATTTAAACATAACAAAGAAGTGCTGTATTTTGACACTAGTCCTTTTTTATTAGAAATTAACTGACTAGTAAAAAGTACATATATTATGTACTATATCCGTTATCTAGTACCAATGATACGAGTACAAGCGTAAGCTTAGTATGGGGCTAGATGGCGCTGTGTGATATGTCCTGTCTTTTTTATTACTTCAGTATGCGATCGCTACGTAATGTTTTGTCATATAATAACTATCATCAGTTTACGCCAATAGATAAAAAGTCAACATGATCACAACGAATATACGTACGTCTATAATTTACTAGTTAAGACGACAAACCGAACAAACCCAAAGACTCCTGATATACATAGACTGATATCTCTAACTCCGAAGCCATTAGTGACTCCAGTCATCCCTTATCTGACATTATTTGTCGAGATATGGTAACCAAGTTTGGTGCCCCCGTCTTGACACATTAAGGACTTTGAGACCAGACACGGGTTTAGGACTTTGTACGGGGCTAAAAAAGAATTTCCTTCAGTAACGAGTATCTGAATATTGATATGAGGTAAAAGGAGGTACAAGAGTAAAGACATTTTAATAGATAAGGAAGTTTTGTATAAGAGTGCCTGACTCTGGTGTCAGAAGGTTATTGCCTAAGAAATGTTGTAAATTCTCACCTTTATCGAAATTTTTCTATTCACCACTATACAAAGAAACATCTATATATCTAAACACATATATATAGGGATAATAAACCTGAAGAGGGTCCAAAGTCTGAACATAGAAGATAATTATAAAAAAAATGTTTGGAAATACTTCAAATTGATAGTAGAAAAGGTTTCAACAATTTCAGAAAATTTGTCTGTTTATCTGTGTCTCTGTTTATCTGTTTGTTTGTTTATTTTAACACCTATGACGCAAAACCGGCTGAACGGATTATCATGATTTTTAGTATGTATGTAGGTAGTATGAGGGGCTAGGAGTGTCATTGGCTACTTTTTATCTTGAAATAATGCGAGCGAAGCCGCTGGCGTCCACTAGTCTAAAATAAATGTATTTCCCAGAATGCACATTTACTTCAGGTTGTAAGTCTGTAAGTGTTGTTTCGTGAGACGTTTGGTAATCACCTTCGTCTAGACTAGTCTACTCGAGTACTAAATGTAATCTACTGACACTGCTTTAAAGTGTAGTAGGTACTGCCATATAAACGATGTTACTACTTAATTACGTTTTAGATTTGCTTGTTTAATTTTCAGTTTGGGTAATGATGGTTTTAGTTACACTAGCTGTGCTCGCGACTTCGTCCGCGTGGAATAGTTATTTTGGGCATCATATTTATTTTTGCAAACAACATCTTCAGCTTTATAAATTATAGCTGTTTACCCACAACTTGAACCGTTTTCGCAGCGCACGCAACGGAAGCCCTCAAAGATGAATATTTTTTCCCGTTTTTTCCACATTTTGCATTGTTTCTTCGATCCTATTAGTTGCAGCGTGATGTTATATAGCCTAAAGCCTTCCTCGATAAATGGTCTATTCAATACAAAAAGAATTTTTTAATTCGTACCAGTAGTTTCAGAGATTAGCGCGTTCAAACAATATTATAAGTATAGATAATTATAGTTTATGTTTGGTTGATTTTGTTAAAAAAAATGAGGTTCTGTTGTATTTGTAATAACTGTAAAAATGCTCATTTGGTTCATAAAGTTCCAGAATATTTTAGTTTATAGGGTCCTAAATAATTTTATAATACAAATACAAATACAAATACAAATACAAATAATAATTTATTAATAACTCCACAAGTTACAAGTTACAAGTCAATTTGATGTAAACATGGTGGTATAAAAATTAAGAAATTTAGAGTGAGTTTGGTATGTGTCTTTTCTTATAAGAGTATAACACGTATTAAACAATGGATCATAGATCATCATCATCCTAGATCAATGTTTTACCGTTCGGACTATTTTCGTAACATTAACGAGTATCAAAGAAATACCTACTTATAAATTTCTTAGAAAGCCTCTCCAAATATCTTCAAAAGGCTCATATCAATATCCTAGATTGAGCAACCATACTAAGTTATAAAGAAACGAAGGCTAAGGTCTCTATTAAACGGTACATTTTATATACCTTGCTAAAAACATAAGATGATTTTATGAAACAAAATCAAACAGTTCTACTACTACGTAATACGAAATTTATATCTTTTTGTTTTTCTGACATAATTTTGATATTATTTTACCCATATTTTGTGACACATTATATTGTACTTTTAAAAAGTAAAATATTAGCTGACAGAGGTTCCAAGATATTTATTGTTGAACATTTTATTACGTCAGTAAACATTTTTGTATTTGTATGAAATATCAAGAATATTTTCTTTTAACTCTGTAGCTAGACAGCATAGCAACAGCCCTCGATAGCCTCTTGGATTACGTCACGGATCTACGGATGAAATATGATGACGCGGCCAATCTGTGGGGACCTACTTTGGAGCAATACATTAATATTTTAAAATTATGATTACCTATATGATTACTCGTACCCATCATAAGATGTAAATAGCTCGAAACTTTGGCTTTAATGATGATGGTGACCATGAGAGTCATTCATGACGGCATTATGAACCATGCTTAAGTTAATGATTAATATCCGAGCTTATTAAACAAAACAAAATAAAAAATATTCGTGTTCAAAATGTCATTTATCACGCTATCACGCTTTTTATTTTAAACTTGTCGGTTAACTTTTTATTCTAAACTTGTAGCGTGTTAACAATCAATTTCAAAAATCAATCTAAACTTATGGTTCAAGCAAGAATTAGATCATAAGTTTAAATTGATTTTTGAAATTATTGCTAAATATTTCAAAATCTAAGTTGACAGTGACATTTCTCACAGATTATTTTTTAAACTGGCAAGCTGTTGAAGCAGGACAACAGCCTGCCTACCATTTCTCTCATTTTTGACCGATTTTACCCCCGATTTAACATTTATAGAAAATAAACTTTAACTGTTAAAACATAAGGATTCTATTCGTATAAAATCTAGTTCACAAAATAAAAGAGAGAGAAATCCTAAGAGAAAGAAAGGGATGAAAATCCTTGGATTCAAGCCAAACTGAAGAGATTTTTTGTACCCACCACTTAGTAACCCTACAAAACAAACATCACAGATACACTTATATTATTACAATATTAACAGGCAAATGCCCTCATTATTAAAATTTCGCAATTAACATTCGTCTATTAATATTGGAATAGCATTACAGAAGACACCACTAGTAGTACTCCCACACGAGGTTAATTCCATGAAGAACAGCCCTTATTTTGAGTGGTTTTGGCAGAGATGGAGCGGCCGAGCTACAACACTATAATGGATTTCTTTCCTCAACCCTTTGGGATCAATAGATCAACTATTTGGGTCAAGCTGATTGAAAATCTACTTAACATTTGTGTTTGAACGTAAGTGAATTTTAAACACACAGGTTTCTTCTGGGCAAACGTAGGTATTACTTCTTAGTCTACAGTATTGCATCAAATCATACGGACCATGGTCAAACGTAACGTAAAGAATAAATTCAAAATGTAATATAGCTGAGATTTTTAATGACTTGTCAATAAAATTATGTAAAAAAAAGGCTATTTGTAAATTGAAAATTGACTTAGGTATTTTATTTTTATTGAAAATCTGTGTGAACATTGATAGCTGCGTCACATTATTTATTAATGTTATACACTTAACTCATTTAAATATGGCTCTAGAATCTAGATATATGTACTTTTAGAATAATGTTGAAGGTTGGACAAACTATTAATGTAAAATTAATTGAATATATCTGTTCAAATCGCTATAGTAACGCTGAATAATTAATTGAAACCTTAGGCAATGATCGCTATTTTTAAGTATCCTTCACCTAGGCCTTTATTAAAAATATATAGATCTATAATACAGTAATATATATTATATAGATCATCTGAATTATTAAATTGGCTCATTAGATTATATTTTAATGCAGGTTAAAATCTCGTTAAAAATCTTGTAAGAATATTTAACGTACCTACTCTGCTTCTGTGACAGATCCTGCTAAAGTAGTCTTATCAAGCATTTGAATGAATCAATATTGCAGTGTTTTTATATATTCTAATCTTTTATTTTTTTCTTGAAGACCTTACAAATACTAACTGCATAAACCTGTTTTACTACCTTACACATCAACCCTTCAAACGCACACCTCGTTCCTTCCAGTTAATCACCTCCGTGGTAGATCAATCACTCGTTCACTTCGTTCAGTCGCTCCGGCGCGGCCGTCGATCATCGTTAGAGAGTGTCGATTCATCGTAACATTGATTACTGGCCGCTGTATGATCTATGTGCATGTGAATTAGGGGTTATTTAGGCTGCGTGAAGTGTTAGTAGGCTAAATTTATGTTCAAGCGGATTTAAAAAAAAAAACCGGCCAAGTGCGAGTCGGACTCGCGCACCGAGGGTTCCGTACAAACCTGCAAGGTTTACAAAATATATATTTTGTAATGTAACTAAAAATTTAAGGTTTTCGGAATTTTTCCTTTATGTGTGGTATAAAACGTTGCTTCATGCCAAATTTCAAGATTCAAGGTCGACTGGAAGTACCCTTTAGGTTTTGATTCCCTTGCAAGTACTTGCGAGTTTCAAAATATGCAGCTTAAATTGCTGTTTCTTTTGATTGCGTTGACATAGAAGTTTGATTTTGCTACAGCTTAAAGGTATTATAGACCTGAGTATGTGGTATGAATTTCAATTTAATACCTCTACGCGTTTATGAGGAAATGGGTAGTAAGTATAAGATTATTAAAAAAAAATATATTTTGTGATGTAACTAAAAATTTATGGTTTTCGTAATTTTTCCTTTATCTATGCTATAAGACGTTGCTTCGTACCAAATTTCAAGATTCTGAGTTCACGGGAAGCACCCTGTAGGTTTTGATTCCCTTGCAAGTGTCGAAAATTTGCGGCATAAATGGCTGTATCTTTTGATTGCGTTGGCTTAGAAGTTTGATTTTTTCACAGCTTCAAGGGACAGTAGACCTGAGTAATTGATATAAATTTCAGCTTCATACCTCTACGCGTTCCTGAGAAAAAGGGTCTTGACAGACGGACGGACGGACGGACAGACGGACAACAAAGTGATCCTATAAGGGTTCCGTTTTTTCCTTTTGAGGTACGGAACCCTAAAAACCAGGTAAGATTAAGATGTGTAGCAAATTTGTACTCTCTATCAAACACGAACAAATGAGTAAATGAAAGTGTTGATCAACATCAGGCACTTACAATAGGTAACAAATGATATTATTTAAAAAGCAATATAAGGAAAAAAACATGGCTTTTCGACTTTGTAACAGCATAAAAAGATTATCAAATTGTTTTTTAATTGATTTATTTTGATATTCTCCCTATCAGCCGCGACTACCTAAGTAATACTAGACATACCTAGTTTAATAACTCAGTTAATGAGGGTTCAACAGCCTCCCGTACTGCAACGTAAGCCTGCAACGGTTTTAATGAATGTCAAAGCGAATATTCGATTACTAGATTCGAATGCAAATTCGCTCGAAACTTTTGGCACATTTCTCACACCTAACGTAATTGCCAATTAAATTTGGCACTGAATAGAGTCATTATTATGTGAAATTACCATTTCAAAATGGATTTGAATATTTGAGAGGGTTCAATGAAATTCGTGTGATATTTAGCATTTGAATAAATCAGACGTTGTCAGTTGTGTTCAAACGAAAATGAGATTTGTGTGGAAGCGGAGCGACGAGTTATTATATTTTTTCGTAGGACGGTAGGAAGTACTTTGAGTACACTTTAGATAAGTCCTTATAGTGAAATAAATGTTACCTACATTGTAGGCAATATCTGCGGTTATAGAGTATACTAACAGACCAAACAATGCAAAATTTATCATATGTCTACTATCGAGGTATAACAGCATGCTGACAGACAGGCGGAAAACGGAGTTTTAGTAATAAGGACCATTTCACCCTTCAGATTTAGAACCTCAAAAAATAAAAATACAAGCGAGGTAAAAAATTTCAGCTGTAATAAAAAATCCAGTCAACATTTTCATGCGTGTACAAACATTTTTACAGAGATACTCAAGTTTGTTTTCCTCGAACAAAAACATCACTTTTCACCTTTGAAATAAAACCTGTGATGAACCAATCGCGAGCCTGGTTAAGCGCCCTCTGGCGGCGTCTGATAAACGGATTTCACTGCATTTTTCATCTGCAAAAACACGGGATATTTCTCACGTGAGATTTTACCGGTCATATTATTTTAGGATATGTTTTTCCTCTGTTTTTTGTGTATTTTGATTGTTGTTTAAATGTTTGATGATTTAAATGTTTATGTTTTGATTGTTTGAACCATGACTAATATAAAAATAGCATGATACATTCATTGTGACTTTTTGATTGCTAAGTATCTTCTCAGTTGACATTTTACCCATAAAAATCCGGTGTATTTTTCTTATTTTCTTTTATAAGTATTTTATATGCGTGTTGTAATTATTATTTTGTTTCGGTTACTCATCTGAATCTTAAAAACTGACCCATTCAATAGTTGCAGAGCTTTGGTTGCCTTATTACTTCATAAATATTGGATCCAAAACACCACCTATTCAATCAAAACAAAAGCATAAACATCTTTACAGACTGTTTAAATTTTAAATTAACTCGCGCCAGGTCGCTCCCTAGAGGGCGCTGCTCCATAATGGAGTTCATAATCGCAATAATCCTGTGACGTCACCGCCGGGACTCAAGTTTAGCCCCCCGTGCCTTGTCCGAGCCCTGACTGAGATGTAATGTTGCAAACTGGGATGTAATTCTACAAAGAGGGATGTAAACGTGGGTAGAAGTTTGCTGATTAATTTTGTTTAACATGTTTTTAATTATTCTTTGATTGTGTTAAACAATCAAAGAATAATTCAGACTTGTTTATTAACAGTTGGATCGTTCTAGTAGCCAGGGAACAAGTAAGGGCACAGGTAAGGTAAAAAATGCTTTAAATTTGAATTTACGCTATACGTACACTATTGTTCCTCAACTTATATGATTGCATAATTTAATTAAATAATATTGACACAGAATTTCTAGAACTCACATTAAATTAATTAACGCGAATTACGGTCAAGAGCAAACCCATTCTTGGTAAAAAAATAGACTGAGACAGTTTGTATCATGATTAGGTGTCGCTCACTTCCAAACAAGCGCTACACTATTCAACAGCATTGAAATTTTCCTGCTTGTACTAGAATGAAGCTAGCACCTACATAGCACCGTTCAAGTCACGAACCAGCTACCTACCAGCTAGCTAGCGGAGGTTGAGAGCCCTCATGACGTCACTCAGCGGACGCACCTTGATTTAATTGTTAGCCGCACCCTGCACAGCATGGAAATAGCTTAGCAGGCGGTTTCAGGTACCTATCTATCGCTGTCGCGTAGGTCGCCAAATAGGACACTAGGTATAAGTTTTATATTTCATGTAAATTTCTGTATTAAATAAATAAAATAAATAAATATTCCGGGACGCTGCACACAGCGCCATTTAGCTCCAAACTAAGCAAACGCTTGTGTCGTGGGTACTAGATAACGGATATAATACTTATATACTTTTCTGTTGTAAATACATAATGCTATTCCGCTGGTTTTTTAATAAGGTCTATAGCATCTGTGGTTAGGATATTAAAGGTGTTTTTAGGTGATTTATCAACGCCCTACAAGTCATTGCCACTAGGCAAGCTTTTCACCAAACGCATGCATATTCCGTGTTAAAAAAACTATGTTACTTGAATTTTTTTGACGTGAAAGCATTTATTTCAATAATAAAACATAAAAACAACGAAAGAAAAACTAAACATACCTACTTCTTCTAACTATAACATAAAAAGAGGCACTCAGAAAATCTTTAGAAAAGCCTAAAGATAATATAAGTGGTCCAATATTGTTTCAATATTGTAACAGACATAGCTCCAGGTGACTCACTCTTACTTGGTTGGCAGATTTAAGAAACTGTTAAAACCATAGACGTATATAGACGGACAAGTAATTCGTAAAAAAACAATATAATAAGAGATTATTTAAATAAAAAATAAGATCCTCATGAACGTACAACTTTGTGTGAAAGCTTTAATGTCTAGTTATTCAAAACATAATAAATACATTTACTTTAATACCAAATGTCTGTCTCATAAACAATTGAACTTTAACTTAGTGTCCTGAAACTCGGTTCGGGAATTCCGGAATGCAAACCCAGTTACTTAACTGCAGAATTACAAATTAACTGGAGTTTCTAATCGTGAAGTTTGGCTCCGGCTGAATAGTTGGCTGAACTTAAAGCCTTAGTTTTGCTTCATGCAGTTCAGTACAGTAACTAAGTTAAAACAAAGAGTTTGGTATAGTAACTGTCTGGTTTTGAATTCTACCACGAATAGTATAGTTTAACTACTGCCGTAGTAAATACCGAGTGCAATGAGTCATTTTTGTTACAAGGAAGAATATCATTTTCATCCCCGTTCCTCTGTAGTTTGGAGTGCATGTTAAATATAGGTTCCGGTTGGTAATCCTTGAGGCCTTTAAGGCGGATGCACGAATATCACAAGTTTAAAAAAACTAAGTTATGAAAAAAAATCTACGTCATTATGTAAAAAAAATGTGGAAGTATATATATATATATAAAACTCAAGGGTGACTGACAGACTGATTTACTGACTGATATAGTGATCTATCAACGCACAGCCCAAACCACTGGACGGGTTGGGCTGAAATTTGGAACGAGGGTAGATTTTAAGATGTAGGCATCCGCTAAGAAAGGATTTTTGGAAATGCCACGTTTAAAGGGGTAAAATAGCGGATGCAAGTTTTACTTCTTAAAGCGAGCGAAGCCGCGAGCACCCACTAGTTAAAAATAATTATGATAGTAACTTATCAAAAGCTTGTAAAAACTTTATAACGAAATAAAAAGTAGGATAGAACTTTAAACCTATTATTATAATAAAATAGTATGCAAATAAAGTATATAAACCTAAATCCAGTGCAAATAATGTTAGAAAACTAATTTCAAGCTAGTTATTTGTACACGAAAAATCAGTTGAACAAACTTTGCTAAATAACGTGCAGTAAAATGTGGAAATTAGTACATTCAAAAACAGGTTAAGGACAAAGTCTGCTTTTTATTTCAGGGAAAAATGTTTTGGTCAGCTAAAAGGACTAGAAAATAATAAAGTTTCAGCAAAAATATTATTTTATCAATAAAATGAATTGCTTAGTTGCTGGGTTAAAGACTTGATACGGTTATAATATTTTTTCGCTTTAGCATTCGCATAGTTTATATAAATACATTATGATTAGACTAATACAAACACAATAAAAACGTTGAAAGTATTTTTTTATAGAGTAGCATTAGAGTTCTGTTATTTATTATTGATTTGTTAGTGATAAAGTATTTTAATAACATATACGTGACTTCCCCGGCGCACAATGCTGCGTTTAACTGGAGGTACTCGTTTTACGTCTCACTCACTTTATGATTTTAGCTTACATATTATATTTTTTCAACAAAACTAAAAAATATTTTGCCAACCAATTAATTGACACTTTTATTTAAGCACTCAAAGTTGTTGAAGCAACTTAGCGTGTTGAGGTCTCGCTAAGCTATGTAACTTAAATGCAGTTTAAGCTTTTTTACTTGGCAGCTTGGCTAAAAGAAGTAATAAGCGTGAAGTTATTGCTTTACTTAGGTAAGAATTTTCATGAAAAACATATTTATGTTTATGTATGTGTAGGTTATTCTGAGTCTGAGAACCAGTAATACTTGAATGCTTTAATATATTACATTTGATAACAGTACCTTACGACACATTTTGTACATTTAATATTGTGAACTGTTTTAAAACCTTTTGATTATTATTTAAGTAATTTTTAGTGAAAAATAGACTTACGTTTTATTACAGCTTGGCTATTTTGTTTGTTTACTATACCTACTACCCACACATAATGTTTTTTACATGTTAAAAATCAAATTAAACTTATATTGGAAAATGAGCGAAAATAATCACGACCGGCAGGATTCGAACCTGCGTATTTTTGCTCTTAATAAATTAAGTCATAATGTTAAAAATCATGTAACGAAAGTCAAAACAAATAGAGCTATAGAGCTTTTGCAAGCGCTTACTAGTTACAGGCTCTCCATACCTAGTTGCAACATCTTAGCTTAACAAAGCTGTTATCTTGTAATCAGATTAGCTAAAATATACACCAAGCTGGAATGCTCCGCTTATCTACTTAACTTAGCGTTAATGTGAGATTATTTGCTGGCTGAGTACCTAAAGTCAATATTATATCTGAGATTGTAAAATTATAGATGAAACTTTTAAAACATTTTTTTAACGACAGTGCTTTAATTATTATCAAGAACATTCAGCTTCTTCTTATCGAATGAGAGTGGCCAACTCTGATGTCAAGAGTTTCTCAAGCCACGCTAAGGGCCTCTGACATGGCATAGTGACTGCCGTACTAGACTAACAGCCGGGACCTAAGATTTGACGTGTCATCCGACCTACGGAAGATTCAACTAAGATATTACTTGTAACTCATGCATAACAGAATATAATATTATCACGACAATATTCTAGTTTGATATACTTACATACATATTTTTGTTTGTTTGTGTTTTTTTTATCGCATAACTGCATATAATAAAACCATAACAATCAATGCAACTACCGATTTTCAAAACAGAATGAGAGGCGTGACTAAATATTGATTTGAACAGTCCGCTATAATTTAGAATGCATACAAGCTACGTTGGCACGTGAATCTATCACGACGACTGGGCTATTGTTGAACTATATGACAATAGCTCACGCAAACAATATATTATATGTAGGTAGGTAGACAATTAGTAAACATGTCATGTAAATCGAATTTATAACGCCCGTATGTAAGGTGTCGGGGGTGATCGTATGTGATTACTAAAGTTAAACCACCGCGGACAGTCATTGCTTTGTTTTGTGAACGAATATAGGATTATCTTACTTTATATCTAATGAGTTTCTAACTATAAGAATTGTTCCTCCTCGCGTCGTATTTCCCATTACTGAGGTTTGAGACTCCCCTTATTATAAAATGATTTGTAAGAAATATAAAATTTTCGGTCAAACTGAGGTCAACAAACATGGTTTGCCAGACATCTCTTTATTTTATTTTTCATTTGTCCAGGGGTCCTGGAATGTACTAATTTCGTTTCATTTTCTACCCTGAAATATATATTGTGTGATGAATAGACACATTTACCACCTAACTTTTACCAGATTTTGCTGTTCTGATTGGAACGGAACATAACAACACAGTTTCCGTTAAACCTTCCCGTAATTTAGGTACAGCGGAGTTCAATTGCATTACGAAATATAGCGTTGTTATTGTACCGGCTTATAATCCGGTGGCTTAACCCGGGTTCAGTTATAATCCGGTACTGCGGTCCCGGACAATTCCTCGGGATCTGGACGGATGGATAATGGAGTTAAAACAGTGCATGACATGATTTATCGTATTTTGGATCAAGTTGCAAATTATTTAATATTATTATAATAACGTAACAATGTGTATAACTGTGTGTATTGGCAGCCCCTTTAGAAAACTAGTTTTATTCCAATAGATAAATTATTAATATCTAGTTTATAGGATACACAAATAAAACAGTACATATGTATATAATAGTAAATTAGTAGTCTGTTAGCCGCAAAATAATTTTAAGTTTATGTTTTGCTGAATTAATTTATAAACATGCACTCTCAATTAAATTTAATTAATAATTTGATATTATTTGATTTGATGTCTAATTGATAATTTCTTCGATAAATTGTTGCTTATTTTATTTTGTTTCATATTTAATTTTAGTTATATTGGATATTTGTAGATTTCTATGGTTTAATATAATGTTTAAGACTTGTTTGAATATAAAAGTAAACATATTGATAAGCTCCGTTTTAAAGAAGCCATGTAAAAAGGCTCCGAAACATTGGCCAGCACTGGCCGGCCTTATAATCTGGGCCACTCCACGTCGGATAAAAACTGGTTCCCATTGAATCTGGGTATGATTGAATTGGCGTCACTCGCCGGCTCTATGAAGCCTTGTGGAGCTCGAGCTGCCGATGTAAGCGGGAGCGGTTTGGATTTTGTATTTTTAGGGCTGTGAATAGTGTGGATGATTTACCTATTTTGTATGATTTTTACTAAGCCACACTGATTGGAAAGAATGGCGTGGTTGCGTGATTTTGATTAAGGCGACTAATTTTGAATGTCGCGCTTTATGTATGTTATGCGTAATGCACATGACTATTTTAATTAAAATTTTACATACCTACAGATTTCAATGCAAAATATTGACTTAGCGGGTTTTCTTTATTTCGTAGACATTGAATTAAATTGCAAGCAATTTTAATTATTAAGACATTATTAATTCTTCTATTTCATTAATTATTTTAAAAAAATAACGTGTAACTCTCACACATTATAGAATATTTATTTTCTTAGTAAAGTTTACGTTACATTTACTATTCATAAACAAAAATATGTTGGATAGCAATGAAAACATAATTCATCAGTAATTTCAAACATCTCATTCATTTGATTCCAGGAATAACTTGGAAATTGCCCAAGTTTTTTTTCAGTTTTTCAGTAACACATGTAACGTACCATATTTCACGTCATTTACACGAAACGGTCCTCACTCAAAGCGAGCCCCGAATGGATTCTGTAAAATGTTATTCCAAGTTTTTTCACGCTTTTCATGCGCTTTTACGTGATGTTACGTGGGCTTCATGTGGATTTTCCTGTAAAAGTTAGTGGGGAATATACCTGATTGTGAAGGCAAACGTAGATATGTTTAGTAACTTTTACGATCAATTTAATTTATTTATTTATTTATTAGGCACACAACACAATACACAGAAAATACATGATAAACAACAAAACACATAAAAGGTAATGATCTATTCTGTGCATCAAACACATGTGTGCACAACATGATTATAAACAGAGACGTTCAGTAAGTTTACTAGTTATAACCATAAAATAAGTAAATGAAGCGCGAAATCGTCAATTGTGCTCAGACAAGTTTTGTGATTTGTCGTTTTAGGACATTGCTTTTATTTAAAAAGGTGATATAAAAACTACTACTTACATATTAAGATTTTAATAACTTATGTTTCTCGAAATTTACTAATGGCATTAAAATCTATATCCGGTAACTAATAAATTTACCTTGCCAATCAATAATTATGTTTCTAATAGTTTACAAGTCTGCATCTGCATTTGCGTCCTGTTTTAACTGTAAAACCAGTTTTAATGAAATTTTGGCATGTAGGTAGAAATGACCTTGCATTCTGAATTAATGTATTTGCAACTTTTTATTCCACACAACGCAAGTAACACCACAGTACGCTGCAAGTCATATCATTTATAAAAAACCTTCTAATATAATTTGTATGCGTACGTATCAATTACCTTATACACTGTACAAAATCCGTTCAACATTTAGGTAGCATTTAGGTAATTGGTACGTACAGCCGTTTTGTTTTACTACGGACAATCTGACGAGAGAAATAGGCCTGTTTGTGTTACTTTGCATTGTTATTGCCAATGATGTTTTATTGTGCTAGACTGGGCAGATGGTACAGGTTACAAAGAAGTTTGTAAAGCTATTCTGCGTTGTTTATACATATTTTGTTATTGACATCAGATGTAGGAAATATATTTTAAAAAAACATTACTAGCTATGTCGAAAAAGTTTATTATCTTTCATGAGATAATCAAAATTCCAGGATATTTCACAAAACAATAATAAATTAAAGCTGATTCAGATATGAGTGTTCGATTCTAGTCGTTTTGGTGATTTCAGTAAATATTATTAGGTATTGAATCACGGAATTATATCTATTGCTTTTTTGTGAATAAAACTGAGCAGCATACGAAAATAACCATATTTTAACCTACTCTTTTCAATTTTAACTCAAAGCACGAATCCTGTCTACATCTGAAAAGTCTTATGCTGCTGTGTTGTGTTCAGAGACAAAATTATCCCGAGACTGAATTTGATCATAAACATAATATGTAAACTTTAATTATTCAACATTATATAATCATTCAACGGCAATGACTAACAAACCTTTATTAGATCCAAATTATCTCGTGATATTTTAAAAAAAATCGGTTGCAATATAAGATACATTTTATACGTTGCACCCGTTTACCTACTGCTGTCACGCTAAAATTCTAGTCAGACGCATGGCATGGAACTGAATTTTGATTTTTGTATATAAACTATAAAAATATACTAAAATACTATACGAGCTATGCAAACCCCATTTATATCCACTGAAAAATAAAGAAGTTATGACCTACTGAAGATTTCATTCCATCTCTTTCTATCAAAACAGAATTTTCTATGTATTTTGTATGGCGTTAGTGCCATGTGACGTCACATGGCATGTCGGTTCTCTATGTCTAATCGTAAACTAAAAACGTGTACATATAGCTTCTTTATTGTTAAAGCTAATTGAAAAATAATTTAACTATGCTGATTGTCAATTAAAAAGCTTTCATTGAAGTAATAAAAAAAAGTTGTGCATATTCCCTATTGCAAAGATGAAAAAAAAACTAAATTCTTCCTTAAAAATAGTCAAAATCACTTTCAGGTTACCATTCTACCTCCATACCAAAAATCTCGTCAAATTTTCTTTCCGTTGGGCCGCAGAGAGGAAACAAAGACACCAGCTGACATACACACACATATTTTCGCAATATTGAGGCTTCCACTGATTCTTATGTCGTTGGTTGTTTGTAATTAGGCTGAGTTGTTGTGTCCCGTTGTTTATCGCTTTGTGCGGAAATGAGGATGGAAGTACAATCGCTGGAACAATAGCAAATAGTCATTACTGTGATAACATTTGATTAATTGCAGTGTGCTATGACGTTTCTGAGCTTTGTAAAGTTGTCGGTTGGGATCGGAATATGACAAACTTCGGGTTTGTATAAACTCGTATGAATATGGGAAAATAAGACGCATAAGGTTGCTTTTATTAGCACAAAAGTATATTGGAGAAAATTTTTTGCTTCTATACTTGTGCGAATTTTAAGGTACCAAACATATAGAAAAAATCGTAGTTATAACCGAATTCTTTTTTATTTTCACTTGTTTTTGTTGTAATTTATTACGTGAATAAGATAAATTAGAACCGAAATTGTGACTTTCAAATATTTTTTTTAGTAAATTTCTGTTTTAATCCCTGCAAAAAAAAGTTTATTACCTCGACACCTGAAGTTAATCTGTTGCTATTCCTATCCAAGTATTAAGGTGAAAAACAAATAAATTTTATCGATCAATCTTAAATTACAATAAATTTAATGATTTCATGAATATCGTTATAAATGTTAACCATAACTGGTAACATTGACAAACAGTAAAGAAGAGAAATGTTTCCAAAACTGCCGAGGAGCAATCTATCTTCTAAACTATGCAAGTCTTATCTTCCAATGCGGTGTAGTCGGGTGAAAAAGGTATTTAATATATGTTTTCTACGTAAGTTTTATATAAGTTTGCGATTGACTTCAGTCCGTCTGTTAAGTAAGCATTGATATAGTCAAAGATTTAACACACTTATTAGAGCGCATTCGGTAAACTTACAATAAATTTACTGTTATCTTTGATTTTAGCAAGCTTTTTTTTTAATTTGACCTTAAAAACTGTATTTTATGGTGACAGACTTGACAAAACTATATATATCTATTTATGAGCTAACAAAATTGACTAAAATAACCAAACGTATATATATAATAGACGTAGTAGTTTTCAATTCCATAAACTTAAAAAAAAACAAACCAATTCCTTAAGTCCGTAGCAATAAATAATAATGAGAGTTAAATGAATGCATTTAAAACAGGAAGTAGAATTAATGAAATGATTACAATTAATTCAAAATAATTTCTTTAGATTAATTTAAACTACATAATTTTATTATTTCTGAACGGTAGGTTTCATTACTCCATAATATGTTATAATAGGTACATATGTACGTAGTATATGTATATTTCAAGGGATAATTAATCGTGCAATATACTGTAATATCATAAAAGTTCTAAACTGTATAAGCAGCTTAGTTATTGTCAAAAAGTTACAAATTGCGTATGTACTCACCCCAGGTAGAATCTGTATTAATCAACCAAAATCAAGTACGAGTAGCCAGGAAAATGAAAATGTAGATTCCGTTATTCACAAGACAAGTTAATTACACAAGAAAAGTATGAACCTAAGTATTATATCCGTTACCTCGTACCCGCAGCACCAGCGTTTGCTGGGGCTAGGTGGCGCTGTGTGCAACCTCCCGGAATATTTATTTATTTAATATGATCATACTACTTTTCCCATTGACTGTACCTAGCTCGGTTACTGGAAAGCTTCCAACAGATATTCGCATCGGTAGACGAAGAGGCGTCGTGTATTATTATGGCCACTTCTAGGGCCGTAAAAGGATTGCAACTATTTCTTATTGATATCTTCAACTGTCTGATAGAGGCTGCAGTGCTGCCAGAACTTCAAGGACGGGGAAACTTTAAAGATTAGAACGAAATGGCTTTTCTATTTTAATTTTATAGCATGGTGTTTTGGGAATGTTGTGTAGTCATCTTTGTATTTCCTAAGAACTACGATTACAAAAGTAAGATATTTTCTTTTGCTCTGTCATTTAACCGTATCAAAGGACCTAGTCTGTAAGCTTGAAAATAATGTTTTTTTTTGCACCTGGCTAAGGCTCAACCTGGGACTGTCGCTGAGACATCTTACACATGTATATAGATAACAGAAACACGCAAGTTCCCACCCGGCTGTGTTTTTTTGTTTATTCCTAGAAAGATAACTGAACCAACCAATAATGTAGATTTAGCATAACAAAAAATTACGAATAGTTTAATTGACATAATATCCTGGAATAATTAGATGTTACTATTAAATCTTCTAAAATAAAAAAAATATGATACAATTACATCTTTCCTCCAACACAGTTTATTTATCCTCCATGTACTAGAAGTGTAGTTTCCAGTTTCTGGTCGATGTTCCTCGTTAATGGCTCATGCAGTTGTTATCGATTTCCGTACCTATGTGCCTATACCTGGCATAGACGATAGAACACGTAAACACGTAACTAACCATGGATTGATAACTTTGGACAAAATAAACATGTGTTTTTTTTTGTAATCGTATGCTGTACTCTCACCAACTGTCGCCTGATTTGAAAATGATAGTCATCATTTTTCTTCTTTCCGATTAGTCCGTAATTTTATTAACAATCATCTGATGCATCCCACGCAAATAGAACACATTTTGGTAGAACTAGTGGATGTACGCTTCGTCCTCCGTCTTCTCTTCTGAACTTTATAATATAGTTCCATACAAGAGTGAACTGTTTGTTTGTTTGCTGCACAAAATCAAACAAACAGATCATGAAACCCACTTTAAGAATAAAATACATTTATTGGGACACGAAACAACAAAAGATACAGAACAATACAAGATAAAGATATATACAAGTAGGTACACGTTTCATGTCACAATAACTTTCTCTATACAAAACATTCTATCATAACTTATTCTATGGAGACCAGACCAATCAGTGACTACTGAAGACTAACGAGAATGATAATTGAATTGAGTGATATTGTTGCCAAAATTGTGCGTCTTAAAAATGTAATGTCTTTCTTTACCAACATGCATATGGTTGGTACTATACTCGTATATTGTAGTTATTGTGTTTGAATATTAGATGCCTGACGACTGGTGAGTAGGTTTCAACACGAGAGAAAGATCGTAATAAACCAATTCACCATAGACGAGGTTTGCACATCAGACAGATGGTTCAAAAAGAGGCCTATACTCAGCAGTGGGATTGAATAATCAGTTATTTAGTTTAAAGCTAACATCATACAAATCAAAGATGACTTAACAGAACGTTACACGTGATTCGTTAATCTTATGCAATTTTGTTGACAAATCTCTAAACTAATCTAATATTTTTTCTTTTATTGTTGTAATAAATAAATAAATAATAATAAATAAATAAATATTTCGGGACATTGCACACAGCGCCATCTAGCCCCACACTAAGCAAACGCTTGTGTCATGAGTACTAGATAACGGATATAATACTTATATACTTTTCTTTTGTAAATACATACTTATTATACATACAAACAACCAGACTCAACACAAGAAATTATACATTTTTAAAATGCATAAATGAAATGAAATGAAATGAAATTTGTTTATTTTGCATTATACTTATTGCATAACATTGTATGAAAATCCAACGGCATCCGAACTAGTTTATAACTGTGTTTCGGTTGCCGATGGCTTCTCCCCGTTTGGCTTGACATAAAAATAAGTAATTAATTCTAGTAACTTAATTAAATTAAACAGAGTATTAAAAATTATTTTGGATTAGAAGTTACAATTTTGAAAAACAATTTCAATAGACATGTAAGATGTGTTCGTCTTATAATTTAATATAATACAAGTAGAATTCCAATTTAAAACAACAAGAAACCTATCTGTCTGGATGTATAACATTATTTGTGTGTTTTGTAAGTCTGTGGTTTGGTGTATGTTGTTATCTGTGTTTAAATAGGTCTGAATACCGCCAAACATTTAAGATGGGATGACAGACCTATTGTAAATGTAAGGTGCGTGTGTGTGTGTGTATGTGTGTGTGTGTGGTTGGTGTGTGTGTGTGGTGTGTGTGTGACAAGCCCAGTGCATGAACATAATTATTATGTAACTGTGTATGTTTTTACCTGTGCCTAATTGTGAGTGTACACCATTATCAACAAGTGTAGTTATTGTAGAGATAGAATAAGTTTTGGAACGATTACCTACTCATATTTTAAAAATAAAAGCTTTTGTCAGGTGGGAATCGAACCCGCAACCCCTAGATTAGAAGGCAGAGCCACTACCAACTAAGCTAACAGGCCAGTAATGTAACAGCTGTCTCTTATAATACATTTAAAATCATTAGTACATTAATAATATTCTATATCTTCTCTCTATAGCTATCTATTTCTAATGTAAATAGCAGTATAAACTTCAGCTTTATCAAGCCTACTGATTTTTCATCTGATCTCGGAATTAAAAGCCGTTTAAAATCTAACCAAATAATCACGAATCATCCTGAGGTTTCCATGTAACCGAAAAAGGTGTTTTTACGTAAATTTTTAATAAACCAGCGTCGAGCCTACCGTGTTTTATACTTGTATACGTTGACGCAGTACAATTATGGACAACCCAAGCTAACTATCAAAAGTAAAAAGAACAAACAAACATATTTATATATTAGTGCATTGTTTGACTGATATATTATGTATATGTAGGATAGAAACTGGTAGCTTGGAGGCAGTTTACTCTCTAAGTTGGATGTCCAGTAAAATTACAATTGATAAAATATAATAAATAAATAAAAATAAATATAATACGAAAATACTCGCAGATTAGCGCAAATTATGATTTTTTTGCGCTATCTGTTGAGACGTTGGGCCCGTGGTCTCCGGACACAAAATTATTTGTGAAACAGGTTAGCAAGCGTTTGGTCCTTGCCACAGGAGATCTCAGGGCTGGCAGCTATTTTTCTCAACGTTTGAGTCTTTGCATTCAAAGAGGAAATACTGCCAGCATCCTGGGTTCCCTGCCGCACAGCGACAACATGGACGGTGTGCTGAACTTTTTGTAAATATCTGTTTTGTATAAGTTTTCTGTATTTTTAAGTCATTTTTGTACTATTAATTTTAATTTATTATTTTTTATTGGTTTTTCTGTGACGTGTATCTAATATCTGATATAAATAAATTACAATTGATAAATGACAATTCGTATAAAATAGTGTTACTAACTAAAACCCCGTAACTCCAACATTTAATTTCAGTTACTAGGCTTTATTTATTTATGTCGAGTAATTAATAAAATGATACAAACTCTACCCGCCGCCGTACGCCGGGTTCACACTGTCATTGTAGAGTTTCAATTTTTGCTATGCCCATATTACACCATTATTACCCATTTACATATAGGTTACATTTTTGAACTTATTTGTTTTTTTTTTGGTTAGTTTCACATGCATTTACAAAATATTGTGCTATAGCCAGTCCACTGTACTGTGTGAATCTCTTAAAGCGGCCCCATTTAATTAAGAGAGTAACGTGAAACTTTAATGCCCGTTAATGTTTCTCGTCCAACTTCTGGTTTCATGTGAATAAATTATGAAAGCTTAATTTGTATAGGCTCGCGATTTTCCACCAACTTTTCGTTTTTTCCAGGAAACCGTTTGAGCCAAAGTAGGCCGTTATGAAACATGTTTGTGAATAATGTTTGGCTATATTTATTTTATTACTGGGGATTGTTTTTTTTCTTAATCTTCATAATATTATACCAGTTTGCAGGTCCAGAGTGTTGGCAAATACACAACAGACCATGCCCAAAGATTTAGATAATAGTATTATATAGTATTTACCAACCGAATTAAAAGTCAAAATATTTGAATTTTAGATTTCAATTATTGAATTTTGTAATGCTCTGGAAGAAAACGCGATATACTGATATAAAAATAATAGACACATAACCAGAATGGATTCATAGAAAAGATGTTTATTGGAATAGTCTTGAAAATAAAGTGCTTTCCTTTAGGGATTTCTATTAAAAATTTTGACTCATAAAAGCTCCTCATATCTTTCATTAATTAACTTCGCAACCTCGCAAAGTGACATCAAAGAACGCTCAATATTCCGAAACATATCCCGACGGCCGCGCCTGTCAAAGCAGGAAATTAAACCTCAAATTAACTTTAGAACAACACATGTCAAAGCCACCGCGATTGACGTTTATTATAACATACCAATACCAACCTTAGCTTTATAGATGTAAGTCATATTTTGCTGTGCGAGTGTTTGAACGTACTTTAGGTAAGGGCCATCTTGACTGACGAAGTGCTTTATGTGGAGGGCGTTTGACGTAGCAGTTCTCTCAGTTACGGCGCCATTAACGCGCGATAATAATATGTATTAACTGTAAAACGTTAGTTTCACACTTTTCCGGGAATTTATAATAACAGTCTGTACGTAGTGTGTCGTTAAGAGTGCTCTTAGTAACAACTGGTAGGGAAGGAGGGACCTCACAGAGGTCAATTTATAATAACAGTCTCTACGTAGTGTGTCGTTAAGAGTGCTCTTAGTAACAACTGGTAGGGAAGGAGGGACCTCACAGAGGTCAATTTATAATAACAGTCTCTACGTAGTGTGTCGTTAAGAGTGCTCTTAGTAACAACTGGTAGGGAAGGAGGGACCTCACAGAGGTCAATTTATAATAACAGTCTCTACGTAGTGTGTCGTTAAGAGTGCTCTTAGTAACAACTGGTAGGGAAGGAGGGACCTCACAGAGGTCAATTTATAATAACAGTCTCTACGTAGTGTGTCGTTAAGAGTGCTCTTAGTAACAACTGGTAGGGAAGGAGGGACCTCACAGAGGTCAATTTATAATAACAGTCTCTACGTAGTGTGTCGTTAAGAGTGCTCTTAGTAACAACTGGTAGGGAAGGAGGGACCTCACAGAGGTCAATTTATAATAACAGTCTCTACGTAGTGTGTCGTTAAGAGTGCTCTTAGTAACAACTGGTAGGGAAGGAGGGACCTCACAGAGGTCAATTTATAATAACAGTCTCTACGTAGTGTGTCGTTAAGAGTGCTCTTAGTAACAACTGGTAGGGAAGGAGGGACCTCACAGAGGTCAATTTATAATAACAGTCTCTACGTAGTGTGTCGTTAAGAGTGCTCTTAGTAACAACTGGTAGGGAAGGAGGGACCTCACAGAGGTCAATTGCGAATGACAACTCCAGTGGAGTGTTTTTTTTTCGTCTCGATGAGATTTATTGAGCTGTTGAGTAGATGGCGGGTATTTTGTTTTTATGTAGGTATCTTTTATGAATATTTTGTAAAAAACAACATCAGCTTCACATGTAGATACGTAAGGCCATCAGAAACGTGTTTTTTTCAGCATTAAGCGGCGTGCGTCTCATTACCAATATAGTTTTTTAATTAGTGAAGTATGCACTTACATAAATGGTTACTGTTCGTAACAGGTATTTTTCATATCCGTGCCTCTTCAGTCAGTTTATTTATTAAAATTTCTTCTCAGGATGAAGACAAACATAAACCTATTTAAAAAAATACCAAACTGGCTTACAACTGGTAAACACATTACTGACATATGTTTCTTTATTTGCAGAGTAAATAACCGAAGTTGAAAGATATGGAAATATTGTAATTGTTATCGAAAATAAATTGTTAAATCAACGAAAATGGCGGCAAATTGTTAAGTTTAGCGACGGTTTTTGTCAAATTATAAATAAAATAAGTGTTAGAGAGTGTAAATTTAGAGTAAATGAATGTTAAATAAAATTTAGCCAGTTCAAGTAGAAACGTCAAATTAGTAGTGAGAATTAACGAAAAGCAATTTAATAGTCAATTGAAGTTCTGTGATTAAGTTTTAACCCCGATTAGACTAATTAAGGCAAGTGTTAATTAAAGTGAGTTGATTTCTCGCAACATAAAGAAATACTAAGCAAAATACTAACTCCAAAACATCATTATAATACTAAAAGTAAATAGTTTCAAACATATTTCATCGTCTAAAACTCGTCGCGACTAAAACACTAACGTAATAAAAAATACTTTAAAAAGTGTCTATAAATAACAAGGACTAAAACGCAACGGATAACCAACCTTCACCAGCTACAAACTCAAAAACAACAAAAAGAACACTCCTCTCAAAGGTGTGTGTGTGTGTGTGAGTGTCAAAGTGACGAGAGTGGCCCACGATACGAAAAGGCCACTACTTGGAATAAAGATGGCGTTTGCGGCAGCACGAATGATCCTGAAGGACAAAAGGCGTAAGGCTTCGAAGGAAGACTTCAGGGATCCCAGGAATAGAAGCAAGGTATACTTTAGTCTTAATAAAAGTTTTTCTAATCCCATTTAATTTGGGGTTACTGTAATTGATGTAAAGACTGGGTTATGTGCAACTGATGCATCAAAACAGTTTTAACGACCTTTTGAAATTTGTTGGTTCAGATTGGCACAAGCCAACCTGTGAAAAAGTCTGAAAAACGTATAATAAAATTAATTGAACCTTTAGTGATTATATTTAAAGACATTACACGACTATTTACTATTAAATTATATGCTATTATGACATAATGAGCAACTAACGACCAAACAAGACATTTTTTATACCTACTCTAATGACATGTTTTTTTAACATTTTTTACATTAATTAAATGTTGCATAATAATTAAGCAAGCAGCTAAATAACCAATTTAAGCTACACCTCTATTATGAGTCACAAATAGTACTAGTAATACGAATTCAATGAAAGCGTCGAAGCCTCTGGATAGTAAAGTTGGTGGGTTCGTTCGGAAACTGCTCGTTATTGCCGTCGAATGCTGGCTAAATATGCCGACACTTGGGCCGAAGTGTAACAAAAATATTATAATAATAAATAAATAATAAATATTTCAGGACATTGCACACAGCGCCATCTAGCCCCACACTAAGCAAACGCTTGTATCGTGGGTACTAGATAACGGATATAATACTTATATACTTTTCTTTTGTAAATACATACTTATTATACATACAAACGACCAGACTCAACACAAGTAACTATATATTTTAAAATGCATAAATACTTGTGTCAGGCGGGAATCGAACCCGCAACCCCCAGATTAGAAGGCAGAGCCACTACCAACTAAGCTAACAGGCCAGTCATATATATAAATAAATATCATAACATACATATAATTATGTCCTAACCATTAATTATATTGATTTTCTGTAAGTTTCGTTCCATTAAAACTACTACATAATTTTATTTTATACCTTCTTTACTCAGATATAGACTGGCTGACTAAACACAAAGTACATAATTAACGTTATTTAATAAACTAAATATAACGTTTTAATACAAATTTCGATATATCATGTCTATGTTGATATGTAATTTAACATAAAATATGTATTTAAAGTATGTGTGCTTAAAGCTCAAAAACGTTTTTATTTAAATAGTACATAATAAACCGTTTCACAGGCGTTTATAAAATCCAATTATTAAAACAGCCCACCACAAATAAACGGTTTTAGGGTATATACGCAGTTTCGAACCAATAAAATAGAAATATTTACCTTGCTTCACTACGGTGTGATGTTCTGCCTCCCTTTGGTTCTCGAAGCTCGGGAAATCATTATAAACTTTAACGAGTTTCACATTTAACGGCGTTTCTTCACAACTCGAATTAAATTTCTTCGCAAATTCGTAATAAAAGTACCTATGCTGGTTCTTTAAACAGTTTTCCGTAAAGTGGTTTGTAATCTCACAAATAAAATAAATTGAGGATAATTCTTTATTAATCACTAACCTTCGCCTGCGGCTCTGCACGTATTATTATAATTATAAACTTTCAAGTCTTATTGAATCACTTTGTCTATTAATAAAATTGTATCAAAATCTGTTGAGTAGTTTTAAAGATATACATACATACATACTTACATACATACATACATACATACATACATACATACATACATACATACATACATACATACTTACATACATACTTGCATACATACATACATACATACATACAAACATGCAGACGTTTGGACATACGCAGGAAGCGACTTTGCTTTATACTATTTAGTCAGATTTTTCAAACCACCCTTTATATTTTATACTTTTTTAAACACTCGTTATATTTTATTTGAAAATGAATAAAATCTTTATATACAATAATAATACATGAAAACTAAAAATACTACTTCTAACTACAAAATATAAAAATAAAAAAGTTTGTACGTACGGTCAAACAAAGCATAGATACATATTTTTATGCAAGCGGAGTCAAATCTAGTCATAAAGTATATCAACACAAGCACATATTATCCTTAGGTATAATTTTAAACAAAATGGAAAGCATGTTTAATAGGTAACTGCGCCTTCATTATAAACTCAGTGTGTTATTAAGTGAATAGTTATAACAAATTGTAGGTACCGTAAGTATAGGTTTGAGGAGGGTGTGAGTTTGAACCGACTGTAGTAATTGACGGACAGGTTAAAATAAAATATTTATTACACAACCAAATTCAAATACATTTAAAATATTAAAAAATATATATATTATAAGCATGAAATATATACAATCTAACTAATCTACTTTATCTTAAGGCAGTGTACCCAAAATGCTGACTGCATTGCCCTGTTTGATAGCTTTTGGGCAAAGTACAAGCCAGCATTTTGGTCACGCGTAGCTTCTTTACTTAAAATTAGTTACGATTATTATTTTCTTTGCTATAGTGGTGTAATATGGATATCTATAGAATACTATTGTTATTATTTTTAAATAAAAATTTTGTAAATGTTAAATATAGGAAACATTTTCAGTCATTGATACATTTTAAAGCAATTTTTTTTAATGCAACGTTATAACAGGAAGGCTGTTCTGCCCATAAATTTAGGTAGTTACAAAAATGTATACCATATTTATACTATAACATACTCTAAGTTTATCATTGATTTTTATTATTTTCCACTTGTATATAAATTAAATAAAAGTACTCGTAAACAATACTTCACTCAAGTTATACCCGTAACAGACGAATATTGCTTCAAAATGAAATCAGCCCAAAACATTATTAGCGTAGTAAAAATATATAAAATAAAGTGCAAGATTAAGATTCAACTCGTACGATAACACGGGTCAAAATATCTGCAAGTGGCTCAGTCAATAGTTCGACTAAGGTCAATTTATAAAAAGTCACCAGAGTCAATGACCTGATGTACAGAGCTATATACGTGGGTCGGATGACACGTTAAATTATAGGTCCCGGCTGTATGTCTAGTACGGCAGCAATAAAGCTATGTCAGTGGACCTTAGAGCAGCTTGATAAACTCTCGACACCAGAGTTGGCCACTCTCATTCTATAAGAAGAAGATTCAGGCAAGGTATAACCTTCTAAGGGTAGCTTTAGTACATAGAAGTATCAAGTGCGTATAAAGTTCTGTGCAACAGTATACTATAAATAAATTCATATATAAAGTAAAATAAGTACATGGTATCTGCAAGGGTTATAAAACTTAAGTATACATTCTGATATTTTTTTTAATCATATCAATAGAAAATGAAAAAAATCTTGCAAGTTTTACAACAAAACTATTTGGCAAAAACGAAACGGCTCAAAAGATTGTGCGGTATCTGCAAGAAGTGTAAAACTTTAACATAAATTCTGTATTTTTTTAATTATATCCATAGAAAATAAAAAAACTTTATAAGCTTTTACAAAACTATGTGGCCACAACGAAATGGCTCAAAAGATAGTGCGTTAGTTTTCAACAACCCTGAATATCCTTTTGATCCTAAATACACACATTCTCAATAATGTAGTAGGTACCTGAAAAACAGTGCTGTGTCACTGAACTGATTTTAAATATTCTTTTGTAATAGATTGATAATTCCTTTGTAGTTGACGTATAATATCATGTACATATAATTTTTTAATCATTTATACTTGCAGTGTCTCTATAAATAAATAAGCCTAGTGCCCAGCTTCAACGTATTTGGCTTGTTTTTCTTAACATCTAGAAATTATATTTGGTAACTGTTTATGTATTTATTAACGTTTTATTTATTTCTAAAGTTACTATTCAAAGTAAAGTCTGAAAGAATATCATATCAAGGGCATAAAATAAACTTGGCTAAAAAATATTTCAATAAACCTTGTAACATGCAAAATTATTCGAATAACTTGAAATGAAACTCGTTTCGATTGCGTTCGAAATCTCAAATATTCTGTAACGTCCAATGCACGTGGAATACAAATGGGTCCAAATGGGTCTCATTGTGTTTGTGACTTCTTGATGGCAGGTCGATGAGCGAATTCAATATCGGAGCCGATACGAGTCTAAGACGTACTCTCGATTGCTTTTAAGGTGGGGTTTTACCTGTATGTCAACCTTCGATCTAATTTTGTGTAGCTCTATGGATTTGTAGACGTAAGTCGATAAAGAAAATTTAAAATATAGGGGAGTGTGCAATTTTACAGCGGTGCTTAAAATCAGGCGGGCAGTAGTTAAACGTAAGCGTAATTTGGGTTTAAAAAACAGTACTTAGCCTCGAGTATTTTATTATAAATTATTTTTAAAACATAATTAATTGACAACGTTAAAACTACGATATAAGAAATTGCGCTCTCGCACAAAATTTTGCATTTAGTTTTGAGAATTCATTGTAATATCATTCTGAAGTCTACATAATCCAATTATGTACTAATTATTAACAAAATTTATTCAAAAACCTGTGTGAAACACTTGAGTTTTCTAAGGTTCCCAAATGAAATAGGTTCCCTCGTTCCACAGTCGCCCGTCAACCCCGCGAGATGTCACTTATCACAAATTGATTGTCACAATTTCTTGAGACTGACAGAGACATGGAAGTTCTATTATTTCTACCCACTTCTATCTCTCATCTACTCTCCATTGTAGAACAACGTTAACCTAGAATGTGAATTTATTTATTTATGCGAAAAAAATCTATTTCAGTGGCTTAACTGAATGAAATATTCGTATGAAATCACCAAAGTTAAGCCACAGTTGTTTCGGTCAGTAGTTTCATGATTATTAATCGGATGATAGTTTTTTATTCCCCTACATAGTAAGTACCTTTTTTAGGTTTTTTTTCTAGTACCTACCTAATATTATTTTACTCTCACTATTATGCCGGCATAATACAATATGAAGCATACACTGCGTCGGTATTGATTAGGCTTGAGATGATGATGATGACATCGATGTTATTGTAATTTATTAATATTATAAATAAAATCTTTTAATGGCAATGAATAATAAGAAAGCGGTACAAAAATTTATTAGAAAATGTATACTTGAATTAATTTAATATGCTAAAATCCTACTCAATCCCACGCTCTCAGACAGATCCCTTGTAATCCCTAATCTAATAACTGTGTTATTAATGATAGTAATGCATCATCCGAAGCATTTAATCCTCAGATTGGGGCTGGGAGAACGAATAGCTGATACCATGGAAACATAAAAAAACCAAAGAATATAATGTTTTTTTATAGAAACATAACGAAACAAAAAAAACCACGAGAAGGTCAACCGATACCGCTAAGGTTATTCGATAAAGAAACACCAACTCTATAGTTGAGTAGGTGGTTCCTTATTGAAGAACCTTAGCGGTAGCGGTTGAACTGCAGCAGCTATTTACGACATTGCAACCACTCACGAGCCAGCTTTGTGTGCTAGTGGTGTGTGGGAGTGGTATGAAAAGCGGAAGCATTTTCGACGCGATATTTGTAAGAAGTAACATTTCTATAATACCATTTATTCGGAGAGCTGGAAACAGTATTGGATGACGTCACTTCCGGTATGATAAGCAACAGGAAGTGGCAAGCCGGATATAGGAAACTAGTCTCGAGATTTGTGATGTTGTTTTATGAGAGGGATTAAATATCGTATTTATTGAACACTACGCTGTAATTATAATCGTAACTGCAGAAATGAAAGTTTAATGAGTTTATGTATTTAGTTATTTATGTATTGTAATAATAGTGGACGCCCGTGGCTTCGCTTGCATTATTTCAGGATAGAAAGTATTCTATGACACTCGAAAGACTTCATACTACCTACATCACAAAAATCATGATGATCCGTTGAGTTGTTTTTGCGTGATGAGCGTTTAAATAAATAGAGACACAGATAAACAAAAAAAAACTAGAAATTGGTGGAACGTGTTCTGTTATCATTTTGAAGTATCTTCAAACATTGTTTTTGAAATACCCTCAATGTTCAGACTTTTGACCCTCTTCAGCTTTATCATAGTGTAAAGATTTGATACCTATTTACGTTGCAAGGGATATATCATTACAAAAAAAATATTGTGAAGAAAAGATTTTAGTGAAGTCAGAAGCTTATGTAAGTCCACTAGATATTAAAATATGAAATTGAATTGTTAAATATTATACAATAAAAAGTTGGTTTCTTCTCGGTAAGCGTGCTAGATCGTAGATTACAACGTTGCTTAACATCAGGCAAGTCGTAGTCAAGCGTGAGCCTAACTCATGTTAAAAAAAAGTTTTTCTTACCAGCAAGAGCCAACATTCAACAACAAATTTCTTCAACTGAAATAAAATATCTGCAATAGTTTTCTCCAATATCGTTTAAAGTCTCACCAAGCTGGAGCGTGAAATGAAAGTGGAATCCTTTCGAATGGCAATTCTCGGCGAGGGAGGCTTTCCGCCAAATTATAACTTCCACCAACTTCCTCTTATAGCTATATTCCTGATATATGTATAGATATAACATGTGCTTTATGGTACAGGATTATTGATGAAAACAACGGGTAACTAAAATGTATATTGTACTAGCTTTTAATCATAGTTTCGCATGCTATACACCTTACATATGAACCTTAATCACTCAAAACCAAGAAGAAACATTCGATTATATCGTCACAACTTACAAAACATACTGATATTATTTGATCTAAAAAAAACTCTATTTGATAAAATAACTTGTTATTTTGAAAAAAAATTGCACAGTTATTTTTCAAACATATAAGAATAAGAATTAAACCATTTATTGTCACATGACACATTAAATAAAAAAACTATACACATTGAGACGCTGTAATAAGCAGTAAAAGCTTTGTATATTGTTATAGACAAAGACTTACATACATGTCAGTTAACAGTGTCTTTTAAGCAACAGCGCTAGAATTAAAATTGCAAAGTTGCTTAACAAAGTTTAGCGAGAGTCTATCTATTTTCTATCTATTTTAGATTAAAAAAGCGAGTGTGGCTCAGTGGTTCCAGTGTCTGCTTTTCATTTAGACGCACCCTGGTTCGAATCCGGCCCTACACCAATGACTTGTATTTTCAAGTTATGTGTGGATTTGCACTCGCTTAGCGGTGAAGGAAAACATCGTGAGGAAACCGACATGTTTGAGGACCACAATATCCGAAGACATGTGTCTTCCGTGGAAGGACCTGGGCGCCCACCATGATGTATCTGCCCAAGAAAACTCCCCTAACGAATTAATTCTGCGGGGGAGTCACGACCCTCTGTCATGAGGAAATACGACTCAAGAGAGAGATCTATTTTAGAATCAAATCTAGTTAGATTAGTTATCTAGTTAGTTAGATTTGTGACTGCTCTGTTAGCTTAGTTGGTAGTGGCTCTGCCTTCTAATCTAGGGGTGTGGGTTCGATTCCCGCATAACACAAGTAATTATGCATGTTAACATTTGTTGTTACTTGTGTTGAGTCTGGTCGTTTCTATGTATAATAAGTATGTATTTACAAAAAAAAAGAATATATGTATTATATCCGTTATCTAGTACCCATGATACAAGCATAAGCTTAGTATGGGGCTAGATGGCGCTGTGTGATATGTCCTAAAATATTTATTATTATTATTATTATAAATGAATTCACGCATTGTACGAAATAAACCTGTATTTCTCATGAGTGAGTGAGGAGTGAAAATCGTGTAATCCGCAGTAAAATGGGAAATAGGTCGAACCAATACAAACTCATATTATTATGTAATCTGTGGACAACGACGTTATATATATTAGAAGCCTCATGATAACAGTAATTATAACAATAATTATAAAAATGGATACGGAATGCAATTAAGCATATTAATATTAAATGTTAAAGTTTTGGTTGTTTTAATTAATTTAATTTTAATTATGTTTTAGTCCAGATAGATCTAGTTCGTTCGTTTATCACAGTTTCAGGTTCATTAAAGTTTGTAGTTTCGTCAACATGTATGTGTACGATATGTTTAAATAAATATATTACACATGTAGATACCTCTCGGTTATTTCGTCTATAACTAAGGCTCCAGAAGGAAATCCTTGTGAATAAATATAATATCCGACTTAACACAAGGTCGTGCCTAAACTGGGGGAACTTTTAATATGGGGCGGTCGTTGATTGGGGAAATACAGGGCAATTAAATATAACATTTGTAATCTTTTATCTTTGGTTTCATAAAATATTATATTATTTGTCAAGGATCAAAATGAAAATGGTTTCTTTGCATTCCTCATTGTTCGTTATAGACGAAAATCTCTTGACACATATTTTTTAATTTACGGAAATTAAGCCTACTGGACAGTTAATAAATGGTTTTTAGACTTTTTTCTAAATCTAGAGTTAAATCCATACTAAAAGTACTAGACTTTTCATATCCAATAATAATATAGGCTTTATTCCTCATACAAACCTGACCTACGGTTACAAGGGGGGCGGAAGTGCGGCCTTACTCGCCGGATATTGGCGTAACGCTACGCCAGCTACGTGGTGCTACGCGGGTGCTACGCGCTGCTACGGAACTTGCTGATAAGGGGAATAGATTGGGTTTCGGAATATATAGTTGAGTTGAGAGCTATAGCTTATATACATACTTGTACTGTAGCTATATGAAGTTTAGACAAATGGGCATATAGGTACATACTTAAGTCCTGGCCGTTTGTCATAGCACGGTAGTAGTTACGCCATATCAAAGGTTTGAAAACCCTGGACACCAGAGCTGACCACTCTAATACAAACTTACATTAATGCGATACAAAAAAAAAAACATGTTGAGATCTATTTATAAAAAAAGCTTAGATTTTTTTATCATATTATTCAAGAAATAATGCCCCCAGATGATAGTAATTATCCCTGAGGACACTGATTTACTCGTAGATTTATAAAATTATTAGGCTGTCTATCATATCGTGCGGTAAGTACATATTGTTTAAAAAAATATCTTGAATTTATATTAAATTTATGCACTTTGAAATGGTACACTTAAGACACTTGTATAAAAACCAACACGCAATTTTATATACCTTGTCCGGATCATTAAATTTAATACGTTATTGTCAAATTCCTAAAGCACAATAGTCCCATATTTTTGAATGATACACTTCTTTTGTATCGTTTTTAATAAACTCTGGGTATCAATAGAGGAAGGTTTCATTCAAAATACAGTTTATTGTCCAAGAAGGATATGGAGCGAGAAAATTGGTGTCCTTTGTATGTATGTAACTGCGTCTTCGAGACATTTTGTATATATATATGTACATATTGTTGAGATGTATAAAATGCGAGGCATTAAAAAATATTTAAAATCAATATCCATAGAAAATAATTGCATTATTCTTGCTGATTGATTGTGTATTTCAGTGACTTGATTATACTACTCACTTACGCACGTGTGTGAACATTTACATAAAAACATACAAACAAATAAACGTCATAAAAAAATAAACATTGTATAAACGAACATCACTCAATTTACTGACCATTTTTATTACTTTTATTCACGTAAATAACAGCATGGAGCTATCATAGTTCAACTTACTAATGCCACAACGCCTAAGCCAATCTTTAATTTGAATAGCTTACATGAGATTAGAAAATAAAACTCCATTAAAACTGTAAGTGCATTTTGCTTGCTACGATGTGCTATGAACCGTAGAATGTGGTTTCGCTACGCGCTGTAGCAGATTCTGCGAGCCGTAGCATTACGTAAAATAGCTTTCAGTTTATAAATTTAATTATGAGTAACACAAATTTTAGTTATTATTTATACATAACGGAAATGAAACAAACAACTTTTAAGTGATTCTGTAATAAATAGCAGTCTCGATGGAGCTGCTTGCTTATCTCTAACAGTAATGAAATCTAGACAAATTCGTGCAAAGGGTAAGGTTTCTTACTTTGATATCTTTATCATAGTTAATGTTAAAGTACTGGCTGTTGACCATTTTTATACGTTAGTGGGTACAAGTCATCGGCCAAGTCACACAACATTCGCGCTCGACTTGGCGAGGACACTGCTGTGCCCCCAGATTAAGGAATTGCAAAATTTTTGTCATGCAGAAATTAGACATAAAAAAGTATTTTAAGCGTTAGTCAACCCAAGAAAGCATTTTTAATTAACTTCAAGTCATCTATTAACCAAACTTAAATTCTCTATATTTATAAATTTAATTAGGCCACGCTTTCAAAGAGCTTCTCTCCGTGACTCCTTTCATATAACTCTGAATAAGAACAGTTTTTTCCAATAGCTCAGGGGAATACAAAAAAGCTCTGGGATCGTATAAAAAGGAGGTAGTTACAAAACTAGCGCGAACAATGCGAATCGTAGATTATGACAGAGCCGGAGGGGATTGAGGGTTACTCTTATAAAGTTTTAATCTTTTATCAACTAAAAAAAATGGTGTTTCATCCCTATTTGTTTTTATTTTACTTTAGTAGTAAGTAACATCGCCCAGCGGAGTTGTCCCGCGTTCATGTGTTTAATTTATTGATTAACTTACGAAAAAAAAAACTTATATAACGATAAATACTTAACTAATTAAAAACAAAATGATAAAATAAATCTAAAAAAATTAAATTAGCTTATTTATAAAAAGTAGGTCTAATAATTCTACGCATTATTATATTAAGGTTTCAAATTCAGTAAATCATTTAAGCATTATTATTGATAAATTTATTTGAGATAACGGAATTAACCTACGATTTCGTGATCAAAAGGCAGACGAGGCAAACATACTAATATATATTTTACTTTGTAAGTTGCAAACACAATTTCATTCTCTGGGTTTGAAATTTGTGTATTTTAACAATATAGAAACGTACAGCATTATAAAACAGTCATGGCACTGAAGAACAATCTTAATTCTATAATGTATAATCACAGTAGTCCCCAAAACTATGATAGAGTTCCTTAACTCTCTTACACCGAGTTACTATTACTTACTATGTAAGAGCTATCTATTGTCTCCAGAGATGTCTGTGTTCGGTGTTATATAATCATATGCTTTTATGTGAAGTGAACGCTTTTACTTCCATTTAGGCCCTGAGAGAATTTGTAAGGAATATTTTATTATATCATTTTACTTGAATGGATAGACTTTTTATGGAAACGCACTGCGTTGACTATAATTACTTTTTAGCTCTAGGAACATTGTGAGAAACAAATCCGTTCAAGAAAAATATGATTTAAGGGACTTATCTAACAGCTCAATAATAAGGTGCAGTATAAGAGCAATACAATCATATAAAACGTTTTAAATTCAGATAATAAAAGTGTTATATTTATAATTCAAATTGTAAATATCATAACCCAGAAAAATAATTAAAAATATAGGTTTAAGCATTTTGACGTGTAATAAGGATAATTCAGGTTCAATCCATAGGCCGAGATAATTGACGGTAATTATTAATAAAGTTTGATATTAATAAAAAAAACAGTTAAGACCAAGTACACTTGACTTTGGTTGTGTTTGTATTTAGCATTTGACAGCTTTTTACTGTAAACGAACGAACCCTAACTCTATCTAGACGCATAAGAGACATACATATTTATAAATAATTTTATAACAATACTTTATTGCGACGCTGCTTTCGTCAATTAACATTTTTATATAACCTTCATTATCATTGGTCAAATTCTATCTACGAGAGATTAAACCAATAAAAATATTCAACTGCTGCTTTTGTGTTGTTTGACTTAAAATGTTTAGTTCATCTCAAATTTTAATTTAGAGTATTAAAAGGCAAAGCAATATTTATTTTTCAGCTATTTAGGTGGTGATTTATTTCTATGGAAAGCGATAGTTACATACTTAAGCATTTACATAACACTTGTTAAGTGTTAATTGTTTTTTTGAAAATAAACTTTCCATCGATTCATTTTGATTTACAAAATCTATTTATTTCCCCTTCTCTTGTGAGATGTTTTTTACAAAAGAAAATTATCTGTACAATGTGAAAGAAACGAGCCCGGAATGAGAAAGGAGCGGCACCTAACTTGAATAAATGATCACAGACTTGAAGAGAATATCTTTGTGAACAGAAATGTATCAACGTTGTTGTACGCATATTTATAGTTTTATAAATTCTAAAAGAAGACGGAATAGAAGAGAATGCTGTTTTTTGGTAGTATTAGAAACTTTACATTTGTTCTGTGGTGATACTTCAAGAAAAAGAAAAAGAAAGAAAGTTAGGAAGAACCAGAATCTTATCAAACACTCAACGCTTGAATTGTTGTTTTTCTTTTTCAACTAGTAATTAAATAGTACTTTAATTTCTTGAAATAAACGATTAAGAACATTAATTTTTGTTGTTATTCATATGACTCGCCAAAGTTAAACGTTTTAGCTGTAAATCACCATTGAAACACGACTTACATAATGTTAATATGTTAAACTTACAAATTATGATATATTTTAAATATTGGCATACCCGATCATTTTTTCAATTATTATATTACACACACTTTATTCTTTAAGATATATAAAATACAAACATACTTACATACTAATAAATTCTCCACACTCCAGAGTATACTCAAGGTTTATATAAAACAAAATCCCTACAGATTGGAGATTTAAACCCTTGCCAGGTAAGTGTAACATGGATTTACTCTCGCTACGTGATATAAAAAGAATTCATATCACCTACTTTACCATATTTGTACCTGATCTTACGATCTCTCGAAAATGTTTTAGGGATATGTAGGTTTCCAGGTATTTTCTTTTTAAATCTCGTATTGGTTGTATCTGTTTCGATAAAAACAAGTATAAAATAAACGGTACTAAGTTAAAAAAAATACGATTACCCAAAAATGTATAAAGAGTTTAAACTTCACTTTAAATGTATGAGGACCATCTAGATATTTTAATTTTATTCCGTATTTTTTAAATCAAATTGCAATTTGATTTGAAATAAGTTACGTATTTAATTCACTCATTTTGTGGTGTTGTGGATAGCCACATGATAATTACAAACGTAAATTAACCTAATTGACATTTCAATGTGATATTTCATGTAATGAGCTCAAAAAAATACATATATTTAATTAACTATGTGATATTTTTTTACTTTTATGTTTTTTCAATGTGACCTACGTATTTATTACAGTGGTTATGGAGTGTCATCTAAAAATAACGGGTATCATTTTGCAGTTAAGAATGACGGTTGAAAAAGAAGTACCATTGTATAATAATCTATCTCAAGTTACGTGAACAAAATATTAAGCCGTCGCTCTATTTCTACAACTTTATTCAATAATAATAAACAATATATACATATATATACACTAATAAAACTATTTTATATTCCTTTTGACCATAAGATATTATTAGCACTTCTTTTACTATAAGAACTTAACACTTAATTTTAAGTACCTACCTACTTCATGATTAATTAATAACAAATTGATATTATTTATTCAGTAACCACTACATAAACCGCAACAAATTGATATTTATTCTACAAAATAACATCTAAACAAATTGACATTTAGTGTGGTTAATTTAACTGTATTTATTATATGTAAAAAATTGATGTTGCTGACTGTCTTGGCATCGCTTTAAATGTTAAGAGTGCTCTATACAACCATCAAAAATATTTAAGATACTTTAAAACTGTATTTTATACGAAAATTGGCATTATTTTTTGTAAAGAGCTGCTTTGAGAGTGTTGTTTGCAAATTTGTAGCTTTTTATGCTATTGCAAACTGATCACACAATTTTGGACTCTATAACTTACAAGTTAAGAAATGAAATTTATTATGCTTGCATTTTATTGGATTATTTTGTTCTGTGTGTTTTTGGAGTTTCATGTAAATTTAGTTTAAAAAAATGTTTATAAATCAACTTGAAAATGATAGCTCTGAAATATTTACAAAAGCTCTTGCGTTGACAACAAACACATTTAGGAAACAAAATACATTTAGTGATAAAAGAGTGGTAACTGTTAACAAAGCCCCTTACCATGAATAATATATTTACACGAAGCTCCAAAGTATCTGTGCATATGACATCTGACTGTTTCTATGTGTATCCGACCAAAAAGATTAGATGTGCACGTCTATCTCTTCCTTCCGACTGCTAGCACGAACGCACAAGCTGTGTAGATGGTAAAACTGTTTACTTCTCTCTTTCACTCCTTCCGATAATCTATAATTTGCATCCCTTATTAGTTGAATTGTACTCTGATAAACGCGTCAATGAAAAAGAAATCGCCGATAAAATAAAAGTTGTTTTATTTCAAATAATGGTAGATAATATAAAATAATGGTAGATAGTAAGCAATTTGTGTAATACGCGTAAAACAAAATCGAGTATTTACTAAGATTACAAAACAGATCGTGGGACAAAAACGTTTCGGAAATAAAAACAAACGGTTTAATAATATAAATCTCTTGACCAAACCTTCTAGGAAAGCATCTCAGTTTCTCGAAGTTTCATTTTCCTACTAAAAATATTTCATCCGAAACCCTTTTCCAATTTGGATACTTTATATATTTCACGGTGGTTTTACTGCCCTTTCCTCATAAATATTCTAGTCCGGCAATATCCCACCTATCAGAATTTTTATAACTATTTATCAAGAACTTACTCCGCGTGTGAGATGAATACGTTTACATTTCCCAAACAAATTCTGTTGGCCCCTAAAATTCTAAATAAGCTAACTTAGCTAAACCATTTCCTTTTAAAAAGATAAATGGAGCATGTTTATCAATCCCCGAGGAAAACGTAGCAAAAACGACAAGTAAATTACAAAAAGGGATTGTGGCGTCAGCAAATTTTGCGACCCAATATTGCTTTTTAGGGAAAGTGGGGAAAATCGAACATTGTATCTCTCTCATGATGATACCTAAACAATCGAAGAGTAGCTTATATTATATCTCCATGCTCGTCTAGTATCAAATGATTTAACATTTCTGCCCTACATTTTATAAGGTCATATAAAAATAAAATGTTATACTGTCTCGTGAATTTAAGTCTTACTCGTGAAGTGGATTCAAATTGTTTTTTTTTAAACCTATTAAAAGTGCTCACATTAAAATGTCAAAATGAAAAAATCACTTATAACCTCCTAAAAATAAAAACAAAAGATAACACACTAACATGTCATAATAAACCTAGCGTCCATCAAAAACAAATAACAAACAAAACATAACCACCTCAATCCTGTCAATCCAATCACAAAAAAAGAAAAGAACCCCAAACAGTTTTACCACAGCAGCTGCATGTCGATCTTGTTGGTTGGTGAGTGTTTGTGCTGTTGTACAGTGCTGTTTCTTCTTGCAGGCTCGGAGCGCGAGCACGAGTAGCTTTAGGAGCGTAAGTCAGGTAAACAAGACGCTTATCACGCCTGTCATTTACATCGAGTTTGGTTGGTCGGTTGTCTTTGGGATGGCAATTGCTTTTTGTTCACACTATCGTGGGTTAAAAGGTAAAAAATAGATCGTTTTTGACACCTGTCGAATCTGATAAAAATACGTTAAATGTGATAATTAGTAAAGTTTTAAAATATTATATAAAAATAGTAAGTTGACAAGCTTTTCTTGACGAAAACGTGTCTAATTAAATAAATAATTTTATATGCATGCATAACTAAAATTGTGTGGGCAACCACAAATTCCAATGTATCAAATCTTACTTTACACTTTAGTGTAAATAAAAACTTTTGCCACCTGTGGGTCATGCGTTACTTCTTTGTAGTTTGTTTTAGCTGTAGCCGTAGTCATCATCATCATCAGCCGAAACACGGTAAGTGACTGACATGCATCAATAGGAACAACTCATTGTAGTGACTCAAAGACAAAGACATTCTTAAACAATGCATACTTCATAAGTAAAAATAACTCAAATTAAAATTAAATTATGACATAAATTATCATTCGAGATAAGAAAAAAAAAATATAAAAAAATCGTCTGCATGCATAGGTTTTCACAATAGACTCATCTACCCCAAAAACGATGCTTTGCCAATGATCATAGACTAGAAAAAGTAGACCGAAAATCAAAATCAGATAGATTCATATTTTTTAAGAGAGGTATAGCTTACACTTAATATGGAAACTTTGGTAAGCAAAATTAACATTTAAAATGTACCCTTTTAGGAGTTTATTCGCCTATATTGTGTTAATTTATAAGCTAAGCTCAAAGCTATCAAGGATTACCTTTTCCTATTGTGTAACATAAGAAATTGGCAGCAAGTTGGAGAAAACTGTGGCTCACCTCAGAGTGGTAGCAGTAGTTGTGGTATCTTTCAAAAACAGATTTTGCAACAGTAAATGGAATACAACTAAATATTATCTATTCATAAAATAAAGTTGAAGAGGATCAAACATATTTAAAAAAAATGTTTGTGTGTACTTTAAATCAAAACACGTTTCAGCAGTTTTTAAAACTATTGTCTGTTTATCTGTTTTTTCTGTTTATCTGTTTGACTTTGTTTAGTTGAATGCTCAGAACGAAAAAACGGTATTATGATTTTTGGTATGTAGGTAGTTAATTGAGGTCGTAGAAGTGTCATAGGCTACTTTTTATACCAAAATAATGCGAACAAAGCCGCGGCGTCTACTAGACAGAAATATGTGGTTTGAATTGTCAAATAATATCAAAATGCGATAATTTTGATTCAAGAATTTTTGACAATTTTCGCTTTTTCACTGAACAATGGTTTGTGAAAATACTGCCCATAGATTGAAAAGAAAATCATGACGTTGTAAAATAGCAGACGTCAACCGTTGCCAAAATGTTTTCAATCTAAGCTTGCGTTCCGTTCCGCCCAAGGTCGCTGCTATCTACCGATAAGGCAGTGATAAAGTGCGCAACGTAACGCTTCTTTATTTCTTATTTCATTGGGAAATGAGGTCAGGCAAGGTGAAATTGAAATAGATATTGATCTAAATATTGAGCTTTGAATTCTTGTTTGAAGTTTAAATTATTTTGTGTACCTACATTTTTTTTGGTTGTTTCAAGCGTTCTATTTAACTGTCCCTAAAGAAAGTTAACAGTAAAGTAAATTCTAGTGATAATCAAATATATAAAATGAATTACTTAATCGATTTACGTATGCAATAATGTACAGATAATTACTGCGAAAATTTTGTATACGTTACAGGCCAAACCTCAAGATTAATTAGTTTAGCCCATACAAAACGAAATCTTCCTTATTTGATAACAGTAATAAAAGGAATGTTGTTAAAATGCTTACAAAAATACACTAATTATTCAGACGATTCCAGTGAATCTCTGAGTCGGTAACATAGAACATATCTCATTACATTTATCTGTTATAAACAAACAACGTTACAAACTTCTGAAGCGGGATAACAACTCCATCTGTCGTATGACCATAGATTTATATCTTCTGATTACGTGCTCGTAGAATAGCCATTATTCATATTCAATCAGAAGAATGCGGACGTAAACTCATCTGCTTTTGATCCGCATGTAAGAGCGATTCAGACAGATATAATAAATATAATAATAATATTTAAGCTTAGTGCTGCAGGAAGTAAATTTGAGTATTCTTTTCCCCTAAAGTGTGTACCACATAATGACGTCATCACACATTTTATTTGATTATAAATGCTTGTCCCGGGAATTCGACAGTTAAATTTATTGGCTGTTTGCAACGCCCTTTGATTATTTTTAGCAGAGACCTCAGGGGCGGTTGAAAGTACAACAGTAACAAGTTCCGATCTACCAAACTTTAAAATCCTATTGGTCGCGACTGTTACGCAATCGTCCTGCGACCCACAAACCCGATTCCATCCCGAACCTCACCTTCAAGTGTGAGGATAACACTTCCCGTGAGTTACGATGTTCAGGGGTTATCTATAGCTATTTATATCTATGTAACTATAGCTATAAACGTGTATTTCTAGTTTAACAAGGGGTGAGTTAACGAAGAAGACGAGTTAGGGAAAAGGACGAAATGTGAAACAGAAGAGTTGAAAACCATACCGAACTAATCCACATGTAATCCCTTGTATCTTTAATCGGTCTGTTTGGTTAAAAGATGTAGATGTATAATTGAGTAAGACGAGGTTTTTGCGTTGCAACGAATGTATGTAATAAATGTATGTATTTGTGTAAGTTTTAGAATAGGTACCATGTTGTATACCAATGCGGTTTATCATTAAGTTACGACAGTTAGGAATATATAAATGAAAGCAAAGAAGAGGTATAAAAGCTGTTTGAGAAACATTATCATTTTTAGCAGCGAAAACCTTGGTAAATATTTTGCTAAAAAATATTTTTAAGTAATTTATATTGCGAAGTTACTTAATTTAATTTCTAAAGTGACAATTATCACACGTCTCATCCATATTAAATCAAAATGGAAGAACTTCCAAAAACTTTTCCGCAATCATAAATTCCCTCGAAATCGAAGTTCTAACTATGACACATTCTGTCCGATTCTAGAAAGTTTCGTGCTAATTGACTCCGCGATTCGGGTCGCTTCGTGATGAGTTTTCCAATTACATGGCCGTTTTAGTTCCACAAAGTTTAATGTATTTGATAGTGAAGCTGATATGAAGTGGGAAAATTAAGGTTGTAATGAGTGGTAATGGTTTGCAGGATTCTTGGGGTTTCAAATAGAGATAGATAAATGTTTTATCGCAAAATATTTTGACTATTTGGTTCGTGGTGATGGTGAACGTATATTTATAGTTAATTTAAAGAAAGAAATATTTATTAAAATCATAAACAGAACAAATAAATAAATAATTTTATGCATTTTGCAACACTATGATTTCTTGTCATAATTATCATTTTGTTTAGTTATAACATATACCTACATAGTTATGGGAAAAACGTGTACAATGTTTGATTTGTTAATGTACATTGCACACGTTACATACACTTCTTCTTTTTTGAGGTTGGTAAATATAACATTTTGGTCAACAACAATTCAAAACAGCTTATAATTCGTTTAGTAAAAAAAACTTCGGAACCTTATAAGTAGGTGATTATTTTCTACCAACCCAATTTAGCGATAATGACATATCATTAGGCCAACATTTTTAGCATTCATTAAAATTTGATAACCTACGTATAAAAAGTGTAGCGTTGTTTAGTAAAGTACGTAAAATTTATGTAAGAATATATTTACAGTTTATAACCTTAAAATTTTAGCAAAATTTTCTCATTTTCTACAGAATTTTACAAGAAATCACTCAAGATTTAATTATTTTAACCTAGACTTATTTTTAATATCCAATACAAGTAAAACTTTTCAATTTCCCGATTTGGACGATCTCCGTAAAAAAGTTCCGAAATATTTCAGAAGCCAATGAAAGATTTCTCATTCGACAGCTCCAGTATTGATTTTATTTGGATCTTACGTCTTTTTACCACAGGAAAATAAGGAATTTTAGACTTATCATCATCATCACAGCATTAAAATTAAAGAAATTGAAATGAATATTAGACATGTATATATTTTGCACTTTATCACTACTTATAATATTAAAAACACTAGAAACAACACACAATACAAGTTTATCTGTTCTAGAAGCAATAGTATACATACCTAAACTTCTTAGTTACATATTATGTAGACAAATTTTCATTATGAAAATGATGTATTTATAGCATCAGTGAAATTCTACACCACAAATAGGTATTTAAAAATTACATAACGTATTGAATCAGACCACAAAATCAATTTGTGGAAATCCATTGCATATTAAAATCTGTGGAATTATAAAGTATTATTTTGACTGCTCACCGACTTCAAACAACAAACTTGTTTGTTTTTAGATGAGTTCCATAAACCGCCGCCACAAATAAATGAATTTGATTTAAAACCACAAAAGCCAGACAAAACTGGCCATATCAATTCCAAACTATCATTGTACCCAAAACTCGCACCAAATAGTTAATTTAATAACGCTTCTCAGAATAGAGACGCCCTCATCAGGGCCGAACTTTGGAAGTATCCCTAACTTCCTAAACAAACGAAACGAAAACACATTTGTTTCAGGGGATCGGAATTAGAGCCCTTGGGTTTGCCAAGTAAGGTTTTACTTTGTGGAACAGGTTTTTGGTCAGCCGTTAAAATATATAAAAAATATAAATATCAGCGTCCGAATAGCATGGTATAGCATAGCAGTGTAATACTAAACTGGTTGAAAAAGATTTGATTATTTTATTTTTATAATACTTCTTCAGAGTTCTTATTTGAAACTTGAAATAAATGAAATGGTTAAAAAACAATAGATATAATAATAATATACAAAACAATTATAATTTGCAGACCATATTTAAATATAATTTTCTGGCTGGCCACATCATGTAAATACTTACCAGCCGACCAATTCATTCTTCTCCATTTAGTTTTGTAAAAGTAAGCACAATACTCTCGGTAGACCCATGGTAAGTGTCGGTTAGATGATATCTAATCTTTGTTTTGGCCTCAGAATATGTTTCCAATTTAAAAATACATATCAATATCAAATATTGTGTACAAACGCCCTTAGCTCAGTTAGCGGAGGCAATCGCTTGCGATTACTAATTTTAAGCAAAGGTCGGCACGGTCAGTCCTTGGATGGGTGACCGAAAAGTGGCATTCCATTTTGGGCGCTTCTTTGGGTCGGATGACACGTTAAATTGTAGGTCCCGGCTGTTTGTCATAGTACGGCAGTCGTTAAGCCATGTCTGAGGCCCTTACGGCGGCTTGTTAAACACTCGACACCAGAGTTGGCCACTCTCATTCGATAAAAAGAAGAAAAAGAATTGTGTACAAACATTTAGTTTTTGTGATAGGATTTATATTCTTTAGAATTTGCAGCGGCCATAGAAAGCGCATAAATATCAACTTGAATCATAGTTGTATTATAATTATCTCTGAATTACCTACTATTCACAGACACTACTTACTTTCCCCGTCTCTGACTTGCCTCAAAGAGATTACCATCTATCCTCTAAAGAACCGGCGGTGCCCTGTGGGCAGCCAACGCATTTGCAGAAAAAAGCTTTAGAACCCATACAAGACAACTATAACCTATACTAGTGGCAGCACTGTACACCTAGAAGATTTGCCCAGCTAGAATATGTTAGTTCAGATTTTTACCGTGAGCAAAGTTATCTTGCAAAAGGCTCTAAACGCGCCACCGCTGCAGGCTTAAAAACTGTGCCCTCTTTCCTAGGAATTAAGAATTCTGGTGTGGAACAAAATGTAGGTTTTTACTTAGAGAGTCAAACTAGGAACCGTACGTGGCTTGTGATTTGAATAAACTTTGCTATAGAAGTTAGAAGCTTTTGGTGGTTTGTGATATTAGTTTTAGTATAATGTTAACTCAGACATATTTCTAACAATTGGCGTAAAAAATAATATAAATAACGACATAGTATACCGTACTTCGCCTTCTTAGTCGTTACGCTATTGGCAAAGCGTTTGTGAGTGTCATGTAGTAACGTCGTACGTGGTGTCGGCGACATCTCTATGATAAACTCTAAATACTGTGTCCTAAAAATAGGGTTTAGCGTTGTTTTCTTGGAAGCTTTGCCAAAACTGACCTGTGCCCTTTGTAATTGCTCAAATCTATCGTATTGACACGAAAATAACTGTGAAATATCTTCAATTTTTCAAATATGCTATGTCTAGTATGCGAAACGTGTCGGTAGTTCTGTGGAACCTTCGGGGAAAAAATTGATGCCTTATCGTAATTTTATCATGTAAAATGTCCAAAAATCACTTGTAAACACCTGTGTTTAATCAACAAAAGCTCGTGATTTCAACAAAAACAGCTTACTTACAGTTTTTGCGGTGTTTTACCGTACAAAACTTCCATAGTTGTTCCGGTGATTTTACCTCAGTTTTACGATTATCACTCGCGAAATACATAAAAAACGGATGCGAAGGACCAACTTTGTCCTAAAAATAGGGTTTAGCGCGCCTACAACCGTGTTTTATCGTTTTGAATTAGGTCTCACCATTCGGAATTGCGAGGGAACAGCAACTGCCAGAGTCATAGAGAATCCCGCGAAGATTTTCTCCATGACATCTGACGTTGACATAATGTGTGGCGAGACGTATAAATTAATCGAACAGTGTGTGTATATTATATAGTATATTATATAAAAACATAATTATATCTTTAGTGTCTTTGATATAGACAAGTGAAAGACTGTGAGTATTTACTCGTCATCCATCCATATTGTTAATTCTCATAAGATATAAAGATGATTCCTTACTTCGTTTAGGCATAAGAATAAAGAAACCAGCATTAAAAGTAAAAAGTTCGCTGTTACGATGAGTAATACCACAATATAGAAAACAATATGGTTCTTTAGACTGTGGTAATACTAACCGCTTTACTCCCACCCCTTGTCCCATACCCCACGAAGCCACAGAGTACGAAGCGCAAGCGAAGCGAAACCCAATTCCACTTCGTTTTGTGTGTTAATTAAAGAACGCTTCCATCTCTTTGTGTTTCCAACAAAACTCCGTTTCTTTGACGTCTCAAGTCTGTGGGTAAATGGTAAATACGCTACATACAATGTTTACAGGGTTATTTGTCAGTCATAGGATGATAATTTTGACAGTCATCTTCATATACCTACTTTTCGCGAATTTGAAGCAAAAATGTCGAAATTGACATCCTATAAATGATTAAGCATATAGATAACAAATACCTGGTTTTGAGTTAAACTACGCATTATCCTTAGATAATAAGCCAAAAAATCGAAATCTTGAAAAAGAAGAAATAAATCTTATCTTCTTAGAAGATTTATTTCTTTACCAGAGACTTCTTAGACAAATATGGTGACGATGATGGCATATGTTGATATTTTGATGAAACGTGTCCTCAAATTTTGGTGGTCTTAAAAATCTTTACGATGTTTCCCTTCCCTGCTAAACAAGTGAAAACACATGAAACATAATACTAAGTACTATTATAAAAGCGATTTTGACAGTTATAACTACATTCACAAAAATTAATTGCTTTTTAAGCTTAACAAATACCCAAATTAATTACCACAGAAATTGTTTGCATTCAAATTATTGTAATGCGAGTACTTACCACTAAACGCCAGTTTTTACTTACATCAAACCAAACCAAGTTTACAGAAAATACTCAAATGTGAAGCCTTCAAAATATTATAAAAAGCTCAATACACGAATGATCTATAATTCTGTATTATTTTTACTTTCTGGGTGAAGCTTTGGCTCAAGTTTCGTGCACGGAAAGTAAAACTAACAAGGTATTGCTAGCTGTTGTATGAAAGTTTCCGAGCGATACGGAAGTTCAGAAAGATTGTTATAATAAATTTCGCTTTGCCCGCCATTTTACGAAGTTTAACATATTCATGTCCGTTGAAGTTATGAGAACGTGCATATATTGTAAACCTATATCTTCCTATCTGTGGTAGAAAGTTTTCATAACTGTATATTAAAATAAAACATAAATAAATATTCTGGGACATTCTACACAGTGCCATCTAGCCCCACACTAAGCAAACGCTTGTGCCGTTGGTACTAGATAACGGGTACAATACTTATACACTTTTTGTAAATACATACTTATTATACATAGAATACAAACTGTGGAACTCCTTGCCCGAATCTCTATTCCCCTTGAACTATAATTTGTCGGTCTTCAAGTCGAGAGTAAACCGGTTTCTTCTAGGCAAGCGCGCTAGATCGTAGATTACAACGTTGCTTAACATCTGGCAAGTTGTAGTCAAGTGTAAGCCTATCTAATGTAAAAAAACACATAGAAATGAATCATTGAATCAATTATTACCGACACCTCAGGACAACAACAATAGTATACAAACAAGAAATAAAACAACCCTAAATTAATTAAAATAAACGTTTATTACAAAAACTAAGGGCTTATTTGTCTGTTCCACTCCACTAATCACCGGTCATCATCTCCATGAACTCTGGAACAGAAGGAAGTCAATAAGAACACAATTATTTACGAAAAATTATTATGAAAAAGGTAAATTGTACTTTTGGTGAATAAAAAGTCTATCCTTTTTATTCACCAAAAGTATAAAGTCTAGTGCCCTTTTACCCACGGTGTAACTCGTTGATAAAATGCGTTGATTCGTTATGGCAAGACATCAAAACAAACAAACACACATTTCATGCAATGGTTTGATACTATTCTTATTTATCGTCGGCAGAGTCGTTCTTGTTCAATTCTATGTAGACACACATGTAAGTATTGTTTAGACATATGTACATATGTACATATTACCAGATTTGAGACATTAGTTTTCATATTATAAAACTGGTCAAATTTATCGCCCTAGATTTTATAGAATTTGTAAAAATGACTATAGAACCTTGACTTATTGACAAAATCTACCTCCAAAACCTATATTTTCATACATTTCGATATAAATTCTGTAATTCATGAGCTGTCTTTGTATTTTACCTGTTGTTTTGTTCTATTATAAAGGGTTTTGTTTGCTTTTCAAAGGGAAAATGTACTGAAAATGTTCCACGAAGCTTATTTTCTGATGCGGGAGTGGACAATAGGACCGCCATTATTGTTAAAGCAGAGATTAAAAAATAATTACGTAGAAAATGAGCAGCCATAAATTTTAATAAAAGCTAACGAGGTTATCTGTTGAATCGTGGGCGCGCGAAATAAAAGAGATTTTATCGTAGCTACATAAAATTACTTACCTTATTTTTATCTTAGATCCACAACGAATATACCTATATATACCAATTTTATTATCGTCCTATTTATACATGCATGCATGTTGTTAGTTTTTTTTAAGTAATAGTTTTGAGGTCGACTAATTAAATTAAGAGTCTTTTAATATTTTCAGGAAACAGGACCTTTTCAGGGTTTTTATAACGGGTACCTTTGCTAAATTCCTAACTTATACCAGTATCTTTCAGGGTGCCTTTGTTACATTTGCACTGTATACCAATAATAAAATAGTCAACCAATACATACCATCAAAATCGACAGTTCCCGAGGAGTCGGTGTCAATCTCGGCAATCATCTCGTCCACCTGGTCCGGGGTGAGCTGCTCGTCCAGCGCCGCCAGGATCTCGCGCAGACTCGACGTGGGGATGTAGCCGTTACCTGGAACGTATAGGAGTTGGTCTTTTTAATCTATTACCATCATCGGTTACATCTTCAAAAAGAAGTTTGGAGGTTTATTGAATAAAAAATCTGCGATCCCATGCTGCCTCTTTTAGATGCGGATTGCTCAGTTTTAGTTTAAATCTGTACATATAATAGAGCTGAAGAGGGTCAACAATATGATCATTAAAGATAGAAAAAAAAATGTTTGGAGATAAGTACTTTAAATCGTTAAAGAACACATTTCAGCAGTTTTAAGAATTTTTGTCGAATTACTTTCAACTGGGTATATAAAAAAAATACCTAATAGTTCAAATTCAGTACAGGCATGGCTTTAAGTGACCTAGTGGTTAAAGCCTGTCTGTACTTTGCAACGCAATTGCTATTGTATTACTATAACGAAATAGTTAGTTTTTTGTTTGTTTCATGTACCTAACTTTAAATTATGTGTTCGCTATACTAATTGTATATAAGCGAATTTGCATTTAAAAGCGATTTCATTAAATAAACTAACTACAAAAACCAAACAATGCATTCAAGAAATCAAAATACAATCTTATTTCTAGACGCCCCAACAAATTTTGTCATCAATACTAGGAGAAATCGCGGGCTCACTTGCCAATAAAACAGAGCAATAGTCTGTTCGCGAAACAGTGTTATAATCCTGGCAGGCGCCTCGTCTCTATCTCGGAACAATAAAACTAATGCCGGCTTCGTGTTATTGTGTATTGACTGCTATAAGACAATGAATGGGTGTCAATTCCAGTAAAAATGAAAATAGGAATATATAAAAAAAAAACGTTAAAAATATTGGACTTAGTTCTAGAATTGCAATATTGGGTCGCTTTGTGAAGGTGAAGGAAACTGTTTATCCTTAGTGTGTTATAACATAATCATACATTTAGGATGGTCAATTATTATGTTATGAGTACAAAACTCATGGAATCGAAATACTGAAATATATGGTAGCCTACACGTAATTAAAATCCAACATATAATTTGATTTGTATTTATCATATATTGTTACAATCCCTATAGGTACATGTAGTATATTATAATTTTAAACGATCTAGCTTAACAAATCTACGCAATTTCACCAAAGAACAAAATAAAAACATTACGAGTAATATAGATGGCCGAGCCTATCTGTCAGCGAGTACCACAACACATAAAGTGCATAGTTTAGTGTCTGTCAGGTATTTAATCTGGCACTAATCCATTCGCCTACAAATATTTTCCTTCCCTACCCGCGAGCCATTCGATGTGTGTGCTGTTTGATAGTACTTGTGGAACTCGAAATTGATTTGCTAATTTATGAAAAAAATGTGACAATTTTAGGTCTAATAATATGATAATTTATTTTAGAAGAAATTGTTAATGTTACAAAGGAAATGATTTGTATAACACACTTTATTTTAATAACGTGATATAAGTCTTTGGTAAGTCGGTTTCAGAGGAAAGTAAGAACGTTATTTGTTAATTGGTCGTCATATCAAAATATGGATCCGGGTAATCAAACTGCGAAAATACTGGAGGTATAATATTAACGCAATAAACTAAGAAGGTAGAAAAATATCTCTTAAACGCCAAACTATTTTATTTATGTTTGTCAGGCACATTTAAAATATTACTGCCAGTATCATACCTGTACAAAAATAAATAATGACGTGAAACCCAATTTTATATTTGTCACGTTCAGTATCTACATAGGTGTGGCACCAACCTTCTTGTTGTGTATGTTTTATTCTAATAATAACTTAATAAAAAACTCCACTATGCATTCAACAATAATTTTAAACTATTGACGCGTTCCAAAGTCGCATTTAGACACGTTTCCAATCCAATTTAATTTAATACGTTACGTTGATAAAAGAGACCTATTACCAAATATTTATTTTGACCTTACCATTGGTCTAGAGCGAGGTTGATTGTGGAATATTTCTCGCTTTTTATCGTCAGTGATGGTCATTTGGTATATTTCGGGCGGTGTATATCATTCGAGATTACGACCGGTAGTAGGGGCATAGTTTGGCACGAGTCCAGCGAATCGATACCGGGTTTTATTGCAAGCAATTATTGTTGGGACTACATGAATATGATCGTAAATTGAAAACTGAATGCAATTTGCGGCGACTGGTTATTGTTTGGACAGTTTTACATAGATAGCGAGGTACTGATTGCATTAGTACATTTTGAATATCTTTGTATAGCGGTATTACTGTAACATACTTTTTTTTTATAAATTGATTTCCAATTTATGTTTGAACTTTTTTTTAACGCTAAATAGGCTTACTTTTGATTATAGCCTGCCTGATGTTAAGCACCACTATAGTGTAAGATGTAACACGCTTGCCTAGAAGAAACCTATTTACTCTAGATTTGAAGACCCCTGGGTTATAATTTTCTGGGAACAGGGCTCCAGGTAGAGAGTTCCGTAGTCTCGCTGGTAGGTAGAAGCAAAGCGCTTCGTGCGCTGCGTGCGTAACTGGTATTGGTGATAAATTTTGTCTTCCTGTCAATGAAAACTGCTGGATTGGCAACAAAAGATATAGGATGTTTTTTTTATGTAAGTAGGTACTTTATTTATAAATCTAATGTGTGTTACGTGATTCTATTCGGAAAGAAATACGTTGCGGTGCATTGATTGTATGAGCTTACTACGTTGCGTCAATGTTGTTTTGGCCAAAACTTCTTCGTTTTATATGTATGTGTAAAATTGTATCATTTTATGTTCAATAACAAAAGTCTGAACCTAAAATAAATTTACGACTAACCTGCGTAGTAAGGTACGTAGGAAATTACGAAAATATTATAGAACCGACGTTTAAAAAAATTGTAGGTGTAAGTGAAGGTCAGCACGCACAGGAATGTCGCTCAGGTGTTAACTTCTTGGCACCGGCACCACAGAGGCCATTTATGATAGTTATAAATATCAAAATTTTCAGACACAAAAATTACCAATAATAAAATACTAGTTTAATTCTGCTTTTCATTGGTGACAATTCTGAGTGAGTCAGAAAATACCTTGCGACTGAACTGAGGAATGTCATATTTGTGACTACTCATTGTTAGTTCATTTAAATTATCTATGTAAATTATCGTCACCTCATCATATCAATTATAATTTCACTTTTGATTCTGTAGATGTCGTTTTAGCCATTATTGTAGTGGTAAAATTATAGACCGTAAAATGATAAAAAAAATAACTACGAGTACCTCAGCACCTTTACTTTAAATTTACTGCTTTTTTACTGCTTTCTGGAGGAAACAGCAATATATTAATAAGGTTTTCTATAGTTATATCAATACCAAAATCACTCTTAATTTACTATATTTATAGTAAATTAAGAGTGATTTTGGTATGTATGTATTTACATACATATCACTCACACAATATAAAACTAGCTGGTAAAACAGAACAAACAATCTCTCACATGTGTATTTTCTCATTTTACGACACCATTCTTTTATATTTCCACCGACTAGTTGATTCAACACATATTGTCCTCGAATGAGCTACGAATTGCGGTTAGTTTATGTGTTCTAATAACTACAAACATACATAACGCGAGACATCAAGAGATGGAAGACGTCATTAAACCGAGGGAATATTTTTTAGAACCAGCTATCTATGAGATTTCTGCCTTTCATAACATCATAGAAAAGGAAAAGTAGTTTGTTATTTTTTTTTGGATCACAACGACAACAACGAAATACTGCGATTTGTTGTTAAAATAAATAAATTACATTTTATACCGAATCAACACGTTGGCAGCAAGTAATGTATGTAGAAAATCTGTTTTAACTTGAAGATAATTATAGGTAATAGCATTGGAAAAAACACTAAGGAAAAGAAATTTTACGTATAAATATTTTAGCCAATAACACGGAGTCTCGTCTTGGACGCCGTGACGAGCGGTCGCTTTCGGGAACGGTCAATAGAGCCTCGTCAATACAATTGATCCAGTAAACAATAGGCACAACATCTGCCAGCGGCTAGCGCAATGGCTGCGAGCAAATCAATTCACTGGCCCCGCGAAAAGTGACTATAATCAAGTGCCGTGCAACGCGTGTTTATAATCTTTACATGTATCAGTGAGTGACAACCAGTGTACGTGACCCGTCATCAGAGGCCACCGGTACCAGCGCCCAGCGCGGGGAAACCCACTCCAACAAAAGGAAAACTCGGTGAGCTTGTTCCATATTAGCCACACGTGGTCTAAACCCCTTTTCTTCGGTCTCTCCTTCCTCAATATCCTAGGATATTGTCTAGACGTCTGCCACGAGGGACAAGTCTGTTTTCAAGCAGCCCATACCAGCAACCAACACCGTACGGTCACATCGGTTACTTATAGATCAAACCTACGCGTAACTAGCTTATCCGATTTCAAAATACATATTTACACAAACTGCAGTAAAAACCTGCTAAATTTACAAGGGTATACTAGATTACGCGATATCATACCACGGACGTAATTACTCGTAACGTATGCGAAAACACAGACAATCTACTTTCCCAAGGCAAACACAAAAGCCTAAATACGAGTAAAAACTACACACATCTGCAGACCCGTTTGGACAATAACTTAAGATTTTAAAAAGGCGCGTGAAATATTACGCTATCCATTCCCAAAACAAATACCGAGTCGTAAAACTAAGCAATAAATCAGACCATTAACAATACAACCAAAAAAACCCTTCTTAAAATCATCTGCTAATTCCCGCCACAGCTGGGAGCCTCTATTGTCGGGTGGGTCATCCTTTGTTAAACATAGCTCAAAATTTGCTTCTAATTGTAGTCATTTTTTCTACGTACAATAAAGCCCAGACGTTTGTTTTATACACATAACACACTAGTACATAAAGCGTAATTAATAGACTTATTCCAAATAAACAGCAGGTATTAAGTGCAAGTATTTAGAGTTGTTAGACGAGACCCAAGTACTCACTCGAGTGCTACTTACTCCCCTTTTCCGTTAAAGATAAAAGGGAACTAGTATAGTGCATGATATACCAGTTAACTAATAAGTAATACATAGTATATAAGCTTCCTTCACAGCCTCAAGCACGCGCATACCTGAAAGATATCACGAGCTAGCCACGACAACCCGTCCTCTGCGATACCGCCACGGTAAGGCACAAAGCCGATATGGAAATAGGGACCCTATCGTAAAAATACCAGGAGACGGCAACTGCTTGTATCGCGCTTATAGCCTACCAAATTAACGACTTGTATTTAACGGCCTAACCTTTGACCACCAACACATTCGACGAGACCTCGCACGCCACGTTGAGGAAAACCAAAACGATCCACAAATGTACCTAGCGATCAGAAGTAATCTAGATAGTTCAGCACAAAGCGAACAAATCAGGAACTACATTCTATCACAATACCAAGATGGCATATGGGGCGGCACAGACATACTTATAGCGGCAGCGGAATATTATAGTATTAACGTCAAAATCTCTCAAAAAACCCCGCTACAAGAAACAGTATGTTTCTCTCCTAAGGCACCAAACGACACCGCAGGTAGCATAGGTCTAATAATTACGGGGAACCACTTTGATTGCTTTGAAAATAACCTAGGAGTAATAAGTACAAGCACCACGCAAAATGACCTTAGTCTTGGAACCAGCACCCCAGAGGAGAATACCAGATGAGTCCGGATACAGACTTGCCCGCCCCAGGCCACACCAAACAACAAAAACAGGTAGTAAATAAAAACATAAACATTGCCACATGGAATGTTAGAGGCGCCGCAACGTTGACTAAAAAACGAGAGATTGACGAGTTTCTAGACGGAAAATCTATCCATATTGCCTGCCTACAGGAAACTCACTTAAAATCCGGGACCTACGAATCTAGTCACTATACGTGGCACCTAAGCGGAAACAACAACAGAAGAGGCCAAGCTATTCTCATAAGAAAAAGCAGCGGCCTAAGGCTGAACTGGACTAAAGCAAACACAAACAATATGGTTGCTTCAATAGATACAAGCAGTGGAGCCTCTCTATTCATTACTACAACGAACAGGTCCAATTCAACGTCACCAGCAGCAAACGACGCGACTCGGCTACTACAACTGACCAAGAACAAACCAAGAAACTCAATAACAATCATACTAGGTGACTTCAACGCCCACATAGTACTCACAGATACACATGAACTTCGCGATAAAAATCAAAGAGGCAAAAATCTCCCACACCAAACAAGTAACGAAACGGGAAAATCTCCGATTGGACACATCATTCGGCCGGCGCAGCTGTAAACTGACTTGGACGTTGGGAAACAAAACATCGCAAATATACCATATAATGACAGATGCCAAAAACAACCAGATTTTTAATTACATCAAAGGTGAAAAAACAATCCTATCTGACCATAGAATCATATGGGGAAACCTGAAGCCCCTCACCACAGAATAAATAATACAACAGAAACCTATCTCCCTGTTCCGAACACGCAGCGAGCGGAGGGCACAGTAAAGTACGATCGACAGTCGTGGGTCAAACGGCACAACACTCCCCAAAGTATGAAAAATTTGTTTTTATTGTATCAATAGGTATATCTAGCTACTTAAATATGCAATTTATAGTTGAATTCGAGAAAAACAGGATTAATTTAGTAAACATTTTAGAAAAAAAAAATGTTAATACATACTTTGTTATAATGACACATAAAAAATAATTACTGATAAAGTATTAATTTATGGAAATATAATTCACTGATGATTAAGTATAAACACTAAAATAATACAATTTTATTATTGTACTAAATCTACATTCCTAATGGCAACCATGATAACTTTGAGAGACTCGAACTGTATGCAGTGAAATATGAACCGTAAATCGAAACGTTAAATATCAATTTGGCTTGCGCGTAGGTTACGAACGTACGCTGCGCTGCGAACGTATTTTGATAGCGTGGCGCGTTTTTGTTCAAAGTTAGGTCGCCCTGCCCTCACGTGAAACTCCAATAGGGACTCTACGAGACCTCCAATAAGACTAACCAGGGCCAACGTTGCGAACGAGTTTGACTACAAAACCCTAAACTACGAGATGCTTCAAAGTAACACCACTCGAAAAAAAAAAAAAAAACCAAGAAACTTTATTAGAGGAAACCAAAAAGAGCAGGAACGGCGAAAACCGAAAAGACCCGCTATCGTAGGAAGTGATAACAAACGTCATGAAGATGGCGGCCAATAAGACTATCAAACATGAAAGAAGGTACTCTAAGGCTAGAGAAGAGGCAATTACAAACCTACAGAAGGCGAAGTTCCATTATAAGCATCACCCTCAAGATATAGAGGCTAGAAATACACTTAAAGAGTGCCGGCGCCGTTTGCAAGAGATCGAAACAACGGAAGATCTTAAAGTTGGTAGACCTAACTATACGTGGAAGGATTCTTTATCTCATGATATGGACCCCAGGAAAACATCTGACTGGCAGGACATGGCGAAAAACAAAGGAGACTTTATAAGAGCTGCCAGGGAGATCTATAAGATGGCAGAAACCGACAGCGAATCTGATGAGGAAACAGAAAGACATACCAACAGGCAGGCACCAACCATACCCCAGGAAAGGCCGTCAGATGACACAAGAACAATCCCTTAGCGACATAGGATCTATTCGACCCACATTTAATATCCACCTACTACACCCGACGTGGTTATGATTACACACAATAGGACCAACATTACACAGCGAACGTATTAAGATAGTGCTTGCAAAGCCAAACACTAACAAACCCCAAGATGGGTCTACTCAATAATCAACGAATACCATTTTTTACTAACGCTTATCCCTATCCCTAATAACAACCTTCTCCAAATCGGCGTCTGGCTGCATAGCCGGTCGACTACCATCCCGGAGCGTTAGCACAAAACCACGCTCCACAACCTCGTGCCCCCCGGTATGCCGGTTTGACCGGAGCAGGCTTGTCCTGGCTGGGTGCGGTACCTATGTTCATGTAAATATTTTAGCCAATAACAATAGCCTCCGCCAGTCATAAAAGACTTTTTATGAAATATTTTTGCGCCGAAAGAACAAATATATGAATCAGTTTTTTTTGGCGGACCAATCATATGCAGATAGATGGTAGACTTAGATTTATTTGACGCAAGAGTGGTGCCTCTTAAGCTTTGGTTTCCTAGGAAAGCGGTGCCATCATATAGCGGCGTTAATATTACGGACGCAAATAGACGGCCGACTTTACGGTGATGACATGTGCGAAGTTCCACGGCCGTTTTAACATACCGTCAGACATTATACTAATATTATAAAGAAGATATAAATAAACTACTAGTGCGAGTTGAAAAATTCTTTTTGTGTTGAATAGACCATTTATCGAGGAAGGTTTTAGGCTATATAACATGACGCTGCAATCAATAGGAGCAAAGAAACAATGGAAAATGTGGAAAAAACGGGGAATATTATTCATCTTTGAAGGCTTCCGTTGCGTGCACTGCGAAAACGGTCCAAGTTGTGGGTAACAGATATAATTTATAAAGCTAAATAGGCTGCCCAAAATAACTATTCCACGCGGACGAAGTCGCAGGCACAGTTAGTTTTTAAATAAACGTCAAACGAAAAGTATCAATAGCTTCACCGCTATCAATAAAACGTTCACCAAACCTTCTGACACCGACAAGACGGCCTTCATGCAAATGGCGGCACCGCTTTTAGACTTTACGGTGTCAGTTAGGAAACCGCGCGATTTTGTTTACATAGACAACGTTCTAGCGACGTCATTCACGTCTGTATTACGGCCGCTATATGATGGCACCGCTTTCCTAGGAAACCAAAGCTTTAGCCGTTTCTCCAAATTATAGGATTCACTTGTTTATTTATTTATCTAATTGTTTTACCGGCGGAATACTGATTTTTGTGTATTGAGCTCATTTTTGCAATAATGATGCGTCTATGTAGGTGTGATGTCTAAGTCATAAAGTGAACTATTCACGTAATTAAGTGGTTAGAAACACAAACACGGTGTTTGACTAGGTTTGTTTGTTTGGAAGATGCATTTTATTAAGCTTTTTAATAATAATTTTATAATAAACTTTCGTAAAATGGTATAATTTGTACTGTACATAAAAGAAAAGAAGATAACTATGCCAACAACATTTTAATATTTGATCATGGAATATAGGTTTAATATTATATTTATACGCAAAGAAGATGATTAAGAACAAATTGATGTCATTAAATCATTTACAAATCACATCACTACATTAGTATGTTTTTAGGAAAGCTATGTTTTCTCACTTGAACAACTAGCAATCCCGGAAAATAAATAGACAATAAACTTCATATTACTAAATGTCGACCCTCGAGTAATATTCAGTAGCAACCAATCAATAAAATATGCTTTGATGTTGGCAGAAATTGACAAACGGCCGGACACGATATATCCCGGTCCATAGATTCAGGCAAAACTGGTCGTTTGATGAGACAAGCTCGAGAGCGAAATATGTATTGAACAGCTAGTAAATCATTTATCATTTTATTTAAAAAAAGTGCCCAGTGCTTCTATGTCTCGATAACATTTCTAAATTTCCGTGCGTTGTCATTTTTGTCATTATTAAATTATTAATTATATAGGTATGTGGTATTAAATAAATCAGTAAATTAAGACACAATAATTATGGTTATTTTTGTAAGAACAAACAAATAGAACAATAACAATAGGCCAAGCTGAAAATGATGATTTTATAATTTATCAAACATACTATAAAGACAATGCGTTACATCATTCTGTTTTATAAAATGTATGTATGAGGTAGCTACTTTATTTAATTTTTATAAATTGAAATATTATAGATTATTACCTCCTCTTCTACCTGCTACTTCTACTCGTGGATAGTAAAGTAGGCATATAAGTCTCCTTTGATTAAGGTCAAGGTAGTCAAACTTTACGTTTGAATAGATACAGCTAATCCACCTTCTTCATGACCTAAAGTAATTGGATACTTACACTTAAGTTCTCACACGTTTTATTATATTTAATTTGCGTTTTAAGTAATACGAGGAAATTTAAAAGGCAAAAAAATTAATACCTTTTAATTTTCGTTACCAGTCAAAATATTTTAATTTGCGTAAAGAATTCAGTATTGTGAATTTTCTACTACACTTACCTACTCATTTAAATTTATCAGATGGCAGAAAAAATAAAGTTCTGAGACCACTGAACAGTAATCCACTTTTAATTTACACCGTGTAAGATTGACATTCAGTATAAAACATTGAAAGACCAATAAATAATTTAACACCCACGCTTTCTTGAAATATTTTTTTGTTGAACGCGTAAAACTGAAGCTAGAATATTTGCGACGTTTTTTCTTCTAAACCTACAAGAATCGCAAAACTAATGATCTGAAATTATTTATATTAAACACTGCTTTGAAAGGTGTTCGCTTGATTCATGATCTCAGCTGTTTAAATTAAAGAGTTCAGCTTTATTTTTTGCCATCTGCCATATTGTTAGCATAGAAAAAGAAATAATATTTTTAAATTTACTCCAGACAGCAATACATTTTAAATAATGGAAGCAGAAAATAATGTCAAGAGGTGATGGTTTTTGAATTATGAATATCTGAGATATGGGCTGGATTAATGGATTAAATATTTCAACGTTGTTATAAAATAGTGACCGCGGCCAGGTTTTAAATACTCGTAGACAGCACTTCAAAATGTTTAATATTAACCATTATAAATTGCTACTGTTATTCGATATACGATTTATTTTAAAATACCTTACTTATTAATTTCTCGCACTGAAGCATTTTTTTAGAAAAAGGGGCTTAAAAAGTACTTTGTAAAGTAAAATCAATTCTTGAAAACACTACAGAACATGATATAGACGTGGATTGCTAATTGTAACAATTAATTAGCAATTTTTTATTACAAACAAACTTAGATCAAATACGGTGATAGAGTTGCAAAGTTCCAATTAAGGCAAAAACGTAATCAACTAAATTCACGCCACTTGTAACCTTACCCGTATGGCAATATGGCATAGTTTTGAATATCAGTAGGGCTAGTGTAAGTCTGAAAACCTATTTGTATGCAAAGTTTTCGATACCATGTATAAAGAGAGGTTTAATGATGAAAACTCAATTACAGGAGCATAGAAAAGTACGTACGAGTACATATTATAATAGAAAACACTAGGTAAAACACACACATAATATAAGTTTTAAAAACTCATAAGCTTGCTATTTTATGTTTATTTCGCTCCAATACAGATATGCTTTAGTCTTAACCACTGTGTCGTTTGTGTGGTATCACTTCAGAAGAATTTATTTATCAATATTGATTCCCTATTTCACCCCTTTAAAAGTGGTATTTCCAAAAATCCTTTCTTAGCAAATGCCTACGTTATAACATCTACCTGCATGCCAAATTTCAGCCCTATCCGTCCAGTGGTTTGGGCTGTGCGTTGATAGATCACTACCTCAGTCAGTCAGTCACCTTTGAGTTGTATTTATTTAGATAGATAGTTTCAATCACAAACTGATCTTAAGAAAAAGCTTACCTACCTATGATGTTAATAAACTTATGTATAAACAAGTAACCTTGCGAATAGTAAGTTTTTAAAACTACATACCTTCTTTGTCATATAATCTGAAAGCCTCTTTGAGTTCCTTCTGCAGCGCCTCGTCATCTTCTTCGAGGAAGTGTGTCGCGACGCGCACGAACGAGTCGAAATTTAACTTGCCACAACCTGAAATACAGGAAATAGAACATTTAGAATGGTGGTAAACTTTATTTGATATTTTATACATAATAAGGTTATATTTTGGAGACATAAATATTAACCTACATCTAACGATACTATTGTAAATGTTGTGTAATTTTCAAACCCATAAAACTATGCAAACAAAAAAATTATAGATAAAAATGCAATAAGTATACATTTTTGATTTTTTTTTAATTACTGGATTTTGATTTTTAGATTTGGAACAAAAACTGAAGAATTCTGACACAATTAAGTAATACCTAAATTACCGCTACAAAGCAGTTTTATCACAACAAGATCTTAGAAAAAAGCCACAGAAAAGCCTAAGATGTCCTCAAACCAGTAGCTAGTATATAATCATACTGGCTATCCCATTTTAAGCTAAACCTCTCAAACCCGCTTTTGTCTGCTTTATGAGGCCCGTAACAAAGACCTAATTCGAGAAGCTGCCATAGCGCAAGGTTACCACTAAATAGAAAGCGAATTGTTGCCTCTTTACGATGCAAGAGACGACCCTCTTGAGGTAGACTTGCTAGGGGGCTTTTTTATGGTGATTTGGTAGAGTGTGGAGAGGTTCACACTGTAGACTGTAACTAAAAAGTTAGATTTGACTGAAAAACTAATACAGTGGTAGTAATGATTGCTAGAATCGGTATATTGAAACATTCACGAGAGTTAACGTAAATTGCAGTTTTTGTTTGTATTTTTATGAAGTTAGAAACCACAACACCAATAATTAAGTGGTTTCTATTTAACTATAGAAATTAATTAACTAAATAGTATTTATAGCTGGTCACCACTTTCCACCTGCCATCGGTATTCCGCTAATTTATTCACCTTTTTCACTTTGTATTCAATCAAAACTTATTATTACATTATTTTCTCACAGTTTCTATGAAAGTCCACCTGAGAGGCTGTGCCTTAACAGTGCCCCTTAAACTGCGGATTAACTGCACCTTAACGCTGATTTCGCTGGCGTTCAGTTTTATTACATTGTAAGGATAGCAGAAATAGCGCTTTAAAGCTTTAGTTTAATCCCGAGCTTTAGTCTAGCCACTGAACACAATTATTTGGGGTTTTGTTGGAAGTGGAAGTTCAGCTACGTTTAACAAGCACAATATAGAAATAAAAGCACAGCAAATATTTAAATTTAAAACATATTCCCAAAAATATTTCATAAATAATGCGAGTGCTTTCAATGGATTAAATGTTGGTGGAAATGTGTGACTCAAATGTAAAAGCAATAAAGTAACAATTAAATGATTTTTTGTTAAACAAAAGTGTAAACATATATGTAATACTTTGAACAAATAACAAACCGCGGCCTTCGTGTAGTATACACCTCGTGTAGTATACACCTCGTATAGTATACACCTCGTATAGTATACACCTCGTATAGTATACACCTCGTATAGTATACACCTCGTATAGTATACACCTCGTATAGTATACACCTCGTATAGTATACACCTCGTATAGTATACACCTCGTATAGTATACACCTCGTATAGTATACACCTTAGTTGCCAAATTAAACTGAAATGTAACTTCAACAATTTAACTTTTCTGCTGTCGGTACTAGAATTAAACGGGCAATAAATTTCCATAGCCTGCGATAAATTAGATAACAGATGGCAGGCGGATCTCGAGACGTATGAAAACCCGCTACGAACATTGGTCTAGTTTTTGCAACTTGCTGAAACTGATATAAAGTGTAGAACTTATCTGGGTATGAAGTTTGCATTATAAATCTTTAGGTTGATGTCGTCAATTAATACCTGTGATAGCTTTAATTTGTATATATTATTTCACTGCCTTTCTGTCCTAGCTTCAGTAAGAAAGACAGATGAAAATAAGGTATACTTAGTATTCTTTAGTGTGAGTTAAGTGATCTATATCCAACACAACAAACAAGTAAACAACATACGCGAACTACTCGTGAGTGAAAACCGTTTAGTTAACATATTGATCTATTTCCATTAAACAGACGTGTAATTACATTAATTACGTTAAAACCAAAAGTACCAATTCATAAACATCAAATTTAAATACTTACACTAAATTTACTTAACTGCTGCACCGTCAGTATTTCAGTCCGTTAACTTAGAACCTACATAATACTAAGTACACACAGTTTACTTCAATCTATATACGTCAGGAAGGCTGCACTCGGTGCTAGTGAAATATAGCCTTTAACTAATACGTGCAGGCAAAGGTTTTATACTTGATGGACTCATTAATGTAACTAAAAAATCACTACATTTTATACAAATCAATCCACGCCTTGGTGAACCTGTGCAATTCTTAAGACAGAAAGATATCAATAAAATACATTTGTGTCAATTTAAAACGCTTTAATTGACATGTTCTGATAAATTACTATATTATTTGTCGATCATTAAAAGGTCTCGAATGATTAGAGACTTTGTCAATAGAAACTTAGCCAAGTTTAATCCATATTGCTAGTGGGATAAATAGACATCAGAACCTTCACTGATACACAAGGGATGACTATTAAGGAAGATTTAGCAAGTAAAAATGTCATATATTCTAAATATTTAACCTACATTTATTCAGACAGAGATTTATGTCAATTTCCCTCTTTTTTCCCTTTAAGATAATATAAGATAGGCTTGATAGTTTAAAGTCATCTTTGGGCAGCATTGTCTATGTGCAGAGGTAAACTTCTCTCACCTAGGGACCTAGCTTAGTTTATTAGTTGACGTATAGTTTTGGTGTAAAGCCAAAGTAAGCCGTAGCATAGGCAGCCAATACTGCTAAGCTTCAAGTTGATTTAGAACTTGGAAAATATTGGAGATTTCGAGTATCATTTCTTATACAAAATATCATAACTCATTTTCGATAGAAAAGATCGATTCAAACACATTTTCAACAGAGTTTGAAGGTTGTTTGTCTAAGAGTATTAATGAGTGTTTTATGAATTTTCACGACATTTTAGGTTTAGCAATAAATCGCTGGGAAATTTGTAAGTATCAATAAAAAGTAAACACAATCAATAAAATGAGTTACTACTTAATTATTTTATTCTCATTTTAAGGGACTTTTTTTACTACTTAATGTATGTTACGTATAATGATAAATTAAATCTAATACTAATGTATGAAAAAAGCTTCAAATGACCAATGACGTGAAAAGGCGTATTACGCATAAAATCGTGCCGACTGTATTAGAATGATTTTATCTTACAAATAACTTAAATCCCGTGTTAAAGTTAGTTCGAGTTCTAGTCTAGAACTCAAGTTCTAGCAATCACGCGGCACATCTGTGTCTTCCGCAATTAAAGCTAGAGCTGGAATACGAACTTTAGATCCTCACTTCTGATTGCTAGTACATGGAAATTGTATAGTTCTACCAAGTAGGTAATTGGTTTTCATGAGTTCTAGAATAAATTAAATTAATTATTTTAGCGATATTGTGGCATATTAGGATATAATAGACTACTGGTAGATGTACGTGGCTTCACTCGCGTCGTTTTGGGATAAAATAAATGACGATGTTATTCTTGTATGAAATTATTTCCAACCAAAACGCACGACGATCCGTCGCTTCGATGTAGCGTTAGAGAGAGAAAAAATATACCTATTTATTACTAGGTACATTACTATTTAAACAAGTAAATTAAAACTGAGTTTATTGATGTCTTTTCCTTTTCAACGCTGCTATTGTGATTTTTTTGTAAATACTTTAAAGGTTTACGTAATGTGGGCTTTATTTCATCCATAGTGTGCATAAACATCATATTCCTGTAGTGTAAATAATAATAAACAAAAACATTAAACGATCGAATATAAATAAGCCGTTTCTATCAATATTAATCAATTTTACCTCTACAATTAATTAAACAATGTATTAGCCCTGTCCTTAATCCATTATTTTGACGTGAAACGATATCGTACCTCCCAATATCTCCACCTACAGAGGTCTAATGAAGAATAAATTGCCTTCAGTCTGGCGACAAAGCAGAAAGATTTATTAGTAGAGACCTTGTTGCCGGCGACATTTCTTCAGTACAATCTATCGATCTAGGTTCGATTTCATTAATAGACCTATAGGCATAACTTACTAGAAGATTTAAGACGCTTTACGAGAGGCCTATCTACCTACTTATATAACGTACCCACTTTTCAAGCCTCTTTTTTACTACGAATTAAGCTCCTGATTGACTTGATTAACTCTTAAGTTTTTTTTATAGATAATATACGACTGCCTGCCAGAGGCATAAAAATACCATAGACTATGATTACTGAAAATCAGCTCATAGAACACGAAAATTAGTAGATATGTAAAATAAATAAGCAAACATTAATACTGATACACAAATTCATTATCAGAAATCAAATTTAAGACCTTGGCTTTGACACCAAATGCTGGACCAAAGAATCATAAAAAAATTGTTCCCATTCAAAAAGCAATGACACGACCAACACATTTGAAATTGGTTTCACAAATGAAATGCTATACGTGTGATGGTCAGGCCCTTTGTGAGTTCAATGAAACAACGAAATAATCGACAATATTGTGCTGGATTGAGGCTCGAACCACCGATCACTTTCATTATCGACGCCAGCCAGCCGTGGCGAACTCGTAATATGCCAGATTGTTAGACTTGATCACATTTTGAACCGTCGATGGTAAAGTTATAGACAGGTTAGAATTTTTTTATAGCTGTTTTACACCGAATGTTTTCAAATAGGTACATGCGTCGAAATACATACATTAAATTAACAGCCTTTACATCGTTTACATCTTACATTTACAAAATATATTGTGCCTACGTAAGGAAACATTAAATCGCGAGGCACATTAAAATTCAACCGTTAAAAATCAACCAAACAACATTTTTTTTTCTCGATCTGAAACCAATTTCGGTAATTGGTAATATTGTTCCGGATCAGTTCACAGCCACTAAACTTTACTTCGAAACACAAAAACTTCATAACAGCTATGCTTATGCTACCATTGAAATAAATGTAGAAAGTATAATACACGACGCAATGCGTTGTGTCTTCATAAAATTGGATATATTTTGAAATCAACACAGCATCACTTCTGATTACTACCAGTCAATAGTAATTACAATCAATGTCAGAATACATTGTGCTGTATCGCTCCGAAGCTACGCCACGCCGCGTCCTCGCAAGTTACGCTAATTAGCTTCCAGACGTCGACATCCTTCGATTATACAGTAATTGGAGTATGAACGCTGGTTTCACAGTGCAGTTTTAGCGTATGTAGGAAAAACAGAACTAACTAAAAGGAAAACTAGATAAAATCGTTCGGAATGTCTCCGTGATTTGCCAAACAACTGCAATAATGATTTAACAAGTGATCAAACAAAAGAACAACAAGATTACAACGTTGCTTGAAATCAGGCAAGTTGTAATCAAGCGCGAGTCTTTCTCATGTAAAAAAAAGAAATGCTGGCTCAAGGCATCAACATTGCACTTCAATATGATAACACGGTTAGTAGTCTAGACCATTTGGATTATCTTTAGGTATTTCCTTTTTTGTATGTAGTAGTTACGAAAATTATTGGATCCCTTGGCCCTTAGAGCAGTTTGAAAACTTTCGACACCAGAGTTGGCCACTATTGGCAATAGAATACCAGCGCTGGTGGCCCTGTGCCATCAGCATTAGGCTGAGTTGCGGCTGTATTGAGACATCACATTCTTAGCATGTAAGTTTAGTAATTAAATAGGTTAAAGTTTTGTGTGTGTCTCAATAAATATATTTTCTTAAATATATTTTCTTTCTTTCTTTCTATCTATTCGATAAGAAGAAGGTAGATCTTTTCTTTTATTATTGTTAGACATTGCCCATTAAAAAATATAGGTCTCAATTATTTAGCATAGCAATACGAACGTCATGTATCAAATACTAGGAAAGTAATAAAAACACTGTGTGACACGCAAATTCAATAAAACTATTCTCACTGATACATTTATTACTGAAAATACTATAATGTAACATTAAAACATGCGTCAAGCCAGTTTTTGAAGCTCCGACGCCTGTCATAAATACTTTCAGCAAGGAAATAAATAAATTTACATCAATAAATAACCCTTGAAAATTCCAGTGAAGTAGGCGGAAGAAAACTTTACCTACTTTTATTTTTGTATAATAAAAAGAGAGAGAAGTGCGCTGGATTTACCTGATAAAGTTTGTGAAACTACGAAACAGTAAGTAACTATGCAAATTTTATATTTTATATTGAGTCTATCTGTCTTTTTTTATATTAGATAGTCTCAAGCTTGACTACAACTTGCCTGATATTAAGCAACGTTGTAATCTACGATCTAGCGCGCTTGCCTAGAAGAAACCGGTTTACTCTCTATGTCTATGTTCTTTTAAAGTCTGTTTTTTTATAATTACCAATAGATGTTATTTTGGATGTACTTATTCCAATACCGTCACAAAATCGAGTACGAAATGGTTTTCGAATATGGTTTTGTCCACTAAATTTATATTTTTACACAAAATTGTATATTTATTTATCTATTGGAATAAAATAACAAATCCTTTATTTTCCTATTACATATATTAAGTACAAAACTATTTACTCACTTCAATTGTAAAATTTTTGAACCAATAGCGCGAAACAAAACAGTCACTATTATTGTTTTCCAACCCAATACCGTCAACATACCACACAAACTAACAAAGTAACCGTCTCACCAATAAAATGTAGTGAAATTGTAGTGATAAAGCTGTCATTAGCCGCATTGAGGTAAGGCAGAGGCTAAGAGATGTCACGTCGGTGCCTCGTAAAGTGTCCGAGAGCGCGTAAACTTGTGGACGGTTTATTTTCGGGACGAGTTAACTGGGCAGCAAGATACGTTCTGTAGTAATAGTGTTATATTTCCGTCCTTTAAGCGCTAGCTCAATGCTGAGCATCTGATGACCCCGACCAAAATTGTAGTCCATTAGACGCCATTTATCACGATCGCAGGCTTCGTGTATGGCTGCAGTGTCATACTTAGTCATAATTATTTGAACTCATCTTTTTTAATTACAATGATGTAAAGGTGTTAGTTATTGAAAGTTATTCAAAAGTAGTACACTAGTAGTAGTAGGAGTACTCAGTACACAACAATATTTGCAACTTATGTATGTAAACAGTTAATTTTATTATTTGTTAGCATACTCATGAAAATTTTGTCACGTAATTGACCATTAAATTTATAATATTCTCATATATTTTTGTCCAACACGTTTTCATTGAAACTCCAGTCATAATTATTACTCATGTCTTTTTCTTGTACCCAAATTTTTAAGTGAATTTTGTTTATTGCTGCTCAGTCATTAAAACAGCTTCCCAACAATTACATCCGCATTTATTTTTAAGTCACCTCTTTGAAGGTTGTTTACTGCGTACTTTTGTAGTTGGTTGGCAGGATCATGGGTGTTTTCGGTCTCGCGAAGGTATAACTTATTTACTAGCGACGGTGAAGTTAGTGGTAAAGTTTGTAGTGTTTCTATGTTTATGTGTACCACTTAGTTGTATATGGCTTTAACAATACAGAAGATACAATGTGAACTTTCGTTTTCTGTATTCCTTTTTTATTTTTGATTGCGGTTTGGATGTCACTCATAAAAAAACTTTTGCGACTGGAAGAATCTTGAGTATTTCTAGAATACTATAAAAATATAAATAAATAACATACTGCCAATTATAACTCATATGTTTATCACATTAAATCCTAACTCACTCTGCAGCCTCAGTTCAAACATACCTAAGCTGATCCACAAATAACGTATCTATATATTTAATCATTCATTCCGAGAAGTAAATGGAAAACATACTAATAAACAAAGATACACAAACATAAAATACGGCACAATTGTAAATGAATAAAAACTCATTATTTTATCAAATTCTAACAACATCACATGCGTACGGAGTGAATAAGTTTATTCTTACTGAGCTGATTTCTTTGAAACGTTCTTTATCATATTTAAAGCTTAATAAAGCAGAAACCTTGTTAACTTAACGTATTTCGAGAGTAAGTCGGTTCATAACGGGTAAGCACGCTCCATCTTAGGCCATAGCCTTTGCTTGCTATCAGGTAAACTATGGCCAAGTGAACCCCGTTCAAGTTAAAAAATACTTACCTATCGCATCCTCGCTGTCGAGTAGCCTGTCGAGCTCCAGTTCGTCGTAGTTGTGCACCATGGTGTTGAGGATCATGCGCACCTTCTCCTTCTCGATGCGCCCCTCCTTCGCCGAGTCGAACATGCTGAACGCTTTGCGGAGCACTGCAATGGAAAAAAATGTTATTGTACATCATCATAACATTAATTAAAAGACATAAAAGAGAAAGTTGGTTCGTTCTTCACGTTTCAATGGAGCAACTAATAACTGAGTTATTTTTAATGTATTTTTTTAACAAGAAATGGGTTTGCACTGGACCGGAATTAGTTTCTATGGATCCGTGACATAGGCCATGACTAAAATTCTCGCACACTAGTAATGATCGCGCATTTGCGTTCAAATAGAAAGTACTCCCTGCCTGACTCCCTGTCCCCTACAATTTATGATCCAGCGATCTTCAAAGTGATAGTGAATCGGTTCTTATCGGGTAAGCACGCTCCATCTTAGGCCATAGCCGTTGCTTACCATCAGGCAATGTATGGCCACGTGCAAACCCGTTCTAGTTAAAAAAAAGTACATTCAACTAATCTTAATTTCTAGAGAGCAGCTTTTGTACGTACATATAGATTTGCTTTCCATGTTTTGTCGTGCGACGACGGACTATCAATATGGCATAGTTATTTTTTCCGAAAAAGTGATAGAAACCCCATACAAAATGGAAAATGTTATCAACGAAAGCCAACGTCTACAGTTTTGTAATAATAATTTCAGAGCGATCGACAAACACAACAAGACATGAAATAACAGGAAGCAGAGTTCACAAGCCGAGCAATAATTGCCGCGGTCGGACCGTGGTGGCGGCCAGGTGGTCGGAAACCGACACCACCCGACACTTAGTTACAGATGTTCGGAATAATGGTGCTTATGGCTTAGGAATAAATACGATACATTTTAATGACAAGGCAAATTAGTCGCTAAAACGTGATAGGAAAAATAACTCTAAAAAAGAAAACGCAAGGTGAAGAGTTTTGTTAAATAGCATATTACTTAATGTACGAGTATTAAATTGTGCAAACTTGCTTTAGTTACCTTTGATGTTTTTGTAACTAACAAAATAAATCCTAATTCTAAATTTTAATTAGAAAAAGAAGCAATAGTTTCGATGTTACAATACAATACATTTATTGATAATTCCATTATTACAAACTATTTAAGGTATTTGAATGTAAAATACCCGTTTTTAATGTATTGTAGTAGTTTTCATTCAAAATCTCTTCCTTGATCAACCACAATCCAGTTAACAATTTGTTGTTTAAACTTTTGAAATGAATAAGTACACTCGTCAGCTCAGGAAAATACTATAAAAGCAAATATATAAATGAATTTAAGAATGTATCCATTACTTCCATTAGACATTAATATTGTTTAAACTAATTCCGTGTAGAAGAACATTTATTCATGAAATTCATAATCGAAAATAATAAAACGTGAACTATTAAAAAAACTACCCAAAATACTCTTTTTACAAATGTATGTTTAATATCACTTGACTCTATATATCTTTATTTTGCAAATAATTATTAGTTTAATTTGAAATAAACGTGAGCAAATTAGGAGGGCGTAAATAGTATTCTAATTGCCATGATAGAGGAAACTTCACAACTCACAGACGAAATCGTGAAAATCACATTTCACACTGATATTTTACAAATTAAAGTTTGTATGTTTTCATTTTCTTTCTGATTAAACAAACTCCTAAGCCGATTTGGACAATATTTTGATATGGAATTTGATTAGTAAGCTACTTTTTATCGTATCAAAGCTGGTAACACTACCGGTCGCGTCGCTTATATTATAGTCATGAATAAACGCAAGTAGAACCACAAGACGCAACTAGTATATTAACTGCTATGAAAGATGAGATTTCAGCAGTCACAGACTAAATAGAAACAATGGGATTAACACAAGAATGCCAACATGTCACAAGTATAAAGAAAGTCTAAAGAAAATAGGTGAAAAATCAATCACTCGCTTTGATTGGTGGACAGCTGTGGGCTAAAAGCTGCTTGAAATATTTACTTGCTCGTCTGTAGGTGTATTAAGCCTTTTAAATAATAATTCAATCAGTAACTGTTTCACCAATTGGTCTTATAGATATCGTATACATTTATAACCATGTTTAATTTGATAATAAACTTCAAATCATTTTGGTTTTGCTTGAAACATCAATAACTCAAATAGTTTTATAAGACTTTAGAATAAACATACCTAGTTCGACTACCGCGGACCATGGACCGCGTTTCGGACAAATGCTTTCATCCTAAAAGAGCTTAACATAAAGCAACGCATGTCCGCCGTATGTCTGAAGCGAGTACTACAGTACTTTGGGCATATCGCACGGAAACCAGCGGACAATTTGGAGAAGCTCATAGTGACTGGAAAAATGGCAGGAACGAGATCCAGAGGTCGAAGCCCTACAAGATGGTCCGATCAGGTGGCTGAACACATTGGCGCCAAAGCAAGTGCTGCCATACACGAAGCTACCGATCGTGACAAATGGCGTCTAATGGTCCATAATTTTGGTCGGGGGCATCACGATGCTCAGCTTTGAGCTATCGCCTAGAGGAGGAGGAGTTCGACTACAAATTAAAGCATAACAAAGTAAATATATCAGCGTTATTTCAAGTTTATCTCTATTGATAAAATTAATAAAAAAACAAAGAGGTTTTAGTTCATTGTAAAAAATCAAGATACATGATTAAGTTACAGTTAATATGAATTGAAATCACGGCTCAACTTTCCAAAGCAGCCACTCGCGTTGGAGGTCCATAATTTTTTAAGAAGTAGATAATATTTACACAAGGCTACACGTTAAATATTTAAGTGCGGAGATGCTTAGTTTACGAGATATTAATTTTTTAAAATCGAAAAATAATCCTTCGTTTTGACAGTTTCTTGACACTATGACGGCCATTAGCGTTTCGTTTTACGGACTGCTATTACATACAAGCGTGCGACTTATCAAACTATTATATTTATTTGCTAATGTGTATGTAATGTTTAGTTTTTGTCACAATTACGTATATATTGATGAAAAATACATATAATACGTAATTTTATTTATTATTTGATCGCAAATTTATACGTAGTTATAATATTTTGTGTGTAACTTGTAACTTGATGAACGAAACGTGACGCCATTGTTTTTTTTTTAGTATTGGCGTTACACTCTTCGCGTATTTGCCAGTGTCAAGTAATTTTCTTTCTTCTTCGATGCATGCTTGAGGTTAGGTTAGAATAGAAGGGGATGGCGGGGTCGAGTGAGCGAGCGTAGCGGGTTGGGGTGTACTTTACGGGACGCTAAACCTAGCCTGTTGTAGTGCAAGTGTTGGACTCGAAGTCACTTGTCTGTGTCAGAAGGTAGATTAGGTTCGTTAGGTTGCTTTCTACCACGCACATGCGACGACGAGCGAAGCGAGGAGGAGCCAAGTCCTGTTGTAGTGCTAGTGTTGGACTCGAAGTCACTTGTCTGTGTCAGAAGGTAGATTAGGTTCGTTAGGTTGCTTTCTACCACGCACATGCGACGACGAGCGAAGCGAGGAGGAGCCAAGTCCTGTTGTAGTGCTAGTGTTGGACTCGAAGTCACTTGTCTGTGTCAGAAGGTAGATTAGGTTCGTTAGGTTGCTTTCTACCACGCACATGCGACGACGAGCGAAGCGAGGAGGAGCCAAGTCCTGTTGTAGTGCTAGTGTTGGACTCGAAGTCACTTGTCTGTGTCAGAAGGTAGATTAGGTTCGTTAGGTTGCTTTCTACCACGCACATGCGACGACGAGCGAAGCGAGGAGGAGCCAAGTCCTGTTGTAGTGCTAGTGTTGGACTCGAAGTCACTTGTCTGTGTCAGAAGGTAGATTAGGTTCGTTAGGTTGCTTTCTACCACGCACATGCGACGACGAGCGAAGCGAGGAGGAGCGGTGCGTTAGGTTAGGTTTAATAGATCTGACACAGAGCACCTGACTCCATCTAGTCTTGTGGTCCTAACTAAAGGGATCGTTAGTTATTAAATATAAAAAAAAAATAGGTAGTTAAGTACCCCATAGTGAAATCGTAGTACTTAACCTCAAAATACAAAAATGGTCATATCTCGAAAACTATTGATCTCCGCACCCCCCCCCTTTTAGGGGGGGATTACCCCCTCCCCCCCTCCCCCCCTCCCCCCCCCCCCCTCCCCCAACCCCCCCCTTGAGTGGCGGCTTTGGAAAGTTTAACCGAAATCACTCCAAAGTTAGTTATAAAAAGTACTTAATCATAAGCGCGTTACATAATCTTCAGCTTGCTAACTATTTTTTTTCTGTTCTGGATCTTTGGATCTGCTCTTACTCTTCCAGATAAAACAGGTTATGGTATGACTTTTATTTATTTTAAATAATTAATGTTAAATTCTATAGAATCTATTGAATTCGATAGGTATTCCATGGTTTATCCGAAGAATCTTTATTACTACACGGTACGGATACCTTGAGAAAAAAAGATACAACATACTCGTATATCTATGTCTCCTTTATCAAGAAATAAACCCGACACAGAGACAAAACTTAATTCACGTGAAGAATGGAGCAAATAATTAAGACGTTGTAATCTCTTCTTGTTAATTAATCAATCGTCAATTGGCTATCCGGAATTTTCTATTGTGCCAATTATAGATATCTATAAATTAAGTGTCTTTAGTAAAACATCGTCAACAAGTCATTGGCGTAAATTTATAAGTACTGCGTTTAGTTTTTTGATTGTATCAATATTATTTGAGACAAATAAATATCTTATCTTCTTCTAGCCCAATTGGCATAAAACAAAAATAATGAACAATACCTTCAGTACAAATGATTTAATATAGTTTTAAAAATAGGTTCTTGCATAGGTTACCTTACGTTAGATCGTATTTTTTTCCACTTAATTCTATGGAACCGCCATTTGTTTTAATTCAACACAATCACAAAGCTCATCCCAAAATATCCTTAAATACAACTTTAACACCTCTGTTGCCACTCTGTCTCCCTAACCTGCTATAACATCGAGGGAGCCACTTAAGGGTCATATCTCACGTGTTTTATGACAGGTTTGACAGCTGTCAGTGTCATTACTATGAGTACTACGGGTCGCAGCGGCGCTTGATGTTTAGGTGTTATAATATGGTGGACCGATTTAGCTGATGAGTTTGGTAGCATGTAAAATGTGGAACAACGTTTTAGTGTTTGATTTATGGTGATTAGGGATTGATGGCGATTTAAAAGTTTATTGATTATATTGTGATGTTGCTTTTGTGTGTGTGTTGTCTTATGTGTGTGTTGTGTTGTCCCAGGTTAAGGATTAACCCTCAAATAAGCTCAATAAATTTCAAAAAATTTAATAATTCCGCACCGACCAACTGATTAGCGCCATGTTAATTATTTTTACCGTCTAACAAAATAAGCATTTGTTTCTCTTGTGACGTGACATTGGCGAAATTACGGCAAAGCCGCAGAGGCCATAAAAAAAAAAGTTTATTGATTGTGAAGATTCTTTTTACTTTCGTATTTTCTTACTATATTTGGCTTTTTAATCTTGGGCACGGTATGCAGATATAGAATTGACTAAACATAATATACATAATGTATGTCTACACCTGCATCTGTTGCACCTGCTAATAATATTTAATTGCCGTTACATTTGTTATTTTGTTTTTCTTTAACAACGAATAAATTATTTTTTTAAATAATTTGTCATTTCATAACTAATTATGCGATATTTTATAGATTGCTAAGCGATATTTTATAGATTGTTTTTTGATTTATAAGTTTGTAAATCTATACCTGTAGAAATGATTAGATATTCAGTTTGGGATAGTATTATTATTTAAATGTTCGACCGTTTGCGAATAAGCTAAGTAAATTAATACATTATTCATTTTACAAAACTGAGGGGTCATTACACTCTACATTATTTAACAGGAAACATTAAAGATAAAAAAAAGTGTTTGTAAAATTTTAAACATTGAAAAGCACATCTAAAAACATTATGATTAAAATGTTTCGAGAACACGTTTTTTAACGCAATTACTGATCATGATTTGTGCGCATAAGCCCTGAGTTTAGACTTGGCTTAGATATTACAATCTAGAAATAAAAATACAGAGACATGTTTACAAAATATTCGAGAAATATTACATCTACTCGTCTGTGTCAATCAGCATTTATTTTTTTATTCGCGGCTGTAGGTAGATCATTTAGTTAGTGAATGTCTGTAAGAATATATCAAATTTTTCATGAGCCATTTTTTATATTTTAATAGATTTTATAAATAAATGTAGCTTGATCTTATATACGGCAGAGAAAATGTGAGAGTTGTGGGATATACGCGCATTTTATATCAAATCTAGCAAACCTAACGACAGTCAATAAGTTAGAAGTTTTTTATTACATGGGATTATTAGGTACTGAAACAAACCTTAAAAAGTTCCCTTACAACGTAGGGGGATTAATATATGTGGAGGGCGGAGGAAAAAAGTTAGAAGTTTTGATAAATTATATCTACATATACACTTAAACTTTGTTATTAATCTAAAGGTGTATTAACATAATGATTTTGTTATAATAGTAGGTGATACGGCTGTATTTTCCTTCCAGAGACAGTGAACTTAAATCGTAATATATTTACTTATCAATCTGTCTTAAATGCTGGTTTTGAAATTAAAGAGTATGAATTAATATTCCACAATGACGAGTATTATCATTGCTTTATTGAATACAAGTAGCCGCGGCTTCGCTTGCATTGTATCAGGATAAAAAGTAGCCTACTATACCAAAAATAAAAATGATCCGTTCAGCCTTTTTTGCGTCATGAGCACTTAAATAAACAGACAAACATAGACACAGATAAACAGACCAAAATTTATAGAAATGGTTGGAACATGTTCTACTATCAATTTGAAGTATCTCCAAACATTTTTTTTTATATATCTTCAATGTTTAGACTTCCGACCCTCAACTTTATTATGTGTATAGACATACAACTACAAAATATATACTGTTACAATTTTTACGGCCGTATTTCCATTTCCTCAAAAGAGTCCACAACAAAGCTACAAGTTTTGCTAGATTAAAATGTGGAGCGCGGCGGCATCTGCATTTGATGCGCGGACACCCGTCACGGAACAAAAGGCAGGATTACAGCGCTTCCGACGGATCCCCATACAATACTGGGGTATTATAATACTTTTACTTTACTAGAGTATTTTAGTACTTCATAAAACTTTTAAAATACAAGGTTTTAGTAATGTTTTGTGGAAAACTGGAGTGATGTTTTCCCGGTGGTTGGAGATATTTTTATTTATTTTTGGCTATATGCGGTTGAAAGGACGTCAGAGGGCAAATGTATTCAAAAATTCTGATATAATATTAGTTGTTGTTCCTCTTTAGCAATTATGGGGATGGCTCCCGATATACATACATATTATTTTGTGAATTGGAGATATCTCTGATAAGCATTAATAAATTAAATAGATATATAATATTAATAATTAAAAAAAAAAACTTGTAATAAATAATTAAAATACATGTACAGCTTAAAAAAACGTTATATATTTTTGGGTACATTTTTAGGGTTCCGTACCTCAAAAGGAAAAAACGGAACCCTTATAGGATCACTTTGTTGTCCGTCTGTCCGTCCGTCCGTCCGTCTGTCAAGACCCTTTTTCTCAGGAACGCGTAGAGGTATGAAGCTGAAATTTATATCAATTACTCAGGTCTACTGTCCCTTGAAGGTGTGAAAAAATCAAACTTCTAAGCCAACGCAATCAAAAGATACAGCCATTTATGCCGCAAATTTTCGACACTTGCAAGGGAATCAAAACCTACAGGGTGCTTCCCGTGAACTCAGAATCTTGAAATTTGGTACGAAGCAACGTCTTATAGCATAGATAAAGGAAAAATTACGAAAACCATAAATTTTTAGTTACATCACAAAATATTTTTTTTTTTAATAATCTTAAACTTACTACCCATTTCCTCATAAACGCGTAGAGGTATTAAATTGAAATTCATACCAAATACTCAGGTCTATAATACCTTTAAGCTGTAGCAAAATCAAACTTCTATGTCAACGCAATCAAAAGAAACAGCAATTTAAGCTGCATATTTTGAAACTCGCAAGTACTTGCAAGGGAATCAAAACCTAAAGGGTACTTCCAGTCGACCTTGAATCTTGAAATTTGGCATGAAGCAACGTTTTATACCACACATAAAGGAAAAATTCCGAAAACCTTAAAATATATAAAAATACCATAGTTATGACTCGATTGTCGTAATGAACGAACTTTGTAAACCTTGCAGGTTTGTACGGAACCCTCGGTGCGCGAGTCCGACTCGCACTTGGCCGGTTTTTTTTATAATGAACTGATAGTTTTATCTTTTCCCAATTTCTCATAGGTAATTTATTTTGAGTTTTATACAGCAACTTTGTACATCACCCAAAAATAACTATGTAAAATAGTTATTAAAAACATCTATAGGTACGCAAGTGTTCTTTAACATTCCGGAACCATGCAGTAATGAAAAATTCCGACAAAGTTTTTAGTTAAATTGCTACACATAGCTCATCTGACGTAAGGAAAAGTTTCACATACTTGTATATTACATTTTTGTGCACCTCGGGGGTTTTTTTTTTAGTATAATCCGTAGGTACCTACACATTCTTACACACGTTTTGCTGGTAAAGAATAGGTTAGCTTAAAATATAGATTTTCGATGTACCGAAAACTCCTTTATGGTAAAATTACACATATTAGCGTATTGTTTATGTGCAAAATGAGAAATCCGTTTAAGTCATAAAATGATTTTTATTCAAAATATATTTATATATAACGGAGGCATGCGGCTATGAAAATAAATGAACTAATGTCCAATTATGGCAAGTCGCTTCAGACTCAGGAGTTTAAATACTTGCACAAAACGCATTTAATTTAGTGACTAGAAAAAAACATGTACCATAACATCACAAAATGATCACTTGCGGTTTGTGCACGCCCGCTTACATAAAACTTCTCTTATGTCACATAAATATTATTTAACGCCACAAAGTGCGCCATGAGAGCTGCATTGGTAAGAATCCGCAATGGATACATTTTTAAATTTTAATTTTCTACGTGACCATTTTTGGAATTTACACGCTTTTCGCTTGCAAACTATCCAAATAGGAAAAAAAGGCAAATGATATGGTAAAATATTGATAGATTTTTAATAAGACTTTGACCCCCTAAGAAGCTTCAATTTTATCTATGTAATATGAGAGGGAAAATTAATGTATGGGAAAATGGAAATAAAAATATAAGTTATTTAACAATATAAAACAATTATTGTTTATACTTACTGACAGTCTGTTCATCGTCAGGTTGGTCCCTGCGGTTCTGCAAAGCAAAACCAAAACTTATCAAAAAATGCAAATAGACAATAAAAGTCACTTCACTTTACAACAAAAACAAAATACGCACCACTGCTTTTTTGAAAAGAGGCATGATGATTTAAAAAAGGAATAATATAAATTTAAAAAATATAAATGTTAAAATAAAAATGGCGGGTTCCCCGTTGCTTGCGCGCGCAACGTGCCCGTAATCAAAACTGGCCAGCGGCCGTTCGAAATTCAAATAGGGGCAGGAAAGAGGCTGAATACCCGAGGTGCTATTTTACAACGTCTATTTTTTCTGGAAGCGATGTGCTTGTAATGACGTGAATAGAATTGATATTCGGTTCTCTTACGATGTATTTTTTTTAAAATAAGTAGGTAGTAACTACAATTCGGTAATATATTTTCATCCGACTGCACAATTTTTTTAATTGATTGCAGTGATAGATTGTGGGTGTGAGTGATTAGAATGATTAATCAATTGTAAGTAGGTACTTGTGTACTTTTGTTTTAAGTATTTAATTGAAGTAATTGATAACTATATATACACGCTTTAATTAGCTAAAGTAGATTGGCGTACAATATTGTTCATGTATCCAACTTCATTTTTTATTTCAGATATCCAAAGGAAACAATTATTTGGAAATAATCCATTTGCTATTTTAAATTATTATTTGGTTGTTGTTAACAGGATTAGAGAGTTCTAGCGATGTTTTAAGTCCAAAATGATGCAAAGACGACAAAGAGATGCATTTGATAGGATTTTATTAACCTATACTGTAATAAAATGTTAAATTTTAGTAGATAAACAAATAAATAAATATTCCGGGACACAGCGCCATCTAGCCCCACACATAAAAAACGCTTGTGACGTGGGTACTAGATAAATGATACAACATATAATATACTTTTCTTTTGTAAATACATACTTATTTTTGATATTTTTTACAAACAAAAAGTAGACTTTCTGCGATATCACGACTCCATTTCACATTTTAGATTGAAGAATGTCTCGAGATAATGATGCCGCAAAAATTATGAGTTGTCAAAAAATTACAATTTATTATTTATTGCAAGTATTTTTTGCTAGTGTAATTACAATTGTTTTTTTACACCTACGCATTTCATATTGGCACTTTAAAGACAATTTGCGCATGAATCATGGTGAATTTAATAGTCAAAACTGATGTACTTTCGTATTATGCAAGGATTCCGTATAAAGTCTAAGCTAAATTTTAATTTCAAAAATTCTCCTTGTATTTGGCTTAATTAAACATAACTGTCATTGCCATCCATTATTTTCATTTCAAAAGCAAATAAACTAATTTTTTTGATGGCCTATCTTCCCACTTGACATTGGCAGAATTGCGAAGTCATATCTTCGCAAAAGCCATAACAAAAAAACCTAATTTTTAATCCTTTTGAGGCAACCATTCTATTTAAAGTATAAATATGCAATTGTTTTGGTTACGTGTCATATAAAAAAAACAAATAAAAAAATCAAGTTGACCAAGGAGTACCAACATTATAAAACTCTTTGCTATGTCAAATCTGTGTAAGGTACGCATACGGAACCCTAAAAGCGTATTTAAACTCAATTATTGTACATTTTAAACAGTTTATTTATAGTTGAAAGTAAGTGCAGAATCGTTACTAGTTGTCTCATTTACAAAATTGATTAGCACTTAACGCAATGGATTAGTAAATATTTTAAAAAACTCACGAAGAATGCTGTAGGCAGGAATCTCCATTTAAAAGAAAATTATGACGCTTTTGCTTTCAGTGTTAACTTATTTTTTAATTATTTATCGTCGCATAGCTGGCAGGTCATTGACTTTATCTCTGACAAACGTGTCGCATTTTTCTTTTCTTTTTTGTTTTCTATGAGAATGCGTTCTGATAACGGCAATAGAAACTATTTCACCAGAAAACAAAACTCTCACAAGTTTAACAGTGAACAATATGAAAGCTTGTCATTAAATGAAACTACCCTACTCCATAGACACTCATATAATGAATAAAACTTAGATCTGACCTAAAATATTTTATCATTTGCCATATTCATTTACTAACACAAGTCTCCTCCAACAAGATCCAAAACAAAACAGCCTAACAAACGTACATAAAAGGTTAATTACGGCCTAATTCAGCTGAACATTAGCAAGGCAAAGCTCGGTCCGTTTATCACGCCGACAGACAAGATCAGGCATCAACCTTGACATAAGTAGCACAATTTATGCGAAGGACTGACACCGATGTGACTGTGATGCTACGTGAAGAGATTTAATGTCTGCTAAGTTTTATTTTATGATATTTGAAAGTGAGAAGGAAACGTCTGGGCAAGAACACCGCAAGACAGGGAGTATTGGCGTAAGAGGGAGGAGGCCTATACCCTGCACTGGGTCCCATTAGGCTTATGATGATGATGATAATGAAGTTTTAGATTTGAATCTCGCTAAAAAAAGTTATATAGCAATAGAATGCATTTCATACTAAGAGATATAAACATCAGCAATTATTTTGAATGAATAGGAATGATAGTTTACAATGGTTAAGAATACCTAATTTGGTTCTGCAATTATTTGACGTGTATAAGGAAAAATCCTGACACACGACATGGTTCTTTACCTATATTTATTTACATTTAGTAACATAACAATTAATTTTTGTCTTAAAACCTAAGTATAATGTACAAATTGTAATTATATGTTGAAGCTGAAAAATAAAAAAGTGTTAAAATATACCGTACACGTGAAATATTTTTTTAAGTAGGTAATATGACTCAACTAGGTCCCTAATAGCAACAGTTATCCATTATATCTTTGAAAAAAAAAACACGTTACCAACTCGTATTTATTGAAAACAGCCTTTTAGTTTATAAAATTAACATATCAATTTCACCTCTATTTTCGCCTCTTACGAATGAAAGCTGAATGCATAAAATATTTTTCTTGCAAGAATATTTCATGAGGTCTGGACGCTCTCACCTCTACGCGGTTTCAATAATATTACAGAAGGTTTCAGAGGTTCACCACTTTATTAAAATAAGAGCTTAATTTATATATACTCTATGGAAAGTGTGTTAGGATTATATTACTACACAAATTCCTTAAGTACTCGCTTCATTTAAATAAAACAAGATTGGTATCTATTTTGTAGTTCTATTTTAACACCTTTATATAGTAATAAGCTAGGAGATAAATTGAAAGATTATATAAATAGCATAGAATTAAATAATTCTAGTCCAATAGACATAGAAACAAGATGGAAAAATATTAGCAACATGATACGTACTAGTGCTAATGAATGTATAAACAAAGTAAAAATAGTCCCAAGAAAAAAGTGGTTGACACAGGATATAATAACCCTCATGCTTGACCGCAGGAAGCTGAAAAATAAAACTGATGCTACAAGTGTAAGCAAATATAAAACTTTAACCAACAAAATAACTTTAAAATGTAATGAAGCCAAAGAAAATGCAATAAAAGAAGACTGTCAACTCATTGAAAAATACCTGAAAGAAGGAAAAGTAGATAAAGCATATAGTCTTATTAAGAAAATTGACCTTAAACACAAGACAAAAAGCACAGCAATCCTTGACTCAGATGGAAAAATGCTACTAGACGAAAAAGAAATAGTACAACGATGGAAAAACTACATAGAAACATTATACGACGGAGCAGGACTGGATGATAAAGATCTAGAAGAAGAAAATTCAATAGATTGTGATGATTTAGGCCCACCAATAGTACGAGAAGAATTTGACAGAGCTCTACAAAATATACAAAATGGAAAAGCAGCAGGAGAAGACCAAATTCACATAGAACTTATCAAATATGCGGTATGTGACCCTCTCTTAGATTAAATATTTAAACTGACCCAAGAAATGTACTTAACAGGTAACATTCCTAATGATTTTCAAACCACTAAAACAGTACTTCTACCCAAAAAACTTAACACCCACAAATGCGAAGAACACAGAACACTAAGTCTCATATCACATGCTTCAAAAATACTCATACAAATTATTCACAATAGACTAAGACCCATTGCCGAAGAAAATATTACCAAAGACCAAAATGGATTTAGACGAGGAAAAGGAACACGAGAAGCAATACTGGCTCTAAGACTCATCACTAACAAGCGAATAGATCTGGGTATAGATACACATATTGCATTCATTGACCTGGAAAAAGCTTTTGACAAAGTAAATTGGAAAAAGATGCTAACATTAAAGATTTTAAAAAACATTGGAGTAGACTATAGAGACAGAAGAATAATTATAACCTTTATAAAAATCAGCAAACCACAATAGACATAGGAACTGAAACCACAACAGCAAAAATACGACAAGGAGTAAGACAAGGATGCCCACTTTCACCAACTATTTTCAACATATTTATTGAAAATGCAATTAGTAAAATCATAGAATCAGAAAACGGTGGAATTAAAGTAAATGGAGAGCGGATTTTCTTTATACGTTACGCAGATGACATTGCAGCTTTAGCCGACAATAGAAATGAACTGAAACCAAATTTACAATAGAAATCCCATTAAACTGCACAATAACCCAATAGAACAAGTACATTCATTCAAATATTTAGGAAGCGTAATAACAGAAGACTCAAGATGCACTCAAGACATAATAACCCGAATATCCATAGCAAAAACAGCATTCAACCGGAAGAAACATTTACTAAAATCCAAAATTGCAAAACACGTAAGAAAACAGCTCATAAAATCTTACATATGGAGTATTGCTCTTTATGGAAGCGAAACTTGGACCATGACTCAAAGAGATAGAGAACGAATAGAAGCTTTTGAAATGTGGTGCTGGCGGCGGATGGAGAAAATTAGTTGGACAGAAAGAAAGACCAATGAAGAAGTGCTGAGCATGGTCCAAGAACACCGTACAATACTGGCAACTATTGAAAACAGAAGAGGGAAGATGGTTGGCCACCTTATACGACATGACGAATTTATAAGAAACATCATGGAAGGAAAATTGGAAGCCCGAAGAGGAAGAGGAAGGCCGAGAAGATCATACATGGACCAAATAAAAGAAAAGGCGGGTGTCATGTCGCATAAGGAGGTCAAGGAATTGGCAGAAGACCGGGAAGGATGGCGCATACTCCACAGACAAGGGCCCGGCCCTTAAATTTATGATGATGATTTTAACACCAATTGCAGACCAACACTGATTGACCTATATGAAATCACAAATTATTCTTAATTAGTAAGTTTGTTACTTATATAAAAAAATATAATAAGTAAAGATTGTTTTTGGTTATAATAAAGATTTTAAGAATTTTAAGAAATAGAGTTTGGTGTAAATTTTGTTTATATATTCCGATCTTTTTATTGTAAACTAGCATGTAGCACAGAGCGCATTCTATCAGATATACATAATGTAATAACAAAATATTATGCTGTAAAGAACCTCTTGACAAAGTCACCGCGTGCATCCTATTTGTGATACCTATAATATAGTTCGTTTCCACACTACTTACTCCCAGTTTTCACGTGACACGTGTATACGGAATTGGGTTAGTATTTCGTGTGCAATCTTTAAAGTTATTGTTTTATTTATTCATATATTTTTATCGCAAATTCAACTCAAAGTAGGTCTTTGACATATTTTTTTATTCAATTATCAAGGCAGTTTGTGATGCTTTCCATCATGTACATAATTTATTTTTCTTGTAAATTATGTGCATGATGGAAATCATCACAAACTGCCTATATTTCATCTGAAGTTAACACATCTAATGTTTGATTAACTCTATGGCATCCTATACATTGTACGTATTTTTTTTTTGCACACAGCGCCATCTAGCCCCACACTAAGCAAACGCTTGTATCGTGGGTACTAGATAACGGATATAATACTTATATATACTTTTCTTTTGTAAATACATACTTATTGTACATATAAACGACCAGACTCAACACAAGTGATTATAAATTTTAAAATGCATGAATACTTGTGTCAAGCGGGAATCGAACCCGCAACCCCTAGATTAGAAGGCAGAGCCACTACCAACTAAGCTAACAGGCCAGTCATTAACATTTACTTGAACAAGGCTACCCGTATCGAATGCAGGACAAGTTTAAATTATTTCTCCTAATTTACAATTAAACTCATCGGACTTCGAGGTCTGTGGTCAATCCTTAATTTAACTTTTGCTTCCTCATTCCTCAAGCGGCGGGTTCTTCAAATCGACTCCATTTATAACTCACTTTGGAGTGACACCTTGAAAAATGCCGTCGTTAAAGCTCAGTCCTGCAAACTCATCAAAACTCTTTACATTTTCTGCTGAAGGAGAAAATCGAAAAATATCTAGGTCAGGAGATTTGGCCGAAAATACGATTTGGGCCGATTAAGCTTATTATGAAAAATGAGTAACGTTTCTTCGTTGATTAACTTACACAAATAAAATTAGAAAACTAGTAAACTAGATATAGTACATTAAGTAAGAATACGTTTTATATTTTAGTAAACTTACGCAAGGCACCAGATAAAGAAGTTTGATTCTAGGGCTAACATTATATTCTAAAGTAATATTATTCAAGTTTTAGCTATTTATATATGAAAATCCACTTACACGTTGTAAGTTGCTTTTAGCTGCATGAAACATGCTTCAATAAACAGTTGCCATATGTCATCGCTACCGAGTATATTTATAGGCTAAATCCTGCGTGATATGGGACCCGTAATAAAGCCGCTGTACATTTTAGGCTCCACTGCTGTTGTCGTGATATTTCCGTTCTTTGATCAATGATAATAATAAACATGAAACAGAATAGCAGCCCGGAAATCAGTCCCGACGGCGGAACCGCAAATTCGCGGGCTTCAGTACCCACTGGCAACATTGACGTATGAGTTCCCGCGCTACTGGCCGGAAGCAGCCGACGGCCATGTTGTCATAACCACTCACAGTGACAGCTAGCGGTTGTCCCATTCTGATATTAACATTTTATGTGACTTTATGAGGCAATAACTCGCGGAGTTTGTGGCAATGGACTGGTTTTCAGGGTTGAAAAAATATTAGATAAACTAATATTAGAAGATTATTATGCTCTTCCGCGAGCGGTGGAGTGGTCCGATGAAAGACTACACGCCGTTTAAGATTTTAACGGCCACTTATTTCTTTATTGCCGCCCGTAGCTGCGTACCTGTCGTCGTTAAATTATTATAAATAACAAATTAAATCATATTAATGCTATATGATGTACTGTTCACTTCTTAAATGTACACCGGGTTCAAATAATCTTATTTTTATGCTACATTTTCTTTTACATAAAATCGTCTGATCATTCTCTTCAAAGACGTCAATATTGACAATGACATGTCAGCACGGAGCAGATATTTTTATGATTATAATATTAAGCCACATAAAAACAAATTGCTCGTGTGTTAGCTATAAATTTAAAAATATTTTATGAAATGCTGCGTAGATTTACATTAAAAATAGGATAAAAATGAACACAAACATTTTGATATAATAGCCAGGTACATATAATAAACATAGGGAAACATTTTTAGGTTAATAAAAACGACCTGGCTGCAAGACCAACTTTGAAAACATCATACGATAAAAATAATGTTTTTTTAAATAAATAATAACTTACTATTTGCTATTTTATTTCCAGGCTCGAAACAAACCAGCGGATGGAGGGGGGCATGTCAACCAGAAAAATGCAACCGGAAGTAAATCAACGCCATCTAGTCAAAAAGGTTGGTACTTTTAATCAACCCTTATCGAGTATCAACCTTCTGCTGGGTAAAAACCTCCTCCCCTTGGTACAAAAATCTCGGTCTTGTGCTCTGAAAGCTCAAAGAGACCCTTCTATTAATCTGATTTTATTGATTGAGCTGGATGCTTTCCTTCTATACCTACATACGAGTATAGATTTACTTAGAATTTTGGTATAATTACTTTACAATAAATATATTTTTATCGCGTTTGAATATACCACCCGATTAGACTCATAGATGTATTAACTACTGTTGTACTTATCATAGAAAGCAACTAAGATCACTAAAACGCAATATTAAAACAATTTAATTCAACTATAAAACTCACACTCTTTTCACACCATCCATATTATCTTTACGCACGATCACTCCGGAATACTGGCAGCATTTCCTCTTGCAATATAATCTTCATCTTCTTATCGAATGAGAGTGGCCAACTCTGGTGTCGAGAGTTTATCAAGCCACCCTGAGAGCCTCTGACATGGCTTAACGACTGCCGTACTAGACAAACAGTCGGGACCTACAGTTTAATAATATCATAATTAGAGTTGGAGCTGGTTTCTTAAACACCCATTTTACCTAGTCTTACAAATAGGTACTTGTGTGTTTATATTTTATGTCAATAAATAAAATGATTATATACAACGATTCAGACATTATTGCATTAGCATGTTTTTCCCAGGAGGTCCAAAAACCCCCGTGAAGCCTTCAGCACAGAAGGGCTCGGTGAAGATAGCGACTCCCAAGCAGGCGGCGGCGGCCGCGGCGGCCAAGACACCGCAGTCGGGGAAGAAGAAAAAAGGACACAAACATCAGACGTACGAACTTACTGTTACTATCAATTTGGTAAGTAGTTATGACATCTGTTTTGATCTAGTTGTCTTAAGCGTGGTCGAAGTTGCTTTTACTGAAATAATAAAAGACGAAGCTAAGGAGATGCAGTGTGAGTCGTGACAAAGTATACATTGTCTTCGTATTCTGATAGTGTATAGAAAACTACCTATAATAACTTATATTAAGTAACGGTAAACAAATAAATATATAAACATTATCATTCGTTACTGAAAAGTAGATATGTGATTACAATGGAGATAATTAAAACTAATCACAATTTCATTTGATACAATGCGCGGCGTTTGCCAATTACATTGATAAATATGATTAAATAGCAGAATTAGCAGCATTACTTCTAGCAGAATTATTCTAGCAGAATTACTATTATTCCGATTGCATGGTTTAATCAAATATCCTAAACATTGTACAGCATTCTAACAACGTTTAACTGCAAGCTAGCGGCAGCATTACTAGCAGTTAATACTAAACGTGAGTTAAATAGGAATAACGAAACGTGCTAAAATAGCATTTAACGACTCTGCGAATTATTGATAGTATTGAAACGTAACTGAACCAAAAAAATGATTTCACGAGATTGTCCACCGCTGCCACCGCGGCCGGCGGCCCATTCAACACCAACAGCACAACGTTGAGTTGGTGGGCGGGGCTTAAACCTTGAGTGCCAACTACGACCAAGCATTTGACAGCATTTGGCTGTTTTTGACATCGTAGCCAATCACTAGCAAGCTTTGTGTACAAGTGGTACGTGGAAGATGAATTGCGGAAGCATTTTTGCCATGACATTTCTGAGGAGTTACGGTTCATTCTTATACTTATTTGTAGTAACGACTAAACTGCGACATTTTATGGAAAATGCAGAGTAGCTGCTATGAAAGATGATTTGCATACCACCTCTTTTGCCTCGTAAAATAAAAAGTGGATAGGAAAGCGCTGATTAAAAATGTGAGGCTGAAACGATCCCTTTTATGAGCTTTTTAAGCTCTCTTTATTGTTGTTATTTTATGTGCCACTTTTTAAAGTCTTATAAAAGATTGCGTAGAAACTAATCTAGATGCTTGGAAGAATGCTGGAATACCTTACCTTCTACAAAACTGTTTTCAGCAACGAAAGAAAGCAGAGCAACTTTTGTTGCAATAAATACGATTTTGTTTATTTAATGTTACGAGTATGTACAGGTTTCAAACGTAGTTTTTGATACAAAACTTTCATCGGAAATGCTTCTTTGTTCTCTTTCCAGCAAAAGAATCCAAAAAAATAACTAAGAATTTTAAAGAATATGTATGACTGATTTCACACAAAAACACGAAGCTCGCTTAAGAATTAACCTAACTAACTAATAAATACATTTAGAACATACATTATAAAGAATAAGTGCCCGTTTTAAACACTCAAAACATCATAACTTTGGAAAACCATTAAATTTAGTTTCATAGACCATTAAATGAATAGAGTAGCTATATCAGAGCTATAAAAGTTTTGACAACACTTTGGTGATAACTCTTTATACCCACACGATGAAAAAAGTACACAGAAGAAAATGTCGAGCAAGATATTGAGAAATTACTTATGTAAACTGCAGTGTAATTACATTGATTATTCGAAATTCTATTCATACATATTTTTGCATTTGAATAACTTCTCTTTGATTCTATATGTTAAGTTTTCTTTCGGAAAGTATATCGGATAATCAAAGAAAACCAAAATTACATGATATAAATTAAAAAACCTCTTACATCATAGTTTTTTTTTTGGGGCTTAGTAATACCAAATAAGTAATTAATAAACTACATTTGTTAAATACTTTCGATACTGAGCTTGTACGAGTGATTTTCGTGAAATATTTTGTTAAATGTCTCACGAGAGCAATCTAAGTAACTTCTATGATTTCCTATACCCAAAATAAAAAAAACCAGTAATTTTATTTTTTGATTAATTCCCGGAAGCTTTCTATTCCAATCAACTGCGTTGTATGCAGCAGATCTACTAGAAACACGACGGGAACGTATAGAGGTCGATCGTAAAACGACATTAAAATCTAAATGTAACGCTTCGCTTGATTTTATGGTGCTAAAATTTGACACATTGTAAATTTTAATTCTAATCTAGTGGTGGTGAAATTGAAATTTTTACGCACACGGCGCCATCCGGTCATTATTTTGTGTAAAATTTAAATTCCTTTACAATTTGCGTGTTTTTTTTTTATTCGTGTACCGCAAGATTTTGAATTAGCTTTTACAACGTAGCGTTTTGTTATTTAGAACAATGTTATTCGCGCTTATGATTTATGTGTCTCTTTGCAGCGGATTTTTTCGTGTAAATTATGTTTGTCGGATGGAATAGAGATGTAAAGTGGCTGCGCAAATGTTATTGAAAAATATGCTTGTGATTTTGTTGTCTTTATAGCAGCAAATTAGGTCTCAAACTGGAATAGTCTGATTGAGTAGTTTCCTAAGTAAGATTAGAATTTGGGTTGGTTGTACATATCTAGTAATAAGGTCTCTGTAAGTAATTCAATTGGCTACCTATCAAAACTATCAGAAAATGAAAGATCAAACCAATCAGGCCTTTGAACATTTTTTTTTAATAAGAACTGTTAGTTCTAAAACCCTGAAACGATTCTATTGAAACCTAACTAAAGACCTCAATCTTCTAAACAAAAAAGCTAAATCAAAATAAAGGATTATTATTAAAATCATGTGTGGTAATCGCACAGATAATTACTAAATTACATAGATACGCTCACTTGTAACTCTCCTTGTTTTTAGCGATGGTTAGCAATATTCTTGTATAAAAAAACTTTATGCTCCATCTACGAAAGATACTCTGAACTACTTTGTAAAACATTTCTGAAATCCGATAGATGTCGTTACTTCTACGCGAATGCTAAGTTTCCATCTAATGAAGCTATTTTTTCACTGTTTTTTATACAACAAGGCCAAATCTTGCATATTTTTTTTATGAACAAATATCTGGATTTCTTAATTTTATTGCGCGGTAGGATTTGTTAAGTAATATTAACTTTCATAAATTGCCTCTGCATTTCTCAAAGATCTTTGCTCAACAGCATAAGGTACAAAATCGTATAGACATTTGCTATAATACCTTAGCACAAAAAAGCATTTCGTTGACAACAAAATGTACACAAAAACCCGTTTTACTGCTAAGAAAATTAGGTACAAGCTTCCGTGTACCTTAGCGTAAGTCCTAAACTGTAGTTCAAATATGAATCTAGTGGTAATTGAATAAGACCCAAAATTGGTTGTCAACGGGTCTGTAGAAAATTCAGTCTGTAATTTTCCCGCCAAAACCTACTCGTTCCAAATGATATTGAGCGTGCCAAGATGTCGGCAAATTATTCCGACCGTACCACAGTGGTAACAATTTCCGCGAATCAATTTAGCCTCCTTGTCCGTATTATTTGCTTAGCATGTGGGAATATGATTTTTCTTGTTGTACGAAAAATGTCTGCCATGTTGGTGAATAACAATTGGTATGTAACCTATTTGGTGAATACTTTGATAATGTTAGGTACTCAAAACAAGTCGTGAATATTATAACCTCATTGTCTCTGTAACATTTTGTAAAATAGTGCTTTTTCATTAATTATATCTTAAAACCAGCAATTCAAAAGCCGGAAGCATTGTCGCCGTCCAATGTAGAATGGCCCTAACTATCGCATGCAAAAATAATTTTAAATATAGAATTCTAGTAATAATCTCAGCTGACAATGTCGCGTCGCGCGTCTCTGTACTGTTTCTGGCCACTTACAACCAAACAAAAATAAGCAAAATAATCTAAAAACCAATCGGTTCTAAATTTAAAACTGGCGGGAAAAAGGGACGTTTCAGTGTTGTGACGTAAATATGGAAAACAAAACATGGTTCAATTAGAAAATGTCATAGTGATTTTGTTTATTCGATTTTCGTTTGTCATATTTGTGTTATAATTTTATTAGTTAACAAAATTAACAACATAGTTTTACATAAATTCATCAAAAGTAAAGGAAACGAGCATAGTTGGAGCATTTCATGAAATAAATACTTGACAACCAAAGTAGTGCAAAATCAGAATAGTGTTGCGTAGTTAGTAGAAAAAAAAGTACAAAATGGCGGAAATCGTAGGCTCAGAAGCAAATTACAAGAAGGAATACCGGAGATTACGCCGGCTCACCAGCGATTTGATGACTAGACAGATATCTGTATGAGATTTCTGTCCTATTTTACCTACATAGATATACCTATAGTGTTATTTGAATGTAATTAATGTTGTTTATGTTTTGTTTACAGTCAGAATACGGTCTTACGGAAGAACAAGTAGCAGGTAAGACATTTTAATTCGTCTTGATATTATCTAACTTCGGGACAGAAGTAGTACCTACCCTGTAAAGACTAGAGTATGATGTAGAAATTATACTGATAGTGTCTTTTTCGTATGGTCTTACTTAAAACACTGAACCAATGAGTGATTTATGACTTTTGTGTCCTAGACTAATGTACTTATGTACTATGAATTTAAGTAAAATGTTTCTTGTGTGAATTTTATAAGTAAGATCAAGTAACTACATAACCTAAAGATTAAAGTTCCACTACTTTTTGCTCTGTTAATAGCAGATTCATTTTCGGACTTCGTAAATTTGATCATATATCATATTTTCGCTCAAAGCTTAAGTGGCTGCCCATTCGCCTTCGCCGGAATACTCACATCCTCTCCCTTGTTTACAATATCCTGTTCAATCCTGCGTCCCCTCACTACTTAGTTTCCCGATTCAACTATATTCATTCTACTCACTCCCTTGCTCTTCGATCGTCACACAGATATACTCTAAAGTATCCGGTATGTAAGAAAACGCTGTATAGCAAGTCTTTCACCGCGCAGGCTGTTTGCCTCTGGAATGCTTTACCTCTTGCTATCAAAAAAGCTCCGTCCATAGAAAGCTTCAAGACTCAAGTAAAAATATGGTATTTGTCATCATTACAGTGAGATCTTTGTAGTTCCTTTGCTATCATCATCTATGTATGTGTATAGTGTATACTCAATCAGTATTTATTAACAATATGTATTAATTTATATTATTTTTGGTATATTGTTATTATATGTATTAGGGTGTATGATTTATATGTATAGTTTATTAAGTAGGTTTGTAGTATGTATTTTTAATCTAATCTTTTCTTCTTTATTTATTTTATTGTATACCACGTCCTCTGTTATCTCTTATTTATTCCTTTCCATCCAATGGTTGCCTGGAAGAGATTGCTTTTAGCAATAAGGCCGCCACTTGTAGCACTAGTATAAGTATTTTTTTCTTCTTTCCTTTTAATTTTATCGTGTGTTACAATAAAGAATTTTCTATCTATCTATCTATCTCTGTTAATAGCAAATAATTTACATTCAAATAACAGTCTCACACTTCAACTATCATGTATACAATAAAAGTAAAGTAAATTACTTAATAAAATTAATTGTTTTGTTTATTAATTTCCAGAGTACAAAGAAGCGTTCATGTTATTTGACAAAGATGAAGACGGGACGATCGACTACGCAGAACTAGCTTACATGATGAAATCACTGGGACAGAGGCCTACAGGTAATATATAAGTATATATATATTATTTTCATGTAAAGATAAAGAGGAGGACGAGTGGCCTAGTAGAAGAGAAGCCTATGCTCAGCAGTCGCCGATAACAGGCTGATGATGATGTTGAAAAATAAAGAGATCATGTTCCATGTAAATATGCCGTAAAAAGACGTGACATTTTAATCACAACCAGGTAAAAGTACTGTAGTAATTAATGATGGTTCATCTTGTTTTCTTTTATTTATACCTATAATAACGTAAACTAAGGTACATCAAAACATAAATTATGTGTTTGTGAAAAGCCATTGAGATAAACGGTTTTAAGGTACATTAGGGTGATGTTGTTGTTGCGTTTATTAGCAAAAACCAGATAAATAAATAACTGGTTGTATCCAGAATAAGTGTCAATAAAAACCCTACTTCTTGTTAAGTCCTATTTGATTACTAAATTTAATGAGTTTGGTATCACTTTACCCAGAAATACAATAATGAAACTTACCAGACATCTTCATACGCTGGATTACCTCAGTGTCGTTGCCAAAAAGGCGACCTTTTCAAACAAACCTATAAATAGCTCAGATAATACGCTATTTGTCTGAAAAACAAACATTTTCTGTGTACTTGTACACAATCAATCTGGTAAATGATTCTGTTTACACCAATGATATTCTGTATAAACTGAGGGTTTACAGTTTAGTTTAATGAAGGCTATGTTGCATATTAGTGATGTGGTATATGTTGCTGTTTTCGGTCGTAGAGGAATGGAGAAAAAATACCTTTGATTACCGTTTATTCTAAGGTTTTTGATTCCATGATTATCATTAGCAGATGATAATTAATACCCGTACGATTTAATAATTGATAGACGAAAGAAATCATCAAGCGCCTACTTAAAAATACATGGCAAAGAATTATAATTAACAACTTTCTCACCCACCATTCGCAAGAGATGGCGCTAGTTGGTAGGTACTAACGAGAATTATTGATGCAATATTTATTAAAAAAAATAAGATGTGTTCTTTAGTTATAATTAATGAGGGTATTAATTTAATATTAGTTTCTTTGTTAATTAACAATGACAAAAACATTATTTTGTGGTCGCAGAGAGTCAAAATCATTTAGATACAAAAAATAGGCGACAAAAGCAAAAAGATTCACCAACTCAGGCCCCGACGAGATTCGAACTCGTGATCTCCTGTTTACTAGACAGGCGCTTTAACCAACTAAGCCACGGCGCCGACGAGCCTCAGTGTCGAAATTACTTTCTAGTTGAATTAATTGAATACAGGTATAATGAGTTCGATACCTTGATACATTCATGATCATACTTTGCTCATGAATACGTTTAAATGTCAATGTTCATTATCAGAAGAACTTTCAATTAATGTTCTTGAGATATATAAATAAAAAGTATCTCTAGCTCAGTTTGTAGGTACTTATTTCCCGAAATACCCAAGGAAGTTTACCCAATATATTTACGAGTACAAGTGGTACCTGAAGCAGACGAAGTATGTAATTTCCCCTGTCATGTAGATTGTACGGAACATTAAGGCAGGTCCCAAACGTAGTACCAAGTTACGTTCGAGGTCGAATGCGGCCTTATGTGAGACGCCCACGCGAAGGCATGTTGGTATATTGTCATCAAGCGTACTGAAGGGAAAGTGTTTTTGAAGGTAATAAGATAAAGATAGATGTGGGCTTTTAAATAAAGATAATTGGTTTCTACATGTATGTAGTCTATGTAGGTAGGTATGTATGTACGTAATCAAGGTATGTTTTCGTGCTCGATAGGCTTGCGTTAGACTACAACTCGCCTGATGTTAAACTTTTTAATAAGGACGAAAGTAGCAAAACGTTATACGTAGGTATTTCACGTATGTATGTACTTAGGTAGTCAGTATTTTAGGTACGCTGGCCAGCATATGCATTAGGTTTTGAATTCGAAAATATTATGCCCGAATATTTTTTAAAATTATGGTGTCTTTATTATTGCTTATCAGATGTCCTTCATGTTTTTTTTAGTTTCTATGAATAATAATATATTGTCCTAACTTTAATATTTATTTATTTATTTACAATTTAATTAAAACGGCGTGAGCCAATTACATTAATTTATAAGTAATGATATAATAATAACAATACAGAGAACAAAATTAATAATAGAAATAATTAAAATTGAGAATAATAGTATTAGGTTTCATGGGCTAACAATCTTAGCGTTACTTTTTTCAGGTTTCATAAGGTCTAAAAAATCCCCTGGCAAGTAAATACTGCCAGAGTGAATATATTTACGTACTCTGTAATGAAATGTCCACGTGTGACATTTTCCCTTATTTATTGCCAAATTACCCGGTTTGTTGGCTGAAAAAAGGCTGTAGCACACATATTAAATTGAACGCAAACAATATACCTATTTTATTTATGTTAATACACATAAGTATTAGTAAATATGTAAAATTAGAATAAGTTATGTATACAAATTTGTTGGTTTCTTTTTCACAACTCAACAGTTTAACTATTATGCAACTACTTACAGTACACATATTTTTCGTATGAATTACCCGTACTAATTAAATTAAAATTGATAGGCATGCTGCAAAGGGCTACCAAGCTATTTAAAATTTTTATAATGACATTCAATTTTTTTATCGTTTATTGTAGATACAGACTTGATTGTGAGTTTCATAATTGTTCTTTTCTATCAACAAACACACTGACCAATAAAAAAAAACTACTACACGTGTGTAGGTACTTTCATTGATATGGTAACAAACGTTCTATGTGCTAAGTCCCTTACGATGTTTGTTGGTTAAAAGTGCGCTGTTTTGGGGAATTGTGCGATAAAATACGACAGGGTAAGCATAATGGGACAATTTTGTTTATTTGCTACGATAAAAGTTTTGCTGTAAAATTATTAACTTGTTTTATGAGTAGGTATGCCTAAATGTGCGTAAACGGGTTTGGTGCTTAGTCATTAAAATTAGGGTACTAAAATTATATCGTTTGGTAAACTTTTCATTGAAATTAGTATTTTGGATACGTAGTTATTTTTATAATTCTAGCAAACTTTTTTCTTATATAAGCAATGTTATGCAAGTAGAAGAGCTAAGACGGAAGATAAAACTGCAATTTTATTGAACCTACTTCTTTCATGCTCATCTAACACAGTGCTTTGTTTATTGTAGCATTATTTACTCAAAAGAGAACTAGTGATGGATCACATGATCATAGTACATATAAGTGCCAGCTTAATTTTAAAAATGACGATAGGTACCAATCTCAAACGGCACCTGTAAGCCTAAGATCATTACTAAAACATAAAAACTAGGCTGCAACGTTATTAATATCAGGCAAGTTGTAACACAGCGTATTATAAAGAACTAGCTGGTGCGCGCGACTTCGTCCGCGTGGAATAGTTATTAACATAAAACGGTTTTAGTGAGTTAATCGTAAGAGATAGACGTATAATGTTATGGACATTTTGTTAAATCATTTCAAGAGGAATAATTCTTTCATACATATTTTTTTGATATATTGAACCGTTTTCGCGGCGCACGCAACGGAAGCCCTCAAAGATGAATAATTTTCCCCGTTTTTTCCACATTTTCCATTGTTTCTTCGCTCCTTTTAGTTGCAGCGTGATGTTATATTGCCTAAAGCCTTCCTCGATAAATGTTCTATTCAACACAAAAATAATTTTTCAATTCGGACCAGTAGTTCTAGAGATTTGCGCGTTCAAACAAACAAACAAACTCTTCAGCTTAATAATATCATAGTATAGAATATAGATACATAAGATAGAGAGAGAATAAATGCATTTTGTTTAACAAAAATCTAACAACACTTCTTCCCAACGTTCCAGAGATGGAGCTGAGACAGATGATGAAGGAAGTGGATGCGAACGGCAACGGCACCATCGAGTTCAACGAGTTCTTGCAGATGATGTCCCAGAAGATGAAGGGGGCTGATGGAGAGCAGGAGCTGAGAGAAGCTTTCAAGTAAGTTTTTTAAGGATTTGTAAGGATTGGTAGAGATTTTCATTATTTTCATAACTTAACAAAGAAGTACAAATTTTCATGAATATACTATAAGGTGGTTGGAAGTCTGTGGGTATACTTTATGGATAAAAACTCTTCCCATTAATACCATAAAAAGCGAACGATTTTTCCTAAGCTCAAACCACTGAACTCATTTGGTTAAATTTGGTACAGAGACAGATTAAACTCCGGATTAACACAGAATGCTACTTGTGGTTGAAACATATTATTTTAATAATTTTTACACGTAAGTTATGTCAGGGTATTGGACAGCCACAGACAATAACATCATAGCAATTAGCATGCTCACGTGAGCTAACTTGTAGTAATACATTTTTTCACAAGCATCGCGAGCTTATCATCATAAGTAAAATCAATTTAAGGTTATATTAACCTAGTCTAACAGTAAATCCCCTCTCAATTTCAGAGTATTTGATAAGAACAACGACGGCCTCATATCCTCAGTAGAGCTGAGACACGTGATGACCAACCTTGGGGAGAAGCTGAGTGAAGAGGAGGTCGACGACATGATCCGTGAGGCAGACCTGGATGGAGACGGCATGGTCAATTACGACGGTCAGTATATTCTTCAAAGTTGAGTTTCTTCTATCTTTCTTGACAGACAAAAGTCTAAATAGAACCCTGTTCGGAAATAAGTACGTAATAATGCTAATATAAACATGAGCTTAGATAAATCTATCGAGGGTAACAAAAATATACGCTCTGCTTCAAACATTTAAATAGAGGGAATAGAACGCTATCGTAATTGAAACAAAACATTTCCAGAGTTTTGATTATTTACACTTCAGAGTACCGTTCAGAGTACCATTCTGGTACTCTGAATTTGAAATCGCTGAAAACGTGACTCCAACATTTTACTGCTGATTATATTTCACCTTTGTACATAAAGTAACATTTATGTATATCTCTTTTCCATTCCAGAGTTCGTAACAATACTGACATCGAAAAACTAGTACGAACAACCGCCAGCAGATCAGCCGAAAGCAGAGCCGTGTGCGCCGGCGCAGGAGGCGCGGGGGCCGGAGGAGGACCCCGCGCGCCCGCGCCTGCCCGCAAGGGGGGGCACCGAAACGCTCATATAGGGCCTTAACAACACCTGTGTGGGGAGCCTTAAGTGGAGATTTGTTTGGAAATAACTCGATATCTATTGTCTTTGTTTTTGAAAAGTATAAATAAACAAAATGATAGGTAAAAAATGAGACATTATTTTCTGATAAATAAAGACAGGCATCTACTAGCCTGTTGGTGCACTTACTCGTATAGTAAAACTAAGAAAGATTGAGCCTTTTGTTATACATTTGGATATTGGAAGTTATACTTTCTTAGTTTTTTAGTTTCTAGCAAAAATCATGTCCCGCTTTCTCGTTGAAAAATATGTTTCAGGCATGACAATTTTCATAATTACTCGTATTACGTCCGTAAATAGTGTTTGAAAGACCATAATGAAACCTGAAAATTAAGAGCTTTTCCTAATTAGTAAACAAAATTGGAAGATAAAATGTTTTCTTACCTTCGAGCAAATCTCTCACATAAGGCGTATTTCCCAGACTGCTTACGGTGAAACTGTGTGTGGTGACAAACATGGTGGCAGTGTATACGTACAATTTACAACGTGCTGACTAACTATATATAAACTAATTATATATATAAATATAACGTTCAGACAATGAGGTCACGGCGGAGGAGTGTATAATTTAAAAAAATATACATACTCTTTAATATATTTCGTCATTTCAACGCCATCTAGTCATATAATAGGCTAACGCTTGTGTAATGGTTATAGGTTCATCTTATTTTATGATACTATTTTTTTTAATGAACAATTCTTTTTTATTAGAAGATAAAATATAATCAAAGAAGGTATGCATTCTTTAACATTGCATTAACATTGGTTCTCATTGATATACTATTTTTATGTCAGTCATATTGTATGTATGTAAGTATCTGAGTAAAAAATATATACTCCTCCACCGTAGCATGCCTTGATATAGAGTTTAAATATAATCCAAAAAACGTAAATAAATGATACAAACATAGTCCGGAGGCCAAACTAGTAGCTCGGACTTTATGGACCAGGCTCCAGATAGAGTTTTTAATCGATGTAAAAATCATTTCATCTAAAATAGGAATATTGTATTTAATAACAACAGACGCTGTATGTTGCTTTCTAACATAAATGTCAACAAAAATAACATACGAAATTTTAAATCAAATAAGGTAAGGGCACCTTATTCCGAGGGGTTCTGGAATTAGCACCATATTCCGAGGTATTTAGAAAAATAGCGCTTGCAAGAGATTTAATAAATGAAAATTAATGCAAGAACTTTCATTCAATAGATAACATATCTATGCGTAGTTATATCATCAAAAAAGTGGTGTCATGTGTAAACAGTTTGAAATAATCGGTTAGTATTGCATCAGCAGCTGGCCGAAATGCACGCTTCATACATTTTGGACCCTGTGCACGTGATTATTATGTTTTTTTAAATAGTATTATTCTCGTTATTTTTGTACTCTGTGTTTACTCCTTTGTGTTAAATTTAAAAAATATGTTTTTAATCGAAAACACTTAACTTTTGTGCATTTTTCTGAGTAAATTAAGCCCCAAATGTATTTCAAATATACCTCGGAATTAGGTGCTAATTATTTTAGTCAGTTCCTTATTACGATTTATACCGCGGAATAGCGATTTCATAGAATTGATATATATTTTGATTATCTGGGTTGTTTTTATGATTAAGGATATCTCGGTTTGGATTTGACAAATTAAATATTAAATGAATATTAAAATCTATTTCCGAGGTAAGTTTTTGCGTCACATTCACTAATTATAGCATGTAATAGATGATTTATTTCCCTATTTTATTAATTCGTTGTATGAAAAAGATAAGAAAGAAAATTAAAGTTCATATTTAATCTAATATAAGTGTTTGCAAGTATTATATATATTTACGACGATATTGCAAATAAGCATTTTTCTGTATAAAAAATATGAAAAATTTATGCATTTTTTAGTACTCGGAATTTGGAAACATGATATTTTTATATGAAACGCTATTCCGATGTACAGTAGGTCGGGACAAGGTTCTATAAGCACGTAATTCCGCGGCACAGACTCAAGTAAAATACAGAGTGTTCACAACTTGTACAGGTTACTATGCAGTTTTATTTAGTTTTAATAATGCGAAAACTAAATAAAAATTTATAAAATTACTATTCTCCTATCATAATCCTATTATAAAACAGCTCTTTTCTTTCCGAAATCTCCGCAGAAAAACATCAAAACAAGAAAAACTACAAAAATTACACCAACTGTCGCCATTACTGACGAATTTATAGAATATCAACGTAAAGTTGAAAAAGAAAAGAAAGAAAAAAGTGAGGGAATTCTTAAAAGATGGACAGAGAGGTTACAGAAACAGAACGAAAGAAAAGCTCAAAACCTTTTAATGATAAAGAAACGAAAGATCACCAATACTGAAAACAAAATTATCACCAGCTAAATAAACAAACAAAAAAATAGATTTAGACGAAAATCATGCATAAAAAAACCAACCATCCTTGAAACAATTGATGAAATCAAATTTAAAAAGACTGAGGGAAATAATGACGACAGTAACGACAACTGGCTAACAAAGCCACTCCCACTTCAAGAATGAAAAAGTTACTCCATATTTGATTGTAATTCAGAAATATCCAGCGATGATCAAGGTATTGTAACGTTAAATATAAAAAATCAAAAAGTTCTCAATGTTAAGAAGTCCAGTAACAAATTGTTCGGTGAATGTTCGGACAGTTCAACGTAGCTCTTTAGGAGCCATCTTGATAAAAATAATGTGATTAATAAATAATTAATGTGAATAAATAAGTAGTCATTTTTTTAACAACCTGTATCATTTCTACCGTTTCTATTTTGTACACTCGGAATTAAGGACCAAATACATCGGAATAAGGATTTTTACATCGGAATAAGGTGCTTAGGACTTTTTTCAGATTTAATTTAATTTTGAAAACAAAGTTTAATCCAATAATTAAATGTATAGTCTATTTAAACAGTAAAAACAATAAAGCTTCTAATAAAAATAGCCAAACTGTTAGAAAGGTTCAGTTAATGCCTAATATTCAATATCCTTTCGAGTTTTGGTGAAAATACCGCGGAAATAGGTGCCTTTACCTTACATAAATTACATTACAAAATTAATAATTTTTAAACAAAACCATTTCACCACACGGAAAGCAGGGTTGACTGCATTGTACTAAATTTTTAATTTTTGTGAACAAAAACTTTTAAATATTCAATATTATAATGATGTAGAAAAATAGAAATAACCTGTTATTAATATGAATACAAATATTGTAAGAAATGTGTTACATACACCATCTGGCTTTTAAATTAATTAAGGAAGAACATTATTCGACATTCAAGCAAGGTGACGTAATACATTACAACTGCATAAATACCTGACTAAACTAAACATTTTAGAAATAATATAATATTTTATCTGAATACATATGTAACTAAATTATATAACATATAAAATGAAAATAGCTGTTAAATAAAATTTGGTTGTGTCCACATCTTTTTTAATGAGAAATAAAATAGTAATTATCCGTACGTATACACGGTGTGTGGATATGTTTGTGTACGTAGTGATAGAAACAAATGAATGTGAAATGGTAGAAAAAAACGGTTTTCGTTAGTCTTCCAAAATGTGAAGGTTGACTGAAAGAATGAGCCAAATGTTGGATAACAGAGTTCGTTATTGTAACATTAAAACGAAAACTATTTTAATAGCAAATATAATTAGTTGAATTTTAACTGATTAGTCATTATTGTTTTAATGTGTCTTGTTAGTTTAATCCACGATACATACAAGGGGTTACTCATAGCTAATTATAAAAAATATACTCCGGAATTTTTCACACACCTAGCTTTCAGTATAAAAATGGACAGAGAAAATAGGTAATAAAATTTCAGTGTAACACAACTGGTGTTAGTTATCTGTAACCCCCAATTTATGTATAAACTAATAATTACAACAAAAAAACATGTTTTTAGTAGATAATAGAATCCATTGATGTATCGCCTCATTTTTTAATTCCTAAAGAGTTAAAAAGATTTAAAATACGTTCCGTTTCAAAGTAAATGTGTTCAAAATACATAATTCATCTATTAATCTACAATTCTAAGGAAATTGCATTTTTCATTAGAGTTGTTGGATAAAAATTGGCATATTATTGTATGGCAAGAAATGCGAAAAATTTTGTATAAATCTGATACAAGTATCGCAGTTTTAATAGATTTTAAAACATTAAACTTTTTTCTAGTCACTGCTTTAACTTATTATTCGTTTTATAGTAAAATTGTACATTTTAGTAGACAACCCTAGTAGCTAAGTCACTTGCTATGTTTTATTTGAAGCAAAGTGTTATGTGATAATTGTGATACATTATGATTAAAAAAGGATTAGTTGCGTTTGACATTTGTTTGCAACAATATTATATAAACTAAATAATATATTATTAGAAATAATTTGTAATTTATTGTGCATAAAAAATATTCATATTTGGGCTTCCGATTGGAAAACAACTATTGTATAAAATTTATTTTCTGACTAACGAAATTGTTTATCAGATACAAGCATATTTGAATGAATTATTTTAAAATGACAAAAATATCATAAGGTTGGGAGATAATTTGACAATAATAAAGATTTAAAGATACAATATATAAATATGATTAAAAGTCAATTTTCTATCAAAACTACTTAATTTAACTTCACATATCGAAAGCAATAAAAATATTTATTGAGACAAATTTATATTTACAGTGCTCTTTCATTTAATAATTTAATACTAACTATTTAATAGTTTACTCATATTTTTAATATTTATAAGAATATTAAAACAGATAAAAACTGATCTAAAATATGGTGAAACTGAATATATTTTTAAATTTACTTTGATTATCATAATGAATATATAAAATATAATAATTATAAGCGTTACTAAATTGAAATTTTAAATGTATATTTATATTTTGTTGAACATATATATGTTTAAATAGGGTTGTCGATATTCAATTCACACCTAAACCATTTAAAGCTCATCACAAAATTTAAAATGTTTCGATTCACCCTACTAAATATATTTTTATCACGTTTTATCACAAGTTTAAAAAATTGCAAAGCTATTTTAAAATAACAATATTAACATTATAAACTGCAATTCAAAATGTCTTAAAACTTTAATTATTTATTTATTTTATTCCTTAAAAATGCAAAATGTGTGTTTTGTAACAAACTTTTTTAATTACAGTCCATTGTTAATTTTATGCGTATATAATATACTTGACTCCAATTTGGTTAAATTATTCCTTACGCAAAGGTGTTGCCTAAAATTAATTGGAAAGTAATTTATTATATAAAATCACACTTTTGTACACAAGCCAGTCGAACTTATTATCTGAATAGCCAGATAAAAGTTTGTAATCGTAAAAAATATTGTATGTTATAAAATATAAGTTATTATGTATATGCAAGTTAGATATTTGATGTAACTAGGTGAATATACAAGCTTCGTATGAAACAAAGAGATTTTAATAAAAATGGGCTTTGAGTTTTATTTACATTCGTTTTTAGGTTAAAGTTTATTCTGGTTAAATAATACTAGAACTAGAAATAGTGGCCATTTTGTTAAACAACATGTCACTGACATCACGCCTAAACGTTCTTCCTCCTTGAATCGTATCCCTCATGTCTGAGGATCGTGACTACCACCTCCCAGCGCCTTCTCCTTGATGTCATCTTTCTACTTCCCTCAGTCCTCGGCAACATGCAGTTCAGTACCTATAGACTAGACTAGTGTCTAGAGTGGTGCGAATTAGGTCCGACCAACGTGTTGAACTGCGGCCTCGGAATCGATTGCCTTTGACTTTTCTTGGTGATCATCAGCTTTTTGGTTGTCGCCATCTTAAATAAATGATGATAGTTGCGTCAATGCATTTCTTTCACAAAAAAAGGCTGTCGCCATCTTTCCGGGCAATATGACCAATATGTTCGAGTATCCGTTTTAGACATAAAGTTGATACTTAGTCAAGTTTTGATGCCCAGTTGTTTTAGTATCAGATTCATTTATTGTCAGTTATGTGATATTTCATTACAAGTGGTTTACACAATAATAAATAGTTTATAACAACGCGTCAAATTGGTTATACATTTCACATTCAATAAATAATAATTTTATACATAAGTAATACTAATAACCTATTTATTAACTAGATTAATAATAAACAATATATACACTAATAAAACTAATAGAGAGTATTTACATTTAAACCTAATTTAATACATCCACATGTGGTATGGAGCCAAGAACGCTGGCTGCATTCCCACGCTGGATTGCTATAGAAATCCTTTGCGCAAGGAACCAGCCAGCGTTCTTGTCTCTAGTGATGTCATTCAAACTTTTATTTAATTTTTTTTATAAAAGAATTAGTAAGAATTCTAATAATAAAGCAGCTGTAAAGGGGTTTTGTCAAATTATCGACACGTTAGTAAGGAAAGCTGTCGACGGTATTCTCATAACCTAAATGTTACTAAAGTTATTATACAAAGTTATAGCGATTTTCTAACGACCTCCAAACTCATCTAGTTATAGGTTTATACGAAAATTCTAGCACAAAAAATTACTTCAACCGAAACTGGTTTCAATCTAAACTAATCTGACCATTTAACCTAGATAATGTACTTATTATGTCATCAAACGAATGCTGTCATTTAAAATATCTCTCAGCATTACAGACTCAAAGAATATACCTATAAAAAAATGATAAATTTCACCTTTCCTCTTTACGTCTGAAGTAGAGCGCCGATATATTATAATCGATGATTTTACAAATCTGCTCAATTTACTTATATTCTGTAACTCAAATAAATTGATAAAAAGATTTCCCAACATCTATCTATGCCTACATATGTTTCGTTAATTCTAAAGCCCACGGCCACAAAAGTCAAGGACTACTCTAAACTAAATAGGCATTTTATCATAATCATCAGATCACAATAAAATGTAAGCGAATCAAAGATTAGACGCTTATTTCAGCAATAAAAACTAATTAGTCTTGTAAAAGTAAACTATGTACAAACATAGATAACCAACTGATAAAGTGTCAATTTCTTGAAAGAGGATGACGTCATTGCGTTCAGCCAATCAGAGCGCCGAGATCCGACACACCGCACCCGTGGGCGCACGCGCCGGCGACGTGGTCTTTAAATAAACCATATCATATCTTTCTTATAAAATGATTAAAGTATCTCAATTCTTCATTTTCAGATGATAATGAAGGTGACAAATTTGTTCATAATTATTTATACCTATCGTCGTTTACACATAATGATGTATTAAAATTTAAATGACTAATTGAATTGATATTCAATTGTTTGTATCTTTTTGTTAAGGGTTTATTATAGGTAAAACGGCGGTATATTTTTTCCATGTGTCATATAATTAAAAATGAGCACATAAGGGTTTATGCTACTAAAGTATTTATCCACTACAATCATAGCATAAACACTTACTGGTAATGTAATATATGTATAGTTCAAGTCGTGAAGTGTTCGTTACTGTGTTATCTTTTATTGATTAAGAAAACTGACTTCAGTGGGGTTAATAGATAATAAAACATGAAAATTGATGGATTTTTATAAACAACAGTGAAAGATGATCTATTGAAATAAATAACACGAATTCTTGTTCTTAAATAGGTACTAATTCTAATTATCTTACGAGCAACGATCTAAGTCAATCGAGAGAAATACCGTCTTACTTACAAAATTATAATAAGTCCAGGACTTTGATAACAAAAAGTCGGTTCTTGTTGTTTAAACATCATATACAAACAATCAAATGTCAACTTCAAATTGGGACGTTGATTAATCATTGGTAAAATTTTGACAGATTGATTATTATGACAGACAAATTTCGAACAACAAATCGGACTTGGTATTTTGTATGTTCTGGACTAAAAGTTAAACCACGATTTGTAATAAAGGCCCCTTGTCTATAAGTTAATCCAAGATGAAAAACTATTATGCACTAAAAATAGGTACCTACCTGTAGTATAGCTTGACTCTATATTGGTTTTTTTTTTGTATGTTCGTCTGTCAATCCACCAACATATAGAAGTCGGAGATGTTGTCCAACAAATACTGATCACATCAAAAGAAAATTTGAAGCGAAGTTTAATCTATAAGTAAGGTAGCAGTATATATTAATATAGTGCTTGTATAGGTTTGCGTGGGGTAAGGGTTGGGGGTATACATATATATATATATATCTATATTGGTTTAGATTTTCAAAAGCCTAGTCGATTCAAATAAACTTAGTTCACTTCACAACCACACATCTCTTTCTTAAGTGTATTTAGCTAATCTATGTAAACATACAATAAAAACCGTTTCTACAAGAATCACCCGCGCAGCGCAGATTGGCTTCATGATTTTACAACTTGTTTACGATGAGTTAAAGATAATCTCAATTAAATTTACTATCATTTATTTGTGTAGACAGACATGAACAACATTGTAACATCATGAATGCCTATTTATTGCTATTGTCTTCATCATCATCATCCTGCCAGCCTGTCATGACTGCTGAGTATAGTATATATATAGTACATCATACATTACGGTCTCCAGTCTGTGTAATGACTTGGCCAGAACCAACGTACTTACCAACGTGTTTATGTTGTTATTCGACCATCACGCTGGTGGTCTGCCTCCGGGTCCGTGAGGTCCTAATCATCTGGGTAGCCGTTTTATTCTTCTTTTTCTTATAGACTGAGAGTGGCCAACTCTGGTGACGTTTTAATTAAAACATAACATACAATATTCCTATTTTCCTTCTTCTTATCGAATGAGGGTGGCCTATGGTGTCGAGAGTTTATCAAGCCGCCCCAAGGGCCTCTGACATGGCTTAACGACTGCCGTACTAGAATATCAACCGGGACATATATTTTTTGGGACATTATTTGGTTCCCCTTTGAAAGCTTTGGTAATGAGGTAACATACAAAGCAATGAACAAAATCAATTGATTCTTTAGGAATTTTGACAGACCATCTGTAATAATTAGCATAGCTGTAAAATTAAACATGTAAAAATAACAACCAAAGATTACAATTTAGAGCGCACAATCTTAGTAAAGTAAATCACTGAATTACCATTATAAAAAACGATGTTTGTTAAACTTCTGGATAATGAAATGTATTTCGAACTCAAACAAAAACTCGGCTCTTGATAACTGCATGGCTGTTCTAATTTTGCAGCAACTCTGAACATAATCAAATTCAGTTACTTATGTGGTAATGCGGCCAGTATGCTGGGCACACTGCCCTCTGGCAGTGGGTTGGAGCACTTAGACTATCTTTAGGCTTTTCTAAAAAAAATCTAAGAGTCTTCCGATTTTTTATGCTGTAGTTAGAAGAAGTATGTTTAGTTTTTCTTTCCTTGTTTTTATGTATTATTATTGTTAACAAACCTTTATTAATAAGTTACTTATTACAACACATTCTCTCTAATATTCTAAACTTAAGGAAAACAAGAAAATAGAACAGCTCGGATAAGAAAAAAATATTTGCTCAAGCTTAGTTTTTAAACAAAGTTGTTATCTTTTTAAATTGCTGTAGTTATATTATCATGTACAAACCAAATCAGACGTCTAGCATGCTTGTGTCACGTTAATAATGCCATCACTCTGTGTAAATAAAGAAGTTTCATGAACTAAGCAAAGCTAATAATTTGTTTGTTATTTTGATAATAAAATACTATCCTTTGTTAATTTTTCATCAGCTTTCCGGAAATTAGAGACGTTGTTGCTGAACTAAAAAACACGTGTAACATTAAATTTCGATTTTTTGACATTGTTGTTGATATTGCAGTAATTTTATCAAATTTATCAGTTTCATAGAAAAAATAAATAGTAAAAAGAATACTCGATCGATTTATCTGATCAATTAAATTCGAAATACGGGTATATACCAAAGTGTACGTTTCACGTTTTATGAATACAATACGTCCTTCTTGATAAAACCTTGTGATTATAAATACACATATTATATTAAAGTGACCCGTGCAGCTATTTATTTAAGAAGGCTTTTATGCGACTTTGACCCCAACGTGAGACCGTGTTAAGGATAAATTGCAATGAGCAAATATATTGTAAAATTAATAGACGGCCCTGGCTTCACTCGCATTATTTCAGGTTAAAAAAAATCCGACATACTAAAAATCAAGAAAATCCGATTAGCTGGTTTTGCGTGATGAGCGTTTAAATAAACAGACAAACAGAGACACAGATATAGATATTTTTTTATATCTTCAGTGTTCAGACTCCTGACTTTCGACCCTCATCAGCTTTAATATATGTATAAATATTACAATAATGTTATTCATTGCAATTTTAAACGCGTGAGCTTCTTATTTGGCATGACCGCCACCAAGGTCTTACGCTATTGTTTTACTTACCTTATGAATCTGATATTGGTAAATTACCCAAAATTTATCATAAGCGACGTTTAAAATTTTATACTACGAATCTTTAGTATTAATCTTAGATAATTAACCTGTCTAGATAGAGCTTGGCGCTGCAACGGTAACAAAAACAAATGGCCAGGCCGGGAACGCATGTAGTAGTGTTCACGCACACAGATGAATTGCCTTACACTGTAATTACTAGCGCGCTGAGTCCCATGTTTGTGTGCGTAATGTTGCCAGCATTTAAAGAATTTCCACAATGTTGACCAAAAACTGCTGTGATGTGAATTGTGATTCAATGTGAAATAATTTGAATAACCGGCCAAGTGCGAGTTAGACTTAAAAATGAAGGGTTACGTACCACCACGTAGAACCGAAGTGCTTTGATTGCTTATAAATAGATTTTTACTCGTTATGGGGTATATGATATTAAAAAGAATATGTACTTTGTTCCATTTTAGTTATTTACATAATTCAGAATCAGTTGTCTGGTTCCTATAGTACAAACTATGCTTAGTTCACCAAATTAATATTTGGTGAACTTTAATGACCTTCTCTTTGTATTTGTTTTTTAAATAATTTACGTTTCGATTTTACATCATGGCTTATGTTGTTTGTTTTAGTTTCATGATAATAGCGCAAGTCCAAATATTTTTCAACAATTAATCTCATAAGATTGGTCTGGTGGAGAAAGCCACAAACGTGATTTGTTTTCACTGAGAAATAATTTCGCCCTCCATCTTCGCCACGGCTTTTTCTTATTATATTTAGCCACTTGCTCTTTAAAATCGGATCTGTGGGTATTCTGCAACCAAATTATAATAAAAAGTTACCACTCAATATTATGCATGCCTCAACAATTACCAACATAAGCAGCTTATTCATAAGCATTAACAGTATTTCAGCAAATTTCTTGTATTTACGGAACATTAAACATCAATCGAAAAAATACATACATTTCACACCTCTAAATCTTCTTAGAAAAAGAGGTAGAAAACATGTCTACAAAATTTGGGTAAAATTCAATTCGAAAGCTGGCAACTAATGTCACAGATTCCATAGGAGTATGTTACCGATGGTTCTATTCACTAATTCTCTCTAATTATACAAGATAATAGTCGTTTCAAATGTACTTACCGGTGATAAGAGATAGTTTCAGGTGTTTTCAAACGTCTTTTGTAGTTGCGGCACAGTTTTATAGCACAATACGCCATATTTTCGCCAGCAAAACAGAGAAAAACAATACGTGTTACGCGCGCAGAGTCTCAGGCGTCACTGAGTGACGCGGACGCGGTTAGCGTGTAGCAGCTACATGCTATTTTTGTTGGCGCTTATGGTGCGTTACTATATATCTAGACAGGTTAATTATCTAAGGTATTAATGTACATATTATTTCTTTGACTTACCTACATACTGGGTAAAGGGATCATATGTACCATGCTGGCTACTCCTTGCTGGTATTGATTTCAATACATAATGTTAGGAATTGTTAAGCTTTGTTGAATGGACAGTTGTAAGAACAGCTGTTTCACAAAAATATGATTCAATAGAAGTTGCTTTCAAGAGATGTACCTAAAATTCACAAAGTATGTATACGCTACATAATTTAGTATATGCCACAATATCCGAGGACATGTGTGTCTTCCGTGGAAAGATCTGGGCGCCCACCACGATGTATCTGCCCATAAGAACTCCCCTAACGAATTGATGAGGAGGATACACGACCCTCAGTCATGAGGAAATACGACTCAAAGAGAGAGAGAGAGAGAGAGAGAGAGTATACGCTAACCATTAACCTCCCAGCCTTCACCATTTATATCATCAGTTCAAGCCAGCTTTGGGTTTGTCCGTATGGTCGGGTAGTACGGAAAAGCCGACTACAACTATCAAGTCCCGCTTACAAGCATTTTAAGATTTAATTTATTACTTTGTTTTATAATTGTCAAAGACTGCAAGGAAAATTATCCTTTATTTAAAATCTGTACATAAAAGTACTAAATAATGCCGTGAGGCAGTTGCTTTAATTATATTTTTTCTTAATTACGACTTCCTTGATCAATGATCAGTGATCGGTTATCAATGAAGTTAGCTTAAAAATAAAAACCGGATGCCAAATACCTATATTTGGAGCATTAATTTCAATCGATATCACATTAATAAACGACTTATTATGACGATAGATTTCCAACAAACATACTTTTATCGCGTGATACATGTTAAGACCAGATTCTGATATGTCTGTAAATATATATATTTGAGGAAATGACTTGCTAAATCTGACAAAGTGTATAATCGATTGTAGATAAAGCAAATTATGAAAAATCTAAATTGTATACGGATTTTTCACAAAACAGTTGTTTCTCAGTCTATTTGTTATAATTTTTAGTAGAACAGATAGTTCAGGCAACCCGTGACCAGCATGCTGGCGCATTCTTGGCGCAAAGAATAAGCATCCAACGTGGAAATGCCGACAGCATGCTGGGAACGTTGCCTAAAGTATACATATTTTTTATAGCTGTGTATTATAAATTTTAGTTTATAAGTTAGTTTTAAATTCGTTAAGTTTTTATTTTTAATTGATAATCTTTGTTTTGTAAGTTTTTTCAAATATTTTCAATGTAATTTGTTCCTGCACTATAAAAACAATACTTCTTCCTATAACTTTACCAAATTTCAGTCAGTCGTCTTTAAATGGTATTGTCTATGACAAAGTCCAGTTATCACAGCCATGTGGATGACAACTGGCAATCTCAGCACGAGACTTTTGTTTTTCTTTACTAATAAGATAAAAATAATGTTTGGTTGTCTGTTATCGGCCTACGTCAGTGCCAAGCCCACGGGAGCCAAGCGTGGGGTACTACAGGGTGCTCGGATTGGAGAAAAAGCTAGATTCAATCAATACTAAACCCGTCTTAGGGAAAAATTTTATACATAATAATAAAGCTGCAAAAGGTCGAAAGTCTGAAAATTGAAGATATTAAAAAATGTTGGTAACTAATCGAAAGAAAGACCGCTACGCCAGTTGATTAACTTTGGTATTCGTTTACATTTACTGCAGTACATCAACCCCCAGGCACTTAAACTAAAATGGTGCACATATTATTATGTTTTTAAGAAGCCTTATCAAATGAACCGACTCAGCCTGTGTAGTTCTTCCTCAAAGTAACAAGCTATTAAAGCGTGATATTCATACCAGTCTCGTAGTCGGTGATAACTTTACACAGGATTACAACTCCGCTGTTATAGTACTACTTTCATTTTAAAGTTTTCTTTGTAAAGATTAACAAAAGTCATTTGTTAATTGGCGCATTTTTTATTACTAGTTTTAAATAAAGCTCGTATATTTTTCGTAGCGGGTTTGGCTACGCGGGTTTTCGTAGCAATTTGGTTCGTAGCAGCAGATCCAGATTTTTGGAAAATCACTCTGCAGCACCAAATTGTTAAAATGGGTTTATAGCATAGCACGTTTTTAAGGATTTAGTCCATTCCGCCCAAAAATATTTATACTTAGTTAAATTTGATAATTAAAATGTGGGGTATAACGTATATTGCTTTGGTCGTTGCTGCTTCAATTAACTGTCTAGGTAAGTGTCAGTTTACTATATGTAGCAAAGTATTTTAAACGGTTAAATTTACCGCTCAAGATACCTTATATTTGAAGATTTTTATATTCAATAATAATTTTATCAATTAAATATCAAATAAATCTGTAACTGTATTATGTAGATATTCACGTCTAAATCTAAAGCAAAAAAGTAGACTAAAATTAAAAGAAAATAAGGGATATTAAATATATTTGTCTGATATTGATCACTTATTCAAAGTGAACAATTTAAACCCGTAATAGACCACAAAAATTAATAGTAATAGCTATTAAAAATAAAGTACTTAAATCTTGACTCAGTGTATTCTCTTACCGACAAATATTGGACCAAATATACATATCAGTAAAATTGTTATTCAATCGCTGCATAATTTTATTTTTGTGTATTAACCATTAACCCTCATTCAATACGCAGACCTTAATATAAAAACTATTATAACTATGTAACATACAAATACGTGGAGAAAAGAAACAGACAGAGACATTTACCAATAATTTATAATAGCTGTTTCTTTTTTCCAAGAGAACCTATACATAAATTATAGTAGTTTAATTTTATACCTAACACGAGTAAGCTACTATGTAGTCATCTAATACATAAAGAAAAAAATACCTTTTAAAAGAGTTAAACGATTCGAATACAGTGTCTTAACCCACCGTGACAATGTTTATGGCAACATATTCACGTGGCATATAACCGTAATATTGTTCGCTACGGTGCAACGTGCTCAATAAAATCAAACCAATAGACGGGGTATTACAGCAAAAGGTTCAATTTATTCAACGGTATTAAAATAAGTATTGAGTTGCCGTTCTTGAGTTCAATTACTTTCTACGAATATAACATACCGTATTAGTTTCTCTTTGTGACATACAAACAAGTAGATACAGACATTATGGTAACTAAAGCAATGTCCATTAAAGATATGCGACTATCATGAAGCGTCAAAAACTGTCGCACAAGTTTCATTACTACAAATAGTACGAGTAGAAAATATGTAGAATAGAATAGTTATCATTTAAATCGTAATCATTTATAAAGACCAAATTGAGTAAAAATAAATAATACAAATATAATAAAAATAATAACTTATTGCGTTATTGTTTATCTGTTTATCTGTAGAAAATGGGATAGATAGTTTGGGGTTCCTAAATAATATTGTCTTTGTATTAGTTCGACCTTGGTAAGATTGGCGCATTGTAAACCACTTGAAGTGTCACGGATTGGACAACTACTGCATTCAAACTATAACGGATAGATATTTTTACGCTTGTTTGTGACTATGTTTTATAATTTATTCTTCAGTCTTTCTGCTTGGTTTTGTTGAAGCATTCTTTGTTGTCGTTTCATCGTTAACTTATTCTTTTTTTATGACTTCGTACAACTTGCATCTCTTAAGAAAATCATGCAAATGCAGTGTTTTGTAATGAAAATAGTCTTCTTATTCGTTACACTGTAGATACTTAGATAATATGCAGTTATTACTGATCTTGCGAGAGGTCGCAAGATCAGGTATTGAGGGGATTTCTTGACCAGATACGAATATATCGTGGTGGGCATCTAGGTTCTTTAAAATACACATATCCTTGTATTTTGTGATACTCAAACATGTCAGTTTCCTCAAGATCTTTTCCTGAATCGCTAAGTGAGTGCAAATTAACACATAACTTGTATTATACCTATTAATTACTTTTATCTTGCCTTGTTCATTAGACGAGTATTAAGTCCCGTTTGAAAATAAATAAACATACCTAAATCAATATTTCCAGACGTGTAATATCGATGTCACTAAAAAGGCCAAAGAAATTCAAGGAAAACAAACGTACATACCTGTAGGAGCATACGAAATTTGACACAAAGTTTAGAATCCCAAATTTATCATCATAATCCTATTGTATTCAATCCAAACATTCAATATACAAACTTTGTATTGATCACTTCATTTTCAGAAGTCTGTAAAAATTAGTTAACTGAAATAGGGCTGCCATCGATTTATTATTTTATATCGACGACCTTCGAATTATCTTCGCTTCCTCCTTTTATAAAATTAGTACTTCCTGTCTTTAACAGTTAATAAAATACTTGTTTTTCAAGATATTATGTGTTATAAAGTAATTTCATGAATGGTAGTCGTTTACCAGGAAGAGCCTCAGTAAAAACTGAGTAAACTGATCCGAAGACCTTGACCTCGAGTTACAGATAAGTAAAATAGGCAGATATAAGACCATACTTTTTCAGATATTATATAGTTACTGGTTATTGGCATACAAGGGTCTTTAGAATATTAAAATCTTTTAACAGCTGTTCCGTACTTAATCTCCTTTGATCCCACCATCGAAATATGTACAATGAAAATTACTCATCATCATCATCAGCCTAATGAGACCCACTGCAGGGTATAGGCCTCCTCCCTTTTACGCCAATACTTCCTTTCTTGTGTTGTTCTTGACCAGATGTAAAAAAGAACTAATATCTAGTTTTTTTTTATTAGAAGACTTCGGTGTTCCTTGAGCTTATAAATAAGTCATTAAACCGTCTGCTTTAGTTTATCAGTCAAAGCATTTCAACAAAGTCAAGAATATCTAATCGGTCTCAATTCAATAGATACCTACTATTTAATTCATACCTACTTAGTACAACAAAGCAGTTTATCAAATCAAACATTATCTCGAAAATTACGACATATCTAATAATTAAGTGCATTTGAAGAGATAAAACAATTACCAATAGAAATGGATAAGAAACTTTATCCATTTCAAGATGATAAAAATTAGACACGTGTTTGAAGCGTCTCAGTGTATTTTATTTGATTTATAATCTATAATTCGTCAAATAGTATATAATAAAGTCACGCACGCTGCCCTCTGGTAGTGGGCTGGAGCACTTATTTTTTTTATTTATTTTTATATAACATTACTGCAACTAATAGGAGCGAATAAACAATGGAAAATGTGGAAAAAACGGGGAAAATTATTCATCTTTGAGGGCTTCCGTTGCGTGCGCTGCGAAAACGGTTCTCAATTTAAAGAATTAATGCCCAAAAATAACTATTCCACGCGGACGAAGTCGCAGGCACAGCTAGTTATAAATAAAGTTACTAATGATTATAAAGTTACATATATTGATTTCGACTGACAAAATAGCCTGCTTGATTATTATATCTGCTTTCTTTTTAATATTTATTTATTTATTTATAACGGTACACATAACAGAATGAGTTCATATATAATATGAATCTAGCCTTTTCTAAATCATAGTACAGAGCGTTGTCGCTTAATCTTAGTTAGTTTTTTTATATGTAGGTATATCTACACTTACATAATACCATACAACTTAAGTAACTCGCTCAGAATGAGCTATAAATTCTTAGAAATAAGTGTTACTGAAACAATAAGTACATTGATTTAAAGATCGCAAAATTTATTTATACATGTCGCAATTGTTAGTGAAAGATTTATGAAAGCCTTTTTGACTGACGACATAACAAAGAAATGAGTATACAATATTTACGTAAGGGATAAATTATGAGCAAGATTTATGAGAAAATCATAACACAATATAAAAGTGAAAATAATAACTTGGTCTGTTCGTTTGTCCGTTTGATATTGTGTTTCTCGTCGAGAGTCATGGATTTTTGTAGTACGGCGTTCGTTAAGCCATGTCAGAGGCCCTAGGGTGGTTTGAAGACTTTGACACCAGAGTAGGCGACTGTATTATGAACTGTGGTTGTAGTCCTATACGCGGAGTCATCGGTAGTAAAATTAAATCGACTTCACTTGTAGTCAGTAAAAAAATAAACCCTTTTTATCCAGTAATCATCTAAGATAAGACATAACAAACATTTGTTTTTCATGAAACTAAATAAATATTTAAAATAACTACACATTTAGACAGCAAAGTGACACATTTAGGCTTGAATTTGATAAGCTTGTTTAACTTCCCACCTTGTTTTTGAATGCCATCCATGATAAATGTTTTTTATCTCTTACAAATTATATACCAATTGTTTAAAAATGAAAAGGCCGAATTAATTTTTAAAAGTTTCTTTATACAGTGTCTATTTTATGTATATTTAAATACATGCAAAATTTGTGACAATTTAAGCCGATGTTTCGGTTAAATCTAGAAAATTAGGAAGCGTGGCAAGTTTATTAATTATGGTATCGCCTAGTTTATTTTCTAGCTTGGTAACAATACAACAATAATGTGTAGTAAACTGATATCCCAAAAACAATATTGGTACTAACATGGCTTGGTTGTTCACTTCAACCACTTTCAACGACAAAATGAAGTGAGATCTAAAAAAAGTTTGAAAACTCTTGAATCCAGAGGAAATTAGTAATAATATATATCTTTGAAATTATAGGATTATCATGTTATTGACGCAGTCGGTGAGACTTATATAATGTTAATATTGCATATATGTTATTTTTATTTACTCTAATCCCAACTTGGATGCCATATTTCATATTGGTCTATCTCGATTTACACTTGAAAATCGGGATTCTGGACATGAATATCATAATTAAAATTAATTTTAGATGTTTCATAAAAGTAATTTTGATTTCAATTCAAGACAACAGGGTAACATCTCTAAGTAAAACATTTTTGTAATAAAGTAAATGCTTTATATAGGTATTTATCCTCCTTGAATCGTATCCCTCATGTCTGAGGATCGTGACCACCACCTCCCAGCACCTTCTCCTTGATGACATCTTTCCACTTCCTTCTGTCCTCGGCAACATGCAATGCATTATAGGCTGTAGTGTCTAAAGTGGTGCGAATTTGGTCCGACCAACGTGTTGGGCTGCGGCCTCGGGATCGATTGCCTTCTACTTTTCCTGTGATCATCAGTTTTTCCAGGTTGTCGCCAACTTTCCGGGCAATATGACCAAAATATTCGAGGTATTTATAATAAGTCCCTAAAACATAATATACAAGGATAAAAGAAATTTGACGCTGACAGTTTTCCTTTATAGTTTAGAGTCAGGTCTTCCTACGCGAAAATGCTATTGTACAATCTTACTATTGTCACCAATTCTGTAGTAATTTGCCGGCGCAGGCGCAAGTGGTATCAGTTGAAAACTCGCGCGCACGCGCTACGGACTCAGCGTTTATAAATTGTGTCTACGTTCAAGTTACGAAATATTTTATTAAAAGAAACATATAAATCAACAAAGCTGTCAAAATCTAGAATACAAAAGACTTCGCAAATATGGTGAATAAAAATGCGATAACTTACGCGTGTAAATAAGTAAAAAGCGATGGAATAAATTAATTGATAAGGAAGTGATCTACTTGCCTGAATAAAAACGTTACTTTTAATAAATTATTTTCAATCTTATTTTTTCCAATGTACAATATATTCTTACAGACTTTTGAACTAATTGAAATTATATGTAAAAATTACGCATAGTACGGACAGTGTTTATCATCAATGGATTTAGCCACAAAAAGTTAAAGTTATTGTCCTGTACTTTATAAGTAACATATAGTTTTTTCGAGAAATAAAATTAATACCAAGTGCCTTCGCCGCGAAAATGCAGGCTCAACATACAACCTTCCTCGTTTTAACTGTCTACTTACTTGCTCCAGTGGCTCGCTGCGCAAACGCAGGTAAAACATATTATTATTCTTGATTTTACTTACTAACTATTTTTTTACCTACTGAATGAAGTTAGTTGTCTAAATATTATGTATTTTTTATTTTAAAAACGGTACATAAGCTAATTTGGTTAAGTGCTTACCTACTTTCATTTTATCACAATAATTCGTGAAGAAGTTTTTAATGACATTTTATTTTGGTGATCGGAAGCCTAAGTTTTGACAGCATTCATTACAGCGACAGCGTTTGTATTATATATACCTACTTATAGTATTTTAATCTATCTCTCATTTATAATTTTGACAAACAAGTGAAAAAGGCTTCACTTCTTAATTAATGCAACTTTTTGACCATTGTTTTTACAGACAGAATATTTAAATTTGTAATAATAATTATTATAATTTCAATATTCCACACAGTCAAGTTATAATATTACGTTGCATAACAGCAAAATTTTTCATTAGGAAATTTAACATCCGCAGCGTTTCTAATGAGAGATACAGTTTTAGAAATACAATTACTATGTATGAGGTACCAAGATTTATTTAAGTTGACACATTGTATGATCACATGCCTATTATTATGCTTGACATGATTTTAATAACAAAAATTTTCATTGTTTTATTAATAAAACTAGACATATGTAACTTCTAAAATTTTATAAAAGCCTAATGTTATAAATTCAATTTGACGAGATATTGTAATTTGTGTAGCATATTCTGTGATATTAGTACTTATACCTATGTATGTTACAATTTTACATTATCAATAAAGATTCTTTATCTTTATCTTTATCTTTATGGGGTAAGGTAATACTAAAAGTCTTCTTCTCCTAGTATGAGAGTGGCAACTCTGGTGTCGAGAGTTTATCAAGTCGCCCTAAGGGCCTCTGACATGACATACTAAAAGTAAAAGATATTTTAAGGTGTTTAAATTTTTTCCTGCATGAAGTGGTGGCAACGCCTGAAAAAAAAATCCAATCCATTCTAAAGCCATAACAATAAAATAAGTAATTTTTCAAATTTGGATTTTGTGTACACCGTTATCTATACATTTTTATTAATTAAATATTATTATTAATATATTAAAAACGTTTCTCGGTCCTTTTAAATCTCGAAAGAAATAACATATTATCATAATTATATTTTAATTACTTATCAGTATTTATTGATAACAGTCGCCTAGACGTGCTTCATCATTAGATACATAAGTTTTAATGGATACTTTCTTGTCGAACGTGACGATTGTATGAAATAAAAACTATAACTACAATGTGTTTGCATTTATTCATTCAAAACTGTGGAGTTTATCTAATTTGACTAAATGTTTATCATTTAATGTTTCGTAAACTTTTTTTGTTATTTTACCTACCTCTATCATTATAAAAGGTATCATGGTAAAGATTATTTCCCATCTCTTGGCGACTGATCGTTCCTGAGATTAGCGCGTTTAAACAAACAAACAAACTCTTCAGCTTTATAATATTAGTATAGGTTATATAAAAATTGATAGGATTTTCTTTACTTTTTTCATGTTTGCAGCAAACTGCAACGAAGGTTAAACGTAATTTATGTTCGAATCGACTTACCGCGATGAGATCATAATAATTAATATCTAAGTCAGTAATTCTAGAATCAGGTCCCCATTAAATTTGATGATAACTAACACCAGTGATATTATTAAATTAAATTTTTAGTTAGTTTTTGAAACAGAAATTATAAAAGTAAACTAGCAATCTCTTAATTATCTCTTCTCGCAATAATAAAAAATGTACCAAATAATTGAGAATATCGTCATTTATATTTGTTGTAGTTTTGATTTACCCAGTTGATCTTATGATGAGAGACATAGGCAATGCCATAACGTGACATATATTCACATAAATGAACATAATCTTTACGCTATTTGTCACAGGATACAATGCCTAAATTCGCTAAATTTATTCCAGATAAAACATTTAGCAATTTGAGTTACACGTCTGTGAATTTTCAAGTCACACTAATTGAAATTTATAAAAAAAAAATTGTGCAAAAAGAATATTCCGGAAATGTCTTTTCAAATGTATGATAAGATCGTGAAAGGCTTTTTAATATGAATATGACGTCATTATTGGTAAAGACTTGCATTGGGGTCACGACCCGAGCGAGTGCAACGACCTTGGCATTGTAATAGCGGTCAAACACCTACCTTGTATTAAATAATATTGTATTGTATAATAGTATCTATTGTAAATATTGTTATTGCCAAAAAATCAATTTAAAATTCGTAACAACTCGTTTTAGTCGGGGGCTAAGAGCGGTCTCTATAAAGGTTGTCTTATTTAGTGCCCTAGATTGTAGATTAAAGATTGCTTAGATGCCATGATCAAGAGTGATTATATTAATCAAAATACGAGGGAAGTTTATACCACTCTTGCTAGATGCCGCAGCTGTGTGATATGTGTATGTAAAACAATATATTTTTTGCTATTCCGACCGCAAAAAAACAAAATGGCCAAGTGTTTAGTCTATGGCATCAATAAGGGTGCCGTGGAACCCTATTATTACTAATTACTTATTTACTATTGGCGCTTACAGTGAGGTTACCAAAACCAACAATAGTTAAGGCTAATCTTGATAATAATTAACTCCTCATAACCTCACACAACAGAACTTGTAAAGAGACATTTGTAGAAAATTTCCGGAGCAATTAGGAGTCATTGAGATATAACATCATGTTTTTGACCAAGTGTAGTAAAATAGTTCTACGCATAGCTCTGCTGATAAGAGGACAAGGACCTTCAGGTTAAAAAAGTTAAAAGTTTTAGATTTTTTTTAAACCTTGTTTTAGTGTTCCTAGTTAAAAATAACAGCCTTAAACAACAAAGTTATAAAACTAAAATTATCCTATAAACTAATCTAGTAAATAAAACCTTACTTATATGACCTCTAACTACTTTATATCTACAATTTGTAACGCAAACATGCGAGTCCTCGGGGAGCATGGCTACCGCGACAACGGTTTGATCCACATTTTTTTGGCTCTATTTAGATACATTTTATAATCGACCTTTAATTTTATCGCAATTTTTTACGTTTTGTTTGTATGTCAACTCATGCTCGCTACTTAGACAAAAAAAATTGCAGTGACAGACAACTATCGCGCTAGACATACTGTGGCTAAAAACAATATTTTAATCAAAATTAAATTATCAACAGAAAATGCAGCCTCAACTCCCAAACCCAAGAAAGTTCTGGATGGCATCATGAACCCAGCTTACATCCCGCTTGAAGAAAAACACGGGTCTTATTGGAAGAAGTCTGCTGCCTCCACTCTCAAGGCAAAATTAAAGGAGAAGCCTAATTTTAACAAGGCTAAGAATGGGATTTTGTTTATTGGTAAGTGTACCTTCTTACATTATCTTGACACAGAAAATGTTACAGGCATCACCTTCATGGCAATCTTTACACTATACTATATAAAACCATTAATACTAAGCCAAACCAAAGCTAAGGCGACCTTACCAAAAAAAAATGTTGATTGACTGTTGTTACAAAAAAAATTCCCTTGAAAACAAAACTAGCTATCAGACCTCTGAAGTTTGAAGATTAGTAGTTGATATCATTGTTCTATATCTACATATAATGTGATTATGGACAATATTTCACCAAAAGACTACCTCGAGGAGATCCCTTTACTTATTTTAGGATATATTTATTTTTTACCACAAAATAGTCACGTCAAACGACTTGGGCACATAATACTAGGTACATAAAACCTACTCTAAAGAACTAAATCACAGACTAAGTACGATTCGCCACTATTATCTCCTTATGTTTTTATTGTAACTGTGTTTTTTTTATTACTTAACCGACTTCAAAAAAGTAAGTTGTCAAATCTTTTAAAAGTTTTGTTTTATCTATCCTATTCTCCAGGTGATGGAATGTCGCTGGCAACGGTTATGGCTGCGAGAACTTTCTCTGGACAGCTGGAGAGGAACTTGGGAGAGGAATCTATCCTGGACTTCGAGAGTTTCCCGGTCACAGGCTTAGCAAGGGTGAGTGCATTTTGCACAGTACTAACGTTAGGTTTCAAAGAAGAAAGAATTTGGTTAATGGCCAAATGCGTAGGCCACTGTAGACACTTGTGTTTGCTTCTAATAGTCTGGTGGTCAAATACCTGATTACGTCCAGTGTGGAAAAACTTTGGAGTCTATAAATATGAGTGTAATAATAAGCTAGTTTGAGAAAATCGTAGACAGGAGACACAAAAAATACGTAAGAAATTGGTTAGGTACGGACGGACTTTAGTTTTATTACAAAATTGTTATGACCGTTATATAGGAAAAATTTGCATGTCTTTTAATTGATACTAAAGTTTAAAGAAAAGCGAACAAATTTAAAAAAAAACAACAAATATATTATGATCACTATAGTAAGTATACTAAACACACATACTAAAGAATAGCAACGAACCTTAGCACCCAAGAATAAACAAGCCACCTCGCGAAGAAGTACAAACAGTGAACAAAATAAAAATAATAATATACAAAACGAAAAGCTCCCAATACGGTTGGTCACCGCGGGCGAGCTGTCAGACCAGAACCCTCATTGCTGTAATAATTATCATCCATCGACAGCAAGTGAGTCTCAAAAAACAAAAGAAATTACACAACAAAAAGAAATTAATCACCAAACATGTCAACGAGTACCACATCTAAAGTTATGTACCTACAATGTACGATCTCTTAAAGCCGATAATAGAATCATCCAATTAGAACATGCTCTATCAAACATTAAGTATGATATAATAGGACTATCTGAAGTCAAAATATTTGGGCAGCATATAATAGAAACGGAGAAACATATATTAATGTACCGGGGTGATAAGAAAGCTACAAATGGAGTGGGTTTCATGATAGCATCGCACCTTAAAAACTCTATCATCGACTTCAAAACTTACTCCGGTAGAGTGGTCCGTCTCGACCTACAAATACATAATCACGTTGTACATATAATACAAGCTTACGCTAACACAGAAAAAGCTGACGATAGTCTAGTTAAATCCTTCTATAAAGATATATTAAGAGCTCTAGACAATACTGGAAAACATACTATAATTATGGGTGGTTTTAACTCAAAAATTGGATTACCCCTCACAGAAGAAAACGACATTTGTGGGCCGTATGGTTACGGAGAAAGAAATAAGAGAGGAGAGACATTGTTGAGTTTCTGCCAAGAGTACAGGTTTTCCATAACAAATACATTTATTAAGAAAAACAAAAAACAAAAATGGACTTGGAAATCCCCAGACGGCCAAACACATAAGTAAGACTGAAGTAGACTTTATACTTGTCAAACAGAAACGCAGTGTAACAAACTTGGAAGTAATCTCTACCAAATTTTCGACTGATCATAAAATGCTAAAAATGACCTACAATTTAAGCTATATCAAGAAAACTCGTAAATCATTCGGCCATAATAACAAAAATTACTCACCAATGGAAGAGGACTCTCTGAAAAGTTTGATGGCTCTTCAAATACCAACTATAGACAACAATGGTATAAATGACTGTTATACAAAAACGATATGAGCTATAAAATCTTGTGTCTCCAAGCTGCCTAGTATAAAGAAAAATAGAGAGCTACTACTTGTTACACCAGAGATAGAAAGTTTGATAAATGAGAGAGAAAGCCTGAAAAATATACAAACGCAAACAAAAACACAAAGAAACAGATTAAAATATCTATATAAAAAAAATAACAAATCAATTACAGAAAATAAGAAAACACTGAAAGAAAAATATTTGGAAATCGAGTTAGAGAAACGGAGCTCTACCAAAAACACTAGGAAAATATTTGATCGACAAAAAGAGTGGATACAAACAATCAGTAACAATTCTGAAACCAAAATAACAAACAGAAAAGATATACTGCAGGCTGCCACAAAATTCTACTCGACTCTATATTCAAGTAAGGATAATATAGACTCTTAAACAAATTTTAAAAGTTCAGAATGTATTCCTGCTCTACTTGTTGATGAGGTTGAGCGTGCGATTCGTCAGTTAAAACGGAACAAATCTCCAGGAGAAGATGGCGTCACTACAGACACCGTAATCGCCATGATAGAGCCGCTGGTGCCATTACTGACCAGACTCTTCAATGACATTGTAGATAAAGAGACGATTCCCGATGACTGGCATTATGCGATAATAACTTTACTCTACAAAAAAGGCGATCCTAACAAAATGGACAATTACCGACCAATAAGTTTGCTCCCTACTTTGTATAAATTATTTTCAGCTACGATCTTATATCGCATAACAAAAGCCTTAGATGAACAACAGCCTTGGGAACAAGCCGGCTTCAGAAGAGGTTATTCTACGGTAGACCATATGTTTACGCTGAGTCAATGCATAGAGCGATACAATGAATACAACAAGACTCTATATTTAGCATTCATCGATTATACAAAAGCGTTCGACAGTATCTCACACGGGCATCTCTGGAACAGCCTGGAAGAACAAGGAATACATGAAAAATATATATCCATACTACGAGTAATATATGCTAAGTGCTACGCAAAAATAAAAACTGAACAAATTGGTCCCGCATTTGAGATTAGAAGAGGTATTAAACAAGGTGATCCTGTCTCTCCAAAGATGTTCACGGCCATTCTAGAGTCGATGTTCAAGAAACTAGACTGGTCTTCATGCGGCCTAAATATAGATGGCGAACGGCTCACGCACCTTCGTTTCGCTGACGACATCGTGATCCTGGCCGAAACACATGAGTCCTTGCAGAGTATGCTAGAGTCACTCGACCAGGAGAGCAGGAAAATTGGCTTACATATGAACTTCAGCAAAACAAAGGTTATGACCAACGGAGAACAAAACCCAGTAAAAATAAACAATACCTGCATAGAATATGTACAGGAATATATCTACCTTGGTCAAATACTATCTTTTCAGGATGCCACCGCCAAAGAAGTAGACAGAAGAATAGCGACAGCTTGGAAGAAATATTGGGCTCATAAAGATGTATTTAAAAGTCGAGTCCCAGTACATCTTAAGAAGCGTCTCATGGACAATACCATCCTCCCGACTCTCCTGTACGGCTGCCAGACCTGGGCACTAAGTAAGGACATAGTTAATAAAATTGCTAAGTTTCAGCGTGCTACTGAGAGATCAATGTTGGGAATAAAGCTTATAGACAAAGTGAAAAGCGCAGATATAAGACGGAAGACGAAACTAATCGACGCAGTCAAAATGCTTTGCCGTCTTAAGTGGAAGTGGGCCGGTCATGTTGCGAGAACCACGGACAATAGGTGGAGCGAGAGGATCGTCCACTGGTACCCACGAGACAGCACTAGGACAAGGGGACGACAAAAGAAGAGGTGGCGCGATGACATTACCCAGGTTGCAGGCGTAACCTGGCCGCGACTAGCTAGAGACCGCACTACTTGGAAGGCAATGGAGGAGGCCTATACCCGTACTTGGGTGCCCTTATTAAAACTATTATAATAAATCACATATTTTAAATAATAGAAATAGTTTCATATCTTACTTGAACATTGTAAATATCTAGTTTTTTAATTTATTTAATAATAATAATAATAAGTGTTATAACCAGATTTAAAAAAGTTGGTTTATGCTAAGAGAGAAAGAGAGGGATGAAAATCCTTGTGCTAAGTTCATCTACATTATGTTGACAACACATTTGACAGAAATCGTTAAAGTTTTCTCACAAATTTGCGGAACACGATTACTTGCAAAAAACTAAACACTTTAGGGATAGAAAAACTATTTGAATAGGCATTTGCATTAACTTAACGACATCGTGACTCTGGTTGAATCGCCAGGAAATACCAGCTTGATGAATTTTCAGAGAAAAAAAACTATTTAATACCTAATGGCAGGAACATCTATACCTACAGGCTAAGTCTATACAATCTATACGAATATTATAAAGCTGAGGAGTTTGTTTGTTTGTATGTATGTTTGAACGCACTAATCTCAGGAACTACTGGTGCGATTTGAAAAATTATTTTTGTGTTGAATAGACCATTTATTGAGGAAGGCTTTAGGTTATATAACATCACACTGTAACTAATACGAGCGAAGATACAATGGAAAATGTGGAAAGAAACAAAAAAAAACATCTTTGAGGGCTTCCGTTGCGTGCGCTTCGAAAACGATTCAAGTTGTGGGTAACAGCTATAATTTATAAAGCTGAGGAGGTTGTTTGCAAAAATAAATATGATGCCCAAAATAACTATTCTACGCGGACGAAGTCGCGAGCACAGCTAGTATAATAATATACCATTTTATATATCAATTGAAGTAAGCTATAAGCCTGTTTTTATGTTGATGTGGCACCTATTTATAATTTCATAATCGTAATTGGCAATCGCATGCGATTACCGGTTTTAAGGAAAGGTTGACGCTAGTGGCATTCCATTTTGGGTGCTTCCGTGGGTTGGATGACACGTTAAATTGTAGGTCCCGGCTGTAGGCCACTCTCATTCGAGAAGAAGAAGAATTTGTTTTTTTAACTGTTTCATCACGTTGCTGAGTTTTCTTTCCTAATTCCTATTCAAATACTTTTACAATTGTTCGTATTAAGTGTGCCCTCCTTCATTTTGTATTAAAAAATATGTTACGTCCCCCTAACCCTCGATCGTTATAACTAACAAAATTTGCTTCTAAATCCCTACATTACCTACACATAAATTGTATTATTATATTCATTAAAGGTCTTAGAAAAAATAACTATTACTCCACCTCATAGCTACAATCTTAAGAGTCAGTTTATGAATTGCCGCGTAAATTACTTGAGTTTCATCACGAAAGACCTTGGTAAGGTATAATGTCTGTATAAAGAAAATGACCGTGAGAAGGGCAGGGAAACCTTTGTCACTAACCTTGTTTGGATGTTTTGCAATCAATTTTATAAGCCGACTCCTTCATAAATTTGAGGTTATCAATTAAGTGATATTGAATTGAAGACAAAATTTGATTAGTATATAATATATAGGTATAGCTCTCTTTCTCTATGAGTCGTATTTCCTCATGATCAAGGGTCGTGCCTCCCCCGGTGGGCGCCCAGGTGCTTCTACGGAAGACACATGTCCTCGGATATTGTGGTCCTAAGACATGTCAGTTTCCTCGCGATGTTTTCCTTCACCTTTAAGCGAGTGCAAATCCACACATAAATTGAAAATCAAGTTATAGATTCGAACCAGGGTGCGTTAGGATGAAAAGCAGACGCTTAAGCCGCTGAGCCACACTCGATTATTGTGACGATACAAGATTATGATATTTTTCTCTGGTTTCCTCTGAAACTGGTGGTGATTTTGATATAAGGCTCCTTAATGTATGTGATCAGATATGTTTCAACTCAGGAAAACGCGTAACTACTGCACTATTTTCGAGATATTTTTTTAAATCATTTTTTAGAAACCGAATTACCAACCATAATCCAACCAAATACGTAATTTACAAAAGATTGTCTTTTTACGGTAAGTTATACAAGACATTACACCGGATTTCATCGCAAAAACATTAGAGCAAAAACTTCGGTACAATCCCTTGCATAATATGATTTGTTCCGAAAGTTTTAGGTACCTATCGAATACCAAACTTTTATTTATTGTTCTTCTTTTCTTCATTGTTTTCTTTGGTTTCACTTTAAATTTAAGTTAAATTATGAAGTGCATAATCAAGATATTTGGTAAAGTAAACGATTCTTAAAAGAAAAGGAAACGATACCTCATATTTTTCATACAAAAAAATCTTCATAAAAACTTAACAATTCAAATTTTCGTGACTTTCCGAAAGTGTGTATAACACAATGAGTATCACGCAGGTGGTTGTCAAAATTATTTTTTTGATCCTATTCTACATTGAAAAACGTCTTTTGTTTTTTTTTTCTGTAAGTATATTATGTAACAATAAACAAGTATTGTTCATTGATATAACCCATAGCACGTAGCTTACAATAATGCTTTACATCTCATTCAATTCAAGACTGTCGCATGATAAGTGCCGGTCTCCACTGCGTACAATAGGTACAGTGCAATACGTCTTTGATACGTGCTACCTTTGCGGGTGGTTAGAAGCGGAACAACCAATTTCTTACTGAAGGTCAATACTTATAGTACAAGTGCTGCCTCAACTCTACTGATTTATTTTTCCTCGGACTCGATGCCTACGTAGATTCCGAGAGCATTGTCTCCTGACCTTGTCAGCGCCTGAACAGCCTGATAATGGTCTAATTGCCGTGAAGATTGTATCCTACGTTTCCTTCCTCTTGTTGTATCATATTGCACAGTCACTTGCCTTTGGTGACAAGTGACGTGATGGGTTAGGGCTAGAGCACAAACATAGGTTTTTTTTCCCATTCATCTATCTATTTTCATTCCATAATTTTTCATGTCTCTGGTGCACAACAAAGTAACATTGACTTAACATTGTTAGAAACTTATTTGATATAAACAACGGCAATCAAATGGGTGTGTGAGCTTGAGAGTGTGGCTCAGTGGTTCCAGCGTCTGCCTTCCATCCAGACGCACCATGCTTTGAATCCGAACTTCAATTTGTTGTTTTAGCCTTTTTCTGTTCAAAGTTATTTCGAAAGACCCAAAATAATATCATCTGTACAGTATTATTTTGGAAATTTGGCATTCGCGAATATGTAACTGACCTTCCAAGCAAGCAACTTCCTGGGTGTCATGATACTTAATCGAATGTACAAAGCAAAGAGGAAAGAAGTCTCGCCTTGACCGGTCGCAATGTTCGGACACTTCCCGTCATGACCAGGCATATACGCTGGGATTTACTTCAATAAACATTTACCTGTTCATTTCTATTTGTTTTTGTTGATGTTGGGATTTACCTGTTAGTTGATAAAGTAAACTTGTTGTGGATTTTTGTATGTGTTGATACTCGCTTTCTAAGCTCTGATCCAATAAGGACTGGCCTAGAAACATAGCCTTGTAATGTTTTTTTTATAAACTGTCGACAAATTAAATTTTGTGTTTGTAAAGGCATTAGATTTCCTCTTTTTTTTCATGGTCGATATCATTCAAAATGAACTCATTTCAGTATCACATGCTATCGTTAAGCATACATTTTTAGACCTGCTTTTAACTAAACACTGTATCCTTTCTTCTCCTACATAAAATGTAACCTTGATATCACTTCAAACTCCAAAAACAACTAATTAAAAATACTAATTGTAATAAATAAACAATCCTATAATATGCCAAAAAATTGCTGTACATAAAGTCATAGCTTCATTAACCATTACAATATCTTCTTCCAGACATACTGCATAGACGCTCAAGTCCCCGACTCGGCCTGCACCGCCACCTCTTACCTCACTGGAGTGAAGACCAAGTATGGAGTGATTGGTCTAGACGGCAACGTGACTCGAGGTGCCTGCCAACCACAGCTGCACGAGGGGAACTGGGCGTCTTCTATTGGACAATGGGCTCTGGAACAGGGGTTAGATGTTGGTGAGTGTCTTTTGGATCTCCCTAATATGGTTGAAGTTTAGCTGTCAGTCTTCTCAGAATATGTGTCTTCTTCTGGATATTTGACACTGAAATGATTGGATAGTTTCTTTTTACATTTGGAGAGTTTTAAATATCTAATGAATTATGGATATGTGCATCTTTATTATCTACTGTAAAACTTTACAACACTTGTACCTGTGTATTTTGAGACTACAACTAACTCTCGCTTGACAAGAGATACAATGTTTTATGATGAACTTGTTTCAATACTAACTTTTCCTTATCCACTTATCAAATCACTACTTCAGAATCATTATCGCCTTTTGTCAAGGTTTGGAAGGATTTAATTGTTAGTGTAATTAATTAACAATACAACAGCATTTTAGTTACGGTTAAAATAATCTATATTTTCTATGATCTCTATTTGTCTCTTGTCGGTGTAGTAAACCACGGGTAGAAAAAAATAGAGAGATTATTTATTAAAATATATTGTTGAAGCGCTTCAAAATTCTTTCAACGTATTTTTGACATAATAAGGTGTTCTAAAACTCTTTTGTAATTTCAAATTCATTCCTAATCCATTTTTTTTTAATAAAGTAACTATAGATTAATTACTTTAATTAGCCATTTATGAAATTCAATTATTATGAAAAGACATATAATCGATCTATAAATAATATATAAGTACATCAGTGTTTCGCCAAATAGACCACGAATGAATATTCGAGTTGGTACAATGTATAACACTTTGAAAATATAAAAAGAAAAACAAGTTACATCATCATTAAAAATGGTACCAAAGCATAAAACGAATACCTACACTAAACGCTACTTATTGATAATCTTTTACTGTTTATTTGTGTGTCATAACAATGGGACCATAAAATTCTGAATTAGAGAAGAAGCAATATTCCGATACCTTACAAAGAGAAGCATCAAAGCATATGAAACATATCTTGACGTCAGTGGGTATATTACTTTGTTGAAACAGAATGATGGGTCCTAATTTAACATTTCAAATAGCAATTTATAGTTCTACGAATGCGTTGGCGTCACCAACTGCTTTTTACTTGGGGTTGAATTATTTTTTTTTTTTATTGTCAGTTCCAAAGAACACAGTCTTGGTTGGGTCTTGGAACACTGTTGGTTTGACAGAATGCCTATAGAAATTGCATACCAAACGGACAGTTATCTGCCGCGCGGTATTTGTTAGTTTGCTGACATTTGAAGATGCGCGTTGTAACAAATCGGTGGTGGATCTACTTTTTCGGTTTTTCATATTCTTTTTGTTGAAACAATACTTCAACAATGTTATTTTTACATTTGCGTTTGATTGATGGAAAGCAATGGTGAAGTCAAAGATGTGACTTGCTTGTCTATGAGAAATGTATTCACTCTTTTCTTAGTATTACCTTGGAGAGGATTATGGCATTTAGTGTGACATTGATATCTTTCATGGTAATATAAACGATCTTTAGGCCTATAAAAATCTAATCTCTGTGATGTACTTAATCTCCAGGTGTGGTGACAACAACTCGTGTGACCCACGCGTCTCCCGCCGGGATGTACGCACACACTTCTGAGCGCAACTGGGAGGCGGACACAGACGTGCCGGCTGAATGCCTGAGCCTGGGCTGCCGGGACATCGCCTACCAGCTGGTCATGGACAACCCTGGGAGACATTATAAGGTGAATTCAACTTACTTTGTATTGTATTAGGTTTAAATCAAGAAAGTGATAGAATGTTTTATTTTAGTGTAAAGGAAGTTTTGAACCTATTGACTTAGATATTTTAGCCTCAGCAGGTTAAAGATCTCGACATCGTAATAGATAGCCATCCCATTCCATACATACAATCAAATTCCTAGGTTTTACAAGTTACATGCCATTCAAACCAAATGTTGGCTTTTCCACTAACTGCAAAACAAAACTAGTAAATTATGTTGCCTAATCTTTTCTGAATACTGTTAGTACAATTCCGGTCAGAATATTCAGTAAATTTATGACAGCTGTATCAAGCCATTATGTATTATTATATCAAAATTACATTTATGGGTCCATAAGCTAATGCCAACGTTCCACCGCCTCCAGGTGATTATGGGCGGTGGCAGGAAGAACTTCCTCCCGAACTTTACGAGCCAGGCGACAGGGGGCGTGAGGAGCGACGGACTGGACCTGACCGAGCTGTGGCATGTAGACAAGGTGCAGAGGAACGTGTCTCATCTCTATGTTAGTGACCGGGTGGAGCTTATGAAGGTGAGATATTAAGTTTATTTCTTAATTTAGTTAAAAAAAGATTCTCTAATCAGGACTGCCTAAGACTCAGAATCAATACTATGCAATGTTCCAGAATATTTTTTATTTAATTTTATTATTTTATACATCTCTAGTACACCTCTGACCCTTTTCTTCTCAGCTAATCGTGTCCATCCAAAGGTTGCCTGGAAGAAATCGCTTAAGGCGATAAGGCCGCCCATATGTACGTCATCATAAATTTATCCTTTCATGTATTTCTTTCATGTTGGTGTGCAATAAAGACATATTATTATTATTATTATTATTATCTCTACAAATCTCCAAGAGACTCAATAGTGTAGTGCCGCAATATTGTGTAAAACACGCATAATTTATTTGAACTTTTACTGCTATCATCCATATAGCACAAGTTGTGTAATCAATGGGTGACAGGCAGACATAGGCATAGACATGTCATCTTTTAGTCCATAAGCCTTGTCTAGCAATATTCAATTTTTTCAAATTTAAATAGTCAAGTTATTTAAAAGATTAAATTTAAAGCTAGCGTATGAAACTAATAATTACCAATAATAAACACCTCGTCCTACTCACTTATTTTGAAGAATATATCCCTGCCAGATTGGTTGCCTGGAAGAGATCGCTCTTAGCGATAAGGCTGCCAATTAAAACGAAAATTTTATTTTCTATGTTTTTATGTATGTGGTGTTTTAATAAAGAATTTATCTATCTATCTATCTATCAATAAATGTTTAACCCCTACACAATACTTAACAGCAATTTCCATTTACTTTGCTGTTAAACTATTTCTAGGCGTATAACTCTGACGACCTCCCCGAATACCTCCTCGGGCTGTTCAAAGACGACCACATGGATTACCACCTGAAGGCTACCAACCAGCCTACTTTGGAGGAGATGGTGGAAGTCGCCATCAAGATGCTGAGTCGGAGCGAGAAGGGATACTTTTTATTTGTTGAAGGTAGGTATAACGCCTGTGATTAAACTCTGTTTTGAAGAATGCTGAAGTATTGCTACTTTATTTTAAAGTAGACAAACTAGATAGGTAGTTGTTCAAGCATAAACGTACAAAATATCCAGGCGACCGAAACGGTGCCATGCGCATCTCAATCTAAATCATCAATGCATAGACTAGCTAAGTGTATGCATCAATTTTAGGAGCTGTTGGAAATTGCTTGTCGCAGCCCTGTAAATTGTTCACGATTTTAGTATTTAGACAAAGAAAAATATTTTTATTGTCATTTTAACAAATTTTACTCACTACCTTACACTTACTACCATTATACCAAAATAAAACATGGTCCATTGCTCCGTAAAACTGAACCAAACATTGAACAAACAACCTGAACAACCAACAACACACTTTCATTAAATATTAGGTTATATACTTCAGGTGGTAGGATAGACCACGCGCACCACGACAGCCTGGCGCACCTGGCACTGGACGAGACCGTGGAGTACTCCAAGGCGGTGAGGAAGGCCAAGGCCATGACCAGCGAGGAAGACACGCTCATTGTGGTCACCGCCGACCATGCGCATACCATGACGGTAAGAGTTTTAATGGAGTAGGTTCTTGTTTCTGCTACTGTTTGTACTGCAACGGCATAGAGTAATAATAAGTTATACGTAGTGTATTATATTTTTTGTAAAATTAACAGCTAATATAATGTGATCTTTAAGTATTTTAAAGCGTGTGCCTATGACTAAACTTAGTTAATCAATAATAAATGGTTCTTGAACTTTTACCACATTAATATCTGATGGTAAACTATAAGTACTATTGTAGGTATCCAATGAGTAAAATGAGATAAGATTTGTTACTTTTCAACTAAAAATCCTATAAAACAAATGTTCCGCCCTTACGATGCATTTACGAAATATTTAACTTCGTTATGTGCGTACACTATAATTTAGTTTGCATTATTACATGCAAAACATGTAATAATGCAAACTAAATTATAGTGTAAACAAATGAAAACTGAATCGTGTTTGTGAGAGTCTTCATTTAACAGAAATGTTTTACATTTCTTATCACCATTTTCCGTTTGTATTCCAGGTGGCAGGCTACCCCTCCCGCGGCAATGACATCCTCGGCGCCGTGGACACCGCGCTGGGGGAGGACGGCAAGCCTTACACCACCATCAACTACGCCAACGGGAAGGCCAACTCCATCGGGCCTGACGGGACCAGGGTCGATGTTACTGGCGATGCACGGTTTGTTGCGAGTAAGTGACAGTTTGGTTTTGTTTTCTATACTTATTATATCTTTTTTTGGGGTTATGTGTCATAAACATGTACTTAGAAGATTTTTATTTTATCCGGTTTCCTTATAAATTTTAGATAAGTAATAGTTTTGAGATTCAGGAGACTAATGAGAAAAAAAATAGATTGTATGGTTTGAATGAGTTCAAAGGCTGCGCTTTGGGTGCAAGTAGATTAAATTCTATTTTTGACAAGAAAATGTAAAGATATAAAATGTATTATAATTTAATTTAAAACTTAAAAGAAATAATAATCGTGACCATATTTACCACAACTAGGAGTGTTTCTTCAAACTTTCAATGACTAAATCTTGAGTTATGCAGGTATGCACCACAACAGGAAGTCCCTCCGTTTCAACTTATCAAATTGTTATAGAATCACTTCATTCAAAATATTAACAGTGGGTTTTTTTAATGTCTAAAAGTAAAAACCCTAAATGCCTTCTCTAAACTATTATTCATTACTTTTTCCAGGAGACCTAGACTACGCTTACCCAAGCCTAGTCCCTCTCGACTCCGAGACCCACGGCGGCGAAGACGTGGCCGTATACGCCAACGGACCTTGGCAGCATCTCTTCACCGCCAGCTACGAACAGAACCTGGTCCCACACCTCATGGCCTATGCCATGTGTTTGGCCAACGACCAACATTCCAACTGCCACCAACATGGGATCGAGGACCTCTGGCGGTCAAACGCAAGCAACACAAAACCAACCCTACTTTTACTAATGGCTGTGATAGTTACGTTATTTAGCGTATTTTATAGATAAATAGATAAGTAATTTATTTGTAGTTTTAGAGTTGAGTGAGTGAAACGGTATTTTAGTTTAAGAGTGAGAGAACAACGAATATTGATAGTTAATAGTTACTTGACGTTGTTAGTTAATTTATTTTACATTTTATTTTATACAGAGGCAGCTTTAGAAATATAGTAAAATTCAAATACATAAGAGTGAGGATCCGGAAAAAAATCTTAAAATTATTTGGCAGTGTAACGCGCATGTATGTATATGATACTTAGAATATTCGTCATATTTCCAATAGAATCACATACGAAACATTCCAGCTTATACAAATATATTGGATGACCTAATAACAGATATATTTGATAATTTTATGTAGTTTTGTTATCAATGTTATCATATCCTGTGATATCGAGAGTTAATCTTTTTTACCAGAATAACAGCTAATAGAATTTTCCAACAGTGATTCAGTGATTTTTGCCATCACCAATATGAAGTGGGAAATTGGACCCTTAAGTTTACAAGTACATATACACATTATATATGTATGATTAATGGGCACCTGTTACGTTTTAATATCAAATAAAAATATATATAAATAAGCTAATCCATCCGAAGTTTAATTTAAGTAAGAAACTAAAATTGCAAAAAAAAAAAAATATGATGATGTCAAAAGTACAATCTTAATCTAATAGCTACATAAATTAATTATTTTCCTTTTAAGACTGCCTGACATTACATAAATAAGATGATTCATAATCAAAAACTTTTTTTTTGACCAATCTGTGTAAAGTAAGAGGCAGCCATTTACCGCAAGTTGCCTACCAAGAAGCATTAAAACAAGCAAACAAGATACAAAACGAGTTTTATTTCCACTTGCATACCTTTCAACTGATGCAGCAGAAGTTCAAAGTTTTTAAAAAGGTTGTAATTATTTTGCTTGCAGCTGATTTTTTAGTAAGGCCCCCTACTAATAGATATCTACGGCTTAGCACGCGTGGTTTCGAGATAAAAAGTAACCTTAATCAGACTGAACCCCCTACTATTGCCAAACCAAAAATCACGATAATCCATCGCTCTGTTGCAGCGTGCAAGCGGAACCAAAAGACCAACAAACTCTCTTTTGTTTTTATATACCTGATGGTAGGATGATGACTGCAACATACTGCGAATTACAATCCAGATATCTTCAAATCTAGAGATTATATTATTAATAATTATTTATTAATAATTATATAATAATATTTTTTATAGGTAAGCGTGTTACACCCTAGGCTGCAGCAATGCTTAGCATCAGGCAAGCTCAAACGACAATCTATTCCAAGTAAAAAAAATACAGCAGCAAAACTTGATAAACAACTAATTGTTGGCTAAGATTTATCTAATAAAACATACTAAAACCAGTACTTCCGCATACATTATCTAAAATGCATGTAAATGCGCAAAGCCCCATCACTTTCTAACTATCACTCTAGTCTTCTAAGATACATTTAATTTAGATACTACAACCGATACTATAAAAATATTGTTTTGAATAGACTGAAAAGCAATAAAAATATTGAGATTCAGATCCATAAATTAGTATTAAGCACATTATTTACTTTTATGTATTGTAATACACTTAACAAAACAATATTTCGGAGACCATATCATCCGATTAGCCAAGCCGTATAACATAATCTACTCACCATTTCTAAAAAAACAATCAAGTTAGAACCTCCTTTTTAAAGGCGATTATAAAATCATGTGCGTGCGTGAAATGACCGCATCCATAACGGTACCTCTGGCGACCTCTCGCGGCTTCGCTTTCATTAGACCTATAAATAAACAGAACCAGGCGCCTCTTGCTTAAGGTCCAGTCGCCAGTCTGGATTCTCAAATTAATAGTGAACTAAGGCTTTTTCAACCGACTTCAAAAAAAGGAGGTTATCAAGTCTACTGAAACTTTTTTTTAGGTATGTTACGCGATTACTCCGTTATTTATGAACCGATTTCAACAATTATTTTTTTATTTGATGGGGATTGTCCTAGTAGCGATGTTTACAGATACTGTATCTAGCTTTTTATAAAAAAACGTAAAATCTTGATCTTTAACACTCAGTAAGCGTCCGGCAGATTTTTTATAATTTTCGGGTATGTCATACCTTTAGCGTAATTAGGTTATTTTATTTATCATTCAAGCGGATGATTTTTGGTGTACTTACATATGTTCTGTTTATAAGTGTTTCTAAGTGTTTAATTGTTTAATTAATTTAGCTCAAAATGGTTAGTTTTTCTATGAAGTTTTCAGTAGAAAGATACATCTATTTCTGGAAGAAGATAAGGCAAAATTTCATCCTAATATTACCGTGGGTGACACTGTGACGCCACTACTCGTATATCATACTAGTGGAAACTCGCGGCTTCGCTCGCATTAAGAAGTAAAACTTGCATCCAAATCTTTTCTTATGATGCTGTAGATCTTTTAGCCAGGCAAGCGACGACAGATGGAATTCCCTTTACGGTGACACCGCTTTTTTCAGACTATACAAAACGGGTCAAAGATCAATGTACAATATTGTGGCAAGAATACTTTGTTAAACGGTCTCTCGACAAAGGTATTTGGTATCGGACTATTCAACCAGAAATTCTCAAGTATCCCTGGTTTTGTAATAGCTCATTAAGTCGCAATGTATTGGTGACAGCCCTGAGACTTCGCTCAGCGCACATTCCAACAAATGTGTTTGCGTATTTGATGAACAAGTCGGAATCTCCAACGTGTGATAACTGCGGCCTTCGGGAAGATGTATACCATATACTGGTGGAATGTACGCGGAACGAAACTCAGAGGGAATGGTGGTTTCAAGACGAATTGTATCAAATTGGTTTCTGTAACTGTATCCTAGCAAGCCCGACTTCTGACAGGGCTGTTACATTGTACAAGTTGGCAGAATTAGGTCTTAATAGACCTAATTCTTCCATACAGTAAAAAATGTGATTGTACTAGTTATAGTGTTTATAAGGCGATATAGTCGCTCTGCGACAAAGCCTCTAATAAATAGAAAAAAAAAAAAAAAAATCTTTTCTTAGCTGATGCCTACGTCATAACATCTACCTTCATTCCAAATTTCAGCCCAAACCGTCCAGTGCTTTGAATTGTGCATTGATAGATCACTATATCAGTCAGTCAGTGAGTCGCCTTTGAGTTTTATATATATAGATAACTTCCCAGTTTTGGAGACATTCACGTTTTACTAAATTTATGTACGAGTCCACTGTAGTGACAGGACTTTAACATAACACCTTGCATGAGTCATGACACACGTTGTATTGGTGACTAACTGAACTGATATTCATGCTCTCTTCGATGATTCAGGTAATAATCTCAGGTAAGTAAACATATGATGTATCGATTTTGATACGATTTCTTACATAAAAATAGTGGTACGCTGTGGTAAAAAACTGAACCGAAGCGCTGATTAAATGTCCTTAGGATCGCCATTTCTATAAATATTAGAGACTTTTGAACTACTTTGATGATGAATTGAAAGCGCAACCGTAATTTGAATTCATTATCTTCCCCGCACAATTAATTCCTTATATATTTTGGGCAGATATATTATAAAGCAAAATGGGAATAAATAAAAAAATACATATCTGAGATCACCACTCCTCACATGTAGGAAAATTATCTTGGGCAGGTGCATCGAGGTGGGCGCTCCAGGCCCACAGACACAACATGCCCGCAAACTTTGTGATTCTACAAATATGTTACTTTTCTTGAGATATGTTAGCTTTCTTATGATATGTTATGTATGTTATTGCGAAGCAAATTAAATTCGATAGAATAACATGAAAACTGATTAATTGCGGTGTAATACTGTGAACCAGGAGATTCCAGATTAAGTAAGGCGAACTGCTGAACATTGTCTAACTAAACTACACTTACGTCAATTTACACTACTTTTTAAAGGAATTTATATATGTATAATTAAATTACATCCTCAAGAATATATTTGAATATAGCTATTTTACACTGTGAAGTCAGGGATTCGACCACAAGATCCCCTGAAGCGACAAGCGAACCAAGGGGGAGCATGCATGTACTTGTATGAAACTAGCGTATAAATGAGGCTGATAGGACACACTGAATAATCATACTTGGTGTCAGATTTTACATTTGATAGTGGTAAAGATTATGCTAATGAAAATAGTTAGAAGTCTCATACATCAATAATGTACTGTTGCATGAAATTAATGATATATTAATGTTAATTTATGCTATTTTTACCGTAAAGCATGAAAAGATTTCTTCCGGGTGCAGTACATGCGTAATTATGACCTTTATATACTACTTCTGGTTTGAATGTAACTGTTATCAGTACTCAGATTAGATACTTCCGTTTTGAAAAATTGATACAAGTAAATGTGTTTAAACTAATTTATATTTCTGATTGATTACAAATCTTGCTTGCCCATACATTGATAAACGAACTGTTAACAGAGCAACAACAATTTGAGTCAAACGATATGTGAATAGTTCGTTCATGTTTATAAAAATTGATGGGTCATAAATTTGTGTTTGACTATCCATAAGGAACCATTCATATCAGATTTTCAAATAAATATTACCTACATTTAAAAGAAATTAAGATTTGCGACTCATCCAAGAATAAACGACATTGTCCATTGTGTTACCTCTATAGGTATGTTTCCTTCAATTATGTAAATTATCTTAGTCAACTGGACCATACAAAATACCAGATTCTACGAAATAAGCAAATTTTACATCAATATATGTAATATTTGGCAACAAAACTGATTCATCTTAAAAGTCTATTGATTGGAGTTGCAAAACCAACATGAATAGGTTAACAATAATTTGATTGAATAAATCATGATCATTTAAAGACAAGACCGCAAAGGCATAAACAAAACTTTAAATGACCCTACATTTCGATGTTTTTGATCTCCCAAAACATTATATTGCCACAAAAACGAGAATATCTTAAAATGAATCATATCCATACTCCAATCGTCTTTTTTTAAGGCTGCGATGTCACCGATGAAAGCAAACACACGCTGCATAGAAGCCTGCCAGTACCAACCCAATATTCAACGCGACCACACGTTTTTAATCACACGAATTCATGCAAGTTCGCGATTGGTCACAGATCGTAAAATAATCAATTAATTTCCTAGAAGTTTCCGTCATATATTTAACAATGAATAGCAGAATATTGTGCATAGTTGTTATGCTGCTAGTGTTAATAAGTTTAGTAAACAGTTCTGTTTTGACGGGGGCCCGGAGATGTGCTGCGGGACACATCTGGTATGTCTTCAAATGTTTTCCTTGTGCTGTGTAAGTACCTTCTTTTTTTCGAAACCTTATTTTTGGTTAATACTAGGATAAAATGTAGCATTTGATACTATTAGGACCAAAACTCACGAAGATTCGTTCCTCTGTTTGTGTTCGATAGCAAAACGAACAGACAACATATTTTAGGTTTTATGTAATGGTTAAGAAATATGCATTAATAATTGTAAATTTTCGTCCAAATCTAAGGAGCCATAGCAATGATTGTCACACAAACTTAATAAGTATCTATTGTATGAACGTCAAAGATCAGGTTATGCTGCTGTTTTGAAATGTTTACATAGCAAAACCACAGCCTGACGATTTGATGTCAATGTTTGTTTATCTAAATATTTCTCAAATTTGAACTTACCTGCACTAAATAACTTATAAAATTATAAGTGTGAAGTAAACCACATTCAAGTTTCTCCAAAAGTTCTTTAGTTTCTATTGATATTATTCATAATTGGATGGGACTTGCCGTGTTGTTATTTTCAATCCCGGTGATAATATGTATGAATCTAATTATCACTATGTTGCACATGTGATCGGCAGCCTTTTTTATTTGGAATGCTTCTCACGATTTCAAGCATGTCTGCCATATGACATAAATATCATAGTTCCTCTATCGGTGGATTAGGCACCAATGGATGCACACAGCTTTGCTCGCAATATTTGCCTGTGTTACAAACATAAGTTTATTAACTGTATCAAAATGCAATGACCCATAACTCTGCTGCAGCGTGGAAAAGAATTAAATACTTTGGCGAAACTCACTTATCTTCATTAAAAACTTTCATATTAATTTAATTGACGATCAAACGATAATCATGATTTAGCTATTTATAAACAAAGTATTATTTTTGCAAATACGAGTACATTTTGCAATCAAAATGACCCGATACCTAGAATTCCATTTGGCAGCATTACTTTCCTTTCACTCAGCGTTTCGTAGAAATGCAAGCTTGCACTTGACACGTGAGATCTAGAATATTAATGCTATCTCATTTATTTTTACTGTTAAATTAATTATGTCAATTATGTCTACGAGAGAAATTCTAACTAGTTATTGACTAATGCTGAGAGTAATTAGTTTAATACTAATAATCTCTTTCAAAAATTGCCAAATTTGCTCAATTGATATTAGAAGGTACACTAAAAATATTCTATTAATATTGTGAGCACTCAGTCTAAAATAGAACTCAACTCAACGATACCTAAAATAATAAACTTATTACACAAATAACTCATAATTTTTTTCTCACTTAAATACACGTAAACGTTTTGCTACCTGATAATTAATCATTCAGGACCTCAAAAAGCAGACCACAATTTGAGTATAATCAAAACATTTGCTTTTGACAACACCATTGCTACTTGAAATAGCGATATAACTACGACATAATACTACTGACTACGGACAAATCGCTGACAAATCCTGACTACTGATAGCTAGCCAGCTTTCAGTAGACTAAAAGACCACAGTATTGTTTAGTCATATTGTCACAGGCTCCTCAAAAAACTGTCTACAAAAGGCATGATACGCCAGATCCGTTAAACCTCTCGTGGGCGCCACAAGGAAGTCGCCAAGCATATTAGTAATACATGAATCAATAAACAAGTGTTAGGTATTTTCGTAACCTTTACTTTGTAGACAGTTTTACTAAGAGACTACTGACTACTATTTTTTAAAATCTTGTGTCTCTTTTGTGAGTGTAGCTTTAGGTGGCTAGGGGTTTAATGCCTGACTGATTAACGTAAAAGAAATACTTCAGGTTTACATTGTTTTATACTAACCTTTCCTATTGTAATGTGTATTATCTTTATACTCGTTGGAGCGAAGTGGAACACACCAGCGAGGGCCTACTTCGCTGAACTAAACATTCTGACGGTACCAGCCATATATGTGTATCAAATGTGTATGTATGTACATAAAAATAAAGAAAGTTTTAGTACCGCAGGACAATCACATCCCTACCAAACTAGGAACAGGGATAAGTTGGTACAACCCACACACTCACTGGTTAAGTCGTCGAAGTCGGTATATGTAGGAGGACCGACTTTATATAATCACTTGCCCGATAATATCAAGAATGCAGCTTCCTTCAATATATTCAAAACTAAATTGAAATTGTTACTTTTAAGTAACACTATCTACTCAGTAGATGAGTTTTTAAAATGTAAATATTAATTATACAAATTTATATAACATTGACTTGTAAATTGACATTTATTAATAAATTATTTGTATTTGTATTTGTATTTGTATATTCTTTACACAATGCAAATCTTGTTTCGTAATGTCTTTACTAATCAACATCCTGACCTTTTTTAACTCGAATAAGTGTTTGTTATTTTACCACAACTTGCTTGATGATAAGCAATAATCATGGTCGAAGATGGAACTGTAAAGCATCCATGGCATTATACTCATAAATATGACACATCACATTATTTTGCAAGATTCCATCGAAGTTTTTTCCTAAAGAGGGGTCTATTGATAAAAAAACTTGATAACGTAACCTTTAGTTTTACCGCAAGGTCGCGGCAGAGCCTCCGAAGCAGGAGTTAACAGCCTGCGCTCTGACAAAATAGGAACTACAAATTCAACACCGGAATATGTTCTCGTAGTTATTAAAAAGCAGTAGGTAGTGCTTCCACCAGTCTCGTATAAACCTGCACAGGTTAAAACGTGAGTTGTAGCAAATAAATCAATCACTGATAGTGGCTTACGTATGCATTTGTTCACATATTTGTCATGCGGTGCAAAGAACTCAGTGTCATCGTAGTTTATTTTTTATGCGCTTAAAGAATCACCGGTTGACATTACTGAAGCGATATTGCAGCAAATATTTAGCTTTCATTTGAAATATATTAAGCATTTTTTTTCTCTTTTTTTTAGTTATCTTTTTTTCCACTTTTCTTGTGCCTAAGGAGTAGGTTCTATCCGAGCTTCACACTAATGATTTGTTTTCAAGTTATGTTTTTATTTGAGTACACATGCAGTTGGGTGTGGTAACGTATCAATAAGCTAAGATAAACAATTAAATAATTGTGGTTGTATTCATTTAAGTTGTCAAAGAAACTTCCAATATTGCGTAAACTTTAAAGTCAAGATCCTATGAACATAAAAAAATTAAATTACATAAAATTAAGAGATGATTCATATGAGGCAATCATTTAGCTGTATCCACGTAAGAGTGTGATATGATTCATAAGCCACCACCTCTTGCGGTTTACACAATTGGCGTAAATCGAGATGGTTTTAACACGAAGCATAGGTAAAAAATATAAATAAAAGATAAGGATTTTAGTTTCTAAGGGAAGAGATATATATATCACTGAAATTGGTTGGTCAATAGCGCATGCCATCTTCAAATACTAACTTGTCGCTAAGCACTCGATTCGGCAACTTTATTTTAGAGCCACTCCCATTCCAGGGCAATGTCAATTTTGCAGATGTCGTATCAACCAAATAAATAGGAGTTAGAATTTTTAGGGATGAGATAAATGAAGTAAGGCGGTGTTACCATATTAATATAAAAAAGCTAAAATGACCGCCAAATTCAAAATTGTAAATATACCAAATATGGATGTTACAACTCCTATTTATTTGGTTGGTGTTTACCAAAAGTAAAAAAATAACAACTATTCTATTTTGATAACATGACTATCTCTTTTTGAAGAGTCGGCAATAATAGAAAGCACAAAAGCCAAAAATTACAGTTAAACAATAATCGTCGCGACGATATTGTTTGCTGTTTGTTCAACAAACGCGCTGAACAAACAAAGTTGTGAATAGAAGTAGTTGTGAGCACCTGCGAGCGAATGTGCGCCTGGTTATAAAGCAATGACTTTGCAACCTGGAGACATCCAATTAAACAATTTGTATCTATTTTATAATATACAGGGTGTCGACTGGCATGTAACGCCATTACTTTTAAGGTGGCTTTAGTAAATCAAAAGTCTAAATCAACTTTTATTTTACGATTACTAGAAACTAGCAAAAGAAAATATTCGTTTACAAAAATTTTGTCAGAGGGCAAAGAACTTTTTGTAAGTTTTTTCGTGAATTTCCAAAATTTCATTAAGATATATCAGGCGAATTAAAGTCAAGTACAAACCAATTCCTTGTCAAAAAAAAACACTTTCATCGTTTTATAGCTTTTCAATAATTTTGCGTAAAATTCTGACAGGTTAGGATACCTAGATGGCGCTGTATGTCCCAGAATATTTAGTTTTTTTCCTTTCGGCACACAATATGAGTCGTTTTTTTATAAAATGCTATACAATGTATGTAGAAGGTGAAATGTTATTCAATTTTGTGCAAAGCTAACGTCATTCCTTTATCATCGTTTCTCAGAATGCACGAGCCAACAATATAATGTATGACACGAGTACATTGAATATTGCTTTCAGCTATTTGCTCTCGGAGTTTACTTAATTTTGCAGAGCAAAATAAAGTTTACTTTACTACTTTACTTTACTAACGTTATCTAAGAGTAGTAGTGTATTTTGTTTTGATAGTATACTTAAACTGCATTCACAGCTATATCATAGTCGGATTTAGAGCTTGTCTCTTTTTAAATTACTAAAAAAACTTAATTTTAGTCGTTACTCAAATTGTAAATACCTCAGACTACTTTGAAAAGGGGTTAATATTTGTGCATTAATGCATGATGATGATGGGGATAATAGGTTTATATGACAAATCAACCTATAAAAGCTTTATAAGCGCTGCGTTACGTCGAAATTTCGTCATTTACCTATTTGGTCTTTCCTCGTCGCAGTTCCATGTCCTACCTACTATTTATTACTCCTACTTTGCAACAGATCCTGTTTGTCATTCGGTTGGGTCCAGTTTAACTAGAACTTTCCGCCACTTTGTCACCTGACTACAAACACCTTTTAACATATGTATATTTAAAATGAATAACTAATTTCTTTCTCCTCAGTCGTGATACCTCATTATGCATATTTAGAGATTTAGATTTAGGATTTGCCTCATTGGAGGTCCTTTCACTGATGACAAAATGTCCTCGGATTTTGTGATCTTCACATTATGTCCTTTTTTATACGAAATCAGCAAGTTTAAATAACTTGAAAAACAAGCCACTGCTGAATGGCTGGAAATGAACCGGCTATGTCAATTGCAAGGCGTTTGCTGTACTACTGAGTCAAAATAGCTATTTCAATATTCCTTAGTCTATTTATTATACAATTTATAATGATATCTTATTATATAAGATATTCTAAATTAGAGGTTTATTTAAACTAAAAATTACATTATTAAATAGAATTTCATTTGATAGTTGATATAATATAAGAAACTAGCTGATGCTCGCGACTTCGTCCGCATGGAATAGTTATTACCATAAAAACGGTTCTAGTGAGTTAACCTTAAAACATAGACAAATCCTGTTCCGGACATTTTGTTAGATTATTTCAAGAGAAATAATTCTTTCATACATTTTTTTGATAACTTGAACCGTTTTTGCAGCGCACGCAGCGGAAGCCCTAAAAGATGAATAATTTTCCCCGTTTTTTCCACATTTTCTATTGTTTCTTCGCTCCTATAACTTGCAGCGTGATGTTATATAGCCTAAAGCCCTCCTTGATAACTGGTCTATCCAACACAAAAACAAACAAACAAACTCTTCAGCTTTATAATATTAGTATAGATTATTGTAGAATTATTTCTTACGATTATACTCAATCAATGTTTCTTTGTTCTCAGGTACGAAGAGGTGACAAACAAAAGCTGCTACTAGCGCGGAAGCCTTCATACTTCAAACCAACATTTCTTTTGGAAAATGTGAAAACAATTGCTTGATGTGGTGTGATGCAAGTCAACCAATACCAGCCGAGATGCAAGTCAACCAATACCAGCCGAGATGCAAGTCAACCAATACCAGCCGAGATGCAAGTCAACCAATACCAGCCGAGGATTATAGCGACATCCATCATCTTTATAAGATTATTTGACCCCAAAGAAGTTTATTATGAAGAACCTTAGTTCCCGCATTTGGAAGATATTTTATGAAATCTTCTGGACCGTTGAAGACCTTGAAGAATTGCAATCTTTCAAACTATCGTGGTTGCCACCCAGCAAGGATGAGCATATTACTATTGTAAAGTTATCGTTACTACGAGTATTTTAAAGTACCTATAAAAATATAGAATGAAACATCAGTCGAATGAAGAACTTTTTTGGAGTCGGTTAAAAAGTATAATATGCTATGCTATAACCACTATCAAGTTGTGTGATTGTTGATTAAGCTATGTCAGAGGCCCTTAGGGCGGCTTGATAAACTCTCGACATCAGAGTTGGCCACTCATTCGATAAGAAGAAGTTAATTTAACAACTTCTCATTGTGTATGTTTTGAAAGGAAAACGATAGATAGTATGGTTGGCAAATAATATTAAATATATTATTGAGCTAGCCACATCTGCAGCAGCCCACTTAGTTTATATCTCGATGTTTTGGAATGGCTGTTAAGGATTTTAGACTGATTTAGAGTAAGTTTAATTGTTAAATATGAATACTTTTATAATGGAATTTTGTGACCGATTAAGTCAAATTCTGATGGCAGGCAACTCTATTTTAGTAACAGTTTTTATACTATTTGGTAAAGTGTCTTAGCTCAATGTTATGCTTTGTTTATATAGTGTTAATATTTTTATATCATCACTATCCAGAGTAGATTTTGTCCCACTGTGGGGTATAGGCCTCTCTCACAGTATGCCACTGGCTTCGATCTTTAGCCAGCTTTATCCAGGTTTGACCCATATCCATATTTTTATATGATTATCATACATCCTCAAACCTATAAATTAAGTACGAAGTGTGCTATATATATATATATATATATATATATATATATATATATTTAACTTGAACGGGTTTGCACATGACCATAGTTTACCTGATAGCAAGCAAAGGCTATGGCCTAAGATGGAGTGTGCTTACCCGATAAGAACTTGACTCGCTCGTTTCACTCTCGCTTTGAAGATCGCTGGAAAATATATAGCGAAATATAAATCTACAGGAACAATGACATAAAAAAGGTAACAAAATTACTACATTTATCATGTTTTGTATCTTAGCCTTATTCTTATTACTTAATTCATGTAATCCCCTAATAAAGGAACTTAGTTTGTGTCTATAAAATGTTAGTAATTTTATAAATACCTTACATTGCCATATTTATAATGTTAGTTAGAGATACCTATGCGTTATTTAATAAATCTACTTAGTGAAATATTTATGGTTGTACTTACATACATCGTGTTATAGATGTATATTTTATGTTTTCATGTAAGTATGCCAGCATTTAATTAACTACCTTATGAAAAATTAGATTTTTTTGTAGTGTTTGAACATTATACATCTAAGTATATCTCATACATGTAAAAATAAAATAAACAAAAAACGTCAAATTAATTCTTCCGTTTATAAAAAATATATTCGTAAATTTGTCAGCAGAATGTATTCATTAATGAGTAAATTGAAAGTATTTTCGCCGAAGGCAGTTTACTAAATTCGTGTTTTTGTATTAAGTTATAATTCCAGTGACCTAAATATAAGTTTTTTCTTTTGTTTGCTATTGTTAATAACTAAAGAGTTCAAAGTAGGTGCCTGCTACTTTTCAAATAAAATGTCTGCTGAAGAGATCTTTTGTTTTTTTTGCATTAATTTCTATCAATCTAGCTTTATTAACGAGTAATGCTAAATCAGATAGAATTTGAAATGATAGGGCTTCCATACGGTTATAAAGATCCCTTTATTGCATAAGATACCTGCAACACAATGAAATTAAGTTGCAATCACATACGAGCATAAAACCCAGCCCAAAATGAAGGCAAGATCGTACAAGAACTTTATCCTCATATTATGTATCTAGTGGCGTCCCGCGGCGTTAGGTACTTGCGTTAATCCGATGTAAAAGTAGTTAATATGTTAATCCAGAACCTTAACTATATCCATAGGTATTCAAAATCCATCCAAACACGAGTATTAAGCCGATAAGAGTGATATAAGAACAAATCATTACTTTTGACCGCGTGTGTACCTATATGTGTGTGTTTTGCTAATTCTGATAGACAAAAATCGCCAGAATTAAATCACTAAGCAGGTTTACAGCAAAATAAAACATCAACTCACAATAATATCTGATGGGCTATTGTTAGTATTGTTAAGTGAAGTAACACCATAATATGACTAGGCACTTCGGATAATTCATATCGCCAAGGCAAACTATTTGTTATTGCGGCAATTCGCAATGGTTTGGAGTAATGTTAAAACATATTATAAACCTGAAAAGGGCCTCTATATTCTTAACATAAAACTATACAATTTCTACCAACTATATAAAAAAATGCGCCTACTAGCCGCATTTTTATAATAATAATAATAATAATAATGTCTTTATTTCAGGCAATAAACCCATATAAAACTAAAATATTACAAAATGCTGATAAAACTTAAACTAGATACAATAAATAAAATAGTATATCACATCATTTGCGGTTTTTACTCTGGTGTACAGAGATCCAGGATCGATAAATGGGACTGTAAAAATCTTCGGACAGGCACTGCAGTATACTATTATTCGATCGCCGTATTGCTCCCCAGATTTATGCTTTGATAAGTTTATTTAATAAGGTTTTGAGCTTTGCCCTATTTTTGGTATGCAATAATGTGCATCTATTTCTATCTGTAAGCTTGCATAGTTGTTGTATTGTCTGTTCTCATTTTTTACTTCTTCTTCAGCCTTTTCACATCCATTTCTGGATATAGGCCTATCCCAATAGTTTCCATGATGCACGATCTTCTGCCTTAGCCATCCAATCACAGCCCGCGTGTTTCCGTATGTCATCCATCCATCGTAGCGGCGGGCGGCCTCGTGGTCTCCTCTCTCCCCATGGTCTCCACTCTACTAATCTTCGTGACATACTTGACTGCTCCGTTAGCTTAGTTGGTAGTGGCTCTGCCTTCTAATCTAGGAGTGCGGGTTCGAATCCCGCATAACACAAGTAATTTTGAATATTAGAATTTGTAATTACTTGTATTGAGTCTGGTCGTTTGTTTGTATAATAAGTATGTATTTACAAAAGAAAAGTATGTAAGTATTATATCCGTTATCTAGTACTCATGATAAAAGCGTAAGATTCGTATGAGGCTAGATGGCGCTGCGTGATATGTCCCGAAATATTTATTTATTTTTACGAGCTACATGGCCAGCCCAACTCGTGCAATGACTTCAACCACATCCTTTAGCCCTGTTTTTTGCCGTATCCATTCATTTTGTTTTCTGTCACATAAAGATAATCCAAGCATTGCTTTCCATGCCATCGCTCTCTCAATTTATTTACAAGTAAGCAAACCTGTATTCATTTCAATTAATCAACCAAACAGACAATATATATTTTATAACTTCACAAGCTTCTTAGCTAAAAACCTGTTGCGTGTAAAACCATGTATTGAAGACAAGCCTAATTAGAGTAGATATACGGGTTTTTGCGGAAAACGTCGTGTTTTCCTCAAGCTGATTGCATGTTGCAACTTTATAATCCCACTTTGATCTTAGAATACCTATTTGTCTGTCTCGTTGAGGTAGGGTGTCTAGAATTATGAAGGGATAACACGCGAAGACACTTTTAAAGATTGTGTTTAGCACGTTGGTTCTTTGTTACATGCTACACAAATAGTGATGCTGATTGTAAAAATAAAATTGTCGACTACAAGTAGTAATTAGAAAGATAATATCGACTTCTCTCATAACCGCCTCGCCTGGCTGGCGCCAGAATTATCGTGGACACAGAACTTTATTTTATTTTAAAAAAATGTTGTTATTGACACCGTTTTTATTGGTTTGCTAAATGACGAGCATCCATCGCTTTTTAGTACCTATGTACATGTCACTAATACTATGTTAAAATTACACTAACATTATTCCGGCAAAATTTTGCGCGTGAATGTGTGTCTGCTTGATATCTTCACACTCAAATAACTGAACCGATTTGGACGAAATTTTTGTATACCTTGATACAAAATTTCATCCATTCACATTAGACCTTACCTTGTAATAATACAACAAATTAATTGATTTAATGTAAGTGATGCTACCTAAAGATATTTTATCCTAATTAACTTGATTTTTGAGTTCATAAATTTTTCAAACTTTTTAGCTAAACAAATGAAAATCAATAAGTATTTAAAAGCAGTCTTTATTACAAATTATATTTTATAACATATCACAATACCAGTACGTTTAATTAATACAAATGCGTAAACAACAATCAATATAAAAAAAAACATACATTCATCTTTAAATTATGAACCTGCTAAGCATCGGAATCACAAGATTTTCCTTATCATTAATTGAATTATAATAACGTAAAAATCACATGCCTATTCATATATTTCACATTAAATAACTAAAATACGGTATTTATTTACAATAATAAAATATAAAAACAAGTGAAGGAAAACTAAACATACTACTTCTAACTACTACAAAAAGGGGCACTTAGAAAATCTTTAGAAAAGCCTAAAGATAATCTAAGTGCTCCAGCCCACTACCAGAGGGCAGCGTACCCAGCATGCTGGCCGCATTACCACGCTGGATGGCAATGCTGATACGTTGAGCCAGAAAAAGGCCAGCCACTAAAATTGAATTGAATAACATATTCCAAATTAGTCCTTTAACATTCATTACAAGAACAAAACATAATTATCAAAATAGGTTTCACAAACTATTTAAATGAATTTAATTTATTGCCAAGGAAAAGTCATACTCTAAATGCAATCCAAAAAATGTATCAAAAACGTTTTGATATTACAAAATATTTACATAGCACTACATATATGTACATATGTACTACCTTTATTTACGTTCCCATCACATTGGATACACTTTTTTTCATATAATCGCTTTAATACTAACATTTGTATGTTTTTTCCGCAAATAAATAGTTCTTAAATACTAAAATAAATACCCTACAGAAAATTTAAGCTGAATTAATATGACTTCATATAATACAACATAACTTTGTAAAATGTAATTATAATTAAATATAACCTTATAAGTATTGCCAGTTCATTTAATAAGGCGCCAGCACCAATTAAATCTAAACACAAGAAAACCTGCGGTAAACTACCGTATTTACAAGCTTAATTAAATATGGCACGTGCTTTTAAATAACTTTGTACTTGCCTAAGTACTTTTGATTATTAATTTAATAATTTAATTAAAATCTAATAACATGGAACCAAGATGATTTATGCGTAATAAATTAATAAAAAGCACGATTAATGGATCATAATTATGATCGATGTCTATAATGATCGTAATCTACGCCTATTCTATAATATTACATCATGTTGTTAGCATTTTATTCCATGAAAAGCATATCTTCATTTTGTCGTTCAAATCATAAATAACTTGAGATGATAATAATAAATTAATCATTCAAACATAATCTAAACAAGACTAGAGTTTAGTAATGATATTAATTCTGCAAATGGTCAGAAAAAAACCCTTCCGTAGTAATTTTAAACTCACTCTCTTCATATTTTTTATCAAGTTTCTTCATAATTAGCTACTGTTTCTCTTGAAGCGCTCGTAGCCTTGTATGCCAAGGTCAGTCCTAAGATGGGTGTCCAAAAGTTGGCATTTCATTTTGGGTGCTTCCGTGGGTCGGATGATACGTTCAATTATAGTTCCCGGCTGTATATACGAGTATAGTGCAGTAGTCGTTATCTGTGGTTACGCCTTGTCAGACGTCCTTAGGGTTGAAAACTGGCACCAGTGTCGGCCATTATACACACTTATCTTCTTTACATCTTTACTCTATTCGGTGGGTTAGATGATGATGATGTTTTATCGGGATTTTCTTATCCCATAAAACTTGTAGTTTCAACGGGCGATAGGACACTCGTCTGCGTCTTTTCTGTCCATATATCTGTAACAAATTGAAGAAGTTCGTTAGAAAATATATTTACAACAATGAAAAACCAGTAAAATAATTAATTACAAAAAAAGGTTTTTTTTTAACATGAAATAGGCTTACGCTTGACTACAACTTGCCTGATGTTAAGCAACGTTATTGTCTACGATGTAGCGCGCTTGCCTAGAAGAAACCGGTTAACTCTCGACTTGAAGACCGACAAATTATAGTTCAAGGGGAATAGAGATTCGGGCAAGGAGTTCCACAGTTTGGCTGTTCGCACGATGAAAGTCGAAGCAAAACGCTTGGTGTAGGTATTTTATACAAACATGCATTGTCTCCTACAGCATCAATTTAGATCACTTAAATTGTCACATCTGAATTCAAATTTATTTATATTAAAAGTGTAAATAACCACTTCTGCTTATTGACAAGAACTATGATCTCTAAAGGTTTATACTATTGACAAATCCTTTTAGATCTAGGGCCCTAAAAAGCATCTTTGTTCACATATGCATAACAAATAACTTCAACAAACCAAACTATCCATAGACTTATTTAATATAGAAATAATAATGAAGAAAAACTACTCACTCATCGCAAGTAACGCATGTAGCCATTCCTCCCATTCTCAGCTTGACCTTCCCTTCAGGACATCCAGAGTTCCCGATGACAGCCCTCTTGATCCTGGTCAGGGTTAAACTGACCGGTGACCCCTGGGTCAAAGTCGCAGGTGACCCTTGACTCAACCCTTGAGTCACAGGCACCATCTCCACTTGACTCACAAGTAAGATCACACACAAAACCACAATACACGAAATTCTCTCCATTTTATTTGTTTTAGTAATTGAGGATACCGCGAAAACGTTAATGTATTAGGCAGTCAACTGTTTTCACTGTTGTCGTGTTGAGGTCTAGAGTGTGACTGACTTGTGTGGCATAATTTAAAGTGTTATATATGGAGCTGGACCGGATTATGATTTCTGACTTGTGCCGCGCACGCGTCTTCGTGGGGAAGCACGGATGGGTGCGCGTCAGAGGTAGTTCCCACGCTCGCTAGACTGGTATAATGTGGCAAATTGACTTAATCATATGCAAATTCGAATTCAATAGCATTTATTATAATCTTAGCGATATGCTTAGGAGGTATTAATATTTTTGTGATCGTGTTGAGGTTGTATTGAAAATGTTTGCAGTTGTAGTTTGGATCGTAAAAATATTTTGGCATAAACGTATGCATTACAAAATAATTGCGGTGTTTTTAATGTTCTTTAAAATAGTCCTGGGTTATAAAAATCTGATATCGATGAAGGAATACCGCAGTCCGTTGTAATTTCACAGGAATGGTTGTATAAAAGATTACAATGAGTACTGAAAATTAATGTGAAAAGTGTTTCTTATGAAAGTGTAAACTTCCATTTTCAACCTGGATTATATTAATACCACCCAAAGTACATCAGTTACAGATCAAAAGATTAACCAATAATAAAAAGATGATAAGATTTTTGAAAGTTAGTCATAAGATGAATAAATTCTAAGCCTAATTTAGTCAAAATTAGTGACGAAAAGTTAAACTGACCCTTATCACATTAGTGAATCTCTGACATGTCTTGACGACTACCACATGAGTTTATTGCTAATTAATTAATTATCATCAAATTTATATTTATTTGTTTAGATTCTAAATCAGACAGTACTATTATTGCTGGATGGTCTTGGATGCCAAGTAACACAGGTTCTGATTATAACAAGAATTCAACCACGTATATTATCTACTAGCTGGTGCGCGCGACTTCGTCTGCGTGGAATAGTTATTATCATAAAAACGGCTCTAGTGAGTTAATCTTAAAAGATAGACATATGCTGTCGCGGACATTTTGTTAGATCATTTTAAGAGAATTTTTTTTTAAATTATTTTTTGATATCTTGAACCGTTATCGCAGCGCACGCAACGGAAGCCCTCAAAGATGAATAATTGTTTCCACACTTTCCATTGTTTCTTCGCCCCTGATGTTTTATAGCCCAAAGCCTTCCTCGATAAATGGTCTATACAACACAAAAATATTTTTTCAAATAGTACCAGTAGTTCCTGAGATTAGCGCGGTCAAACAAACAAACAAACTCTTCAGCTTTATAATACCTATATTAGTATAGAATAATATTAGTATAGATATATAATTTTTACCGAAATTTGCAATCAAAGCGCTCCTGAAGCTTAGCTTGCTCTTGTAGGTATGTCTTTGCGATCGCCAAAGTAGGAAAAAGTGTACTTTAGCAGTCATTGAATCATAGTATAGAAAATTCATCATCATGTGTGACTCGCTTAGACCAGTTTGAATAAATGTGTGTATGTTGGTCTGCTTGTTTCGTTTTCATGCCGCAACGGGGCGACAGATCATCGAGAAATTTTGGTATAGTGATAGTAAAGGTTATTTAATGGGATACAGGCTACTTTTCATCCAAAAATGACATGATTATCTGCTAGTGCGAATTAAAGATCTTTGGAAATTGAATTGAATTTTAAAAAGTAAGTCCCTACGAGAGTGGCCAACTTTGGTGTCGAGAGTTTATCAAGCCGCCCTAAGGACCTCTGACATGGCTTTACGACTGCCAAAACTAGACAAACAGCTGGGACCTACAATTTAACGTGTCATCCGAGCCACGGATGCGTCCAAAATGGAATGCCACTTTTCGGTCACCCATCCAAGGACTAACCGCGTCGACCTTTGCTTAACATTAGTAATCGCATGCGATTGCCTCCACTAGCTACTTCACTACTTCAGTCATATCGTATAACCGTAGGGCAGTACTAAATTCGTCATCATACGCAATGGACCTGACACCTACCTAATGGTAAACGGATGAAGCTATTTCATGAATCATATCTTGGTCCTCTGACCAATATCAGACCAATTGTGAAAATTGCCTCCTGTACTGACGTCTCCTGTGACTATGATCGTAATCAAAATATGTTTTTATGTATCCCTATTTATTAGCATCCTGTTTTACAAAGTATTTTCATTACTTGCCACTTACATTTTTACACTTTGTAGCACTAAAACATGTGGGTAGATCGCTACTCAAAAAGATTCATTGATGATGTATTTTTTTTATCCGTCTTGACATATGTATGTACATAACTTTCGCATAAACTAACTCTTTTCTTTTCAATATAGTTGAAAATTCTTTTACTGCCTATAAAATCGTGAAAAGTGAATTGATTGTAATAATGCAAATTTACATACCATGTTGATTACTTGCGTCTACTAACGAAAGTGTCTAAAAGCCAAATTCTTTTTTATTTAATTTTTTATTAATCTTATAATTTCTAAAAGATATGCTTATATAATGTGTACTTACTACGATACAATACTTGACAAAGGTCATAATATATTATAGGAAAACAAAACGTTAGTTTAAAAAAAATATATTTTTATTGAAGTAAATAACACATAAGTACATTTTAATACAACATAGTCAGATTAACTTAAATAATTTTAGTAAATAATATACAATTTCATAAACAATACTAAAGGAAAATAAGTTACCAAACATTATAACAACTTAAAATTAGTGTCAAATTTGTCTTATATTAATCTGCCTAAGAGATTTATTTCCTCCTGGGTCTCGACTCTCAGTGATGGGGGGATACGACTCAGGGAGTAGGATTTCTTCCGTCCATAATTCGACAGCTGGATAAATACCCAGCAGTCTGCCTTAAACAATTCCAAAGTTCAAAGCATACGAAGCATAAGAATTAGACATACGCATCAGGTTTAAAGACAAAGTTTAAGTAATTTTCTTTAAGTTGGGCATTCTTCAGTGTCCTTTCTTTCCATGTATCTGAAAATAAAGAACAATTAATTAATAACACAATAATATTGTATTTAATTACTGTCAACTAATGCATTTTTAGGGTGGATAATACCAACAAATTTTAATACCTATGAAATGAAAGATTTATCTATCTTATTGTTTTTTAGGGTGAATATTTTATTTATAACTGCTCTATAAATTAATTAAAACGAGTGTGGCTCAGCGGTTCCAGTGTCTGCTTTTCATCCAGACGTACCCTGGTTCGAATCCGCCCTACACCAATGACTTGTATTTTCAAGTTATGTGTGGATTTGCACTCGCTTAACGGTGAAGGAAAACATCGTGAGGAAACCGACATGTTTGAGGACCACAATATCCGAGGACATGTGTCTTCCGTGGAAGGACCTGGGCGCCCACCACGATGTATCTGCCCAAGAAAACTCCCCTAACGAATTAATTCTGCGGGGGAGTCACGACCCTCAGTCATGAGGAAATACGACTCAAAGAGAGAAGAGATAAATTACTTTGAGACTTACTCATCACAGGAGACGCATGCTCCCTTGAACCACAAAGGTACTTCTCCGTCAGGGCATCTATAGTTTCCTAAAGTATCTCGCTTCAGTCTAGACAAAATTTCTTTTACAATAAATTCTTTTTGATCCGCTGTCATTTTTGTTCTACCTTCGGATTGTATTTCTTTCAAGTTCAAAGCTGGGTCTATTCTCCTTAGTTTTGTAATATCAAGAAATTTCTCCTGGTCTTTGAATGGTTTCATTTCAACTTGATTTGCGAGTAAAATCACACAAACAATGAAACTGATCATTATTTTGGATAGTATATTCCACATCACTTTTATCTTGTATCTGAAATAAAGAGATTATTATTTATTATTATTATTTATCTTCGGAATAGCACAAAATCCAATAAGCTTTGAGAATAAATATATGCATTTGCAATCTGCGATAGAAAACTGATTTTTTTTAAATAGATAGATACGTCATAGAACCTTTATTAATTTATACAGCACGAGGAAATATCACTGTTGTTTCTAGGTTAGTTATTCAATGATTGCTGTTTCTAGCAAATCTTCTTCGTTATTTTATTTTCAAATATTTGTTATAATTGTTTCCACTATTCGACGTGTGTTATGACACTGGCACGTGCTGATGACCACTTTTGTTTTTATATGTGAGCTTTTTGCAGTGTAGCAATAGGCATTCAAAGTGACTCGATCTGAGCTCGTGCCGGGAAAATACGTGTACTATAAAACGTCATGCACCTCTGCATTCGTTACGAAATTTCCTTAAGAAATTCCCTTTATTAAAAACAGGTGTCATCTTGCATTAGTAACCACTGTCCTTTACTAATTTGTGAAATTACGGTGTAATTTCGGTGCAATAAAACAACAAACGGACTCGTGTAAACAATTTTATTGTCATAAGGATAATTCGAAATCACAGTACCTACAATAAATGTAGTTCATTCATCTTTGTGTTTGATTTAATTTACTAAGTCTTGAAGTCAATAACATAAATACGGAAACATACAAATCGTAATACACTTCCTTGTCTCACGCTGCAATTCATTCACAAAACTTTTCGTCGGAAAACGGACCATTATTATACTGGTAACAGTCTGACTATGTGAATATGAATACAATTTCACAATATGGATTAATATTTGGGCAAAACTACCATTTTTATGTTTTTTCTCAACTTCCCAATTCGTTATTTGTAAAGTCATCAACGTACGAGTAGTCACCATCGTCTTCTGAACAGTCGTCAATATCTATATCACCTGGTGCTCTGTGAAGAGAAAAATAAATGATGTATCAGCTTAATAATCTTTCATGTATGCATGTGCTTAGATTACCTGCTAAGATAATGACCACTTACATAAATACATACGTTTTAAAGTTTATATTGAAGTGACGTTCTTTATGTATCTTATTATTAAAAAATAGGACTAAAACAAGCTTTATAGCATTATTTGTTGTAATGATGTTACTTACTTGGTGCATGAGATGCAAGTATGAAGTGGTTTAAAATAGAACTGTCCTTTAGGACATGGATGTTTCATAACGATTATGTGTCTTTTCTTGCGAGAAATTTCATAATTTTCCAGATAAGAAGGTTCCATGAGAAGCAATGGTGGGTTGGTTCTTACTAAAGTTTCTGCGATGGAAAGTGATAGATTGGTTTGATCCAATTGTTTGTCTTCGTTATTTTCAAAGTTTTTTAAACTGTTTATATGATGTAGCAATTTCGTCTTGCTCAAAGATAAAGTCTCTGCTTCTTTCGTTTGAAGACACCACACTGCACACACTGCTATCACAGCTACATTTGAGAACAGTTTAAAAGCCATTTTAAAAGATTTATAGTTTTCAATCAACAACTTGGCTTTAAATAATAATAGAATTTCTTGTCTGCTACGATTTGATGTTGGACAACCACTGGCTCTTACAAAAATGTATCCTGTTATATATAAGGTACTCCATACTTTACAATAGGCACATATTTCTCTCGTCAGCAAATGACCGCAAGCCCGAAAAGACCTCTTTGTTTTGTGGTCATTGCTTGCTCGGAAATGAATCGAGTTCACACGCCGTCACAGTTTCACCATTTTCCTTCATTAACTAGGTAGGTAACGATTGTCCTTAACAACACTGAAAAGCCTTATAAGGGCATAATATATAGTTTTCTGGCCAATTTGTTGCCAGTATGAGATCTTACTAATGGTCTTTGACTTCCACAAAAAATGAAAAATTAAAAATTGTAGGTATTGGGGTAATTTCTTGAGCAGATACATATATCATGATGGGCGATCAGATTATATCATAATTATTTTAAACAAAATCAAAAACCAACTTCAACTCTACTGTAACGTTACTGAACAAATCTAAGCCTATTAAAAAAAAACTACAACATAAATTCATTTGCTAAACTAATCTGAGCCTATCAGAGAAAACCGCATCAAAATCGGGCTGATAATTCAGAAGATATGTATACAGCAGCGCCCCCTGGTGAGTTGTCATCGTAATACATAGCTAAAAAGATGCATTAAACCTCAACACATCACAGAAAACTGTATCAAAATCCGACTACTAGTTTTGGAAATATGGGTAAAATTTGTTTGCATACACCTACTTTATCAATTTGTTGGTTTATTGGTTTTTTCTCAAAAAGTACAGAACCGAATGAAAAACATTTTTATATGGGACCATTTCGGAAACTAGCCTCATCGAATAAAAAAATAATTTTTGAAATCGGTTGATAAACAACGGAGAAATCGAGTAACATATCCACAAAAAAAACTTTCAGAAGACTTGATAACCTCTTTTTTTTGGAAGTCGATTAAAAAATGGCTTACTCTGACTATTTCTAATAGACATAACTTGAAAAATAAGTGATTGAATAAGGCCGGGGTATGATCAATAAATCTTAATGAAGACAATATTTTAATGAATATTTTTGCTATAGGTATGTATTTTTACTAATGATATAGAAGTGTGATTCATCTAACTCTCTTAAACTGTGAATACCCAAACATTCGCCTCGTGCCAATATTACTTTAAAAAAATAAAACCAACTTCTGCGCTCGCACTTCGTAACTAAACAGGATGTCTCAGATAAATAAGTCAATTCTAATCGCTATGTATGTGGCGAATTAAAAACATAATTTTGATTAATCTAAAAAACTAAAACGCAAGATTTCATAAATGACATCTAATGACTACACGAAGAGACTTAGGTCGCAAATGTTTATCAGCACCTAACCAGACCATAATGAGCAAAAACTAAAATGATAAAATGGTTTGTATATCAAAAACAATAAAATTATAAATTTATTTAGACAAATTATGGGTTTCTAAGACACCCTATATTATCATACAAGCAAACTGTAGGTATATCACAGTTGCTAATGATTTGAAATCAACCGGTTTTGTCAACGACATCATAACTGAGATATACCTCCTTATGGCGAAGATATTTTCTACAAACATTTTCTCAGAAATGATATGTTAGCCTTGGAAGACCACTATGTTGCCTGAAACGACAAACACTGAAAGTAAAAAAGGGCTGTCAAAACACACCGTTTGTAAGTTCTGATGACTTATAAGAAACCAATATCATAAGTTAGTCGATGTCCGCGGCTTCGCTCGCGTCGGCTAGAGATTGCAATCAGCTTATGTTTCGTTACGGACCTTATCCTTACTCCCATACCAAATATTATACGAATCTTTTGATCCGCTACGTAGTGAAAACCGAACAAACAGACCAACAAACACAATTTTCTATTTATAATAATGGTATGATATGACGCTATACAATATTGCAATAGGGCAAATGGCTGACGAAGGCTGAATGGCTGACGTTCATATGAAGACTGGTAGGATTAGGTTAGCAGGTGTTCGTGGTTTATATTGTCTATGGTTTTTCTGCTGGGGCTTCCCTGGCGCATAACTTATATTATTGTAATTTATTCATCTAACTGGTTTGCCATGCGCTACTTTTTTATATAAAGCAACTAACATAATTATTTTGGAAACGAACTTGGTTTCCCCGCGAAGGAAAAACCGAATATAGTTTAAGTTTGATTTAATAGCAGGGTAATTATAAAGGTTTATTAAACACATTGTAATTATGTAGTTAACGTTCGTTATTGTAATGTTATTTATGATGGGTGACCAAATACAAGCTAAGTCTGAGGTTTGCTCATTATTTTGTTGCATTTGGATAGTGTGTGGTTTTTGTAAAATGAACTTTTTTAATATCAACATATTCCAAAATAAAAGGTCCTAATGTCAGAAATAAGTTGTAAAAACTTATATGCTATAAAAATTAAAGTCACGTAAGGTTTCGGTGGAACACACACAATTTAATATCTCATTTCAGTGCATAACGCCTTGTATAAAATCTGGTAAGTTATATCTACAACACACAAACATTTACTGTAGTAATTTATTTACTTTGGTACTTAATTCTAGCACAAATAATAATTTATTTATAAGTTGGTACTAGGTAACTATCTACGCTAACAAACACACAACACCGAACAAAAACGTGGTTTTTCTCTTTACTTCAATTTTCAAATACATACTAGATTACTATCCAGACTACGATATACGAAATTGTTTAAAAGCTGGATAGAATCTTTCGTCTCCTAAGCTCTATTAAAATAACTTATAATTAACATTGACTAGAATAATATCATCTACATTGCTAGAGGACACCGTGGAGTCAGACCTCTAACTAATAAGTCCTGATTGTTAACTGGTATCATAACCGTGGCTCTGTAGCTGGCTGTTTATATTATATCTGTATGTCCACAAAGCCAGTGTTTAGAAATTTCACATGATGAGGACCATAAGAGAAACGTGACATTTTGGCACGTCCATAGGTCAAATGACATGTTCTTTCTGAGATAATAGCTTTAACTCCTACGAAACTCGTCATCCAGTTTCAGCCACATATTTTAAAGCAAGATAGGCTCCCGCTTTACCACAACTCGTCTGGTGTTAAGCATCATTGTAGCATATTGTTAGCGTTAGTTGTATACATATACCAAAATAAGTTCTCTTACAAATTATGGGAATGTGGCGTCTGGGCACTTCCACGAAAATTTGTTGCTAGGGTAGTTAAAACCCTAATAGACTTCTACGGAACTTGACTTGGCATCCAACGTTCAGCCATTATTGCATTCATAAATGTGCAATATATTGTTAAATACCAGGTGGATGAGGATCTGCAACAGCTCCATGCTACCGAGCGGCAGGAGATGTTGCAGAACCGGGAGGAGTGGCGAATCTTTGTGTCGGATGCCAAGGTTCACTAAGGGTAGCAGCGCCACATTAGTAAGCAAGTAAGTTTAATAGGTCTTATTCTCGTGGTATCTCGGTGTATTTCTTCCATGTGAGTGTATCCGGGCGAGGAAACTGGGGGGAATGTCCAACGAGGTAGTAGCCGGACGTACTGGAGATGGACCGGTGCGACCTTCCAGCCAGTGTGTCGACATCTCTCCTTTACCCTGGGAAATAAGAAAAATATCAAAATGTTAATGAAACTCTGGAGAAATATGTAGTGTTTATCCGCTGCGACTGCTCCTTAACCGGCTTCAAACAACAAACTTGACCACACCCAGAAACCACCAAGTTTGTTTTATTTACAATGGATTTCCGCTAAGTAACCTAATCTCTAGTAAAACTATTACACGTGGCATTACAATTGCCACGTGAAATATCCGTGTACGGATTCTTTTAAATTATTCTTGTATTAAATGTACGCATAAAAATACTTACTTTCACATCGACAACTCCTCTCGGAGTCGTTATGAAGAGACCAGTCTTGTCCAGGGCTCTTTTCACATCATCTGATATCTGGATCTTCATAGCTGGAAATTAAGCTTTCATATAACCATCATCCAGGTTAGATCAATTATTTGTAAATGGTTGTGTAGGGTACCAAAATATAATACTTTATAATTGATACTTGGTAGGCCTTAGTGATAATTAAGTCCCTAAAACCTATTTTCATATCAATGGATATACCATAGCTAATGTCCGTGTTGGTCCACCTGACCTGAAGTGTTGAACCTGAATTGTCCATAAAACACTTCTATGAGTTATACAAGAGTGGGAATAAAGGAACCGCATTAATTGCAAAACGTGATTTCTGACGTATAGTTGGTACACTCGTAATACGTAAGTAACACGTCAACGAATGTACACTGAATTGCATGAGTGTACATTCAGTAGGCCAATATTGCATGCGGCAGTGTATCGTGAACACCTTATATGGGCATAGTTATAATTACACAAGAAATTACGTAATAGTTATAAGCGCTATTTATTCTATTTATGTTTACATTTTCGTACGAATATGTGTCTTTTAATTTAAAAATAGTGGAAACATTGTAATACATTATATTTCAATCTGTAATTACGGATTTTAAGGATGTTACCACCGTGCTGGTCATGTTCAGAACAAGAAATCATACATGTTTGATTACATTTGCAATCAACCTTTATATTAATTGTATAAGATCGAAGATATCAATAGATAAACCTACCCAGCACTGGAACGAAACGGACTTTAGATAGTGACGAGTCAGTAAAAGAGAAAGAGAGAGTAGTAGAGTAAAAAGAAGACAGTATCCTCACGTTCTCCCGTGCTCTCCATGCGGCTGGCAGTGTTGATGGTGTCTCCGAAGAGGCAGTAGCGCGGCATCTTGCTGCCCACTATACCGGCCACGCACGGACCCATGTGGATACCACTTCGCATGCAGAGCGTCTGGAAGTAAAGATGTACCAGGTGAATAGTCTACTTAAATAAAAAGGTGATTAATTGTTAATGGGTAAGCCAAAGGGGCAAAGAAACCCAACAGGATGGTGCGATTAGGTGGCTGAACACATTGCAGCTATACACGAAACCACTTATTGTGCTAAATGGCGTTGTCCAATAGTCTACAGTCCACAATATTAGTCGCAGAAGAAGAGTTGGATAAGCAAGCTCCATCTTAGGTATTGTTTGGCATCTGTAATTCTTTGGTTAAATGGAAACCCGTTTTAGCTAATACGTTTATCATATTTTGATTCATTACAACATTAAGTTGGTATCTTTCAATCTTGTTTATGTTTTTAGATAGATAGATAGATTAACTCTTTATTGTTGACACATATTAAAAAAAACAGTACATAGAACAAATTGCACCTTAACTAGTGCCACAAGCGGCGGCCTTATCGCTGAAAGCGATCTCTTCCAGGCTACGTCGTACGTTTTTTACGTCTTTACGTAATTTTATTAAAAAGAAGTCGTAGTCAATTTCTAATAGCATATCAAAATTATATGTAAGACATTTGTAAGAAATTGAGAATATGTTATACGAATTTATAATGTAGGATGCCTGAGATAGGATGCTGAGAAGGAACCACTTATGAATCACAGTGACTAATCAAGGTTTGATGAAAATCGGATCTTGTCTCGGGCAAATTTTTGTGGTTTGGTGAATTGACACATCAGAGGAATGTTCACATATTATGTAAATTAGACCACGATATTGTAACAATTCACAGTGTTATAAATATTATGCGTGTTTCCCAAACTAACTTATTTTAAGTTCAAGGTGTAATTTTGAAATGACATGTTTCTATAGCATACTTGTGTAAATAAAATTAAATAATGCGGTTATTTATAATTTTACATTGAAAGTTGTTGTTACGTAATCGTCAAATAAATATCCTGTTAATTTGCCATATTTGTGAGTACATACATTTTTTTTCACATCTTAAACTACACGTTATAAACTTTGGTACCAATGTAATTATTTGTAGGTTGTTGAGTTTTTTCAGTATTTTTATTCAAAAGATTTATTTAATAAGGTTCTATCCTGTTTTAGTTGCCAATAGTTACCTGGTCAGGTCGATGAGGCAGGCGGCACATAGATGTAGCTTCAAGCAGCTCCAGAGCCATACTCGCTATTTCAGTCGCGTGTTTATTGCCTGCAAATAAAATATTGAAATCTATTACGACAAGGAATCATTTATCGAAAAAACAGATCCTGCTAATTGGAACATTACATAAGTAGGTAGTAATAGAAATGATATTTCTGTTGACATTTCAAACCTTACGATCCAGTAGCAATCTTAGCGAAAAAGTGAGGTTTGCTTAGTTTGAGAACATTTGGACCTCACGGTACACAAACGCCTCTAGCGATGATCTTACACGCCCTCATTGGTATGTTACATTATATACATACTAAGTGTAATTTTGATTTGATCTAATATATTCTTTGTGCCTGATGTCTCTGTTGCACTTCCTCTAATTATATAGATGCATATTTATTACGAATGTTCCCTAACTGTTACAGGTTAGGCAAGAAATGAAGCCAAGCTCTAATTATGTAAGATATATAGATGCCTACATATTGCAGTTATGATCGAACTAAATTCTTTCTGTTCTGTACCCGAACTTTATTTGTTTGAGAGAGAAGTTTAGCAAATTGTTTACTGCAACGTGGCTTCTTGTCAAATTGAATGTACTAGCATGAAACTTACCATTTCTAACTGGAAGTCCGGAAGCAACCATATAAGAGTCCCCGATGGTTTCAATCTTGTAAACGTCGTAGCATTCTATCCTCTCGTCGAATAACTTGTATACGGAGTTCAGGAAACTAATAACCTGTAATACATTTATTTGTGTAAGCTATATAGAGGTGAGGATATTTACATAAGTTTGTTTGAAATGAGTTCGTAGTACATACCTATCATATCAAATCAATCCATAATAAGGAATCGGGATCAGCATTTTGGGGACCTTTCCTTCTACTACAGGCATTTTATATTACGTTTTTAGTTTTAGAAGTAGTTTAAGTTTTTATTATTTTTGTTAGCATTTATTTATTAAAGTTAGTTTTTTAGGAACCGGGATCGACAAATAATTAAAAAGAAACATTTACGAAGAAGAAAGTGATAACTTACTTGGTACGGTGTGGATACTGCAGCTATGGCTGTGAAACCCACGATGTCACTGAAATACACCGTCACTGATGCAAAGAACTCTGCAGGGACCTGTAACAATATAATTTTACTTTCATCATCATCAGCATCCATAGCCTTCTTTATTCCACTACTGGACATAGTGGACAGAATCATCTCTTTGAATAATAACATTTTAATTTTACTTAATGATAAGTAGGCTTAAGTAGGTTTTTTTACGTGGGTTAGGTTTGCGTTTGACTACAGCCTGCCTGATAGCATGAAAAAAGTAAAATTAAATAAAACAAATGATGCCTAAATTTTAACAGGTTTTCTTATTGTCACTGTATTATAGTTCCCGTAAGGCATGATTAAATTTAGTTGTATTAACCGGCTAGCACTTACGTCAAAAATTACGTCGAAAAATTAGCTCGACAAGTTTCGGAAATCTGAGGTTTCCATCATCAGGAGGACGAGTCAGCACGCGCGTCCCGGATGGCCGCCTCGTCCAGACTGGTTCGCCGACTCACTGCCGCACCCCCCCCGCTTCTGCGCCCGCTCCGCTCTCGCAACCGCTCGCGCACCGCGACGGGTGAGGATAGGCGATCGAGGCGCCACCGGCGGATCGTGTATTTCTTCCTCATCGCTTGAGATCCGTTGCACCAAGATATTGGGGTCCGCGCACACTATGCTGACCGTGTCTAGTGGCAGATGTTCAGCTACATCGTCCTCCCGGCCAGAGTTTAAAACAGGTCTCCACGCAGGTGCCAATGTCCTCGGTCACGATTAAAGTTTGGATGTCGACCTATTTCTATTGCTTCCCGAACTTTCCTTGGTACTAGGAACTTCTCCTTGGCCAAGACCGACACCTTATCGAAACGTAGGAAATGGTTCACCCCTTCAGCATGTTCTGCCAACGCGGATTTAACAGTCTCCCTGTTTTTAACACACCGTATGTGTTCCGCCACCCTCGTAGAAATATTGCGGCGGGTTTCTCCGATGTAACTCATACCACAGTCGCAAGGTATAATTTTCGACGTAATTTTTGACGTAAGTGCTAGCCGGTTAATACAACTAAATTTCTTATTGTCCTTTTAAAAAACATACTTATGGTGTCAAGAATAATATTTTCTCCGTAAAAACGCGCAGTTACTTCAAAGTTTAATTAATAAAGTTGGTTTGTGTACGGTTTCCGAAATAAGTTTCGAAGTTAAGAGGTAGTAACTGGAAGTTGGGAACATTTTACTTTACGTCACTTTTTTTAGATGCGGAAATTGGCTTATGTTTTACAAAAAAAAATTGAATAGTGCGATGATGTACATCACCAACCATATGAAAGATCACAATGATCCGTCGTTCCGTTGCACACGAACAAACTTACAAACAAAGCAACAAATACTGTTTCACTTGTATATGCTACTAGTAGACGCCCGCGGCTTCGCTCGTTTATTTGACATACAAAAAACACTTCTCATACTACCTAAATACCAATCAAATCAAGATAATCTGTTCAGCCGATTTTGAGTTTAAATAAACAGTTCAACAGACAAAAATTCTAAAAACTGCTGAAACGTATTGTATTATGGATTTAAAGTATACCCAAACATTTTTTAAATCCCTTTTTTGATTTTTGACCCTCTTCAGCTTTATTATATATACCTAGATGGATCGAAGCGCGCGCCCGGAGCTCAGCTAGCAGAGGCAATCTCATGCGATTACCAATATTAAGCAAAGATCGACGCGGTCTTTCCTTGGATGGGTGACCGAAAAGTGGTAATACATTTTGGGCGCTTCCGTGGGTTAGATGACACGTTAAATTGTAGGTTCCTGCTGTTTGCCTAATACGGCATTCGTAAAGCCATGTCAGAGGCCCTTAGGGCGGTTTGATAAATTATCGACACCAGAGTGGGCCACTCTCATTCGATAAGAAGATGGATAATCCTACCTGTTGCGTCTGCTTGAGTTGCTTGGCCACGCTGGCGGGCAGCATCTGGTACAGCAGCGAGTCACTCAGCTCCTTCTCGTACTCGAGCTCGCGGGCCTTCTCAGACAGGTTGCGGGCGTACACCTGTACAACACAATTACATCATATTTATAATAAATATATATTCCAGGATATTGCACCCAGCGCCATCTAGCCCCACACAAAGGAAACGCTAGTGTCGTGGGTACTAGATAACGGATAAATCTTATAAACTAGTTCATCATTGTTCCCAGTGTCAGTTACAAAATATTTTTTTCTATTCTAATACAACTAGAATAAGACACACGCTTCAGCTTCTAGGATACTTCACTATGTGCTCAAACAAAACAGAAACAGCAAGTAGTTTCTTAGCCGGTACTATAGATACCTATAAGCATAAGGGTCAATACGAATTGTGGAGTATTTTCTACTTTCTTTTAACTTACTTATCCAGTGTTGTCGATATATGACAAACTAGCGACGTTTTTCGGTTTTGCCCGCGTCAATCCGGGACAAAAAGTAGCTTAGTAAGAACAACTAGTAAATAAGTATTGTAAGTAGTACCTGTATAGTGTTGACAGCGTTCCTGACCAGAGCGATGATGATGGGAGACACCACGCACACCAGCACCAGGATGCCAGCACACACCACCTCGCTCCGACGAGCATCTCTCAGACTCTCGTTCACGCGGTCTCTACAAAAAATTATTGATTAAAATTGATACATAATCTTGTCATTGTTATCCAGGTTCCTTATGAATAGCATAGTAGAACCCAAACTACAGCGAAGCATAACATCAGGAGAGCTATACCGTTTGTATTCATACGGAAACCTGTAATATTTTATAATAATGCAATTTAAAAGACATAACATTAGAGTATGTGTACGTATACACAACGTACAATATACATAATTATATTAATTTTCATCTTCACATTTACACAACTAACAAACCCGTACAAACTCGGGAAAGACCGCGGGACCCCCTTAGTATTCATAAAAGACTTAGTAAAACTATGGATTAGTAACCGAATAGCAGAAGGGAATCCCTTGAGTCAGGCCCCTGACCTAGTCCAAGGTATTATTCTCATCACGATCAAGGCAAGCAAGGTGAATTACCCATCAAAGGCCGTACCACTGCTTCATTCAAAATAATTCCTGATGAAAGTACCTCTGTTTCAAGAAAACGTATATACATATGAGTAATAGGTATACTCCACTTTAGGCCACAGTTACGCTTGTGTCTGTGGTCAAAATCTTAACTGTCCAGGGCCAAAAAGAGTAATAGAAAAGTTTGGCAATTGACTATCTTGTTAAAAAGGGTTTCATAAAGCACTCTAAGGACTTTGTAATTGTGAAGCAAGTCAGTTACAGGCTTTCAATATGTAATGATACCTTACCAATATTGTTAATCAACGTTTAAGACTACCCCGATAAATTATGTCTTTCGGAGAAAAATTAAACAATCCCTAGTAAATGTACCTTTAGATAGACCAACAAACGTCGTAAAACAATCTATATAAAAAAACATATTTTTCAAAGAAATAATGAAACAAATTATAGGAATCGGTTGCATCCAGTAGTTCGTGGTACCGCTATAGGAGCTGATCATGAATGGAGTTATATTTAGACGACGCTGCGTCACAGAGAATTCATTTGCATAACAATAAATAACCGGTATTTGTTACCGCAACGACGTCACTTCATTAAATGTAATCATGCATTAGGTATGTATTACACATTACTACATAATGACTTGGCAATTACAGGGAACGTGTTCTTAATTAATTTTCGTGAGAAAGTAAGTAGTTTCGAGATTTTATGTGACTAAATTTTCTCTTAGGAAATGTAAAGACACGAAGCAGATAAAATGGAAATTAATGGAAAATTTAATCATGTTTGCTCACCCTGGTAGTAAAGACTTTCTGTATTATTATTAATTACAGAACCATATTACTGTTTTGTTGCTTTTAGCGTAAGATAAAAAAAAAACAGAATTATGTAAAAAGCGACTATGGCTTGGTAAGAAAGCGTCCGCCTTACAATATCATGTGCCCGATTCGGATCCCAGCCGTACTACAAGGATTTGTTTTTAAGTTATGTGTGGTTTTGTACTTGCTTGCAAATCTTGAGGAAACCGACATGTTTTAGGACCACAAAATCCTAGGACAAGTATCCTCAACGGAATGACCTAGGTGCCCACGAAATAGAGAAAACAATGAAAGTGCCCTTATAACTACTAAGTACGGGTACCGGTGTCGCCAGACTCACACGTAAGTAAAACAAATATACATCTCCATTTGATAAATTATTCGTCCTGCTTTCATTTTGACACGTAATAATTGCACAACAAGGCATGAATTATTTTAATTTATTTTTTTGTGCGAATTTGGAACGTCTTTCTAGCACGACTAATAATGGCCGCCGCGAACGTTGCGTTATTCTGCTTAATTGTGGCACAGGCAGGAGATACGAGCACCACTTCCATTGTTTTCTCTGTTCTGTGCAATGAGGTTTTGGTTCTGTGTAGGTGCCCACCTCTATATGTATCTACCCAAGAGAACTCCCCCAACGAACTGATTCTGCGGGAAGTCATGACCCTCAGTATTGAAGAATATGACCTAAAACTAACTAGCAAACTAATTAGTTGTAACTTGTTACCGTATATTCTCCCTGAGTTGTTTCTGCACGGCGCGCAGTTTGTCGAGGAAGGTGGCGGTCTGATCGAAGTAGTCGATGGCATCCGCCACGCTGCCGGGCTGCGGCTTGTTGTCCATTATCTGCTGGTTTCTGGGTAGAAATAATACACATGTCTGATTGAGTGAATAGCACACATTCCATTACTGTCGCTTTACGGCTACTACAACTACGGCAACGTTTCTAAGCCAAGGGTGGCGTGAAAACTCTCGACTTATGGCTGAAGTTCTTTTGGGTCTGTAATCAAATGTCAACATTCTAGACTACGGTATAATAATATTACAAACATGACGAAACTCTGTTAGTTGAACACCTGTATACATCTAGTTGCCAGACAATTAATAATTCATTCATTCATTCAAAAAGGAAAATTGAAATTATTACTTCTATTTTTTTTCAATAGAAGCAGAGTTAAATAGGTAGCGTATTTTATTGTAATGGATTTCATAGAACATCTTTTAATGTTTTAAAATATTACTGAAAATAGCTCACTTTTTCTCCAAGACCTGGTACTCCGGGCTATCTTCCTTGATGTCCTTATGAAGCGGGATGAGAGACGGCACCAGGTTCAGCGTGTTGTCTAGAAGATCCCGCCCGAGGACCATGTGGGCTATAAACCTGGAAAAACCGTTTTAAATTTTCATTATTACTCTTTATCTTATGTATTGAAAAACAGTGGTCTCGTAAGATGATATTCAAGTCTTTTACAGTTCTTTTCGAATGTTTTATGCGTTCTTAACTCTTTCAAATACATATATTGAAACGACGTCTTACAATAATCTAGTGCCAGGTGTATTTTTTCTGTTTTACAAAATAATTACAATTCTTTTTATGTTATATCATACAAATGCAGCTTTTAAGTAAATAGTAAAGTACCTTTCATATGCCTTAGGTTGTAAGTATCCTCTAGCGAAATAATTGATTCCTAAGACTGAAGCAATCCCCTTGCATTCTATACTTCGCAGCAAATTCTTGAACCCCACTAAATATCTGAAAAAGATATACAAAACTTGAAAATTGGAACATTTCAATAGACAGAAACCTTACTTAATGGTAAGATATAAAAACAAATTAACCAAGTTATTCCTACTGTTATTAGATCATTTCATAGTTACCTACCTACAAAGTATATTTTTAATCTTTTGAAAACTTACCTACATAACTAGAATTATTATGTACCTAGCCTTATATGAAATCATTTACTTTGTACATATTGATAAACGTTTTCCTGCAGCCAAAGGTAAACAAGGAAATCCAAATAAAATAACACCAGTCCTATACACAATATCATTTTCCTCACATTTACAGCTTCCCATTATGATGTGGAATCAATTTTCAATCACGCTCGCTGGATTAGAGCACTTAAGAGAGCGTCTCCAATAATAGACAAGCACAATCTCGATTTAATCATCAGTTATGGAACTCGACCTACTTTCATGCGGTGGAGAGAAGACGAGTAACGTATGGGCTATGTTCTTTGAAAAGTTAACCCTGTTAAGATACCATTGAATTGAGTCATCGTGGTGCATATAATAAGTACTTGCTTGCTTAAATTAATTATATATATTTATAATAATCAGACCAAAATCTAAAAGAAACAGTGAACGTCTTTTTGCTGACAGTACAAATTATTTAATTCGGTTCAGAATATAATAATAATTAATAAACGAATACCAAATGGTATCTGTCTATCGGTTCGGACCGGAATGACCCGTAAGTACATCTTTGTCCAAGGCTTGATTTTTAGCTATTATATGAATCAACTAAGAACTAACACTGTTAAAGACAAAATAGATTTAAGGTCATAATTGTAAGTGCCTGATTATTTACACTCTCATAAAATGGCATTTACTTACCAATCAAAGAAATCATAGTAACTTTATTTATTCGTTTGGCAAGTTCGTTTGCTTAATTTCATTAGTAATAAAATATTTCATTCAATATTAAAACGTTTTACTTGTAATTTTATGCCACTCGATACAATTTCAATCAATGCACCAGTCAGTCAAGGTAGCTGTATGTCCTATTCATCAACCTTATCTAAATCCCTCACATCCCGTCCCATATACATCCCTTGTCCCTAGTTATTTGCACGTGACGTCACCTCGGAGGGAGCCTCAGCAGTCAACAGTCGTTAGATGCGCAATGGAAGCCAATGAAGCGGAAACTCGAGCTTAAAATTGCAAACTTATTGCCACCTTGTTTGTTTCACTAGTTAGTCTAGTCTCATGGATTAGTCCATTTCAGAAGTTCAGGTCAGTTAAAACTATTCTATTCAGCGCTTATTTATATAATTCAGATAATAACATTAGCTTGCGGCAAAAGAACATAATACAAAAAAGAACAGAATCACATCTTGTGATAAGAACGAACCAGAGAACGTACGAACAAATGAAAAGCGTGTAGAACAGCTGTCATAAGAAAACAAGAAATCTAGCAGTTTTAAAATCTATTGTGTATGAGTTTCTTATAGACAAGCGCTCTCTACCTTAGACAATATGTAACTTAGCATAAGACAGTATGAAGGCAATTTATTCAAGCTATCTTCAAATCTATTGTGTAATTTTCTTACAGGCAAGCGTTCTATACTTTAGACCACTGTACTTAATTAGGCAGGCAGTATGACAACGTTAGCGAGTAAGCGAGTGTGGCTCAGCGGTTCCAGTGTCTGCTTTTCATCCAGACGTACCCTGGTTCGAATCCCTATTGGTGTAGGGTGGCCCTGCACCAATGACTTTATGTGTGTTAATTTCAAGTTATGTGTGTATTTGCACTCGCTTAACGGTGAAGGAAAAAATTGTGAGGAACGCGACATGTTTGAGGACCACAATATAGATAAAAGATAAAGATAAAGAATCTTTATTGATAATGTAAAATTGTAACATACATAGGTATAAGTACTAATATCACAGAATATGCTACACAAATTACAATATCTCGTCAAATTGAATTTATAACATTTAGCTTTTATAAAATTTTAGAAGTTACATACGTCTAGTTTTATTAATAAAATAATGAAAATTTTTGGAAATATCCAAGGACCTGTGTCTGCCGTGGAAGGACCTGGGCGCCCACCACGATGTTTCTGCACAAGAGAACTCCGCTAACTAATTAGTTCTGCGGTGGAGTCACGACCCTCAGTCATGAGTAAATATGACTCAAAGAGAGAGATGACAACGTTGCGTAAAGGCCTACCTCCAAATAGTGCTGCTGTCGGTGTCTTTGATCTCCTTGGTGAGGTGGTTGAGCAGGGCCGCGTTGGCTGAATTGTACCACTCCACTGCCTCCGTCATCGAGGTACCGTCGTTTATTGAAGACCTGGTCACAAGAATGTAATAACTTAAGTATTCTGTTATGTTGTATTCTACTATGTACGGAGTTGACAATTAACTAGCTAATGTTCAAATGCATCCTGTACTACCTACTTTAAAAGAATATAGACTTTTCAATCGTCACATCCTTAACTCCTGACAAATTAAATTAAATATTTTCAATAAATGAAGTTGACAATGAGCTAGTTAACGAGTTAATAAAGACACGTGCACACGCTACTTTAAAGCAACAAAGTGTTTTCAACCGTCACATTAATAAATATTAAACTAATTTTACATCAAAAGTAAAGCTTTGGTTTCCTAGGAAAGCGGTGCCATCGTATAGCGGCCGTGATATTACGGACGCAAAAATAATTAAAATAAATTACGGTGCAAGTTACCGCGCCATTTCGTTTACATAGACAACGTTTTAGTGACGACATTCACCGCTGTATTACGGCCGCTATATGAAGACACCGCTTTCCTAGGAAATCAAAGCTTAAGTGACTTCCATGAAAAGTAAAGAATTCAAGCGTAGTCAGTTTCAACAGCCACATCAATCGATTAAGATAACTAAAAATAAATAACTGTGTAGATAAGTCGAGATATTACAATACAATTTGTGTGTTGACCATGGTTGGCACAATTTTTTGACTGGTCTCTTTAGGAATACTTGTGCAGCTGAAATGGGCAAGCATGATGGTTTCCATCACTGGAACACTTTAATTATCGTATCATTAGAATTAGGAATAAGAAAATGTAAGTTTTATTCTATAGTATAAGTTAGTTAGTTTTCAAAATAAAATTATTAATTTATGACATTCATTAATATTATTTCAATTGACATTGAATTTTCTTTTAGCATACCAGTAATGGTTAAGATTTATGATTATAAATTGTTTGCACTTAACGTCTGTATTACTTAACTACATCTTGTAAACAAATATATCTTTATCTTTAATTATCAACAGTTTAGTTAGGTATTTCATGAAATAAAATTTAAGCACGAGTCTTAACCATTCCTTTGATCACTAATTTATTAAGCCAGTGAAAAGCAGTAAGGGGCTGTGCTAATAGCAACGCGACAAGTGAAGTGTTGTTTGACAGACAATATTTGCACGAAATCTAATTTGAAGGGGATCAAGGGCAGGGGCACTACCATAGAAAGTACCTATTAGCCATCATGGGTATAATATTACTCGTTCACCACAGCGAACGAGATTTAAAACTACTTTCACTTCAAGAAATACTTTATCGGAGCATATAATATATCAAAACAAATTTGCTAAATGCATGCTTGTTTGGTTAAATACCTTACAATGAATTTTAGCTCAAATGGTGATGACCTTTTGATGTTTTTTTACAATGCCAAATACGTAAAAAAAACAGGAACAACTACAGGAGATTTGATTGAAGTAAATTTTGTTTCCACTGTTGAAAGAATATAGTGCTTGTTTTTCGTTTAAACTTTAAACTAAACGTCTGTACATGAGAACATGTAATTGGTTACTAAGTAAAAGTAAGTTCACATGAGTGTGGTAAATTCTGGTGTAGTTTTTAAGCATTTTTTGTTTTCAGCTTACTCAGTAGAGATTGTGTCTGATTTCTCTCTGTTGAGTCGTATTTCCTCATGACTGAGGGTCATGACTCCCCCACAGAATTAATTCGTTAGGGGAGTTCTCTTGGGCAGATACATCCTGGAAGACGCCCAGCTCCTTCCACGGAAGACACATGTCCTCGGATATTGTGGTCCTCAAACATGTCGTTTTCCTCACAATGTTTTCTTTCATCGTTGGAGTACCAAGTTACTCATAACTTGAAAATATACCTCATTGGTGTAGGGTCGGATACGAACCAGGGTGCATCTGGATGAAAAACAGATATGGAACCGCTGAGCCACACTCGCTTCTGATTTCTGTTCTGACGCGAGTCTGATTTAATTAAGTGTTCCTTGGTATCTCCCTTTCAGTTTACACGCCAAAACTTGCAACTTATTGGGGTAGAAATAAATTGTATCTATTTTGGCTTGAGGGCATCGACTTGAAGACGACCTTGACGTTTAGACTCTCCCTATTTTATCAGAAAATGCTTTTCGATAATAGCCAATTTCATTAATCGAAATGTAAAATGTGATTAGGTAGAGATAAGTATTTTATATTTAGTATGAAAGTTTTTATTAGGAGCTCTTGAATTGACCTGACTACAGCTTTGTTTGTGTGCTATGAATGTCAATATTTTTATTAGAATTTAAAAATTAACGCATAAGTGTACTCTTTTTTATCTCGATAGGCTCACGCTTGACTACAACTCGCTTGATATTAAGCAACGTTGTAGTCTAATCTAGCGCGCTTGCCTAGAAGAGACTTGTTTACTCTCGACTTGAAGACCGATATATTAAAGTTCGAGAGGAATATGATAGACAGGGATTCAAATTCAAATTCAAAGCATTTGGATTCTTGGACAAGCGGCATTTTGGTGGTAATATAGATTCTGCAGGGAAGTCATGACTCTCACTAATGAGGAATACGACTAAGGAGAGAGGTACTGAAAAAAATACAATACAATTTACACAAAAAAAACTCACATTTCTGATAAAAAAAAGTACAATGAACTGCAGGTACACACAGATAGATCAGTAAAAGCAGACAAAATAGCTAATAAAGTGAGCAATAAGTCAAAACGAGTTCATTGCTGGCAAAATAAAGCCTCGACGATACCCAAATTAAAACATTCCATTTGTTTTATTTTTTGTTACCTTTTTACGATATCGGCAATGATTTGATAATAAAACTTTAATGTGCCTTTTATGGCGAGGTGTATTCTGTCCTCGATAAACCCTAGGTAACGACGATGTCACTTCTTATAGACACCTCATTATGATGGATAAATGCTTATGCTCACACAAGCGCAATAACTATATCTTGTGATAGAAGGTCAGTTAGAGGAAGGAACAGACGCGCCTAGCATGGTTGAAGCCGTTAAAAAATTAGCCGGTTAAGGAAACCAATTCACCGGGGCCTACGTGTCTCGGAGCCCAGTCCCTCAAAAGAGATCAAATTTCGAAGAGTTCCTACCAGTGCCACTTAGGGGCTGGCAGATTTCCAGAGTTAGTTTAGAAAAAGTCTTTCTCCTGTATTTGTATATATTTTCATTTTATAGTTGGACATATCATGTTGACTGGAGCTCCACTCCATTTAAGTGGCACTATGGTTAAAGGTTTGACATCTGTGTTCCAGTATATAGACTAACCAGTACTGATTGCATGTGTCCGTCATTGATACGTCCGTCACCGTTGGCTCTTGATGGTACGGATGATTATGGTCAGATTTCATTTTTGAAACAAGGTATTTTTAAACGTTGAATTAACTTATGCACTCACAACTTATGAATTCTTATACCTGTCAAATTTAGAGGTGTCTCCGATTTCATTATCTTTGCTCAGCACGGACTCGCCCTTGAACATTATTCACATGTGGAGTGGACATATAGCTCCCGTAATTTGTAAGGAAGAAAGGAAAAATATATTTTATGGTCGTTTCAGACAGATTCTAATTTATCTCACTAATTCATTTTACTGAAACGGCTATCTTTCCAAATTGAGACCAAAATTTAATCTTTAGAAGTTTGTCAAATCTTTTTTTTGTGAAAGATTCTTTGAAGAAAAATATTTTACTAAAATATACAAATACTAGTTGATCCCACTAAGAAAAAATACACAAAATCCGCCTTTTTATCTGTCTTGCGAGCGAAATTGGTTCTAACTAAAAGAACACCCAAAAATTTTCATCGAAAAAGTTTATTATTAAAAAGTCCCTCCTCAAACCGGATGCGGATATAATACTTTTACAGTTCCCAAAGAAGAGGGTTTTAATGGTAGCGATAATATGACTGTGATTATACCATTATACGCCATCATACCTTTTTGGAAGAAAGTAAAAAAGGTTGCTCTGTTTCTTTACGAGTCAAGTATAATAAGACCTACTTCCTTTTATGGCTAAAGGAATTAACGGAATATTATATAAAAATCTCAATCTGTATTTTTATTGTACCAAATTCGTAGTTTTACAATGGCATTATTGTTTACAAAAAATATTAGATTCTATATACCGCTACGGAGGCGGGTTCAGGGATAGGAAAGAAATGCAGTTTTAATTTGCACAACGTCACTCAACTTTTATTTTTCACCACTGCCTCATTCCCGCCAAAATTTTACATGTCAAAAAAACTGTCACTATTTACAAAATAAACAAAAGAGTTCCTACACCTACATACATGAAACAAAACAGTTATACAACACGCTAAGAGGTTCTACGTTACACTACTATTTGAGTTAGGTACCTATTTGAGTACTGAAAAACCCTAAACTAAATGAATAAACAACTGGTTGGCTAAACATTGTTTTGTCTTTTAACTTGTTGTCAGAGTCAGAATCGTATCAATTAATAGCTAAATTGTTTAGCGTACAATGGTGTTATATAATAATGTTATATTTCAAACAGACAAAATATTGTACAACCGAGCAGTTGTCGTATCTTAGATTAATTGGAAATAACATTAAACAAGATGTAATATTATGTACATGTAGGTAAATTTAACTATAGAATACAAGACGCATCACTGTAGGTGGGAATTAAAAATTGTTCTGTCAGCCTGGCAAAATTTAATTCACTTTTTGTACGTCAAGGTACTCCAAACGGCCAACCACAAAAGGGAGCTAATGTCGACTATCATGAAACGTAAAATCTTTCTTTGGACATATGCAGAGTGGATCCTTCTATGAGTTTCCAAGGTTGGTTCTCGAGGGCAAGATTCCAGGGAAAAGAAGCCCAGGACGCCAGAGAATGAAGTGGCTAGACGACATAAAATAGTGGACAAAACTGAGCTATCCGCATCTATAAGAAGCAGCATGGGATCGCAGAAAATTTTGCCAATTGACCTCCAAACTTTTATATGAAGTGAGCACCGATGATGATGATAAATGTAAGCCCTAAGTGATTATTTTCCTACACCTCTTTCTGATATCCATTAAGGACGACCCCAGCGGTAACGATGCCATAGAACAACTGAGGCGTGGCTATAATTATACCCTAGCCATTATGGGGTGTTGCTAAACGACTAGAAATATAACAGAAAGCAAATTATTTTCTGAGAAAGGTTTCCGCTTCGAATTTAAATATAGTACACGTGTTTTCTATATTATTTGTTAACCTTATTCTTATGGAATGGTGCTTACCAGCATTAATCCACGCTGTTAAGACTTCTTATTTTCGAATGAGAGTGGCCAACTCTGGTGTCGAGAGTTTATCAAGCCGTCCTAAGAGCCTCTGACATGGCTTTACGACAGCTTACTTTACTTTCTGACGACCGGGACATACAATTTAACTTGTCATCCGACCCACGGAAGCGCCCAAAATGTAATGCCACTTCTCGGTCACCCATCCAAGAACTGACCGCGTCGACCTTTGCTTAACATTGGTAATCGCATGCGATTGCCTCCACTAGCTGAGCTACGGGCGCTTCTGTTAAGTAGTTGTTATCAAGTAGCTTACGAGTATATGTTAATTCATGGTCTCCTTCATATCTATACTAAATTTCATCGAAATCGATTAAACGGCATGACTTTAAAAGAGCAAACACAGGTACAAACGGTTGCCTTAGTATGATGTGAGATCAAAAAACATATGCAAATGTTTTCGTTGTGTCATTATTTTCCGTCTTATTTATAAAAAATATTGAGACAGGTTTAAAACACATTTCAGTTAAAACGCTTGTAAGACCTTTATCAAGAAGACCTTTATAATGGTTTTCTACTTATTTTAGAAATAATTATTTATTTGTCTGTTATCTCAACAGAACTTGGTAAACTTGTTCTTTGTCTCGGCACAAGAACAATAGATCATTTGTATGTGTCGTGTAACTAAATCTACAAACTATGGAGGAAGACATTAATTTTCCGGTATTACGGGATAAGTCCTGCATTCAGGTAGAATTTCATGATATTATATTATCTCTATTGAAATAAATGATAATTACAACAACGAGAATTTTCAGTTGTCTCAAGTTGAGCTTACACATGCTTTGAGCTTTGAAACTCAAAGCTTCAGTATTCAGCTGTATCAAATATTTTAGCAGTTACGTTAACTTCTATGCAGTAAACTAAATATTATTTAATCTAACTATCAGTTTTATTTTACTAGGAACACTGTTTCCAAAGTATAACTATACCGCTGTTTAAAAATTGGCCGAACCACTAAAATGACTTTAGACGTACATAAGTAGGAACTATATTTTTTACAAGTGGACACCCGCGGCTTTGCTCGCTTTATTTTGAGATAGAAGTAGCCTATAACACTTCTAAGACCTCATACTATCCACATACCAAAAATCATGATGATCCGTGCAGCCGTTTTAGCGTGATGAGCGTTTAAATATACAGATAAAAAGACAAAAAATATTGAAATATCAGCTATGATCAGATTTTTGACCCTCCTCAGCTTTATTATATATTATGTATATAATAAAGCTGAATAACATATTACGAAACATATTATTCATAACACTTGAAGTGGGAGTGTTCTTTCAGCACTTCATGTAGATAATTATGCTGGCACCTACATACATATGTGGGTGACAGCTTGCATGCTTCTGCTTTGTATGCAAACCTAGTATGGCGTTTAACCTTCATAAATATAGTCGTTTTATGTAAATTCCGTAATATGTTATGTTTTTTAATGCATTCGTAATAGAAATTATACGCAACAGAAATAATTCGGTTGATTTTATTAATTTACTTAAATGATTTAAACACATAATTGCAAACAAATTAACAAAAGATACATTGTAGAAAAAAAATTACCTAATATTTCAACCAGTTTGATACATAAGTATAAGAATGCTGAATCTTTTATTTTATAAAAAGAGCTTTTGTAAAGTAACAAGTAAGAGTAAATAATGACTTTTTCAAACTGATTTGCAAATAGTTTTGTGTTATATTTTGTATTTTTCTTGTCATCATAACAAAAAAAATCTATTAGATAAGAAGTAGCCTCATTTGAAATCATGTAAAGATGGAAAGTTCTTTTTCTTACTCTATTAAGACATTTTCTCCAAGCAGGATAATGTTCTAGAATTAAATTGCAATATTTTAAAGAAGTTTGCCTCGACTAAGAACTAATACCATTAACGGAGCGAGGAACTTAGATTATGTCGCAACTTTGACAAGCTCGCTTTGATCGATGCGGTTCGCTCTCGGAAAGCTTTCAATATTACTTAAAAACACTCATAATGATCAAGCTCATTAAAATAAATGGTGGAAAATATAAATCATTTTTATATTATTTATGTGATGTTCAGATAGCGTTATAGAAAAGGTAAAAGTTTGCAAGTAAATAAATAGTAATAAATTATTTTAAGGCTCCAAAATCACAGAACCCATTTCTAACATATTAAAAAATAATTTCATATGGACATACATATTATGTAGATAACGCATAAATGTTGATTTGTTTGATGCTACTTCCTGTCAAAGGCAAAAGTTATTGATAGGGTTTTTTACCACTTGACTATTAGAAATAACATTGATATATTCTGTTGTTAGTAAACATAAAACAGTTAGATATTTTCGGCTGTGTTCAGTTCATTGAAATCCCTAGTACGTTGCTCTCACGTTTTGTAGTAAAAATCACCCGCTTCAGATTTACTTCGATTGCTCTGTAACTTTCCTTTAGGTGAGAATACTATAATGTTTATAGGTACGCCAGCAGGGACGTATTAAGATATATATATTCATGCACACACAATCATTACCTTAGCAACAATTAGTTGTATTAAACATCTGGTTCCACATTAGATATCTCTATCAATATTTAATATTTTATTTAAAATAAATATTAAAGAATGTTTTTAATGTATTAACCTATTTTCAAGCACAAAGAAAAAACACTGACGTAAACATTTAAGAATTTGATATAATCATTTCAATAAATGTTTCATCATCATCTGAAAAACAAAAATAAGCAAGTTTCATACTTAAAATCAGAGCACACTAAAAGCAGCTCTTTAAAATAGTTCTCGAACAAAATTCATTTTTTAAAGCAATAAAAAGTAAAAGAAAACGAGCCTCAATCCCTCCCTGCACAATCTCGAGTTCAACTGCACCATAAAATACAATCAAAATGCTTAATTAAGGCAATACGTCTGTCGTCGACAGCTAGAAAACGATCTAACTTTATTTTATCTTAAGCAAATTGAGATTAATTGTTCTCTATTTGCGGGACATTCGCACGTGAATATACCTAATACAGTCGTAGTTTTAGGGATGAATGGAAGGGTGACGACCGATGTTTCAGAGGACAGCGATTCTTATTTGTTTTGTGAATTGAGAGTTTTAGCGATCGGTTCATTTGCTTTGAAATTGGTTTGGCATGTGGTTCATGTTTTAGAAATTTTAAACGCATTGGTTTTGTTACGACATGAGAATGGCAAAGTTAGTATTTTTATAACAAATGATTATAACAACTTCAAATTGCACTTATGAGTGTTGCAGAACAGTTTCCCAGACTTTTGTAGTTGGTTTGTTAAGTTATTCATCTATTTTCACAATAAAAGCACTGCTTAGTAATCTAATACCTACTTATTTAAATAACCCAATAAATCTATTTACTAGTCTAAAATTAAATTGGTCAGTTCAAATTAAAAAATAATTATATCTGTAGAGTGATAGTGCGGGTTCGCATTAATTGAAAAAGAACCGCAGTATCAAACTGCAAATAACTGGCACAACATAACAAAACGTTTGATAAATTAAATAATTCAACTAGGCACTTAGTTTATTATAAAATTACTGGATATTATTTCGGAATGAAATGTAGTCCATGTCACTCTCGAGACCCTAGTATAAATATGTGTGCTACTACCACAAAAATATCACGAGATTACGTCGCTCCGTTGTTGCGGTGTGACAGAGAAAGATACAGTACGACAAACAACAACTTTTCCTTGAATATAATAATAATATGATTATATTTAAGCACAAGCAACTCTGCTATGCCTATTATGATTGCTTTTAGCAATAAGGCCGCCACTTGTGGCACTAGTATAAGTATATTTTTTCCTCTTTCTTTTTAATTTTATCGTGTGTTACAATAAAGAATTTTCTATCTATCTATCTATGCATGGTCGGTCGGAACATAGACATTAATGAAACCGGCTTTTAAACGAGACTACTGGAACACAGCATTAGGCGCGTGGCTTCTGAAATTACATTTTACAGGAGGAGGAAAATATGAATAAAATCAATAATGTTTTAGATAACTCACCGCAATTCACTCAGTTCTTCTTGAAACCTCAGCCCAGAAACAGGGTCCAGTCTGCTCTTGAAGAGGAGGAATGGAAGGTCACCCATCTGCAGGATAGCGCTGTCTGTGCCGGCGAAACGCTGCGTCAGGTTTGACCTGGGTTTGAAACAAAACATTTATTTGAATGAACATTGGATGAACTTCAGGAAGTTTATATGAATGTAAATCTCTGCCAGAAGGGCCTCTGACTCTTAGCAATTGTAATGCTATGATAAGCAACTGAAAAAGCAACTATTATAAAAAAAAAAATCTTTTTTCAAGATCATGCAACGACTCACCGCGATGACTTTATCTGTCGTTATTAAGCTTGTCCTTAATTTTTGAAATGTATGCTCTATTCTTGTCTATTACTGAACCCTAGAATCATATATATTTTATATTGAACAGGATGGTCATTAAAAGGCATATTACCTCAAAGTGCTTCCATTAGTGAAGATAAAGAAGGCAACTTCAGACCGTTCCTGCTGTAACCTAGTCACCAACTTGCCCAGCTCGGTAGCTCTGCTCACCTGCAAGAGAAACAGGAAAGAGATCAACAGTAAAAACCGCATTACTTACGAGCTGGGTATTTTATTAAACAGTTCTCTTTTATCAATATGTAACTATTACTGGTTTCACTCACGTGTAATTTCGAATAATGCACTTCCACCCTGGAGCTTCACGAGCGAACGACAGAGCAAGAATATTACCTTTTACTAAATATTAATCGTCATTCATAATGTATGGGATTTTTACTTGATATTAATACTTTGGAATAAATAATGGAAATTTATATTTTTTTTTATACAAAAATCTTTCCTCGCGTTAGCAGTCATATCACATGAAACTATGAAAATAATAATTTGGTCAGAATTGATAGCTTTTCCAAGTATCCATTTTCGTTTTTCTAATTACTTAATCAAGTTGAAGCGAATTTACTCCAATACAACTTATACATTTTCATGAGTCTACGCGTAGGGATGTGCTATGATTTATTGAAACGGTTGATAAAATTAATGTCTGATTGTTTGTCTAAACGGCGCAGTATGTCTTTAAAACTAAAATTATACAAAAAAAATTAAATTAAATTGATTTAAACTAAAATGAGAGAAAAAAGGAAATACTTAGGTATATAAATTTCTTGTATATGTACACCAATAGGAGGATATAAACATCCTAGAAGAGTTCACTTATAAGGTGATATTGCCGCCCAATGTGCCTAGATTTACGGCTTGTCTTCCTTTATAATTCAAGTAATATATTCGAGATGTCTGGGAGGATAATGAACTAAATCGATCAATAGTGCTGATATAGGTTGATGATGATGAATATTTTATTATTCAAAATAATATACTTAAGTAATGTCTCATCCCTAGTTAGGGCTGTAGTGTCACCGCTGGCCACCGGTACTAGAGTGTGATGAACACTGACGTCGAACAAATTACATTTTGCACAGAAAATATGGAAAATACTCGACACGTGGCGCCTGCCAGATGAAAAGAACACTTTTACGAATATTTTCCAGTTAAGGTAAATTCTGTCGGACATAAAGTGATGAAAAACTTAGCTATGGAAAATCTGAGTTTATTTTGTTGCCATGTGAACAAACAATTGAATTGGAATCTATGATGTATTATTGATCCTCAAAGTGATTACAAACTGTTATAAACATTTGGAATTGAGGCAGTTTCATAACAAAATATAATTCAATGTCAACATAGAGAAATCAATTGTATTCTTTTGAATTTTTTCTTGCTTTCTTATATTATTTTAACAATAAAATAACATCTCTAAATTTTTTCGGCCATTAATATGAAAATAACCAAGTACTGCGGCTCGGCCTTCAGCCTCATCGCAGCACTTGCTCCGTCGTCGTTTGTAATTAATTACAGGTATAACACTAGACAAACTTCCAAATGATGTCAGCTCACCTTTTTGGTGAATTATTAATGATCATAATGCAATTTTTTGTTCCAACGTTACATATCAGATATCACAAGCTTATTTTTAAAGCTTTTTCGTCCATATATTTGCTACAATCGGACCAGCTAGGAAAAGTGGCTATTTATGATACGATCTTTTACAAAGCCTTCCGAGTATAATATGTACGTGCTATGAATTTGATAAGAAGACTACAATATAGTGAGGAATCTGTGAGTTATTGGATGAAATAGCTTTTAGTTTATTGAACTCTGAAGTCTGTAAGATATTGCGTGGAGCTATGTATTCATAGGTCCTACAAACTACATTACTTTCATGTCAGTATAAATTGTTTTGTTCTCAAGTAAACAGATAAACCTTTTATTCGTGATACGAACGATACACTTACAAAAACCTTCAATTAGTATGTATATGAAAATATTGTATGTATTGGAACTATATTATTTACATTATGAAAAAAAAACACTTGCAGTTTAAGCATGTTCCACTGTGGGCCACAGTAGGTGACCTAATTCCTGACTGTATAGTATAAAAATGTTTTACAACAAGGTTAAGCTTCCTCACCTGTTCCTCCACATCAGCGACCTCCCGTCCGTTGGTGACGCTGTTCTCGAGGGACAGCGTGGTCTGCACGATGAGGGCCAGGATGGGGATGAAGGGCAGCAGCAGCAGCCTCCACAGCTGGCAGTTGCGGCTCCGGCACCACTGCTGCAGGCGGGCGCCCGCGCTTGACTTGTCTTCTTTTATGCTTGGGACTGAGGATAAATGAAAATGAAAAATGAAATGAAAATTATTAATATACTAGTGGAAGCCCGTGGCTTCACTCGCATTATTTTGAGATTAAAAGGTTTAAAATGAACATATTTTTTTTATTTACGAACCGTTTGAAATGAAACAAACACTAAATGTTAAGTTGAAAATGCACCAACATGTTAATGAAACCCGTAGACAAATCGGTTTAGCCGTTTTCAAGTCTATAATGAACAAACATACCGAAAGACAAACAGAAATTTATTTTTGAAACATGATTTTTGTTTTCTATTGCATCAATAAAGACCCCCAACTATTTTTTTTCCATTATCTTTAATGTACAGACACCGACCGGTTACAGTTTTATTATATGTATGTTTAGATTAAATTAAGTACAAACGCATTCAGGAAAGTAATTACATACAATAACACATTTACACATACAAATACATTAATAGTCTGGGACATTTCACAAAGCACCATCTAGCAACTAAGCAAACACTTGTTCCTTGGGTACTTATAACGGACACATACATATTATACATAGAAATAATCAGACTCAACGTAAATAATTGCAGACTGAAAAAAATATAATTATTTGTGTTGTGCAGGAATCGAACCCGCAACCCTAGAATCCGCGACACCTATAGGTAGACATTACACCAACTTAGCGACGGGTCAGCCAAATACGAGTATACATCTGGCCAAAAACATAACAATACTTAAAGTTTCGATCCATTATCTAAATATGTAAGGGGTTGTAGGTTGTATAAGATTATGTATGTTTGAAAAACATTAGTTTTAGTATATTTAGAGACTTCTAAGGAGATATAATATATCACAACTTTGACAAATACAACTTAAAGTAAGCTTTAGTATTTTTTTATAATTTTTAAATTCAAACTGTTTGTCTTCTTAGGCCCCAGTAGGTAATACGTAACATCACTATCAAATTTATACCGTATCAATGGTAACGAACTTATCGTTCGGATGTACGAAATACACGCATATATGTAAGCGAAGTGACTAAAATACGGTTACAAGGGTGCCATACACTATGAAACTTTCGCTTCAGGCAGTCTCCGATTAGGACGCCTGTAAATCAAACTGGATAACTTCCTGGTGGTATCTGGGTGGACGTCAAACTATAATATATGATTAAACGAACTTACAAAGTGAAGTTCGATCAATATTATATGAGTAAGTTTCATGCGAAGATATATAATATATTCCCAGCCCTCCCAAAATACGAGATAAATATTTAGCAAACACTGCAGAGTTGACAGTCAAACCTGCCGCTCTAAGAGTTAGCTCTCATGTATTGTGTTTTATAAATAAGACGCCAGCGGCAGTTGAGTAGCCGCGTGTATTACGTTTTTTCCAAAAAACATGCACTGCTGTCAACTAAGACTTTTTAATCCATTGGCTGATGGATTTAGATGATGTTGGCCTATGTGGTCGTTTAAAAGTTAATATTAAATTGCTTACTAATTAAAAGGAACCACAATATTCATTCAATGCCGTTGCAGAACATAGACTATCTAACGAATTTCATTCCAAAATCTTGCATCCGTTATAACTTATGATTTTACAAATTTACTTTAATCCCGGCATGGGAGTGTTATTTCACATAAAAACTTGAGCACAATATTCATTCGAAAAAGTCGATAACCGTTTCTGCAGCTAGGTTTTCGGTAGGTAGATACGAAAATATTTCGACTCACCCAGATTATTTTCGGCATCTCATGATGATTTAAAAATGAACTAATTTTATTCCAAAACGTTGAATCCGTTGAAACTTGTTTAAAAAATAATTAAGAATATATTTAAATTAAAATTTTAAAGTTGCGCTAAGGCGCTTGACGCGTGCGTTTGTTGCCGTGCACGAAAAAAGAATGAGGACGACATCCAAGATGGTTACCAAGATGGCTTCCAAGTGAAGTTAGAAGGACTTAACTTGACTTGTATTGACTATAGTCAAATCCAGTCTCTTAAATTCGTGGAATGTTGCCTGTAGGATAAAAGTACTACCATGTTTATTATATCTGAAGCATTACGAAATATAATATATCATTATGGCAAATGTTTGTTGATTCATTCTTCTTACGCTTAAACAGCAACATTAAAATATAAGATGAAATTAAACAGACAAATCTCTTGAATTAAAATTGTCTTTTAGCCACTCGCACGTCTGGACCAGATACGAACTAAAACATCACAAGTCATTTTAAAAAATAGTAAAATGTGCATTGGTTTTATTTTATTTAGGAACAAAATTGCCGATGCAATGTTGGAAGTTCATGAATTTTCAGCTGTCGTATAAAATGCTAATGCAGAGCGGTCCGAGAAACTGCTCCGAGAAACAACTGAAAATGTACATAGGTACATTTATTTAAATTGAATTTGTTTGCACTCAGTTGGCTTTAGAAAAATGTATACTGGGATACTAGTAAATAAGGCATACCTTATTTTCTTAGAAATCATAATCAAGTTTATAAAAGCTTGGGAAAGTCATCTTTTCTACGTTATAGTAAGTAGGTACGTTTTGTATGAGATTGGCCAACTCTGGAGTCAAAGTTTTCAAACCACTGTAGGGGTTCCTTCAATATAGCGAATAATTTGACCCACGGAAGCCACTTAATGGTAAGCCACTTATTTGCTCACCCATCCAATGACTGACCGCGTCGCCAGTTGCTTAACATTTGTAAACGCATACGATTGTCTCCGCCAGATAACCTACAGGCGCTTCTTTGATATTCCATGACAACGCCATCAAGCAAGTCTTAATAGAAAATACAATTATCCATTCAATCAGCTGTGTGATGACGTTTGAAATTGTCATAATTTTTTTTCACTTTCTTGGTTCTTCATGCTCAATATTTTTAAGTGATTTTAAAAAAGGAGAAGCTTTTAAATTTGACTGTTTTATTTATGTTTATTAAGTACTAGCGAACGCCCGCTGCTTGACTCGCATTATTTCAGGATAAAAAGTAACCGTTGACACTCCTGAGACCTCGTACTACCTAAATACCAAAAATCATGATGAACCTTTCAGTCATTTCTGCGTGAGGAGCGTTTGAAAACAATTATTAGGTTCTACTAGTACAGAACGAACAAACAGACTTATTATACTTGAAAACTCTAGGACTAGAAAACAGTTCCCACACGCGGAAGGAAGTCGTTCTAAATTGTAATATTATTCATAGCATTTTATTTACTCATCTTCATGAATTCCTTCATGTGTATTTACGTGTATCATAAAGATTTTATTCTGCAATGAAATCGTTGGGTTGTTTATTTTACTCTAAATGTAGACGTTTTATAGGAGTGCGATTATTTTTACACACAATTATAATGTTTCATGGATCCAAAATCATTCTGATTTTATATTACTTACATTATTACGCCCAAACGGCTCAACGGATTCGTATGAAATTTGGTATGGAGATAAATTAGATTCAGAATTAATAATTAGGTTACATTCCATCCCGGCTTCACGTGATAAAAATCGCTATGCGCTACTAGTAAAGTCATCAGAAAATTATCAATAATCAAAGTTTCTATATCTAAAAGATGTTGCTTCTTTGCTTGTCCGTGCCCTCAAAAATATGTTGACACCTGATCTCGCCACTTGACTTACACCAAAACTTAATTAAACAGATTCATTGCAACAAGTATATTTAGATCGAAGAAAAATACTTATATATAAAAATAACAAGATGGCAAACGAGCTGAATACTATACCCCTTTGAGGAAAACAAATCAGCTTTCCGGAATTCTGTTCATTTATCAAAGAACTTTGCTTACCAAGAGAATATTGATATTAACATTGTGGAAACCTCTGAAATACTTTACATAAAAGATGTAACAGTGAGCTTATAATAATATTATAAAGATGAGCGTTATTTAAGCGTTGTATTGATGCCACTGGTTGTATTGAAATATTTAGGAAATTGCTGTATCAATTAAATGATTTTTTTGGTAGGAAGGTTTAGGTTTTTTTTCTTTCTATTTGATATGGAAATTTATTTTAATGTAGTCATCATCATCATCTTCAGCCGTTATGGTCCTACTGCTGGGTATAGGTTTTCTACCCTAGGTTCTTATGTTCGTAATGCACAGAAATCTAAATAAACAGGTAGTTATTTAGATGCATGTTCTACATTTATAACTACAGTGTCGCTTGTACGGATGCTGGTTTGTTTTTGGTAAAAAAAATGCCTTAGTGAAAGTGACAAAAGTAAAAATAAAATCTCTTTTCGTTAGATTTTATAATCAAACACATTTACAGTCAAACTCGCCACTTTATCTTGCTATAGAGTTGTTATTTATTTGTTTTCATCTCCACAATACCGCGGGATGGCGTCGTTCAGTCTCGCGCCCTTTCCACGCCTGTCAACTTGGATTTATAATTATTTTCTTAATTAGCTACGTTTAAAATGCTTATGAATTATTTTCTCGTTTAAATTGTCAAATTTTTAATTGAAACATTTACAACAAGACAGATTCCTAATTTGATTGCAATTTGGTTGTGACATCAAACTCTATGATGTAGAACGACACACAAAAAAAGTTAATTTCAATATCTTTGAATAGTAATTCTTTGTAGGTTTTTGTGTCTCAAAGGCGCGATGGTCGTCGATTTATGTAAAAACTACGAATTGTTCGTAATAAAAACTGATATTGTGTCCGATCAAATAGATTTGAAGTTGACCTTAATAATTGGGATCACAGAAACATCATGTTTGTGTGTATAATTGTCTTTGATACATATAAGAGATATTTATTGAACTGTTAAGTGGCAAGATACCTGATGCATTGAACCGTAAATTAAAGTTTCTACACAAATTAGAATGTTTTAACAAATTTCAACTTAAAACAACGCTCCACAATCACAAATATAGTAAATATGAAATCAAGAATAATTTTGATTATCTGACGGATATCTGAAGGATAACCTTGTTAGAGGAAAGAGCTGTTGCCGGAACTATAACTGAGCTGTTTTGAATAATTGCACATGGAAATGTGTCCCACACTTTTCCAGAAAAATAGAGCATAAACTGAGAGTGCTTGTAAAATATTCCTGTGAAAATATTTAGCACGTGGTATGCGTAACACATAGAGGTATAGTGACTTTACATAAGTATACTTGTACTATATACTATTCAGGATTACATAACTATAAGAAGCGGCTAAATTTCGCTCTATCTAGGTACATGATATCAAACTAAAACAACTAACTTTTTATCGTCTGACTTTTTCGAAAGTTGATACAAAACTGACATCGTCACTATTGGACTGCTAAGCAATATTATACGTCTTCTTTTAATATTTTTAGCTTTATAAAAAAAAAAAAAACTCTATATGAAGATGGGCACCCTATGATTATGATGGTGAATAAAAACGATATAAGTATCATGAAACACATTTACGAAATACAAGAAATTACAGAACAAACTATATAACTACAATAAACTAAAGATCATTTGGAAAATGTTTTCTTCTCCAAATCAACAGGAAACCTTAGATAATCGTAATACTCTCACTTTATTGGTTTTACATAACACAGAACGTCAGTTGTTTGTCCAGTTTCCTGTAATAAAACTAATTCGTACCTTAAGTGATGAGAAAATGCCTAAACTACTATTAGATACCTACTTAAGTAATTGAATCGGTAGATATTGCCTTCCTTTTATTCTCTCTTTATTGCTACTTGGTTTCGTACATGATTGAATTCTCTGGATAATCATCATAAGACTATTATTGCTCACTGCTGAGCATAGGCCTATCTTATATCTGTGGTCATAATAACAATGATCATCATGAGCTGATAAAGGTGATGCTGTCAGAAATTGAATCAGAAGTAATTGAGAAGAGTGGCCTACCTTGGTGTCGACTGTTGGAGTGTATTTATTTATTTATTTATACACAGAATAGATTACAGCTTGGAGTGCATTGGACAATTTTGATTTTAATAATTTTGAGCTGAGCTATACTCCAAAATATGTGTATATAACATGATCATTTTTAAGTACTTTATACCGAACTAGCGGACCCGACAGACTTTTTTACTCGTTAGTTAGAAAACGTTTGTATGGGAAAAAGAAAAGGGCGGTTTTAGGGTTTTTCCGGCATTTTTTCGAATTTTTTTCACCATAAAAACCATCCTTGAACTTCAACGAATATTAAAAAAAAAAGAATTGGCTAAATCGGTCCAGGCGTCGTTGAGTTACGCGCTTACCAACATGTTTGGCGATTCATTTTTATATATAAAAAAGAAGAAGATTACATTACAAATGTGGAAGTAAAAATGCCTAAAGAAATAAATGTTACATATCTATATAGGCGCTGTGAATATATTTTTTCTAACGTCTGCCTTAAATTTTGAGATATTACGATCAAATATATAAATAGTTTATAACAGTATATGTATGAATAAATGTTTTTAACTTTTATACAATTCTATCAATAAAAATATATAGGTACTTGCAAAGCTTAAAATTATGAAATCCAGTTAAACAGAAATGCACCAGTGAAGTTCGGTACCGATTGTTATTTCATTTTCGCTCGAAAATTAAATTGCGACCACGAGATTTAAGCAATGCAGTTTTCCGGAAACCTGTTAGTTTCAAACAAAATGTAAAATAATAATCTGATAAGCTTATTAAAATGTTATGTATAAGTACTTGTTATAACTTACCCATTTTGTCCTGTATTTAGCACTATAATTTCACGATATAAGTCCAACAATTATGTAAGATTTGCGTGAAATCGTGAGAGGGTAAGAGACACCCTCTCTGGCCGGGGGTTGAAGTGGCACTGAACAGGGGATGAAATCTAACAGGTGCTTCATATTTACACACCAACTACTTTGCTTGTAACTTAGAGATAATGTAACTTAATTAGACTGTTATTTGCTAACTTATTTACAAAGGAGCAGAATATGTAAAACTATTTCACTGAGTTTGCAATATTATTTACTTGTTGGGGTATTTTTTTTGGTTTCTGTTACTGTTTATGATTTTATTAGAATTTTATTTCTTTCGTAAACTGGGCATATTTTGTTACATATTTCTAAAAATACATACTAATGGCGAACAATTTAATTAACATACCACAACACTGTTTGATGTTCACGCTCCGAAATAAAGTAAAATGATTTTTTTATGAATGTCTACACCACACATTACTGATTTGTAATTTGATTATGTAACAATACATTAAATTATAAATAATAGTATAGTTGTCTTGGCACTAAAACAAACTGAAAATACAAAAGAACTAATTCAATATTCATTGTTAAGAAAACGTAAGCAACACTAACATCAGATATTTTTCTTAGAATATTTGAATACAACGTGATAATCCTATACTCAAATCCTACATTGTGCCTTTTTTATATATTTTATACACATTGACTGGTTAAATATAATACCATGGTCAGTGAATTACACAAATCCAAGTTGCAAAATCGAAACGCAAATACGGACACGTTTGTTCTGTAATGTGACTACGATACTTCGACAGTCAAACCTGTAGTTTGAAGGTAAGAATTGTTTGAAATATATTTTGCCATTGTACTACTTCTGTTTCTAAATGACATGTACTTAAGTCCGATTAAATCTAGTAATATGAGTTTAGAATACATCACCTTAAAATTTTACTTTTTGTAGTCAAATGCACATTACAGACACAAAATACAAACAAACTCGTTTAGTAAGCCGCGGGATACAATTTAATTGGGACAAATTTTCTCGCTGACCTATTAACCTAAAGACAAAAGCGTCTATTCGAGAGCAAAGCTGCTTCTGTAGAAAGGCTACGGAACATTAAGACCTCTACGCAATTTCCGTAGAAATTCTTGTATTTCAACAGCGTTGGCCTGAACTAAGTTGTTCTTGTCTAATAATTCTAATTTAAGGTTTAATGTTGCAATGAATGAATTTTATTCTAATTCCTATGTTAAATTAGATCCTGATTTTTAGGGTAAGTATAAATTAATATTCCTCATTTTCTGTAATTTCAGACACGTTTATCTATCGTTCTGATAGTAAACATTGGGGATAGAAAAGGAAATCATTTGTTTCGGGGTAAATCCAAACAATAATAAAAATAACCAGGGCGGATTTTTTTAACACATTGGTTAAATTTCTATCGAAATCCGTTCAGCCGTTATGAGCGTTTAAATAAATAGATAAAAATAATAAATGTAATTTTTTTGGTGTGCATTAAAGAAATATTTTATTTTATAAAAAGACGAAGATAATGCTGAGGTGTGACCTTTTTTGACGCACGGGATACATCAATGTAACGTAATACGTTTCTATTCTATCTGTTGTTAACTTTTGTATGTATATATTGTTGTGTCCTGTGTGTCCAAATAAATGCTTTGAATTTGAATTTGAAAATCTAGAAATTGATGGAACGTGTTTTGTTATCAATTCTAAGTATCTCCAAACATTTTTTTTTAAATATCTTCTATGTTCAGACTTTCGATCCTCTACAATACTTACGCTTACGCTTAGCATACACTTTATTATATAAATAAATAATAAATAAATAAATAAAATGTAAAAGAATATACATAAATAGAAAAACCAAAGAAATAACCATTTAATTGATATAAATTAACCATCCCAATATTAATAAGGTTAAATAAATTATCGAGGGAGATTGATAGTAAAAAATATGAATAGATTATTATTTTATTTTAGTAAAAATATAAAACTGTCCACAATTTAAGTTAACTTATTATTTGAATACAATGAATACTAAATTATAACTTAGTCAAAACACATCTTAGATGTAATAGTAACAAACATTTTAACTTAGGTACACAATGAAACAACAATATTCACATATACAAATATTCTGGCGATTTTTTTTAGTCTTCAAAATGTATAAAATAACCTTAATAATGTTAATCTTAAACTACATTATGTTTAAATGTTAATAACTGTGGAGCATACAAAAAAAAACAACACATCACAATATAACTCTTAAACTCTGACTAATCTTAATAATACTAATTGCAAATATTTTGATGGCAACTCCAATTACGTTTCTTCTCTCATATTGTTTTAAAATATATGTTTGGTTCACTTTTTAAATTATCTAAAGGAGCTATGGAGAACCCAACGACCAGTTGCTCTAAGTATCTGAACAGTTCCGTTATCTAGTACCCATGATACAAGCGTAAGCTTAGTATGGGGCTAGATAGCGCTGTGGTATATGTCCTAAAATATTCATTTATTTATTTTTAGTTCCTCTAGGTGTCTAAGTACAGGCAGTGAGCTGTGGTCCTATACAAGCTGCGTAGGCTACTGCGTGCGGTATGTAGTTCTGCTCGTAGTGTCCGGTGAAGAGGTGCGCGTGCGGTCCGCTCGCGAACACCGCCACGTCCTCGCCGCCGTGCGTCTCGCGGCTGATCGGCACCAGGGAGGGGTACGTGAAGTTTAGACTGTCTGCGGAAGGAGAGAAACAGAGATTACAATACAAATACAAATCATTTATTAATGTATATCCTATATATGTTTCCCATAGTTATAAGTTAATTTGTTGTTAACATGTTAACCAAATTTGAAAAAAAATATATCATGCATCATCATCCACAGCCTTCTCTATCCCACTGCTGAGTATGAGGCTCTCAATTTTATCATTCACATCAATTACAATACAATAAACATTATAATATTACGATGATATAGCTAAATCACTTACATCAAGTTTGAGGTAATCTCCTTTATGTCAAAAAATAATCTAATCGTATGTAGAATGATCTGCCCAAGTTAACTTATCTTAAATCTCTGTCTTTCTTTACTACCCTTCAGAATTAGAATCCAACAAGTTTAGACCCTAAGAATACAAAACAAAGAGAGAGATCGCATTTGAAACAATCTTTCGTAAAAGAAAGCATATCTTAAACAAGATCACTGACCAACCTTGACAATGAACGCATTGTCACCTATCAGAAGCATTAGTCATCCATAACCACTTTAAAATAATCTTATACAAACATTGAATGACTCATTCTACTGACGCTTTCAAACGAAATGATTCCAGAAAGTCTAGTCTGTAGTCACCAAATCAAACAACTCCCGACCAGATTATAAGGATGCGCCTCCATATTAGTCATCGTAGTTATGGCGCGATAAAGTATAATTGAATAAAAAAATCATAGGTGCCCCGTTAGTCATCTCTTATGACAACACTTTATAGTAGAAGCAAAAGAACCAGATACGGGAATCATGGCCCCTATTTGAGTAACTTCCGCGAAACTATTTGGTTAAGATATGACTCAACATGAAGTAACAGAGGACGTGCTGTGTTATGACACAGAAACGATTTAATCGTAATATTTTGTAACAAAATATCTAAAATATAATATGCCACCACAATAATTCTTATCTTTAAATAGGCGTTAATCACCCCAAAGTTTGTTCTATTTGCCTCATTTGAAAATCATGTGCATCCCAGCACTACGTTAAACATTCGACTAGGTACCTAATTTGAAATTTCAGATTGTTAAGTAGAAAAAGCGCACAGGAAATCATACAAAATATGCTAGCCCAGAGTTATTTATTGCAATAAATGCACACAATGCCAGAAACCCACATAGAAAATACCACTTTTTACTGTAAATCGCCTCTGCTGGCTACAAATAACTCCTATTTAGATTTGTGACAACAGGCCGCCAAAATGTTACTTAATGACATATATAAAATAGTCCACAATCCAATCCAACACCTGGAGTTGTCTGGATTGTTTTGGTACTCATTTTTTTACATGGAATGAGTTTGCACTTGACCGTAATTCGCCTGATGTTAAGCATCATTACAATCTAGGATGGAATGTGCTTACCCAGTAAGAACCGATTCACTCTCGCTTTGAAAATCGCAAGGTTATATTATACTCGAGGATAAGTTAGAGGTACTTACTAATATCATCCAGCATAAGATCATGACGTCTGTAATGTTTGTGTGGCTTGTATCCCGGGCCGTTCGCGTAGCTCAGCGTAGTGTAGGGCAGGCCGTCGGTTGCGTTCAACTGCAAAGGTTTGAAAATGAAAATTAACAAGAAGTCAGCGGGGCGTCACCGGTTTATGGTGGAAGTTCCAAAGACTCGCACGAAGCGCTTTGCTTCTACCTTCGTAGTAAGGACAACGAGACTATCGAACTCTCTACCTGGAGCCCTGTTCCCAGATAATTATAACCCAGGGGTCTTCAAATCTAGAGTAAATAGGTTTCTTATAGGCAAGCGTGCTACATCTTAGACTATAGTGGTGCTTAACATCAGGCAGGCTATTAGTCAAACGTAAGCCTATTTCGTGATAAATAAAACAACAACAACTTGGTAATGCGGTGAGCATACCAGGCGTACTGCCCTTTGGCAGAGGGTTAAATATCTTTTGACTTTTATCACGAAAGATCATTATTGTTTTTATATTACAAAAACCTCTCGATGTCTTTTCATACTACTGGCTCTTATCTCCTAAAACTTCAAAAGATCAGAAAGTTCCACATTGTTCTGAACATTTACCTTGTTAGTAAATCCGAGTATATCCGTCCCTCGCTTGCTGTATCCGCTGTAGGTCATGGTGTGTGAGTGGTCAGAGGTCACAAGCAGCAATGTATCACGCAGGTCTACTGCCTTCAAAGCTGCTTCTACTGCTTTAGCCAGCTCAGCTGTCTCGTCTAACGCCTTACGGGCTTTGGTCTCGTGGTGGGCTGTATCTATTCTGCCTCCTGCAATGATTTTTAAAGCTGCTACAGCATATTTTGCGGAAGTATTGCATAACTTTGATTGTATTATCATGAAATTTCATAGTCATGTTATGTTCTATTTTGTATGTGAGTCTACTTAAACTAAGTGGCTTATTCTAACAGCAGGAAACTATCTCCGTTACTAACTTTTAAGCATCGGATTCGGGTAGTATTAATTCCTAAAACAAAATTTCCATAGTCCAATGTATTCATAAGCCATACCTTCAACAAAGAGGAAGAATCCAGTGCCCCTGGCAGCGAGCATCTCCACAGCCTTCACCGTCATCTCAGCCAGCGTGGGGTCATCTTCCGGAGCCTCCAGGTGGTAAGGCATGTGGTCCGGAGAGAACAGACCGAGCAGGCTCTTGTGTCGCGACACGTTCACGCTTAGCAGTTCCTGGAGGAAATAATATAATCTTTTTTAGCAAAAGTTTGTTTTTCATCACACTACGCCTCGACGCCGTTAGCTGAAAGTTGACCAGTAATCCACTTTGTTTTGACCCTTCCTATCGCGCAATAATTAAAGAAAACCATGAGAAAAATGCCATCCTGTTTTGCATGGTAAATACCGTGATATATGTACTGACCGTTCTTGTTTTCACGAATTTGGGAGTCCGTCCTCGGAACTCTTTGTCCATGATCCACTCGTTGATGAGGTTTGCTCCATCATTCCGGTAGCCAGTAATTCCTTCCTCGTCCTTCACTGTCGACGGAAAAAAAGCGCTTCTTCCTCCACCTAGGACAACCTGCAATCAACAGAACATGTGAACATATATACTAGTTCCTGTTATTCTTGTCCATGCATATTGCTTCCTCAAAATTTTATATGCGGTAATTACAATTGCTACTTTGCCTACGGAGATGGATTTATAAACCTCACGACATAGGCAAGCCTAGTGTGAGGCTCAGCATACACATCTTTACTATGGAAAATTTCTACCACATTCCTACACAAGCAACCACAAGTAATTATGAATATTAAAAAATTGAGATTATTTGTGTTAAGTCTGATCGTTTCTATGTAAGTATGTTAAAAAAAAGTATGTAATATGTATTACATCCGTCATCTAGTACCCATAATACAAGCGTAAGCTTAGTATGGGGCTATATGGCACTGTGTGATATGTCCTATTTTATTTACGTGAACAATTATAATTTTTATTTACATCAATGTTGCTGCCCACGCGTCCCCGCACCAGTTGCGAGGCAATGTCCTGGCAGCTCCGGGCATGTCGAGGTAGGTCCGAGTCAGACTCCCAGCGTCTGTCTGCTGAGTGAGCGTACGATGCTGCCGGAGTTGCGTGAGTCACTCGAGTCGTTGTTACTACTCCTGCAACAAAAAACAGGTTAGATTAGTGCCATCATGTCACGTAAAATGTGCGGCTTTCCATTATTTTTTTTAACTTGAACGGGTTCGCACTTGAGCATAGTTTACCTGATAGCAAGTAAGGCTGTGGCCTAAGATGGAGCGTGCTTATTTGCTTCGTTTTTTTTCAACTAAAACGGGATTGAGAAATTTGCCTGATTACTATCAGCATAAGCTATGGCCTAAGAATTAGCGTATTTACCCAATAAAAACTGGATCACTCTCACTTAAGATCGCTGGATTAGTTCACGGGGAACAGGGAGTCAGTTTTACAACTTTTCGTTTATCTTGTCCACTTTTATTGTTGCTCCAACCAGAACTGACATGCTTAGAACATAGATGGATAGATAGATAATTATTTATTGTCACACACATATAAAACAAAATTAATAACATTACTCTAGTGCCACAAGTGGCGGCTTTATTGCTAAAAGCAATCTCGTACAGGCAACCATTGGATGGAGAGGAATGAATAAAGAACATTATTTAGATATATACACAAATGTATATGTTCTGTCAACAACTAGATACTAGTCTTTATTGTTACCTGTTGTTTTCCCCGCCTCCTGCGCCCAGTCCATGAGTCCAGTGACGGAGTGCTTCGCCTCCAGCTGTCCCTGGCAGTCCCCACGTTTGACAGCTGCACTGAGTCCCACAGTGCCACTGTTGGCTTTCACACCTGTCAGGTATGCAGTTCCGCTGCAAGCTGAGTCCGCCACGTTGTTGTCTACGCAGTATGTCTGAAATTAAAGTAAGGTCATATGAAGGTCACTTAGCTAGCGGAGGTATTTGCATGTGATTACAAATGTTTAGGACTGTCGATGCGCGCAGTCCCCGTATGAATGACCAAAAAATGCATTCCAATTGGGCGCTTGGCTACAATTTTAGTTGAAAGTTAGGTTAGGCTGCTTAATATAGTTTGGGAGTCAAGCTCTATCAAGGGCCCTAAAGGGCCCGTCGTGTGAAAGGTCTCAAAACAATAAGTAGCCAATTATATGTCTTCTTTAAATAATATAGATTGGTCACTCTTTTACGCAGACAAGAAAAAAATATGAGTATAAATAATCTCGTGGAAAATACTAATAAAAAAAAAAGTATCAGCAGCCCTTGAATTCAAACAATATTTTTAATAGGTATACTTTAGCAAGTCCCGTATTAGGCTGCTCTCGTGGCAGCTTGGGTCGCGATACTCATTCTGACTATGACTGTGTGAAAGTTGACGTATAAATATTTTTTTATGAATAAAGCAACATCGAGCATTGATCATTGACGCCCAGGAACAGGATCACGTTCTTGACCACTAATTTTTGCCATGTAAAATCAATGTGGCGTCACCATCGATTCCACTTCGTATTGTATGTGTTTTCCGTAGATCAGTTGAGCAGGGAGTCGCAATCCTGAGTGATGAGGAATACCTAAGACTCGAAAACTTACTTTACTTTTTTTTGTACTTTGTATACCTTCAGACTAAAATTAAAGAAATTTATTTTTGAGCATCAAAAACGAGAAGCCCTTTTCAGAAATGACACCAGCGCAATTTAATACTAACGTTCAATTCTATATATTTACGATTCGTTTTGCAGTACCTACATAAGTTTTTGTCCATAGGTATATATTTTATTCTGTATATCAGTATTTTATATGTATTAGTGTAGCCCTAGCTCTTATGTAATATCTTTTTTTTTTATTATTAATTTTATTTCATTTCTTCCACTACCAGTGTTCCTCTTTGTATACGTCCTTTGTTTGTTTGCCTGCCTTCTTGTACGTGCGTGACGTCACAGCCAGCCCCAACGGAAGACCAGCGCTGGTTGCTTCCATACAACCAGCATTATGCTGAGTTGGGGCTGTGTTGTGGCAGATTTTATGTTTGTTTTTTATGATTTTACTCCTGTGTGTTTTTAAAATCTGTCACAATAAATGTTTTCTTTCTTTCTTTTTCTTTCGAAAAGGAGGGATATATTTGCTAAGCATATATTTTTGCCGTATCTCAAAATTTCGAATATATTTTGCTTACCTTAGCTAATCCCGTGTAAGGGAACCCCTCGAAGCTAAGCTTGAGTTCCTCCCCCTTGTGTCCGTGCTGCTGGCCCAGGTACGCGCGCGTGGCAGCCAGCGTCGTGATGCTCATCCCGTCGCCCAGGAATAGGATCACGTTCTTAGCCACGTTTTTATTGAGGGGCGTGTTTATCTGGAAGTTAGAATGTAACTAGTTATTTTTTAAAAATAATGCCTACTTTCATCGTCCGAACTACCAAACTGTGGATTTCCTTGCCCGAATCTCTCAAGTCGAAAGTAAACCGGTTTCTTCTAAGTAAGCGCGCAAGATCGTAGATTACATCGTTGCTTAACATCAGACAAGCAGTAGTAAAGTGTGAGCCTAGCCAAGTATGTAGACTTATGATAATATCCCTGTAAGTACTAAGAATAAACTTTAATTTAGATTAAATTTTAAGACAATATATTGAATCAGAGTAATCAGACGTTAGCTGGCGTAAGTCCATTTTTCATGTTCTCAACTCTCGTTCAAAACTTAGTCTACTCTCATGCTCATTTTATTTTCTATTTAGGAACCCTTGTAGATGAAACTTGCCTTGTACTTAATTAAAACATCATAATAACTTGTCACAAAGAATTAAGTATACAAAAGTGGGAGTAATTTTTTTGGTATATGGATGTTTGATCCCCTTTATGCCTCAACAGAGCTACGGATCTTAGTGATATATGGAGACAGCACACGGTGAACGCTTGCAAAGCAGAAGGCATCTATGTAAGTACTAGTTTAAAGGTTTAATAAGATTCACTAGCAAAATTGCCGACTGTAAAATTACTGAACTTTAGTAAGTTTGATTCTAAAAATCCAAGTAAAACACAAATTTATACAAGACTATTTTCCTTATAATAACAACGAATCAATGAGTACCTATTGTGTGCAGGAAATAGATAATATCCGGGAAAATCGCGTACTTATTAGCAATAGGCGAAGGTAATTGATGAGCAGTTTTCGACCTTTAGTGAATTCATTAGTTACTGACCGTTATTATTTTTTACCGTTATTATTATATATTAGTTTTGGAAAATAGTGCGGGCTCCCGGACCCCACTTCTCCAAAGTCTCGAGTCCAAAAGGCTCAAAATATGTAACCTCGGCCGAGGTTAGCATATATTCTAGTTAGGTACGTCTCAGAATAGAGTAGAACAAGTTATATGTTTTACCTTAGATCGCAAAGTCCACTGCGCCTGAAGATTCCAGTGCTCTTTATTTCTTTCGTCAAACGAGTTCGGTGCATCTGAAAAAATCACGCAAGACCTTGCAAACAAACTTTCATGAAGATTTACGTACTTTCTAAGAAGAGACTTGAAGAAGAGACTACTTACATACCTCCCTAACATGTCGTCATTTAACATTATTACATGTTTTTTTATACCTAAATCTGAACACACAATATAACATAACCTTACCTATAAAATACATATAATTATGTATATATATTTTATAGATAAGGAAAAAAGAAGTTTTCATATAATTATGTTAGTTTCTATGTGATAACTGATCTTGCAGTGATTGGACTAAATAGTGTTTGGCAATTAAGATTTTGATTTTATAGTACAGCTAGTGGGTGCTCACGGCTTCGCTCGCATTAAGAAGTAAAACTTGCATCCTTTAAAAGTGGCAATTCCAAAAATCTTTTCTTAACGAATGCCTACGTCATAACATCTACCTACATGTCAAATTTTAGCCCGACCCGTCCAGTAGTTTGGTCTGTGCGTTGATAGATCACTATGTCAGTCAGGCAGTCTGTCAATCACCATTATGTTTTATTGTATTTATATAGTAATCATCTTCTACAGCCGGACAATGAGTACAATACAGAGTACTCGCCGCATCCCGAATTACATTGTTTTCTTACAACCACGAACATCTTTAATACTTCTCATGAAAATCTTCATTGTATAAGGACAATAAGCATTCAGGTAACATTATGGTTTCAGTTTTAATAAAGATCAATAAAAAGTTTAATGTCTAATTTAATAAAACAACATATTCGTTTCCTGACATAGCGTTGATTAATCACACCTAGCCTATGTGTTAGTCCAAGATATAATCTACCTTTTTACCAAATTTCATTCAAATCGGTTCAGCAGTTTAAGCATGAAAAAGTAACAAACACAAACACACACGGACAAACTTTCGCCTTTATAATATTAATATTTATAGGATTAATAGGTATTATTAATAGAAAAGAGTTAGGATCAGGTTGTAGGATTCCACATCCTGTTGTAATTGTACATATACATATTATTACTTGTAAAGTATTCGTTCAGATGGTTATATTTTTTCATTTATTAATTTAGCCTCAAACGACATTCGCACAAATGATACTGTCATCGCAACAGAATGAAACTGGCTCTTCAATGACGCTGCCGAAACAAGCTATCAATTTGTGCAGTTTTGTTTGCAGTTCTTACAACTTATGCACCTACTTACTTTGTGTTGCTCGTATTTTTCTTCTCAAATTGACGTAAGATATTTTACTAACCTTTCCGTCGCTGCACAGTCCTCGAGCAAACACTGCACATCAAAGAAACTAATAAAAATAAACGCCAAAAACTTATTGCAATCCCCATTTTGCTCTCACATACGACAAAACCAAAACACGATCACTGATTCCAAATTATTCATTCGTTTTCTAATTTTAAACACTGAACTAAGAGGAACCCTTCTAAAGAGTTTATTTACATTTGTTTAGAAAAGAGAATCTACCGTCAATTTTTATTTTTTATGCTTCATCGACTTATTAACGAGACTGCATTCAGCTAGTGAATTTTCCACCGTCGCACTTGGTTGCACTTCTGCAGCAACAATCGAACTGCTGTGAATATTTTAATAACATCATTTAAAATACAATTGGGAGTTAACACAGTTAGGTATGTACCTGTAACTTACCGTTGAGTGTCTTTAGTTTTTTTTTTGCGCCTTGAACCCAACCTTCGTAGTTACGTGCATTGGAACTATTTGATTGACCATTGCGTTTCTTTTTTGTACGTGAGTACGGATCATTATTTTATGACGTGAGCGTATTTGCGAATATGGATTTTTTTTTTGGAGTTATCACGTTTAACAACACGCTATGTATTGGAATTTTCATTGAAAAGGTTTTGTGTCATTGCGTGTTTCGTTGTGTATTTTGTATGCCCCATACTATTATTATGGTAGCCCATACGATTCTGTGACTGCATTAGTGATAAAAACACACGATATACCTCTTCTTGTTTGTTCATCGTAAGACAGTCTTTGGTTAACATTGCAATTCTGATTCAGAATGAAAAATTGAAAATACCATATTGTAAATCCAATAACTAACCATGTAGATCGATGCTTAACTTTTCCAATTGTACATAAACCCTCAATTATCTAAACCAGTGTTTATTGCTTGGTAGAATAAAACGTGTTTTTTTCATTCTTTCATTCTTTACAAAGCTACTTCATACATACTTATACTCTTCAGCAAAAAACTAACTTGTTTTCCAAAGAAAAGCCTGTTACAATGATTGTCACCTACATTAATTATGTATAGAAATTATGCACATAATATGTGTATTACAATACGTAAAGCTAATAAGTATTGTTAAATATTTGTTAAATAAGTATTGTAAATAAGTATTTTCTCATTATCAAGGTTATTAATACGTTGACATTTTACTTATTATTGTATATGTAAGTGTTTGTTTGTTTGTTATATGAGAAGAGGCACCTCCAATACCCATCTATAGTTATTAAGTGGCTGTGACGAGGCTTTACAACTGCTTTAATATTCTAAGCACCTGGGACATCAATTACTCATAGGATGCCACTTTTTGGTCACATTTTTGGACATAAATATACCTACACCTATTTACTACAATTTATTTACAAACGTTCAATGGGGCAATCATCATCCGCAGCCCTTGGGATCCCACTGCTGCGTATAGGCCTCCCTTTGTATGTGCCATCTACGTCGATCTTGCGCAGACCTCATCCAGGTTGGACCCTCGATTTTGATGATGTCGTTGACCCATCTCAATAGTAATTGTCGTCTCCAACATTCTATTCTCCTTACTCTTGAATGATCTACCAGAGTCTGTGGAAGCTGCAGACATCTTCTTATACGCTGATGATGTCGCCGGAATCATGTCAGCACCCAGTTCCGATCTTCTAGAAGAAAGACTGAACACCACCACCTCTCAACTGGCGGTATGGTTCAGAATGAACGGTCTTGCTCTCAACCTATCAAAAACACACTTTGTTCATTTTAACTTAGCAGGACACAGCACCAGGCCTTTATCTGTGACGGTTGAGGGAAGAAGATTGGAACAAGTGGTCGCTACAACCTTCCTCGGGTTTGAAATAGACCGAACCCTAACCTGGGAAAACCATATAGACAAGGTGTGTGGTAAGTTGAGCAGCGCTTGCTTTGCTCTTAGCAGAGTCGCCAAAGTAGTATCCGCCGAAGCAGTGAGGACGTGCTACTTTGACACCGTGCACTCCGTGCTGCAGTACGGCGCGGAACTATACGGCAGGGCTGCGGAGTGGGAGCGAGCGTTTAGACTGCAAAAAAGAGCCGTTCGATCTATCGCAAAAATATCACAGGATGAGTCTGCTCGTCCACACTTTGTGAAGCTAGGGATTTTGACGTTACCATCGCTGGTGATATACCAGGTCGCAGTATACGTTCGATTAAACCTAGCCTCGTACCGAGTTGTGGGCGGCAACCACTCGTACAACACGAGCAGGAGGGGCAAGCTCGCGGAGGAGTCCCGCAGCCTGGCGCGGAGTAGCAAGTCCACGCACGTGATGGGACCGAGTGTTTACAACAAGCTTCCCGAGCAGGTCACCACTGCTCCGTCACTAGGCAGCTTTAAGTCTCGCCTCAAGCGCTGGTTGATCGAGCAATCGTTTTACAGCTATAAAGAATTTTATGAACTATAATTTAAATTTAATATCATTAATTATGAAGTTTTTATTTAACTTATTATTTTTTATATGGATAAAATAAGTACGCTAATCGTATTTTGTATACTGTGAATAATTGACGTGTAAACTTTATTTTAATTTTTTACCAATAAATGAGTTATGAGTTATGAGTTATTGGGTCAATAATCCTGATAAATGTAAACAAACTTAATCAATCTGTGCATGTTGTTTTAACCTACATACATCATATATTATATTATGCATTTAGCCTGGAAGCACAGTTTACTTGTGGGACTGTAAATTTAATAATGTAATAATTTAGAAAAATGTTAAGCCGACGCAACAAAAATGTTCCTTGAGTCGTAGATTAATCAAGCTATAATCATACCTAAGTTATCTAGTACCCACGACACAAGCGTTTGCTTAGTGTGGGGCTAGATGGCGCTGTGTGCAATGTCCGGGAATATTTATTTAATTTATTATTTTATAATGCGCATTACTGAAGCGCCCGATGTTCGCCCGTCGGAGGTAATCGCGCGGCCAGTCCTTGGATATAGAATCTTTAAATTATGTGTCGGTTTTCTCCTGAAATTAAAAAAGAGCTTGTATAGTCATTAGAGTATATCTCATTTCTTTTAGTTTAGAATAATAAACCCTTACTTAGCTGATTTGGCTAGAGTTGAGGCCTTGCCCTGCTGCCCGAAATCTAGATATAAAGTTTTTGCACATGTTATTCCAAAATATAAAACTAAATTAAGTCAAATAATGAAACCGCCAAAAAACTTCGCACATTGTGAAACAAAATTACTACTTAACTATTTTAATAAATAATGTGGATAGATTTATTACATGGACAAAAATATTTTAAACAAATTCATTTTCCTACACAGTACTATGTACATTCCAACCATAATTAATCAAAATAACACAAGTTTATAAGGTCGATTAAATAAACGCTATATTGAAGTACATAAAAATTAAACAACCTAATAAAGATTTCGTGAAATGTATTTCCACTTATTCCTTAACAGCATTAATGAACATAGTTTTTTTTAATAAAAATTATCCTAAACAATACTGGTAAATCTTTTAACTGTACACTCAGTTTGAAACAAAGAAATCTTGCAAGTATTTGCAACTATACTTATAATATAGGCAGTATGATATCGAATGTATTAATAATCGATTAAAATAATACAATACTAGTTCATTCATTCATTCAAAATTTAAGAGCGATGCTCTTGTCTGTGTAGTATACGCCATTCTTTTCGATTTTCGGCCAAGTTCATATAGATACTAGTTCATACTCGTAAAATCGGAAAAGTTCCACTCGGAAACGAAACACCAATCAAATACGCCTAATCTGTCATACTTTATTCAATGACCGTGATCCTCCAATCACAGATGTTCCAATTACTGGTTTGGTTTTTGAGTGATCACACCCTACAAGTCAATAAATAGTTATTTACTTGCATAAAAATGTTAAAGCCACAATGTTCTATAGATTGATTTACAATTGGAAATTACATTTTAATCTAAATTCATTCAATGATAATTTAAATTCGCGCACTTACTCACTTAGATAGGCCAAGTTTTAAAAGATAAAAACACTTACAAGACAGGTTAAGAATTAATTTCACAAACATTCTTACCCTCAGTATGTAATTCTATTCAGTTAGACTAAATTCATTTAAAAAGTCCCTGTTTTTATTCCAAACGAAGTATTTAGAATACACAAATATTTTGCTTAAATCGAACTTTCATTTAACTAGCTAATTTATCTATCTACAATGTAACGAGATTTATTTAAATATTTAGTAAAGTACCTAAATTACAGTACAATAGAACATTTGCCATGATGGAAAGTTAAAATTGATGGTTGAGAAATTATCCTCCTATAGGTACATACCGAAACAATTAAATTTGGAACATCCGACTGACGAATTCTTTTTACAGTAACGTGGGTTAAAAAATGTTTAAAAATAATGCATTATCTAATAGGAAGTTACTCATACAATTTAATACTGATTCTTTGGCTAGAAGTTACAAAAATATATAATAATCAAATTATTCTACTGTCCAATGAGCATCTCTAGAAGGCTGTGGTCGTAGTCGTGCAGCCTGCAGCGCGGGCTCTCCGCCTGGAGACCGCCGACTTTGCCGACCAACCAGAATGTCTCCATCATGCCTTTTCCCTGACCAAAACAACAAAATTATTAATAAAAACCGATTACTTAAGTACCAGCTGCTTCAGCTAAAAATGCAAGGGTAAATCCGAGGCAGAAGACCACCTCTCAATCTTAGGACGTGGTTCAAGCTAAGCACCAGATCCCTATTTCGCGCAGCTGTGTCAAAAATTTGCCCTTATGATAACCGATGGCACCTCAAGTAGAAGAAAACCGATTAATTAAATTATTTTTTCATATATTTTGGCCAATATAAAAGAGTTTGTATAAGATCAAAAAAAAAGTTATTACGGGTATGTCGACGACTCCTCGAGATTCCACTTCGTAGTTTCCGATTTCATCCAGAGCTTCCTTCGTAGAAATTGATATGTGGATTTTCATTGCTGAAAAAAGGGAAAAAATATTGTTATAGAACCAATTTTAAGAATATAGAGTACTAGTAGGTGCTCGCGGCTTCGCTCGCATTAAGTAGTAAAACTTGCATCCCCTATTTCACCCCTTTAAAAATGGCATTTCCAAAAATCCTTACTTAGCGGATCCCTACGTCATAACATCTCCCTTCATTCCAAAATCCGTCCAGTGGTTTGGGCTGTGCGTTGATAGATCACTATATCAGTCAGTCAGTCAGTCACCTTTGAGTTTTACATATTTAGATTTACTGTCCGGTATTTGTTTCAAACTGAGATATTCTCGATTTTACGAAATATAAATCATTATTCTAGTCTGAAGTCCTATAGAAATTAAAAGGCAAGTTACTATTTTTCCATTTTTATGCCAACCTACTTATGTACATGTATGTAGCTAGATTTTATAAACTAGACACATTAAAACACACCCGTGTACGCCTGGATGCAGCTGGCCTTAGAAGCTGCAATATTTCATGATAAAACAGTTTAAGATAAGATCGGACACCTTGAGAAACATTGCTTATCGTAAACTTTATATTGTAGTCTTCCGTAAATATCCAATTAGCTTCAGTGCCGTTTAATGCATTTGTGTTACAAACAGCATAACATGTATTTGATGGTCAATAATTTTGAACAACATAGTTAAATTTCGTAATTTCTTTAACATATATATTACTTTAGTGGGGCTTAACCACGGCTTAACATCAGGCAGGCTATAGTCCAACGTAAGCATATTTCATGTTAAAAAAAATAAAAACTTGCCACTTTTTTCATATTTGTTTCTAAAATGTCAAAACGTACATAATTTAATAAGTTTTAGTGATCCGAAAAATTATAAAAGACAATTCTACAATTGGCGTTTCAATTTAGGATTAAAAAAGGAGAAGGTACCTACGTACCTTCTCCTGTACTCTCCATGCGGCTAGCCGTGTTGATGGTGTCTCCAAACAAGCAGTACCTGTAACAATGGCGACATAAACGTATGATAAAGTACGAATCATACCATTATACGTTGTTTGTTTCAAATCCGGTATTACGGCAATCGTTAAGCCATGCCAAAATGAAAACTCTGACAACAGAGTTGGCCACTGTCATAGGAACTTACTTTAAGCCATTACAAAAAACTTAAAAGTGAAAAGTATCTTTGTTGATCTATTTACTCCGCTTTCACGTCATCGTCATCGATCATCACGACGTTTGATGAGGTAATAGTATTATACAATACTGAAATTCCGAACAGCACTAATAAATCCTCTCTTGCTCGCGTTTACTAGTAATAAAGTTTGATTTCCGACCTACACTACATTTCGCGCCGAAACAATGCAACGGAAGCATTAAATAGTACTCAGGATTCATCATCATCATCAGCCTGTTATCGTCCACTGCTGAGCATAGGCCTCTATTCTTATACGCTACTCGTCCCGGTCCTGCGCAGATTGAATCCAAGTGCTCCCTGCGGTTGTTCTAATGTCGTCAACCCACCGCATTGGTGGGCGACCTCTGTTTCTATGGCCAGTCATGGGTCTCCAGTCCATTAATGTTTTGGTCCACCTGAGGACAGCAGCTGTCCTCAGGATTAACAATTTGAATAGAATACTCAGTACCGTGGCATGGTAGTCCCCACGACGCCAGCGACACACGGCCCCGTGTTGACGCCGGCTCGGATCCGCAGCGGCTCCCCGGGCCGGTGCGGCACGGCCGCGTCCTCGAGCGACCGCATCAGAGAGAGCGACATGTCTGCGATCTCTGAGGCGTGGCGGTTGCCTGGAATAGTTAGAAAGAGTATTTGAATCTTTAAGTTCCTCGACAGAGTAACGGATCGTTGTCGTAACCTTTGATATGATGATATGGTTCTGTTCTGCGTCATATTATATAACTTTTTTACCCTAAACAACGCAGTTGAGGCCGTGACCAATGGGTACCAAACAAACAACAAACTCATTTTCACTAGGTATATATAGTGAAAATGAGTCTAACAAACAACAACAAAATTAATTGTTTGCTCCTACACTTCGCAAGGGAGCAACTTACAGACTGACAGTTATGTACATCATATTCTGCAATGAAATCGCAAGTTCATTTATTCCTTTTTTTATGTTTTTATTTGAATGTTCTTTATCTCGGACGTTGTCCAAGGCATTAAACCTAATCTTGGCGTACTTATTTTAACCGACAATTATTTAACCCGCAAGCCGCTATGGCGGTATAGTTTACGATTGGTGTGTTTACTTAGTTATATTATGTCTATTTCGGCTCATTCCTTTTCATGTTGTATAATTATGTAGAATAGTTTCATAAAACATTGACTGCATAACTAGTAGTTATTATAATTTATCAATATCTGTATCTGTTACAAAGACAATCACCATTTCTTTGCGGCAATCCCGACACGACCATGTAGGCGTCACCTATAGTTTCCACCTTGTACACGTTGTACTGCATTATCTTCTCGTCGAAGAGCCTGAAAATATTATAAAAGCAAATCAGTGCACTACTTGCGCAGCTGAAAAGGGTAGGCGTTAATTACAATTTGAAATATTAAATACTACAGTGATACATTGTAATCATAGAATAATGAGGCTTTTTGGAATTTAGAAGATGGGAATTCAATATGTGATATAAGGGTTGGATAACTTTTACATTATCTGTTTCCTGATTCAATAGCATCAATAGTCATATAGATACCAAATAAGATCGTAAGAGTGGCTAGCTCTGGTGTTGAGTTTTCTTATCGCTCTCATGGCTTTTCACATGGTTTTATGACTAATACTAATTAAGAAAAAACAAAATTTCAGGCTTCTTAGACAAGGCCGTATTTAGTGAGCGTACTGACGCTCGCTTATGGAATACCTAGAAATACCAATGTATGAGAGTAACGTAATATTTCCCCGCGCAGAGCGCGTCGCGATTTCAGTTACATACATTGCTCTATCTATTCCATGACTTCCATGAGTGAGCGACAGTACACTCACTAAAATACGCCTCTTGTCAAAGGGGACTGTTGCATGTTAATGGATTTTAATTCAATAAAGAGTGATATGTAGGTACCTGTACAGCATGTTGAGCATGTTGATGACCTCCATGGGCGTGCTGGTGGCGGAGAGCGTGGTGAACCCCACGATGTCGCTGAAGAAGATGGTGACTGCGTCGAACGATTCCGCCGGCACCGTGCGCTGGGCACGGAGGCGCTGAAATGGGAATAGATTGTTTGTTTAGTCAGTAACACAGTTTTTTAGTTAGTGTTATCCGCATAAACAAGATCCTTTTATACCATATCTGGGAATTGATCTCTAGCTCTAGTGTAAAACTCGAATAAAAAATGAAGTCTGATTTCAGATGAAACTAGAGATTATATTATTAGATATTCACCACTGAGTAAAATTATGATCGTATAATATTGGCACGTGAAACTATGAAATTTAATATATAAATTTGTTATTACTAATTTATAAATTTAATAGTTTGTTCTTAAAAATGTTCCATTAGATTTAATTCCATTATCATCATCATTTTTTCCACAATTCTCTTCGACACTTCTATTGAACAAACAATCCTTCAACATCACTATCATCACCAAATTCTTATACAAGATACCTTCAGTACTGGCAAAGGCAGCATCCTGGATAGCAGCATGTCGCTCTTCTGCTTCTCAGCGACGAGCCGCTGCGTCGTCGTCTCTATTGAATGTGTGAACGACTGCAACACACATAACACATTATTTTAACTCCTCTCTCATTTATTTTAATAGAATAGAATATTTATTTCTCACCCTAAAGATAACTAATTAACAGAGTTTTAAATTTGATTTAAATTTGCCCTTATACTCGAGTTACCAGTGGCTACTGCACTAGGTACCCCTGTACCGCAGCAGCCACAGGCCAATACAATAGTTCTAAGCCTAATTGAAAACGATAGTTAGGCATAACGCGAAGTAGTTCTTCTGCGTATTAGGTATACCCCGCGTAAACGGTTCAAAATGGTATGATTTAAATATGTAGCTACGGTTTTGGTTCACAATAGTTGAATAATTTTACAAAATAGACTAGACTAAAAACAACGGACGACGCGGCGACGTGTGTGTGTGTGTGTGTGTCACAAATTACAATCTCGTCAATTACATCGATATAATTCTTCTTCTTCTTATCGAATGAGAGTGGCCAACTCTGGTATAATACTTATAAATATGCAATTAATAGTTAAGAGTTAGTTATTTTATTTCACTAAATAAACAATAGTTCGATTCAATAAAAACTACAAATATCCTAAAAGCGCAGCCAAATAAATATCACCCTAAGTGGTATAAAACAGCTGCCTTTTGGTAGCGTTCCAAAAATGCCAGCTGCTCTGCCTCTTTGTAGGTAGGTACAGAAACACTTATGCGTCTTTATGTATTATAAATCAAATAATCGCTGGAATCGTATTTCCATAAAAAAAGAAGCCAACCTCAACTAATCAGCGTAGATTTATAGGTATACATACATATATTATGAGCAAAAATGAGTGATCTTACAAAAATAGATATCCTATAAAAATAAACAAAATAAACCGAGACTAGTTGGTTCTAGAGAAGTAACAAGCCTTGTAGTTAGTAACAATGATGTAATATTGGACAAAATAAAACCGGACTAGCTACTAATCAGTCTACAGCTCAACTAGTGATGTGTTTGTTGAAGTGTAAAAATATGTGTGAATAAAATATGCATGTAATAATAAAAATTTAGATCTCAAAGTTTATGATAGCGCCAATATATGTGTTGTTTTTTCCTTCTTAAAAGAAACAAAAGTATCAATATCTGGTCCTAAATTTTAGATTTATGTGTACTGAAACTTTTTACCTAACAAATCGTTTGTTAAATAGCTTACTTACAAAGAAATACAACTCACAGACCAATGACAAGAATTGGAAACTGCGTGTCTAAGACGTAATCAATTACCAACGTCTTACCGCATTGTAATTGCGTGACAAAAAGATTTAAAATAGGCGTACGCAACTAACACGAAAGTGAAACCGCCAACAAAAACTAGTTCACAATGTCATAATGCCACAGTTTGCAACAAATGGCACCAGAAGGTGAACCACCTTTCACATTGTATAACACACTCACATCTCGCCTACGCTCGCGAGATCACAACACAAACCTACCGACCTCCAACCACTCAACATGTCGCACTTCCCGACTCTGCTCCTCCTATTTGCTACTTACTGTGTCATTTCTACAATGACTTCCACGATAGTTCCTAAAGAAATCCGGACCAGGGAAGGACTGAGTGTAGATGTGCCAGAATTGAAGATCTTATCTCGTGTGACGAGGCAGATTGTGAGGAGCAAGGACAATAAATGCCCGGACAGGCACCTGAAAGCGGATCTGAACGGGACCGTGATTTGTTTGCCGTGTAAAAACATGTAAGTACCGATTTGAAAGTTGTCTGTCTAGATTTTGTGCGGGCAATAATCGGTTTCAGGCTTAGTCCGCTTGTGAAAGTCATGTTCATTGTTTTTTGTTCAAATACACCATAATTTTATTTTACCACTATCTTGTTTTCTAGAATTTGTTGTTTCGTTTAGTTGCGTTCTGCTTCTTGAAAATGAAAATGAAAAATGAAAATGAAAATGAAAATGAAAAAATGAAAATGAAAATATCATAGATGGTGATTTTATATAAATTGCGTATCCTATCCTGGATCAAATTAAAATATCCGCAAAATATAAGACCTACTTCAGTATAAAAAAAAATACTTAAAATTACTCAAATTCCTATGCCAAATCCAAATTATTAATTAAGTCCCAGATATCTCTGCGACTAAGCTGAAAACTGAATTCCAAAGTAGTTTGTAACCATTAGTTATTATACATACCTAGCTGTAATATAAACTGACATATAGTTAAAAGACCAAAACAAAGAAACCGGCATTTTTTACGTTTCCTTTTTTTACAAAAGCACGTTTAATTGCAATTTATTACATTTCATTTTGTGCTAGTTATTCTTTTATAAAGTCTAAAACACTATTGCACAAACTAAAAAAAAAAATAGGTAAAATACAAAATTAGCCCTCCGTACCTAAATCCTTTGCTCAAAACGTATTCTCCTAAACGACTTTAATTAGAAACTTTGAAATCGGTGTTTTAGGCTTGATTACTGCATTTAAAAAGGTTAACATGATTTTGTGCAAAGATTTTTTTGTCGGTCTGTCTGTCACAGAGCTGAATCTCACGATACGTCATTGTTAGATAGATATTTATATTCAGGGTTTTATTACAAAACGTGGTTTAACTATTAGTCCAGAACTTTCGAATTACTAAGTCCGTTTTTGTTGTTCGAAATATGTCTGTCTACTGTCATTGTAATCAAAATGCTACCAATAATAATGTTCCAATTTGAAGTAAACATTTTGATTGTTTGTGTGTGATGATTGAACAACAAGGAGCGACTTTTTATTTTCAAAGTCCAGGACTAATATTTAAACCACGTTGTGTAATGAGACGGAATGTGTTGTTCATTATTATTATGTTCGATGGTATTGTTATATTAAGAAATAAGACAATATTGTAACCTTCTCCCGGAACCGGCTCAGATAAGGTGATATCGGAAAACTACCGCTTATACAGCTATTTTACCCAAGCTTCTAATAAACTTCCTCATATTTTTACTGCTTCTGATAAAAAATATATTGAATGTCACATAAAAAAAATCTTTTTCTTCTTATCGAATGACAGTGGCCAACTCTGGTGTCGAGAGTTTATCAAGCCGTCCTAAGAGCCTCTGACATGGCTTAGCGACTAAAAAAATATATGCATTAACGAGATACATTGTGTAAAAATATAAATTAGGAAATAATAAAATCAAAATGCAAATAACGTCAGACCTATTAAAATGTCAAAGTATTAAATGTAGGTCATTAAAATGTCATGGAAAATTACACATTCATAATCATTTATTTATAAAACTTTTATGTATTGCAATTTACATATATATTAATAAATAGATTATGTATAGATATCGTAGAAGCTAAACTTAGAATAAGTTGATACTTTTCTAGAACATGGGTTCATTATTACTTAACGATGTACATATATATGTACATATGCTTTTATTTTCATTTTTCCTACTATTTGTTTACCTATAAAACTGAATATATTTAATATATAACATTACAGCGAGATACCTGAAATCCACCAGCAGTCTTGTAGGACTATGTACATACATACATCATATATTATGCAAAATTTGATATTATTTTTGAACTTAGGTAAAAATTTGTTGAACAAAAGATATACACGTATTTATATGATATTGCCAACCTCCTACGAAATTGCTGGGGTTATATATGTATAGCTACTATTTTTAACCGACTTCCAAAAAAAGGAGGCTATCAAGTCTTCTGAAAGTTTTTTTTTGTATTTATGTTTATCTTTTCTCTTTGTTACAGGAGTTGGTGTTAAGGTGGAATAAACATATTCTAGTTAGAAAACTACTGTGGTATTAGAAAGTAAATAAACAATCCCTAATGTGTAAATAGAAATTAACATTACTTACAACGTCAATAAAAATATTATATAAACATTGACTTTTTTGTTCACTTGTAATTATAATATACATACCAAAGGATCTTTGTATAAGAAGGCACTGCATTAAAATAAAATCTTACTAGTAAATCAGACACGGAGCTTCAGGTACAACTTGTGAGACGTTTTAAACAATACCTTACAGCCGAAGGAGTCGTGATCCTCATGTATTATAATAATGTATAATAATAATATACGTATAAATCTCAAAGGTGCGAACTGACTGACATAGTGATCTATCAACGCACAGCCCAAACCACTGGACGGATCGGGTTGAAATTTGGCATGTAAGTAGATATGTGTGTAGATGTGTGTACGAAGGCATTTGCTAAGAAAGGATTTTTGGGAATGCGACTTTTAAAGAGGTGAAATACGGGATGCAAGTTTTACTTCGCAATACGAGTGAAGCCGCGAGCACCCACTAGTCTTCTGTATGAGTAGGTACCTGTATAGTGTAGACAGTAAACCGCAGCAGCAGCACCAGAACAGGCGCGGCGAGCACCACCAGCACCAGGACCAGGGCGCCCACGGCCAGCGTGCGGCGGGCCACCCACATCTCTGATGATGAGGCATCTCTGAAAATACAGGGTTTTATATATTGTACAGTCAGGCATTTGACCACCAGGCAGTGTTGGACGTAATTTAATTGCAATTGACAATTAAACAATTATAATTTTAAACAAGTAATTACAATTACATTTTGCTCAACACTGCCACCAGGTCACTCAAAATGGGACCCAAGGAACGAACACAGTAGCCCAAGATAGAGCATACCTGTAGTGGTAAGTATTGAATAATTTTCAATTTCAAATAGTGCAACTTGTTTTCCTTTATTTCGACATAAGTCGCGCTAGTATTGTCGCATTTGTGTGCGATGAGAAGCAGCCTCGGCATGTCACTCTCGGCAATCAATACTACTTATACTTACTAATGTTCCAAGAATCACGTTTGTTGCGACTGAATCAATAATACCAACGCAAAAAGGAGTAGGAACTTCGAAAAACAAGGCAAAATGTATAAGAAAACTCATAATTAGTACTGAAATCAATCTCGATAGCTTACTATTTCTTTAGTAAGTGCTTTCATATTCTTGTCTTTACATTCAAGAATTAAATACATTTGAGGGAATTTCAGGGTATCGGGGAAAGGGAAACTAAAGCATACAATGACAAAAACTTTTAGTCAACTAACTCATAGTGAAATAGATACGCGTAAAGCTCCAACCTCACGAAGCTGCCGTATATTTTTCTCCATTTAACCTTGACAAAGAAAAAGCCAACTACGAATATATTTCCGTAAATCCTCTCACCTGACAGCCATGAATAAGTCAATTTGTACAGCTCGCAGTCTCGACAGGCAGACGTTTGAATTGTCGATGTATTTACCATTTTCTTCTTGGCTTGATCCAATTTGTCCGGCGACTTGTTTATTACTGAAACCGAGATAAACTAAGGGGATTATGAGAACGACTAAAAAATGTGGGTAGATTTAGAGTAAGACTTAATAAGGTTAATGTCTCAAATGTCATGATCTGAAAATTGATTGAATAAAATATGACAATGACAATTGAATGAATGAAGTCTCAAACAAAAAACCATTTCCTGAATACTAGATACAGGTAAGATGTTACATTAGATATACTACCGCGCCTATTTTTTCGTGATGAGTGAAAGTTCCACTGGATCAAATAACGATAATGTATATTAAATAACTTTTGTACCTACTACTTGGTATACTCACAAAAAAGATTAGAGGTATCAAGTGATAAATAAAAAGTTTTGTGGTTCAATTATATCATACATATTTGCAGGCGGTCACAATGTCAACCACCTCTAAATACGTTTTCTACTTTTCTATAACAAGACTAGACTTACAAAATAACAACTTCCCCCAGCACCCTAGCTTCTTCTCCCATTCCCTCCACCTCCAAGAACTGTGCTGTAGAAGCCAAGTTATCACCAGCAGCATACCGATGTATACCAGCTTGAACCAGCGCTGCTGGGTCGGAAGACACCGTGTGGTAGAGGTAGGACCTCAGGGACAGTGAGACTTCTTCTATTGACTTGAGCAGGAGATGGATGGCTGATAGCTGTCTGGAACGTTGTTATAAGACGTAGTTAACAACGCTATAAAAAAAACGAAACATTGCTCAGGACAGGGTCATCTAGCCCCACACTAAGCAAACGCTTGTGTCGTGGGTACTAGATAACGGATATAATACATATATATTTTTCATTTGTAAATACATTCTTAATATACATAGAAACGACCAGACTCAATACAAGTAATTATGACATTAGAAGGCAGAGCTACTACCAACCAAGCTAGCCAAAGGTTTATTAATTCGATTTGCAGTGTCTCACAAAATCGGAAACTTTTTACTCGAAACAGTAACACCAAGTTATATCCCGCAACTTCTATAGTTGCTGTATCATTATTATCATTGCTTTAGACATTTCAGATGTATTTTGCTGACTTTTCGCCATCGAGTGAAACCTTTTCTTAATTCGTGACACTCCTTTTAATGGGAGGCTATTGGAATTGAATATAGGATAAAATTAAATATATACATCAATGTCAACTTACATAAATACAAAGATACTCTTTCAAAATGTAGCACACGTGCTCAGAAGGTATACTATCATGATACGAAATCTATTTTAATTGTATCAGCTTCAAATACTAGTCAAATTTATAACATCATTATTTTTTATCTGTATAAGTTTTAATAAAAGCCTGTTTTATGTGCACAAAGTTACATAATTTAGAGTAGAGGACCTTCAAATTACACCAAGGGCTTTTCTAAATACGGCTTAGCGCCTGAAATGTTATTTCACTTTGACGGTCCTTCTTTTATTTCTTTCCGTGAAAAAATCCTCTAACGTTGTAAGCTTTCATAGATAGTAGCTGTACATAGATACTTAAAATAGATAGATTATTTCTAATGTTTCGAGAAAATGTGCTAAACAGTTAGACATTGTTCAAACAAAAGTAAGCAAGAAACTCATAACAATCACATGTTACGCTTGCTCATTTGCAAGAAACCACTAAGAAAGCACATTTCATTTCACAAGCTTTAAAACTGAACACACGTGAAAGTTGTTCATTCTTGCTCTAACTTTTAAAGTTCTGAATGTGGTAGCAATGTTAAAAATACATATCCTCGTTTCATTGTTTTATAATATATTATATTCTACTGGAAAAGCGCGAATTTCAAGTATGGAATTAAATTCAAATTTGGATCACCGAGATACAGGTCTAGGCCTAGTTCAGGGTCCGTTGTTATGTACATAATTAGTTATTAATCAATTCTATGCTATTTACAAAATTTTATAATTTCTTTACGCTACACACCAAATTTGCGTTTATACTATATACTAGTTATCACGTCATTTATAATTTAAGATAATTAATCATTAAATTTTATCAAATAAAAATGTAATGAATTATTTAATTATTATGTATCAATTTGTGCAAACCATGAATTAATGTTTTGGAAATAAATTATTTTTATCTTTTTATTTATCTTTTTATGTTCGGTCTCGTAGGTGTTTAATTATTGCTTTATCTGAATGTATCGTATTGATATCAAGCTACATGTATTTGTGTAATGTTTCAAGCAATATGGATGACACAACGCAGTCACTTTATACATCAGCTTCATACGATACTAAACAAATGAAATATAGTTAATAGTTTCATCATATTTTATTTAGAAGATAAGTTTTAGGATAAAGTACCGAAAGGGTACAAATGTAAACAACATTACTAAAGTTAGTTTCATTTTAGGACACCGCCATCTATGTGTCTGGCACCAAGCTATATCTCACGGACCATTAGCAAGACCATCTAAAACTTACTAAAGTAACTTACCGCCATAACACAGTAGATGTAAACTTGACCCGTCCCGCTGTATAGAGCAGAAGAACTGAATTAATCTCTTCATACACCGACGACCGCTTGTATGATTCCTCTTTCTTCAGATCTCTGAAATTTATGGAATTGGCTTGTTATTTAAAAATTAATTTTATTAAATAAACAGGTTTAGATAATTAAAGATAGGTCGCAAATGGGGGCGCAATGAGACAGGATAAACTACCTTGCTCTTAAAAAAATATCAATAAATTATCTTTTTCACTCGTTATTGAAACTGTTGAGTCTTATTGAGAGAAAACCAGACACTGAACATTAAGAAGACTGTAACTAAGAAGGCCACTCGTATTTACAAGTTCTGTCCCAAAATGTGTCTGGGTTAAATAGAATAAAACTTCAGGTATCAGCTAGATTTAAAGTGTCTCAATGGAATCATATTATATTCATTTTGTAAACATTTTAAATAATCCAAGTACGATTATTATCTAGCACTCGATTCTTTTACCATTTTATGGCAATAAGTTACAAGTACATTTTGATTAGCATGCACAGCAAAATTTTCGAGTTCAGAGTTTAGGATAAAAGTACAATATGTCAGTCTTGTGGCTTTCTTTATTTTATCCATTTAGTATTCCAGACCATTCACATATTACTCAACATGGGCCTGTAACATTTCAATTATCTAAAATAGATAAAGAAATATATTAAACTAGCTGTGGCTGCGATTTCGTCCGCGTGGAATACTTATTTTGGGCATTAATTCTTTGAATTTTGAACCTTTTCGCAGCGCACGCAACAGAAGCCTTCAAAGGTGAATAATTTTCCCCGCTTTTTCCACATTTTCCATTGTTTCTTCGCTCCTATTAGTTGCAGCGTGATGTTATATAGCCTCAAGCCTTCCTCGATAAATGGTCTATTCAACACAAAGAGATTTTTTTTAATTCGCACCAGTAGTTCCTGAGATTAGCGCGTTCAAACAAACAAACTCTTTAGCTTTATAATATTAGTATATAGATGTTTCCAATACAAAGAACAAAGTAAAGAATAGGTTCCGCTATAAAAGGAAACAATCGACATAAATGAAATTGTTCATTTTATATCTTCCTATTACGTTGTAAAATATAAAAGCGATACTTACATGAAATTTGTAATATCGTTCCTAAAGTGGCTGCATGTAATAAACGTTTTACAATCACTTTTCTCATAAAACATATTTATGATATTAGATTAATGGAGACTTTTAATATGTGAGTCATACAGTTAATTACTAGAAGTAGCAATAGCAAAGTTGTTTATATAAGTATGTTTTATTGTATTACTTAACAGGTAACACGTGTCATTTAATGTAAGTGGGGATAATCGTAATGTATGGTTACATATAATGTTTAATAAAAATGCTATGATTTTTATTTACAATGAATGCTAAATAAAGTAAAATTAATACATAAAGCCAATCAAGAACTTCATGCTATTAGTTCATACGGGCTGGTTTTAAAATTGGCACTTTGAACTAAAAAACAGATATTTCTTTTTGTATCCTATTTAATACTTATCAAGTTACGTTTTATTATGAAGTTTATATAAACTAAAAATAAAGATAGTTCAAATATGTACACAACAGCCGGGTCAACCTAGCATAACATGCTCATCCGATATATTCTCAAACTTACAAAGTTCGAAACTTCCAAGCACCAAGATAAATTGAATGCCAAGCACTGATAAACCGTTGCGGGAATAAAAAAATGCAGAGATTCTGCATTTTTTACAACTGGATTCTTTACATTCCATATTATATAAAAATGTTCCAACAAAGAGACAGTTTTAAAAAGATTTGTTACATTTTCTTTAACGTCTCTACGTAGAGGAAAAACAAAAAGTATTCTCCAAATATTTTCTCGTAACCTCAATCATCTGCCAGCTTAATGTAACTCTAATCCTATTTTAGGAGAGTTTAAAGGATCTTGACGAGACAGATTATTTTGTTGTAGCTATTTAGATAAACAAGACTACGGGATTCGAGTAAAAATTATCAATATTGTTTACTAAACTTTTAAATAGTTCAACAATTTTTGTCCTAAATTGTGTTAGTTGTACATACACAATTTAATACACATTTATACACACATAAAATCTATATGATATGCAAATCATATTATTCAATGACTCAAAAGTTTATAACTAAAATTACTAAAACTTTCAATCCCTAAAATCTCAAAAACAATGGAGCCCGATCAGTTTTCAGCAGCTTTTCCGAATGAACTGACTTTATTATTAAAACAGTTTTAATATTGTGGAGTTTGTTCAGAATGTAACCCTGGGCCTGTCTGCATTGTTCCAGTCGAATACCACACCAAGGGGGTTACGATCTGTCGTAACCCTCTTCCGTAGTAGACAACTTCCTTAAACTTAACACAGACGTAGACTTTATAATGGTATTAGATATGAAATACCTACATAGTACATAAAGTATAAAAAAGTAATACGGGTACGGATTTGGGACAAATCACGGTCTATGACTTTCTGATATTTCGCAAAATCATAGGTACAGTTATCATAATTATACATACAAATCAAAATATATCCTATTATACTACATCCTACATAAAACCGAAAGTTTTTGTGATTGAATGTATGTGTTTATGACATATTGTCACCTAATTAAGAGGCTAAATAAGAAGCAACTATGCAAATATCTGTAGTTTTACTTTTCATAATGACATTAATAATTTCGTAAAACGAAAACAAAATCGAATCCATAATGTGGATCTCATAGTAACCTCCCAACATTTGACTGAATATTTTATAGCAATAGCTTTGAACACAGATTTTCATGTGCGGTTAAATAAAACTTGTTCTAAGCGATATATCAACTTGTCACACATTATTGTTTCAGCTAAAATAAAATAGCAATATATTTTGGAACCGTTTATTCTGCATACAGTATTTTGGTTTCTTGATTCAGTAGGCAACGAGTATTTTTAAGGAATGGCCTCCATTATGCCTAAGATAAAGATTGTGTTAAGCATTATTGTTTTAATTAAAATGATACCATTACAAAGAGAAAATGTGCTTGTAGGTTTGTTTGAAACAAACATCACGTCGCAAACAAAGCAATATATTATGGCCATTTTATTACTGCTGTAGTTTGGGGTCCCGAGAGTAATGTTACTTTTTATCACAAACAACGAGCGAAGACGTGGACATTTAATAGCATGTAATTTTACAGTACATAATTGATCTTTGGCTCTTGCTGCTTTTATGGATATTCCATTTCAATTTCAACATGAGAAGGCAGCTACTTACAATAAATCTATAATAACCTTTATAAATAAACAAACTTTTAATAATGACCGTTTTACTATTAAATTAAGCGTTAGTTTAGACGCACTAAAACCTATAGTATATACCTACCAGTAACCTTATAAAGAGTGAAAATCTTTCTTAAAACAGGCGTTTCTTTAGCAAATTACCGTTATAAATTCCCTTTGGCCATTTATTAAACAAAGGAAACGTCTAAAAGAGCGGCCAAAAATTTTAAATCTATTTAAAAACCTTCCAGACCATATTTCAAACAGAATATAATAAGCAGAAACAAGCAGAGAGCTCTCTAAAGATGCGGGTGCCCTTTGCAGGGCTGTCCAATTGCAACCTCTACTTTAAGTGGGCTATAGGCTATATTATATAGAAACGGCTAATCACTTTTCCATCAAGAATCAGCCTATATTTTACTGTCTACTACGATACAGAAACCACTCCCAACGATTGCTACACTGTGTTAATCTTATCTACTTTCTGCTTGCTTGGGGGATAGGCCTCATATACCTATCATGCTACTGCAATTATGTTCTGTGCTAACCAATTTCCTCGCGTATCGTGCACACAATTCAGACATATAGCGTTTTTTTAATATTTTATACGTGGATTTGGATTTATACATATATTGACATAGAAAATTTAAGTACGTATGTGACACTTCAGATTATTGTTAGTTCATCTAATTAGGAACAATTCGAACACTTTCAGCTTAACTAGTCAATAAATTATAGCGTTGAATTCACACGTATGCCTCTATGGCGAATGACAATATTTTTGTCATAATGAGAAGTCTTCTAGTTGTATTATCTCCGTCATTAAAGTGGACCAATTTGGGAGTAAATTGTAGCTCTCTTGTTTCAAACACCGTGGGAGCGAAACTTTGAGATATGATAGTTTTCTTATCAGTACTCAATGTAGTCATAATTTAAAGCACTTCTCGTTCCCTTTGTCTGAAGATTTCACTCCGCAATAAACTTTGATGTGGGTTCTATGAACGAACGTTTAAAATGCACGGTTAATTGAGTCAAGACGATTTGGGTTTGTACATTTTACTGAATTTTTTTTCGTTTATAATTATATCCCCTATGTATTTTAGTCTTAGGATTGGATTAGATAGGAGTGTTAAAGTTATGAAAGCCAATGACACCATAGGTTTTCATAACTTTAACACTTAAAAAATATACAAAAAGTGTGACAAAAGAAAAAACAACAAACTTGAAAAAGGAAATGAAATCCCGTCTCATATTTCAAAAGAGGAAAAAAAATTTTCTTGCGTATTTCACATCGACGCAAAGTTTTCAACATTTTCAATGTTGTATGGAATAGATTTTTTTTTTTTCTAGTAAGAGCTTTGGTCACGAGCTCTAAATTAAGTTGGATTCTCTATCCGTTTTATTACAAAACGTGGTTTAAAAATTAGGCTAGAACTTTGAAAATAAAAAGAATAAAATTAAATTGTAATTATGCTTGTATATATGTATTATGTTAACACTCAAATAAGCTCAATAAATTTCAAATAAGTTAATAGTAATTCCGCACCGATCAAATGTTAATTATTTTAACTGGCTAATCAGCAGTTGTCTCCCTTGTGACGTGACATTGGCGAAATTGCGGCGGTGCCGCAGAGTCCATTATTAAAAAAAAAAAAAAAAAAAAAAAAAAACGGGCTTAGTATTTTCAAAGTTCTGGACTAATAGTTAAACCACGTTTTGTAATAAGACAGAGTTTCTAAATTATTGATTAGTTTAGTTCTATGCGAGTTTCTACGCAATGCGTGCTACATTGAGACTACAGCGATGCTTAACATCAGTCAGGAGGTAATATGCGTAATATTAAAGTAAGTTCGTACAAGTGTGATGGTCAACTCTGGTGTCAAGAGTTTCATCGTACAAACTGCCAAACTGTGAAGCTCCTTGTCGGAATATCTGTTCCCTTGAACTATAATTTATCGGTCGTGAGTGAATCGGTTTCTTCTAGGCAAGCGCGCTAGATCGTACATTATAAAGTTGCTTAACACCAGGCGAGTTGTAGTCAAGCGTGAGCCTACCTAGTCAAAAATCACTTGGGTATTTTTTTTCTTTTTTATGAAATTTTAAAAATATACTAAATATTACTACTTACTAAAGCGTTATTTTATGGTGGTCCTTAACAACCGCCCCCACGTGGTCGAAGCAGTTGTCCGTGGCTGAAAACGTGAACTCCAAGGCTGTTCTGCAAATTAAAAAAACGGCAATCATAAACAAGGGTTGTCAAATGACTCTACAAAACAAAGAAAGAACATTAATTCGTAATTGGCTGTTGGAAGCAATTAGGGAATTGTGAAGATTTGAGATTTATTTGTAAACCTTTCTGGCTATTCAGGTTCCTTATTATACTAAGACGTACATAATACATTTTTGGGTGGCTAAGAGGGAAGAAAAATCAACTAAAATGTGATGCGTGTATAAAGTATAAGTCTGCATCTAAAACTTCCCTATTTTTTTTATCCGGAAAAGGTTTTATTCAAAACCAAGGAGTATTTACTATTTCTGGATATATTCACTTGGTTTAATGGTTTCAAAATTGACGCGTCACGGGAAGTGAATACCTAATGAGGCTTTAGAGGTGACACGTTATTCTGTTCAGTACTGCCTCAAAATTGGAAATTTTATCCATATTATTGTTCGGGTTGATCCCATAGAAATTTGCTACATTGGGAACTGCCTTTGTACTTAACTTTTATTGTTGTTCCCATAGAAATAACTTTTATGGAAAATAAAGTACTACAACGACATTTACAGTTTCCGGATTAATTTTGAACTAATAGCAATACATGTAGACTTGTGTAGTAATTGATTTTTGAAATAATCTCTTTTATGTTTTTTAATTCAGTCCATAATGATCAACAGGTACAAGTTGAGCTAAGTAATATCAGATTTTGTATTTCAAGTTTAGCTAAAATACTTAATTTCTGCGTTTTTTTATCATTTAATCTTATCAATATGTAAAGAGTATTATAATAATATGTCAACTGGCGTCACGGATTACAGAGTACAACTGGCGTTTAGAATTGTTTGCTAAGCGGCTACGCCGTGCTACGGTATCCTGCTACGCCGCTACGAATTTTTGTATAGAATTCAATTATCTCAACAGGATTATTAAAACAATGTAAGTTTTACTTCATTGTCACTACTTCTAGTTCCTAAATACGACAAAAAATAAATCATATTTGTATGTTGATAACATTTTGTTGTTATTAATGTTCCAAATTTACTTGTATTTGTGTTCTTTTGTTATTGGTGTACAATAAAGTATTTTGAATTAAATTGAATTTAAAAGCCATAAATTGTCTTATTGTAACAATATTATGCATCTATTCCATAGGCCATAGCTATTGCCATCAGGCAAATTATGGTCAAGAGCAAACTATTTTAGTTAAAAAAGTACTATTGAACCATTTTCCCAAGAGTCATCTATCCATTACAAGCTCACAGGCCGACTAGCACGCGCGTGACAAACTGCCTACTCTCGGACTTTGCAATTTATTAACCAAGCTCTATTTCCCTGCACAGAAGGTCTATTACAGGCAATTTAACGCTCGCTGGAGTTAAAAGTACTCTCGGAACTTGAATTATGGTGTACAAGGGACTGAAGATGAAGCAAGTTGCTGTATTTACTTACACTGGGAATGATTAAATGCTCTTAGATCGAGTTGCACTTTTATGGACAAAGTTTTGTTTTTGTTTACTGGTATAGCTAATTTGTACAATTATGATATGACAATTTATACTTTGGCGTATCCGTAATTATATAGACCCAAAATACTGTAGAATTTTAGAATTTGTGACTCGTGATAAGTCCATTTTATTTATATCTAATACATAGGTTTCACGCTTGGCAACTAGTTTTCAATGCAGTAGACATGTTCATTTATTTATTTTACGATACAATATGAAACAATACAATTTCATGCTTCTGAAGAGAACTCTTTTCAAAGCAATTATGGCAGTATGCCATTTGATTTAAACTTATAATTTAGACAGCGTCTTAAGTCGACCAAGTTTGCGGCCGAAACGTGCTCGGCAAAACAATTACATTAGATTTTGGTAATTAATTGGTATACGCCAGTATACGGTTAGTTAAATTTCTGGAGACGCACGTAATCTTACTTGTTCATTTGGTGACAAATATTTGGAATATGATAAGCTGACTTTTTTATAATAAGATAATGATAAAATAACTTTTTATCCCGAGGCATCCATTAGTGACCAGAATAATTAAATAAGTTTTCACTTTACCACTGTTTTACTGGACATAAAACCCCGAGGGATGGTTCCGAAAACACATGACCTGTTAATTTCCATACTACTAATATTTGTCGCATTGTTGTTCGGAATAAACATATTTTATTTTTTAACTTCGTGGCATAATACATAATGTAGATCACTTCATTTTCAACAACATCAGCTGTGTGGTACATATATGGAGTGTTTCAGTTTCGTTAAGCTTACTTCAACATATTAACAGATTTCAATTTAATATAATAAATGTCTTACTTGTTAATGAATGGTTTCCGTCTCGTGGACTCCTGGTAGAGGAAGTCCAGCACCTCCCGGCGCTCCTGCTGCAGCGCCAGCACCAGCTGACCGAGGGACAGGATTGACTCCACCTGGACGAAGGTAATAACCACAATCTTAATAAAAAAAAAGCTTCTTTATTTATAAGCATATATACAAAATTTACAAAGAATCTACAGTTAAATAAATATTCAATAATAAACAAAAACCAATATACATACACTAATATAAATAAGAATATGTATAAGTATATAACATATTTCTTATTTACTAGCTATTTGCACTTATTACTTAATACACTAACCTCTTCACTAGTAAAAAAATATTGATGGATTAAGTAATTTGTTTAAACAAACCATATTAGATATTGATTATTTTATTATTATAAAAGTGTATAAACTGGTTTGTTTGGATTACCGCTGTAATATTTGAAAACAGAATCCCAATATTAACATAACCTACATTATTATCTTTCAATAATACAGTCTCAAACGTCGGCAACTACATGTATTACATCATCATCATCATCCGCAGCCCTTGGGATCCCACTGCTGGGTATAGGCCTTTCTTTGCATGTGCCATCTGCGTCGATCTTGTGCAGACCTCATCCAGGTTGGACCCTCGACTTTGACGATGTCGTCGACCCATCTCCCGACCGGACGACCCACACCTAGCCTGCCAGTTCTAGGCCACCTCTCTGTATTACATACATTTATTAATTTTATGCATGCTTTTTGGTCCCCCATAATTTAAAAATTAATCCTTATTACTCTCGTTTCGCAGTAAATCCATGGCAACTTTTATGAGTAACTAGCGGACCCGACAGACTTCGTCCTGTCTGTTGACTCTTTTACTCTTTAGTTAGTTAGAAAACGTTTGTATAGGAAAAAGAAAAGTATTTAGGGATTTTTCGGCATTTTTTCGAATTTTTCTTGCCGTAAAAACCATCCTCGAACTTCAACGAATATAAAAAAAAGAATTGGTCAAATCGGTCCAGGCGTTGTTGAGTTATGCGCTTACCTGCGATTCATTTTTATATATATTTATGAGGATTTATCATTACAACAGCTACTTATTTTGGGATCGTTCGTACGTATACAATAAGTATGCACAATCATGTATATACCTGTACATACATAAAGGTGTATGCTGTAAATGAAATTAATAAATAAATATTTCAGGACATATCACGCAGCGCCATCTAGACCCATACTAAGCTTACGCTTGTATCATGGGCACTAGATCACGGATATAATACATACTCGTACATACTTTTCTTTTTTTGTAAATACATACTTATTATACATAGAAAGGGCCAGACTCAACACAAGTAATTACAAATTATGTCGTCTACAAGAAAGAAATAGTTCTTAGAATTCTTACATAGAATATCAACAGACTTATAATAAATACGGCATGTCTCTTATTAAAGATCCACTCTCTGTACAAAAAGATAAGCCTCATATGGTGTTGCCAAATTATAAGCGAAGAACCAATTTCCTATCAATTTTCCGGGATTTCTCACATTGCTTGGTCGTTCGGCCATCTTTGAGGGAATTTTGACACGAACCAGCCTACATATAATAAAGCTAAAGAGGGTCAAAAATCTGAACATTGAACATAGAAGACATTAGAAAATAACTGAAAAAATAACTTTAAATCGAAAACAGAACACCTTTCTGCAGTTTTTAGTTTATGACTGGTTTCTGTGTCTCTGTTTGTCTGTTTATTTAAACGCTCATCACGCAAAAACGGCTGAACGGATTATCATAATATTTAATATGTAGGTAGTACGAGGTCTTAGGAGTGTCATAGGTTACTTTTTATCCTAAAATAATGCGTCCATAGCCGCGGGCGTTCACAAGTTTCCAATATGATAGTAAAAACTGTATTAAATTCCATGCTGATTTAGTAACAAAATTACCCCAACCTACTAATATTATAAAATTAAGTTTCTGTTGATTGTGTTGTGTATGGTTATTACTTCTTAACGCTCAAGCCGCAGAACCAATTTGAATGTAATTTGATACGGAGATTGATGAAGACGTGGAATAATACATAAGCTACTTGGAGACGCAAGTAACACCGCGGGGTGCTGTTAGTTTCCTATTTGATATTAAAAACTGTATCACATTCCAATGTATAGTTGTGAAGTAAAAAAATCTTGATATTTGTGAAGTTTAAAAATCAATGCCTGTGATTGAAATATTTATTATTAGGTATGTTTGCAATGAAAATTAATTCAATTTACCTTCGTAACTGAAATTGTTACGATGAATATAAATTAGGTACGGAATTTGTGTGTAATACCGAATGGTATCTCTTTTTCGGTTCAGACCGGAGTGATCCGCTTACAGCTGAGGTTTAGATTATTATACATATTTGAACATTCTTTTATTTGAATAAATTTTATTGTTTTTAAATTATTAATCCATTTCTATACTACGTTTAGCTAGAGGTCGAACTTAAGCTTTTCATTTGTTAAAAGCTTTGTTAAGAAAATATTTTTTTTAAACAACTATATGTACCCTGCCTGGCTTCACACATTCATAATATAATAGTTAAACCACACACATCAAATTGCGTAGTTTTGGAGAACTATACATGTAAAAGGTAGACACCGCCCTGGATGTTCGGTTCTTGCATTTTTAAATATGTAATATCTTTGAAAATATTCATCTAAACTAGTGGACGTCCGCGGCTTCACTCGCATTATTTAGGGATAAAAAGTAGCCTAAGACCTCATACTACCTACGTACCAAAAATCAGGAGTTCAGCCGTCTTTGCGTGATGAGCGTTTAAATAAACGGACTAACAGAGTCACAGATAAACAGACAAAATTTCTAGAAATTGTTAGAACGTGTTCTGCTATCAATTCGAAGTAGTATAACAATTTGTCTTTGATATCTTTAATATACAGGCTTTCGACCCTCTTCAGCTCTAGATTATATGCTGTAAAGGGCCGTATACAATATACAATATATTACAATATATCTTTATTTATATCTCAGCAATGTATATAAGGTATTACATTGGGTAAGAATTAATGTGTATCGGTTAAAATCGCTTCGTAAATAAGCCATTATTTCTCGTAAACAGTAACAGATAAAAAATTGGTTGTTGTGTGTTATCCCTAAGGGATACACATATACATACCATCGCGGACTTCTTGGTAGACCTTTTTAAGACAAACAAGACTTAGTACATTATTTTGATCTACCTATCTCGTAGAGTTTAGCCAGCGTTTGCAATGTAAGCGATATATTTTTAAAAAATGTGTTTATTATAAAAATGTGTACATTCATTGGAAATCTGGAAATTATCAGTTTCTCTAGTATATTATAGACAACCTTCCTATTGAACTGCATCAAAATCTGTAACGTAGTTTTAAAGATATAAGCATACATTACATTACATATTACATACAGACAGGCGCGGTAAGCGACTTTGCTTTATACTATTTAGTGATAGCGAAAAATAACAAATAGTAACTTCTGATACTGAAAATCTCCGTTGACTTTTATACCGATCCAATAACAGGCTTTTTCCAGAACGTTAACTGTCCCTGACAGATCCACTATTCGGTAAATTAAGTTAATATATCAGAATGTATTCAGATAAATCGGTATTGAGAGGTTTTATTCGACTGTTGACTTCTACAGCCAGGGGGAATAAATGGTACACAATTCATTTAAAATACATACATAGATTTCTTCATAAAATATTTATTAACATTTTATTCATATTTGATAAGTACCTACTCATACATTTAATTTACTAGCTGTGCCAGCGACTTCGTTCGCATGGAATAGTTATTACCATAAAAACGGTTCTAGTGAGTTAATCTTAAAAGATAGACATATACTGTTGCAGACATTTTGTTAGATCATTTCAAGAGAAATAATTCTTTGGTACATATTTGAACGACAACTTGAACCGTTTTCTCAGCACACGCAACGGAAGCCCTCAAAGATGAATAATTATCCCCGTTTTTTCCACATTTTCCATTGTTTCTTCGCTCCTATTAGTTGCAGCGAGATGTTATATAGCCTAAAGCCTTTCTAGATAAATGGTCTATCCAACAAAAAAAGAATATTTCAATTCGCACCAGTAGTTCCTGAGATTAGAGCGTTCAAACAAACAAACAAACTAACTAACAAACAAACAAACTCTTCAGCTTTATAAAATTAGTATAGATTTAAATCATTGTTTTCTTAAACTGTGGTGCAGATTTTTATCATATAATTATGAATATAAGGCTTATTCACCCTCGGTACCCTATACTACAACCATACCAAAAATTACAATGATCTGTTGCTCTGTCCCGACGACGAAGCGAAATAAACAGACTAACAAACATATTTATAGTTTTACATAATTGTTGATTGTACGAAGTATAGCTACATCGATGATCTCGTTGGGATTGTTTTACACCTAAACAAACTCTCATTGAGATCTCCTTGCATAATATAACCAAACAAAAAGCAATAAAGAAGCTTTTTAGTAATATTGGAGAAACATTTAATTAATATTTTCTAGTATGCAATAAAAAAGCGAGTGTGGCTTAGCGGCTCCAGTGTCTGATTTTCATCCAGGCGCACCCTGGTTCGAATCCGGCCCTACATCAAGGACTTGTATTTTCAAGTTATGTGTGGATTTGCACCCGCTTAGCGGTGAAGGAAAACATCGTGAGGAAACCGACATGTTTGAGGACCTCAATATCCCAAGACATGTTATGTCTGCCGTGGAAGGACCTGGGCGCCCACCACGATGTAACACAAAAAAACTCCCTTAACGAATTAACTCTGCGGGGGAGTCATGACCCTCAGTCATGAGGAATACGACTCAAAAGGGAGAGTATGCAATATGTAATTGAAACCGTTGCATTCACGCAGCAATTTAGCACGTTTGATTCCGCTTGTGCCAACAGATACAATTTGAAATCAATTTGGATTATCTGGCAGTATGGCTAACTATTGAGCTAGAACTAACGTCATCACATTTAATAGATTCCTCATTGTAACAAACAATTTCGAGGTACACTTTTATATAAAACCCGTGGACACCCGCGGCTTTGCTCGCATTATTTCAGGATAAAAAGTAGCCTATTACACTTCTAAGACTTCATTCTACCTACATACCAAAAATCATGATGATCCGTTCAACTATTTCTGGGTTATGGGTGTTTAAAAAAACAGGCAATCAGAGGCACAGATAAACGGACAAAACTTATAAAACAGCAGATTGTGTTTTATAATCGGTTTAAAGTAAACCCAAACATTTTTTTTTCTAATATCTTCTATGTACATATTTTTAACCATCTTCAGCTTTATTATAGACTAGCTGTGCCAGCGACTTCGTCCGCGTGGAATAGTTATTATCATAAAAACGGTTCTAGTGAAATAATCTTAAAAGATAGACATATGCTGTTGCGGACATTTTGCTAGATCATTTCAAGAGAAATAATTCTTTTATACATATTTTTATGATATTTTGAACCGTTTTCGCAGCGCACGCAACGGAAGCTCTGAAAGATGAATAATTTTCCCCGTTTTTTCCACATTTTCCATTGTTTCTTCGTTCCTATTAGTTGCAGCGTGATGTTTTATAGCCTTAAGCCTTCCTCAATAAATACTCTATTCAACACAAAAAGAATTTTTCAATTCGCACCAGTAGTTCCTGAGATTAGCGCGTTCAAACAAACAAACAAACAAACTCTTCAGCTTTATAATATTATTAAGTATAGGTATATTAAGTATAGATCAGCTTTATTATATGTATTCTATAATAAATATAAATAAATAAAAATCTTAACATGCTTATTCTTACTCCTACAAAATAAAAAAGCATATTAAATCTTTAGAAAAACTTCAGCTAGACTTATCTTTGAATGCTTCTCGAATTCTAAAAAGGCCTCAATTCTATGATATTGTATTTTTATATTATATATGTCAGAAATGGAAAGAATAAGAGTATTATTACTCTACTTGGCTTCCAAACACGTGAACTAATTTCGTGTGTTTTTGTATATTTGTATGAATATGTTGTAGTCAGTAGATGTCCACGAATTTCTCGAAGCGAGTGAGGCTCAGCGGTTCCAGTGTCTGCATTTCATCCAGATGTACCGTGGTTTGAATCTGGCCCTACACCAATGAGTTGTATTTTCAAGGTATGTGTGGATTTGCACTCGCTTAACGGTGAAGGAAAACATCGTGAGCAAACAGACATGTATGAGGACCACAATATCCAAAGACATGCGTCTTCCGTGATAAGACTTGGGCGCCCACCACGATGTATCTGCCCAAGAGAACTCCTCTAATGCATAAGTTCTGCGGGGGAGTCACGACTCTCAGTCATGCGGAAATACGACTCAAAGAGAGAGACGAATTTCTCGGAGAGTGTAAGTGATATTATATAACTGTACTATTGTTCCCGTAAGGCATGACTCAATTTAATTGTAACACACACTAGTTGTATTAATTGCTACATGTTGAGCTAATTACTGGGGCAGGCCTGTTAGCTTAGTTGGTAGTGGCTCTGCCTTCTTATCTAGGGTTGCGGGTTCGATTTCCGCATGATATAAGTAATTATGAATTATAATTTGTGTTAAGTCTGATCGTTTCTTTGCATAATAAGTATTTACAAAAAAAAAGTATACGAGTTCTATATCCGTTATATAGTACTCACGATGGGGCTAGATGGTGCTGTGTGCAATGTCCTGGAATATTTCATTTATTAATTTATTAAATTTTTGACGTAACGTTTGACTTCAGTTCTATTTTTGTGCCATATTATAAATGAATTATCTACTTATTAGTTCTGGTTACATATCCTGAAGTCACTCGTTTTGGAGTGCCTCTAAGAAACTCTGCCTATGGCTAGATCGAAGCTAGATTAAGAGCCATCTGCAGCATGGAAGCTATTTATTTACCTTCGCCTCGAAGTATCTGTCTTTTTCAATAAAGCAAACGTATTGAAACAGAACCATTTACAGAATCATTTGGTGTCGGTTGTACTCTGTATCCTGTGGTACTCATATTATATTAGGATGGCTTTGATAGAAAGAAAGAAAAAGAGAAAAATATGTATTTATAACTTCACTGATTTAGTATATATATGTAGACGTATATACAAAACCTTAAAACTAATATTCTATCTATGTTATATATATTATTCAACTAAGCGTCTTAGCAGTCTATTCGTTAGTCAGAGTAGTCTTTTTGTTCAACGAATTTCTCGCGATTAATTTCCTCTTCCAAACAAAAAGATCGAACCGCCATGAAATGATTGAGAAAGCGATTTATTTCTGACCTCGAATTGTTTCTATAATATATACCTTAAATCATTAAGCAAATAATGAGTCTGAATATGCCTTCAGTAGAGTAATTGTCGCCGTCAACAAGAGACCTAACGAAAGAAATGTGGCACTTATGACCTCTCCACTGAAACGCTACAGTAATTGTCTTTGAAATACGAAACCTAAGAACCTCTTTACAGCTTGTGTCTGTGGCGATGGCGTAGACAGACTTAGAGACAAGAAAATCGATTAAATTTATTTAGTATATATACATATAATATGCGTATTATGTAAATAAATAATTATTATGCAACTGTCATATAATAAAGTAGTGTATGCAACTGCATATAACACTACTTTATCTTCACTACACTCGTTACTATTATGAAACTCGCTGCGCTCGTTTCATAAACTCACACTCGTGTTTTAATACCCGTGTTATATGCAGTTGCATACACTACTTTATCTTCATTAATGCAATTAATCTAACAACAAGAGTAAAAGCTGACAATAGTTAATTTTTCATATAATTTTCTAGATTTTTCTGGCAAAAGATTGTGAGTTACTTTTGTTGCCAATTCTAGAATATCCGGAGGCGTACAAATATCATCGTCGCTATCCATTTTTAACTTTTAATTTGTATTTATATATTATATATATAGTATGAAATAGTTAATGTAATTGGTTGCGACCGTTTTAATTATTATTAAATAAATTAAATAAATATTTAAAAAACAAAACACATTGCGAAACATTAAATTCACGCGTACGTGTATTGTCACAGTGATTTTGCCGCCATTAAAATCTAACCAACGAGAGCGCAGCACGACCAACCTTATTGGCCCTGCAATCAGGTTGGTCACGCTTTTTCGATGTTATAATGAGCTATTACGATATCGATGTGGATATTATACCATCATGTGAAATTGCTTAAATTGAGTGTTTTGTTGTCTGTGCTATAACAGTAGTAATTATAAGTCAAGTACTGGAAACATAAGTAGAATGTTACAACATTAGTGTAGATAATAATATGAATGCAAGGTTCGGCTCCAGCCGTTCTAGTCAGCCAATATACTGAGAGTAAAATGGAGAGGGAAGTGATTGGTTTTTGTATTACCATTGCTAGTATTATAGTATCACTATATCCGCTATTTAGTAATACCCATGACACAGTAAAGTTTGGTGCTAGATGGCGCTGTGTGAATTGTCTATTTCTAATATTTATTTATTTAGTGCCCTCAGTTGCTAAAAGGTAGGGGATTATATAACACGACAGTGTTGTTGATGGTTTGTTGGTCTGTTTTATTCCTCTTTCCTGTCGTCGTGGAATGACGGATGATAGTGATTAGCGGTATGGTGATAGTCTAGCGTCCTGTACTGTGTGGCATAGTTTTTTTTTTGACCGCGTAAATAATAAATGTTGCTTTTATGTGACTGGATGTTGATATTTACCGAAAGCTTTTTTTTTCTTTTTTTAATAGATTGATTTTAGTATATCTTACTTTTTGCCTATTTTCTATTCTGCATTTTAAATAATATCGGGCTTAAATTACGTCCCTGACTCTTTATATTAAGACTTGTGGACGCCCGTGGCTTCGCTTGCATTATTTCAGGATACAAAGTAGCCTATGGCACTCCTGAGACCTCACACTATAACTAAGATAAACAGACAAAATTTCTAGGAATTGTTAGAACGTGTTCTGCTATCAATTCAAAGCATCTCCAAACATTTTTTTTAATATCTTGAATGTTCAGACTTTCGACCCTCTTCAGCTTTTTATATGTATAGATAGACGTGGCATACCTTTCTCTTATTTGTTTGGGAATAAGTAACCTTACGTGTCACATATAAAGTTCATTCAATATACTTGAGACTGTCTGAACGTCAATACATATTCATACTTAGTGTATAAGAAATAAAGCATAATGTTGCTTGTAGCATTCACATCGTCGGGAAGAAAACAAACCACTCGAAGTATACAGAAGTAAACAATTTAAGAGAATCAGGAAAAATACCGACTGTAAAAATAACCGAACAATGTTGACAAGTTTTATAAAGCATACAATTACAATTTACCTCGTCCAAAGTTCTTACAGTTTTTTTTTTTTCTTGCCACAATTAAGCAATTTTAATGCTAACTCTTTACACCAGAGTTGACCACTATCATTCGATAAGAGGAAGAATGAATCTAAAAGTATATTATCACCAAAATAATTAAAATACCTATAAACAAATTTCCCCCTGCCCTTGCCCTTTTCAGAAATGACACCAGCGCAATTTAATACTCACGTTAAATTCTATATATTTACGATTCGTTTTGCAGTACCTACATAAGTTTTTGTCCATAGGTATATATTTTATTCTGTATATCAGTATTTTATATGTATTAGTGTAGCCCTAGCTCTTATGTAATATCTTTTTTTATTAATTTTATTTCATTTCTTCCACTACCAGTGTTCCTCTTTGTATACGTCCTTTGTTTGTTTGCCTGCCTTCTTGTACGTGCGTGACGTCACAGCCAGCCCCAACGGAAGACCAGCGCTGGTTGCTTCCATACAACCAGCATTATGCTGAGTTGGGGCTGTGTTGTGGCAGATTTTATGTTTGTTTTTTTATGAATTTACTCCTGTGTGTTTTTAAAATCTGTCACAATAAATGTTTTCTTTCTTTCTTTCTTTCTTTCAAATACGTATTCAAGATACCTATATATGATACTATAGTATTACAGGCTAAACGCATTACAGTAACGTTTACCAAACAGCAATCTAACGGTTTACTTTTCATTTGCTTTTACCTTTGCTGCAGCTCGCAAGGTACTTTCTTAGTGAACAGACTAGAAACAGAGACAAAATACCCAGTATCTTGTCTATATTAGTAGACTAGTGAGCAACTAGGTCAAAGCAGTGTAAGTAAACAACCTATATTGGGTATTTCAAAGCCATAGAAGGGGTACACAGGTTGGGCTATAAAGTTATTTCAGAGCAAGGTTTCGGTATCTTCTAGCCTCCCACACAAGATATAATGGAAGGAATATATCAAGAATCTTTTCTTGGTGAATATGAAAAAAGTTTTTTTTAATCATACCATATGAAAATTACTAACTAATATTTACATATATTTCACAAGTAAATACAAAAATGACTTAAACAGTAAACATACAGAAACACTTACAAAAAAACAGATATTTACAAAAAATTCAGCACACCGCCCATGTTGTCGCTGTGCGGCAGGATCCCAGGATGCTGGCAGTATTTCCTCTTTGAATGGAAAGACTCAATCGTTGAGAAAAATAGCTACCAGCCCTGAGATCTGATACTATATGATATCTACATACCTGTACAGTTACATAATCTAATATATTAACTTTACTAAACTGTATTTATATTTGTAAAAGAATTTGTATATAAGTAGTAGTTGTAGTTGAAGGCAGAGTATACCCGAGGACATATGTGCTGGGTCCGCTCTTGTTCCTCATATACATAAACGACTTACCAAATGTAACGAATCACCATTTGACATTGTTCGCCGATGACAGTACAATTCTGTTTACAAATTCAAATTTAAATGACATACAATCTGACATTAACGATACATTGACAACAGTAGTAACCTGGCTCAATAACAATAATTTAGAGATAAATATTGACAAAACCAAATTTATGTATTTTAGACTTAAACACAATGATACGGCTAATCTGGACATAGACTATAACGGACAGAAAGTAGAAGAAACCAATATGACACGATTCTTAGGCATCAATATTGACAACAAATTGGGTTGGAAGTATCATATTGAAGTTGTATGCAATCGGCTGCACCAAGCAGCGTATGCTTTGTATCAGATGCGTAAGGTAGTGAGCTAAAACACGATGTTAACTGCATACCATGGTCATGCTGCCTCAATCCTACGATATGGCATTATTTTTTGGGGCTACTCGACAAAAGAATTAAACTCAAAAGCGCTACTGGCGCAGAAACGTTGTATTCGCGCTATATGCGGCCTGAAAAAAACACAGTCATGTAAAATTCATTTTAGTAGATTAAAATTACTCACCGTCCCCGGAATATATATAAGTGAAGTTGCCATGTTCATAAAAACAAACCCTGACCTTTTCAAAATGACTGAAACGGGTAGTAGACGTGAGGGAATGATTATGCCCACAATAGAAGAACAGCCTCCTATAATAATAATAATAAAATAATAATAATAAAATTCTTTATTATCAGGCACATAACCCATAGACATGTCTTAAACTATTCAATAAAATTATATTATATAAAAATATAAAATAGTGTCACAACTAAAAAACTAAGAATTGCAATTCAATAAAATTGCAACTCGAGTCATTTTTTATTTTCGCTCTGGTGAGTATACATCCAAAATTTGTATATGGGACTACATAAATCCTCAGACAGGCACTGCAGTATTCCATTATTTGATCTCCGTATTCTTTCCCAAAAGGAAGCAATGCGGGACCGAATAACTGCGAAGAAATCAGGAACCCGCCCCTCAGCAAACATGCCCGACGCGCTGCAGTACCTTGATTTCTTCATAAGGATGCGATATGCGTTATTATATTGCACCCTTATGGCGTGATGAGCACTTCGAGAATACTCTGTCCATAGCTGACATGTGTAAAGGCACATACAGTAAGCCTTGAACAGAGTAACCTTCACTTCAGGAGTACATTTTGCAAATCGGCGCGCGAGCATATTACATCTGATGGACAGGTTCCTTCTTTCCCGTTCCATGTCCAGGTCGTCCCTTAAGTTTTCGGTCATGATGTGACCAAGGTATCTGAACTGCTTCACAACCCTCACGAGCAAACCCAACAAGTATACGTTAGGTACCTTTTCCGGACCTTTGCCTGCGCGAAAAACGAGCATCTCTGTTTTGGTTACATTATATTTAAGACCATGTCTTGCAGCATAATTCTCGCAGATAGCCAATAGTTTTCTTAAGCCGCTGATGGAGGGGCTGAGGAGCACCATGTCGTCAGCATAACTGAAGTTGTTGACACATATGTCACCGATGTGACATCCAACTCTGGTGCCTCTCAGCTCCACAATCAGGTCGTTCATATATAAGTTGAAAAGATCCGGAGAGGTAAGCCCCCCCTGACGAACACCGCACTCCAACCTATATTCGCTGGAGGTCTGGTCGCCCCATTTCACTACATTGGTTTGATTTTCGTACCAGTACCTGATCATACTGAGGACTTCTTCCGGGACCTGCGCCGCGGCCAATTTATTCCAGAGAATTCTGTAGTTTACTAAATCAAAAGCGCGACTCAGATCTAGGAAGCAGGCATACACTGAAGTGTTACGAGCGCGGTAATAATTTACCGTGTGTTTCAGGCTAAAAATGGCCAAGTCCGTAGATAGTGCTGGACGAAAACCAAACTGTGCATCATCAATACGTAGATTATTTACCAGTGAGGGCTGCAGAAGCCGTTCAAACACCTTTCCAATCACAGTTCCTAAAGAAATAGGTCTATAATTTGTCGAGCTGGCAACATTACCGGTTTTGTTTTTTACAATTGGTGCAACGACTGTCTTCATGAGGTCCGATGGTAAGTAGGAGTACTTTAAGCACAGATTGTAAAAATCACACAACTTGACATATATCATATCACCTGCACTGTAGATATGTTCGAGACTCAGACCATCGTGCCCTGGAGACTTGCCCCTTTTCATGTTTCGCACTGCCTTCACCACATCTCTAACGCCAATCAAGTCATTATTGACACTACAGATAGGGACCCTAGGTGAAGTCTCGATCACATCCACAGGAAGGTCAGATTTCATTTTAAACCTATCAACAAACAGCTGTGCAATGTCAGTTGGATTGTGCTTGCCGTCGACGACCACCGGCAGAGCTTTACTTTTATTATTATTTTTCGTTGCAGCCCAAAATTTAACAAAATTTTTATTTTGCCTGTGTGTAGCAAGTATGTCCATTTTAATCTTTTCTTCGTTCGACTGACACCATTTCAGCTTGTTTTTAAATTCGCGGCGCGATTTCGTCATTTTGAAGTGAAGCTCTCCAGTGGACGGCCGACCGGCTAGTACCCAACATTTAAAATCTAGTCTAGCTTTTTCATGGCTGGTTTTAACATGAAAATTCCATCCGGTTATTTGATTATTTTTACGTCGCCTACCAGAGCGATAAGATGCACTTTTCTTAGCAGCATTTTGTAAAACATTGACAACATCACTATACAGATTTGTTATAAATTGTAAATGAGAGTTAAAATTAATACATATATTACCATTATTACAGTCAGAACATTCTATATCAGTTTTAATATTACCTAACTTACTATGACATTCTTGTGTATACATTTTTATTTGACTAGAATTTCGAGAGCCCCATAATATGCCTTGTAAAGGTTTTACTTCCGGCGACACATGTGTTTTACTGCTTATTTCATTAATATCACAGGTAATAACTAGTGGAAAATGGTCCGACCAAAAAACGTCATGCCTAACATGCACAGAGCGGATCGTGTCGAACGCGGCCTGAGTAGATACACAGTGATCTAGCCATCGGCAGCTGCCGTGCGCCTCGCTGATGTAAGTATAAGCTCCGCTACTCAGGCCAAGCTTGACCAGATCGGCCCATATCCATGACGCTTCATCACAAAATATATATATAATAGAAGTGTGTTTGGTATTGCTCCTCTAATATACAACAAAATACCCATTGACATTAGATCACAAACCAATGTTAATATATTTAAAAGACAACTCAACGACTTTCTTGTAGGCAAAGCATATTATACGGTAGATGAATTTATTTCGGACAAAGATTTAGGTAAAGATAAGAAGAAGAAATATAAGATATATATATATATATATTATAAGACTTTAATGATTGTAACATATAATTGACTGAATGCTCTGAATAAATTACCAGCTGAAATTTGCGATTGTGAAAATGTTATAAAATTTAAAAAACAATCTTAATGTTCTAAATGAAAGATTTCTTTTGTATTTTTTATATTTTTATTTTGTTGTCTGTAAATTGCGTGCCCTATGGGTGGGAGTATAGAGGTCCATTATGTAATATTTTAACAACTGTGTAACCTATATTCCGCAATATATATTTTGAATTTGAATTTTGAATTTGACATGTGTCTTCTGTGGAAGGACCTGGGCGCTCACCACGATGTATAGCCTAAGAGAACTCCCCTAACGAATTAATTCTGCAGTCACGACCCTCAGTCACGAGGAAATACGACTCAAGAGAGAGATATAAGATGTTAGCTATCTAGTCTTGCGATGTCACTTGTGTTTTTCAGGTAGACCTGTATTATTTATGTATAATGAACACATATAAATATGTTTATATGGAAAGTAATTTGAGATGCCTACATACGTTCCAATAAGATCGACCTCAAAGCTTCAAATGAGCATTAGTGGCTTTTATAGTCTCTAAATTACATCCTTCAGCAACCATAACAACGTGGCGCATGCAAATAACTGCCTTAATGCCCACATTATAGAGGACCAAATAACGTGATAAAATTCAGAGAAATGCGGGTGTATGAGTAAAGTTCTACCAAGCATTAGTAAGTTAAAGCGAGAACCGTTCAAAAACTTGCTGAAAGGAAATTAGAAAAAGAAATTGCACAAAGCCTTCCCTTTTATTATTACTTTAAGCAGCCTTAGCAGAAGACACTGAAATGGCAAATACGGGCGGTACTTTAGTAACTAATTATTTGATGACTGCCGATTAAATTGAATACCTTATGTAGCTCGAACAACGAAACAATTCGCTTGAATTTTAATTGTATTCTATTTATTTTCAGGAACAAAAGCATCGATCAGACTACAACTAAAAACATAAAAAATAAGAATTTTCAATCACTAATTTACCTATATTACAGTAGTATTATAATATTAATAATATACATAGTTAGCAAATAGTTATAGATTTAAATCATCAAAGAATACAATATTTGTTCAGTTACATATAAAGCAGAGGCCTATACCCAGCAGTTGGACGAAATCGGCTGTGGATGATGATAATTATAATGATGACACATAAAACATGAACTAAAACTTTAGTAAGCTCGGGAGACAAATACAACTACAAAATATTCACAAATAAGCTATACTAATCGAAAATGCCCCCTCAAGGCCCAGCTCGACCGAAGGTTCCAAATTATTAACAAAGAATCGTATCAAATTATTTCCACCAGAAAAAAGTTCCGCAATTTTTTTGGCCCTTACAAATTGTATCCTGCGACATCCTTTTCCAAAGATCAGAAACATTCAGAGCCAGATATTCGTACATAAGGCAGGAAAGACATTCATTTTCCGTCTCATCCCGACTATACTCATAAAAAGCCGAACACAAAAATATGCCATCAAGGAGACCGGTGAAAGGTATAGAGAACTGTGGTTAGCATGGATACGATAACAATGCTCTCTACCTACTACTCTTGTGAATTGTAAGAACAACTCAACAGCCATTAAATATTAGCCAATCTTCTGGCGGAATTCCACAAACAATTCTGCAAAGACGTCACAAAATACAATCCTCTAAAAGATGGAGTACCATCTACTAATGAGAGGGCTTATAGGTATATAAAAAAATATCTTAACACTTATGTAAAATATTATTTGATCTTTTATCGCGTATTTTGATCAACAACTGACATCAATCAATTTATTCGCTTTTGAGGTAAAAATACTTTGATCGGAAAATGCGCAACTTTGTAGATGGATTGATTATTATTTTCGAAGTAGATAGCCTGTCAAGCATGGTAATTTATTACATTTTTGGGTGATAAGAAGGTATTAAAAGTTTTCAAATTATCCATTTTTGGTATCTGAATAATAAGTTGAATACTTGTTGATTATCTTGAATGCTTGAATGACTAATATGTACCCAATGAAAATATTTTAGAGCTATAATTGTTTCTTCATTTTCTTTCTTTTCCATGTGAACTACCGATATAGATATGGAGAATTATTTAAAAAATATATATATCCTCGTTATTATGTAACAAGTGGTAGGAAATATGGCACGAACTACTTACTTACCAATAATATTTGATGAAGTACAGCATATATCAAATTATACCAGCATTTATCAATAAACTATTTCAGGAATTTGTTGATGAAATTATATTATCCGTCAAACAAAAGGGAAGGCACAAATTTAATCGACGTCCGCCAAATTTATCGAAAATATGTTTTAAAAATATTTTATTTTTGTATCGTCAAAACAGGCAATATAATTTTGTTTTGATATAATACACAAACATATAATATAATACGCTCATTGTCTACTAATATTTTCAATAAAATAAAACCTTTGCTCTCACATGCAAAATAAAACACAAGTTAAGAAGTCACAAGTAGGTACTTACATGTACATAGCTTATCAAACCAAAAATTGGAGCGAGCACTTTGAAACAATAAGTTTAGACGTAGCTTGTTCAACAGATGTGTCCGATGTTTTACACAATAAAATATAAATGGCGGGTTATTTTACTGAGATAAAACTCAAACATAAAAACATAGCAGTGGTTTGTGAGCCGCTGAATTATTTCAACAAGTCGGTTGAATGCGAGCGAGTACAAGGAACGGACGTATAATTTAACCATGCCACTTCCTTTCTACTACAGAGTTATGCAGATGTTGGGAAAAGAGATTAACTTAGTAAAAATATATATTTTCTTGGCTACAATCTGCCAGAATCTGCCAGACGATAAGACATGTGATATTTTTTTGTCTACAATGGAGCGTATTTGGCTTAAACAGAAACAACTTGTTGATTCTTTCACGGTTTCATTAAGTACTGATATCAATAATGGAATCCAGAATTTATAGACGTTTTCTTATTATGAAAATGTATTAGACGTACGAACGAATCTAACACTCAGATGATGAAACGAGTGTAATAGATATTTACACCACATACGAGAGTATTGTTACGTTGCTAGTTGCCATGCCGTTCTTATCTACAATTAATAAAGAATATATATAAAACATGTCTCAAGGTAGTAGCCCCTCTGGTAGTGGGCTGGAGCACTTAGATTATCTTTAGGCTTTTCTAAAGATTTTCTAAGTGCCCCTTTTTTGTAGTAGTTAGAAGTAGTATGTTTAGTTTTTTTCCCTTGTTTTTATTATATTATTATTGTAAATAAAGAAAAATAAATTATGTCTCAAGGTTGAAGTTTTACAATATTGCGCACTAATATTTACTATATTTACTGATAGCCCTGTAAAGTAGTACCGCAACTTTTTTCCTTTTTTTACTAACCGCCATACTAAAGCCAAAAATATTATTTTCTACAAATTTTCCCGTGTTATACGCGGCAAAAATTTCGTTTTTAAAGCTCATTTTTACCATACTGCGAAATGCACAATTTTGACAAAAATTGAGGATACATTTTTAAAAGCGTATTCTGAGTTATTTTTACTTTTTTCTTAAGTTTTAGCAAAAATAAGGAAAAATCAGCCCAAAACCCGATAAAAATTGTTCCGGGGGGCAGTCCTGAAATTTCATTGTACTTCAAAACCCTGTAAATTTAGCGGAGTCGTCCTGAAAACCGCTTTTCAATAGAGAAATGGGTCTCGTTACGGAGCGCTTACAATGATGGTAAATGAGCAGATTACCTCCCTCCACCCACATTTTCAATAGATACTGAAATAACTTTTCGGTAATTGAGATATTTTTAATAATAATTACGGCTACAGCCGACGCGGTGACGCCACAAACATTATAGACGAAAGAAGTTAAGTCTTATACACGTCAAATTTGGCAAACTACACAAATAATTTCTAGCGCAAAGCTATATTATGTGTAAGCGCATATTATGTGTCAGAGTGACAATTGTTAAAACGATTAACATTTTTCGTGTACCGTGGCTGAACTTTACTTACCGCTACGTACATAAAGGTATTATGAAGATTTCTATTGCGTATACATATCATCGCTTAAACTAAAACACATTGCATTTATCTATTTGCCACTTGTCTACAATTTTTCTCTTCACTTGCTCCAATCAGAGATAAATTGTCATTTAGTTTCTATTAGGGGCATAAAAAGCAAGTTTACATCGCTTTGAGTCCATTCAGTGTAACAAGGCTGCTCGATACAACCTTTTTCTTAGTAACCAATCAGAACACGACTGACCTTTTGTACACTGAAAATACCTAGATAATCTGCAGATTTCAATTTCAAAGAAATCACGGACAAATATAAAAGCGAACGGGAGTTGGTTTGGTCTTTTGTTCCTTTTTTACAGCGCAATCGAGGGACAGATCACAATTTTGGCTACGATCGCGTTTTTCTTGCGAATATAGTGTCAATTATTCGTAGCGTTTTTCGAAACAAAATTGAGTCATTTTCACTTTCCGTTTTCTATGATAATTACGATGATTAATGGTCTACAGTACTAGCAGCATTGATAGATAGATATAATACTTTATAGCGACACACAAAAGAATAGAAAACCAATCTGGATATAAAGGATCCTATGTCACTTTCACCCTATACTTCCACCATACAAAAAATAAGGATAAATAGTCGCTACGTATTGCATGAAAAAGTAACAAACTAACCAACAAATAGGTACTCTTGTGCTACTCTTTTAATACAATGGAATGATAAACAAAAACAGTATGTTATTAAAGTTACCTCTGAGTTGAGATACAGAGCCGTGTCCAGGGTCTGCGAGAGCTGGGCCAGGGTGGTGCTGTTCTGGATGATCAGCGCCGCGTGGGGAACGAAGCACAGCACCAGCATCTGCAGGAGGAACTTGCGGCGACCGCGGCTGGGGAAAAGAAAAGGATTGGATATATACATAGTTCTTATATACATGTAAGTTTAGTAAGTAAATAAGTATAAGTTTGTGTTTGTCTCAATAAACATATTTCTTTCTTTCTTTCTTTCTTTCTTCATTCTTCTTTTCTTTTTCCTTGCCTTAACCTACTATGTGGGGTCGGCAAAACATATGTTGCATCAATGTTACTGTCACTCGTCATCTCTACATTCACTCCTCTCGTACACATATCCTCAATCATTCACACAGTTCACTCATGTTTTACTATTCTACTTCATACTAGTATAATAATGTGAAAGTTTGACAGTGTCTGATACTTATTCTCGTTCTAGCGGCTGAACCAAATTGAGTGAAATTGCTCTTGCAGACACTTTAAACCCGTATTAATACAGCCTACTTTTTATCCCGTATGCATCACCGCGGCGCGTTGCTAGTTTACCTACTATAGCTAATTACAGAAATAATGATAACAGATTGAATCGTATTTGAGTAATTACAGTTTTTTAGCGAATACGATAAAGAATAAGTTTTTTTGTGTGATTGAAATATACGCGAGGTGTTTTGGATTCTGGTTGAAAAATGAATGACTGTTACTTCACATAAAACATCTCACTAAAACCTAGGTACGTCTACGTATACGCTCATAGCTTTCAAATTTACAAATGTGTATGTCAGAAGCCAAGACATGTGTCGTTAACATGCGATGATGGTTGCTACAGCATTCAAGCTTCCATATTTCATCCCATTTGCGTAGGTATCACTTTGTGAGGGATATCGTCTGACTTGGCCTTGTAACAATATAAGGCAGTATATAATGAGGCTGCTACTTGCCTATCCTATAAAATAGAGCATAAAACTTTTTTTGTTTTAAAAGTGAAAGTCAATCTAAAGTAACAAAAAAATTAGATCTATGAAATGTGGTAAAAATAGGATCCAATGCAATGGGTTTTAAAGAAATAATCTAAAGTACAGTCATATCACCCGTAAAATACACGTTTAGAAAATGTACGAAAATCTGAAAGCTGCTGAAATGAATCCCTAGTATCAATCGATCAAGAGGTGAATGAAATACAAAGAAGAAATTGAGAAGATCATGAATAGAGATGAAACTCCTTCATAATATTGTTTGCCAAAGGTTGCACCTTTGGGAATTCGGTTCTTTGATTGCAGCAGGACGTATGAAATCGATGTCCTATTTATTTTATCAGATCACGATAGATAGCAGCTAACTTTATCCAAATAAATTGTCAGACTTGTTTGTATATTATTTTAAAGGCGGTTTTAGAATGTAATTAGTGCCAGTTGTGGCACTATTTTTTAAGTCTTTTATGTTTCTGTTTGACTTTTTTTCAATGTGTGTTACAATAAAGAGTTTCATTTATATATTATCTATCTTTCATTTTTTTTAATAAAACCAAATAATGCGCTGTTCCATATAAAAATTAAAGATGGTTTGTATATAATAAACAAAATGCTTGGCATTTTAGAAAGGTCAAATATACATGTCCATACTGCGAATCGCTCAGTAGCGTAATAAAGCAAAGATAGGAACCATCTCCTGGCATCTGAAAGTCTGAAAGAGTTCTAGTTTGTTTTTGATACCGTTGTTATACCAACCTAGTTGTTTCTCTGCATTTAAAGAGTACCAATCCAATTTTTCTTTTCATTAAATATAGATCGTAGAGGTATAGTTAATAGAGGTTGTTAGTTCTATAGATTTATTCGTACGAATATTTGTACACTAAAAAGTGGCACTTAAAAAATCTAAAAGGAGCCTAAATTAAATAGAACCATAATAACATATTAATAATGTAGTACCCGTAAGGCATGACGTAAGTGCTAGCCGGTTATTACAACTAAATATTAATAGTATTTGATTTTTTCCCAATTTATGAAGTCGCCTTTTTCACCTAGTTTTTGTCACGTACCGACGGCCATGAGACGTTTTATTATAATTTTCTTTTAATTAATAAATGTGTGACTATACTCACGGCGTGGCAGGGTTGACATGGAAGCAGCCCACCTTCACGGTCGCCAGCTGCGGGTCCTGCCGCTCCGAGGGCGTCGTGCAGTGCGAAGGGTTCTCCACCTTCAGGGAATTCGACGTCATCCTGAAACAAGGGAAATAATACCTAATGTTTACCTATTTACGGTTGATTTTATCTGATTGGTATACGAACTGATGGATACAGAAGTTACATGCCATTAAAACCAATACCAATATTACCTGTTTAAAATGATTAATTATTTAATGCGGTGTAGTATAAATGTATAGCTCGACGCGTCGTTATGGAATATTTATTATTCGTAAGCCACTTGTAATACAATATGACAGAACTGACAATAGGTGAATTTGAATCTAAAAACAAATGCAGGAGCAGTGTGTTCTTAATTGGCTATTTACACATAGTATGGTAAGCCCACACCAATGTTAAGCAAATGTCGACGCGGTCAGCCCTGGGATGGGTGACCAAAAAGTGACATTCCATTTTGGCGCTTTCGTGAATCGGATGACACGTTAATTTGTGTGCCACCACCCGTGTTGGCCATTATCATAAGAACTTGCTTACGGTCAATTCTACCTGTTTGCTCCTGGATCTAGAATGAAAATGAAATTGGAAGCAAAAAACAATACCGATTGCGATGTACCCGTGAGTCGATTTATAGCGTAATAACAAGATATATCACGAGAGTGCAGCCAGGCCCGGTTTAACGTTAGGGAACGTAACTGTTTATATCTCATATTTTAAACAATTGCTAAAAAGTTTTTTATCTATTAATATTGACAACCAATCGGTTTATTTCTCTCAATGGTATTGTTAACTAAGCCATAACCTATAAGCCTTTTACAGGTCTAGTACCTCAAGAGCAAAAGCGGTTTTTCACAAGATTTTTGTAAGTCATTATTTTAACAAGAGAAAAAAAATATCTCCTACTGTTGGCCATCATTTGGCAATATAAATAATTTAAGACACCTGTTTAGTAATTTTTAGGAAACTGAGTTCCTAGTAGATCTTTAATTTTGTATGAACGTGTGTTACGACAAGTCGATCTATCTATCTATTTGCCCCAATAACCCTTAACCCAGCCCATTATTCCCTCCGTCCTGTTTTCGTATTAATTTAACATGTTTCATGAATTGGCCGGCTCGGGCTCAGTTAAGGCTATCTTTAGAAGGGTTCTGTCAGGTTTACGAGTTCATTCTGTTAGCCTCTGACATTTGTTTGGCCCTTCTGAGCGGCTTGATGCATTGTTGTTGAATAGGATATAGCTATCTGGAAACTACGAAGTATCTAGCATACATTGGTGATTTGCTGTATGATAGTGACTAAAATATTTTTCCTAAAACATCGTTACATTATTATGTTTGTTAACACGCTCACTGCGTAACAGGCCGATAACCGGCATGCCGCGGTACTTGAGCTGGTGCGGACCAAGAAAACTATGTCCCTCTCGCTTGTGCGAAACGATTATCTCAGGTGTTTGTAAAAAATCGACAGAGACAAATATATATTTCATCTTGCGGTCAAAATTGTAGGTGATCCCCATCAAAACATAACGGCAGGCTTTAATCGACCTATCACGCACTGACAGATCCAGATATCAGAAAAAATATCCGCGAGTGCGGCAGTGGGTCTATTTCAGCCCGCCCTCCCAACAGGTAGCTGGCGACCCGATACCGCACAGAGCGCGCGCCCCGCCAGTTAGTGTTGTGCTGTCTACCTGATCTGACGTACCGTTCGATATAATTACGATGGCTGGCAATAAAAGAAAAATACAAATTTTGGAAAATAGAGTAACGGACCACCCATAGTAGTAGTAAATCAATCAGTCAATTTTGTGAGGGAGGGCCAACCTTCTTTTTATATTTAGGCCTATGTTCTCTGGGGAAAGTTGTTCAGATTCGCGAGTTCTGTGGTAAAACTCATAAATGGTTAATAAATCACACGGAATTAAGCAAAAAACATTCATTTCAGAAAATCAAGTAAAACCTAAGGACAATGACCATGTCCTTGAGATGAGCACTAAACGAAGACATTGTGCAGGGTGCTACGACAGACTGCGGAAAACCTTTAATAGTACCGAAGCAAAAAAAAGTTAAGAAAATAAAAAGATATTGCAGGAAATGCGATCAAAACCTTTGCATAACATGTTTCCGAGATAGGCATAAGTAAATAAAAACATTTTTTAGTTCTTTTACGGTAATTCTGTTTTATTTTCGATATACCCCCATTTTTCTTTGTCTTATCACTCCTAAAAATACTCTTTAGTGCGGTTCAGGTCGATATCGGCCTGCCGCTTTTCCTGCCTTATTTCTCATTTCCTGTTTAGCAGATCCCGGGGCGAAAGAAACCTTAGGAAGTTGGGTTCAAGGGCATTCTAACAATATAAAAAAATGTTAACATTATGTTTCCACGAAGTTATAGCAATTCAATCTATCCTAGTGCTGGTGGGTCTAGAAAGACCTGCCACGCACTGGCGGAAATATCATTGGGGGCGCATTTTGGCCCGCTGCCGCACCAGACGAAGAATTATAATTTTACTTGCCGCAGTAAACGTGTTAAGTTTTATAACATGCGTAACAAATAAATCAGGCTTTACTTTAAACAGAAACGCAGCGCTTTACTTGAGAGTGAGGATAACTAGATTTATTCCGTAGTATATTTTCAAAAACTTATCTATACTATAATATTATAAAGCTGAAGAGTTTGTATGTTTATTTGTTTGTTTGTTTGAACGCGCTAATCTCAGGAACTACTGGTGCGAATAGAAAAAATATTTTTATGTTTAATAGACCATTTATCGAGGACGGCTTTAGGCTATATAACATCACGCTGCAATTAATAGGAGCGAAGAAATAATGGAAAATGTGGAAAAAACGGGGAAAATTATTCATCTTTGAGGACTTCCGTTGCGTGCGCTGCGAAAACGGTTCAAGATATCAAAAAAATATGTATGAAAGAATTATTCCTCTTAAAATGATCTAACAAAATGTCTACAACAGGTATATGTCTATCTTTTAAGATTAACTCACTAGAACCATTTTTATGGTAATAACTATTCCATGCGGACGAAGCCGCGCGCACCACCTAGTTTTATATTATGAAGCTGAAGAGTTTGTTTGTTTGTTTGTTTGAACGCGCTAATCTCTGGAACTACTGGTCCGAATTGAATAAATATTTTTGTGTTGAATAGACCATTTATCGAGGAAGGCTTAAGGCTATACAACATCACACTGCAACTAATAGGAGCGAAAAAACAATGCAAAATGTGGAAAAAACGGGGTAAATTATTCATTTTTGAGGGCTTCCGTTGCGTGCGCTGCGAAAACGGTTCAAGTCTTGGGTAACAGCTATAATTTATAAAGCTGAAGATGTTGTATGCAAAAATAAATATGATGCCCAAAATAACTATTCCACGCGGACGAAGTCGCGAGCACAGCTAGTACCAAATAAAACGTTTCTCTGTAGCAAATTAACTTCTTACAGGAACGCCGGCAGAATACTGAAAATCTACTATTTTGTTGAAAGTTAGTTTGAAAGTTTTATAGTATCTTAATCCACAAGTCACTAAAAGTTTAAAACCCAAGCAAATTCAATGAAATGTAAATGTGTTTTTTTTTTGCTACTTTTTACATCTGGCATAAGTTGACTCGAGAATAAGACAGGAAAATATAGTTTTATATATGATACGCTAGCTATATGGCTAGCTTAGTTAGGTCTGTGTAAGGAGGTACTGAAAATTATTTATTTCATTCGTTTTAGAAAGCGAAATTGTATATGTTAATTTTCCTCCTCCTTTGCGTCGTAATGGAGTAACGGATTACCGTCACTTTTGTTAGGGAGCTAGTATTGGGGTAGTTTTTATCAAACCTTAGGTACCTACTGTTTAACAATTGCGTACATTGAAAACATATATCTTCTTAAAAGAACATATTTAAACATAAACATATTTTATAAACATCTCGTCCGGGTGACAACACACTGTTATAAGAAATTACTAACTTAGTTTTGTATGTATTAATATAGTAAACTAGATGTAAGTATTTTTGAACCCAATAAACGTTTTTTGTATTGTATTGTATTGTATATTATTATGAATACTTGCACATTTGTTTTTGACTAAGATACTAAAATCAAATATCTTTCAATATATTAAAGCACGAAATTTCAGACAGGAGGAAATTAACCTTCAGTATATTCGATTTTCTTCACTTACAAGTTTTGACACACTTCGTGAAAACCTACAGCCAATAAATAGCCTTGGCCCTCCTTTAAATAATAAATAGGTATAACAATATTAAATTGACATAATTAGTCTGTTACCTCGCTGCCTAACAGTAGTACTGGACAGAAGCAATTTCTGTACAAATACATATCAAATCAACGTAGATAACATGTCCCTATCTAGTCTAGTTTATAAAATTACTAAAATTTTATGCACACAATAAGCTTACGAGGATAGTAACTAGGAATAATGATGCTTATCATGGTTTTAATAACTAGGAATTCTGCGCGTATTGTTCTTTTGAGTATAATCGGGTTACCCTGATCATAGCGACCTTCATAATGGTTCCTGGATTCAATTAAGATAAAAACATTACAAAATTGCATACATATTTACAGATAAACACATTTTGTTAATTCGTCATCATTACATTTTATTTAAAAAAAAGTCGAAATTAGTTATTTATTACAAAAAACTTTTGTATTAGTATAATTCAATTAGGTAAGTTTCTATGTCCTATATACTCGTATTTGTTGTTTTCCCTTCCTGTTTTCCTGATATAATACTTGTATTGATTGAGAGCTACGATTTATTATTTTTGCAGCTAATAGACAACCCTAATAGAAATAAAAGGCAGGCTGTAGTCAAACGATAGCCTATTCCGTGTTAAAAAGAGAGAATTTCCAGAAAAATAGTCTGAAGTTTTTCCAGAAAACCCTATTCGAACACTTTCTACCAAACTTTAGAAGTTAATCCGTTATGAAAATATTTTCATGTAAATTGAAATACATTTTTAATCCTTTTGAAACAACCAGATTAGGTAAACAGAATACCTGTTAAGCCCGGAAATTCAACGCGATAATTAAATTAAGTTGGAACTTTTGAATTATACGGATGAATTTTGAAAGCCATCCGACGACACGGCTCCGAATAAATTAATACTAAGTCAGGAAGTGGCATTATTTCTAATCGACTCAAACAATAAACCTTTGCAATGGCTTTGTAAAATCTCTAATGATAATGATTTCATCATAGATAGTCCAAATCTCAATTTCTATGTATGTCTTATCTTGATAAAAATATTTTAAGCTTAGTTTTTCTGAGGTCTTTTACATAGTTGTATAAATAATGTTACATATAAAAAAGATAGTTGTTATTAAAGAGCTAAATTCAACATTGCATATCGATAACATAAATTTATTGTAGATGTATGTATGTATGTAGACGAGTGATAAGATTCTATTACAATCATAAAAAATTTAATGTAGATAGAGACTAATACAGATATCAATTTAACATAAACTATTGACTACATCACTCAAACACTAGTCATAGCGCGTGACTCCACTCGACAGCAGTCCTATAGCAGTAATAACGAGCAATGCGCCAGTTCGCGCGAATAAGTAATGAATTCATAGCACCGACAACATACATCATAAACAGGTCTGGTCGATTGTTTGTAAGATATGATACATAGATATTAATTAACATGTGTACAACACGCAATGGAACAACACTAAGTATCCAAAGTTATCATCTGCGATGGATTACGGCAAAGTAGCACATGATTCAATTTCTTAGGTCAGATAAATAAAAAGGCTTACAAGAATATATAAACTGTTTGTTAATTACGTGTAATCACCAGAATATTATTCACAATGTCTGTGTGTAATTTAATTATTATTATACATGTGCAGTTACAGGAGTAACTGTGAAACGCAAAACTTACTAAAAGCACAGAATACAAAGTACAACTAAAAGCTCGCTATGAAAGTTGACAGCAACACAATTTCGTCAACAACGTCTGCGCATGAATTACTTTGGAACAAAAGTTATGCATGTGTACATAATACAAAAAATAGTAGTAATTAGTCTTCAAAAGATTTGTCTCGTATTTTATTAAATTCCGCCACTATCATTTACTGCTTTGCAATTTTTTTTGCTGTTATGCTTATAAGTGTGCCGAAAGGAATTTTAATTCCTTTCGGCCAGCAACCAACCAGTTGTGCGGAGCAGTTGTGCGCCGGGGAAGGCACGCTTATAAGTGTGGTTTAGTAGTCGTCACATTATCTTGTCTATGTGACACCCGGACGTGTCAAGCATGGCGCCGGCTGAGAGCACTCGCACAATTCATACATTCACTAGCAAACTGTGCCTCGTGGCTTCACTCGAGACGGAAGTTTTACTAAATAATAGTTTATTGGTCTAATTATCGAGCCATCCACACGGCAAATGACCGGAGTCGATGGCGCAAGATCGTGCGGGGGAAGATGATCCGTGGCGGGGGTCTCGACCCTCAGCAGTGAGGAAAACGACGCGAGGAGGAGGAGGTCTAATAAACCCAGAATTAATTAAATTATACTATCGGAAACACTCGCAATACCTTGAAACATCTTCAAATAGTTATTAATTCGATAAATTTTACAAAAAATACAATACCTACATGTTTCGAAAAAGTCATAAAAATCAATGTAATGTAATGATCTAAGTAATTGAGTAAATTGGATTGCCTGCAGGAAAAAGGATAATACACGAAAATCTTTTCTTAAAGAGGAATCCTGTTTACACACAAAACTCCGTAAATAAAAAGTACACACACACTTACTTAAGTCAATGTTCCTTAGTTGTGAGCGTCGTTCCGCGAGACGAATTACATATTTAATCAGATGACGGCGTACCTTTTTGCATTGCTTTCTTATTGCCTTTTTTACAGAGAGGTTGCGTATGACAAAATCTTCAACAATATAATTGAAATTATGCCCTATATTTGACCATATATTGAGAAAAATCTATTTTTATTTATATGACCCGTATTTTCCCACCGCCCATGCTGGACAAAGGTGTCCTCAATTTCTTTTACTGTTTACTCTTCCCTTTTTTGGGTCAATTCTATACAATCTATAACCATCTTTTAATCTTGAATCAGTGTAAATATAGATATACTTAACTGTTTGAATGTACAAACAAAAACTAAATAAAATTGTAAAATACCTACATAGCTATAAATATATGCATCATTTTGTGTTTCCCTCAGCGTGTGTTGTACAAATTGTTTCACATAGAGGGTATTTAATTTTAGACTATCACATTACATTTTGTTCAATCACTTAAATTACCTAATATAATGACATCAAAATTAATTAGTAACTTTATGTAGAAACACAGATTAAAGAAGGTAGAACATACAGAAAAAAATTTGAAACATCCATATTTTATTTATTTTATGTGCGGTTACTATATGTATGTACAATAATGTATATACAAGATAATATTTTAATATTATTTTAAGATAATCAGCAACTGATTGTTGCTATCGGTAATTAATTAATAACTACCCTTTTATGCAAAATAAATCTTTTGTATAATGTGTTTTCTAAAATTGTTTTCAATATAATATTGACTAAATTCGAAGTACATCTAAATAGTCAAAAGCGTAATTAAAACTTACCTTGAGACCAGCATGCATCTATTTCAAGAACGATCTTCAAAATCCAGTTAAGATTTTACTGAAAATACCGCATTGGCTAACGGTGACTAAAACTCTACTTCACTGAAACTCCGTTTTATTTATTCGCTAAATTACGTGAGGTGAACAAGGATTTATGTTATAAATCTTCGAACAGACAGCATTAAGTGACTTGTAACTCGGATTTAGGCTCGGAGGTTAGACCCACAAGCGCCTGTTGCGAATGCCGCGGCAAAACTGAATGAAAAAGCGACACAGCCTTTGATGCTTGCCCGGCGATTTCAGCGGAATAGAGACGGTGCATACATCCAACGGCAGCACTTTCCTTCCACGTTACGACAAAATATATTAATCTGCTCACTGTATATAGTTTCTTTATTTATCCGTGCGCAAACCGATTATGTGTGGATGAGAGGATTTGTTCTGCTTAGAATGGTGTTACGAATACAACGAGAATGTTGTATGATCACTATTGGAGTCTTTTTGTTTGATTAATTAGAAGGAAGTTCTCAGTAGACAGACATCAGATGGAAGAGTAGTAGGTAGATATTGTGTGAATATTATTACTTACTATTAAATATTTAACTGTAATTATGGGTTCGGAATATTTTCTGCTATCTACTTTAGTTTTAGTAAATTTAAGTACTTGATAGAATCAAATTTATTTGTATGAAACTTTTTTTTAAACATATTTTTTTGTACAAGTGTTTGAAATTTTGGTTTGTGTAAAGTTTAAATAATGTAGCTTCCGATAAACATTGAAATCGCTTTTTATTTCGGATCGACCCAGCATGAAACACGGTTAGGTAACCGGTAAAACTAATCCTCGCTTAACCTCGCGACCATAACCATTATTGAGATAATATTTATTTGTTCCCTTTATACAATACCTACACGTTGTAATACTGTACTACTATATACCATAATTATTGCTGTACAGTTTATCTTTTCCTTTCGAAATTCCTAGGCGCGATAACTATCTTAAAATAAGTTTGTATCAAACTAATCCATTGAATGCAAACAACAAACAACAAACTTCTCCCTTTCCCTAAAACTTCCGATCTACTTATAAAAAATCACCAATGCAATTTGTTTCTTTCATTCCGCATTACCGAACTTTGCTTTCCGCATGAAAGAGACAGATAATCCCATGTGCCTTCGGAGGAAATGAGATGGAAAATAATTGTCACCGAAACCACGTCTCAGCTATATAAGTTACTGGTGGACGCCCGCGGCTTCTCTCGCATTGTTTTGAGATAAAAAGTAGCCCAAGACACTTCTAAGACCTCATGCTAACCTACATACCAAAAATCATGATGATCCGTTCAGGTATTTTTGCGTTATGGGCGTTTAAACAGACAAAAATTCTAAAAACTGCTGAAACGTGTTCGGTAATGGATTTAAAGTATCTCCAAACATTTTTTTTTTTTTAATATCTTTTATGTTCAGATTTTTAACCCCCTTCAGCTTTATTATATGTACGTATAGATAGAAAATGGTCATATGTATAGGAGCAGCTTTGTATTTATTTATATCCATTACTTAAGGCACAGAATACATAATACAACTTCAGGGTTGTTTGAATTTATTTAATTGCAAAATTGTCTCTTTGAGAGTGTGTAAGTAGGAATACGCATTTAGCTTTAGCTGTAAGCAATGAACGGAGTAAATTAAGTGAGAGGAATTCAGAAAAGGGTTTACGAGAGTGATTTACGTTGCTAAGTATTTTAGTTCTGGTATAAAAATAAGGGGATTGGCATCAAAACGTAAAAATATAAGTTTTTATCTATACATACATATAATAAAGCCGAAGAGGGTCAAAAATCAGTACATAGAAGATATAAGAAAAAAATTAGGTATACTTTAAATCGAAAACAGAACACGTTTTAGCAGTTTTTAGAATGTTTGTCTATGGCTGAATGGATCATAATCTATACTAATATTATAAAGCTACGAGTGCGAATTGAAAAATTATTTTTATGTTGCATAGATCATTTATCGAAGAAAGCTTTAGGCTTTAAGGTATATAACATCACGCTGCAACTAATAGGAGCGAAGAAACAATGGAAAATGTGGAAAAAACGGGGAAAATTATTCATCTTTGACGGCTTCCGTTGCGTGCGCTGCGAAAACGGTTCATGTCGCGGGTAACAGCTATAATTTATAAAGCTGAAGCGGTTGTTTGCAAAAATAAATATGATGCCCAAAATAACTATTCCACGCGGACGAAGTCGGCGGCTACAGCTAGTGAAGAAATAAAGCGATAGCGTATTTGTTGCTCTATTGGTCCATCTTATGTCACGCTGCAACGGAGCGACGGATCATTGTGATATTATTATATTTGTACATGTAGGGTTCATGGGCTAAGTAGCAAACATTCACTGGCATATTTTTACTTAAAAAACATACAAAAATGTTTTTATATCAAATTAAAATAAAATAAATATTAAATTGTTATACCTAAATATATAAAACACAAAGGTGACTGACTGACTGATATAGTGATCTAGCAACGCAGAGCCCAAACCACTGGACGGAATGGGTTGGAATTTGGAATGAAGGTAGATGTTATGACACAGGCATCTGCTAAGAAAGGATTTTTGGAAATGCCACTTTAAAGGGGTGAAAAAGGAGATGCAAGTTTTACTTTTTAATGCGAGTGAAGCCGCGAGCACCCACTAGTCATTTATATAAGTCAGAAAGTTAATGTCTAAGTATGTACCCATGTTTCACTCGTTACTCTGTTCCGTTACTAAGGAAAAATCTCTTAATTTCAACAAGAAACCACACAAATAAATACAACTTTCTTGTGAAAGACTACCTGTAAAGCTTCCGTAAAATATAAATATTATTTTGATTTTATTTGGATGAAATTAAGAATTCTTGGACCTATAGGGGTAATTAAATCTTAGTCATATGAATTAGGTAAAAAATGTAAGAAAACATAATAACATATGAAAAAACTAATATTAATATCTATACTAATATTATAAAGCTGAAGAGTTTGTTTGTTTGTTTGTTTGAACGCGCTAATCTCGGGAACTACTGGTGCGAATTGAAAAATTCTTTTTGTGTTGGATAGACCAGTTATCAAGGAAGGCTTTAGGCTATATAACATCACGCTGCAACTAATAGGAGCGAAGAAACAATAGAAAATGTGAAAAAAACGGGGAAAATTATTTATCTTTGAGGGCTTCCGTTGCATGCACTGCAAAAACGGTTCAAGATATCAAAAAATGTGTATGAAAGAATTATTTCTCTTGAAATAATCTAACAAAATGTCCGCAACAGTACATGTCTATGTTTTAAGGTTAACTCACTAGAACCGTTTTTATGGTAATAACTATTCCACGCGGACGAAGTCGCGCGCATCAGCTAGTAAAACCTATAACCGGATAGATCGTTCGGTTAAAATTCAAATCAAATCAAAATGCTTTATTGTACACCAATAACAAAAGAACACAAACAAAGAAATTTAGATCACAGTATTGAGACCACAGAAATCTAAATGTTTATTTAGATTTCTGTGATTGAGACAAAGGGCGGTCTTATCACTTGGAGTGATCTCTTCCAGGCAACCAAGTTTGGAAAACGACGATAGGAAAACAGTTACGCCGGCGTACCTACTAAAACTAAAACAACTTAATAATATTTAACAAATATAACAACTAAAAACCTAAAAACATAAAATTACTTTGATAATTAGCTCAACATGTTTCGGAGCACGAACGAGAACGAGTCAGCGCGTCCCGTTCGGTCGCCTCGTCCAGAGGTTGTTATACTAAATTTAATCACGCCTTTAGTACATTCACTCGAAAAAAGTGAGTGTGGCTTAGCGGTTCCAGTGTCTACTTTTCATCCAGGCGCACCCTGGTTGAACTCAGCCCTACACCAATGACTTGAATTTTCAAATTATTGTGTGAATTTGCACTCGCTGAAGGAAAACGGAGTGAGGAAACCGACATGTTTGCAGATCCCAATATCCGAGGGCATGTGGGTTCCGTGCAAGGCCCTGGGTGCCAACCACGATTTATCTGCCCAAGAAAACTCCCCTAACGAATTAATTCGGCAGGGGGCTCACGACCCTCAATCATGAGGAAATAGGACTCAAGAGAGAGAGTACATTCATTTTATTAAATTTGCTAATTTATGTATTTTCTTTGCTCAGAATACAGAATTGAAATAACCCGGAAATCGTGAATCGTGTACAATTAAGTGTTTTTAGATGTTGTACAAACAAAGAGGTTATCCTTTCGATCTGCAATATATGAGTATGTGATACTGTTGGAGTTGGATAAAATCTGAGTATGATGAAGTAGTAAGGCTTAAGGCTAAATATCTTTAACCTTTGTTTTTTTTGGAAAGTAAAAGAACCATTATTCTTAAGTGTATATTTTACTTAAAAATAAGATATTCATACTCGTAATATTACATACATACAAACATTTCAACTTAGGTACCTACATGCTATGTTTCATGTAAACCGTTCTAGTCGTTTTTTAAACAGTGGACCCACTGTTTTCTGGAAAGGGCACGTTTGAACCTCATATCCAAGAATAATTATTTAATAGAATATTTCTCTCATCCTGTGTAGATATAATCATCAATAATATTTCTCTTTAAAACAGATTATTCTTAGGTTTCTCCTAGGCAAACGTGCAACATCTTAGACTACAATGGTTAACATCAGGCAGGCTGTAGTCAAACGTTGGCCTATTCCGTGTTAAAAAAAGAAAGGTACTCATAACCCAGAAAGTGTAATAGATTTTTGTGGAATAAAGTTGAATGAAGCTGTTTAACACCTCATCGACTTCTTTTCCTTAGGTTGGGTTTCGGTATAGGTTCTTACTTACATACTTAGAAGAAATGTTTTTAATTACTAAATTTCTTTTTTGTGTATTCAATTTTGTATCGTATTGTGTGATATGTCATGGAAAGAGGGATAGAAAGTTCTTCAATAAACTGTCGGATTAAGATTGTATTCTTAATGCTCGATTTAAAGATGTAATTTACGCTGAGTATTAAGTTATTTAAATTGAAGTTGTAACAAATATTGAACATTTAAATTACTTTGTTACTAATCCATTTAAATTGTAATATTTTGTGCATCTGCACGTATTAGCCTTTCGCAATTAATATTCAGAGTAAATTATAATATTAAATCGATAATAAAACACGTTTCGATTAATTATTACATTTTTATGTAATAAATATAGCGTGTATAGGATAGGATACACAGACAATTATATCAAGTACACCATAAATAATTCTGATAACGGCGGAGTTTCCCCATATTATCAGTATTACCACTGCGTTAGGGAAATTGTCCCAATATCTCGGTCCCATGGACAAAAACGATTGGCATTGCTTATTCATGAACCACACATGCCTTGAGGAAGTACTAGCTGGCCGACATTTCATGTGAAAATGGATTTGAAATGTAGGTTAGTAAAATCTTATATTACTATTTACAAATGAGGGATAATGGAGAAAAACAGAAGAACTTAGGTACATGCTATTTACATGACATATTTGTTGTCTACTATTTATCTACTTTCTATTGATACTCATATTATTCCGATTATATATACAATTCTATACAAGAAGGTTCAAAATGGGACTGATAATATAGGCCGGTAAATTGTAAGCTAAAATCGACATAACTATAGGTAGCATCGCAACTTATAAGACTTTTCATCTTTCCGATCACATAGCAAGAGAACCCTTTTAGATGGTTAGAAGACTTTCTGTACTAGAATTTGGCACACACTCTCGAACTTTCTCAACCTTTTCTTTGCCTTTAAACTAAAGCAACCTTGGGTAATCTTACCATATTCTAAGAGCTTGAAGATTGTACAACTTATAAACGAAGTTGTAACTCTAAATAGCCCGCAGCGTCTCCCTTTATAACTTTAGCCGCATCTTACTAATTTATCTTCGACAAGGCAACTTGGCTTCAACTTAGAACTCGTAAATTTAAAGTAAATTTTCTTATTTCTCAACACAATCCTTAGAAAAGTTACGGCGATTATTCTGTTACAAATGCATGGACGAATAAATTAAACTAATAAACTCAGTCCCCTGATCCAGTTGAATTTTTAACTTTTCACCAGAAATATAATCCTTTATACGATCTTGCATTTGGTTTGGTGTAAAATAGTGTAATTTACAGATTTGTAATTGGGAACTTTGACGTACCTATATCTTATAGCTGCAATAGCCTATACATATGTATGTATTTACTTCATTAGTATTTCTCTAACTTTTATACATAATATTCATTTTCTCCAACCACGAGAATTATCAAGTAGTAAAAATATGGGCATGCATTGAGTAAGTTATTGGAGTTGTTTATATTGGACATTTATTTTATTTTACTGTAGATTTTACCGCGAGAATAGGGCGAGAACCAAGACTGTACAGATGAACATAATTTCACACAAATGATGTCATGTGACTACATACATATGTAGTGACGTGCTATGTAGTTGGTAAGCTATCAGTTTCCTAATTAACAAACTACCAGGATCTAACGAGATAGACTGTTAATGTATGTTATACGTAGAACTTCTGAATAATATCCATGTCAGAGCTTGTTACGGTCTTCTACATATATCCAGAGTGCTTCAAATAGTTTTTTTATGTACGTATGTACTAGATAGCTTTACCGAAAAGTTATGCTGAAGCTAGACTAAAATTTACAACGCTAAGTATACATGTATACTAGTATATAGCGCGCTTGAATCTCTAAACTTCAAGATAAATACAATTTTGTCTGAAGGATTTATAGCTTTCTAAAAATCGAGAAAGAGGAGAAATTAAATTTAACATAACTTTCAATTAAATTATGGTTATTTGTTAAGTGCAAAGCCCGCACTAAGTTTGTCTATTCTAAACTTAATGACGCAGTCAAATTGTAACGCAGAATTATAACGCAAATTAATGACGCAGGTTCGTTTTCTGCCGGTCGTGATTATTTTCGCTCATTGCTAATTCAGTTTAGAACCTCAATGATATTTCAACCCTATTTTTAGGAAATTGTTAGTGACTACAAGTGACTGGTTACTGATATAATTACTGTCCCAGACAGAAGCCAAACTGGACCGGTCTGGTTCTACTAATTTGACAATATTTTGCAAATTGTTTTTTTTATTGACTGGTAGAATACAAACTTAACTAGAAAACAAGATACAAAACTGTGGTTAGAATGCATGTGACTTATTGAGCTAAATAAAACATGGGATAGATAAAACAACCTTAAAACAAACATGTTCTGAAGTTAGTTATTACAAGTTCAAGGGCGAAAATTTCATGGAATTCCATCGTCTCCTGATAAAAGGTAAGTAAATTACATAAGAAAGGTATGTCTCCAGCCAGTCTGAATGATATAATGATTATAAAGGACATAAACACAAGGTAGCATCGTGGGTGTACAATTATTACGAAACATCAGTAATAGAGCCTGTAGATAGGTACAACAGAATAACTGTAATAACAACCACAAATCACGATTTAACGATCTCATCTAATCGCCGAACCGATAAAGCTACAGAAGTATTTGTTATCGTTAATCGTGTGCGGGGCCGGCCGGCTCGCAACGCAAACAAGAATTTATCAGATTATTTTGTATCTATAAACAGAAAACTGTCTCCCAGTGGCTTGCCGGCAGTCGGCGCAAGCGCACGTGTGTCATAAGTCCAAGATGGCGTCGGTCCTTTTCATTATTTTAGTAACTGCAGCAGCAGTTTTGGCAGAAGGGCCTAACCCTACTGTAAGGCTGCCAAACGGACAACTCCTAGGGTCTTGGAAGGCATCTACTAAGGGTCGTACTTACGCCAGTTTCCAAGGAGTTCCTTATGCGAGACCGCCGGTTGGAAAATATAGATTCAGGGTAAGTTTACCTACTTTTATATTTGTCCAAAGGTACTTACTTTACCAGTTCTCGAGTAGTTGATCTATTGGGTAATTACTTGACCGATAACACCATTAAGATTAGTTAACCAATAATAAAAAATGTGGTATTATGAGTTCTAAAAATAACCTAGCAAATCGTTTTTTAAATAAGCTTTTCGTTCGTTTAATATTTGACTAGGGACATATGTACATATGTACAAGTATAAACAAGTAGTTTATAAATATAATCTGTTTAAAGTACACAGTTATTGAGACACGGATTCAATCAAAGAAACCAAAAGAACAATGCATAATTATATATGGGCGTTATGTCGGTTGCTTAACACATTTGGTCGCCATTTGTAGTCTATTCTGTTTATCTGTGGTTTAAATCTATCACAAATGAAAATTCACAGAAAATATTCCTGTACCTACTTCTACAAAGAAATGTTTGATATGGCTCTCGAACGCACCCATCGACCCTCATAAATGGGAAACACGACGTAAGCAGGAGGACATACTCCCATAAATTAAATGTGTGTCGACAATTTATAAAATTATTACTATCTTCAAAACTCTGATATTATAAGCATATACGAGTATGTATGTAGGTAGGTAAACTAAATATATTTATCATTTTTTTCTGTATTAATTATCTTCGTATCGTTATTGTAACAATTGTGAGTCACGATATAATTAAAGATGTTTATTTTTTGTTATTTACTACCTCAAATATGTATATATTATGTAAACAGACGCTTCCCCTCTAACCTTGCCCCAACCTGAGATAAGATGAAGAATGTATTTACTGACTACACTTTACATACATGTGACCAGACAAAAGATTAAGTAACACAAATAACACAATAGAAGTAGCTTATAAGTAATAACTGTATTTAATAGAATATGCTATCACGACATTGTAAACTGACATAATTTTAAAGGGAAAAACCAGTTTGATTTCAAAATCCTATAGAAATGGGCGCAGTTACACAAGCTGTTCTGTAGCTCATATTTTCGTTCTTTCTAAACAAATTACTTACTAATTTCATAATAGGTACTAATTTGCTTCAAAAAATAAGAAATGGTTAGGAAACCCCAGGGCAAGAGTTGGTCTATTCGTCTAATGAATTATATTGTCTATTTACCAGTGTTATCTAATTAGTTTTATCTTCAAGCATGAAGTGAATCTTTGAAATCGTAAAAAATAACATGTGATATTTTGTACATACTACAACATTTTAGACGCTCTTTCTAACAAAAAAAGAACTCCATACCCACTTTCATATTTTTTGGTAGATATGGGTTTAGAACAAAAAAAACTTAAAAACTCAGAAAAAAAATTTACATAACCAGATAATTTTACAAAAAACTTAGTATACCATCCATACTGTCACATTTTACTGTAATTTTTATCTGAATATTCAAGTAATGTTTGTATAATATATTATGTGTAAATTAATTAATTTTATTTAGAACATATATGCAAATATCCATATTTTTTGTTTAAAGCAACAAAAAATTGTGTACTGAAACGCAGAACATAACATAAAACGTAATAGATTTTCTGTTCTTTTAATAGAACTATTGTCACCAAGACAAATAAAGCATAGTCGACCCTCGACCTAACTCACTGTCTCGTGTCACTTCCTTGCAGAAAACAAATTCGTTGTGACATTAGGTCACGTCAGTCAGTTTACTTTGTTACGAACTTGCGCAAATTCAATTAAGTTTGGCTACTTTAGTCATTAATATCATCCACTGCTAAATTGTAGTGATTCAGAGCAATAACATTAGATTCATACTCAGGCTCACGTTTTTTAGATTCACAAGTGGTTTTCTGGTACTCCAATCTAAAACTTATTATTAAATTTGAAAATATTTTGAGAGAAACCCAATTCGAAATCATTGGAAATCCATTGCTTATTGATTCTTGACTGTAACGAACAAACGCTATTTAATTTATTGTATGGGACATTAAATTAAATAGCGTTTGTTCGTTACAGTCAAGAAGAAGACACATTTGACTTCGCTTTCATCTTAATTACTTGCTTACACGAAGATACATAAACACTTAATTTGAACAAATGAGACTTGAAACACCCCTTTGTCTTAGCTAATATTAATCTTTTCATTACCTACTTATATTAAAACGAACGTCGTGTTTGTTCATTTTTCGCGCCGCATCGATGCAACGCTTCCATTTGATTTTTCATTTTGCTTTGGACTTAGGTTTCGAAATAGTGAATTAGATTTTATAGCAAAAGAAGGCAAAAACGAGTCGAGAGAATCAAGATACGAGAACGCAGTAATTCAAACACATTGCTACTCAAATCACGTACCTCTGAAGTGGAATGATCCATTCCTCATCAATATTGGATCAGCAGACGTCTCTTATCAGCAGGAGTAAGTTGGATAGTTCTTTGATTATTATGTACACAGATTTAGCATTTCCATTTCCCTGAGGTTGCGTTGAAGTCTAGTACGTCTAGTTTTAGTTTAAATTAGTAGTTAACTAATTTTAAACAAAGTTGCGATGTGTTGTAGTTCTTAGAGTGAAACAAAAGTGTTCGCGTAATACTAGTTATAGTATAGTAAATATTATAGTGTTGTGTAAATCTCCACTGAATGTACTTTACTTTGTAGTTAGAAACATCTTTACTCCGTAGTCACTTTACTCCTGAAATTATTTTCTGTGCTATCAAACAGACTATTTTTATCAAAAATTTGAATGGATATCACAATCACCACATATACAATATCCTTAATACAATCATTTAATATAGAGCTAGTTGGCTATTTATGAATGCGAGCAACACCGTGGATCAGCACAAGTTGCACTCACTACTTGTGAAATATTTTGGCGCATTTCCTAAACACATTGATAGTTAATGGAGTACAGAATTAATTGTAACAAAACGATTTAATTGTGATCTAGAAATAACAGCTCTGCAACTGGGTGCATCGTATATATATATCTATAGTTTTGCGTTTAAATTTATTTGCTTTGCTATTAAATAGTTTGTAATTACTTTGTAACTACTTTTAATGACAGGTTTTGTGAATATTCTGCTCACGATTTTGTTGACGTATAAAAAAATGAATAACGTAGTATGGTCGTGGTCCTGAGTGAGCAGTATTACATACCTGTTTTTTTTTTTCATTTAAAACACCACAGAATTATTTTAAAAACTTTAAGGTAACTTTTAGTATGCGTATTGTTTAAGCTATTGGTTAAACTTTCTTTGATGGCTTAATCTACTGATATACTAGGTAGGTATGCATAACATTCTATCTAGGGAAAGGCGGTAGTATTCAGAATCAGTGCATGTTCGGGTTTTCAAAATAAATTACATATTTATTTTATACCTGTCCCTTGCTGAGTGCTGCAAGATCTATGTTCGAGTCCCAATAGTAAATTATTTTGGCAGACTTTTATGTAAAGTCTGTGTTTTATTTTCAGGAACCTCAGCAACTGAAGCCATGGGTCGGAACCTGGGACGCCACGAAGCCACTGCCCGGTTGTCTGCAGTACGACCCCTTTGTGGGCAAAATTACAGGTATTTTACTAATTATGCAAATCACATGAATACAATTAATTCTCAAAGAAATTAAACTAAAATTAAAAACACCATATTAGTATGCATCTGAGTAGGATCAATGTCCCATGTATAAAATCGTTTATTTTAGGATTTTATAACAAAATCATGATGTTTAGCAGTTTTTGCTTGTGTTTAAATAAACAGAGACACAGATAAACAGACAAAAATTCTTAAAACTGCTGAAAAGTGTTTTAGTATCGATTTAGTGTGTACGCAAACATATGTTTTTATCTGTAATATCTTCTAAGTTTAGATTTTTGACCCTCTCCAGCTTTATTATATTATTAATTCATAAGATCCGTAATGTTACTGTGTAAATAACAATAGACCGAACTTAACCAATAACCAAACTTTATTAGAAAACCAAACCACAAGCCTCTGTGTTCGTATCTTGTTTATATATTTACCAGCGGAATTTGCTCAAACAAGCCCGCGGCTACATCCTATCGAGTAATAATACACAATGCGGTGTCTGTCTCTATATAATAGCTACTTCATTGATTTCTCTCTTTATTCTAAAAAAAACAATTATCTGGTTAATTGGTTTGGCTTTTAATCTAAAACTTGTATCTTGTAAGTAGGTATGTTACTCGGCGTAGAAGAGTAAAAGATGGATCTTTCAGTATTATCGGAAGGTGGGTTCTAAATTAAGTAGGTATCATGTTTGTTTTTCGTTAGTTAATTTATACACATTCTCAGTTTGTTTGCAACTGAGAGTGCTCTTTGCGATTTCTACACAGAATTCTAATCTATAACGATACATAGATTGTCACAAATAATCACTGAATACATTCAGCGCGGTAACGCAGCGAGCTTGATGGGCACATTTGCACCGGGAGCGATTATGGGAGGGTTATTAGTTAATTTGATATTTAGCTTCGTTTTATTTAATTACGTATTAATTGTGTGAAATTTATACTGAATACATAATATGTTTAGTGAAACTTAGCTGCGCGTATACATACATTTATATATACGTACGAATATTTTCCAACTTTATTAACCAAAAAAATATTCTCTTCCAGGCAGCGAGAACTGCCTATTCGTGAACGTGTACACTCCGAAGCTGACTCCTGGCGCCGCCCTCCCCGTGGTGGTGTTCATCCACGGAGGAGCCTTCATGTACGGCCAGGGAGACATCTACGACCCTTCGAATCTTATGGACAGAGACGTCGTAGTCGTGACCTTGAACTACAGACTTGGACCACTTGGTAAGGGCATTGTTGACTGACCTGGTAGCTTAGTTGGTAGTGGCTCTGCCTTCTAATCAAGGGGTTGCGGGGTCGACTCCCGGGTGACACAATTTATTTATTTACCGTAATGATTGCGTTCCATCAGGCAAATTACGGAAAAGTTCAAAGCCATTTCTTTTAAAAAAAAATATATGCATTTCAAAATGTATAATTACTTATTTTGAGTCTGGTCGTTTGTATGGATAATAAGTATGTATTTACAAAAGAAAAATATATAAGTATTATATTCGTTATCATCTAGTACCCACGACACAAGCGTTTGCTTAGTGCGGGGCTTGATGGCGATTTATTTTATATTTTTGTACCTATCACTGTTACTAGGTTACAAGAAGTACCTAAACTTTATTTGTTGAGGAAACTTTTATGACGCTTAAGTTTTAAGGACCGTGATGTCGAGGTTGTGACGTTGAACTACAGGCTTTGACCTTTTGGCCTCTTGGTAAGTGCGTTAGAGACTGTTTCAAAGATTCAAGAGCGCCTTTACTTTTTCTGTAATGTTCAATGTTCATCTAAAGCGGAGTTCTTGATGTAGTCTAAATACAACGATCTATCACATGTTGTAAGCAGAAAAGTTCAGATCTCGGGCTCAGATAGGTTTGTTCATCAGGATTCTATGGTAACTTGCTTTTAGACTGACAGTCTAAACGAATAGCTAGTAGTAGTAGTAACTAGGCATTACTTAATTCTAAGTGGCTTTTATGTTTGGCCCGAGTAGTCCTTCAATTGACTATTTTTAATATCTGAGTATATACAGCAAACTAGAATATGGTTATGAGGTGACGTATTATGTCTAACTAGCTGTGCCAGCGACTTCGTCCGCGTGGAATAGTTATTAACGGAAGCCCTCAAAGATGAATAATTTTCCCCATTTTTTCCACATTTACCATGGTTTTTTCGCTCTTATTAGTTGTAGCGTGAAGTTATATAGCCTAAAGCCTTCCTCGATAAAGGGTCTATTCAACACAAAAAGAATTTTTCAAATCACATCTATAGTTCCTGAGATTAGCGCGTTCAAACAAACAAACAAACTCTTCAGCTTTTTATTATTAGTATAGATTTGGGTAACAATCGATAACCATTTGCCCATTAAAAAAATATTAAATATGCCCTTATACCAATATACCTGCGTCAGCAATGAATATTCATATGAAACGTCGAACAAATCGTTTTAAAATTTTAATTTCAAAGCGTGTGTTTACTACTCTCTGAATATGAAATCCGGCTAATAGTGTTTTAACATTTTATGTGTGTTTCTATCTTAAGCAAAAGTAAAATTTTGTGAGTAATAATATCTACCTAAATCGTATGATATTCGAATCTATAAGATGAGTAAATCTTGGTAGTATTGATAACCTTATATTAATGATAATGTAATAAATTAATAGTTTGCGTAACATTTCAATATAGTCGAGCCGTAATCTTATTTATTAAAGAAGAGATGAAAGACCTAAACCAAACATCAAAGATTTGTCTTCTTCACTTGTTACTAGAACAATCTATCTATGTATATGGGAAAGAAAAAAAACTCTAAATCTTAATGATCTATTCTCAACGAATTAATGATTTGTTGATTCGTGTTTATCGTTAAAATTAATTCACACCCCTACTCTCGTTTTTTTACAGGTTTCCTCAGCACCGGTGACGCAGTGATCCCCGGCAACAACGGCCTCAAGGACCAGTCGGCCGCCCTCCACTGGGTCAGGAGCAACATCGTCATGTTCGGAGGCAACCCTGACAGTGTGACGCTCACGGGGTGCTCGGCGGGAGGTGCCAGCGTACACTACCACTACCTGTCCCCTCTCTCTAGAGGTAAATATAATCATATCTTTTTTTCTCATATCTTCATCTTTCAAATTATTAGGTCAATAATGTAACAGTGTAAACTAACAATAAAATAAATATAAGTAAGTGATCAACTCCACGCGGAGAGACCTGATGTGCGCAATACAGTTGTATAACTAGTGCGCATACCAGATAGAAAATCGAATAATATTATCGAAAATAAAAAAAATAATTAATTAATTAGTAAATTTAACCTAATGTTAAGTTTCTTAAATTGTAAATAGTAATTAGTCTTATATATCTTACATGGAGTTACATATCTCTGAAACCTATGTATATATATTCAGAAAATTACTCTAAAATTTTCCCAGCGCCCCCTGGTTGTTGTTAAAGGATCACAAACTTTTCTGACAACTCGTTCTTTCACAAAAACATTAGGTACCGAAAAGTTTCCAACAAACATTGTTATAAAATATGGATTCCTGTAATTTTGAGAGCATAAAGATATTTTCGTCCTAATATTGTACTACTCTCAAGCACGTGTAAGCTTATTTCTTTGTTTTCAAATTTCCTATTTTGATGGTATAAAATCAGAAATTGTACATAAATAACAAGTTCCAATGATTACGAGATAAATATTTTCATATGAATAAAGATATTTTGAAATTGTAAAATGAAAATGTAATGATTATGAGCATGTACCTATGTTATTTTCCTTAGAAGAGTTGTTGTTGGACTATTTAGTATTTACGAGGCTCGTATATTTCGATTACACAAAGTGAGTGCCCCATAAAAACTATGTAACAGTAGGCAACTATATTATCTCTATTCGTTTATCTTGTGGCACTATCCTTGTAAAATTCATATACCTTTTTAGAGTATTCTTTATGTGTTCAACAAAAAAATTACAAATTAAACACAAATCTAAAAATGTCATTGAAAAAAAATCTTGTCACTTTAAAATACAAAAATATTTATTTGCCAAAAAACTTGGTTACAAGATTTTTCGAATCCTCTGACCTTGTGGTAGCCGTTGAGCTGTGTTACGAGGCCAGAGTCATCTCCCAGTGTATTTTCTTAAATAATATAATTATAATTACGTCTAACTATAACTTGTCTCTACTCATAATCTATCTCCCTGCTGCTGGGCAGTCTGGTGCACTCATGCCAGGCCGCCCACCATTGCCTTGACTTCGGTCCATCGCATCGCAGATCGTCCACGCGTTCTTGAGCCTTCCACTGTGCCTTCTCCTCTCCTCTGATGGCGGGAAATCTTGAGGCGAGCTATGTACATCTGCCACCCAGAATAAGTACTACATGTTGACCACGACCACTCTGCCAAGAGTGTTACGACTGAGAAGAAGAATCCTAATCGGCTATTTTCTTCCACTCCAGGCACCTTCCACCGCGGTATAGCCTACAGTGGCTCCGCCTTCGCGTCATGGACTCACGCCGTGAAGCCCGCCCAGAAAGCCAAGGCCCTCGCCGCCACGGTGGGCTGCCCAACCGGCACCTCCCGGGAGATCCTCGACTGCCTGAAGTTTAGGCCCGCCGAGACCATCGCCGAGATCTCGGGCTCAGATAGGTTTGTTCATCAGGATTCTATGGTAACTTGCTTTTAGACTGACAGTCTAAACGAATAGCTAGTAGTAGTAGTAACTAGGCATTACTTAATTCTAAGTGGCTTTTATGTTTGGCCCGAGTAGTCCTTCAATTGACTATTTTTAATATCTGAGTATATACAGCAAACTAGAATATGGTTATGAGGTGACGTATTATGTCTAACTAGCTGTGCCAGCGACTTCGTCCGCGTGGAATAGTTATTAACGGAAGCCCTCAAAGATGAATAATTTTCCCCATTTTTTCCACATTTACCATGGTTTTTTCGCTCTTATTAGTTGTAGCGTGAAGTTATATAGCCTAAAGCCTTCCTCGATAAAGGGTCTATTCAACACAAAAAGAATTTTTCAAATCACATCTATAGTTCCTGAGATTAGCGCGTTCAAACAAACAAACAAACTCTTCAGCTTTTTATTATTAGTATAGATTTGGGTAACAATCGATAACCATTTGCCCATTAAAAAAATATTAAATATGCCCTTATACCAATATACCTGCGTCAGCAATGAATATTCATATGAAACGTCGAACAAATCGTTTTAAAATTTTAATTTCAAAGCGTGTGTTTACTACTCTCTGAATATGAAATCCGGCTAATAGTGTTTTAACATTTTATGTGTGTTTCTATCTTAAGCAAAAGTAAAATTTTGTGAGTAATAATATCTACCTAAATCGTATGATATTCGAATCTATAAGATGAGTAAATCTTGGTAGTATTGATAACCTTATATTAATGATAATGTAATAAATTAATAGTTTGCGTAACATTTCAATATAGTCGAGCCGTAATCTTATTTATTAAAGAAGAGATGAAAGACCTAAACCAAACATCAAAGATTTGTCTTCTTCACTTGTTACTAGAACAATCTATCTATGTATATGGGAAAGAAAAAAAACTCTAAATCTTAATGATCTATTCTCAACGAATTAATGATTTGTTGATTCGTGTTTATCGTTAAAATTAATTCACACCCCTACTCTCGTTTTTTTACAGGTTTCCTCAGCACCGGTGACGCAGTGATCCCCGGCAACAACGGCCTCAAGGACCAGTCGGCCGCCCTCCACTGGGTCAGGAGCAACATCGTCATGTTCGGAGGCAACCCTGACAGTGTGACGCTCACGGGGTGCTCGGCGGGAGGTGCCAGCGTACACTACCACTACCTGTCCCCTCTCTCTAGAGGTAAATATAATCATATCTTTTTTTCTCATATCTTCATCTTTCAAATTATTAGGTCAATAATGTAACAGTGTAAACTAACAATAAAATAAATATAAGTAAGTGATCAACTCCACGCGGAGAGACCTGATGTGCGCAATACAGTTGTATAACTAGTGCGCATACCAGATAGAAAATCGAATAATATTATCGAAAATAAAAAAAATAATTAATTAATTAGTAAATTTAACCTAATGTTAAGTTTCTTAAATTGTAAATAGTCTAATAAACTTTTTAATTATTTATGTATGCTCCGCACCGGCAATACCGGCGTCACCATTGTAGAGACAACCTTTATATTTAGAAAGTTACCTTACTAAGCTCCACGTGTTACATTGTGCGTGCTGATCTATGCTCCGCACCGGCGTCACCATTGTAGAGACAACCTTTATATTTAGAAAGTTACCTTACTAAGCTCCACGTGTTACATTGTGCGTGCTGATCTATGCTCCGCACCGGCATCACCATTGTAGAGACAACCTTTATATTTAGAAAGTTACCTTACTAAGCTCCACGTGTTACATTGTGCGTGCTGCGAAGTTATGGAACTCCCTGCCTGACTCCCTGTTCCTCGCGAACTATAAAATTAATATCGCGATCTTCAAAGCGAGAGTGCGACTTATGATCAAGTGCAAACTGCAAACCCATTTCTTTAAAACAGAGTGATGAAATTTATATTCATGCTCTTTATTATTCTGTATGATAAAATCCAGACTCAACAGGTATATTTTATGAAGGCGTGATACATATTCGACTATCTTGATACTCTAAATAGTTTTAGTGAAATAAGCTAACTAAAAACATTGCCTACTTTAAATAAACATCATTACAACCTTGACAGTGTGATCCTTATAGAATCACAGTTCTATATTCTTGGTTTAATTCAAGGCTGTTCACAAAGACGTTTTAAAACTCTTCTATTGGCTTTTTATCTACATGAATAATATGCATATTTACTTACGTTTTGTTGGTACATATAAATCAATGCTGAGTATGTAAGATGAAAATAAAATGTTTCACTATGTACTTACTTGTATACATAGCATTATTTATTCTGTAACATACTTTTGTCGTCAACAGGTAGGTTGTACATAGAAGTTTACACATATTTAGACAAAGCTTTGTCTTGGCGTCCGTTGCCCTTACATTATTTATTCAACAATACAAATTGACACGTCTACTTTCTTGTAAATTGGCTTATCTTGCGTATTTTACTGAGCAAGTAAATAATCTAGTGAGTTATATCTAAGTATAAAAATCTAGCGGGAATGCAATGTAAGCAATCTGTCTAAGTAGTACCTGCTATTACTAACGAGTAATTTGCTTTTTTTGCTGTTGGTATAGGGTTACTTTTCCAAGCTTAGATTAATTTCTCTTTAAATATTTATAGTTGTCTGTAACGATTTCAAAAAATCACCAAGAAGTTTCCGTTATTGTTATATTTGCTACAATGACATGTGCTTCACTCCAAGAGTACAACGATGCTTAAATTTTTATATCACTCCAGCTCTTAAGTAAAAGTGTTACAACGGTGCCTAAATTTTTATGTCATACCCAGAAAATCGCATTTTATTGTTTTGTTGGTCTGTTTGCCTCTTCCTATCACAACACAACTGAGAAATGTATCTTAGTATTTTTTGGTATGTGTAGTAAGTGTAAGTTCCCCGGGGTGACATAGACTTTATCGACATTCCATCCTAAAAATTCAATAACAAAGCCGCAATTCCCAGTAAAATTAATCAATATTGTAATATTAGCAAGTTTCATACCGGCTGAGCTAGGAACGCTTTGCCAACAAATTGCAATGCAAAGGCGTACCGGCCTGATTGCGGTTGTATGGATGCAGTGAACGCGCTAATTAACCGGCCGCCATGAACCGGCAAAATTCGCGAATACTGAGAAATTTCACGGAATTTTGTCAAAGCCTGATTTGGTTTTCCTGGTAAACGCAGTTCAACCTGATATAATATTTATGCGAGACCAAAATGCTGGCTTGTATTTTGCTCAAAACATTAAGTCTAGCTATTATAACGGGGCAATGTAGCTAGCATTTTGGGTACGTTGCCTTTTAACAAAGTAGATTACGGTGTATATTATTACGTATTTATAATATTTTTTTTATTTTTATGTCGGAAATGTATTATTTATTATGTGACTTTATACAGCATGATAATACACATTTTATAAAATACTTGCCACTATTTAATTACAATATTTTTAAAATCTTTGTGTTTTTTTGACTACTTTGTCCATGATAATTATTCTTTTGGCTTCTAATTAGTCTTATATATCTTACATGGAGTTACATATCTCTGAAACCTATGTATATATATTCAGAAAATTACTCTAAAATTTTCCCAGCGCCCCCTGGTTGTTGTTAAAGGATCACAAACTTTTCTGACAACTCGTTCTTTCACAAAAACATTAGGTACCGAAAAGTTTCCAACAAACATTGTTATAAAATATGGATTCCTGTAATTTTGAGAGCATAAAGATATTTTCGTCCTAATATTGTACTACTCTCAAGCACGTGTAAGCTTATTTCTTTGTTTTCAAATTTCCTATTTTGATGGTATAAAATCAGAAATTGTACATAAATAACAAGTTCCAATGATTACGAGATAAATATTTTCATATGAATAAAGATATTTTGAAATTGTAAAATGAAAATGTAATGATTATGAGCATGTACCTATGTTATTTTCCTTAGAAGAGTTGTTGTTGGACTATTTAGTATTTACGAGGCTCGTATATTTCGATTACACAAAGTGAGTGCCCCATAAAAACTATGTAACAGTAGGCAACTATATTATCTCTATTCGTTTATCTTGTGGCACTATCCTTGTAAAATTCATATACCTTTTTAGAGTATTCTTTATGTGTTCAACAAAAAAATTACAAATTAAACACAAATCTAAAAATGTCATTGAAAAAAAATCTTGTCACTTTAAAATACAAAAATATTTATTTGCCAAAAAACTTGGTTACAAGATTTTTCGAATCCTCTGACCTTGTGGTAGCCGTTGAGCTGTGTTACGAGGCCAGAGTCATCTCCCAGTGTATTTTCTTAAATAATATAATTATAATTACGTCTAACTATAACTTGTCTCTACTCATAATCTATCTCCCTGCTGCTGGGCAGTCTGGTGCACTCATGCCAGGCCGCCCACCATTGCCTTGACTTCGGTCCATCGCATCGCAGATCGTCCACGCGTTCTTGAGCCTTCCACTGTGCCTTCTCCTCTCCTCTGATGGCGGGAAATCTTGAGGCGAGCTATGTACATCTGCCACCCAGAATAAGTACTACATGTTGACCACGACCACTCTGCCAAGAGTGTTACGACTGAGAAGAAGAATCCTAATCGGCTATTTTCTTCCACTCCAGGCACCTTCCACCGCGGTATAGCCTACAGTGGCTCCGCCTTCGCGTCATGGACTCACGCCGTGAAGCCCGCCCAGAAAGCCAAGGCCCTCGCCGCCACGGTGGGCTGCCCAACCGGCACCTCCCGGGAGATCCTCGACTGCCTGAAGTTTAGGCCCGCCGAGACCATCGTCAATGCTCAGATTGAGATGTTTGTAAGTGGATTATTATATTTTCAGCTTACTCTTGGTTCGTGCTCCTTAGTATTTATTTCTTGTATGGCATTCTTAAATCTCTAAGTACTTAATTGTTTGTTTTTTCACTATCGCAGGTTTGTCAACTTTGTCTTACAAGGAGAAATACGGTTAGACAAGATATCCAAAATAATTAAATGAATATACATAAGTTCGTATGAGAATCACAACTCTGTCGAGAAAGTTTGAGTAGCCCTAGGAGATCTTGTATTACAAATCGTACCGATGGAACGCGAAGTGCCCATTGAAAGGCAATGCCACTTTTTGATCACCCATCCAAAAACTGACCGCATCGATAGTACCTAAGTTGCTTAGCTTTGATAGTCGTATTATAAGATAATACTAATTAGTGGTTTAATTCACCCTCCCCGTCACGTGGTCTTCAATTGAATCCCAAGAGATTGCCCTAGCTGTTTCTGATTGATGTTTCATTAGATAGCTTAATTACACATAAACAAATTATGACTCAAGACACATTGCGCCAACAATTAAGTTTACTCAACTAACTAGAAGATAATTACTCGTTGGAAAATACACAATAGATATTTATGACAGAATACTGTATCTAAATAAATACGAACTCGTTTCTGCAAGCGAACTAAAACAGCAAGGACCATAAATGTTAAAGACAGGGTTGGATCTAGGGGTGCTTGCGTACATACCTGTCTAATCTAAGCGTCAATACGGTTATCCCGCAAGTACCCTTGCATTCAAATGACTAATTAGTAACATACGATAACTGTCGAGGTATGAACATCTTGTCTGATGATGCCAATTTACGACAGGATAAACAACAAACACTAGCCTCAGTTCACATTGGATAGATATCATAGTCGTAGATATTAATGACACCGTGGAGTGAGTCGAGAACTAATTAGTTGGGATATATTCGTAAAACTAGCTACATAATAAGAGAAACCCTTCGTCTAGACAGATGTTAGGTATGAACCAACAGCCGCTAGCGTCTTTGCCCTACATATATACATATTTCGTGTCGGAATAAAAAGTAGACTAGGATAGGATAGGTCCCAAAAGGATATCCCTTTTTGGGACCTATCCTACAGAAATCAGACATGATACATTTGATTGAAAGAGGAACACACAGGTCAATAAAAACTATTATACTTTTAAGTTTTTCATTTTCCAACAACAGAAAAATGCACATAAAACCCATCCCTGAACATTGTTTGTCCATTTCGAATGAAAGCATACGAATCTAATTCCCCTTTAGGAATCCAGCGTGCTGTGCTCGGTACATTTACTGCTAGGACTAGGCACAAATATTTGCAGACCGCATACATTATAGCTCACATCTATCTCAAGAAGGGAGGAGGTTGTCATTCGCAGTTAGTTGCAACTACACAAATCATATTAGCAGCAAGCATTATGCTGAGTTGGGGTTGTATTCTAGCAAATATGTACCTATATATTGACGGAGTTTTAAATACTTCTTGTTTGTACTTTCTTGTTTATTATTTGCTTCAATAAATGATTTTCTTTCTTACTTATTAAGTTTATTTCGCTAATTCATTGTGAAAACATGTTTAAATCATATATGATGAAGCAAGATCAAAATAACTTTCTTCTTAAGATATACATATTATTTGTCTGATGAATCGCTCTGCAGTTTTATTAGTCTGGTGTTTTCTAGCAATAACGTTTAGTTCTGTTTATTGTTCATTGCATTGTTATGAAAGCTTTTATTTTAAAATAAATTTCCTTTTATTGTTCACGTATCTCTCAAATCTTATTGAAAATCTGCTTTATGTCGGAAAATATCTAAATGGTTTTGTAAATAAACTTTTTATCGAACGTAGACTGCTATGGTGAATTATAGTCAAGCGTAGCCTATCTTGAATTAATTTAACACTATTAAGATTACTCATATTCAGTACGCGAATGATTTATGTAAGTTATTCTGTACACTTGAACTACAAAGTTAATAGTTGATATTAGTCTTGGTGTTCCGGTTCTTGAAACTATCTTTAACATCAACAAGTGGTCCCTTTATGAAACTACGCGTTAGGTTATTTTTGTATCGATCCACTTATGTTGAACTTTACAGGGTCTCAAATTTACACTTCTTCTTCTTATCGAATGAGTGTGGCCAAATCTGGTGTCAAGAGTTTATCAAGCTGCCCTAAAGGCCTCTAACATGTCTTAACGACTGCGACGGCGAGTTGGTCAAAAACGCAAACTTTTGCAGACCGTCAAACAACGCAAAGTTGCGTACTTGGGTCATGTTCTCAGGCACGATAGATACGAACTTTTGCAACTTATAATGATGGGAAAAATTGCGGGGAGAAGACGAGTCGGTCGCAGAAAGAAGTCCTGGTTGCGGAACATTCGAGAATGGACCGGGATCAGAAGTGCCGCAGAATTGTTTCGCTTGGCAATGAACAAAATAAAGTATGCAGAGCTGACTGCCAGCCTTCACTAGTTGGAGAGGCACCACAAGAAGAAGAACGACTGCTGATTAAGACTTACACTGTGAAAATTTTAGTTATTTTGCCGTATGAGCTTAGTAAGCGTAGCTCGTTACTGTAGACGTCCTCGATGGGTGACCAAAAATAGGTTTTTTAGTCCTTCTTCGGTTAATCCTTAGATTTTAATGTTGAGGCTTCTGCAGAAGACTTTCAATTGTTGGTCCCGGCTGTTTGTTATAGTACGATAGTATAAACATGTCAGAGGCCACTCACTCGAGCATACTTTTTAATAAACAAATAAAAAATCTTTACTACCATAGAATTATGCTGCACTTTATGACAAAAACATGTTCAAATGAAATAAAATAAGCTTACCCTAATTTTCCGATTCCAGGAGTGGAAGGTCCACATGTTCACCCCCTTCACCCCGACGGCAGAGGCGCCCGGAGTCCGGGAGCCGTTCCTCAGCCACTACCCCTTCCACGCCGCCAGGATGGGAGCCATGGCCAGCGTGCCCCTCATCACCTCCGTCACCTCCGAGGAAGGACTGTATCCGGCTGCCGGTGAGTCATTTTATACTAGGTTACTGGTTACTAACAACCTTTTTAGCACAAGTTTAAGTCCTAGAACAAAAGTTGTCGCGAAATGAAAAAAAACTTAACTCATAGGTTTTGACTGTGGTATAAACCTAGTAACTGCAAATAGACTTCAAAGTGTGCAAATCACTTCATATTGTTTTAGGCCCGAGCCAATTATCTGTCTAGCCTACATACATATTTATAAAAATACTAATTAAGTCTATTACAATTCATGAAATTCAGAAATCTATTCTAGACTGGCTCATACGAGTCTCATGTAGACTTTGTTTAGTACCAGAATACTGAAAAGGTTAATTAATAACACATCACTGAAACTGTTCTTATAATATACATTCATTGAGTAAAGACGCGATTAATTTAGACACTAAACAATTTGATCAAATTTTCTAGCTCGTTTTTTCATGGTAGAAATACATTTACAATAAATACAAATATAAATCTCTTTATTGTATTCCGTGAAATGTCATGATAGATTCTGATCAGATTTTCATGTCATATCGTTTACGTGTCAGAGCTGGAAAATACTTTCAAAACTAAGTTTTCCATTATATATTTTATGGCTACTTACTTATCCCTTTTTCATTTTCCCCCAGCCTACCAATCCGACCCCTCCCTGCTGCAAGACCTGGAAGCCCGCTGGTCGACGCTGGCGGCCAACATCTTCGAATACAACGACACCCTGCCACTGGAGGAGCGCGCCACCGTCGCCGCCAAGATCAAGGAACAATACCTGAACAACAAGCCGGTCAGCCAGGATACCTACCCGCAACTTGTACAGGTAAATAGAAACACTAAAAACATTTTCACGGGAAAGATTGCCAAGATGAGCCCGTGGCTTGCGACCTCATGAAGTTTTGTCACCTTTTGTCGCCTCACCAAGTTTGCAACTACAACACGTTCATTTAACATATTTCTTTTTAAAACTACACCTATTCTTGATGCTTAGCATATCTAATTAGCTTACATATCATAAAATCTTAAAGTTTCGTTACTATTTTTACTATCAAGTCATGGAGGGTCCAAGAAACGGTGAATCATTACAAGAAGAGATAAGTACTGTGCACGATAACATGTAAATTACTTACGTAGGTATTACATACGTTAATACTATGCGTGTTATCTAACAACTTTGTGTCAAGAATCATCGACATATAGAAAAATTGCTACAAAATAAACGAAGCCTGGAAAGAGTAAATGGAATTCGAAATTAATTAAAGCACCCACCTAACTTCAAAGGTTCGTAAAATTTAATTTATTTCCGGCTGTTATCGTTACCTTCTGGTATAATTAACAAGTATTAGTTATACCTATATGTGATATTAATTACGTTGTGTCTACCTAACCGTGTAGGTATTTATAGAAATCGAGTGACGGCTTTAGCAAATACTCGTAGCTTTCGTAATTATTTCCGCGCGGTGTGATTCGCCTAGGTTCATGATTTTGGTATAAGTAATTAATTAATGCACAATTTAATAAAATTGGTATGCAGGTCACACAAGGGATCGCTTGACGCCAGCTGGTACATTTTAGGGTACTGCTAAATTTTAAGTGTTTCATAGCAAACTTCTTTCCATTCAACTGTCTTTATTGGCCTCTACTTCAATGGAGATTGACCATTGGCTTGAACTGTTGCAGTATGTATCTTACTCGAGCCTAACAAAACTTTTTCGTTTACAGCCTACAATACCTACTCAAGCGTTTGCTAAGTTTGTGGCTGCAAGGCGCTGTGTGAAATGTCTCGGTATATTTATTTATGTTACATGTACCAGGCTCTCGGCGACCGCCTGTTCGCAGCCGACGTGGGGCGCCTGGCGCAGCTACACGCAGTCAAGACCAACCAGCCCACTTACCTGTACCGGTACTCCTTCCGAGGAGCCGTCAGCCTGTCCAAACTCATGGCTCTCAATGATAATAACTATGGTAAGGAAACCGCCTTTGAGACATTTCCAAAAATAGAAGTGCTGGCTACCATCCTCAAATGTAAAATCTATCGCCAAGCGCCTAACGATATCTGTACTAAAGTTCCCGTAAGGCATGATACAATGTAACTATAACAACCAGCTAGCTAGTAAGTGTTAAATTGCCTAACAATGTGTTTCAGCGGCCTTGTTTGTGAATCAGTCTCATTCTAGTACTAGTTCTAGTACTAGGTACCTTGTGCGAATGTCGCTTCATGTGTCTTAGTCAAAGGGTAGATGCACAGGTTAATTGCCGAGCAGTCTTTACGTTTAGTTTTTCTTTGGTCTAGAATTTTAAAAATGGCATTAGATTGCATAACCCGAAGAATTTCTTTGGTTCCTATACATAGTAGTCTGGAGACTAAATAGGTACATACAAACATAGATAACAAAGACAAAGGCATACAAATTATTCCTCATCCTTGAATAAATCAAATTCACCTTCATTTCACTCATTTTTATACTAGTTTCTTTTTATTGACAAAGATAAAATGGAAAGGCTAAATATACTAGCTCACAGAAATATATTAGCTAATACAAAATAAAAATTGTGGAGCTTACAATCCCTTCAAGATGTTCAAATCACATCAGCCATTTGCTAATTTATTTATTAATGTTTGCTTTGTAAAAGTCATAGCATAAGCCAAATGCCTTTTATCTAGGGAATATGAGAACATTGACATTGGCCAATCAATAGGCTTAAACCTCCTCCCGATCCGTGCTTAGAGTTAATTGAAGTTAATCACTAGATACTTACCTATCGCAGTCCCTAATAATCCCAGTTCCTCTCGACTTATCGACTCTAGAAAGGAATAAGTGATTACAAAATTACTTCCTTGTCCTTACTGCAATGTCTTAACATCTGTTTAATCATAATCTAAACCAACAATTCGATTATTTTCGTTCCACTGACATGAATGTTTATTTGTATTCCTAATTAATTACTACAATATTTTAGTGTCGGTAGTCACTCGAATATTTACAAGATCGACGCAGCTGGCACATTCAAAGAGAGGCCTATGCCTAGCAGTGGGATAGTGAAGGCTGTAGATAATGATGGTGAAATATTTTTTATTTGACGTATAAATAGGCTTTACGAAAATAAATCAATATTAATTAATTAAAATATATCGATATCCGGGGTGGGCTCTTTGATTAATTTTTGTTTGTTTTATTTTACTTCATATTTTATTTTAGGTATATTATATATTTTAATATTATGTTTAGGACTTGTAAATATATACTATTAGTCAGTTACTTTATGTTTTATAAGTTATGAATAAAATACGATACCTTTGTGAGTTAATCAATATTGTGAATATGAAAAAGAACATGTTCCTTAAGCAAATAAATTAAAAAGAACCATTATTATGTCCTCAGGAGTAAGTCACGCAGACGACGTGATGCGTATCTTCAAGTTCCCGGGCCTGGAGCTGTCTGCCCCAGAGGACCTCGCCATGGCCGACAGACTCATTGACATGCTCTACTCCTTCGCCACTACCGGGTAAACTGTATTGAAATATTTTAGCGTCAGCTCTATGTATCATAAAATAGTTCGTTGCTATATGGCGAACAACAAACCTAAATACTTAGATCTTACAATTAGTTTCCTACGTCTTTCAACCATGCCAAGTACCATAATAACCACTGTTATCTGGTATACAGAGTACCTTCCCTCAACAACGGTGGTCCAGCCTGGCCTGCACTCACTGCCGGCTCATCGGAGCTCAGCTACCTCGAGATCTCGTCTCCAACCAAGTCGGAAGTCAAGTCTACCGCTGACTTTGGCCAGAGACACTTCTGGGACTCCCTGGGATTCATCGAGAATGATCGCTACCAAGTCTATATCAAGGATGAATTGTAGATACGGGTTTATTGAGAAAGTAAAATGCTGATGGAATTAATTAGCTTAAGGAAATGTTACGCTCAATGCTGGGTATATCCAACTTAATGATTAAGAGAAGATGAAGACTTGAAATATTGTAGTTATACTTACCGAATATCTATAGCATTGTAAATCATCTGTTTTGATCTGTAACCGATTTCTAAATACCTAAGTACCTGGAAAATGTTTTTGGGCATTTTATTATACCTACACATGCAGTCACAATAGTGCTATCTTTACGTATACACAATGCCTTAGAATTATTTTCACGGGTAGTATCTTACTGTGTGGATATGTAACATGATGTCTACTTAATAAGTTAAATGCCATAACTTTTATAACTAAGTATAGTATGTGTCAATAAAATTATTTTATACAATGTTTTAGATCATATTTCCGTGGATTGCATTTCTAGAGATTAGATCCCTTCATATTGTTTGTCTATAAGTCTGTTTGCTCCTATTTCACGGCGCTACCTGTGCCGCAATGGAGTAATGGACCATTATAATTTTCGATATGAAAGTAGTATGGAATCCCGAGCGATTGCGATTGAGATAGCCGTGATCATCGATAAGTGCATCTAACTTGCATTCAATACAAGTAGGTACAATCACTACATAGCATAAAGCAGAGTCGCTTCCCGTGGCTGTCTGTAATATGTATGCTTCGATTTTTAATAGGTACTACCTAACGGATTTTGATATAGTATTTTTAAATAGATAGAGTAAATTAAGAGAAGGGTTGTTATAATAACATGCTTAATATGTTAGAAAACAGCTGATAATTTCAAGATGTCTAATGTGTAGTCGTAAATAATCACATTTGTTGCGCTTGCATTGCAATCGCTGACAGAACTCTACGAGAAAGATCAAAATAATTGTATATCTACGTAAAGGGTCTGTGGCGAACGTCGCGCCACCTCAAAACATATCTAAAGTCCGCAATGAAGAAAAGTACTAGGTACGCCAAATCACTTGCAATTTTGTCTCAGTAAGGCCTGTATGTATACATATACGCTAGTTTTTGTTGCAATTAAAAATACCTAGTAGTTTTGATTTTATAGGCATTCAAAGTTTCCAAAAATATCCAATCCGACGGAGAGCCCCGTAACCGCTTGTGACGTCATACTACAGCGCGCCGTGGCGCGGCGCGCTTAGTTTCAAGTCACCAGCGGTGATAGTAGGTGTAAAAACTAGTATTTTGATGTGTTTTCTTTCGCGTAATAAGAAATATTATTCAATTCATTAAATTTATGAAGGATTTAAACAGAGGAATCGGATAATTTACCTAAAATAGATGGATTAATTATTAATACGCATTATTTACTAACAAATATTTATATGCCGCCAAAATGCGAGGAATAAAAATGCAATGTTAAGTAAACATTCCTTACTACTTGTGCTTAGTAGTTTATGTGATCTGAATATTGTTTTATCAAAACAAGATACCCAACTTATGTCACAATGAAAGAATGCGACTCAAATAGTAGAAGTACCTAACCTACCTACCATATTTTTTACGTTAATCAGAACAAAATATGTATTAGTTTTGTAGCTATAGGTAGATACGTAAGTATATATGTATAATATAGGTACAACTATTATTTTTGCCTTTTTAGGGTTCCGTACCCAAAGGGTAAAACGGGACCCTATTACTAAGCCTCCGCTGTCAGTTTATCTCCAGGCAGTATCTCATAAACCGTGATAGCTATAAAGCTGAAATTTTCACAAATGATGTATTTCCGTTGCCGCTATAACAAAAAATACTAAAAATTTAAAAAATCTATACATTAAGGGGGTCCCCATACAATAAACGTGTTTTATTCGTATTTTTTTGCTCAATATTAAAAACGCGTACAGGTAGATGCTTCAAACTTTCAAGGAATATTTACTTGTACGGTATATTACCTTTCGAAATAAATAATTTAATAACAATAAAGTAAATATTATTATTATTATGACTTTACAAAATCGTGTTTTTTTTCTTCATATTTTTTGCTCCATATTAAAAACGGTAACAGGTAGACACTGAAAAATTTCACATCTAAAATCTAAAACAAGAAAATTCTTACAAGCCATCTACACCTAGTTTACGCGAGTAGGCACAGTGATTTTAACTTATATAGAAAATAAAGGATTACACAAAACAGCTACATGTTTCTGAAGATATTATAACTGTAATACAATGTAAAAACGTAACGGAAAGTTCTGTATATAAATATATATTTATAAATAAATATAAACTACAAAAATATTTTAATAGTCTTAGGTATTCACGATCTCTGTAAACTATAATTAAACTATTTTAACCGGTATAATCGCGTACTTATTGATTCAATATTTTTCCTGCCAATATAAAATCAATAAACACACGATTAATCCTGTTAGAAATCATTATTATTACTTTGGTAATTAAATATGATTGAATGGTCTTCACAACAATTAACTATTCTTTTATCTCCAAATGGATTAACCCTCTTCATAGCTTTTATCCATTCTTTTTCCCATTTTAACGTCCTTTAAACTATAAAAAAAAAAACTTTTCCGGTGAATTGGTAGTTGTATTTTTACATTTAGGCACAACACATGATTTCCTAGTATTCGAATTGGACATTTTAAAAGTATTTAGTCAAAATTTAGACGCCACGAGCGCGCGACGAGTGAGCCAGACTGAGCGTGCTGTATGATGACGTCACAGAGTCACCGGCAGCCCGCGTCGTGCGGTTACAACTTGTTTTTTACAAAAGTCGGAAACTAATTGACTTATCGAAGTAATTCTTTCACTAGTATTTATTATTTTTGATAGAGAAAAAGGAGTAATAAAATTAAAAATCAATTATCGATATTAATTGTATATGTTTATCGCTTAGGTAATAGGTACCTACCTAACAAATCACATATTATAATAACGCTGTAACACTATAGATGAAGAAATGAATTATTATTATAACACACACAATAACCAATTTTATCCTTTTCTTTTTACGAGAAATAAAGGCTGAATTACGAAGCAATTAATACCAATACAGCATTAATCCTTTTCCAATTTAATAGGTACCAGGTACCTTAAATACATTGCTGTTTGGATATACCTATATATACCTACCTACGACTCATAACTCATAACTCATAACTCATTTATTGGTAAAAAATTAAAATAAAGTTTACACGTCAATTATTCACAGTATACAAAATACGATTAGCGTACTTATTTTATCCATATAAAAAATAATAAGTTAAATAAAAACTTCATAATTAATGATATTAAATTTAAATTATAGTTCATAAAATTCTTTATAGCTGTAAAACGATTGCTCGATCAACCAGCGCTTGAGGCGAGACTTAAAGCTGCCTAGTGACGGAGCAGTGGTGACCTGCTCGGGAAGCTTGTTGTAAACACTCGGTCCCATCACGTGCGTGGACTTGCTACTCCGCGCCAGGCTGCGGGACTCCTCCGCGAGCTTGCCCCTCCTGCTCGTGTTGTACGAGTGGTTGCCGCCCACAACTCGGTACGAGGCTAGGTTTAATCGAACGTATACTGCGACCTGGTATATCACCAGCGATGGTAACGTCAAAATCCCCAGCTTCACAAAGTGTGGACGAGCAGACTCATCCTGTGATATTTTTGCGATAGATCGAACGGCTCTTTTTTGCAGTCTAAACGCTCGCTCCCACTCCGCAGCCCTGCCGTATAGTTCCGCGCCGTACTGCAGCACGGAGTGCACGGTGGCAAAGTAGCACGTCCTCACTGCTTCGGCGGATACTACTTTGGCGACTCTGCTAAGAGCAAAGCAAGCGCTGCTCAACTTACCACACACCTTGTCTATATGGTTTTCCCAGGTTAGGGTTCGGTCTATTTCAAACCCGAGGAAGGTTGTAGCGACCACTTGTTCCAATCTTCTTCCCTCAACCGTCACAGATAAAGGCCTGGTGCTGTGTCCTGCTAAGTTAAAATGAACAAAGTGTGTTTTTGATAGGTTGAGAGCAAGACCGTTCATTCTGAACCATACCGCCAGTTGAGAGGTGGTGGTGTTCAGTCTTTCTTCTAGAAGATCGGAACTGGGTGCTGACACGATTCCGGCGACATCATCAGCGTATAAGAAGATGTCTGCAGCTTCCACAGACTCTGGTAGATCATTCAAGAGTAAGGAGAATAGAATGTTGGAGACGGAAGATCCCTGGGCTACTCCCATCACGGACTCCAGAGGATCGGATCTTTCCGTTCCGCCACACGCAACAACAGTTTGCGTTCTGTTCTGCATGAGATCTGTCAACAGCGCAAGAGGCGCGCCTCTCACACCGTAATGCTGCAATTTTGCAGCAAGTACCATGTGATCAGCTACGTCGAACGCTTTTGAGAGATCACAGCAGATAATCGCCACCTGCTGCTTCTTCTCCCGAGCTTGCAGCACTCTCCTGATCACCTCCCGGGTCAAGGATGTAGTCGAGCGCCCCTCGCGATACGCGTGTTGGCGCTCGGATAACGCATCCGTTGACACCAGGAACTCAGTGAGGCGCTTGCTGAGCCCGTTCTCTAACACCTTCGCAACCGCAGGTATTATCGAGACAGGCCTATAGCTGTCAATACTGTCACGTTTGCCCTTGCCCTTGTACAATGGTGACACTTTGCTTATTTTAAATGCTTTGGGGTATAAGCCTTCCCTAATGCACCTATTAAAACATTCACAAAGGACAGGGGCTAGCGTGAGTACAGCGCTTCTGACAAGGCCCATTGATATACCGTATATATCTTTTGATGTTTTCGGCGGAATATGTGTGGTGATGATGCGCAACACTTCGTCAGGAGTAAACAGCCGCAAGCGCAGCGAACTCTTCACAGCATATAATTTAGATTACTTATTATTTTCGAAGATATTACAGATTTAGTTTGCAGCGGTATCGCCCGACCCGGCCGGGGCGGTGTACCTACGGGCGGTAGGTACTTACATGCTTAGGTCTCCAAAACTACGCAACCAACGGGTTTTGGCTTGTTTTTTTAATACATCATGCATATGTGACCGCGCGAAGCCTGAAAGGGACGCTGTATAATATAGTACCTAGAGTCTAGACGATAACAAACGTAAACACTAATGATGAGAGCGCTATAAATAGCACACAGACGAATGTTCTCAGTGCATGAGTCACCACATGTACGTGGGCCTTACAGACAATACAACAGCTCGACTAGGAAATCTGCTTCCACTTTAATACAAATATGATGAAATAATAAGGTCCAATGTCTAAGGCACTTGTATAATGACTGTTTAACACATTTAGCCATGAAAATGAAACTCTAGAGAACTATGTAGTGTTTTGTCCGCTGTGACTGCTCTTTAACCGGCTTCAAACAACAAACTTGGTGGTTTTAGGTGTCCTGATGGGTTTGTTGATTGAAGCTGGATAGGTAAGTAGTCGTCGCAAAAAACACTACATATTTCTTGTTTCATTTACAATGGATTTCCGCAAAGTAACGCCTGATTCTATTGAATCAGGCGTCACATTTTGGCATTTATTTACAAGGTAATTTTATCGCTAATGCGTTTTAGAGTCGTTGTTAAAGTGGGCTAAGGACTATCAGACATTTTAGTGATTTTCTGGTACATCACTATGATTATGATTTATAATATCGTACCGGATTCTACAAACTACGAGTTTCATCAGACAATTCTTAGTATAAGTACTATCAGATTAGATTCTAATAATCCTCAGTTAAAATGAAAGTTTGTAAGTTGGTATTTTACCTCTCTAATTAGGTATGTCACTTATCTTCAAAACCTAGGAAGATTACAAACGTGTTCCTTTTACAAGAGTAATCAAGGTCAAGTGATAGCGTTATTAAGCTTTTACTTCCACAAAATAAAGTGTAGGAGGTACGAAAATAACGACTTAACATAACTTTCGCCGTAGCCTCGGCAGCTTTCCGGTAAACAGCATGTTTGCTGTCAACAAACATTTGTTTAGGTCTTCATATAATGTATGCACATGTGTATTTACCTATTCATATTTACTTAATTTGAACAAATTCCTTAGAAAAGCTTAGAACACAAATGTGTGTATTCATTGTATCTGCTTTGCTAATATAAGCGAGTAATCTCTTTACAATCAACATTTTTGATGGAATTCCTGCATTAGAAAATCTAGGTATCATGTTAGTATGAATAAAATGTAGATATTACTAAAATAATTCGAAAAAAAAACAAAAATGTATACAAAATACGCATTTATTATACAAAAACCACAAGGTTAAATCTAGTTAGATAGGATGAAAGAAAAACATGAACTATCCCTAAATACACAAAGTACAAACCACAGCGCCAAACAACAATATAACTAGAAACTTTTACCAACTACCCTCTTGTAAAGTGAACTATGACTTATCAGATAATCTGATTAGTACATGGTAAATATTGGATTTTTGAAATTGAATAAATTATTTAAATAGTAGTTTCAAACTCATAAAAATACAAAACATTACTAGAGAAACAGCACATAATTGATCAATTATAAAAAAAAACATTTTTTATGAGCAAGTTCTAGTACAGTATGAAATATTTTAATGAGTTTTTTTTACATAAAATTTTCTTTGTTTCTTCCTATCTTAGAACTATACCCCCCCCCCCCATACTCATTTCATAATACAAAAAACATATTAATCCAAATTACAATCAAAAAATCAATAAATGAAACTCAGACTTCTATCAAAATTAATCAAATCCTAACAAAGTATATGTGAAACAAGAATAAATAGTGATTAAAAATAAGTACTCAGGTAATTGCACAATTACATTAAAAATGCATCTTTTTAAATATTTTGGCTTGTGTGATAAGCATGCATCAAAATGGTGAAATTGATTTATAGTTGTTATTTGAATTTGTAACACTTACAAATTTAAACAATTATCAAAGCACAATATTTAACAGGTGAGTGAGTAAACTAAATAAAATCTTCCAAAATGGTAGTTTTCTCACAAAACTCAGATAGTTTCCAAGGCAGATGAATATCACATAATGATTCCATAAATTATTGGGTACAATACCTTTTTCATAGAGCCAAGCAAACAACAATCTTCTAACAATATAATTAGCATTGTAGAAGATCAGTGCCAAAAAACTGTATGCTTCACCACAGATTTCTGGCTTTGATATTTTTATAATGATGTTAAAATGTGAAAATGTGTTACAAAATTTGCTCAGTTATCATTAATGACACATTTATTACTCATCTTTCTTGCCATCTCCCCCGCTGGCGATGGTAATCTTCTTCTGCAGTTTGCTGTGTTCCTCTGCGAGCCTGTCATACTCCTTGTTGACGCTCTCCGCCTGAGACTTAACAGCCTCTTTGTCTTTCTTCTCCTTGTTCAACTCTCTCTCCAGCAAGGATATTTTGGACTGCAGTTCATTGACCTCCTTCTTGGTCTTCTCATCCCCAGCTCCCTGCTGGTCGAGCAAGGTCCTGGCCGTGGTGGATGCGCTCTGCGCTTGACGGAAGTTAGCTTCGCACTGCGCGAGCAGCGTCGCAAGCTCAGATATCATCTGCACCAACCGACGGATGACGATGAGCAAAAACAAAGCGAAGCCGGAAATGTAGAAGTTGCGTTGAGCGCGGAACAGCCGCATGTTGCCCTGCATCTCCGCATCCAGATGTTGGTGGTCGGAAGATTCCAGACTCGAGTATTTCTGCATCTCCCGAATGGCGTCGAGAAGACATAGTATCAACACGCCGATCAGCACTAGGAAGTAAATAGAAGCTTGTCCGCTTACGTAAGCGAGGAATTTGGATTTGAAGAATTTCTGCCATTTACTTGGACTCGCGATCGGCAAGGTGAGAAGCAGGACGACCGCTATTTCGGCGTACAAAAACGTTGCGATGATAGTCCACTGGAGACTCATTTTGGCGAGTTTTTATCACTTTTTCTGCAGTAAACGGATAATAACGTACGCCGGCTTTGAAATATTTACTAATTATGGTCAATTTTGATTAAAAACACGTAGAAATCAAAAATATCCGTGACTCAAAAATAAAGCACAGAAGAAATGGAAGGTCAACTTTGAAATGATGTTTGGAAAACGTGACGTTGACATATATTTGTACTAATGTATGACGTGTCTCTGTTTTTGAACGAATAAAGCATGTGTAAAACAATGAATACTAATACTCTTAAGTGTAAAATGGTGACTGCAGGACCATGGAAGTAATATATAGGGAAATATTACTGCTGATCCAATATGAGCAGCGCGAGGCGAAGTATGAAAGGCAGTTGGGTAGAGGTCAAAATAATCGTACATGCCTTAAAAAAACGTATGTCGGCTACATTTTTTATTTATAAAAAATAAGAAGAATTTAATTAAGTATAAAGACACAATTTTTCTGGTTCTCACATGAAAGATCTATTAGAAATAACTCATTTTAGTAATTTCAGCAAACTAATATATAAGAAAAAAGCCGATAAAAGATCTTATAATTTTCAGTTCCATACAAAATTTATGTGTCGGCTACCCCTGGCACAAATTTAAAAACTGAAAATATCTCATAAAATTACATTTATCGCTTCATTTATTTAATTAGGGAGAAAACCAATGTTTCCATTTTATGTTTTCTTGCATTAAAAGCGATATTTGCTATTAAAATCAAGAGAAATTTTTATTTATATTAATGTCGCCATCATTTTTCCTGTGAGTAACTATATGTGAGTAACGGTCATTTTGGATACTTTTGTTACGGAATTCTACCCTATCGGACTTTAATTCTACTCTGGCAACATTTGTTTAGCATACCACGTGACAATCACATCGCTATCTTGTTGCATCATTTTGTTATTGTCAAAAGAGTCTCCGCACCGAAAAAATATTCCAAATTTTTCCTGTGATAACGCGTGAGTTGTCTGAAAATCTGAAGCGATAGAGCCGATAAATTTATACAGTAGTTAAAGTACCTATCGGTGAATACAACACACGATACAGCTACTTCCAAGGTAAGTCTTTTTTTTTACCAATTTAGATGCTATAAAATGGATGTTTTTCGTTCCTGTGCGTAGCGTTACGAGACTAAGGATAAATTTCACACAATTCTGTTAATAGTTACTCACAGGACTCGATTCCTGTGAGTGACGACTTGTGTGAGTAACGACTTGTATGAGTAACACGCGTAACAAATCAGGTTTTAAGTAACAACATTTTAAGGTTTTTTTTATGTGTTCATAGTTCGGTATCTCAAGAACCGTAAAAGGAAGCATGCAAAAAAATTTTAACATAAAAAAATACGATTTCTTTGATAGACCTCAATCTGAATACATCCTTATGTTACGTTACTAACCGGCTGTCCTGTGAGTTGCGGTCGATTATTTTGACCTCTACCCAGTTGTCTTTTTCCAACTAGGGTGACAATAAATTATATAATTAGGATATACCAATTCATCTTCTTACCAAATCGGGAGCAGTCTCTTTTGCGGTCCTATTTTACCTGCATCTTGCCAGTCATGATGATCCTTAGCTCTATTGACGCGTTAAGTAACAAACACCAACAAACTTACTTACAAATAAAAATGCACTTTAGTTTGTAACTTATAATAGTATCGATTCGGTTAATTGACATGGGAGGCAATGTGATCAAAATCATAAACATTTTGCAGCAATTACAATATTTATTTACAAGTTCACATTTGAATTGCATGTAGGTATAGTCTATTCATCTATACTTGGTAAAAATAGTAAACAAACCGCCGGCTCTCACAAATTCACCAAACTTTCGACGAAATCACTCCACTTCGGTATTTTAATAGTTCCTGGACACAAACGGTACATGTATGCTACTATTTACACACGTAGAACACTCTGATTCGACATAATTACGCTGTATTTCAATAAATTACGAAGACGTGATCAAATCAGCAAAAAACTTTTGACAGATTTGACAAACACTCTATGATAGACTTTTTTCGTTGTCTATGTTTTAGTGATGGAAATGATATCTAAAGAATGAACGTAAAATAAGACTAGGAGAATGAATGTTTTCATTTGCAACATATTATATATCAAAATACTTTTATACAATATAAATCATATAATTACTGGGTTATTCGTGGCTATGGAGATTATTAAAATTACCACTAATTTTACTCAGCCGATATTTTGTGTGTAAGTAGGTATGTATGAATGTTACCTCTTTACGCTTAAACTAATGAAGCGATTCAGATAAAATTTGGTATGGCTATACGGCAAAAATATGTCAATGTATGAGTGAGAGATACGACTGGGATATCGTGCCTCTCGCTCGCATAAGTCTGAACGTCATTAACGAACACGTCATTAAAGAAGAAGATAAAATGAAAAATCTAGATGAAATGATAGACCAGGCAACAGATCAACCAACTCCGAAATTTATTATTCATTTATCGGAGAGTAGTGATGACGACGCTGCAAGCGAATCTGATTTTTAAATAAAAAATTTTGCCTTAACCAAATGTTATTTTTTACCCTTTGTTTTGACATGTAGGATTTTTTTTAAAGTTGAACAAACTTTAAAACTATATAATTACTTGTAAATAAAATAAATATTTAAAAGATTATATTCATAATATGTTCATTCACTTAAATTTAAATTGTAGTTCATTCGACCTAACCACATCACTATTTGATCACTCTTTGGCTATGGTTTCGTTTGTTTACTATTTTTACCAAGTATAGATGAATAGACATTAGTTGCCTATATCCTATATTTTGTACACTATCGTTTTCCTTGTGTTTCAAATTCTAACTGAAACGAGTGATGGTTTAAACTATGTACACCAATATAAAGCAAACTGTATACAATACTAAGGAATCGTATGTGAAACCATGGTATAAGAATATATGACTTGGCTACTTTTTATCAGCACTACTACTAATAGCTACAAATCAATTACTAATTTTTCTCACCACGGCAGGAATTGAGATAGCGTCTTTTTTTAACAAACGGAGAGAATTGGAGTATTAAAAGATTTTGGATCAAAGTGTATGCTGCAAACTTTGGAGAATTTTGTAACAGGTCGTGTAATATTTAAGTTCTTTTGCCAATTTATTTTGATGTTTTCATTTTTAGGAAAACTGAAAAAATATCATAATATCACAAATTATTTCAAGCACGAGAAAATATGGTCACCTTAGTCCCAATAATGTAATCTTACTTAAACTTTAGCATACCTGTAGAAAGATATATTGCAACCACTATAAGATTCATTTCTGCATCCCGGAACACTACAAGTTCTTACCGTTTTGTTATTTTTACAATAAAATACATTTAAATTATTTTTACAAATTACATATGAAATTATTTTTTTCCCGCCATCTTTTGTCATCTAAAGTCATCATAATTTAATGTTGCTTGTGTGAAAAATAATATAATATTAATTGGTTACTTATTTTATTTTGTGTTAATTTTAAAAAATAATTCAGATTTCTATGTGTCAAGTAAGATTTATAATAAATAAAATAAATAATATTATTTATTGCTAAATATTTCAAAACTTAAGTTGACAGTGACATTTATCACACATTATTTTTTAAACTGGCAAGCTTTTGAAGCAAGACAACAGCCTTCTCTATATGCCTTTCATTTTTGACCGATTTCACCCCCGATTTACCATTTATAGAAAATGAGCTTTAAGAGTAAGCACATAAGGTTTCTATTCATATAAAATTTATTTCACAAAACCAAAGAGAGAACAATCCAGAGGGAAAGAGAGGGATGATATAAAAAATCCTTGCTGCTGACCGAATGTGTTTTACTGCTGACATATTAATCGAGTATCGACAGCTGATAACTGTCAACATCACGCAGAAGTCATTGTCATATGTGAGGATGAGACTTGTCGAATGAGTAATGACGTCATTCTATTTTCTAACCAAACGAAATAAATTGAAAACTTATAAATTTACCTAAAAATAACTTCAATATCTTCTAAAAATATCTTAGCCGTTACCATGGCCGATCCTAAGTACGAAAATCTTCCGGGAATTGTAAGTATCCTTATCTATAGCCCATAAAAGCCTTAGAGATATTATCGATTTTTGCCCACTACTCTGTATGTTTATTTTCGTTTATTCTTCCTTTCTGTATTTGTTATAAAGTCATCTCACACATCTGTAACTTACCAGTAATCCAACTTGCTTTCACTTGTGAAAGTTAACAGTCGGGCGGGTTGACAATAACACTCTACATCATCATAATGAAATGGTTTAGTGAAATGACAATCTATTGTAGATGCATTTTAATAATCGCTCATTCCTCATGATCAAATCCACTTTCATACATTACCTTCTTCAAGTCTAATTATGACAGAGATATTCTGTTATTCACAAGTACATTATGTCCATTTGTATTGCTCTTGGATTTTATGATTCAACCAAATATGTAGTTATGTGGCATATACCCATAATTTGAGTTTACTGCTAGTCCGTCAGAAAGAATCTTTTGTAAACTTCTAGTTTGTGTTGCAGCAACTTTGTTTTTTTAATATATGAGAGTGACCAACTCAAGCATCAAAAGTTTTTCAATTGTTTAGTGAGCATAGTGCTGGTTTGAGAAGTATTATATATGCAATAGAACATTCTCAAATATAATGACTTATTTTCCCCAGGCTTATGACCAGCCTGATGTGTATGAGACGGGAGACCTCCCTGAAGAAGACCAGCAGGAGCCATTTGAAGAAGATGACAATGAATGCATTGAACAACTCCATCTCTCTGTGAAAGACTCCTTCAATAAGTTCAAGGGCAAGTTCCTGACGGGTGCTGTCGACTTCTCAGACAAGTTGAGCAGGAAAACTAGGATTGGATACAGGTAACTTCACTTTGAAATAAAAAGATTTAACTCTTGATTCAATATGTTAACTCTTTGATAGGAAATGTAGTAGCAAAATTAACTTCAAATTAAAAATGAATAAATGTAATGTTTTGATTTAACTTTCTTAGCACATACTCAACTACCTACTAATGAAATTTCTGGACACAATAGTTGGTGACTCTCATTTGAGAAGAAAAAGTTACTTATTTGCTAGTTAGTCATCTTGCCTTGGAGAATCTATCTTGGAAACTCATAAAAGGATCCTCTCCTGACCTGCATATGTCTAGTAAGACTCAATTAAGAAAGGTTAAATAATAGGTTTATAATACATTATTCTGTAGAGCTGGTGAATGGGAGCTGGCGGCTGAGGGTGATCCGGAGTCAGTGGTGGAGCGCTACAACCGCCTGCGCTGTGAGTTCTCTGAGCTGCTGGAACAGGTCACCCAGCAGCAGGGGAAGGCCACTGAGAGCGAGAAGGTATGTGCATATATTTTTTTTATGTGGGGTAGGTTTACCTATGACTATAGCCTGCCTGATGATTATGCTGATACTAAGATAGAAAAGGATGAAAAAATAATGTAGCTTAATAATGATCTAGGAAACTATGACATGTGAGAAAAGTGTTTCAGTCGCTTGTTAATTTTATCATTACAGCCCAAATAAAGGTAAACCAACAACTTCAATAGTCTAAAGAAAAGTAACTCTGCTCTAGATGGTTCTTACAAGAATGTAAACAGTTTATAGTTCATCTATTATATGTTTAAGCTAGCTTTTAGATGCTTGCATGCAGGCTACATGCACATTATTATACATTAAAACGTTCCTCTTGAATACCTATCTTTTTAAAAAAAACTTCATCAAATCTGTTGTGTAGCTTTTTAGATCTAAGCATTAACACAGACAGACGCGGAAAGAGTCTTTGTGCCATACTATGTAGTAATTATGTACTCTCAACAGGAAGAGTACTCAAAATTGGCAGCTCAGATCAACTCAACAAAGAAATTGTTGGAAGAATTAAAGCTGGAGGAAGGAGAAATTATTGATCCTAAAGCTGAAAAACTCAAGTAAGTCCATTGGGATTATAATGTCCTAATATTCCTAAAAAAACATCTATTATGTTTATTGTTTGATCACAAACTTTCTGAGCTATGATTCTGTACATATTAACCATACAAGAAAAATATACAAGAAAAATCCTGGTGATTTTAATGTATTTTATCTATCAGGAGTTTTCAGTTGCTTGATGTTTGACTATTACTCACTCAACAAATTTCGAAGTTCGAACAGAGCAAAAGTATTTTTATATTGGTGTATTAAAGCTATTTTTAAAATGTTTGCTTTCACTACCAGCAATCCTGTATCACTATGTTATGTCTATTTACAGAGAGTACCTGGCATCGAACAGTCGCAAGAAGCAAGGTGAGATGGTGACGACGCACCTCAAGCTCAAGCCTGAGGTGCACCTCGCACAGACCACCCGGATAGCACAGCTTGAACATAGGTAACAATCATATATATATATGAATATATAATCCTGTAGGGTGGGTGAAAAACCTGTGAAATGTAACATCCATACTTGTGCGTGTGCTTTTCTTGAGAAAAACCCGCGTGTGGCGAGTTGTTAAAAACAAAATTAGTAATACATACTACCATTGGTTTTATATCAAATACAGCTTCTGTACTTGTGTACTTAAATAAGCAAATACATAAACACAATATATATTTCTCTATTCTAGACTACACAAGTTGGAGCAGGCAGCTGGAGTTAGGGACGAAGAATCATTCCGGAGATTACAGTCTGCCACAGGACAGGTAACCACTGTATTCATATTATTATGCTGTAAAATTTGAATAATTCACCCAATTTAAAAAAAAATAGACGGACATGTGTATCACTAGATAAATTACGAGGCAAACTTCTTCTTATCGAATGCGAGTGGCTAACTCTGGTGTCGAGAGTTTATCAAGCCTAAGAGTCTCTGACATGGCTTAGCGACAGGCGTACTGGAAAAACAGCCGGGACCTACAATTTAACGTGTCATCCGAGCCACGGAAACGCCCTAAATGGAATGCCACTTTTTGGTCACCCATCCAAGGACTGGCCGCGTTGACCTTTGCTTAACATTGGTAATGGCATGCGATTGTCTCCGCTAGCTGAGCTACGGGCGCCTCTATTTAAAACTGATATTAGTTATATCCTTGGTCTAACTGAGTACCTCTTTGTTTTTATTTCTTCAATGCTTACTTTATTATTACCAGAGAAGATATTCATCATAGTAAAGGAACAATCAACATAACCCACGTTGTCTCCACACTGCAGGCGACTCTCTGCGGCGCGGCGGCCTCTCTGGCGGCGCAGGCGTCGCTGCTGCGCGCGGGCGAGCTGGCGGCGGCGGAGGCGCGCGTCTCCTCGCTGCTCACCAACGTGGACGCACTCAAGCAGGCCGTCAAACCGGCGGAGCCAGAGCTCGAAGCTAAGGTAATGATGATGATGATGATTATACCCTGTAATTTTTTTTAATTTATTGATACAAGTTTACTAAACTGAAAATTTACTAATACTGACTTAAAAATAATAATATTTAAAATATTTTTATAGTCATGTTGCAATAGGATGTTGTTATCATGAATTATGACTTGGAGGTAGAAGATGTGAATTACATAGAATACTTACAGTTCAAAATTCACTGTAGAAAATCCAGGATAAAAAGTTGACAAAGTACAAAGCAGCAAAATATCTACACACATACACACATACACTTTCATCTTTATAATATTAGTAGCATAAGTATCTAATTTCAACAAATAACACAAGGAGCGTTATTTTATGAAAGTGAATAATTTGCAAATAAGGACAACGTTATTAACTTTTTTCCATATTTCTGTTATGTAATTGCAGGTGAATGAACTATACAAGCTGTTGAAGCAAATCGACGGTATCTCACATTCCGAGATCTTGGAGCGCATGGAGGCGCTCGAAGCACTACACAACCAAGGTATGGAGGCCTTTATTCTAATTCTATAGGTATCTTTTTTTATAAAAAGGTTGAAAATGGCTGACGGTCTGCCTGATGGTAAGCAGTTACAGTTGATATATTAGAAGTACAATTATTTTTCTAAAGCTATAGTAAAAGTTGCACTAAATACAGACAAACTACAGTATTGTTACAAGCTGGCTAATCAAACTTATTTGGCTGTAGTAAAAACTATGTTTTTATGTATGTTGATTCACACATTTATTACTAAATTACTGTATAGCTAAACTACCAAATGTTTAACTAGCATGTTTACAGACAAAAAAAAAGAAAAGTTGCTTTTCTTATTGTATCATAAAAACAATTGTTTTAATACATTAATTTAATACTCCGCTAGGCGCTTGGCGCTTGCCTTAGGAAACCAAAAAAAAACTTATATAAATCCATGTTCCAGCGTCAAACTTCGGCAAGTCCCTGACGGAGCTGGAGAGCTTGCAGAGCACCATCTCCAGCGGCGTGCGCAACAACAAGGAGCTGCTGCAGGGCGTGCAGCAGGTGTTCGCCATGAACGTAGAGAGCATACAGGTACAGCACTTGCTTGATATACATACTCTGTTGAAATCCATATTATTTGACTTTCGATAATGATGTGCAATTGATTTCAAGTTCAATAAATTGACAATAAGCAATAACTAGCGGTGTTACCCGCGTTAATTCGGGATAAAAAGTTGCTTTGTAGTACTTATTAATAGATATTATATTAATTATGTAACTTAACAAATGCAAATAGGCTCAACTGTCGTGTCCACTACGAACATAGTAGATGATTATATTCTAGATTATCACAGTAGACACAAATTACCTATTTGTTTGAACATGGAAAAGAAAAACAAGAGACAACCAATCTTTGTCACTTAGTGGATGTAGAACGGGCTTACTGAATATTGTAATATTACTGACTTTAATTTTATGTTTCCAGAAAGAGATCAAGAAGTTGGACGAGAGGATCGGCAAGCTGGCGGCGTGATGATGATGTTAGCGCGGGAACTGTTGTGATATGGACTAAACTGCTTGGCACCAACTCTATTGATAAGCACTTTGGAAAGATGATAACGATTAGATATAGTATTGTTCTGCTGACTCCTTCACACTGGGTTGAGACAATAAACAAACTAACTATAAAAAGACAAAGAACCACTTTGCTGATGTACACACAAAAATATATTTCTCAGTGGAACAGTACTAAACATATCACCAAAGTTATCATCTGCAATTAATTTTAGGAATGTAACGCCTGATCAAAAACTCTCTTACTCAATTGTTTTGTTGAAGAAAATTATTTTTAATGAATTCATATTTGATTGTTTCAGTAGCTAAATATTCCTTGGTAATGTAGTGGGTTGGTGCTAATAGCATTTTATATTTTGCACGATCATATTAATATTTTAGTTATTGCGAGTTATCAATTGACCCAGTGAGGTTTTTCAAGCAATATCTTTAAGCCCTTCATTTGGTTGAAATGGTCTTCAAAGTTACAAGCGTATGCAGATACTGGGAAAAGCTTGATAAAAATCTATCTATTTTTTTACTGTTGATACCTACCTACTTCATATAATTTTTATAAATTAATTGATGTATAAACTTGTGCCTAAAAGCAATTTAACAATTCATACTAAGTGATAAAACATCTAGGATTATGTTAGCTCAAGATCTATGAAATTCTCACATTAATAAAAATATCAAAGTGATAAGCTTAGCATATCTATTATCTGAGTAAATGTAGCTAGTTATAAGATCAACAGCACTAATATTCATACATGTCACAGCAAAGTTACCCAAAACCACAATATAAAGGTGCCAGAATATAATTTAGTTGGCAGTATTTATATATTTATACTGTGGCATAGGACTCATTATTTCTAACATTATTTTGTATTATTAATTGTTCTTTTATCTCTATGAAAGTATAGACTGCTTAAGAAATAATTTATTGAAAATATAATTTGAATATTGTAGCTAAACCTTAGTTTTATTTGGCATATACATAGTTGTAATAGTAGATTAGTAGCCTAGGGCTGTAAGGCATCAATTGCAGCCCGAGATAGTTAGGCGCACGAGCGCAGCGAGGGCGCCTATAGTTCGAGGGTGCAATTGATACTTACACCCGAGCTAACTACTCTGCTTTACATCTCGATTGTGAGGTAAGTAGAAAAAACCCGTATTACAAGAATAAAACATTTTAATGGTTAAAATTTATAGTGAAATGAGAACAATTTTAAAATTTTAGGGACAAGTGTTTTTTGGGTATGTTAATAGTTTGAGATTGTGATATTTGCTGGTCACGGACAAAATCAGAACTTACTCGTTTTTCTTTTCGCCACTTCATGAACTCGTCGTAAGTTTTTAAATATCTCTCTTTAGAACTTTCAAGCAAAATATTGTTAATTGCTACTTCAGCTTCCATTTCCATTGAATCAGGAGTGCAGCTTACATAATATATCGTCATCACTTGCAGAATTCATGTATTTTCCTAATTAGCACACGTACCTATTTATAAAAAAATCCCAAAAACAAACAACATTTAAAATTAAAGTTTTCTCTTTCCACCTTTTTTTGTCAGGAACGAAATTGCGCATCGCCGTTCGATATTTAAAATTGATGACTATCATACGAAGAAGTTTGAGTTTGAATAGCGAAGCGACCTCCTTTGTCTACTACTTGAACTTTTTGAAGGAGTGAAATGTTATTTTCATCCCACCATCTCGGAAACAGTATTTTTGCTCTTCAATATCTGAGTGCAAAAGCCGTTTTTATTCTCTAGAGGATAAAGTAAATTGAATTTAGAACATCGTGTGTTACAAGTTTTTGAATTAAAAAAATCATTAAACTTATTTACCTACTGCTACCTCTATGGTGCCGAATACATCATACAACTTTTTTTAAATTTGTTAAAATCTCAGACTCGGAACCTTCTTGGTGTTCTTTTTTTCAATTTGCTTTGTACGCGGCATATTGTCACGTTAAACCTTATATTAAAAACAAGAAACTTGAAAACCAGTGAAAAAACTAAAATGAGTGATTCTAGCGACGAGGAAGTTTGTTTGACGCCAACAGAATTGACTGAAACTGTTAATAATGCGCAAATGAGCTTTCTCCCTCAACAATCACGCGTTTTGCATTTAGTCATTTCCTCGCTGAGGTGGAATGAAAAGTTACGTGTTGCACTCGAGTGCAAAGATTTTTCACCTCGTGCTCTTTTAATTCCCTCGCTAACGCTCAGGATTCTAATTATGAATCACTCGCTGCGCTCGTGATTCAATTTTAGAATCCTTCGCTTGCTCGGTCATCAAAATTGAGCATGCGGTTAAAAAGCAACTTTGCACTCTTGTATAACAAATAACTATTTTTTAATTACCTACTTATTGCCCTAGGGCTTTTCTAGCTACATTATTACCCTAGGGCGCTAATTGGTTACTTACAAGCCTCATTTGGGGGTAATAAGAACCTACTTACCGAACATGAGAGATGTAAAATTACTTAATTTGCTGTTCCTACCAAATTACAGGCTATCATAATGGGTATTCTCTTTCTATTATAGATCATAAGCATTGTTGAAAAAAATACCTATATAAGCTCTAATGAACACTAGGTACTTTGGCAATAATAATGGAGTGGTATTTTAAATCTACAAAAGTAATACATACTTACCTATCTATCACAAATCAATTTCAATCCAAATCATGTGAATAAGGTATGAATATTCCCACTTAGAACTAGAAATTCAATATAATCTTGTTATAACAATGCACATGACTATAATACTGTAATAATCGGAAGGGGCACTATCAAAGTATTGGATAGATGTACCTACTAAAAATCTGAGATGTAACACTAAAATGGATCTGGGGGCACGGCAGTGCCCCCGCCAAGTCGAGCGCGAAGCAAACTGCCGTACCATCCTTTACTGGAACCATTTCGCCGCATTTTCAGCCCCCTATTTGAGAACCTCTGGATAGGATTAAAACGCTAAAATTTTCGTCATCTAGAAATTCGTAATAACACACTTGAAATCCAGAATTTCAAATTGGTAGATCAATTAGTTCCGAAGTTATGCTAATGCAAAGTTTCGCATTTTCGACACTGACTCACTCACTGATCATCAAAATAGAACTAGTACTTCCCATACACCTAGAGAGCTGAAATTTGGTACAGAGGTAGATTTTAGCGCCCACATAAAGGAAAAATTATCAAAACAAGATTTATGGAAGATCTGGACTACCTGGTGACCCTGATGAGAAAACGTAAGAGTACAGCCAAATTAGCGTTTTTATGAGAAATATGACAACGCAGTACATGCGACGTCAAAATGAGCGGGATGCGAGGCCGAAGGCCGAGTATCGCCATCACTTTGGCCATCAGACCTTGGAGTACCATAAGGGATCTCGAAAACTTTAAGAGATAGCGGGTTGGTGCTTGAACTAAATATGATAAGAACTGGTGGTATGTATCGGATCTTACAAAATCATCATCATCCTCAGCCAACTTTCTACTGCATTCAATTTTCTATATTTATATATATACTTATAGGTATAACTGTATTCTACTCAATAAATAAAAAATATTAAATATATATATATATATATATAGGTATATATGTTACGGTTAATGTAGATAATCGGGAATTATACATAATTACCAACGCACTCGGTAAATGTTGAGAATTATCCACATTTACCGGTAATTATATATAATAACCATACCCTTTTGGTTACATAATGTACAAAATAATGAAATCAAACATCAGAATCAATATTATATGTTTATGAGAATAAATACATACATGTACAAATAAAATAAATAAATCGCACGAGTAGAGGATCAAGAGCTCAAACCTTCTATTTGGTGGCAAAACATAAAATAAAATAACATACAATAAATTAAAGTAAAGTAGAGTAGTTTTTATTTTATTTTTTACTAGAGTTTTTTTACATGAAATAGGCTCACGCTTGACTGCAACTTGCCTGGTGTTTAACAACGTTATAATCTACCATCCAGCGCACTTGCCTAGAAGAAACCAGTTTGCTTTCGCCTTGAAGACCGACAAATTATAATTCAGTGCGGTTTTTGGTTCAGTGCCTTGCCTGTTTTGTTTTTTGGCATGTTTGATTTCATTATTTTCTACATTTACCAAAGGGGTATGGTTATTATGTATAACCGGTAAATGTGATTAATTCGAATGTTTTTCTCACTTTTACCAAGAGCACTGGTAATTATGCATAATTCCCGCATTATCCACATTTACCGTAACATATATATTAGTCCACGTCCTGTCAAAAAGAAGTGATATCCCACCAAAAACATTCTGTAAAAAATTTGCCAAGTCTCGATAGAGCTGCTTGTTTATCTCTAAAAAGTAATGAAATCTCTAGAATTAGTAAAGCCAAGTCTAAGGTTCCTTACTGTGATTTATTTATATTATAGTTAATTTTATGTGACTTGGCCGTTGACTTGTAAGTAGTAGATTATGATTCATTAGTTTAAGGGAAACATAGAAACAATAACCAGAGTTCTAACGAAAAATTAAGATAGATTAGAATCAGAAAAAATAGTTAAGTGGACTCTACATAATAGGCAAAAACTTTAGAAGATTTGAATAAATCTGCAAATAAATTAGTAAATAAACTTGTATCCACTAAACGTGTAAAGAATGTTCAACGGCAAAGTCACGTAAAATTAACTATAATAATAAATAAATCACAGTAAGGAACCTTAAACTTGGCTTTACTAATTCTAGAGATTTCATTACTTTTTAGAGATAAACAAGCAGCTCTATCGAGACTTGGCAAATTTTTTACAGAATGTTTTTGGTGGGATTCAACTTTCTAGAATAGAGTAGAAGAAAACACCCTGATGCATTACTCTCGTAATGTTTATTTTTTAAAATTACATCTTAGAACCTAAGCTTCTGGAAGAACCACTTGTTCTTCCCACTCTTGTATCTCTCCTCAAATCTGACCCTCGTGTTGAAACGCAGCTTCTTGCGCTTGGCGGGGTCCTTCAGGTCTTTTGCGCTGAACTTCTCAAAGCTGAGGTCTACGGAGTACCGAGTAGGCATGAGGTGGTTGTAGTTCACGACCTGGAAACAAAGAACACAAATATTTCACTAATATGATAGACCATCTTTGCTAATTTTGTCTGTTGTTTGTGTGATTTCTAGGTGATTCAGTTATTTGAGCTAACAAGGTGACCATGCTCTAACACAACCAAGAACTATTTAGCCAATGTTGGCATTGACTTCCAACTTTGGGTATTTTTCCTAAGGATTGACCGCAACAATGCAGTAATGATAACAAACACTGGTTTAAAATAATTATAACATTTTATGGGTGTCTCATGGTGTAGTGGAATTCACCACCATTACTACATACACTAGAAACAACACAATCCAGCAATAATTTAAATGATTATTAGATAGTGTTTTTATTTTATTTACACAAAACGCCCCAAGTGGGAGGTCCGTGCAGGACTCATCACCCCCACCTTACAATTAGAATTTAGTGTTTTTATTATTTCCTTTCTTGGGGATTTATGCTAAATTATTAAGTCAAGATAGTACACCACAATTATTTAATGTCTTAATGGACTGCATTTTTTATTCTATTATACCTACTAAAATAAAATAATTTAACTCCTGCTATGGACTTCTATAAATTATATTGTATATATTATCTTAATTACATATATGTTTTCAGTTTAATAACTTTTAAGAAGCACTGAGCATACCACTGGTATTATAAAGATGAAAGTTTTAGTACATATTATGTGTATTTGTTACTTCTTTACACTTAAACAGCTGTACCAATATGGATGAAATTTGGTAAGTAGACTAGACATTGATTAGACACTGAATTAAATATAGGCTACCCAATATTGGGGGTGGCTGCTAGTATTAAATTTATAGTAGACTATAAGACTTACATCAAGCCAGTTGTTGCAGTCAAGGTTCATCAAAGATAAAATAAATAAAATGAAAGAGACATGTGCATAGAAACTATGCCATGATGTTTTAGTAGTGAATCAACAATAATATGTAACTAAAATGGTTTTCACTCACATGTCATTCATTCAACTTTCTTATTGTGAATCAACATTGTCAGTAAATAATTCGAATTGCACATGTGGATATGATGAACATAAGTTCTCGTCACTTCTATTGACGTGCCTTTTATATGCATCACATCCATGTTTGAGTAAATTATCACAAACAAGGATGTCCCAATGGGTATGTGTGTCGCTGTATGACTGCCTTATTATTCACTAAACTTGAGATTTCAGGTGTTACATATAATCCAGAAATCAAATTAGTACATCGAAAGACAGCGCAGTATACTAACAAAGTACTTTTAGATAGCATCAAACACTTGGCACGTTCAATTATCACTACTATCAAAAGACAACAAACTTCGAGGTTATGTTATGATTGAAGCATACTAAAATTTGAACACTACTAACCTTGACGAAGGGCTTGACTTTGGAGCGCTTGTGGATTTTGTTTTTACCCATCCTCTTGTGTACTTTGCGGGGATACCTGTCGATGCCGGCGACGAAAGCGTGTCCGTAGGGTTTGTCAGACGTGCCTTCGTCGTAGTTTTTGACGACGATAGCCTTGCGGCCTGCGTACCGGCCGCTGAGGACCAGCACCACCTTCCCAGGTTTCATAATCTTACCCATCTTGGATGGATCTGAGGAGCACAAAACTAACCTTCAATAACACAACTCTTTCTGCGTTTCATAAACTTCAACAGTTGAAAGTGAGATGCCCTGAGATAGAATTAGCACTACCCGCAAGTACAAGTATTATGGTATTAGAAATAATTCATCGTGTTTTTGTAAAATAACCACTGTAAACTTCAAAAACAACAAGAACTACAAGTCGGTTTTCAACGTAAAATTCACAGCGGGATTAGGAAATATTCACACTATTATATCGGGCGTGTCACAGATTTTGGTTGGCGATTCTGTTTTTCTTCAGAAACTCACTAATTTCACAGATTTTTATGGATAATTCTCTAAAAATTTCGTGAAACTCACATTCCCTTTACCTGTCGACAAGAAAAGAAACTGTGTTGCCCAATCAAAAAATAATAAATTTTGAAGTTGACATAGACATAAATATAATCAATTCAAATGCTTCATTCTTTTCTTATCTGTTTTAATAGAGATGGGAACATTTTTATCGGAAATATATTTTTATATATTTTTTCGGAAGGTTGTCACCATTGTTTCATTCAGAGCCAAAAACCGCGAGTTTCAAAATAAAAGTTATAAATTGAATTTGTACCTTAATATTTTTTAGCAACACCTCAAATCCTAAACATTTGAATACACTTGGTTATTACTTACATAAAGGCGATATTTATTCATTTACTACTAATTTATGTATGATATAAAAGTAATAATTTTATGGCGGATAAAATAAAACTAAGAAATCTCTCGATTAATTGAGTTTAATATCAATAAAATAAGAAAATTATTTACACGAATTTTATCAAAATACAAAAATAAAACACTGTCACATACATACAATATAATATTTTAGGTGTTAACGCTTGTCGGGAGGTACTTCAAATACACAATAATTATTTATTATTTAACCACTGTCATTTATGCAGTAAGACTGTCATTTTCCTATTGTAATAGGTATTATACTAAATATTTTACACATTCTGTCAACATTCTTTTTCATGTAATTTTACATAATTGCTGTTTTAGCAGCTCAAAAGTGAAATTATAAATGTCTAGCAAAGCCAAATAAAAAAATTAATATAGTTAGTATTATAGGCGCCAGAAATATATGTGGTTCCATCCAATTATTGTGTTTGATTATATATTTTTATTGCACAGGTTTTAACAGTTGTTGTATACAGTGTTATTTCAAATGTCGCCCCTACTTACTGTATTCATAAATTACTTAAGCATTATATTTAAACTGTATATTACACTTTGGTTCACTATCGGTATTATTAGTTAGATTAACTATTTATTTGTACATCCATTTGCGTATCGCCTGGACAGGTATAGACGAACTTAAACAATTCGAAACTAAACTTTACTAGAATATTAAATAAAAGAAGAGAGTTTGAGAGTTTTTAAATCCATTGAAAGCTCAATACTGAGACAACTTTATTTTTACATTTATTACAAAAAATACGATCAGCATACAACATTATAAATCTATTTGTCTTCTGTTACTTATGCTATCTGAATACTTTACTCTCATAATGCCCGAATAACAAGACTGTTTCTGCTCAAATCATATTCTTAAATGAGAAAACTTTTATAAAAAATATAATCATCAAATTTTTTAAACAAAACATTTCCACAAAACATTGATTCATGTTTTTTTTGACATTCTTTTTTTGAATCATTTGCCGCATTGTTTTCGCTACAGAGAATCTCGTTAGTTACGATACGGCACATATTATATTATTTAAAGTCAGTACACAAAATTGTAGTGATTTTAGACTAATATCAAAGATATTATTTAAATAAAATTCAAGTCTCTAAAGAAAGGGCAATTGACGAGTTCAATATCAATTTACATATAATCAAAGTTTATTCTTGTTAGTAAGTATTAATTTATTGGTAACAATATTAATATTAAAAATAATATTTTTTTCAAAAATCTTAATCAAATAAGATGTACCTACATATTTTTAGTTTTTTATGTATATATGAAATCGTTTTAAATTCTTGTAAATTGTTTGATTTAAGTACTCAATCAATCAAGCATTACGCGCCTAAATGGTCTAATGAAGGCCACCAGTATACGAACATTCATAGCATAGCGATGAATATTTTAAAGTCAATATTCCCAAAAACTGAAATTGAATAATTTGCCGCTAGATAAAGCTAGAATTGAAAGGTAAAAAAGTAGCCTTCATTTCCGTCAATATTTCACTAAGCTCATTCAAAAATTCTTGAAAAACGGAATGTTACAATAAATTGGGATACAATATGTATATCTTTTCTTTAGCTACATGGCCGGATTTGCAATTTAAATCAACAATAATATAATTTCAACAAATCTTAATTGTAAATAATTTATTTAGCATCTTTAGGGTTTAACTGGAGCATACGTTTGAGAAAACATGTGTTAAGAATAGTTCTCTAAATGTATGCGACCAGCATATGATATTTGTTTTATCTATTTTTTATTACGTTAGTGTGCGAGATAGGCCGTGTACATTTTAAAAGCTAAATGTCCTTCATTTGAAACGTCAATCGATTCAGTTCTTTTCACTAGGATAAGTTTGAATATCTTTATATAATAGTATGTGTTAGACAGGCAAAACTATATAAACCTTCCATAAAAATACTACTGAATCATTCATCGAACTGAGCAAGCACAGGTTCTACTGTAGGTACGAGTATGGTCTAAAACCGTGACAACCATATGCATCAAACTCTTGTGCTGTAAATCGTGCTTAACTGAAAAATACTAGAAGTCGATTGTTTCGATGAATGTCAGATATATTCCACCGACTGATATGTCACAATAACAACTAAACATAATTTCATCTAAAATGCGGCAATGGCAGTCGAGTCCTCATCAAAACTTACACTTCCAGAATCAGTTTTATTTTACATGTCACATTATCGCAACAAATGAAAAGAACTCTTTATAGTTGTAGAAAATCCAGCTGGATTCCAGCATTAACAAATTGATAATTCCAGAAAAGAACAGTCAATGCTACCGATTTTTTTTTACCATTTATGTCATGTCGATGTCTGAAAACTACTGTTTATTACAATTCGTAGGTTGATTTGATTGACTATTCTTTCACAAAACTGATTCTTGAGTAGTTTGAAAATTATGCTTTTGGAATATCAACATTTAATATTTATTGATTATATTTCCAGTCAATAAAAAAAACATTAATATGTTTTCTCTCGCTCACAGTCAGTTTGTGCAAACGAGAGAAAAACAAATATATTCTTTATTGCATTGCTAAATACAGGGTGTTTGCATTGTTTCAACACTAAAATTCACATAATGCATGTAAAAATACATGAAATAAATCAAACTTTTACAATACCTACTTTTTTGACGTAATCTGCTCACCACCCAGAGCTGATAGATACAACATCAATCTAAAACTGAAACAATTTTTTAAACATTGATATAATAATTAACAAGATTACATTTTTCCTGTGTATGAATTATTTTTAAATGTCAAATATGAAACACCCTGCACATCAAATGTCATAAACCACATAATTAAATGTCATAACATCCACAACAAATATCTATTTTTATTAATACACAATATACTATACAAAATTATACTTAGATACTCTTTTACGCTATTTATATGTACATACTTAACACTTAATAAATATAAAAACCATGTATTCACATTGTACATATATTAATGGAATATATCAGATGATCTTATAAGAATAGATATATAAAAGTAGTGTTAAAATATTTGCTTTCTTTGCTATTTGAAAAGAAGATTACAATCAATCAAAATCAGCATTGTATTGTGCTCCAATTGGTTGCAGAAATGCAGAATTAATTAGGTATGTTTATACATTTATAATCTTTTACTAAAAATCTAGAAAATTAAACAGTATTCCAAACTACAGTTCTTTAAAGGTAACCAGAACAATATAATTCTACATATTTTGAAGAAATTAGTAGGTAGTGATGATATTTTTTGACATAAGTAGTACTTATGTAAATTATTCATTATTAACTATTATGTGGTTTAAATAATATAACAAGACCATTAGATATATTCCATTTTCCATTGTTTTGCTAGTCAATCGTAGTTTCTGTACAAATACGTATAATCTCCACCGATGAATGTTTATATATTTTTAAGTGATTTAGCACAGACCTAAAGCAATATTTTATGTATTTCCACTCCAGCCAATCACAGGAAAGAAATGTATATAGCTCTTTTATTGAATTTCTTCTAATGTATGTATGTAATTTTTCTTTTAATGTATGTATGTAGCTCTTTTATTGGCTGGCTGATCGTAAAGAGAAGCATATTTAATATTGCATTAGTGTATATGCTAAAAACACGTTCTGTGCACTTTGCGTACCAGTTATACGTATAATATATACGCTATACATAATGTAATATACAATTTCTAAGTACATACAGTGAATAGAATATACAAAAAAATTCGGCGAAGAGATCGATGCGGACATTGCAAACTAATTGCAGCTTTAATACGTTGAGCTTAAAGTCTACTTTACCATAGACAACGATGCAAGTATTTAAATTTTCAACCGGTTCGGTGAAGGTTAAGCACAAAAAAACTTTTTTGAAAGTTGAAAATGATTTTACATTAATCTTTGTTAGCTGCACAAAGACATGTTACACTCTGATCCACAACAAATAAGAGTGAGAATTAATGAAATTTAGGCTTAAAAGTGCTTAAATTCACAACCCAAAACGTCGCTTAACCCCCACTATGGTGCGTCAATTCTTAGCCAAATTTAGGACAGCCTCAGATACATGTAACACAATGAATTTTTAGGTTAAAATCACAAATAATACTTTAGGAACAAATTTGTCGGTCAAGAGAAGCTATCCACCCATATTCTGATGTCGCTTACCTAATCATTAAACATTTGACAAAGGATTCGAAAATTTTGGGTCAAATTTATTTACTGAAAAAATAGTTCACCAAAAAATAGGGTATCGTAGAAATGTACGCGTGCTAAGCTACCGGTGACTATCAAAATATTTGGCACATCCACCGCAAGTCACAAACGAATCAACACACTTTACGGAGAGAACCTCGTTCATACGCAACACTCCATACAATTTTCAGATTCAACTAAATAAATTGAGACAGATTAAGAAATCAGTCAATTCCATAACCTCCGGTCAACATTTAAACCTAAAGTTAAAACAACGTCCCCAATAAACGACACGAATACAACACACGCTAACTGGAGTGGCGACACAACACAGACACGCGTGGCGTCCTCGGAGTGGCACAGCACTGGGAACTATGCACAGGGCTCGACCGCGGCCGAATACAAAATATACATTATAAAAGTGCGAGTTCAACTCGGGTCGTGGGTCGGTGCGCGCCGCGGGGGCGGTCGTGCTCGGTCGCTCACACCGAGATCTCGTAGTTGCAGTCGTAGACGGAGGCGCGGTCGGGCGGGTCGGGGGGCGGCGCGCGCGCCTCCAGAGCGTCCTGTACCTCCAGCGCGCGCACGAAGGACAGCGGGCGCGGCGCGCGCGCGGGCAGCGGCGCGGGCGCGGGCGGCGGGCGCCGGCGCGGCAGCGGCGAGGGCTGCGGCGGGAACACGGGCACGCCACCGCGCGGCGCCAGGTGCGCGTGGTGGCGCTCCGCCCACAGGTAGTTGCCGCGCTGCGGGGACGCCGCCAGCTCGCGGATGTCGTCGGCCGTGGGGCGGTGCGGCGCGCCCACCGGCTCCGCGCGCACCAGCTCGCCCTCGGACAGGAAGCGGCGCTGCGGGGAGGCGCGCCCGTCGCCGCCCACCGCGATGAACTCGGGCCGGCGCGCGCCCGTCGGCGTGCCCGGGTTGGACCTGTCGCGCCCACGTCACGGGTTTAATCGCGCGAGCTCGTCGGACGAGCTAACGTTATCGTACGCCCTACGGACAGAAGGAAAGGGGAGCTGCGGGGCGAAGCGGTCGCGTGCGGGCGCCCACCGCGCCGCGCGCCCCGCCGGCCTGTCTACCGCCCTCATATGTACATGGAATCTGATGCTTTCTACTACAATCTTCTTTTTTCTACTACTCAAACTATCAGTCAGTCAAATTGAATATATAGCCCAGAGTTCGTTCCGACGCTACAGCGGGGAGGTAAGTGCGAGGAATACGGGGTCGTTGCGGGAGCGGTCGATGGAACTCTGAGATACACCGTTCCTCTTCCAAAGAGGTTGATTGTCTGTACATTGAACTGGCTCAGATTCCATCCAGCTATACAAGCTATTAGTGCGGGCGGGCCGGCGGGGGGGCGGGGCGCGGCGGCGGAGCATGCCAGCGCCGCATACCGCGGCTCTACAATACACACTATACACTACACTACATACGATATAGCACACAGATATTAACATGGCACCAGCTTGGAATGTCTTTCCCCTCCCTCAACCCTTGCGCCATAGCATACCTGTACCAAAAAGTGTAGAAATGTACCAATTTATAAAGTTTTTATCACGCAAAAATTATTACGTACCCATGAGTTCCACATGACACACACAAGCGTTTGTTTAGTATAAGGCTAGATGGCGCTGTGTGAAACGTCTCGAAATATTTGTTATTTTAATTTATAGTGATAAACATTTGATATGTTTATTACAGATTACTTTTAATTTTAGTGGTCATAACAATGTAAACGTCAGAAAAAGGCCAAATAAATTTAACAGGTAGCACAAGTGGAGACGCCATATTATTTTCTACACTCTTTGGTTTTGGTATATCACTATAACGTCATTATAGCGAGGTGCCTAGTTAACTTCTGGGTGTTGTACAAGCTATTCACACATGCGGGTTCGGTACAACTCAAAGATAAACGTTATTGATCAAATTCTTAAACAAAGATCAAATCAAATCAAATATAAATTTATTTACAGTACAGTTATACATGGTAGCACATGTATATAATTAGATCAATACAATATTATAAATACAGAACAAGATTATGTGCGCTTCCAACGGGCCCCGAACTAGGCCAGATATATGAGGCATTTAATTAGATCAGTGGTTATTTGTTTTTGTTTTGTAGTTGTGTACTGTGTATAGAATTATCCGTTATTTGCGTGTGGCTATTGGAGCTCTTCAGTTAAAAATGGAATCAATTTAGTACTACAAAATAAACTTACAAATTTATTTGATTTACTGGTCTATGTATTGATTAAAAAGACAACAACAAAAACATACAATTTAAAGACGCATCATATTTTTGATCCAACTTTTTGAAATCTTTGAGAGAAGTAAGATAATTATCCTGATAATCTTAGTTATTTCATTGACTTTGAGTTGAATCGAACCGATATGCAAGATCCTGATAGGCGACAGCGAACGCATACAATGGCTGATCATGATTATTATTATAATAATTAGGGGGTAATCTGAACTATCACCAGTACACTATTGGAACGACAGACAGCCCTCTGTGCAGAGGCTGTATGAAGAACGACGAGACCGTGGAGCACGTGTTACTACACTGCGAAGCATCAAAAGAGGAAAGAAAGAAGCTAAGACAGGCTCAAACAGAAACATCACTTGACGGTGCAAGCAGTTCCACTTCTTATACCACAACTCCTGCCGTGACGAGAGTAGGAGTGGAACTAGTATGCCAGAAACCCAAGGCTGTGCTCCGATATTTCAAGGAGCTCGGCTGGCTGGGTTAGGCAGAAATGGGGGAAATGCACAAAAAGCCCCAAACGTGATGTCCGTGCAGGACTCATCGCCCCCGCCTTAGAATTAGAATTAGGGGGTAAACGAGCGTAACTACTTAAAACCGACCGGAAAAATAGCTTAGCTAAACAAACAAAACGCGCCAAACTAAATAATCGATAAGGGCATTAAAAGCTACAGTAGAAAATGTAGAAATGTCAACGTCACTGTCACCGACATAATGCACAAAAAGTGCAAAGGGTGGAACTAAAAGAAGGGAAATGGCATAGACAATGACAAGACAAATATAGCACAAATAGTGCAAAAGACAAGTGAAGAAATGAAATGAGTGGGGAAACTGGCCAGTTACAGAAAAAATATAACTTTCTTTACCACAGATTATATAATCGTTTTTAATCTATAATTCGACCATAGTGAATAGTTGGTAGCTCTGGTTGGAACCAGCCATTGTATGGTGCTTCGCTCTACGCCTGCGATCCTTTCTGGCACAACAGCTTGCAAATAAAAATATATTAGTTTTTAGTTTATTGTCTGTGTAAAATCTGTCTAGTTTTATACTTTCTTTTTCCTAAACTTAGAAAACATGTTAAAAGTGTACATATACATACATATTATACAGTCAGTTATGTTTACAATTAATTTTGTTATTATTTAAAATTAATGTCTGTTTTAACATGTTTGTTTTACGATAGACAGACTTTACGTCAACCATTATTTAGTCTACCCACTACAGCATATGCAATTGCAAAACCCGCAAAGTGTTTTATTATTCAATATTCTTATTGAAATGCATTCATAGCCAACTTTTAAATTCCATTTGACATGCTCTTTTTACTATACAAATTTAAACAATAAATACATTTTAAGTTGTAATAAGTTTAACGCCTCTCTATAGTGCTAAATAGATAATAAGAATGCTGTAAACAGAAAAACCAAACAAGTGTATTAAATCGTGTCAAAGTAGCAAACCAAAATGCATACTTCTTAAGGGTTTGGATTTATGGACTGAACACTCGAACGGACATAAAAAATCTTAGGTAAAATTTAAAACCTGAAGTTCAAACAGAACATAATGTACCTATTTATTGATTTAAATTGACATTTAACTCATGACTGAAAAACGATTCCACGTAAACATGATAAACGTCGCAACAGGATATGTCTAAACGAGTAAGACTTCAAAGTCCATTATTAACAAATGAAGCCAGTCCATATATCCAACCCAGTGCATGAATAACTAACACACACACACACACACATATTTATGCGATTACCATCGTAGCTTGTACACGTCATGTCCACCTGCGGTCGTGTGCGGACAAACGGTAACACTGCGTCATATATCTTTCATATTAATACGATTTATGACATTTCAGTCTTTGACAAATTACAAATTTTGACATTTTAGTCATTAGAATGGTTCAAGCCAACCAATTTGAAATGTTACGATGAATGATTTTTGTGTTAAATTAAAAAGTATTCGTTCTTGGATTGAAATTGATTGATGATGTTTTAGTAAAAATAAGCTTTGTAATGTTTGAGGGGTTTGGTGGCTGTTAAAAGCTAAATTACTGCTTGATATTTTTTTGCATGATTATTATAACTTTGATGATTTACTTTATGGCCCATTAAATAATATTTCGAAGGACTTATTTTGGGCAAAGGAATATTTATGTCCTGCGCTACTAGAAGTTTATTTCTTTTATCTACGAAACTATAGCGTTTCTAATAGATAATATTATGCCTAATAATAATTATGTACTGTTAGTATTTTTTTATGCAATATTAGTTAGTCGTGGGCTTGGTTTCTTAGTTTTGTCACGTTAACGTAATAGTCTTATAAACTTGAAGCTTATATGTTTTGTTTGTTTCCCAGACATTTTTGTCAACCTTTTCCAGAAAATTACATCCTTACTTAAAAATCTTCTATAATATGTATTTCGAAAACATGATTTACATAGATTGCTGTTTTGATTTTTTAGTCATGTCTAAGTAGGTATTGATTGTCACAAATTATATATCATATTTTATTAACTTTTTGACATGCCCCCTTCATGCTCAAACACCTCAAATTCTCTACATTTTGACGTAAGAAGGCAAACCTCACGACAGTCAAAGCAGAATTTACACCAATTTACACAAAGGCGTAAATTTTACAAACTCTGGAAACTAAACTTCTGCAACACTGTAATTATGTCTATTTGTCTCTTTTTATCTCCATGTTAGAAAAAGAAAAGTTGTTTTTGAAACCGTTTTCTTTTATTTGGAAAAAAGGTGTGTATAGATCAACGTTGCGTCATTATATGAACAACTAATATTGCAATTATTTTCGACGAGCATAATTTTAGTATGATATAAAAGTTTAGAAAGGAGTAACGTATGACGCGATTTAAACCTAAAACCGTGGCTCATCGCTTTAGTACTCACAACTAATTTCAGACCAGATTTATTGTGTTTCATTAAATCTAGTTGTAATCAATGGCAGTCCCAAAACGGCGACGAACCAAAGTGTTATTTGTTAAAATCGCAGTCCAATCAACGCCAGTCAACATTTAGTGTCCCATATATAAATCCACCACTAAAATGTGATAATGCAAACCATTTATACATGCAAAGAAACACAGAAACAAACTAAAAGTTAAAGCGATGCATCGGGAGTTACAGGGGGTCCGTTTTCGGGTCGCTCATTGTTTTTTTTTAGATATATTTTGGTCTTTAACATGAAGGCGTTTATGTTGGGCAACGAATATAATAAGAATAGTTTTAAAGTATTTTCTAATGAAGCTACTATTTATACGTTGTCTGAATTAACATGATTATTAAGACATCTGTCATTTCAGTCTGATTAAAGTCATTATATGTCAGATTTGACGTAAGATCACAACTGATCTAGAATAACAGGTGTTCAAATGTTCATGCCAATTGAGACAGTGTGTAATAAAAAAAAATATGGTGAACCTTAAAAATATAGCAAATAGTCATGAATATGCATATTTTTTAGTAATGTAAGCAGTAATTCTTTAATATTACTTGTGAATGATAGTTTTTTTTCTAAAGACTGTATCATTATTTGTGTTGCCCAACAAAAACGCACAAGTGTCACATTTTCATTAAAACATAATATATTATGACAGGAACAGGCCATGAAGTAATGGGAAACAATCATAAATACCTATTTATTAATTTATATCTATCTAAAGATAAGTTTGTCTTCTTTTGGAAAATATCGCCGATTGATCCTCGACAAATTATAAATTTGTGCTGATAAAATTGTAATCTTTGCATTAGTGTTTGTAGTGTAAACACATATATAGTGTACTACTTGTACTTTAGTGAAATGATATTTTATTTATGCTGAGAGTGAAAGTGTAAAGGTATATCGAAAACTAGACAGTATAATTGTTGCCTATAGCATATTTTTGAGTGAGATTTGCATTTAAAACTGCAAAAGCAAGTACCTATGTAAGTAAATTTTTATGTTGACTATTACTTTATGACTTTCACTCACAACCAAAGAAAAATCGAAAAGATACACAAGATCACGCCTTTCTACGTCCGACCATATAAACGAATGACTTTATATTCATTAAGTAAAACATATAGCCAAATTAATAACGTCTTTGTTATTTTTAGATCGGTTAAAAATACTGGTCATCACTCATATTATAGTCAATCAGTAAAACTGCTGTTAAAATATCACCCTATGTATATTTTTCGTAGCCTTACAATAAAGATATCTCTTATTATATCTATTGGTATATTTTACGCAAAGTTAATATTTTAGTGTCATTGTTTTAGGCTCATTTGATGTGTACAGTATAATAGGATGAACCCAGAATCAGTGAAGTTAGGTTCTAACGAACTAAAGAGAGAAAGAGGTTGTTGACTATTAATGATATGGGCTCACTGAGCGTCTTGATCTGTGACTCAATAGTCAGTCAAGTCAGTGAGCTGTTATAATACGACTGACTAGCCATCATCTAAATATATAAAACTCAAAGGTGACTTAGTCATCTATCAACGCACAGCCCAAACCACTGGACAGATTGGGCTGAAATTTGGAATGAAGGTTAATGTTAAGACTTAGGCATCCGGTAAGAAAGGATTTTTGGAAATGCCACTTTTAAAGGGGTAACATAGGGGATGCAATTTTTACTTCTTAAAGCGAGCGAAGCCGCGAGCATCCACTAGTAGATTTATATCATCTGTCATATTCGTATTTTTATTTCTTTTCAAGTAGAAAGGCGTGTCTCGGTGGCCACTCGGGCCGCGCTAGAGGCCACATACCTCCGCACGGGGCTGTTGACGGCGAGGGGCGTGGGCACGCCGAGCGCCTTGATGCGCTGCTGCATGGTAGGCGAGGGCCGCGCCCCGTTCGCAGCCGGCTCGCAGCGGAGGGGCTCCATCACCACCCGGTAGCCGGGCGCCGGGCCCGCGTGACTGGAAATAAATAATAATATAAATGACTTAAATATTCCGGGACGCTGCACACAGCGCCATCTAGCCCCGCACTAAGCAAAGCTTGTGTCGCGGGTACTAGGTAACGGATATAATACTTATATACTTTTCTTTTGTAAATACATACCTTATTATACATACAAACGACCAAACTCAACACAAGTAATTATATTTTTTTTAAATGCAGTGTGTCACACGGGAATCGAACGCGCAACCCCTAGATTAGAAGGCAAAGCCACTACCAACTAAGCTAACAGGCCAGTCAAATAGGATAGGGAGGGGTTAGTTTGTGGATATGCAATACTTAGTTAGTCAGGTGGTGCTGCATTATACAATATCTTTATCTGCATTCGAAAAACAAGCAAAAATACAGCGAGGAAAAGCAAAAACTTAAACGACGCGCTTCTTCGAGCTTCATGCATAGAATAATATAAGAATAGGCTAACTTTGGAACTATGACCTATCCTGTTTTTGAGAATTACAATACAGAGGTTTTCAAACCTGAAATGTGAGAACTGAATTATAAAAATATATATGCAAGATTGGCTCTAGTGCCACGCTTCTGAAGTAGCTAAAGGTAGCATTTAGCAGTTTGTGATCTCTGTCCAATTTTTTTTTAAATAGGAGACAAATATTTACTCACGTAGTATTCCTCGAGTGCGGGCTCAGCCTGGGATAGTGCATGGCTCGCTGCGGCGGGAACAGGTTGGCTCCGGAGCCCCGGCGCTGCAGGGGCGGAGGCGTCGGCTCGCAGTCGGCGCTCTGCGAAGCCCCGGGCCCTTCCATCTCCGTCTCGTGCTCCTCCCGGCCCGGTGACAGCTGGGAACATGCAGCACGTACTACTCTACTGCTACTTTTAGCGGACGCAAGCTTTACTGGTTGTATTATATACCTGTCTGAGCTTGTTAGTTAGACGATGAAATTAGGTTTAGTTGGTTAACTGAGGTATGTGTTGTAGTTAGCTAATATGTACATATACAAATAAAGTTTTGTAACTCAAATCAAAAATCAAAAAATTCAAATCTAGAGTTTCAAATCTAGAGTTAATAGGTATCTTTTAGGTAAACGTGTTACACCCTAGGCTGCAGCAATGCTTAACATCAGGCAGGCTGTAGTCAAACGTAAACCTATCACACGTAAAAAAAAAAATTAGAAATGAGGTACTTAGATTAAATGTGAAGTTCGAACTTTTTTCTCTCATGTTGGGATTATTTTTATTTTAAGCACTAACCATATTCATAATTTATTCATAAAGCCATTTTACACGTCACATAGTATAGTTGTAAATAATTATTTTTATAATATGAGTATGCTAGGCAGGCTGTAGTCAAACATTGGCCTATTACGTGTAAAAAAATGTTATCACAACAGTTCTTGTTTCACGTGTTTTGTGTATTTTTTGTGAGCAATCAGATATATCATCTATAAATATTAGTTGATTTATTATCTATATCTGTTTGGTGTACAATAAATTCGTGCTTAAATCTTGAATACTTCACTGGATTTGTTTAGAAAATTACACAATATTGCTGGAGAAAATCTATAATAATAATTTTCTATACAAAATAGTAATATGTGAAAATTATATAGTCTTCTTCTTCTTATTGAATGAGAGTGGCCAACTCTGGTGTTGAGAGAATGCTTGAATTTATACTCTGTATTGAAGTTTGACTAAAAATAGTTTACAAACTACAGAACAGACCTAAATACTAAGTGCAGAATATGTTAGAATGTTAGTGTAAATTATGAGTGAGTAGTATTTAGTATAGGTTAGTGAAGTCTACTTGACTAGTGTTTGAGGCATCAGAAAGCAAGGCGATACCAGTATTATACTTAAAAAAGTTAGTATATTTGAATAGAAAATTAGATTCTATAAATTTCAGACTATATTGCAAACAACAATATAAATATATTTCAAGACAATTTTGAGAGCATATCGATTGCAAAAGAGTTCAAAATACTAATTATTATATTTTTATAGCTATGATTTGTATAAGATTATTTCCTAAAATCAGTACAAGAATTAGTTGGTTAGTAGAGAGCCAGACATTATGTCTTCAATTCACATCATTTCAGTGCAAGTGCTTTCAAATAATAAAATAATTTCATTAATCAAAGCGAACAGTTTAGTTTATAATTTATCAATCTTACCATGTTGGATAACAGTGTTGGAATGTCATTCATTGTATACTCTCAAAGAATCGTGAAAGACCAATGTCTCAAGAGCATTCTTAAAGAAAAATACTGCAATATAATGTACATACAAATCAATATACTACATTACTGTATTTACACGCCAAACTTATTAAAGGAAGAAACTTAAGTACATCAATATTAAAAAAATATGGTTTTACGACTTTTAAGAAATAAATTACACTTCCCATACATTTTATAACGGATCGACGAACTTATTGTATGGAAAAGCTGTTTTTTTGCGTACGTTCAATAAACATAGAGCAAAAGTTGTTGGTGTTGGCGTGCCTGTACTAAGATCACCCCGTATAATTAATTAATTTAACTGTTCGCTTCGCTGCCATACAATAAAGTTGTGAATTGAAGATTACGTTAATAGTTTGCTCTAAAAGCATGATAACTAAATGGTATCATTAAATAGACACATGAACTTGACTGGATGGTTTTTAACCAGTTTTTTTAATAAATGGTTAAGCACATTAGCATTTTTACTACTAAAGCGTGATATCAAGATAAGGGTAAATAGAAACCAAATAATAGTGATTTAATAAAATATGTAAGAGTTCATAGCAAACGTATATTCTTTGTGGTATAAATAAGAACAAAATGTCATAATATACATATTTATATTACCCAAAATTCAAGCCTATAACGGACATTTAAACATTATTTTGTTGTTATATGTGACATATAATTAGCATAATAATATGGTTGTAAACAAATAAGGTCATAGAAATGTATAATTACAATAATAACCTGTGTTTACAGACATATTATTCAATTGAAGACAGGCTAGGCGATTCATAATTCGTTAATTCTTGCACTCAAAGGTACGAATATTAAAACAGAGAAGGGAAGTACTATATAACTCTTATAAGTTGGTTCAAAGAGCATATTTACCCGTTTTTTTAATTAAGTAGATTTATTTAAAGTTGTGTGAATCGCCAAGCCTACATCTCTATAAGCTAGCCGCATTAGCCAAGCATTTGGACGAGTTTTTGGGTAAGCGGTGTAGTTGCTTTCACTCTCGCTTTTCTATGAGGGAAGCCTTAATTTTTATGGATTTTACAAAATGTTGTAAATGGGTAATCAAATGGTTGATTACATTTTTGAATGTAAAAATCATTGTTTGCATAAAACTCTATTTTATTGCATCTTTCTCCTGCGTGACGTAACAGCCAGATTTCATTCATTAAGTGTGTTTATAATATCGATTACAATGTAAATCTGTTACAATAAAAGTGTTTTTTTATACTTCCATCTCAAAAAAAGTTATTTAAAATATATATAACTTAAGTAACTCGAGTGAAAGCTCCAACCCAGCTCCCCCCTCCCCCCCAGCTCCCCCCTCCCCCCCACAGTCTGGCTCTCACCTTGTTGTAGTGTGCGTGCGCGCCGACGGGCCGGTGCGCGTGTCCGTTATCCGCCGTGTACGTCTTTACCTGGTGCGTGTCGGTGGCGATGGTGGAGATGGCGGAGGCGGAGTGCACGGCCGCCTCGCGCCGCTTCTTGCCGCCCTTGTACATGTACTTCGACGGCCGGACAAGGCTGGAAACACGTCATGGACACTTTTTAGTTCCTAATCTGAATTCTCTCTTGAGTCGTATTTCCTCACTAGTGGGTGCCCGCGGCTTCGCTCGCATTAAGAAGTAAAACTTGTAAACACTACAGATACACACAACTTTACAAATTATCAAGTAAAACAGATAGACATAAAAACATGTCTAAATGATATCTAAAATGTAAATATTCAAATACCTACTCTATATAAACTGAAATGAGTGACTATAAATAATCATTTAAATACATTAATCATTAATTATACTACATGAGGTCTGCACAAGATCGACGCAGATGGCACATACAAAGGGAGGCCTATACCAAGCAGTGGGATCCCAAGGGCTGTGGATGCTGATGGTGATGATGATGATGATGTACGACGTGAAAGTATAACCAAAGTTTCTACTAGTGTACACTGTAATCTAACCTTCCCGTTTTAAATCAGTCAATGCCACTCATTCTCTGATCCCACAAATATGGTCGCGACTCCAAGTACATTTTGTATCACGATAATAACTGGGGAAAGAAAATTTAATTCAAAACTCTTATAAAATGGCATTGTCCAGTGAAGGACCTGGGAGCTCATTAGGATGTATCTACCCAAAAGAACTGCCTTAACGTATTAATTCTGTGGGGGGAGTCACGACCCTCAGTCATAAGGATAATGTGACTTAAACAGAGAGATAAATGGCATTGACTAAATCGGAATATTAGTGACAAATGAAAGGGAAAAATAATAAATCCCAGGCCATATCCTTGCCCCGTCCAAGAAATAATAAATCCAAGTCCCTGGTTAAATAAGCTTGATTGAGTTTCACGTTTGACACATATTAGAAAGAGTCCTGGATCCAGTAGATCACCTTGATGTAGTCCACCTTTGGCCAAAGTTGCTTATACATACATATATACAGACCTGAATATTAAATACCTACTTAATTTAAAAGAAAACTCACCTAGGATACTGTGGTCCGAACTGTGTATAGCAACAGTTGCCCCAACATCCTCTTGAGAAGGGGTTGAATCCTCCGGTGAACTTGCCTGTCACCTGCTCGTTGGTGGTCCTTCCACGGGACACCAACACCATGTGGAACCCCGTCAGACCAAATATAGGGACTGCTAGCAGGGCTATTATGCCCATTATTACCATACTGGGGGCTTATTCAGGGATTTTACTGTTTTGGATAAAATTTAAGTTAGTACAATTTAGCACAGGCATGCTACTTTCATCCACAGAGTCATTAATAGATTTCATAAAAAAAATTGCTCTCATTATCTGTTTTGTACCAGCTGTTCTATCCATTACGTATCATGGAAAATAGTTCGCATTCCATACATTTCATCAGAGGGCGATTGATTCGCAAAAGCCGCTGAACTAAATTTGTTGTTTATGGCTACCTACTTTTGCGAGATTGCTAGTGTTTATCAAGTAACCCTATATTGGCTAAAAATTTGTTACAAATTCACTTTAAATAGCACTATTAACAATTATTATTGTAAAGGATACGACACAACCGGCTCGACGTGCGTGAGCGTCTTGTTCGTGCTGTTCATAATATAGTACAGGCTCAGGCCGAATATGCTGAGCATGTGTATAGACAGGGAGATGAGGAAGAAGAAGAAGAAACGGTAGTTCCGCCGCCCGATGCAGTTGTTCACCCACGGACAGTGGTGGTCGAACGTCTGCAACAAAACAAAATGGACCTTAAATACATAGATAAAGATTAGAAAGAAAGAAAGAAAATATATTTATTGAGACACACCCAAACATTAACTTATTTACTTACTAGATTAATAAGTAGCGCTCACCAAGCTAAATGACAATGATATAAGTCACACAAACTATGTCTAAAGTCAAAGTCTGAAGAAGACCAGCAGTAAGTATATTTCAGAATTCGGAAACGCAACACCAACCAAAGACGCCAAAGCAAGATATTTTAACCAATGACAATATCCACCAACCTTCTACCAATCATAGACATGCTAGGGGCTTGTATGAATTTGCGTTTGGTTTGATTTGAATTTTGAGACATTTAGTTATCAAATTTTTTAAACAGTTTGCTGTGCTAGATGTTTGCATCCAGCACATGCAGAATACTCATCTTAGATTGTAATTAGTCCGCAGCACGACCATGGCCCTGAATACTAGCCTATTTTTTCTTTCTGTTTCTATACATACGACCATATGCCCTGTATGCAATATCTTAACGGTTCTACAAGTAAAATCTATATTTTCAGAGTCCTCTATGGAGTGTTACGCAAAACCGTATACCTAATTAAGCAAAAATGTAAATTGACTTGTCCTATGTAACGAGATGTTATAAGGTGAATAATTTCTATTATTCTATAAACTCACCTCTATGCAGTGGTTACAGACGGAGCAGTGCGAGCACCGCGGCGGCCGGTAGAACTTGCACGTGACGCACCACTTCATGCGCACCGTGATGCCGTTTACTTCCACACTCTTGTACAGAGGAGCGCGGAAGTCGTCCTCTCGGTCCTCGTCAGGCGGGGCTGGAAATCAAAATTACAATAATATTTTACCATGAGTTATTTTATTAAGTGCTAAAACCGCACTATGGTTGTTCAACTTAAACTTTTATTTTCGTGATTATTTCCGCTCATTTTCAAATAAAAGTTTAATATTATGTTTTAGGTTGGTTGTGCACAGGGAAAGTAAAAAGGGCAATGAGACGGGGTAAGTAACCTATGAACTAGATAGTCCAAATCCGCATTTTTTTGTAACACTAAATAGGCTTACGTTTGACTATAGCCTGCCTGATGTTAAGCAGCACTAAGTATAGTCTAAGATGTAGCACACTTGCCTAGAAGAAACCTATTTACTCTAGATTTGAAGACCCCTGGGTTACAATTTTCTGGGATATATAATGCCATGAATAGGATGCCATGTATCTGACTTTGGCAGAGAGATGGAGGGAGATCATATGAGAGTTTGTTTCTAGTTGATATTTTATTACAGTTCACCTAAATTGTAATTATTTTCTGGTATTTACAACTATACAATGTGACGTGTCAAATGGCTTTTTGAATAAATGATGATTATGATTAAAGTGATACTTGCACAAACCACACTGTGGCTGAAGTGTAGCATCCATATACTGGAAAAAAATTGGCTCTAAAACAAAGTTGCCAGAACACACAGTAAGGTGCTTGGTGATTGATTTATTGATAAGATACAAACATATTACGATAGATGACTGAAATCTACTATTTGTCATAAATGTTGTATCTTACATAATTAATTGATAAATAATTTTGAGTGGCATTTACTGTAATCCAATCTGATTACTGAATAATGATAAAAGCAGATATCTTCTTAATAAGTAATCAATTAGATATTGTATCCTATCCTATACAACATTTTTAAATGTGATTGTTTGCATTTGTGGATAAAGTTGTGTTTTTTGACAAGTATGTGTTAATGAAGGTCCAAGGGTGATATTCTATACTCACAGAGTAAATAATATTGGATACTCAGACTATAATAACAATGTATCAAGTGATATCTATGTATGTGTACGTTTGAATGTATGTATGTTCGGAATCTAAGTTGCTTAATACTTTAATCCAATTTATGCAATTATAATAATCTATTTGCTGAAAGTAAATAAATCCATATGTTTCTTACAATTTCGTCTATGTTTACTGATTCGTCTGACATATCTATACTTTAATCAATCATAATTATATCCCCGCATATATAAATATTAAAAACATTGTTTATGTTATCTTATCATTATCTCGTTATTTATTTTTATTATCTAGCTCCTAAAAAGTAATTGTAATTATATTAGAATTACACTGAGAGATGACTCTGGCCTCGTAACACAGCCTAACAACTACCATGAGGTCACAGGATTTGAAAGATTTTGTGACAAAGTTTTTTTGTTTGTATTTGTAAAAAAAAGTAAAATAAGAATAAAAGTTTACCTTTTGGTATGACACCCGGGTCCATGAAAGTGGCCAGTGTAAAATTGGCCAAAACAAAAAATGTTATGACACCTTGATATGCTGGCACCCATGGGTGGCTGTGAAGGTAGTATTGACACCTGGAATAACACAATACAAGATTTAGTAAAGGATATTCACTAACTTTTATAAGAATCTGTGTGATTTAGATGATTTTTAATTTTTTAGCCTTATGGGAACTTTATTACAGTGACTGCAACTCACATAATGTTAATCAACAACCCAGCATATTTGCCTAGAAGAAAATTATTAATTATAACTACAGTAGACAAGATAATATTGGTTGTGAACTTTGATATGGTAGACACAGAATCAGGAGGGCAGACATGAACAAACAGAGGCCTGTACCCAGCATAATGGAAAAAATCCAGGTGTGTTAAGCCTATACAGTGAGCTGGAAAAGAAGTTACTCTCAGGATTATTCAGTATACATTCTACATGTCACATCTACATATATGATCAGGTCACTCTGTTTTATGTGACCGATACACAAATAGCTAAAAACCCCCACTTTCTCTAGACATGATAAATGATAGTTAAATCCATGAATAACTTCCTAATATGACATCATACACAACAGATAAAAGACCTTAATGGAATGATGTCTCACTAAGATGATTAAAGTCTATTGTAGCTTGAAAGATACAACCCACCAGATTTATGTATAAGCACATCAAGGCTGTGCAATGATAAGTTTAGTCTTTGGAAGGTTCATAGCCAAATGGATATTTAGAATGGAATCTAGAGTTTTCTGTAGTCAGGTGGGCTGTAGTCAAACACAAACCTATCCCAAACAAAAAGGTACCTAATAAACTCAACAAAACATGCTTTTTTATAAAACAACTAGCTGGTTCCCGCGACTTCGTGGAATAGTTATTACCATAAAAACGGGTTAACTCAATAGGAGTTAACCTTAAAAGATAGACATATACTGTTGCAGACAATTTGTTAGATCATTTCAAGAGAAATGATTCTTTTTCACATATTTTTTTGATATCTTGAACCATTTTCGCAGCACACGCAACTGAAGACCTCAAAAATGAATATTTTTTTCCGTTTTTCCACATTTTCCATTATTTCTTCGCTCCTATTAGTTGTAGCGTGATGTTATATAGCCTAAAGTCTTCCTCGATGAATGGTCTATCAAACACAAAAATATTTTTTCAAATCGGACCAGTAGTTCCTGAGATTAGCGCGTTCAAACAAACAAACAAACAAACTCTTCAGCTTTATATATTAGTATAGATTCTCAAGTAGGGCAGCAAACTAGTATGTTTACTGAGTGTCAACCATGGGCTGTAGATAGTGTGGTTCATCATAGATTAAAAATGATTGTTGTGTATTTAATTCTTAATAATTCTAATTAATTAAATGCTGTAATTATAACCTAGACAAAAATTACAGTTTTACATCATGAGTGTGATACCTACATTGTAAACAAACATTTGTTAATATGTTAACTAAAACGGTTAAAGTTTTAATATTAAAACATTTGTGTTGGCGGAGCGGGTCCATCCCATCCTCGTCGCCAAATGTTGGCGGAGTGGGTGAGTGAAACACACGTGTGCTTCTATTGATAGTATTTATTTCCCTGCCCAACAACTAGTGTGTGATCGGAGAAATAAAACAAAAACAAATAATTTTGTACAAACATATTTATGCCTGTCTGTTGCTCATGCACTAACATAATTTTATGGCTATTACCCTCGGAAATTGTTTGCTTTGAAACTATATTTCACTGCAGTTTATATTGTCCAAAGCAGCCTTACATACCTAGTTGTCTACAACACAGGAGTAGTTCAAGGTATGTCAATCAATATGTGAAGGTAGTTTAGTGATTAATTAATTACTAGCTCCAGCAACTAGTGATCAAGTAATGACACCCACTGTGGAGTAGGTACTCCACCAAAAACCAGTCTGATATAGGTATATCAGACTGGTTTTTCAATTTGACTTAATAGATATTTAATGTTTGAATAAAAATAAATAGATCAAATATGTGAAGTGTTAAAAAAATTAAACTACTAACTCATTTTTCTGAAAAATCTCCACTGATATGACTTTTTCAGTTGGTATGGATGTCAGAGACATCTTTAGATAATGTTTCAAGCATAACAAAAAATGAGCCCCTAATTGTCATTAACACAAATAAAGTGGAATAATCATAACATAATATTTTTTAGAAGAAGAAATCTATAGTCAACTGAGACACCAGTGTCTCAGTATAGGAAAAATAATTCAATAATAATATTGAGTCACTATATTTTCCATCATTCTATTGTTCCTACCAAGTAAGGAGTTCTGTTAGCAAGTCATGACTATAGGGAGGTTTGACCGCAGAGGTAGACTCTAATATGATTTTATGCCAATATATACGTTATTATAAACCACAAGAAAACCACTACAATGCTTCCAGCAAGTATATAAACTAGGAAGGTCACTGCACACCGAAATGCAAGACGGTCTATGTAGCTGAGAGGTCGGAGAAGGAACACCTTAAGGCTGCAGCCCCTACATATTAATAGAAACAAATCAACAGTCCCTTGTGAAAGTTGTCAGGTCAAAATTAAGAACAAGATCGAGAATAAATACGTTGTTCGAGATTTGTGTACTTACGGATAGTAAAAAAACAGGGACGTCGTGGCCAAAAGTAATGTCCATGCGAACGTCGCGGGGATATATCTCGTCTTGAGGTCGCATTTGGGCATATTGTGTCAATTTTATTTCCCTAAAAAGCAAAATATCTCAATTTATTTCACTACGGATCAACATGGCCGCACCTAAAAATTTGACAGCACTGAGATAAAATGAGTGAAGTAATTTGAAAGAATGAGTTAAATTGAATGAATTTACGGCTATCTTGATGGCAGCCATGAATAGAGATGAGAATGTAAATTAGAAACTGATCAAGTTTCTACTAAATGATCTTTTAAAAAAATCATCACTTTAACTTCATGACCACAACCCACGTATTCTATAGCCCCCTACCAAAATGTGAAGCAAAATAGACGAACAAGAAAACGTAGTTATGTGCTGTCACTAGTGTATTATTATATTTTTTGCCCAAAAAGAAAAGAGTTTGAGTTCGCGCACAACAAGCGTGTACGCGTCGAATCAATATTCTGTTCAGTAAAAACCGGTAAAGTTATCTGGCTAAATGAATTTTTCATGACAAGCATCATTATATTATAGCTGTGGCCTAGGTCCTATGTGACAGCGTTTTTAATAATCTGTACATGTATTTCATTGGTCCAAATTTTAGACATGGATCGTGTTTTATCATTGGTTTAGGCCGACGGGAATGAATTTTTTTAATTGGTTAAAATATAAATAATCAATTTGTCACGCATTACTATTGGATTATTTGGATATTACATCAATCTCGCGGATAAAACGATAAAAATGGCCGTAATGTTGTTCCGAGTTCCGAGCCAAGCAATGAGCATACGGTGTGACATTTTTTCAAAAACTTTTTTATTATCGCCGCTAAACTTTTTAGACGTTTTGTGAATACATTTTCAGAGTATAGAACTTGTATTTTTAAGAAATGGCTGACAGAAGCCCGAGTGTGCTCAGTTACTTGAGGCAGTATAGGTTTCAGAAAAAACCTGCTGGTGCTGTAGGTGCTAATGGCCCGGTAGCTGTTTCAGTAACCTCTTCGCCTTCAAATTCCCGTAAGTTGTGTTAAATCGTCCTGTCAACAAAACCCAGTAATCTACTCTCACACGTGTTCCAACTGGCATGGATAAAAAGATGCACTGAGCTTGTCTGTAGGTATTATCAAGGTTCTTTGGCATTAATCGAACTGGGTAATGTAGTTTTTTGTCTATTAAATTACCCATGGTAACGTACTACTATAGCTGGTTAGAGACTGCCATAGCAACAATAGTTACTTACTCCAAGTATTTATATTTCTAAAACAATCGTACAAATATTTACAACTCAAAGTATTGTTTACATTTATTTACTTAGGTAATGGTATAAGTATATTTTTTCAAGCAGAGGCTCAAGTAAGAATGCTGGCCCCCAACCAAGTGGTGGTCCGGAATGGGCCAGCTGTGTACAAACGGATACGAGTCCAAAGCTCTGACTCTGATGATGCCACTCCTTCCAAGAAGCCTGCTCCAGTACCTCAGCCCATCACCCCTCCAAGTGAAATCACCACCGCTGTCAAGGAACGGAGATTCAGGAACATGGTAGAGATGTTTCCAGATCTATCACCTATTGTAAGCATTGTGTACTATATTTTATAATCACTCAATAAACTTACAAAGTGATTTATTTGTTCCTGAATTAAAAGATTATCCTAATTATGCTGAGTATTTACATAAGGTGTAGTCTGTTCAAGTTTTATGGATGTCACTGATAGACAGTTTCAAATTAGAATCATAGTAGTATTGCTATTGTAAAACACATTATGTATAGTTCAATATCTTGCAAAACTTCATTCACTATTCCCTATCAATTATGTAAATCAATCACATTTCTTTACAGTTTGTTAAGAACACACTAGTAAAACACGGTTGGAGTGAAGAGCGGTCCCGAGATGAGCTCCTCAAGCATGACCCAGAGTCCAATGATAGAGGCAATTCATCTAGTTACTTCGGCTCTCGACCTGGAGCATCAGGTCTAAGCTCAACACACTCCAACTCTAATAACCAAGTGGTGAGAGTAGTGAGTAGTAATTCTGCACCACAGAAGATTGTGATGATGAAAAGGCAGCAGCCAGGAGTGGTGAATAAGGGAGGCAGAGCCAGGAGAGGAAGCAGTGGCAGTGAAGATGATGATTATGGAGTCAAGAAAGGAAAAGATGACAGGGTATATGACAGGTAAAAAAAGTATTTTTTCTATACTACTCTTTAAGAAAGGCGACTACATGGAGACCTTATAGAGACTTTTAAACTTTTGAATGGACTGTACAACCTCCCGGATACATCAAATTGGTTTATTCATATCGTTGTGATCATAGCAGGGGACACAACCAGACAATCAAGCGATGCTCTGCCAAAACAAACACAGGTCACCACATACTCAGCAACAGAGTGGTTCATAACTGGAACAGGTTGCCAAAAGAGGTGGTCAGTGCAACATCTGTAAACAACTTTAAGAACCGGCTTGATGACTGGTTACATAAAACCAAAAAACCTCTTGTTAACTTGTGATCATTGCACCAGTGGACTGTTTAATTTTTTTTTTACCTTTTTGTGACACAGTGTGATATGGGCACATCAGTAATTTGCTGCTCGCCCATTATTCAAATAAATAAATAAATAAATAACATTTTGATAAGGTCAGTTCCAAAATAAAAATAAAAGATGGAACTGATGCATGTGTTGAGACAGTGCTGTGAATGCCTTGGTTTGTATTGTTAAGTAAAATTAGTATCTAATAATAATTAATATTAGTTATTTGGGTCAATAATCTTAAGACCTTTCATAGAAAGTTATGTATATGTTCATTACCTACACCATACAATTAGCCAAACAAAATTGACCAAAGCAACCTTTGCTGCAAAATAGTTACTTGTGCCTGAATATGGCAATGTATTATTTTGCTGACTCTGACATAAGTATTAAAGAATGTAACTAGGGCATACAGGTAGGTATTTCAAATGCTTATAAATATCACAATGTACAGACATTTATTGATATCTTGGGCTAGTTTGCTTCATAATGCTTGTTGGCAAAATGGGTCTACAACAAAATATAATGTGGTCCTATCCATCACCAATCCTAGCAAAAATGATGTTGTTTCATGTAACTGGTTCAAATATTATTATTTATTGGTAAAATTAGATAGATAAATGCATTGTAGTAGCTCAAACCATAAGAAATCAGCAAATTGAGCACAGTTTCCTAAAAATTACACTAAATTTACAAAAAAGAAGAATATATTTCTAGAATAAATAGGTTCAAGCAAGTTACATTATACCCACTTCAGCATTACTTAACATCAGACAGGCTGTAGTCAAACATAAGCCTAATTCATGTTAAAAAAAATCTTATCAAATATGTTTTTTCATCGGTTTACTTACAAAAACCTGTAAATTCCTGATTAATTTCCAGCGATGACTCGGACAATGAAATAACCAATGACCTCCTGGGTGACAAGAAGAAGGTGTTTGAGTTCCTGAACACAAGTAACATGTCGGAGCTGTCTCAGCTGAGTGGATGCTCACAGAAAAAGGCTGAGGCTATTATAGCTTTGAGACCTTTCAAGGGGTGGCTGGATATGGTATGTAGGAACAGTCTGTGAACCAATTTAACCAGGCAAGACTAGTTAATTGCATCCTAAGCAATTAATTTAGTACATAATATAGCAATTTCTACATAGATATGAACAGAAATAGAAGCCCACAGCACCATATTTGTGAAACCAATATACCTATATCTGATAAAATACTGAAGACTATATTTTTTTTTACTACTTTAGTCATACAAACTAAAGAAGAACTCAAAATCTAAAGAATATTAAAAGATACCTTCAAATGATTGTTATCAAGATGAAGAACTTTAGCAAAGTTTGTAAAAAATATGAATCTTATTTACTAGGAAAGAATAAAAGTTCCGAGATATTCTACTAATAAACAATATAATTTATTCATAGTAGATAACAGAAGCGCCCATAGCTCAGCTAGCGGAGGCAGTCACATGCGATTACCAATGTCAGAGGCCCTTAGAATGGCTTCTCTACACCAGAGTTGGCCACTCTCATTCGATAAGAAGAAGAAGTAGATTACAAACAAAAAAACCCCACTAGTACCTACTAATAACAGGTTTTCACCTCTTCTAATCAACACTTATTGTCCCAGGTGGAGAAGTTCAACAGCAACAAGGGTCTGAGCACGGAGCTCCTGAACGCCACACAGGAGTTGTTAACCACCAGGAACAACATCCAGAGGCTGATGAAGAAGTGCGTGGGGCTCGCGCAGCAGCTGGAGGCGGCCGTGGCGGCCGGCGCCGGCCGGCTGGGGCAGCCCTCCTCGCTGCATGACAGGTTAGTCTACATTTTAATTTTTAAACTTTCGTGAAACATTTTATCAATATGTTAACTAAACAGTTTACTCAGAACATAGTATATGTTCTGAAGATGGATGCCCCATAACATCCGAAACGCGTAAACAACATACGCGGGTTACACGTGAGTGAAAACCGTTTAGTTAACATAGGCTACATTTATCTGTAGTCTCATTGTGGAACAAGAAAAAAAATATGAGGCATGCAAATTGCTGGTACAAATGTGATGGATTATTTCTTCCTATTCTGTCGGCGTTGAGCGAACTGCATGTTGTCAGAAGCGAAACCTATACAAACGATCAAACGATTTTTGTCGAGAGTGAACCGGTTTTTTTAGGCACGATCCATCTTAGACCATACCTAGTGATTACAATCCGGCAAACTATGGCCAAGGGCAGCCCTGTTCTAGTTAAAAAAATATTGCTGTGGTCAAAAGCAGAAAGTGATTGAATTAGAATGGATAATGAAATTTGGATTTGAATAAATTTAATTTGGCATGAAAATAGATCTGAGAGTCTGAATTAACACATTGGTTTCTTATCCTGTGTTAAGTTCATGACATCGCAACTAACCGCGAATGCAATTATTCGTATGTATTAAAAAGCCGAGACTGCAGAATAATATACATGTTATGTCTTTTTCTAGCCTGAAGCTAGCCCCGTACCAGCTGGTCGGGCTGAACTGGCTGGCGGTGCTGCACAAGCAGGGCGTGTCCGGCATCCTGGCCGACGAGATGGGGCTGGGCAAGACGGTGCAGGTCATCGCCTTCCTGGCGCACCTCAAGGAGACTGGACAGATCAAAGGGACGCATCTCATTGTGGTGCCCGCTTCTACACTGGGTGAGTTATACACAACCAGTATTTCAGATGGAGATATTTACTATTGGATTTCATAATAAAAAAAACATTTATTGAAACTTGAAAGGATTTAGGAGTGTGTCAAACCAGTTGAACAACATATTATGTTTAGTTCGCGTTGTGTAGCAATAGCCTTTGTCACTCTCGGGACCTTCATACCGAAAATCATGTACATAAATCCATTTCTCATCAGTGGAAGCGTTAACGTCACAAACCAACATACACACTTTCGATTTTGTATGGAATATAAAGTGGGCTAGAGTCAATCTAAGGACCCTACCTACATACTAAAAAACATGATAATCACTCACTTAATCGCAGCTACATATAGGTTTTTTATGCCGGATTATCTTGGCTAATGCACACCACTATTGTTTCATAGATGTAAAAGCTCTCAACTACCCAACGATTGTGACGTATTTATTTTTATTTAGATAACTGGAGCACGGAGCTGGCGCGATGGTGCCCCGCGTTGCGCGTGAGCAAGTACTACGGCAACCCGGACGAGCGCCGCCAGCTGCGCATCGAGTACGCGAGGGGGCTCGATAAATATGATGTCGTGCTCACTACGTATGTATACGTTTCATAAAGCCCTACTGGATGCTCGCGGTATAGGTCGCTTTGTTTCAGGGTACGAAGTAATCTGGGTCATTCAAGACCCTAAGCCATAACCATGTCTAAAATCACATTTATCTGTTGGTCTGTTGTGGCGTAAAAGTTGAACAAACAGTCCAATAAACATACTTTCGCTTTAATATATATTTTTAATGGTATAATAGTAGTTTATCTACACTAATGTTTTAACATTCTACTTATGTTTCCAATGCTTGACTTATAATTACTACTGTTATAGCGCAGACAACAAAACACTCAATTTAAGCAATTTCACATGATGGTATAATATCCACATCGATATTGTAAAACCTCATTATAACATCAATAAAACGCGACTAACCTGATTTCAGGGCCAATCAGGTTGGTCGCGTTTTATTGATGCGCGCAGCTGCGCTCTCATTGGTTAGATTTTAATGGCGGCAAAATCACTGTGACAATACACGTACGCGTGAATTTAATGTTTCGCAATGGGGTTTGTTTTTTTAAATACAAATTAAAAGTTAAAAATGGATATTTTGCCAGAAAAATCTAGAAAATTATATGAAAAATAAACTATTGTCAGCTTTTACTCTTGTTGCATAAACATATAATAAAGGGTATTATAACACGAGTGTGAGTTTATGAAACGAGCGCAGCCAGTTTCATAATAGTAACGAGTGTTTTAATACCCGTGTTATTTGCAGTTGCATACACTACTTTATCTTCACTAATGCAATTAATCAAACAACATGAGTAAAAGCTGACAATAGTTTATTTTTCATATAATTTTAACCACCATTTAAAATATGTTCATGAGTCAATAGAAGCCCTGTTCACATTAAAGCAGATTTTTTTCGTTACAGCTACACAATGGTGAGCAGTTGTCCGGAGGAGCGCAAGATGTTCCGCATCACGCCGATGCACTACGTGATCTACGACGAGGCGCACATGCTCAAGAACATGTCCACGCAGCGGTACGACAACCTGCTCAAAATTAAGGTCAGTTTGAAGTAGCTATATATAGCTTCCTGAATGAAGTTATATTAGGTATGAACAATAATAATCTTACTGCCGCACTATTTATGGATATGTCGAAGGCCTTCGATCGCGTGGACTATAAAATACTGCTAAATAAACTGTCCCAATATGGCATAAGAGGCACGGCTAATTCATTTTTTAAATGCTACCTTACCGATACACACACACTTGCTACAAATGACACAAATTAACGAGATTTGTCTAAAAACTAAGAGTGAACGAATTTATTCTTCCAATCTAAAAAAAGTGCTTTACGGGGTTCCTCAGGGCAGTGTCTTAGGCCCATTGCTCTTTTTTATATATATCAACGACTTGCGTAAGGCCACGCCACATGCTGTAACCCTTTTCGCTGACGACAGCACAGTACTATTTAAAAATGGCAAAAGAAATAAAAATAATATCGCTATATCCATCATAAATTGGCTTGATATGAATAACTTAAAAGTTAACTTAGATCAAAATGTTATTAACTTTAGACAAAGACAGTCTAAGAGTCTGAACGAAAATCTGGACATTACTTATTCTGGACATAAAATTGATGAAGTTGGTACAACAAAATTTTTAGGTTTACATATTGACAGTAAATTGAACTGGAAGCTTCACACAGATATTGTTTCAAAGAAGGTAATTCTGTTTTCCTTTGCATTACATAAACTAAGGTAAGTTGTAGATCAGGACACTTTACTAACTGCTTATCATGGTCATGTTATGTCCACGTTGCGATATGGCCTTATCTTCTGGGGGAATTCAACTGACGTCGAGGTTGTTTTTCGAGCTCAAAAAAGGTGTATCAGAGCGACTTGTGGTCTCTGACGTAGAGAATCTTGCAAACCACACTTTATAGAACTACGTCTATTAACTCTGCCGTGCATATATATTAGTGAAATAGCTTTATGTGTAAAGAAAAATTTCCATCTGTTTCCTACACTACTAGGTACACGACGTACAAATAAATTAGCCTGTCCAAGTAAAATGAAAACGTCCCTAATGACAAAAAGTGTCTTAAGTGGGACGCCACCCATCTATAATAAATTACAAGCAGGAATTCGCAATTGAGAAGATGTTATGAGTTTTAAAAAGGAACTTAACAAATATCTGGCAGCCAAGGCATACTATTCTTTGAAAATGTTTGTAAATGATAATGATTAATCGATTTATTTTATATTCTGCGTTATTCTGATGTCTATCTTTGAGCCAAATGTTATATTTTGAAATGTTTTTAGTATTTGTATGTAGTTAGGAAATAATTTGACAATGCAATTACAATGTTATGGTGACATTCTTACATAATATCTATATTTTTAATTTAATTTCCATTCTGTTGTTTGTTTGTAAATTGCACGCCCTATGGGTAGGAGTATAGCGTTCTGTTATATAATTATTTTACCAACTGTATATTCTATATTCCGCAATAAATATATTTTGATTTGATTTAGGACTAAATATATCTGTACATGTAACAAAGCTGAAGAGGATTAAAAATCTGAACATAATATAAGATATGAGAGAAAAAATGTTTGGGTGTACTTTAAATCGATAATAAAACACGTTTCAGCAGTTTTTATATGTTTTAACTGTTTATCTGTTTATTCAAACGCTCATCAGGCAAAAACGGCTGAACGGACCATTATTATTTTTGGTATGTAGGTAAAATTACGAGTTTCATAGGCTACTTTTATCCTGAAATAAAGCGAGCGAAGCCGCGGGCGTCCACTAGTATCAAAATATGTCTTACAATGCTGACTGTCCGGCATTGGTCCCTTGTTATAATAGAGTTATGGTCACATTAATTTCAACTGCATAGTACCTAAAAAATATACTTATTTTCGGTTTTTAATCAGTTACCAATTTGAAACATCAGCAAAACACAGAAGGAGTCAGGTGCTACGCATACTATGTCTAGATTTATGTGTACAGTGCTAATCGCGATATACAAGGAAATACTTATCAAATTTGCTTTGTTATACAGCTGTTTTATATTAGGCTGTAATAAAATCAACTCAATAAATTTATAATTGTTTGCAAAAAGAAACATGCTTGACTAAAATTCTCTCTTGAGTCGTATTTCCTCATGACTGAGGGTCGTGACTCTCCCGCATAATTAATTCGTTAGGGGAGTTCTCTTGGGCAGATACATCGTGGTGGGCGCCCAGGTCCTTCCACGGAACTAAAACTAACAATGTCTATTTCCATTTACAGTCGAAGCACCGTCTCCTGCTGACGGGCACTCCCCTCCAGAACAACCTGCTGGAGCTAATGTCCCTCCTCTGCTTCGTGATGCCGCACATGTTCTCTGGGAAGACTGAGGACTTGAAGAGCTTGTTCCAGAAGAATACTGTGAGTTTTGGACGTAAATTAATGTTTTGTAAGATCAAATCTTTTTGTGAAAGAAGCAAAAACTTATAGACGATTTAGAAAAAGGATTTAGTTCTCTATAATCTGCAATTAAGTTATGCCGATTTGATCTAGTAAAGCTTGAGTGTGCGCCAAAGAACACATAGTAAAATTACAATTGTATTTTTTTTTCATAAATCATACGGAAATATAAATGGATATCATGTGTGAAATGCACGAAGTATAGTTATTTATTGTTTCACTATATTACCAACTAAATGATTAATTTATGTCTGATTTATGATTATATTGTATGGCGTTCAGTAATATTCATATAACATAATCATAATATCATAACACTTATAACGTTACCTCACCAGAAAGCAAAGACCACGAAAGCAGCAGCCAACAAGGAAGACGATGAGCCTGAAGAGCCAGCCTTTGAGCAGAGTCAGATCTTGCAAGCCAAGAGGATCATGAAGCCCTTCGTGCTCCGGCGGCTGAAGAGAGATGTGCTGCAAGACCTGCCCAAGAAGACCAACCACACGGAGCTGGTGGCCATGTCTCCCAAGCAGCAGCAACAGTATGAAGAACTTATCCAGGGATTCAAGGCTAACGATGGACTGGTGAGAGTTGTTTAATTTTCTTCTGTGGTCTGCTGTAGATATCTTGTAGGTGAGGAAAATGTTTGTGACATGCTCATCATGCTAATAGAGATCGCTCTTAGCGATAAGGCCGCCAATTAAGACGCAAATTTTTATTCTATGTTTTTTTTTATTGTTTTGTGTGTGGTATTTTATTAAAGTATTTAACTATCTATCTGTGTAACCTCGTGTGGACATTGCTTATGTGTACATAACACCATATTCCGGAGTAATTGTGTAAGACTGTTGATTCATTTGGTGTTCTCGAAGGTAACTGTGGTATCTTTACATACTGGTTATCTCTCGTACTCGTACTACTATAAGAATATCGACTGCAGTTGTTGCCTCTCCATGTAAATAACGAAAGCCGAGCTCCAAAATAAGAATGCAGCGGGAAAACACTACATATTTCTGCAGGGTTTCATTTACAATGGATAGCCGCAAAGTAACACCTGATTCAATATCTTAGAAACTAAAGTACCCGAACAACTTTTACTACAATCATAAAGATAAATTATTGAAATGAAATGAAAAATTTATCTATTTATATTATTGATACTGTAAACTTGTAACATACATATATAAGTACTAATATAATAGAACATGCTACCCTAATTACAATATCTCAAGTCAAATTGAATTTATTACATACCTATAGCTTTAATACAATTTTAGAAGATACAATGTCTTGTTTTATTATTCAAAAAATGATAATGTCAATGTTACATTTTGATTGTATATAATATTGCACGCCCTCACAACCATCTATACCTATATTCCGCAATAAATATCTTTGACTTTGACTCTAAATATAATTTACAAACGCGAGAGATCGTAAATTACAACGTTGCTTAACATCAGGCAAGTTGTAGTCAAGCGTGAGCCTATCTTGTTTTAAAAAAAATGTTATTAAAATCATGTCATACGTCTGTCTCCTTCCAGATCCACTCCACAACCGAGCAGAGTGGCATGTCTATGATGATGGATATGCGCAAGCTAGCCAACCACCCGCTCCTGCTGCGGTACCACTACCAACCCATGCAGCTCCAGAAGATCGCGGCCAAGCTGGCCAAGGACCCCAACTATAAGGAGAAGAATGAACATTACGCCTTCCAAGACCTGCTCTGCATGTCCGACTTTCAAATACACCAGCTCACGCAGCAGCATCCGGTTCGTTGCTTTGCTCTTTATTAACGCATTCGCTGCCCTCTTATTTTGTATGTCTATTTTATACATGCCCCCTTTTTGAATTTCAATTTACGAAGAGTATTGAAAACGCGCTCTTGCGTTCTGGGCATGTCGTTAATTCTCCGAAAACGCAAAGACACACTATGAGCAGTCAAAGTAGTCTCTGTGTTCTACAAATAGATGCTCAGATAAACTTCAACCGAAGCAGTTATGCAGTAATAACGCAAAGAATACCATTTCTCTTCAGTCCAGTTTATTATAGTGTTTTATTACATTTTTATTTAGAGTAAGTATTAAAAGAGAACAAAAAATAATTGTTAAAAGCCTTTGATAAAGAGAGAGTTGTTTGCGTGGGTTGGGACAAACATTGAATAGCGATATGTTACGGCTGTATGTCTTAGTACTGAAGTCGTCAATCCATGTAAGTCTTTTCGGGCGCTTTGTCATCACCAAAGGTCGCCACACACTTACGAATTTACATTATTACAATACTTTCTCATTGGTTTGCAGTGCATAGCCTCCCACAAGGTGCCGGACGAGCTCATTCTCGACTCGGGCAAGTTCTGGCAGCTGGACACCATGCTGCCGCGGCTGAAGGCGGAGGGGCACCGCGTGCTGCTGTTCTCGCAGTTCACCATGATGCTAGACGTCCTGGAGCCCTACCTGGCGCTGCGCGGACACCGCTACCTGCGCCTCGATGGCTCCACCGCCGTCACCGACAGGTATACATTGCATTTACATGTTGATGAAACTACAAAACTAACCTTCGACCTCTACCTCGAGCCCATGTGGTGTCAAGGAATTTTGCTCCTTGACACCTTTGATTGTTTTTGATTTAATTGATTGATTTGAGGTTAACTTTTGCTTAAATGTAAAGGTCTCGTCACGATGTATCTGCCTAAGAGAACTCCCCTAACGAATCAACTCTTTGGGGGAGTCACGAACCTCAGTCATGAGGAATACGACTCAGGAGAGAGAGAGAAAGTCTTGTAAATAAACAAATATGATAAAGTCGCAGATGGAAATTATCATCATCATCATCATCAGTCCCTTTCAACACACTGCTGGGTATAGGCCTCCTCTCCTAGAAAAAGTATTACACTTGCGTATTCTAGCTGCAGCGAAAATACAACTGAATATGATTTACTTCAACATACTATCCTTTTTCATTGGAAATATTAAAGTAGATATTTTTTATTGATTTCAGACAAGACCTGATAAACATGTACAACACGGAGAACATATTCGTGTTCCTGCTCTCGACCAAGGCGGGCGGGCTGGGCATAAACCTCACCGCGGCGGACACCGTCATCATACACGACATAGACTTCAACCCGTACAATGATAAACAGGCTGAGGACAGGTTAGATATTATACTTGTTTGTTGTATATGTAGTATTATATACACAACTCTTTTCATTCTCAAACTTTAGATGATTTTACATTCAACTAATTCAACTTCAAAGTGAAATTATGTGAGGTTATTTATTCCTCTTTTCATTCTCAAACTTTAGATGATTTAGATGAATTTACATCCAACATTATGAATAGAGGTAAATTAGACCCTCTGTGATAAATGTTGTAATTTAGACATGATTATTTAAATTCATGCTAGAATAAGATTGAGAGAGGATAAATTTAATTCCTCTTGCTTGCTTCATGTTTCCTTTGTATAGTTGGACAATATACAGCCATATAAATTAACTAGTGGGTGCTCGCGGCTTCGCTCGCATTAAGAAGTAAAACTTGCATCCCCTATTTCACCCCTTTAAAAGTGGCATTTCCAAAAATCCTTTCTTAGCGGATGCCTACGTCATAACATCCACCTTCATTCCAAATTTCAGCCCAATCCGTGCAGTGGTTTGGGCTGTGCGTTGATAGATCTCTATATCAGTCAGTCAGTCACCTTTGAGTTTTATATACAAGGTGTAACAGAAGGGTGTGACTACTATACTATACTATACATACCTATGTATATATAGAATACAGCCCACTAGGTTTCAAAATTCTAAGTGTCATAGATTTCGAGTAATCATAAGTTGAACTTTCATTAAAACTTTAAGACTTGCAACCCTACATCTTATCATTTTGAGCGTTCATCTGGGGGCACTGCCGTGCCCCCGCCAAGTCGAGCGCGAAGCAAACACTGCCGTACCATCCTTTTCTCGAACCGTTTCGCCGCATTTTCAGCCCCCTTTTTGAGAACCTATGGATAGGATTAAAACGCTAAAATTTTCGTCATCTAGAAATTCGTAATAACACACTTGAAATCCAGAATTTCAAGTTGGTAGATTAATTAGTTCCGAAGTTATGCTAATGCAAAGTTTCGCATTTTCGACACTGACTCACTCACTCACTGATCATCTAAATAGAACTAGTACTTCCCATAGACCTAGAGAGCTGAAATTTGGTACAGAGGTTTTACTAGGTTATTGTTTCTATGTTTCCCTTAAACTTTAATTAATCATAATCTACTACTTACAAGTCAACGGCCAAGTCACATAAAATTAACTATAATAATAAATAAATCGCAGTAAGGAACCTTAGAGTTGGCTTAACTAATTCTAGATATTTCATTACTTTTTAGAGATAAACAAGCAGCTCTATCGAGACTTAGCAATTTTTTTACAGAATGTTTTTGGTGGGATTGACTTTTCTTTCATTGCCAAATGACACGGCGCGGCGGTGTCTCTCTGAGAGCGCGAGAGAGAGAGAATACATTGCATTAAAACTAATGCCAGAACGGGATGAAAGAATGTGTGCTTATTTCGGTTTCGTCACTCGCTAGGGCTGCCACGAAATCAAGTGCAAAATATTATCTAATTTTTGTATGGTAAAAAATATATGCGATTTAATTTTTCATATTTTGGTATATCACTCCTTACATGATATATATGTATACTCTTTAATATTGTCACACCTTTCTGTTACACCTATAGATATTAGTACAAATTAACTCAAGAAACAAACTTTCTGTACTCCAGATGTCACAGAATGGGCCAGACCAGGCCGGTCACCATATACCGACTGCTGAGCGCCGGGACCATCGAGGAGGGGATCTACCAGGTGGCGCAGGAGAAACTCAACCTGGAGAAGCATGTCACTGGGGCTGATGGTAAGTTACCTTCAACCAAACAATCATAAAAACTTAAAGAAACTAAAACTAATCATAGATACTGTTACTTGGGATTGCTGATAAAATATTTATTTTTTTTGAGACAGTTAGTAGTAAGTACAATTTTTTGTGGTTTTTCAAAGAGCAGTGTCTCTAATGACAAAAATAAGAAGCAAATGACTAAAAATAGATTGTTTACTTCTACAAAATAAAGAAACACTTGGAAAATCTTTTCGAAATGTCCAAAGATAGTTCCCTCATTGATAGTGATGCCTTCTTTGCCTTTGACTGGCCTGTTAGCTTAGTTGGTAATGGCTCTGCCTTCTAATCTAGAGGTCGCGGGTTCGATTCCCGCATGACACAAATATTTATGTACCTAAAAAAATATGATTACTTGTGTTGAGTCTGGTCGTTTTTATATGTATAATAAGTATGTATTTACAAAAAAAAAAGTATATACGTATTATATCCGTTATCTAGTACCCACTACACAAGCGTTTGCTTAGTGTGGGGCTAGAGGGCGCTGTGTGCAATGTCCCGGAATATTTATTTATTATTTATTTTATTCTAGTTTTAAGCAAATTAGACTGCTCACTGAATAATTGGATAAAATACATGTGTAAGGATTTTGCGAGAGTGGTGCGCGTCACTCTGTAAGTATGAAGATGAACCTACTAAGTACATGACATGATTTTCTTTACAGAAAAAGACCCAAATGAGCAGAAGAATGTGGTGCGACTTCTCTCGGCTGCTCTAGGCCTCACCTCCAGCACATGATTGCTGGCGGGCTGCGACGGGCCCCTCGCTCCACAGTGATACCTAGTGATACCTCAATGATAGTGACGAGTGAAACTCAGTGATATAGTGATTGTACCCTTGAACGCAATGAGGTAAGTGCTCTGCTGTAGAAATAGTACAATTGTGAAGAAATTATGCACAATAACTTGTTTTGATGGAATCGATGACCAATTGGAATGCAGGACTACAAGAGATAAAGACAAAAGATATGACAGATTCCTTGCATGTTTTTTTATTGCATTGATTGATATTGACACTAAACTGACTCTTAAGTCCTTCAAACATTGTTAGGTACTCTGCTCTAAAATATTATGAATATTCACTGGTATTCAGTGATGACTAGAATTGAAGGTTTTGTGGTATATCACATACAATGTAAATTTGCGTGCACACTAAATAATAGTGTTGATAGACATCTATATTCCTTGATTCCTATGTAACATCTGTAGGTACCAATGTAACTAACGTTTTCAAAATTGTGTATCCTTTTCTGATTTCTGATAGTGAGTAAAGGATAGCAATAACAAATTCGCCGGCATTAGGAGCACGGATTTTTATTAATATGACAAGGCTTTCTTAGTAAACAATATAAAAAAGCAAATTGTACCTCCTATAGAAATAAAGTGAAAATTATATGGATATAAAAATATGTTCTATATTAAATACCTAATGTAAAAAGTATGTCAAATTGTTCAGCTGCCTATGTAAAAAATCATTATAAAAAAACAATTGACTGTCTTATGCATTATCTTGTTGTCTCTTTCTTATCAATGTGTTTGTCAACTACAAATTGTATAAAAATATAATAGAGGTAAGGAGTGTAACAAAGCTTAATAATTAATGAATTTATAGGCCTTATACCTTAGTGTTGACATTGCAAACGACTTAAAACAATACATATAAGTATACAACAAATAAACTTATTTATTCAACTGTAAGTTAAGAACTGATTAACTTGTCTGACAGCTTTATAATTGTAATCTCTTTATCCAAAAGAAAAGAAGAGTACAGCGTTCATTGTAGTACTGTCAGATTAGTTTAATTTTATAATTGACAAAGTGAAGAGGTTAGTTTTGTGTTAATTATTTATCTGGCCACTAATTGCTGTGTATTTTACCAAAAAAAGTCCTTCACTATTTGAATGAACGAGTTACAATCCTCAGTAATTAAGATTAGGTATGCCCAGGAAGAATAAAACCTCTTTTGACATTACAAGCCTTGAACTGGGAACCCTGTATAATTGTTATCTCAGAAACCCACTGGAATTATAGCTTATGACCCTAAGATAGAGTAGAATTTTGTACAGCATTTAAAAAGCACTTAGGTATGAAACAAAATAAAATTACTAGTTGTAAAAATTAAACTTGTTTTTCTTAAAAAATTAACTTGGAACTTACTCTAATTTTATGTTTGTTTAATTAGGATTTGTTTTAGAATATTGTCTCAAAATAATGTTAGTCCAAGACCACTATACAATATTTATAGTGAAGATATAAATACCTAAATAAAAGTAAAGAAGTACATTTAAATATCACCAGTTTCTTTAGGACAGACATGAAAGCAATTATTATATGTTCATTCTGCATACTAGCCAATCATAGCACTGAATAAACATGCAATAGGTGTGTGATTGGTCAAGTCATTGGCTAATAGAATAAGAAGGATTTTAGTAAAATTTCTTTGTATACCCCATATATGTACATGCATTGTGAACAGACAACATACAGCACTTTCTACCAACAACAAAGGGATTGGACATTATTTGAATAACATGATGCACCATCCACATCCTTGTTGTTGGTAGAGTGAGCTGTTTGTTATCTGTGCTAAAAACAAGTGTGTTTATGTGGTATTAAATTATTGTTTGTACTAAAGTTTACTATTACACATTATGTTGTAACAAAAATACATACAGCTTGAAGTTATTAAAAATTTAGTTATTTATTCTTAAAAATAGTGTAGTAGTTATTTAGTTTAGTTTTATTTTTGGTTAATTTTGTTTAGTTAGACACATTCCCTAGAGCAATTTTTAGTTTATTTTTACATAATGACCAACTGATAGTTTTACTCAAACAGTTCCTTTTTTGAATGTCAATGTTTGCCAAAATCTCAGATCCAGGCGTGTTTAGCTAAGAAAAACTATATCTGTTAAAAATAATAAATCTTCACATTTTCTTTGCATTGTTTTTTGTATTCATAAATGTACTTACAGATGTTATGATCCGTGACATAAATACATACATACTATATGCAAAGTTAAGAAGATAACACAATAAAACAGTTTTGGTATAAAGATTTGGTTTTTATCATTACCTATGTCCATTAGTTTTTACAGACATACCAATACTTTGTTTTCGTATATTGACAATGCACATATTATTTAAACATTTTGAAATTACTATATTAAAACTTTATACATAATATGTCTGCAGAATATTAGATAAACAACAAATTTTGTACCAAATAGGCACTGACATTTCTTTGATACATAAAGTTGTTTTTTCACTCAAAGCAAATCAGTTCAAGTTGTACACTTTCACCAAGACAGGGAGCAGATAGAATCTAAACAATTATTGTTATTATTGATAACTTAAAATAACTATAAAATAAAATAAATAAAAAACTTAAAATAACTATGAACTAATAAATGTGCAAGCATTTTAATGCAACTTTTGTACGGGTTTCAATTTTATTCATAGACTTCGCCAATATGTGGCAGAAGCTTGTGAACTTTACCATTCTTTGCTAGAAAAAACAGCTTGTCTAGGTGAAAGCTTATGGCTGGCATAATGGCACTGAGTATCTTATCTGTATAATGGATGTTGATTGAGTAATTTATGTGTATTTCTATATAAATATAGTATGTAAGTGATTGCTGCTCAGTGCATTGGGTTTATTTATTAAAAAAAACTATTTGTTGAATTGAAAACCTTTTAATGAAAGGATGCATGTGCATGCTTACATATTTTTCTATGGAAAAGCAAAGTCCTGAAACAGACTATGGACAAACTGTTAAATTTTCAAGGAGTTAAATATTGTTATTGAGAGTAAAAATATATAAATGCAATGCATTGAACAGCAATGTTGGTAAATGTATGGCAGGTGGATTTGTACGAAGTATCCAATAGGTTTATTTTGTTAAATGAAATGTCAATGAAAGATACACTTGTGTTTTATTTTTAGATATATTTAGATATGTGTATAATATAGGGAGGATAATATTGCATTTATTGATGCTATCTCGCCAAAAAAGTTATTAACAACTGTGTCGCTGCATTCTGTGCTTAGCTTAGTAGTAAGTACAATGAAACTAATATGTGAATCTACTAAAATAATTATATTATTAAGTGATGGTATGTTTTCTGGTTTATAGTCTATTTAGGGTCTGTAAGACCTTGAAGGTGAGTTATAATTTTTTATTATGTAAAAAGTACATTTATTATAATCAATCAGCATATAATATCATTGCGCTCAGTTATTTACCAGGCGTTATCTCCTGCTCAGTATATTCGATCAGGCGTCACGTCCCTCCCGCGGCGCTGGCGCGGCGGAGCGCGGGCGCGCGTCAGTCTGCTCACCGCCCGGGCGGGCGTCTCACGACCGGAATCTGCGCACGCGACCCGCGGCCAACATACCGTGAACAAGCCGCCACAAGACACGCTGCAACCGCAACGCGCCAGATTCTGGTAAGTACGCACTACCAACATCACCAAAACAACAAATAATGTAAAAGCTAAATAATTCGCTAGAGCCGTAATTTCCTTCCCGCCTATATATAACTTGCCTATATTTTCGGACGCCACCACTAGACCGTTTCCACACATTTCCACTGTCTCGATGCAGTTTGCGTGCGTCACCCGAAAAACGACAAGCGAAACGTTGCAACTAAAATAACTCTAAAAGTGAAACGAAAGTGCATCGCTCGGACAGATTTCTAATAATTAGTGCGCGATAAAAAATAGAATTTTCTTGCGTCGAGTTACGAGTGAAGCAGTGGCCTAAATACCGCCGGCTGATGGCGGGGAAAGGTTAATTGATGTATCTCTCGGGAAATGGGTCTGTAGTGCTCCATGACTCATTATTATCAAAACAACACCAGGCTTTGGGAGATGAAGTGTTCACTGTGCGAGCGAGAGGCTGTGCAACAGTTTCAATTTAACTTTCAGCTGCTCGCTTCAATCTGCTGCTAAAACCGCCGCCTTTAACAATAGGTTCACTCTACTTTGAAAGTTTCATAGTCGGGCATTTGACCACCTGAAGAGACACCCGCATAAACGTACACCAGTAATCGACCCAAATAATTATTTGTAGATCATTAGAATAATTACTTCTTTTTCTGTAACACCTGTAATAAACATTCGCAAAATATTATGAATGGTAAGATATTGAATCAGGCGTTACTTTGCGGAAATCCATTGTTACTGAAACTTTGGAGAAATAATATGTAGTGTTTTTCCGCTGCGACAAAACACTACATATTATTTCTCCAAAGTTTCAGTAATTATGAATGGTCTTAAAGATCAGTAATTAGATAAAATATCACTGAAATATGTACCTACTAAATTACGACAGCAAATTAACTGAATATCAAAAATTATACCCTGACTTAAATCTTTTTTTTAATTTGCTACTCATTTAAACACCTAGGTTTCCAACGAGCTTACCTAGGACACCTGTAGTGCCAACAGAGAGCTCACATCGGCCGTTCACACCGCGTAAACAGACACATGAGATTAACATACACGCATACTCACATACTTAGATATTTTAGATAGCATAGTAGGGTCAGCGGAGCCGGAGTAATTGCAAACCACTAAATATAATTCATTTGATTAATTATAAAAGTCACAAGTTCTTTCGAATCCTCTGACCTTGTGATATCTGTAGACTGTAATAATAGTGTCAATAATCTGGAACTAATAATCAAGCTATTATGTAAACGAGAGTGTGCTGATGTCGGTTCCTCCATCACGCATGAATGAAGCTACGGATCTTCGAGATTGCTATGGAAGGGAAGTAGTATAGGGGCCGGAATATGACACATGCTATTTTTTAAAAATCAAAGCCGTAGATTTATTTAAATTTGAGTTAGTTTAATTAATTATACATTACCTACTATCTGCGACTCTTACATAGGTACCCTAAAATAGGTCTTTCAATTTCGTTAATTTCTCGTGTTGTAGCTGTAATTAAATATTTCATTCAAATCAAATCAAAATTCCTTTATTTATAAGTAGGACTACAAAGTTAATATTAGATTTTTTTAAACGTCAAATAAGTTCGGATAGTGCGAGGAGTATGAATTAACCGCAGTAAGTTTTTAAACAATTCTTGATCGTAAAATTGGATATCTTTTCGTGATTTGAAATAATAAGTTCTATATTTAATTAACTTGACGTAACACGCGATATTTAGTCTTAACTAATAGTTGTTCTATCTTGTACCATTTATTGCTATTTTCCAAATATTAAATAAGTATTAAACAATTTGTTATAGCAATAATTAAAGTTCATTTCCTATAATTTTCGGATTATTTAAATTTTATGTTTCTCTATGCTGCAAAAAGTTCTGTACTTATGTGTAATCATTAAAATAGCATTATGCTAGTTATTTAAATTATGCATTTTATGCGCTCTCTTTTCATGAAAATTATAACATTCAGGCATTTTGCAGTAATTCCTGAATAGACATGCAAACTAATTACTCGGTTAAATGTATCAATTTATTCCATTGCTATTTAAAATTATTTCAATACCATACAATTAATGCAAGTATAAGTTTAGTGAGCTTTCGAAAGAATGCATAGTTTATTTCAACTAACTTTGGATTGTTGAAAAATGATGTAAACTGCTCTACAGCCTGAGAAGTTGTTTACTTGCTCAAATAAATATATTGCAGCGTTGATCACGGCTTATTTAGGCTGCCAAATAATGTAACATCAACAGAAGTTAGGTAACAAAAAGAGAACTAGCGGCTCTCATGCCATTCAGTGTGGTCGTTCACCTCTGAAACAGCCGTGCAACTGATTGAAAAGATTGGATCTCTTAGGTAGCATCGACAAGTAGGTTTTATTGCTTTTATTCACATGTAATCAAACTCCTTCGTATTAATGTTTACCTTTGCAGTAAATGGTACGTAGCTAGAGAATATATTATTCTGTGTAGCAGACCATCCAATATTTGATGAGTTTAAGGATCTTGTATTTCTCATGCTAGAGAGGGATGAAATTCTTTGCTCATGCTTAAGGCAAAGGAGCCGGAGAAAAACATTATCTCTGGAAGTTAATTTTAAAGACGAAGAATACTTAACTGATGAGACTAAAATGATTTGAATGTAAGTTAGAACGTACACATTTCTGTTTACTCATTGGCCTGTATCGTAGCAATAAAATCTCAGCATTTTCCACTTCAGTAACGCCAAACATGCACTAATCTGGAAACCAAGATGGCCGCCGAAAATGCCTAACGAGCAACAAAGCGTGACGGCAGCCGAAAATTAGCGAATAAAACGTGATAATTAGATGTCTGGGAAATGCAGGAGCATAGAAATGTAATTCAGCCGTAATGCTGTCTGCTAACCTGCTAGGCGAGGTATTTTAGTCGGTGGGTAGAGTAATAAAACTGATGATGAACATGCAAGTGGTTTGTGTGTGTCATGTTGTAAGTTACCTGTATGCACGGTTGTAATCATTGGTTCTAACAAGCTTATGAAGAGGCCGTGGAACAAAAAGGTAGGTCGATATTAGGCACCTGATTACAAGCAACCACTGAGTGTGATCATATCAAAATTGTTGTTAAATAAATTCTATCATTTGACCAAGAAATAACTGCGGTATTTATTCGGTGAAATTAATGATGATGATATTTGATATCGAGGTGTAAATTAAATGAAAAAGTAAATGTTGCGACCTAGCCACGATTACCGCGGGCGTATCACGCGTGGGTTGCAAAAAAGGCGCGAATTTCTCGACGGCCATGATAGTTTCATTGATAGGGTTCCCAAAAACATAAAGCACTTGAACTAAACTCACTGTATTTTGGAGAAAATAATCGTAACAGATTCACAATCATCTTAGGAAAGTATCGGGTAATATATAAATTGACATAGAGCTGGATATGGAGAAAATAAATTTAGGTCAAACTAAAATATCTGCAAGCACTTTAGAATCACAATTTTCCTCGAAAGATGTAAAAAAATTGAGATAAATAATTGTAATCTCTATCTTACCTTTTGCTGTGTGTGTTAAATTCTTTACCCAGTTTGCTTCATACCACGTTTACCCTAGTGCTTTTCTTTAGTAAATATTTTAGCAAACATATAATCTCGCTTTTCTAACATCTGCAGCAGCCCTGAGTTTCCAACATGTCCGCAGCACCTATTAGTCCCAACATTTGCATAACACAAGCAAACATGCAGGACAGTAGGTGGAGTGCATTCAAGGCCCGTGTTGCAACCTCTTGCACGCTTCTATTTGTCTGGTACTTAAGTCTAGAATCTGGTGTCATCTGTTATTTATGTAACACACGATTCAACAACTTTAACTTATTTATTATATTTAACTGCTCTGTTAGCTTAGTTGGTAGTGACTCTGCCTTCTAATCTAGGGGTTGTGGGTTCGATTCCCGCATGAGACAAGTAATTATGAATACTAAAAAAATTTGTAATTACTTGTGTCGAGTCTGGTCGTTTCTATATATAATAAGTATGTATTTACAAAAAAAAAAGTATATAAGTATTATATCCGTTATCTAGTACCCACGACACAAGCGTTTGCTTAGTGTGGGGCTAGATGGCGCTGTGTGCAATGTCCCGGAATATTTATTATTATTATTTATTTATTATAAGAAAAATAGCACCATTTTTTTTATAAAATGCTGACTATGCGACTTCTTTTACAGATGTATGCTTTATTTATCTCCTTTAAAGACTCTACCAACTTTTGTGTCATCTATATATGTATTTAGCAGCTTCAAAAGTTTTACTTACATCAGGATATCTAAACAGAAATTAACGAATATTCATCTACCATTTCGTAGGTATGATTTATTTTGCAACCTTAATGCTTCAAATCGTCATAACATAACACTCTATAATTCTTTAGGCGTCCTCATTTCTTTCTACATGTTTTCGCCGATCCGAGCATATTTGGAACATAACTTTATATGCTATCCTAATTTAACAAATATCAAGGTGAATGTGGTATAGTAGTGATATTACTAATACATGACAAATAAGACAAGCCCAATGAAGGAACCTTGAGGCACACCTCTCTTTTATATTGACTCCAGCTGTGTTAACACTACGATTGGCACGAGTAAATGTTAAATTACTAGAAATAATTTCCAAAAAATAATATTTAGAAATCACGTGATATGGATTTGTAAGATTGTTTAGCCAAAGAATTTCTTTAAAATTTTATTCTTGTTGCACCTATTTTACTAGACAAGTTGGTGGATACACTACATACCTACCTAGGTAAGAATTACATCATAACTAAAGTATGAATTAATGGATAAATCGTTGATTTGAAACTAACATACTGATATTATAAAGACTATTAATTAATTAATTTATATTTGCCAAGCAACATTGACATTGCTCTTCGCGTAAAGACACAAAAAGGCAATTTTCTCACTTCACAGAGGTTTTTTTGCTAAATTAACCATGAATCATCGGACCTTCAAACCCATAGTTTGCTATTGCGCAGAAGCATTACATTAGATAGGTATTTATAGAGTTACTACGGTGTTACGCACTTTTTATTTATACTTTTTTATCAAGGATTGAGAGTAAAGATAGATGTAAAATGTTTAGTCGGGAATTGGGAATGACCGGTGAAAATATAGGTGAAATAGTAGGTATCTACCCATGTTGTAACGTTTAGCTGTATAACAGTGAAAAATAAAATTAGTACTGGTTTGAAACTTACTTGAACGTGTACGTATCTATAGTAAACAAATAGAAGAGCACTATTTATTACATCAGTAGGTACGCTGTTCTGTGCTAGCTATCCTAGGGATCCTGTGTTACATAGCTGCGGAGTGATTATCTGCAGCGGCTGAGAATAGTTATGCTGTAAATTATAACAACATCAAATACATTATATGTCGTCCAAGGCCACATCAACTATTTCGAATCTCTTGACTGACGAGCTTACGAGTAGCACTCGAAAATAAGATCATACCAAGGATAATTCAGAGTAATCAATTTGCTCTAAAAACTGTTACTATTGATCTGATATGTGTTATCTACTAAGACTCGTATAAATACCAAAATATCCTAATTACTTTAAAACTAGTGCCTTTTAATATTTTTTCTTAGTAGGTACTATGTTAAGTTTTCCATACTATTTTAATCAATAAAATGTCTTTTATATATACTGACCTATTTTCCGTCCCAACCAAGACAATACCTACTTTACCAAAAGAAACTGAGTCCATATTGTGTCAGTCTAACTATAACTTATACATAGGTACATTATTCATCATTAAAATGAACGTAGGCTCGCCTACAGATCTACGACTATATGAATGTCACCAAGATAACTACACCTTACGTCTTTGCAATACAGCCTATTTTAGCCTGTGCATCATTCTAACTAAAACAGGAAGACATTATGTGGCAACCAAACTGAGCAGGAGTTGAAGACATTGTCATCGACTCGATATCAGGGACCATTGTATTCGATCAATTAAATTCATCATTCGATATAATCGAAGCGAAGCACCGCTCCTGTTGACCTAGAAAAATACGTGCTATACCGAAATAATATGTACATCATGTCAACTATTACGCGTATCTTTTTGTGGAACACTGTTTTTTTACTGCATTATCTGGAGTGATACGGTCCAAGACAGAGCCTGATAATGGACTTTGGCCACACATTTTGTATAGTGTGGTAGCTAGGGCGTATGAATGAGTGTGTAAGCCAAAGAAATAATAAAAAATTGAGGTAAATAGATTCGCGAAGACTGTGCTATGCTGTTTTATGTCATTGGTACTATGTACTCAGTTGTCTTGTCTTCTAAACTTAAGGATTAAGTCGTAAGTCACAGGATAACTGTTGAGGAATATTCCACCTTATTAGCTAGGATTTAGGTTGCGTATGCAGTGATTATGTATCACAATGTTTGAATGGTTGCGTCGTCATTGTACAAGCAAAATATGATGTCATCCGTAGCTCCACCTTCCGTGCTTTGAGATTTTTGCAGTTTTACGCGGCGTTTATTTTCTGCCTAATTATTATGTTAAGATGAATAATGGTGTCATTTTGGAGAAGTAACGCTCTTACTTTCAACACTTCATTATGAACCATTATATTTAGTAGCTAATTACTCGGATTCATTCGTTACTCTTGTCTTCTTTTATATTGTAACAATGCCTAGATAAACGTAGGTTAAATTTAATTAAAGATGTTAAATAAAATAAGGACTGATGCTTAGTTAGTTAGTCATATATATGAAGTTAAAACTACTTCAGTTTTTAATGTAGAATGACCGATGATTCTCTGTAGATGACGCTAAAATAGTGATGAATAATCGATTTTAGGATTTCATTAGTCAACAGTATTATACGCTCAAATCTTGCTCAAATGCATCTGTCATTCACACTTTGGACATGTAAACCTCTCGACGGATTTCGAAGCGAATATCGGTAAAATGTACCTATGTATGTAAAATGAATAATTGACTAGTATTCACACGCGGTGTTATCTGTCTGGTATAAAAAAAATATATTCGTGCGTGATGTTACCTACTTACTCCACTTTACCTTACCAAATTCCAAATCAGCTAACAAACAAACAACCAAACAAACGTTCGCCATTATAATAATAGCAGTCATATTGCATTTTTAATGAATTTAATGTAATTCATTGTTTGAATAAATATTTTTTATACCTATATTATCAGAATACGAGTAACCTATATCGAAATTTGCGAGCAAGGTGCCTAAAATGCTGGCGGGTTTTCCTCGCTGAATCGCCAAACTTAAACGTTGACCGAGGTAAATAGTTTGTTAGTTTGACTTACAATAGTTTTCCAAGTGAATTAATATAATGATTGTGTTGTTGCAGTGAAATACGAGTAAAGAGAACGAGTCTCGAGTGCAGCCACAAACGACAGCGACGCACAACGAGAGAGCGGTGAGATGCGCTTTTCATTAGTTATACATAATTATTCGGTAATTACACCAAACGAACGTGTGAAAATACAGATTTATGTGATAAGGAAAACAAGTTTTGACCTCCTTTTTACACACTCCTACTCATAGATTGTTTTATGCTAATTATAATCACGCTTGCAGTACCAATTTGTTTCACTCGTTTCGAAAACTGCCAATTTACAAATAAATAAATAAATGTAGTTGATTTGGGTTAGTAAATAGTAATATGAGCCATAGGCCCTTGATAACTAGAATAACAAAATATGGAATGGTAATCTATTGCATCTAAATAATGTCACCAATAATGTACCACATGCAACATTTTCAAGGCTGCATATGATCTATTAAAGAAATTTGTGGACATTGCATGAGTAATAGAATAACAAGTCGCTAAAAACCTATATTTTAGAGACTTTATAAATTCAATAATAACATTATAAATTTGTAATTTGATTATTGAATGAAGGGAAATAAAGGCTATTTTTATTTTTATTTATTTATTATTTTATTTATTCATTCAATATGGTGGAAAAATAAAGTAAGGATTATATAATGTACATAAGAATATATAAAGATAAGTCAAATATTTCCTGTATTTCAGTACATCTTTCTTGCATTAAAGTGCTACATCTTAGACTACAATAGTGCTTAACATCAGGCAGGCTGTAGTCAAACGTAAGCCTTTTTCATGATAAAAAAAGAAAATACTAACCTTTCAGTTTTCAATACTTACAAGTGTTGTTCATACCTATACATTTATTTACATGAAATCGTATCTTACGAAAGAATTACAAACCTTTCAGTTCTTTTAGAACCAGAGTTTCGGTTGAACAGTTGCAGACACCCGGGGGTCATTGCTCTTGTAAATTTCAGTTTATTTTTACCTGGATGTTAGCGTTATCGAAGAGGTATATACGCGATGAGGCGTGACCATCTGATACCTACTTACTTGATACTGTATTGTGGAAATGTAAAGTAGAGCTAGTCTAAAAACTCTTTGTTTAGTGACTATGCTATCTATACCTACATATAATAAAGCTGAAGAGGGTCAAAAATCTGAACATGGAAGATATTAGAAAAGAAATTGTTTGGTCATACTTTAAATCCATAACAAAACACGTTTCGGCAGAGTTTTTAGATTTTTTTCTGTTTATCTGTTTGTTTAAACGCTCACATGATCAGCATCATCATGATTTTCGGTACATAGGCAATATGAGGTCTTAGAAGTGTCATAGGTTTTTTTAACTCAAAATAATGCAAGCGAAGCCGCGGGCGTCCACCAGCCAACTGCCTCTGATATGAGCTTCTTCATATTCAATTTCTTAGCTTAAACTATATGACGTTACTTCCTTACCACAGGTGTAAATTGGCTACCATTAGCTACGTAGATCATTATTGCGGTGTTGGAAATTAATGTGCTAATTTCATGAATTGGTGCATTGTTAAGTTAGTTTACATACTCAAACAGTTGTTAGTTATAAGGCGTTTAGTTGTTTTAGTCAAGTTACGTATAGGTAAGTAAGTACTTGACTTTTGCCCTAATTTCTTATCCTTATATGCATGCTGCGTATCAAAAACCTTCATGATTGAAAGCTAGTGTCTATGAGTTATTTACACGATATTCTTATTTTCATCCCTATATGAAACCCATAAATAACAATGTTTTTTTTTTTTTTTTAAATGTCGAACTAACAAAAATAATAAAAAAATCACTTTTCTCCTATTTTCCAATCTACCTTATTAAAACAACGTACCTACCTATTTTGCTTCTCTAAACACGACTATGCCAAACTCCTTACTGTAAATCTCCAAATAAAATAAATACTCCACCGAGAGTAATCTCAACCAATAGCAGCCCGAGCGTAATACCTACGTAATTGTGGGTTGCTTTTTACAACACAATGATTTGAAACCGGTCCGGGGTTAAAGTTCTGAGATAGAGTCAGTCTATGTATTTGGTGAACTCCTTCCTCCGAGGGTGAACTAGTTTATGTAATGATCTGTTATTATAGTCAAGTGCACATTTGTTAAAGGTTGGAAATGATTTGGAGTTGCCAGGGAAAACTTTATGCTTTTACCTGAAAGTGAATGAAAAGTCAAGGGAAACAAAGCAGAAAGATTGCGAAAATATTTGTTTTTCTTTTACCATTGCTTGTCTGTACCGATTCGGATAAAATACTTATGCTAGCTAATGAAGATAGATTGGACGCTGCGTCAACAAATAGGTACCATTTACGAACTCTTTTTCAAAATGAATAGTTTTGTAACATTTGCGTTTCTATTTTGTTACAGATTTAGGGTTCCGAGAACCCGTACGAAAACGATTCGAGCTCGGTGCTGGAGAAGTATATTCTTGGCCCCTCGAAAAATTGTAAAAAAAAATCGCTCGGTGACTGTCAGCCACATTATAAGCTGCACCGCTCTAATAACCGTATTTAATAAAAACGAAAACAAATAACTCGAATATCACCTTCTTAGTGGCCACGACAGAAGGGATTTAAAATAAAAAAAAATATTTATATATACATACATATATATAAATTGGTATAAAGTGATCTCTAACGTGACGTCACAATAACATAAACATTGTGATCAATAAAATAATTACTATAACCGCTTCGCTGTTATATAATCGCATTTTAGAATATATTGCCCGTTTTTTATAAGTTATTTGTAAAATTTTGTTAATATTAAAAAAGTGTTGATTATCAAAAATAAGTGTGACATTGCGTAAAAGTAACTATAATACTAGTCATTTATCTAGTGTATTTATTTTGGTATTCGTTTCTTGTTAATTTTAGTGAAAACGTTAAAAATAAAATAAAAAAATCACAATATTAAAAATGCTTCACAGTTAATCTATCGCGGAACACTACACAAATATTTAGCTAAATTTACGAGTGCACTACCAAAGAGAAAAAAGAAATCAATTTGAAAAAAGAACGCCAGAAAAAGCAATCTTGAACCGCATTAAAACCTCAAAGTTAAACAAAAAGGTTTTAACACTACCGTAGAACATACAAGATGCAAGCTCAAGTGGGAGTAGGTGGGAACGAGCTGCAGAGGAGCTTCAGGATGCAGGACTTCGCGTCTCCAGGAGTCATCATGAGGGAGCGCAGCTTCATCCGCCCCCAGTCGCACCACAATATGCATCATAACCAGGTGAGGGTCAAGGAAATAGTCAAAAGTGACACTGGTTAGGTGGGTCATAACATAATTACTGTACTCGTATCTAATGGAAATCGAGAATAAAATAGCACTCTAATAGCGAAGTTGAACTTACTTGTAGAATAAAAAACATAAAATGCTACTATTGCATTTGAACTTCAAATGCAAGTTTAAACAATGTCCATATAGTGTCATATATTATGCTATTATATGTTTTCAGTGAACGTCAAAAAATACATACACACGAAAAACATAATACAAAACCCAATACTAAAAACTATAATCATTCTTTTGGTAGTTCGTTTGGTATTTACTTTGAAATTATTGTCATTAAAAAGGTTCCAACTATAAAGGTCATTCAAATAAATCTCAACCAAGGTAACTAAATATGATACGATTCCATTGAATCATAGTTTATCTGTAGGCGAAATGGAACAAATCGCAATCTAGTCTCAACGCCCACCGACTGTCGTCTGCTTAGATCTCTATGGTATTGGTAATCGTGGTAATAGCAGCAAAAGAAAGATGCCAGTGAATTTAATTGATTATAGTTTTTGTGATGATTTATGATTCAACAATAAACAGGTTTATATAATAACAACTTATCTAAATAGATTCTCATAAATGTATAATTCAATGGTATCGTATAAACAAGTATCGTTTATTCGTCGCGGACAAATAATAAATTTACACATAATGTCAACCTCATTGCTGAATATAATAAAATCCCCAAAAAGTATTAACGCTGTCAATGAAACCTTTTTGAATGTGACCTTTTGGTATAAATGAAGAGATGTGAAAGTTAAAATTTATTGTCGATTAATTTTTATCACTTTTAAAAGTTCGATTAACTATTGTAAACAAACAGATGAATAAATTAAATCATTTTAGGTTCTAGATGGCTACTAATTATTTAAACATAATTATGAAATGTAAAAATATATAAAAACAAAGGAGAAATCATGATTATTTCATAAGAGGTTAATATTTCCAAAAACATTAGTCATAGAGTCAGTTTCAAGTCAGTAGATGATGTTGTAAGCTCGTGTCAACTCGTCGACTTTTATAGCTTCTTAAAATAAATCGTGACAGTTCATCATGACAACATGAACGTAGTTATTCGAGAAATTATGATTTGATTATAGAAATATTTATTGATTGTTTTCTTTTTCAGTTTCCGAACAATGGGAAACGAAGGAGTATGATTCTCACAAACGCTAAAGGAAAACCAACCCTGGAAATTTACAGACCACCAGGTTCGTGTTATTACTAGCTCCAATCTTTATCAATATGTATTGATTTATGTTACTTAGAATTATTTACATTGTATTTTGCACAATTTGCACACCCCATTCTATCTAACATCATCTTTCATCTCTGTCGCATTTTTCTCATGCCAGAATGTTTCTAATATCAACATTTATCTGTTTTCTCTCAAGTCTAAAAATAATCTTGCTCCATTTATTAATCGATTTACATTTAGAGGATTCTCGATTATCAAAACGGGATGCCTCGGCTGGGTCGCGTCACTACGCCCAATTGGCGCCAAATTTTAAAAATAAACAAAACTTCTTATTTGGAACGGGACGACAGTCTGATGTTTGTCTCGGCGCGCTATGTCTGTTTGTGACGTGAATGTGGCGAATGTGATTTTCTGTGAAAAATGTCGCGTTGTATCGTGAAGCAGTCGTTGTCTCAGCCGGTGGCCGTGGCGCCGGCCCCGGTGGCCGTGGAGCCGGTGGCGGTGGCGGCGACACCGGTGGCCGTGACGGTGGCACTGCCGCTGGCGACAGTGTCGGTGGCTCCGAAGATCTTGGTTCCTCCGCCGACGCCAGCAGTTGTAGCTACCTCGGTGCCTCCGGTGACGGTGGCTGCGTCCCCCGCGCCACCGCCGGCTGCTCAGCCAGTCGTGAAAACTGAAGCCACAACAAGCGCAGGTCTATTTACATGTATCTTTCGTTACATTTTTTTCATCTAAAATCTGGTTCTAGCTTCTATCGAGACGGGTTATAATAGACCGTTTGTTCAATTGTAGTATTGTTCCACATCCAGAAAACAAGGGGTTTACCACTATTAAATTTTCAGGGTCTTTCGTACAACGGTAGATACAATAAATGTTTGTTTACTCTGTTACTTTCAGTTAGGTTTACATATTTTCTTTCCCAGTTTTTAACTCCTCTCCCGCTTAGCATCAATTAGTAGCCAATCAATCAGCAAAGAGCATTGACCAATACATGCCTACTGCGTTATCTGGAATCGAATCTGCGCGCCGCTGGAGCGAGGCGCGCGTCGAGTCACGCACGCTCGATGATCTCGGTTACCCGATTACTGCTGGTTCTACGTAAAAAGTTTCAGACGAGAAGTTTCTTTTATTTTTCTGGGCAATTGATTTTTTCATTTAGAATATTTGAAAAATGTTTTCAATAAAGGCTAGTTATACAAATAGCTGGCAATCTTATTGCTAAGTTTATTCTAGTTCTTTGAGTACCTATGTACAAATTTTAATACTCAAAATGAGGCTTAGAAACTGCTTCAAATTATGATATCCTATGGTTAATACTCTTAATACGAGACTAAATAAAAATAGTGTGTGTGATACTGTTTCTGACTGGTCTTAATATTCGTTCACAGTTTATTCCCTTATTCTATACTGAGTTTAATCCATCAGCTTTCCATTTATTTTTTTATTACCTGCTGCAGCGTATCGCGCGCAAATAACTTTCCTTTTCCATAAGCTCGAGGGCTGGGTAAGTACTAAGAAGGCTATTCTGGGAAAGACCTTGGAAACCTTGAGCTTGAGTGTAGTGGAAAATATACGTTGGAACAACACGTCACTATAATATTCTCTATTATAGATACTCTTTGTTCAGTTTTGGTGGATTCTATAAGCGGAAGAAGCTGTTGTCGGAAAGGATTTTTAGAAAGTAATATTGTGATATTGATATATCTGCAGTGTAGTAGCTTGCCTTCTTGATTCGAGGAGTTCTAAACAATAGTCAGATCCCGTAGAAGGATTATAATATTTTTTAGCGCGCAGTCGTTCAAGACGAAAGTAGAAACTGCATTTCTACATGCCTGTGCTTTGTGTTGATTTGATATCGCAGCAAGTTTTCATCAACCCACAATATCCATCTGTTTATATTCCTCTCACGTCAGATGTTGGCTCAGTTCCATCGTTATTCATTCAACGGTATTCTCGAGCTTCCGGCGCTGCCTTCCTAAACATTGGAAACGTTTGCAATATTATAATGTATCTACATAAGTATCTATAATATATTATGTTCTCTGGCAATTTCTTTGTAGCATTTGGTTTGAAGGTTGTGTACGGCGTCACAGAACATTTCTAGGTCGGTCTTTCGTGTGCGTGTTGATGGGATATTTTCCTGTAAAGAAATAGTGTTTTATATATGTCTTGTCTTTCTATTTCTTTATTCTGTAGCAAATCAATTTTCCTTGTCTTCTGTTCAGTTTATATAAAATACTAACAGGTGCGCGCGACTTCGTCCGCGTGGAATAGCCATATACCATAAAAACGGTTCTAGTGAGTTAATCTTAATAGATAGACATACGAGTATACTGTCGCGGACATTTTGTTAGATCATTTTAAGAGGAATAATTCTTTCATACAAATTTTTTTGATATCTTGAACCGTTTTCGCAGCGCACGCAAGGAAGCCCTCAAAGATGAATAATTTTCCCCGTTTTTTTCCACATTTTCCATTGTTTCTTCTCTCCTATTAGTTGCGGCGTGATGTTATATAGCCTAAAGCCTTCCTCGATTGGTCTATTCAAAACAAATATAATTTTTCAATTCGCACCAGTAGTTCCTGAGATTAGCGCGTTCAAACAAACAAACAAACATACAAACAAACAAACTCTTCAGCTTTATAATATTAGTATAGAAGTATAGATTAGTATAGATAAGACGTATATTAGATAGTTACCTGTCTAGACTAGATACAAATCCTGTAACTTTCAGATCATTATACATATATAGTAGGCACCATCAAATCACTTCCCTGTATATAGAATTTGATAAAGTATTACAGCTTTCAAATCCTCCATGACACATACTATACATGATATAATATACATGACATTATGCATTTACATACATTGTATTTTTCATTTCATCTGCGACTCTTCTTTCATGCTCCATCTTTCTCTCTATCTCACTCGGTTTCCCATCACCCTCTTCTCTTGACTCGCGCCCCTGACCGCCAGGTGTCCGCACAGACGGCGTGGCGGCCCCCGGCGGCGCAGGCGCGGGTGCTGCGCCCTCCAACAAGCTCAACGTGCACGCCAAGGAGTTCACCATGGCGAAGCCCGCCGACCATCAGAATAGGTGAGTCTTTTTTACTTTTTCATAGAACAGCGATTCAGTTTGTTTCAAAGCGGTTTCAAAATAAACGTGAAGCCATACACTGTTAAGGTTGTGTTAACTATTATGTCTAACAGTGCCAAACGTCAGTTCACTGATAGAGTTTAGTAGTAGAATTTACGAAAAGATCATTCGAAAAGACCATTTAGAAATCAAATTCTTCGTATGCAACAGTTCAATGCTTCAAATTACCGGAATGTTAAGTACTGCGATAATTACTTAATGCGGTGTTGAAATTTGTGAAACGTTTAACCAATTTTCATCAAATGACAGCTTAATTTGATCGGGTTCTTTTATCATTCGGTAAAGAATGCGTTGCACGCAATTTATCTATCTCAGCTGCCGCTAGAAGTAGAAAACAATAAATAATGAAGATCGATCGAAGCAGTCCTATTTCATGGTTCAATTCACAAGAGCCGTACCCATATTTGGATTAACTAGCTTTGCTAATGTTAACAATAGAATGATGAATATCGGACAACTACGGGAAAATTTACACAAGAAAAACGAAGTATGCATATTTTACGATAACTAGTGAGCAATACATGGCTACAAAAAGTGTTCGCATCTGCGGATGACTTCATCCAGTTGTGCCCTTGTATTGACTCACTTGACACGTTAGCATTATTGTCGAACTCTACCATTTATTTACCTTGTCTACCTGTAAGTGTTAGCCTAAAACGTTGGGTCTAGGAAACTTATAATTATGTTTGTTGTTGCACTAGCCTGCTCCTACGCAGCCCATGATGTAATGCATCGTTATGTCATGATTCGTCATTATTGGCAGGTTCCACTCTAGAGCACTGAGAGACCTTGACTTTGACATGGCGAATCCGAACTGGCAAAATTTTCCACGACGCGAATTTCAAATGTTTTAGATGGAAAATTTATGTCTGCTTGTATATCATTTGCTTTTGGAAGATATATCGTACACCCAGCGACCGTTTCCGAGCTTGCACCGCAGCTGGTTAGTATCTCGGCGGTAGTAACGTAACCGGGAGACATGGCCGCCGCTGGCACAGCTCCAATTGAGACAAAACAAAAATTGGCGCGATAACGCGGGAAGATGCGGCGTCTGCGGCGCGTAGGTGCGACTGCGTAGTATCAATTGTGGAGTGTTCGTTATCACTTTGTTCTGGCGAGTGGCGGCGCGCGGCGGGCGCGCGGCGGGCACGCGGGCTTGCACAGTCGCGCTTGCGCACGCGCCCCGAGACGCGCGCTTCCCGACTCGCACCGAACGACAAACAACCACCCGAACGCCCCTCCGATCGAACTTCCACCGTAAACTCAGACACTTTGAGTACACTTCACAACAGCAGCCGGGAGAACCGCTTCAGCCGACAGAACGCCCTCCGATTTTACGAGTTTTGACGCTGAAAGCTCCTCGAGCCGCGCCGGATGTTCACAGAGCTTCTATTAATAAAGCTTCCACCGTGTATGGGATACGAGACGTAATTCGTCTGCATTGCCAAGTTTGCGTTGAGATTTGCACGACAGTGATAAATTTTATTGTGGCTCACGTAAACATTGGAATTTATTTGTTCAGTGAGATGATTGCGGTGATGTAGAGGTGTTGTCGGCTCTAGATTTTAGTGAATTATACTCGAGAAAATGGTTCGCGGCGTACGTGGAAGATATTCGACTTCTGATGTGTGAGTAGACTAATTGTTTTGGGTCTTTGTACGAGTAACGCTGAATTTCCGGCATACTAATCGAAACGGATGTATCGTAATGGATTGGGAAGGCTAATAAACTGTAATGAATGGGAAACGGCGCAACTGGTTATTCTAGGTTATTCATTCATATCTATATTGTCTAAAGCTACGATCTAGTTTCGGTGTGTTGGCTAAGATTCTGTAAACACTCAACACTCGCTCACTCGTTTTTGCAATGTTTTTCTATCTTGTTGCCAACGACTCGCTTATATATTTGTAAGCGTTCATGTCCATCGCTCAGTATCAACGCATTCGATTTGATTTTCTTTTGTTAGTGTTGGATTAGTTTTGGGTTAGCAGTCATAACATCGTGTCTATACACTGTGTTATTGGCGCTGGGACTAATGTAATACCTATTTGTTTTGAAACTTTATGGAGTGTTCTCACAAAAACATGGCTCCCACATATATTATGTCTGAACAAACTTAAGTTTCTACTCGTACGTAACCCTACAGGCATATTAAATCTTTGCCATCAGACAATGTTTATCAAGCTTTGTTTCAACTCAAACTATAAGTACCTACTAACTTACACGTCTTGTAGTATGTAATGTCGTCGTAATTCATTATTTATTTTGCCTAAACAAATAATTTACTGATAAAAATAGAATGGAAAAGGTTCCGGTAAGAAGGCATTTTTAATGTTATCTCGAAGTCTTGTAATCTTTCAATGAGCTTCACCTGTTTACTGTACAGTATTAGATCGAACATATGAATCGTTTTTAACCATATAATCCTCTCGTATATATTACCCTAATCTTGTGCTACTGCTATTGTACTTCATGACACTACGAGTACCTATGTCTATCTAGCTAGGTAGCTCGGTCTAGAACCATCATTATTTGAACAATGTATTATTATGATTTGACTTATCCATTGAATTCCCCGTGGTCATGCGTCATCCACATCCAAGTTTAGAGATCATTGTGCCGTATTGTCATCAGTGTCCAAGGTCGCTGTAGGCCTTAATTTGTCGTCCGCAAATAAATATGACTTCACTCACTTGACCATTTTCGTTAATTGATCGTGTTGCTCTGTTGTCGTTCTATTTATTGTTACGCTTTGATGAAAATGCTATATTATTGAATATTTATTAATTCTCTTACCTTTGAAATCTCTATAGCTCTATATCTACATATTATTTCATAGTTTCAATTAGTGTCACTCTGGTACCAATTGCAAATATGCAACAGTCTATCTCAGTACTTTCATGTTATATTTATGACTCGTAAATGCTAACGTAATATGAGTGAGTATATACTGTAGTTTATTAATCTCTCCTCACAAAGTAACGCACGTTTCCAGTCTCTGAATAAAATCAATACATCATCCACTTCGCTTCGTGTAATATGTAGTTCAGTTCACGGACGGTTAGTCTTCTCTGTTACAAGCTTGATTTCTCTGATTATTAAAAATTACTGAGGAATTTTGACCATTTATTATGTTGTTCGAGCTCTGCCGTGTATTCCATTAAAATTTTTGCATGCATGGTTATTCATACCTATGTACATATGTTTTTATTTACGATGTTCAAATACATGGCACAATATTGCTACAATACTATTAATTATTGGTTTTGGTTTGAAAACTCTCGGAATAAGAGGCCACTCTTGCGAGGACAAATAGAAGATCGGAGTTTCAACAAAATACCAACAGCAACGGTGTCTTAATTTGATAGATCCTTCTAGCAAGACACAAGACTTGTTCTCGGAATGAGATCTGAATGAGTGGAATACCATTGAAATCAATAAAAAAAATCATCAATCATCATCAATCAAAACTTAAACATTATTTTTAGCATGTTAGAATCTTGTCAATGTCAAGTCACTATCTCCTATTGTTAATACAAGAGGTAATTCTCCCAACATCCAATATTAATATTTGCTCCTCGACTGACACATGCACGTATACGATGTCACTGAAACAATAATGCATGCAAATGTATTCTTACTTCTTGCTCGGTTGGCCACAGATATCAGATACCTACAACTGTGGGAACTTTAGCTTCGTTTTCAGTTTTGCAATTGTCTACAGTTGCTAATTAAGATATTGCCGTGAATTTTATGTTACTGAACTTTTTTTAATATCACGTCGTTCAGTAACAAGATTGCTTCGACTTTCCTAGTTATTATTTCTGCTGTCTCATCGAAATCATTACTAGTATAATAATTAACATATTTTTTTTCTTTGCGTTCAAAGCTACTTGTATAATCGGTATTGAAGATTTAGTTTCCTACTGTTCTTCATTATCAGCGATCATATTTTTTCTTTCATCATTGTTTCAGTCCCACTACATGAGTTCGCATATTCTATTTAGCTCCTATTTCAAGCTCAATTCGTCAAATTGCTCGTACAGCGGCTGTGTTTAGTCACTTGTGTCAAATGAGTTATAAAGTGCTCTAGCATTGCAATCCATATGAGTCACATGCTGGCCACAGTAACACTATCTCTGCGTATTACATGTCTGCTAAAAGTTTGTAATGGTCTAGAGAGATGACAAGCATCGATCTGGGTTGAATTAGCGCGCCAAATCACAGCAAATTTTCAGATTTTGTTTGAAAGACTTGGACCAGCTTGGACAGCGATTTCTATAGAAAACGTGTCAAGCCAAAGATGCTTAAAAAAATTAAACATAAAAACAAAAATAATCATTTTTTTTTATTAAGTAAGGTGTCGTTTGCTGTGGACATAAATGTGTGCAACTATTGCACTATATGAAGGGCCTACGTCAATGCAATGGTAATTCACATATTCGGTCTAATACGATTTTGTAGATAAATATAGCCTAATGTAAGAATCTTATTTACATATCTATGTGGAGAATTTGATATATCTTACTCGTTTTGTGTCGTAGTAGTTCACTCTACTTATTATAAAGCATTGTTTATTTATTGGTGAGCTGTTTTTAAGTTTTCCATTTTATTCCCAAAGTTTGATGGCTGTGCAGAATGTCATGTTTGTGAATCACGCTGTCACAAAACGTTGAACCGTTGTTATTGTCCCGCCTCCTTTTGTGACTGAATTAGCCAAGATCATGACTCAATCGCTTTTAAATGGAAGAAGCACGTTCACTTTACAAGCTCACTCCTACGCGGAATATTCTTTTATTGGATGGTTTATGGACAACCCAATAAAACTACATACCTACAGTATATCGCTAATACTCAAAACTGTAAACCAGTAGGTAGCCCTGTAAAACTTAATTATGCGATTAAAAGACTGGTCATTTTTGTAACCAGCTAGGTGATCGTGCTGTAAGAATAAAGTCATCAAATCTTAGCGGGAGACAAATTAATTAGGCTAGTAGTAGTAAACCATATAAATACGTTCTTGTAACAGTTTTGATATTTAAAAAATATTAATTAATATTAACTTCGCTATGTTACATACTCAATGCACCACTTTTAGAAATACAAAATACGATGTAACCAAAAAGTAGTCTGTACTATTTTCAGTTCAAGACTATTCAATACCATTAACCACAATGTTTCGTCGCTCTGTTGCAGCATGAAACTGTAACAAACAGAACAACAAGCCATCTTACATATTATACTTTGAGTTTTATATCTATAGAGTCTAATATAAAGCTACTAGCCAATTATTTAACCAAGGTTATGTAGTTAGTTACCGAGTCCCCCATGCTTGAAACTGCAAGTGAGCTATCAGACAGGACATTCCACTTGGCCTAATTCTGGCTGCGCCTGCGACGCTCCGGTTGACGCTTGTAACGAAATCAAGACCATTCTGTGCAGCGCAGGACTTTTGATGGTTTGTCTATAGTGATGTGTATATTTTGTGACAATATAATGTTACAATGAAATCTTGACATTCTTGACAATAGCTTTATGTGTCCTCTGGTCTATCTAATGTTTACAAATTTTGTAAAATCAGCATATGGGGCTTACTGTCCTTACACACAAACAAATGCAACCATTTTACTTTTAAAAGATAAAAGTCAAAATGGTTGCATTTGCAGTGATACCTGCAGCTATTTTCTAGCAATTCAACTCATCTTTGATGTTTTAATATCCGCTATCAACAAACAATTTTAAGTGATCAAACTATATCGTTAATTAAATTTTAACCCAAAGCATTAACTGACGTGACGATGAAAAGAAATCATGTTTTATTGAACTGTCTTTCACTTACATTGCAAGTACGTATACCGTTGCAGAGAAAGTATGTTAAGGGCAATGCATTGTTCGTCTATATCCTTACAAACTATCTATAGATGTTTATATATCTAGTACATATGTATACCTTCGTTGCGAGTAACTAACGTAATCCAATTTTCTAGCTTGCGTGCCAGTGAAACCGTCTGTTGAGTTTCAAATATCAATATTTTCTTGGTAGCTACATTCTTTAAAGGTACAGTTAAATAGAGTGCTAGAGTATTGTGACTGCAATAATATCATGAGAGAATGAAATTGATATAATTAGAGACCTAAATTTACTATGTTGATTTTTATACGGATGGGTTTGCACTTGACCATAAGTCACCTGACGGTACCAGACCAGATGGCTCAACCGGGTTTCAGCGTCTATACAAAAAAGTAGCTAACCAACATTATTTTAGAGTAATTGCATTTTGAATTGGTTGCATTATTATCTGGCCGGTATTAGATACGTCTGTCAATACCTACGAATAAAACCATATTATAGTAGTTCATAGACACACTAGAAACGAATAACTAGCAAATAATTTCTACTAGTCCATTACCGTACAGGTGGGCGGCGAGTGTGTTAATTGTGTTATGGAGTTGCGCAGGAGTCGACATCGTAACGGATTAACACTATGTGACCCGCATGCGTGATGGATGATTTATGCAGGGTATTTGATTGGAAAGAAGATATTTGTTCATATGCTATTTTCAAAAATTTAAGTTATTTTCAACAAGTTAGCGTCAACATTTGGTTCATTCTACCTCTATTCTCTAATTCTCTATTACACATTTATTAATTATCGAACTAAGTGAGGTCTTCCAGTCCAATCACATAAACCCGTCGTTTCTATGTTTGTGTCCGATAACTTAAATACCTCTCTAAGTTTAGGTGGCAAACCTAATTAGAACCTAGACAGAAGTTATATCAGACAATGACTCACAGTCGATATAAACATTTCCTCATTTTTATTGATGAGTATTCTATGACACGCGCGCAGCCGCTATTGTGCATGGCTGAGGTTTGAATAGCAATTAGAATATTTTAATTTCTAGCTATAGATATAGAACATATTGTAGCCGACACTAAACTCGGCAGTCATAATAATTAAAGATCTTTGAATATGACAACAGGCGTATTTATAAAAAAAACAATTACGCAAGTTTAGAATAGATTTAAGTTAGCAATTTTGTTCCATTTGTAAATTAAATCAGTATATGAAAACATAAGTCCCTCCCTACCCTAAATTATACTTTTGTACTAATTTATCTCCTCCACATGAAAGGCAAGCGTAGACATTTGCAGCGCTACATTACACAAATTTGAATAGTGATTGTGTTAATTACCCAGATAACGTTCAGTGGCTCTTCTATCACGAATCTCATGTTCTGTTTAATTGACTTAGCGAAGCGAGATCTATGCGCCAAGAGACGTGGCCGTTTGTTTTATCTTGTTCGAGTACCTACTTTTGTCAAAGAAATGTAAAACAATATAAATCAATTTAAATGTATTTCAAGGTAACACTTATAAAATCAATCATTAGAGCACTCCATTATGCTGTACTGAAGATTAAAACTGTTGTAGAAGACAAAATTAAGAATGTTATTAAAAGTTTATCTGTCGACCTACCTGACCTGTGTGTTATGCTGTCGACGTTAGCTCGTTTTGTGTGGCTTGGATGGAGACACGAGAAAAATATAGAGCACTGATTAATTATTTACCAATTGATTAGGGTTTATATTACCTAGATGTTTTTCGTGTAATATTTATGTGGATTTGCAGCTCAAAGATATTGTGTGTAATTAACTATGCACAAATCTAGCTGTTGCTCTTAATATTCGTTTGGAATCTTCATCGTATTATTTGTGCTGGATTGGAAACTTCGTCGCGTGATTCATCCGCCACCGTCCACAGATCTCAGGTCGTTCACATTTCTAGACATTCACTTTTTTCAATACCTACATTTCAAAAACTGTGCCAGTAAGATAAAGCCTTCAGTCGTAGGTTTAAACAAACACATTTTGCAAATAATTGTGGTCTTGTTTTTGAAGATGTTATCTTTATTATTTGACTTTCAAAAATGTTATTATGTTTTAGACATGTTATCTAAATAACGTTTAAGCATGTGACTTTCTTGCTTGATTGTGAGAATGTTTTTTTCAGAGCTCTTCAAATATATTAATGTATTTTTACTAAAATATTTTTCCCGCTTAGACTATGTACATACTAACTGAAAAGAACTAAAGACTACGCAACAATATATTTGTGGCACATGTAAAATATTTTAAATCATTTAGACAAAGACAAATCCTTTCATAAACGGTGTCATCTCTAAACAATTTATTTTAAAAACCTATTAATAAATGTGTCGGTAGTAACTAGATGGCTACTTCCATACAAAGCTGTCAGCCTTGCAGACGCCCACATTCAACCGCTGGTAGCATGTTTGCGTTGTATTATAAGTCGCTAATAAATAAAAATATAATCGCTGAAGGAAAATAAAACAGCTATTGCTTAAAAATCTCTTTCGTATGAAGTATCGTACCTACGTACCTAACCTTTAAGATGAAAGACCCATTTGAGCGAATGAAAAAGTTAACTGCAATAGTACCTACTTTTCTTTTGATTTTAGCTAATTATATAAAGTTTTCAAAGCATAATATACTCGTAGTATAATTATATTTAAGTAGTTAGTGGTCAGGATATTCACCGGGTGGTCACGGGCCGCGGACAACGATGTCGTCCCGACCTTCCCAGCGCTGAAATGGAAAGCGATGCGCTCGCGCATTGTTTTGAATCTAAACAATGATTTCAGCGAAATAGTGAGAGCAGTTTCCGATTTGATGTAGTTTGTCCAAATTTTGCGATTACCTACAACTTTTTTTAAATCGACATAGCTTAGTGTAGAGAAGCACAGATTTCTAACAATCGTTAGGTGCAAAATGTTGAACCATTTTATTTAGCAGCAGCAGGAATTTCAATGCGAGAGGGAATATTAACTATCTCTAGGTCTATTTGGTGCCCAGACTTACAAAATATTATTCTGTGTGTGTGTGTGTAAAGTGTATTATGTTTTCAGCTGCCTGGAGATATTTCTTTAAAATGTCGATTATCTGGCTATTATATCTGCTGGTTGGTGTTTCCAGGCCGGCGCTCGGCATGGGGTACGCGTCGGTGGGGTTGCAGCACTCGCGCTCGGCCGTGCTGCAGGCGCAGGTGCCGCCGCACTACCGCCCCGTCCTGCCGCCGCACGCGCTGCTCAACAGCGCCTCCAGTGGCAACGTGCCGCAGGTACGAGTATGTACCTATCATTCATTACTATCCGCGCAACGAGAATTCGGGCCGAACTCGAATATCAAGGCATCAGATTGGGAGTTTAGGCTGGCCTCCCGCGGTACCAGCTTACTGAGTAACTTCGGACTCTGTACATAACACATCTTCGTCAAGGGACACATGTATTGCTAATGAAGCAAGTTGGTACGCTTCACACGTAAGGTATCAGGATAAAATAGTCTGTCAGTGTCAGGATATTACTACTATACTATAAATTACAATAATCCTTCGCTCCGTGAAAAAGAAAGAAACAGACCAATAAACTAACAAGCAACAGATGTACAGAAAATTTACAAATATTTGAGGCTGTATACAGATTCTCGACCTACACTAAGACAGAGAGGGACTTACACGTATCACGTGTATCTATCATTTTAAATTTTATTGCGTTCAAAACGGTTCACTCCTTACAGCGTCAAAAATAACAAAAATACACATATACAAGCAAACTTTAGCCTTTCTAAAATATGTTTGTCCTTCCAGGTAACACCGCGCGTGCACTTCAAGCTCCAACCGCAGCAGATGATCATCTCCGAGAAGAAGAAGTCTCCACCTTCATCACTGGTGAACGGCAACGGGAAGAGCATCCGTCCTCAGTCGTTCACGCCAGGCTTGAAGCGCTCCAAGTCATTGACTTCGGCTGATGCTTTAGCCAGTGGTATGGCGGCGCTGGGGCTGGCGGCCGATGCAGGGGACCTGGGCACCTTCCCGCCAGAGATACAGGAGTGTATCGATAAGGCTCTTGAAGGTACATATTACATCTAGGATTTGTAGTTTTTAAAGACGTCTTTATTACAGGCGCTTCCTGGTGACCTTCTTCCTATCTAGGGGTAAAATGTTTCGTGCACAAATATCTTGACAAAAGATAATGCACGAACCTATCCACGCATACACTAAGTTTGGGCTAGATGGATTACTTTAGGTTAAATTTAAATGGAACTAGGTGGACAATAATATAAGATGTACTAAATTGTTATGAGATAAAAAAGAATTATAAATCACTGTCGAGACCACTCTACCATTCTACGGCAAATCACTGACCGGTCGTTCCATTGTGACGTAAACACAGAACTAACAGACGAACATATAAGTAATGGCATGATTGAACTGTTTTTTAAAACCAACTTCCAATCCCCTTCCAGACCCGAACGCCGTGTCGGCCCGCACGCTGATGGACGCGGTGAACCACCTGGTGGGGCGCGCGGTGGAATCCCCGCGCTACGCGCTGCCGGCCGCGCGCCGCTGCATCGCCGTGGTGGAGCGCGAGCAGACCGAGACCTTCCTCGAGTCGCTGCTCAACACCGCGCAGCAGTGGTACCACGACCGGGAGAAGGTGAGTGCACTTGTCCTTCTAAATATATAAAACGCAAAGGTGACTGACTCACTGATATAGTGATCTATCAACGCACAGCCTAAACCACTGGACAGATTGGGCTGAAATTTCGAATGAAGGTAAATGTGGTGATTTTTAGAAGTGCTACTTTTAAAGTGGTGAAATAGGGGATGCAAGTTTCACTTCTTAAGACGACGCAGTGGCGAACTATAAATCTGAAATTGTAGGTCCAAGCGCCCTGCACCGCCGAACAGGCGCGTTTCTACCTCTAACTTCATGCTAAAACCCCACATATTCCGAAAGGGCGCAAGCGACAAAATGGTTTTGGTCGTTTATTTCAAAAACTACGAATTTGTTTCAAATAATCTATTCACAAATCAAAGTGATTGTGTTAATTAACATGTGTGGAAAATTTTAATGCTCTAATCCAAAACCAACGCCGACAAAATCGATATACTCAACTTTATAGAGATCTTTTTGATTAATTATTTTGTGTTACAAAAATTGGCCGTTGGTGTTATGATATTCGTAAAATATAGTAGTTGAAATGATGAATCTTGAACATAAAATTTTCAACTCTGAAAAGTGACCAAATCCTTTATTTTCTATCGATGACACGTTCTCCAGTTTTCACATGTTTTGACATGATTTAGCTCTTTGCAAAGAGAGTACTTCTTTTTTACTATGTTATCTACAACCTGTATAAAAGTTAGATCTCAGCTTATGAAAGTTTATCATAAAATTCATAAGCTATATCATTTCACGGTTGTCTTCATTTTTGAGTATGTTTTTCCTGTACTAAAATGCTAAAAAAAACTTGACTATCTGATGTTTCCAGTTGCTGGGCACGGTGGTGGGCGGCGGGCGGCCGCGGCTGATGGCGTTCCTGTCGTTCCTGCTGGAGATGTACTGCCAGCTGCGGCGGCGCGCCATCCAGCGCCGCGGCGCCTCCACGCAGCCTGGCCAGGTGCTGCTCACGCTCATCTGCAAGTGCTGCGAGGACTGCATCCGCCAGCCAGTGCCCTCCGCCTCCGATGTGAGTATACTTTGATTCAGATTACTTTATAATCAAGTAGTCGAGCATTTTGAATGAGTTGTCTTGTATACCTATTTAACAGATATATATAAATATAAAAAAAGTATTTGTCTTCACTTTAATATGGTCGCATATCAAAAACTTAACTCTATAATATATCCTACGAACAAATATTATATTATTATTTGATATGAATATATTACAAATATTATATTGATATCAAATCGTTGGATATATAGAGATAAAGAGGGATGGATATAGGCAGAGAGACATTTGTCATGGAAAAAGTATCATCTGAAAATAGCTCAACAGCGGAAGTACCTCAAATGATTGTATGCAGTATAGTAACTCATTAATTATCACCATTATTTCCAGACGGAGAACCTATTCTTCGTGCTGACGTACATCGGGCGCGACCTGGAGTCGCAGCTGCCGGGCGACCTGGAGCGGCTGCTGACGGCGGTGCGGGACGCCTTCCTCAACACGGCGGCGGCGCCCTCCATCCGCCGCACGCTGCTGCAGCTCATCGAGCTGCACGCCTCGCGCTGGCAGCTGCCCGGCTGCGCCGTGCTCTACTACTACCCCTCCACTAAGTAGGTGCACACGTCGCTACTCACTGTTTAGGGAACTTGCCGTATTTGATGCTCGGTATATAGGTAAATAACGGGCCTGGGAATTAGTGCCTTATGTAATTGATGGTTGATTTTTAAGTGGTAACGTGGCAAGAATGTCTTGAGTGTTTAATGGTCCGTTCTGACATAGGACGTGTACGGGAATAAGCGCCTTAAGTATTTGTCGGACGATTTTTAGATGATGACTTGTCTAGGAATATGTGTCTTAAAACTTGTGAAAGGCAAATTTCTTTATAATGTGCATTAGGTATAATTTTGTTTGAGATATTGATAGAGAATAAATTGAAAATTTACATATTGAATAATGTTGTGATTTTGGTTATTGATAAAAATTTTGTTATTGTTGTTGGAACTTTATTTGACAATTGTAAGTTGTAATTGTTCCCGCTTCATAATATAATATGGTTTAAAAACCCCAGATCATATTGCATTATGGTAAATTCGTCAGACGATACGAATTATAAATTTAATTCTGTTATTGAACAAAATATTGAATAAACGCCACCGAATTCATGTGATGAGATTCAGTAGCGCGATTTAATCTATTATATTTGTCTAATAAAATAAAGATTTATATTTGATTAACTTTGTGTACCTACGGAATAAAGAGGGGTAGTTTTAGAGTATTAAATTAGAATAAGTATGGCTTGGAAGCATTTCTGAAATGTTTACAGATGTGATAGAACTGACTTAAATAGAAGGTGCGAGTGAGACGGCAGAATGTAAAACCCCCATTCTTCTGTCCCCCTTCTACACAGTTCTATACACTCTGTTGGTCTCGCTCTATCATGGCGGTGTACACTCTCAACAAGAATGACAGATCAAAAGCAAACATTCGTCTTTTTCTCGCAAAAACTGCTATACAACTCGTATCTTGTAAAAAGTATTCGATAAAGAAGTTTAGTATTGATTGCTGTTCTTGATTGATGAGAGTGTACTCCGCCTTTAAGGTTCTATCAAGCTATCGTACTATGATGTATGAAGTCGTTTACGTAAATTAATTGTCCCCATACTTACGTATGTAATTTAGGCATAACGCTGCCATAAGCTCATTTTATTGTGCCTTTAAATATTTTAGTACATAACATTATCGAGTCGGCAAAAAGAGACAATAAAAAATAATTTAAAAAATACGACTCGATCTTGTGAGAAGGTTAAATTATTTAAAAATAAGGTTTTAAAATTTTAGCTTAAGGTGGTTTTAAGTAGATACTGATATTTATGCCTTGAAAGTATTAAAAACGTACGTGTAATATATTAGTCGGACAAGTGACGTGTACTTTACTGTACGTAACTCGCATAGTACTTCGTGCATTGTATGCTTTGTCGTGTTTAGTTGGTAGCCGCCATCTTGTGTACCTAGTTGTTAGCCGCCATCTTGTAGGGTAGCTCTGGCGCTCGGTGTAATGTTCTATTTCATCTATTCTGCTAAAGTACGGTCAATAAACACGAAGAATTTTTATATGGCACATGTTATGTATTGTATATTGCTGTCACGCTCGCTCAAGTACAATAGTACCGGTGCGAGCGTGACGGGAATTCTTCATGTTCTCGACCAAACTATACAACAAGTATTGCTATGTTTTGTTTTCACCGCAATGTTTTAATAATAGGTGATGCACTCCGTTATTTAGTTTCATTTTTTTACTGTAGTTACGAGTATAGTTAATTACATATACATACATTCAAACAATCGCTTGTTACAATAAAGGAAAAGCTAAATAAAATGTATGACTGAGTTTTCAAGAAATGAATTATATTGTCATGTTTATGCTTGTGATATTATTTAAATTTAAGTTGTATAATCTCGTATCTTTTCTGTCCTAACCAAAGACTGCACTGAGGTGGAGATTTCATGATTTAATTAACAAAAAATTGTGTTGTTGAAGCTGGACCAAATTATCTATGAAATATTTTGTAGAGCTCTACAATAAGTCGCCTGAATATTTATTGTATGGAGCTGTCAATTACAAACAATATTTTTAGATACATATTGATAAATCTTAGTTGTAGTTAACTGAACAAGATCCGAATGTAAGCTAAGATTGTCTAAGTTAGTTATTATTCGTTGTTTGAAAGTAAAAGACCTAAACTTTTCCTAATGCATTCGTAGAAGTTAAGGTAATAATGGTACGTTTGTTAAAAAATATTTGAAAAATATACAAAAAAATGGTGCTAACAAAAGTATTGGTGTATGAATAATAATTACTTTAATGATTAGTATACGGGCAATATCGTTGTTCTTGTTACCGCAGCTATATTTTTACCAGTAAACAAATGTAATTTTCTATAACCAATAAAATTATTATAAATATCAAGTTTTTCATTTACTTACAACATAAAAACTAGATAAATAGACTACAACTGATTTACCCATAGTAGGTTATTACAATAGGTATAAAAACTCACTAAGTAAAGGGTAAGAGACTGAAAAGCAAGATTTGTATCCCACAGCATAAAACGGCTCTGTTTAGGAAAAGTGTCTTAAGTATGGGACCTACAAACAATCTATAATCACCTGCCAAAGTCGATTCGCGAATATGTAAATTTGACGGTATTTAGAAGAAAATTGTTTGATTTTTAATATAGATCACTAGCTGTCACTACTAGTATGCAATGGAGACATATATAAAATTAATTTGGTAAGTGTTGGTTAAAGAGAGAATCTTGCCTCGTTGCAGTACAGTGCAAAATTGTTAGATCGCGCTATTAAACAATATTCGGGACTTAGCTGTTTATAATGACATAATGACACGTTGCCAGCTCGTGCACCTATATTCTTTGTGAGACGTTGCCGCTCTTACCTATTCGTTTTTCGTTCGTGTCGTAGACTAAAATATATTTTGGCGATGTCTTGGCGATGTGCGTAAGTTTTATTTGATTGAAATATACAGTGCTGCCATTTTAGAGCTTTCCGCTAAATCTGGTTCTTTTTGGGATAGTTTAGAGCGCAAAACACATTTTAGAACTTTTTTTTCCATAGTAGTTATTTATGCTAATTACGACATTCCAAAACGAAAATTTGTACTTAGTTGGTTGAAAATTATGTTATCGTTAAAATGTTGCGATATCTGAGCACATAAAGAAAATCAACAAGAAATACCAACAAAATAAAGATTGCTTTTCTTGTCGTTTTGCTTTTAGCACATTAGTGCGTTATCTAAATCTAAAACCATTTCGAGGAAAAGGACTAACCGTGATCATTTAGATGCTAAAAAGATGTAGACTTATTTTAGGCTGTTAAGAAAATATAATTTTCTTTTTATATTTAGGTCTAGCCATGAAGTTAAACCTTTAACTTCATGGGTCTAGCTAATCTCCCCTCTCATGATTATCATGTAAGTAGCTAAAATAGGTTTAGGCATATTTTTTTAATAAGTTTTTTTAACCCTGTTGCTCAGGATGTGGTAAGTTGAACGTGTCGTGTACGTATGTGATTACCTACATTTTTTAATTTCTTTCTCAGTCTTGAGCAATAAAGATTTTTTATTTCAATATAGGTAGATATCAATAAAAGGGCTTTACTAGTAGCGTACATTCACTATGATAAATTACATATATGGTCTAAAAGAATTATACCTTTTTTTGTTAAAAAGTTTGAACCAAACTTGGTAGGTATTATTTCATTCAGATTTCATAAAGTCAAGTATTTATTTATTTACTTACATTCCTTTCGTATTGTAGTTGTCAAAGCCAACGAATAAAAAAATAATAGTATAAGCTGTCAATGTCATCAAAAATATTTAATAATAACGGTAAGTTTGTTTTATGCGTCATCTAGCGTATTATGGATGCGATAATTCGAATGCTATCTTTCATTCGACAGCAACGCCATCTCTCAATAGCCTGTGATAATTTTACTAAACTTGAAATTTATTATCCAAAAAAATACAATTGATTTAGACCAATATTACATATAAAAAAATACTATAGGACTTTTGAGCTTAAATAACACATTAATATTTTTTTTTTGTCGGTGTTCTAGTCCGGAATTTTATTCCCGGGCTATTTAGCAGCGCCATCTACGAGTAATACGTAATTCCAAGCTTTTTGCGTTGTACGCTCTAATGTATTAGAATTGCTGGTCCACTTGAGCATACTTAGTCTATGATTATCTCGGAGGAAGGACAAGCCTGGAGACATAGTAATAAGTTGAAGTGTGGCGCACTATCGGAACCTCTCTTTTTAATAAATGTTTTTAGTGTGCTAAAAAGAGACAACTATATACAATCTGTTCGGCCCTTTACGTTAGTGAAGCCGGTTTTTCTAGCTCGAGTAACCAATTTGGATACTAGCTGTGGATTTGGATTTTTGGCGAATATACCGTGAATCTTTGGAATATTTGGTTAAATGAGTTTGTTTGAGAAGTGTTTTCTACTGAAGAACAAATGGCATGCGTTGCCTATGGCTGTAAGAGCCATGCTTCGAAGAAAAGTGACGAAATCCAGAGCTTGTCATTTCACAGGTTAGAGTTTTTTATCATTTTCCACAAAACAATACAAAACTGAATCAAAATATTAAAATATAACAAATTTCTACTCTTTTAGAACCTCATTTTGGAGGAAAACAATTAAATTTTGCCATTATATGTTAAAAATACGCAAAAGTTTGGTTTATAGTGTTGAGCACAATTGTTCTGAATTCGGTTAAAATCGGGTCTCGGTTTTGCCAATAGTAGTAATTTATTCGAACAATTATTTCAACATAGTATTGATCAGTGGAATATTGATAATCATAGAAATCTACTCATAAAAGCCATAGCCGAGACATACTTAAAAACGAAAATTCATTATATGACTAAGCAACTTATACAACCACAAGATAAAGTACGTAATTTTTTAAATAAAACTGTATTGTTTAAGGGTCAGTAAATAAAAACCTACAAAAGTTATCTGAGTTATTTTATTTATTTCGAACTACACAATCTTTTTCCAGGTTTTCTCACCTAGTTCTAACTATGCCTAAAAGATCGATTTTGAAAACATGTTACAATTACGTCACTTTAATATGGTTTAGTTAGCGAAACTACTAGAATAATCGTTAACGTGACAGAACAGAATGTATGTTTCGGTTTTTTATTTCGTACGTCGTAGGCACATCACTAAATTGAGGTATTAAAAAACGGCTACACTGTCATTTGAAGGTGATCTATATAGTAACTAGTTATCTCTTTCTTCCGCGTTGGTGCGCACATAAGTCGAAAGAGTGCAGACATACAGAACACGTTCAATTTATTACTATGACTCCAGGCTTGTTCTTCCTCCGAGATGATTATAGTATAATGGTTACAACAGTGGTTATGGCACAACCAGTTTAAAAAAAAGGTACAGTTTGGTCACCGAACATGAAGAATTTTTGCGCGAAGATTTTTTTGCTAGTCTCTGTCACTAGCTGGAAAATAGTTCAGTTTTTCATGTAGGTATATAAATTTCATAGTTTTTTATTAATGACCAAATGAAATAGTTACGTCTTTACTCTCAAAAGTCTCCGTGCACTGCGGCCGAACTTAAATATTGTTCTGTTCTACTTCAATTTTTACAAATTGTATAAACAATTTTAGACGAAATCACTTATATTTTCGTAAATGCCTTATAAATGATCCTTTTGATAACAAAAGTTCCCAAGTTCAATTTACCAATTGCTAAACTAAATAAGATATTGGATCAGGCGTTACTTTGTGGAAATCCATTGTAAATAAAACTGGAGATGTATACAGTCGCAGCGGAAGAACACTATATACATCTCTACACTTTTATTTTAATTGCGAAACTACTTAATTAATTTTTGTGTATAAATTAAGTTCATCTGCATATTTCTGTTATATTATAGTCACTCACAGGCTCTGAGTTCCTGCGTAAACATCAAGAAATAAGAGTAAGTACCGCAAAACTACAAAGTGTTTTTAAAAATATGGCGGCGCCACTTGTAGTACTTGTTAAAGCGCCAATTAGTAGGGAGGAGGGACACGAAAAAAGTATCGATACCTTACGGTATCGAGTAGATTTCTTCTCGATACCGATACTTTTGTACTCGATACTTTTACCTAACAAGTACTTTTGAACAGATATCGTATCGAATACCTAAGTTACTTTTTTTTCTTTTTGTAATGAGGATTTTTCAGGAGCCAATTAAAAAAAATAGTTTAAAATAGGTTCAATAGATGTCGCTGTATACTGTTAATGTACACCAAAGATTAAGTAAAATTTATGGTTTTTGTTATCATTTCGTTGATGGTTGAAATTTGTTTAACTAGTGTGGCGTGTCGTCATATCACATCACTCACATTGCTCTTGAATCTCAATCTCGGTGCACTGTTTTCATCTTTCGTTGCTCAAATTTGTTATCTTGTTATTTTGGTTTTGTTAAGTTTTTCACCTGTTACTGTTGTTACTTTGTTGTTCGCTGTTATTGTTTTGGTTACTTGTTGATATCATGAGCAAGGCTTATGGTTCTTGGACTTCACCGGCACTAAAAAACGAATTACGAAAGCGTAACGCGAAGACAACTGGAAAAAAAGCAATATTAGTGCAAATGTATGTCCAAAAATCTTTTAGTTACCTATTAATTTTGTCAAAAGAAATCATCAAACACCTTAGCTAACTTGTGATTCCCTTTTAATTTTTGTTCAAGTTAAGAAAGATTCCAAATACCTAAACAAGAATGACGCTACCTACCTAGGTTGACCCTCTAACCAACATACGTACAGCATGGTAGTTTTTGACTTACAACCCTAAGAAAATAGGTACAAGTATTGCAATGAATGGCTATATGGCTGTTATAGAATTAAGGGATACTTACCTACATTATGTACACACAAACCATTCCTACGTACCTACTGTACAGTTCCCGGGAATAATTAATATAATACACATCGGTCTCAGATTGAGATTTCACTTCGGTACTGTTTACAAAAAACACTACAAAGCTTGACAAAGCTGGTGCTGAAACTCGACAAAGACAACACAACTAAACTGAATATTTATTTTTACAAATTACATATGAAATTATTTTTTTTCCCGCCATCTTTTGTCATATAAATATGTCATTATAATTTAATGTTGCTTGTGTGAAAAATAATATATTATTAATTGGTTACTTATTTTATTTTGTGTTAATTTCACATATTAATTCAGATTTCTATGTGTCAAGTAAGATTTATAATAAATAAAATTTAATAATATTATTTATTGCTAAATATTTCAAAACTTAAGTTGACAGTGACATTTATCACACATTATTTTTTAAACTGGCAAGCTTTTGAAGCAAGACAACAGCCTTCTCTATATGCCTTTCATTTTTGACCGATTTCACCCCCGATTTATCATTTATAGAAAATAAACTTTAAGTGTAAAAACATAAGGTTTCTATTCATATAAAATCTATTTCATAAAACCAAAGAGAGAACAATCCAGAGGGAAAGAGAGGGATGATATAAAAAATCCATGAAGATAGAGGTAGAATGGAGAAAACCTCGGAGGAAGAACAAGCCTGGAGTCATAGTAATAAATTGAACGTGTTCTGTATGCCTGCACTCTTTCGACTTATGTGCGCACCAACGCGGAAGAAAGAGATAACTAGTTACTATATAGATCACCTTCAAATGACAGTGTAGCCGTTTTTTAATACCTCAATTTAGTGATGTGCCTACGACGTACGAAATAAAAATCCGAAACCGAACCGAAACATACATTCTGTTCTGTCACGTTAACGATTATTCTAGTAGTTTCGCTAACTAAACCATATTAAAGTGACGTAATTGTAACATGTTTTTAAAATCGATCTTTTAGGCATAGTTAGAACTAGGTGAGAAAACCTGGAAAAGGATTGTGTAGTTCGAAATAAATAAAATAACTTAGATAACTTTTGTAGGTTTTTATTTACTGACCCTTAAACAATACAGTTTTATTTAAAAAATTACGTACTTTATCTTGTGGTTGTATAAGTTGCTTAGTCATATAATGAATTTTTGTTTTTAAGTATGTCTCGGCTATGGCTTTTATGAGTAGATTTCTATGATTATCAATATTCCACTGATCAATACTATGTTGAAATAATTTTTCGAATAAATTACTATTATTGGCAAAACCGAGACCCGATTTTAACCGAATTCAGAACAATTGTGCACAACACTATAAACCAAACTTTTGCGTATTTTTAACATATAATGGCAAAATTTAATTGTTTTCCTCCAAAATGAGGTTCTAAAAGAGTAGAAATTTGTTATATTTTAATATTTTGATTCAGTTTTGTATTGTTTTGTGGAAAATGATAAAAAACTCTAACCTGTGAAATGACAAGCTCTGGATTTCGTCACTTTTCTTCGAAGCATGGCTCTTACAGCCATAGGCAACGCACGCCATTTGTTCTTCAGTAAAAAACACTTCTCAAACAAACTCATTTAACCAAATATTCCAAAGATTCACGGTATATTCGCCAAAAATCCAAATCCACAGCTAGTATCCAAATTGGTTACTCGAGCTAGAAAAACCGGCTTCACTAACGTAAAGGGCCGAACAGATTGTATATAGTTGTCTCTTTTTAGCACACTAAAAACATTCATTAAAAAGAGAGGTTCCGATAGTGCGCCACACTTCAACTTATTACTATGTCTCCAGGCTTGTCCTTCCTCCGAGGGAGAAAACACTCCTAATACCTACTTGATTCAAATACCTACGCATTGCTATCCCACTCTAAGTGGTGGGAAGTCTCTTTCTAGTGTGGTGTTCGGTATTTTTATATAAATACTCTAAACTCCCAAAACTGGGTAAATTAACCTATAAAGTTTAAAGTTCATCTATCATCAAATTGTTATTTATATGAGTTTCTGGTGTTTGCAGTTTAAAAAGGAATATAATATAAATTGTTAAAGTATAATATACTTTAACAATTAATATTATATTATATATAAGCAGAAAATACAAACGGAACACATATGTTATGAAGACAATATATACCAGTAGCAAATTCTTATTATAAAATGTTACAACAAATAATTGAAAATCATTACGAAAACAATTACTAAAGTGTATGTTGCAATTGAAGTAAATCAAAAGATTACCAAATATTTTGGGAGTTTCTTCATGTGGCAACACTTGATCTATCCGCCATCAAACAATGCTGTCAATTGAACTGTCATGGCAGAAAAACAACAAAAACATTCGTCGACTCGCGCTTTTGAACCTAAAAACTAAGCTTAAAAGCCTTTAAAAGGTATGAAAAAGGGTGCAACGATGAATTGTGTGTGGTTGTGGAAGCGAGTGATATCCAAGAACACACATATATTACACACGTAAGTCCTTAAATTGGATTTTTATAAACACTAAGTCTATCGACCGATTTCATGAAAATATCTGGAAAACATTATGATTACTAGTGTGATTTGGCCTTTAACTAGTCTAAATTAGCATGTTAAATGATTTCTAATTGATGTAACACATATATTTAATGTTTTATCAAAGTTATGAATAAATCGTAAAAATGGAGTACAGTGACCATAAAATATTTTTTGCGGATATCTCTCGTAGGTATAATGAATGCCATGTTCACTAAATCACAAAGCACTTATATTTCTTATTAGATATAGGTACTCTGTTAACCTGTTAGATAACAAAATAATTGAATCTCTATTTAACAAAATATACTTGAAAATATGTTATTGTATTGACTCTTTTTTTTGTCATAACATGTTGTGCTATTGTTATTCCTATTGTAAAACTGTGCTCTGCTTTCAGATTTCCCAAGAACAATATACTTACAAAGAACTTTGTGGATTGCAGTTATACCATTAAAATTAAAGTTTTTTGAAAGTGCTTGGATATGTAGCCTACACTTTAAAGCATCTGATTATGACTTACCAAGTAAGAGATTGAAGGCAACGGCTGTGCCATACTACAGTGAAAATGGGACCGACGAATATAATGTATCGTGTGAATTTATGTATAAGTTATTTTCTGTAAATAATTTGTAGATTATGTATTGTTAGATGCTGGCTTCCTCGTACTTTGAATAGTAAAACGGAACATGTCCCTCAACTGTGTTATTTATTTTATTCTTTCTCTTAAACATTTTAGAAGTTAACTAGCTAATGTAAACTGATATAAATCCAAATAACGTCATAGATTGGACCACGAATGTTCAAAGATAATAATCATAGTACCCAGATAAAGCAAATGATTTTTTTTTGCTCTACTAATTTTCGGGCAGTTTGCTTTAGTTCTAATGGTTTTGCTATACTATAGGTACTATTGTTAGGCAGAACGAAGTTCGCAGGGTCATTTGTTTTTATCATAAATCAGATCAATCTAGAAAAGATATATGTACAAAAAATAATACAGTTAGCTATTTGGTTTCATTGTCATTAAGATTAATTTATGATGTGTCCTGCTTTTATGCATACATGTTGGGTCACCCTATTAGAAAGAGACTTCCCACCACTTAGAGTGGGATAGCAATGCGTAGGTATTTGAATCAAGTAGGTATTAGCGCCGCTCACTCCATTCTACCTCTAACTTCATGAAAAAATCCTTGCTTGGAAGTCATAGACAACTTGTTTTTTTTTTATCTTCTTATTGGTCGAATTCAAAGCACGTTCATGATTGGTCTAGTAACATTTTCAAGCTCACTTGTGATTCGTGCTCTTTTATTATATATGCAGCTAGCTTCATGATGTGTTATTGAAATTTTTGACAGTGACAGCCACAATTCACTCGAACTGCAGTCAATCGCTTGCGGCCTTCGCCCCTTGTTTCGCTTGTATCGCTTTCATAGTATCCTTAGTAGTCTGTGATCGCTTTGTTTATCGCCCGTCGTTGCTTCGCCGACTCGTAAAACGTTCTGCGGCCGCCGTGTTATGTGACCTGTTGATTATTGTGCCTGTTTTCTGTGATAAAATGTCGTGAAGTTGAAAATGTGATGCGTGTTTGTGATTAGTGTACAATGGGTTTGATCACGTCCCGGGAGCCGACGATGTTGGACGGTCCCGTCGCGTCTGGGAAGAGCCACCATGTCCGGCAGGCCTCCACCAGGAGCCGGACCAAGCCACCCATGCCGGACAGGGACGAGCTGGAGAACCGGTTCGTCAAAGTGCTGGTAAGTGTCGGCGGTAATTTGCCGGTAAATGTTTACAAACAAGACATTGTTTTCGTGAGTTACTTGCGTTACGCGAGCCGCGGCGTCAAATTATTTACCGGTTGTCGTAAACAGACTGCCGTAGAGGGATATTAATTTGTAATTCTACTTGTCATCCTTCTTAATGACTTAATAGGAACTTGTTGTTTTCCTGTTAGTTTGTTTGAGACTCCAATGTTATGTACACACATGTATGTATCTATAGGTACAAGGTCAAGGTCCTTGGGATGGGATACACTTTTTAAAGATCATCTGATTGTGCTTGTTTATAATTGGGAATGTTTTCTCATGAATCTCCTTGAAAAAGCTTTGTTGTTTCAAATTTGAAATAACATAATTTGAAATATGTGATTTATTTGCAATACAATACAATACATTTATTCCTAATACCATTTTTATAAGTTAGTGGTAGTATACTAGACATGGTGAAAGATTTATTACCAACTTTATTTGAGATCTGAAATCTCCATAACTACTTAGTATTTTTATTGCTCCTAATAGGAAAATAAATGATAGGTATTTGTTATGACAAACAGTTAATCATTAACCAAAAATCATCATGTTTTACTTTAGTTTTTCATGGAATCATTGATAGCCAACATACTTCCTGCCTTTTTTAAACTAAGTAAATGCATTATCTGTGACCAACTAATTAACGGTACTGATAATATAGTCTGCGTTATTGTGATAAAAACAAATAAAAGTAAGTGCATGTGTTACAAATGTTGTGCATTTGCTAGAGAATACAGGACAATCTGCATAGGTAGGTACATGTTTATATTTGCAACATAGGTATACCTACATAAGTACCAAGTCACTAAGTATCTTCTATACAGTATGTACTATATTATCTACTGCCTTACTCACATCACATGTTTGTTATTCACAGATGCAATATAAGGAGTCATGTTATTATAATATCCTGTCTGTCTGTTCAGAACTGTCTCACAATCTCAACATTACAAGAAGTTAGCTCAGTACAGAAGAATATTGTTTATTTAACAAATTACAATATAAAACTAACACTAGAATATAATCAAATACTTTTGGTAGGTGGTTACTTAACTATGTGCCATATTAACTATCACTTAAAAATATACTAATAATAGATAAACACAGTTTCACCTTTTCAATCTTGAAGGTTCGGCTGTAGTCTTACCTGTAGTAAGTTCTACATAAAAAGAAATCTTAGTGCTCCCACAGTAACAACATATACCTAACAAATTAAAGTAGCTTTCCTTACATTTCCTATCTAGGTTTATAACTTGTTTACTTGCTGAGCAAAATCATACGGGTAAAATGTGTTTCTGTTCCGTTTCACAATAAATTTTCAATACAAAATTAGAGAAATAAGTATCAGAGATTTTGTATTACTTAGTTAGGTAGTTTCCCAGTCTAGACCTTGAGGAAGTCAAAAATATTTTTTTGTCAGACCCTGCACATTACTTGCTATATAAACAGAGTTAAACATCCCTACATAAGGCCGCCATTTGTGGCGTAAGATTTAAATTTTCTTTTGTTTGTGTTGTGTTCTATTTTATTAGTGTGTCCAATAAAGCGTTAATCTATCTATCTATCTACATGTATGATCTGTTGATGCCCTATGCAGAGTTCAATATTTTTGGAAATACACATTATACCCACTAACTTATGTAAAAAAATAAGTTCCTTTGTCCAGCCTGACATATTAGTTACTAAGACAAGGTCCCTGAGCCACTTGCGTGCGCCCGCGCCGCCCGCCGCGCCGGGCGTCGTCGCTTATCTCAGAGCTTCATTGATGGGGGAGTTATTTCGGTTTATCAGCTGCTCCTGACAGACGTAACAATATCCTCTGTTACACACTACACAGTTAACTTTATTGTTTGTTTGTCTGGTTTACTGCATCTTATATCGCTAAATGTTTAAACTAGCTAATTAGGTATGTTTTTAGAAGTTTGTGATGACTAGGAATGGTTGTAAGAAGTAGGTAGTTGGTCAACATTTAATTTAAGCAATAGTTTTGAATACTCCAGTTTTGTTTGAAATTAACTCTTAAATACATATATCTGATTAACTTGTTAGATTTTATATTTGTATAGCCTGTGTTGACAGGAATCAGACTAAGAGTGCTTATCTTATCACAATAATAATAAAATGAAATATCCCACACACTGGTTTCCATTGGCTCCACAACAGGAAGTGGTCTCAAGGTCACATGTCAACTGGTTAATAGGTAAATGACTCCATGTGATGGTCAGACCTGAGTCACCGGCTGCTTTGGACTGGCCAGGTCATGCCTTGACTCTTCATTTGGGTTAGTTAAACAATTTTGACATGTAAGTACTAATACTAATATGAAAGATGTTGTTTTGTTGTGGTGAAATAAATATAACTTGTATATAAGTAACTCTATGTATACGTATGCAATTTCCCAATTTCCAAATGCTCAGACATACTTTTATATTTAAGTATTTTTTTGTCTGCTTCAGTAAGTCATTCACTGGAGCCGGAAATTAAAGTGTAAATTATGTACTTAGTTATTTGACATCCAAAATTGTAACTGCAAGATTCAAAGTAAGTAATTAAGTATTGCTTCATGTGTGTTAGTAAGTACTTAAAGCACTTTTTTTTTTACTTGAGTAGTTACTTAATATATATATTTTAAGTAAGTAAGTACAAGTAATCTTCAACAAGACCAATGTTGTTCCATTCTCTTAAAAAAGTATCAATTCAACATACAACAGACTATAAATAAAGTAGGTACAAATCATAAAAAGCCCCTCATAAACATAAATAACTGTATGACTCAAAGACAGCCCTTATTATGTCAAGGTTCAAAAAAAATTCTTTACCATATTTCGCAAATTGTGACGTGCGATAAAATGAGCAACTTGCATTATTTAACATGACATTCACATGCTTGGCAGGCTTATACAAACTTATACTATAGAATATGTTGAGCTGGATGAGTCATAATGTAATAGTAATGCCACTGCATTACTATTACATTATGACTCATCCAGTGTAGAGTCAAGAATTGATATCAAAATCTGTGTCTAGTAGTAACTAACTGGTTTTGTGTGTATTTCCAATAATCCAAAGTAAGATATATCTATGATTATACTACGACGACGTTACATGTGCTCGAGATTTCTTTATTAACTATGTAGTCTCACTTCTGTATGTACCTACTAGGCGTCACACTTTTTAGAGATGTGAAAAAACAAAAAAAAATAAAAAAAATAACAAATGTCAATGTCAATGTCGCGCCTGTAGCGCCGTCCTCCTGTCCAACCTGATTATTTGATGTGTGCGGGCGTCGCAACATCATAAATTTCGTTGAATTTTACTATTTAAATTTTTCGTAGAAAAAAGTGTTTATTTCATGTGTTCAAGTGGTAAATTAGGAAAAGGAGCATCGGAATTTTAAAATAACGTCGAAAATTCGTTTTTGGTACAAAAACTAAGCAATTCATCAACCAGCTCAAAGGATAAAGGTTAGTGCAACTACCAACTTACCAAAGCAATCTTTCTGCTTTTATTCATGATCGATTTTAATTTTCTTGGTATAATTTTATATATTTTAAAAACTATACCGAATAGATCGTAAATAAGGGTTTTTTTTTCAACAACTGATATAACGATCTTTTTTTGAAATACCCACATTTTTGTCATGTAGATCGTAAACATGACTTTTCTGGCAATGTTTTTTGTAACATTTTTTTTCTTCGATTTACCGAATTTTTTGTTGTTTTTGTTACAAATACAATACAACAAAATAATAATTTATTTATTACCATTTTCTTGCATACATTGTTCTACAATTTATTCAATGTAAAAAGAACTAGATTTTCTAATCTATAACGGTTATTTTGTTTGTGATTCATATTTATTTGAACACGGTTGATAACAAACTAGTCTATTGGCATAACGTGATAATGTACAATGACTTTAAAAGTGTACTGCTTTATAGCAAATTAGCAAATGTTCAGTTTAGTGGAATACAAGTTCAAGTTCAAGTTCAATTTATTAATAATAATAGGTATTACAGGTCGCATCTTAAACTACGAGTACTTACTTAAAAGTATCATACGTATAATTTCATCTTATAAAATTGAACAAAATAGAATGTCAATAATCAGATTAATAAGAGTGGGTGGCGTCACCGCGGACCCCGATTCCCTGGGGGCTAAATGAGACCCCCTGCCTCCCGGCTTGCCTTGATTGGCCGTCCGGGAGTGGAAGACGCAAGAGCTCAGTACCTAAGCTCCAGGGTGGAAGTGTTAAAGGGCATAACGCCGCTAGTACCGCTCAGAGAACGCGCAGCACACCTCTCGACACCCTAAGCCACTCACACCAATGTTGCCCTTCCGGCGTCATCTTAGGCTGCCTTCTGTGGAGGGCCCATTTAGTGAGTGGCAAGTCATCACCCGCTATATTTTTTATGAATGAGGCATAACTGGCGGGTGCCGTTCCTCGTACAATAGACCAGTTTAATTAAGTCAATGAACAACTCAACACAATAGCCTGTAACATTAATACCATGTCTGCAATAGTTACTTTATATACCTAACATCCTCTATCTGTATTTTTTACTTAATTTTAAGTATAATATTGTAAAAGGCCTCTCAGTGTTGGCTACGGCCCCGCTGATGCCTTAAAAATACCGGGCGTAAGGCCCGAGAATCTGTGAAAATTAATAAAACAATCAATAATACAATTAATAGGTATGTACTTAAAACAATAATTATTATTTCTATAATAATTCTGCAATAACAATACTAGCAATAACATCAATATCACGTCAATAACATTGTCAGGATTAAGATCACCGAAAAACGGGAATGAATTCTTCAAAATTATAGAAAGCTTGGTCAACAAGCCACTTTTTCAATTTAAACTTGAAACTCTGTAAGCTTATAGCCGCAGTAATTTCGCTGGGTAGCTTGTTATATACTGTCGGTCCCATGACGTGCGTTAACTTGGCCGACTTCTGCAGGCTACGTGCCACGTCGGCGAGCTTGAGGCCGTGGCGGGTGCAGTAGTCGTGCCTCGAGGCAAGCTCGGTGTACTCGGCCAGGTGCACGCGCGTGTACACGGCCACCTGGTAGATCAAGATGGCCGGCAGTGTCATCACACCAAGCTCCTGGAAATGTGAGCGAGCCGGAATATCCCAGGCAACGCGAGCTACGCATCTGACTGCCCTCTTCTGGAAGATGAAGGCACGCTTCCAGTCCGCGGCTCGGCCCCAAAGCTCAGTACCGTACTGTAGCAATGAGTCCTTCGATTAGAGAGAAGAGAGAGAAGAGATCCTTCGTTCATCTGTCAAAGTACTAGCAACATAGCCGGAGAATTCAAACTCACCAAAATATTGGAAATCATCACCAATTCAATATATAATTGTTATCAATAAATACTCCAGTGCGCTCGTGGTGTTTACATTGTAAAATATCTGCCGTAAGTGTCTTTAATATCTAGAATTCACTTAATTCTTGCTGCTTTGTCACAAAAATCTACCTGTATTTTCAAAATAATAAATCTAATTGAATGAACAATCAACGTTTCTGAAGAGTGAACCAAATACATTGACATCCACCACCTTGTGATAAAACTTTTTTTTTATTTCACATCTCTAAAAAGTGTGACGCCTAGTACATACAGAAGTGCGACTACATAGTTAGTAAAGAAATCTCTTCGCGTGTAATGTCGTCTCGTATAATTATGGTCGAACTTCACTTAAGGTAAGTTCGTTTAACCATTAAGTATAATTATCTCATCCTCACTCTTCTAAAGATAAGTAGGTACCTACAACATTAGAGTTCTAAGTTTTAAATGATAACAACACAATACACAATTAGAAACCGATTAAATACATTTCACCGGGAGATTGACTTTACCATCTGTGCTGACCCGTGTCTCTAATTTAACGGCTTTGTCTTTGAAAAGTATCTGCTAATCTTTGATAACGCCATCTATAACGTGCCACCCCTTTACAGCCGGCATGTGAAAGGGTTTAGATGTCAAGGTCTGAACTGTAAACACATTAAAGTTCAGGGTGGCGTTGTACATATATATGTTAAAGGGATACCATCGTCGTAACATTAGTTTTACTTACTTACCTAGACATCATTGTTACGTTACGTGGTACATAACTATTAAGTACTTAGTTGGAGTTTTCTGATCGTCACAGCTAGAACAGTCGTAAAACCATGTGAGAAATGTCAATGGCCTAAGGCGGTTAGAAAATTTACATCTTCAGAATTTGACACCAAATTTAATAAGTTCAAGGGTGCGTGAAGAATTAACAAACATGCGCTCACGCACAAACTTTCGCCTTTATAATATTAGTTTAGTGAACTGATAGTTGCTGTGAGATGCTATTAGATAAAAGCAACAATGTAAAACAAAACTGCAGAGTGCAAACAAACCATCCAACTAGGTATAGAATATCTAGTTGTTTGTAACATTACCCTAACCATATAACGTGGTATCCTAGAAGCAGATTCAGTGATCATCCGCGCAGACTGTCGGGTCCCTAACACCCGAGTGGCCAGACTGGCTTCATACAGGTTTCTATTAATCTTGCCCGAGCACAGCGACGTCTCTGCTTAGACCAGTTAAAGAAAGAGCGCATAGAAATTTATGGGTGCTTATGTGAATGAGATTTTGCGATGAAACCGCAATCTGTTTTATTTGGAATGTTTGTGCAAATAACATTATAAATACAATGCATTCGTTAGAATGCTATGACATTCTTACTAATGAACTGTATTTTTAACTTTTTAACAAGCGTTTGCTTAGCATGGGGCTAGATGGCGATGCGTGCAATGTCCCAGAAAGAAAAAAAAAATACTTTGTCCATATAATCTCGTATTAACTAGTTTCTAAATAGACGGTAAGTATGCAACTTAGTTGTAGTCAAATCGCGGAATCAAGTAAAATGTAGCTAAAAAAATGTATAAGTATCAAATGCGAATAAAGGAAAATTTATGTAGCTTTCTGGTTAAAAAAGAAACAGTATTTTTCTAAGCTGTCTTCCCTCCCAAACTCCCTTACATTCGCTCCATACTACCCACTCCCAGGCAGCGGCAGCGGTCGCGTGGCATTCCTCCCAGGCATGGTCAGATCACGCACACTGCAGGTATTTCCTCTAATTACTCCCTGGGAGCATCGATGATGGGATCATGAATATTGATGACCCGTGTCAATGGGCTGGCGGGAGTCCCTGCTGGGACGAAATGTGAATGAATTGTATTGTGGCGTGTTATAATTTAAATGTGAAATATGCAACTATCATGAGCTGTGTTTTCTGGGTTTTGAATGTTGCCTATTAACTGAGTGTATGCGGAATTATTGTTAACCGACTTAAAAAAAGGAGCTTGTCAAGTTTTCTGTAAGTTTTTTTTTAACTCATGATCACTACCCGGTGTTATGCGCGTTTATACGAATCTATCTTCATAGGTATTTATTTTCATGCAAGTCGGATCGATCTCTCATAGCAAGTTACTGTACCACTACAAAAGTATTGCCATAGTTTCCTTCCGCGATATCTTCACACATGAAATAAAGCTGCAATTTGCCTCTCCGTCACAAAAACTGCATCCACGTGCGGTATGCAGCTGTCACGCAGCACGCCAGGAGCGCATTATCTTTGCAAATCTGCACTTTTTGCAGTGTTGTGCGCATGCGAACTAGTTGTTTACTTTGTTGTTATATGACCGGAGCAAACAGTAGAGCTATTAAGTATTATGCATTTTTTTATCACGAAATAGGCTTACGTTTGACTACAACCTGCCTGAAGTTAAGGTCCAGTGTAGTCTAAGATGTAACACGCATGCCCAGAAGAAACCTATTTGCTCTAGATTTGAAGATCCTTGGGTTATAACTTAGGTCCTTTTTCAAATGCTATAAAATAATGTCAGGGTAGATATCATATCGTTTAGATGATTAGCTACAGTTCTGTAGAACATAAAGAACATTGTAGATAAGTAAGTACCTACTGTGCGTAAATTTTTATTTACCTACTTAAGTACGCATTTTGACAATTACTTACACCCTTGGCACACACAAGCTAATAAAAAATGAACACAGTTTAGACACCAGTAAGAAAATAAATTAATGGAGTCCTAACTATTTATTTCGTACTTCAAATGAACGGTGTCGGAACGAATTTGCATTTATCTACCGACATCTATAAAACAAATAAGTGCATATACAAAAGTCAATTTACAGTATTCGGAATGACAGACAAACTTGGCTGTAACGATCGGCGGCTGCGAGTCAAATCGCCGTGATAGACCTATTAGCGTTTATGACTGCCTTAATGGTAGCTTTATGGCAGATTTGAATTGATCCCATGACAAATTGCCTTTGGATTTTATCGAGACGCGAGAGACACGCCTTATTTAGTTAGTAACCCTGACTGACAAGTCGGAGGCCTGAATTAGATTTACGATGGGGGACTGATTTTCAATGGCCGATGGAGACAGACAATTTTAACGTCTGATTTGGTACCGGTGTGTGTTTATAGACGTACCTACTATTGCGAGATTGTAAGCGGCTTCGCTGCCGTTGTTTCTGGCGCTCTCGAAACCCTAAACTGCTCCATATAAAAAAAAACACTACGACCCCTGACTCCAATGTAGCGTACAGGACCAACATTAATAACTGTTTGTGTCTAACTATAACGAGTATAAAATGTAGGTAAGCAGCTATTAGGTAGTACGTACTTAGTACCTAAGTATGTATTTATTCATTGCGATTCTCCGACGTAATGAATATTTCTTTAATTAGATTCATAAATGCGCTGCAAACAATCATAATGAGTCACTTAGAGCTGTTTATTTTCATCGCTGACGTAACCCTTCCCAGTAAAACTATCAACCGAGGCTGCTGCTCCTGACGCAGTTAATGTTTTCGTCCTTGCTATTTTCTTTTTAACTAACTGTTAGTCGATAGTACCACGACCATTTACTAAATAAAACGTAAGCTTTAGATATTCCATACAAATTCAAATTAAAAAATTCTTTGTTTTTTTTTTTTTTTACGTGTGATAGGTTTACGTTTGACTACAGCCTGCCTGATGTTAAGCATTGCTGCAGCCTAGGGTGTAACACGTTTACCAAGAAGATACCTATTAACTCTAGATTTGAAAACCCCTGGATTGTAGTTCGCAGGAAACACAGCTACTGGTAAAGTGTTCCAGAGCTTTGCCGTCCGTACAATAAAGGTAGAAGCAAAGCGCTGCGTTCGACAGTTCAAAAACCGTTGTACACCAATATAGCAAGAGAACACAAGTATAAAGAAAAAAAAAACCGGCCAAGTGCGAGTCGGACTCGCGCACCGAGGGTTCCGTACAAACCTGCAAGGTTAAATATTTTGTGATGTAACTAAAAATTTATGGTTTTCGTAATTTTTCCTTTATCTATGCTATAAGACGTTGCTTCGTACCAAATTTCAAGATTCTGAGTTCACGGGAAGCACCCTGTAGGTTTTGATTCCCTTGCAAGTGTCGAAAATTTGCGGCATAAATGGCTGTATCTTTTGATTGCGTTGGCTTAGAAGTTTGATTTTTTCACAGCTTCAAGGGACAGTAGACCTGAGTAATTGATATAAATTTCAGCTTCATACCTCTACGCGTTCCTGAGAAAAAGGGTCTTGACAGACGGACGGACGGACGGACAGACGGACAACAAAGTGATCCTATAAGGGTTCCGTTTTTTCCTTTTGAGGTACGGAACCCTAAAAACCATAATATTGGGACAGAGGGCGGCCTTATCACTTAGAGTGATCTCTTCCAGGCAACCTAGTTTGGAAAACAACGATAGGAAAACAGTAAAGCTGGCGTACCTAATAAAACTAATACAACTTAATAATAATTTAACAAAAAGAACAACTAAAAACCTAAAAACATGTAAAATGCCTACATTTATATCTATTACAAACAGAGAAAGGAAAACAACACATAATAAACCTACTCAAAAAGAAGGAAAAAATATAATAAAAAAAAACCTGAGTCCACAGTTAGTCTATACCGTTTTAACAACCAACCTCTCAAATAGTACTTGAATTGTTCTATTAAGGACTATCTTCTAATCAAATCTAGGACATTCCAGTAGTCATGCTTCACTTTAGATTAGACCAGAGGTTTCGCTTGTGCGGGTGTCGTTTCAGCTGATGGTCAAATGTCTCACTGACCAGAAAAAAAGTCCTCACCTATCTATCTATACATATAATAAAGCTGAAGAGGGTCGAAAGTCTGAACATTAAAGATATTTGAAAAAAAAATGTTGAAAATAATCGAATTGATAGCAGAACACGTTCCAACAATTTCTAGAAATTTTGTCTGTTTATCTGTATCTCTGTTTATTTAAACGCTCATCACGCAAAAACTACTGAACGGATCATCATGATTTTCTGTATTTAGGTAGTATGAGGTCTTAGGAGTCATGGGTTTTTTTAATAATTAAATTTTTATCCTGAAATAATGCGAGCGAAGCCGCGGGCGACCACTAGTTCCAGAAAATAAGTTCTTATAAAAATGTCTAACTGCAGTCAAGAGATTTCAAATTGCTTCGCCGCAGGAGCGTAGGCTTTCTGCGGTAGAAAGACTAACAGCTCTAAAGACGTGTTGAAATAGCAATGCAGCATCATATAGAGAGCACTAGAGCTGCCATTAGACAGTGGCTCTACCTCTACTGCATTATGCATGATTGATTCGACGCGCCAACTTGCGGAATGCGAGGCCTATTCTGGTGATGTGCGGTAAGATACTAATGGCGCCCCGTAGTGATATCGGTGTTGATGTAGAAATATACTTACTGTGAAACTTTGTTTTTGGTTTAATGAGACCTTAGATCTTCGTACATACATATATCTTCGCTCTTTCTTCTTTAATCCGTTAATGCAGAATAATAGTACCCAACTTACGTATTAAGCATTCCAAAGTCAAATAGTTATTGTGCTTTGTGTTTTTTATCATACTGCCTAATTTCCACCGACTATACTTGTAACATGAGTTCAATGACTGATAGTGATTATTGTAACTGAATAATGAATAATCGGTTTTATTGATATTGTCGCATTACAGTCAAAGATTCGTACGTTTTTACTGGTTACTAGAATATCCCCATCGTCGCATTGCCATTGCGATTTTGCCTTTTTTGCCGGTTTTTTATCGCATCGAGTCAGGTGCACGGTGTTATATCGCGATGGCCTGGATATACGATACCTTGTTCGACATGATCCGTGTCCACTGAGCTGGCTGGTATTCGATATTTTACGACAAAAAATATAAAGGATGATGATCTGATAGTAGTATTATAGTCACGCGTCGTAGACTAACTTAAAATTAATTTCTTTACCCTAATTGACTGGCCTGTTAGCTTAGTTGGTAGTGGCTCTGCCTTCTAATCTAGGGGTTGCGGGTTCGATTCCCGCTTGACACATAGTCCAGTCAATAAAGACCAAAACCCCCAACAAATTAGTTACTCAGCCAAACTTTGAGAATTTGTTCAGAAGGGTAAAATAAGTGACCGTGTGAGTTTGCACCCTTGTGGGGTGTACGGAAAGGGTTAAAAAGGGGTGAAAAGTGTTTTTTATCAATAACATTGCCAAAAAAATTAGTTACTTTGTGCAAATTTGGAATTAAGTTCTTGTTACCGTTTTCTAACATGTATCAAATTTGCACACTTTTGCAACATACGGAACATTGTTTATTATTAAAAAACAATAATTATTGTTATAACACGAGTAAAAAAATTAGTTACTCGCTGCAAATTTAGAATTATGATCTTTCTTTGGTTTTCTAGCATGTGTTAAATTTGCACACTTTTGCTACTTACGGAACATTGTTTATTAATAAAAAAAACATGATATTAGCTGATAACAGGGATAAAAATATTATTTAGGTGTCCGCGCCTTCGCTTGACCCACTTATTGAGATAACATGTTGGATTTTACGTGTGGCAACACTCAAAATTTTTATTTTTAATTTCCGTTTGATAGTCACTGATTTTTTACAACTTCGAGACATTTCGAATATATTTTTCATCATCATCATCATCTACAGCCCTTAACAGTAGGACACGAGTTTTTTTACATATATACGACCGAGTTTGATGATAGTTTGCGTTTCTAAATCCATATGAAGATTAAGTTGCATACGACTACCAAGATCATTCAAAGTCACAGTTTATCTAACATCATCATCATCCTCAGTCCACTTTTAACCGCATTTTATCTGTTTACCCTATTTCTAGCGCCAATTTTTTTTTGATACAGTACTAATACATTTACTATTTCTTATACAAAAAATAACAAGTCCCAAGTCCTAAAAACACGCAGGGCCGCGTCCACGGCCCAAAAATACTGTAAATAAATAAATACATTAATAAATTAATTATGATTTATATCCAATATAAATAATAATTATTATTGTTCATTCCTCGCTCCTACATAAATACATTACTTTTATTAATTATGATTTATATACAAAATAAATTCATGTTTAAAAATTTATAAATTCAACTCTACTACTTAAAAATTACATTTATGTTCAGTAATTAGTTTCCGACTCTTTCAGTATTCAAGTAATTATACCTGGGTTCTACCTAAGTGCTAGTAATATGCAGATCGTGCTACCTGTTTGAAGTTGTTAATTGATAACAATTTGATTGTCGTACCCAATTATTTATCAAAACCAATTATTTGTTTAAGTTCAATGATAATACATATAATTTACATGCATATTTGGCTCAATTATATAATCTTACCTATACATACATATGACTCATATGACTATGGCTAAGGTATTATTATGTTAGATATGATAATAATTCCCATAAGTTTATGTTCACTTACTGAAAAAATGAAAATGTATTTATTAACGAAATAGGTTTACATATTAAAGATCTATCGATTGCTTCACTAGGCTAGAAGCCTTTACCGAAGCAACCAGCTACCGGTTACACACAACAATAATTATTGTTTTTTAATAATAAACAATGTTCCGTATGTTGCAAAAGTGTGCAAATTTGATACATGTTAGAAAACGGTAACAAGAACTTAATTCCAAATTTGCACAAAGTAACTAATTTTTTTGGCAATGTTATTGATAAAAAACACTTTTCACCCCTTTTCAACCCTTTCCGTGCACCACACAAGGGTGCAAACTCACACGGTCACTTATTTTACCCTTCTGAACAAATTCTCAAAGTTTGGCTGAGTAACTAATTTGTTGGGGGTTTTGGGCTTTATTGACTGGACTAACAAGTATTTATGAAATTTAAAATTTATAATTACTTGTGTTGAGTCTGGTCGTTTGTATGTATAATAAGAATGTATTTACAAAAGAAAAGTATATAAGTATTATGTCCGTTATCTAGTACCCGCGACACAAGCGTTTGCTTAGTGTGGGGCTAGATGGCGCTGTGTGCAATGTCCCGGAATATTTATTTATTTATTTAATTAAGATAAGTATTTCTTATTTACTTAAAACGAATACAAACAAAATATCTTACGTTAATAACATTCATACTTACATTTAGTAAGCTTAGTATGGGGCTAGATGGCGCTGTGTGAGATGTCCTGAAATATTTATTTATTTATTTTATTTATTTATTATTTAAATAGTTACTTGTTACTTTACTAAAATGGTCTGTCTACTAATGCATGTTATATTATAAAACTATTATACCTATACCTTATAAGTACTTAGTATAATTATTTCGAGAATTCGTAGGAAGTTCCGATGCGATTACGGTTTACGACGGAAGAACGCTAAAACGTTATCAACAACGATTTATTACCATCCGCCATGAATTCACGCTATGATAATTTATTATAAATTCGTTGTCGAATCGGTGATGGAATCGATTTTAAAAGTTAATTGAAAATCAAGGGCGTCATTTGGTTTGCTGCGAACTTATTTGTAAAAATATTTTATTGGGACATAATGTTGTTAATCAATTATTCTGAAATGAAATTACACAAATCCATTTGTATTTTACAGTTATTATGCCTAGGTTTACTAAACGAAAGCTAAACATTCTGACAAACCCTGAAACTACCTTTTCCGTGGAAGGATCTCGGCGCCCACCTCAGTGTACCTACTGGCACTAAAGATTTCATTCACTCCGCAGAGTTCACGGCCCTTAGTACTGAGGAATACCACATTGTAACATAGTGTCCAATGTCCTTCCCCTTATCAGATAGCCATCTTGTCGCCTCCACCGTCACAACGATGGCGTGACTCCAACTGTGTCAAACACCATCGCCTAATCTGCACATACCACCTGGCTACTTAGCAAATATTAACTAACTATTACGAGTTTTGTAAAGGCATAAGTTTATTTGTGATTTGCTTCTGAAATTGTATAACTATCAAAATGTCTTGTTCATTGATTGATTAGTAGGTATACCTACTTAGCTCTGCCTAAAATCCGATTTGAGGGCCCAACAAAAAATATAAGTATGAAGTAAGTACGTACTTAGTTATTCATTAGAAACTTATTGCAATTGACTAAGTAGGCTATTGAATGAAGATTCATGTAGTGAATCACCATTTGTGACGATGCTAGACTCCCTCGTTTACTTGAAAGCTGTGACTGACTTAATTATAGGGTAATTAAATACAATTGAGCGATTAAAGGACTTGGTTCCAAGGTGTTTAAGAAATAAGTGTAAAAAGGCGTCGGATTGATTGTTAATTGTAAAGAATGATTGTGTTTACTGTACTGGTGTTGTAAGTTAATATTTATTTTGTCGGGTATTTTTACAGCTGCGTAGAAAGGTATCATACGATATTAAAAGTCACTGGACCAAATAAACTTGCGCAAAACATGGGAGAATCATACCTTACAAGGTTGCAACACTTGCAATCACAGATAATACAATTCGAGGTATCTTACTACCTATGGAAATTGCTCCGTCAACCATGATTATGTTTTACATAGACCAATCAACATCCGCACCTATCATTCGTCAACGGCAACACACCAATCAACATAAGGATTGTAGGTGTATGTATCACAAAGATCGCGTAATGTTTGTAGCTGATTTGAAGATTTTAGGTATATGTACTTGTGGACCCGTGTTGTTCCGGGATAGAAAAAGTTATATTGAAAGTAGCATAAAGTCACTGTCATTGTGTGGTGACGGTGAGATATGGTACTTACAGTATTTTTTTGTACTAAGTAAGTATCATGATTAGATAAATAAATAATCTTTGCATTTATATTTGTACTTAAGTAGTGGAGGTGTCTCTCGTGATGTCGGTTGCAATGAACGGGTTTACAGGTTTAATGGCAAAAAGTGCTCATTAACGGCTGAACGGACCGTGGCCAAGGTCGCAATGTAATCACTGAGTCACTGCAGCAATAGGACTCGCTGGAACAAATAAATATAGTACTTGAGTGACCTTAATGAAGGGACAAAAAATATTGGATTGTTTTTAATTTTACACAATTAAATTAAATACCTACTGAACTGAAGTAGTAATTTACTTTTTTATACAACTCGATGTACTACAATATTGTTATTTAAACATAAGGAAACCCCGGAACACATTCCGGTCGTCATCTTTTCCTTCCTTAAAAATCGCTCTATTCACTATTTGTGGTTATTTAAAAACTCAATTCGATCATACACGCTAAGTAGGTTTACTCTGCGTAGTTATATTTAGTTCCATTTTGTCGTATGAACTACGTCAACATATGACCGTTACATGTTTTTAAATACAACATTCCATCGGCTTTGTCTTATTAATATTTTCAATAAACCCCCTTCCCCACTCCTATCACTTATTACTCATCCAGTTAGATAGTATTCTATATATTATGTAGTACAACATTCCATCGCCATTGTTTAATGAGTGTTTTTAATATACGCCTACTTTTCCCACACTCAGTTAGGTAATATTCATGTTGTTACTCTCAGTTTCAATCCGCGTTATTGCTAGCAGAGCAGTTGTTTAGTTTCCCACATGTGAGACAGTTATGCACTTGGCGTGCTCGCACCGTGACGGCCTAGGTCACTCGAAGGCCAGCTGTGAGAACCACAGACTACAGAAGTGCAATAGAACAGGGCTTCGTTATTTTGTTTTATTACGGGTGCAATAAAGAGTTAAGTAAGTATGTATATTATTTTCAAATATAATGTAAGTAAGTACTTAACACATATGAAATAGAAAGTGTATAAGTTTAAAAGAAATCATGTAAACTGAAAGTATTTCATTGTTATTGCATCAATTTTGTTATGTGCAAAATTAAAATATATACAAGGGTTAAATTGGTTAAGTGTGTATGTAAATATCATAATAGTAATTTTAAATAATAGATATAAGTATTAGTGTGAGTTTTTATTTTAATTTTTATTATTTTATTTTATTAGTACTTAACTCTTCATAATTCTGATACAAAGAACAAAGAAAAGAGGAGATATAAACATCTGGGCAAGAAGAACATGCGCTGTTCTTGTACAGATGTCTATATATCTTACATAGACTATATTATAGACAGGGAGTATTGGCGTAAGAGGGAGGAGGCCTATGCCCTGCAGTGGGTCTCATTAGGCTGATGATGAATATGATGAATTCTGATAAGCTCCTACATAATCACTTAGTACTATGCTAAAAGGTTTTTTTGTCTATGTAAGCTGTGCTGAGTTTAAAGATGGCAGATAGTAGTATTCTATGGGTATTCCAAACTGTGAATATTCCCAAACAGGGAAGGAAACAAATTGGCAGAAATAAAACGCGGTTTATGATGGTTTATTTAATCAGTTCCAAGCAGGAATTCCGTTAAATAACAAATTACTTTAACTTCATTCTAATAATATGTTCTTACCTAATTAAATGCGTTCAAGATACATGTAGGTACTTACTAATAGCTATAACATTTCATTGATATGCCTTTTTAAAGCAACTTTTGGAGAAGCTACAAGCGATAGAATAAATAATACAAAAGACAGTATAAATACGTATATGCACTTAATAAGTATGTGAGTACATATGTACATAATGTGTTACACATTACTAAGTAAATAAATTTATTAATTATGAATACTTATTCCTAAATCAAAACCCACGTCGCAGAAGTCAACCAAACATTACTTACCAATGATTTAGCATCACTATAAATCTTTGGAAATGTCTCATTTTTATCACTTGTAACTTTACCATCTTTTACATCCCACCAGTTTTTAATTCGTAAATAAATAAAGGAATTTTTTGTAAGTAATATGCACTTGGTTATTTAATTAATTTTATTTTTGTTGCAGTTTTTATAACCAGTCCAAAAGTAAGTCTTCGTGAGCCAAGCGTAGCAAAGAAACAAATTAAATAATAAAATTATGATAATAACCTGTGTTTCGCTTATTTATTACGTATATTAGGTATATGTTATATTATTACTTCTGCTTTAACTTTGTATGATATTTGTTGTTGCCGTAATCACAAACCGTGAAATTATAGAACTGTCGCCTTTGAAGACATATCATGAGGAAATTACATATTTTTCTCAACATGGCTTTTCCAACATGCGAATTATTTTGTGGATTCTTCAGATGTAAAGAAAACCAGTCCAGAATCACCATAATATGTACTAGATAAATACATCTGTTCTTGATATTTTTGTTGCACTTACTTTAGTAAAACGCACGTACAATTTAATTAAGGCCACACAAAGTCGATTGCAGGTGGTAGATCAACATAAAAAAATCTACTTCAGTAACAAGCACCCACTTAGTTACACATTTCTTTTTTCAACATTCTTTCGCTGATTAATTTAACTAGCCAATTTTATGTGTTCCTATCACACTAACCGTAAAACTTTTTAACGCCATCACGTATATTCCCACTAAAACTCCCATAAACATTGTCTAAAACAGTCACCGAAAGCTCTCGTATCTCATAACTTAATACTTATACAGTTAACTTATTTACGATACCCATAGATAGTTATTGACATAGACCAGTAATAGAATGGTCTAACCAAAATAAACAAATTGTACGGAGCTCAGTTTTAGCTGTGGTTTTAGCAGATAGTGTGTAAAATGAATGTAATATGCGTAGGTACTGCATACTATAGTATGCAATGAGTAGAACTATCGAAAGGCAAGTACCAAAAAAACATGGTCAATCATACTCAATCATTCATTCTGTACTAACTACTACTAAAACTACGACTAAAAGTCTCCCGATAATGCTACTCGAACTGTGTTTTTTTTACACTTGATAGGCTCAAGCTTGACTACAAGTCGCCTGATGTTAAGATCTAGTACGCTTGCTTAGGAGAAATCGGGCTCTTGACTTTTTAATAGTAGTTTATGCAACTGTCATATAATGAAGGGTATTAAAACACGAGTGTGACTTATGAAACGAGCGCAGCGAGTTTCATAATAGTAACGAGTGTCGAAAAAGCGCGACCAACCTGATTGGCCCTGCAATCAGGTTGGTCACGCTTTTTCGATGTTATAATGAGCTATTACGATATCGATGTGGATATTATAACATCATGTGAAATTGCTTAAATTGAGTGTTTTGTTGTCTGTGCTATAACAGTAGTAATTATAAGTCAAGTATTGGAAACATAAGTAGAATGTAACAACATTAGTGTAGATAAATTATATTATAATTTTTATTTATTTTAGTTTTCTGTTAGTGCAGCAAACGTAAAGCTATGTCAGAGGCCCTTAGGGTTGAAAACTCTCGTTGCTTGACGACGACGAGTTGGTCACTCTCATACGAAGATGATTTTGTAGTAAATGTATTGTCAAGGCCTGTCTTACCGTGCTATGTCGACGTAGATAGTGGGCATACACTTATTTTATAGAAGTCAACGCCCTCCGCGCCTTGCGGCGTATCAACGGATTGCTCAAGTGTTACTTTGATCGTACGACTCATGGGATACGCTCACGGGAACAGTTTGTTTGGAAAACTTGCTTATTAACTACATACAGTTGCCTAATTATTTATTTGGCATGTTTATCGCGCCTATCAACATACATAATATAGTCAATAACTTCCAATTTAACTAAGTAGTTGCTCAGAAGAAAAAGTCCTTTGCCGTGCGACCTTTTAAGGAATACTATACATTTTCTCGGCTAATCTATTAGTCTCCTTCTCCTAAATACCTCTTTATTCTTAATTATATCTCAATTATCATATATATTATATTGAATTGTATACATATGTATATGTTAATAATATTAATACTCCTACAACTGTCCCGGCATATTTATCTCTTTTATCTTTCACGTAGGTATGTATTTCTATCCAACGAAATCAAGTATCTTCACCAATTCACCACATGTATTGGAAACAGATATTTCTAGTATTTACTTTAGTCTTAGTAAGTATATTACAAAATATCTATCTGTAAATACTGATGGACGAGCAAATTTCCCCCGACACAGGGTAGCCTAGTGGGGGAAATATAGTACTTATCATTTGTGAGCTAATGTTTATTCCTAAGTAATATATAAGCAATATAGTTGTAAGCAATAGTGTGCAAATAAACGATTATTATTATTATTATTATTATTAAACATAGAGGTGCACTCATAGATAATTTGGAATTATTTATTTGGCATGTTTATCGCGCCTATCAACATACATAATATAGTCAATAACTTCCAATTTAACTAAGTAGTTGCTCAGAAGAAAAAGTCCTTTGCCGTGCGACTTTTTAAGGAATACTATACATTTTCTCGGCTAATCTATTAGTTGTGGCATTTTGGGTGTTACTGCTAGGTTTAGTAGTATAGTGATTGATGACTGTGTTCTGAGCGTTTTCGTAAATTAGAAGATTCAGAATCGCAAAGCAATGATCTTTAGCTATTAGGATTAACTAAATTAAGTAATTGACTGAAGTACCGAATAGCATACATACATAGAACCTACCTAGGGCAGTAAAATAAGGAAGGTCTCAGATCACATGTAATTGTCGTCCGAGGCGGAGCCGAGGTCGACAAACATGTGATCTCAGGCTTCCTTATTTACTGCCCGCGGTGTGTATACAATTTTTCTCATCGACGGAGCCGAAAAGCGACAACTTCGTCCCGCGTGGGGGACGAAAGTTCTCACTTTCGGCCCGGAGGTGAGAAAAATATATTTCAGTAAATCCTCGTGTCTATAAACTTCCCTTGCACACGACCCAGTTCCGTGACACGGTGATTTCGCGACTTTTTATGGTGTACGAGCATCTGTGCCAATCCTTGCCAAATGTCAACTGGTAACCACACCCTCGAGGCTATTCTACATGGATGGTGGACTTTTATGACATTTCGCATTTTTTAAACGTAGCCGTGGGTGGTGGATTGTGGTGAGTGAGTCACGTAGCGACGTGTGTATAGTTTTCAACAGGTGAATCAATCAAATCAAATCAAATCAAATTTGTACAGAGTAGGTAATTATTTTTATTTAGTGGAAGGTTTATAGCGACCATGGTAAAAGACTCGGGTCTATTTGCGAGCAATCTCAACAATTTATGTCAACTTTGTGAAGAGAGTACTTGAAAATAAGAAAGATACTTAATACGTTTAAGTACGTGTATGTTGCAAACAGTTATTCTATCTGAGTATTTATTTCTCTACTAAACCGTCACGGCATTTTAAATCAACTTGAAAACATTTTTTTTAACTTGTTGGTTTGCATTTGGCCATAGTTTGCCTGATAGCACGCAAAGGCTATGGTCTAAGATGGAGCGCACACACACACATCTGAACTAGTTTAACTTCTCACAGCTGTTTCGACAACACTTCAGTTGCAAGTCTATGTCAGTCACATCTCGCGATCATTTATAACCCTTCCAAGCCACAACACAAGTAGCCTGGACAGGATGCACAAAGGTCGGGCCCAGATCTGGTGGCCAGATGAGACCACATGTGCATCGTGACGTCATGGATTGCAGGCACATGCACTGACATATACTCTGTGGTTGTAGTGCATTGCATATGAAATGAATAGACAGATGTCTATGTGGAATATGGAAAACCGTGAAATAGCCCGTGTTATCATCATCATCATCATCATCGTCAGCTCATAGAACCCACTGCAGGGCATAAGCCTCCTCGGGACAAAAACAATGTTTAGTAACTGAGTAATTACAAATGTATTAGGTATTATATGTATAATATCTCAAAAATCTGTTGCTATGTTGTGGTGTGAAAGAAAAGCAATCAACAAATTTCATTTTTATTTTAGAACTATCTAAGCAAGTAGATGGTATATATGTAATGTGTGTAATGTTTGTAGCTCAGCTCGAAATTATTTCGATCAAAAACTGTCCAATGCACTCCAAGCTGTAATCTGTTCTTTGTATAAATAAATAAATATTTTATTAGCCCTGTCCAAAATACATTTTAGCAATTGCTGATTAGTATCCCTGAATGAGGCCGATCGTGAGATAAGCACGGATTAACATATGGAGTTTATGTTGCAGTTGCATTTTAAATGTTTAATGCGAGCTTTTTACTTTTATTGCCCGTAATCCGCTTTATGCATATGGCTTGAGTATAGTCAGTGTCTTTATTTATGTGTAAACGGTACATCATATAAGTATTTAGTAAATGATTTGATTTCAATTGAAATGCAAAGAACAAGTTTGTTTAATATTATTTATTCTAATGACACATTAGTAGTCTAATCTTAGCACGCAAGTAAATCATAATCAATGAAATCAATATTTCAAAACAATTTGGTTTTTTTTCCTTCCAATTCCAAGTATACTTTCCAAAAACCAAAACTCAAAGTTAAGTAAAGCACAAAGTTTAGTAAGTCTAATCTTAGCACGAAATTACTTAGTACATCATAATGAAATTAGTACTTATTTCAAACCAATTTGGGAAAATGATCAACCAGGTACTTTATTTTTTCCTTTCAATTACTTACTCTTCTCTTCGAGCTTCATAACTTCTTACTTAGACTCTCCATGTATCTATCGATCAATCTATCACTAGCACGGCCACACGTCCGTCTCTCAGCGAGATTGCTCCGTCTGTCTGTCGCCGACACTACCCAACAAATTGTATCTCTCTACTCTCTCTCTACAGTCTACGCTTTTGCTCCTTTTCTGTACAGTGTAGGGTTACCATGGTTCTGTATTTTGAAGGATATATCGCAAGTATGTTGTAAATACCTATGTATGTACATGTACTTAATTAGATATTTAAATCTTTTTTCTTTTCAAAAATAATAAAGAAAAAGTTGAAACTACTTTTAGAAACTTTCTTAAACTTGTGCTGTATTTTCATCTAGATAAAATGAGCTCTCTTAATTTACTGAAAAGTAGTTAAAAATGCATAAAAAATAATTTAAAAGTAACTGATAAATACATAATGTATAAACAATTTAATTTATTTAATCTTTATTGAGACAACCGAAGTATTCTATAGAAATATAAAAATGATTGCTATCCTACTCCACGTGTCCTTTTCCTTTTTTTAGATCTTTTCCAACAGCATCCTACACTATCGCTAAGTACATCGTTTCACATAAAATGAAATTGAAACATCGTTTCATCTCTCGATGTTTCATCTGTAGTAAAGTAAGAGATTAATATTTTTATGATACATGTAGTTAGTATAATTTACTAAGTTGTACTGAATGTCAGATTGATTTACTCTCGATTTTTTATTATTAAATTAGAATCCAGGGTTGACAGGTATCTTGAGTTATAAACACAGTGTGTATACGCCGGGTTATGTAGTTCTAAACTTATCGAAGTGTCTGCATCTATAACCAAGCATCAGCTAGCTTTTTTGGACAAAATTTGATAAAATCGATTCCCCGTTCATTGTTCGAGTGTCGTAACTCTCATCGGATTGAACGGCCCTTGTTATTTTTTCTGTCCAACCGTTCGGGAGTCAAGGGTTATCGCACTGATTGAAACGTGGCTTTTGACACAACCTCATTTCAGAATCATTTACTTCTTGTGTTCTTTTTTCTGATTATTAAAAACGGTTATTGATTTTTACAACATAAACAATCGTATATATGTATGTAATTGTACAGTGTACACTTTGTTACTAAATGTGTGTCTAATTTTCTACAAACGTATCCATTTACAAGCTGTGTTTCTTATGAACTACAATCCAGGGTCTTCAAAGATAGAAAGTCTTGTCGAGATAATTACTAATAATAAGAACCTTCTAGGTGAGCGTGTTACACTCTAAAGCTGCAGTAATGTTTATCATTAGGTCGGCTGTAGTGAAAAAAAGTTACTTAATAGATCGTAAACTATAGGTATTCTACTAAATCATGGTTCTCCGGAAAATATTTTTCCTATTCGGTATTATCATGCAAAATAACATTACGCCTTTTCCAACAGTTGCTTCGCTAGTGTGACAGCTCGCGATCACTGTCCTTAGCACAGACAGACATGAAACAATTCTCTTTATGATTCCCTTCTCAGTGTGCCAGCCAATCAGAACCAAGTGTGCTCATGCAGCTCTGTGATAGGCTGTAAGTAGTGCTAGAATCAGATAGTGTGTTACTTTATGTCTATGCACTGGCACTGATGTTCTGTTGATGACGACTTCACGTCCGCCATTGCAACAATATGATGTTTACATGTTACAAAACACAAATGATAATAATTTGTCACGCTACCGCGTTTCGTTATTGTTCTCGTTATTTATGGCTATTGTGGCAATAATTGTGAAATCGTTGGAAAGTTTCATGGTGTACGACAACCTAGATTCAGTGCAAAAAATGTTTTACAAATAGAGTAGATCCGCCCACTAGAATTTGCAACCGAGAGTGCAACCGAAAGTTAGGTTTCCTTTTGTATAAAATGGTATTTGCAGATAGTACAGGACTTACATGATACTTACCGTAAATGAAATTACATTTACATAAAGGAGACCTAAAAGTGATTAAGATAATTTTGGTGAGAAAACTGTTAGAAATAGTTTTGGGTATGATTCGCTCATTAGACTTTGTAAAGAAGGAAGTTTTGAGGAGAAGTTTGTTATAATATTGTACCTACCTATCTATGTATCTAATCTACACTGTTTCTATTAGTTCAAGTGTTGCAAATATGTTCCGGCGGCTATCAGCCCAGACTGCAGCTAAGCAGGATGTGCGTCCAGCTGTATCTGTGACTACACTGACGAGACCTCACGAACTCCAGCTATTTCTGCGTTTCAAAAGACATGTCTGGTAGTGGTCGCTCTGAGACTTGGATATATAGCGGCTATTTACTATAAGTAACAAGACTGTGACGCGCATAGGAAGTCTCGGACCTTTCTTAGCCTTTGATAGTGCTATCGTGTCTGGTAAATTTACTCAGTGTTTCGAGGATTGTTAGTCTGATATTTTGTGAAAAGATTATCTATGTTCTATGATGAGCTACTTTTTTAGACTGATCATTCTCTAATTTCAATAAGTTTCCTAGTTTTGTAATAAAGTAACTGAATAAGTACCAGTGTAAAAGTTTTTACAATTATTTGACAAATTATTGTATTCCTTACGTCTGATAATCCATCAAACTCAATGATAAGCTTACTAGTACTACTAGATGAGTGTAAATTCTCAGTAGCGCAAGTGCCACAACGAATGATCCAACTTCCTCCAGCTTGTCAAGTGGTAATGACCGGACTCAGTTCCAGAACTATTCCTAGAAATAATAGTCATACAGCTGTAACTACATCATCACTGGTTTATACCTATTATTATGTTTGACATGATTTTAATAACAAAAATTTTCATTGTTTTATTAATAAAACTAGACATATGTAGGTAACTTCTAAAATTTTATAAAAGCCTAATGTTATAAATTCAATTTGACGAGATATTGTAATTTGTGTAGCATATTCTGTGATATTAGTACTTATACCTATGTATGTTACAATTTTACATTATCAATAAAGATTCTTTATCTTTATCTTTTATCTTTATATAACTTAGTCTATGACGCTATACCTCTAGTACTATTGAATGCAATAATCGAACAATATGTTGTAGTATGATTGATCGTGATTCTGCGATGCCAAAAGTCTATGAGTTTCCCAATCTATTTCTACAGAAAAGACAAAGAAAAGTTCTTCTATGTACATACTTCTAAACTGACTGATAACCATATAGTTTATATTATGCAAACCTGTATGCCACCTGTCCTGTTTACAATACAAATTCTGTGAAACTTCTCTATGAATAACGCACGCACGAAATTGCTTTGATAAGCATCGATTCATCGTCAGCTCCGATCATAACACATCGATTCAAAGAAACTAGTCCAATCAGTGAGTTACGAATACGCAATTGATTTGATTAGAACCATGAGTCGACCTCGAGGGGGAAGCAGATAATCAATAACTACGAATAATGCACACTATAGAATTGTGACCTCTTACAAATGTTTCGTCGAAAATGCTTTCATATTTCTTTCCCACGCACCGACGATTGATTATGATGCTAGAAATAGTCGAAAGCTGTCAAATGATTGGTAGTTAGTCGTTGTTGGTCGCTAAAGGATTATGTCCCGTCCACCAACTCAACCGCGGCGGTGGCGGCGGTAGACCTTTCGTGGTATTATATTTTGGCTTAGTTAAGTACGTTTCTATAGTCTCCATTATTTGTAGAACCAATGTGGATGGGATAAGTGAACGGTCACGATACGGCTTTTATTGGCCCATTGATTGATACGAGAGATTTCACGATGATTCTCATTTGATAAAATCTTGATTCGAGTCCCTTTGATGTTAACTCGTACGTTCATATTGAGGTTTAATTGAATTGACATGTTTGAATTTTACATTTGAATATTACTTTAAGTTATTAAATAAATAAATAAAATTGCTGTTTCTTACTCAAAGTAAGTGAAGCAGTTGAGTAAATTTAAAATACGCAAAGTATTGAAGTAATATTTTGTTAATTTATGTTTTTGCGACGTTGCATATGAGTCATATATATTTAATCATAATTATACCTTACATCTGATCAGCAGAATATATTTCGCAAGCATCCAATGTTAATGCCCTTATAGACGACATGCGTTTTGCAACTGTTTATGCACAAATAGGGACTGACTCAGCGACGTGGTTGTGAAACTGTTTACGAGTTATTGTTTGTTTGTCTGCTATTGTGCCTGCGACGATTTTGTAATGGATATTATCATCATCATCCACAGCCATTGGGATCCCACTGCTGGGTATAGGCTTCACTTTGTAAGTGCCATCTGCGTCGATTTTGTGCATACCTCATCCAGGTCGGGCCCTCTACTAGATACTAGATGTACACACCTACAATAATTGATTACAAACTCTTCTAGTAACTTTTCGACTTTTAAAAAATTAAGTACATGACATTTTTAAATGTGTCATTGTTGGAATGTAGGTAATAAAATAGATATTCTTTATAACAGGCACACACAAAATAAACTTAGTCTAGTTATTATTGATCGTACTTGGAAGTTTCAAAACTGGCTCTAATTACAGTCATATCTATTAAAAATCACATTAAATATTTAAGTAGGTACTTACTTAATATACTTACATAAACCAATATTTACGTTCAACGTTTAATCGTTTTCTCCACACAAATATCTATCTCTACGTACGGTTGAACAACACGCGTTTGCGTTCATTTATTGTTTGCTAATTGATATCGGCAGCTTTTGTGTAAATACTTGTTACGATTTATCGACACTTTGTTGCTACATATATCTTTGGAAATGTTGAGTGTTCATATCAGCACTAGGTAGTTATAGATAAAACAAGCTATAGTTTTGATATAAAAGCTATTCGCAATAGTTTCAAAGTAATTATGCTCAATTTAATATTTATAGCTAACGGATTACTCGTAAGCTTTTGACTGTGATTTCATTGATCTTGTAATGTTTCTTATTAGGTTGTTTGGACTTTCAAGTCAATTTATACAGATGTATGTATTAGAGTACTCGTACCTACAGTAAAAAAATAAAATGTGTCATAAGATTTATTATCGGAGTTCCTCAGGGATCTATTCTTGGCTTCCAATCATTTCATTTCATACTTAAAAGACTAGTCCACAAAACAAATATATTTGGCATCTTTCACGTTAATTCCCAGAGGTATTCCATACGTTTTCGAATAATTTCTCCATGCACCTGGGACCGTACTCGTGCAGGACGGTCGCTGCAGTGGCCTGATTCCCAGAAGACAGGAAGGAAGTGTGGTGCGTGCGATGACTGCGCGATGTCTTCGCTTTGTTGAGGATGCCACGTGCGTTATGAGATAGCGGAAATTGTCAAATAGTTACATGGTTTGTATAATTAATGATTAGTTTTTTGCCTACAACTCAAATACACAGTATTATTGTTGATAATAGATTTTTGGTTACAAGTATAGTAGTTTTTAATGGATGGGTTTTTTTAATTTACTGACAATATTGATTATAGTCTGTCAGTCTTAAGGACTGTTATCAAAATTGCATTGTATTTTTATTTGCCTTAGACATCACAAATTTTAGCCTGTGCTTTAGCAAAGTCTTCATGGCACATTTACAAATGATAAGTGATTAATTTTCATTCATCACAGCATGTTTACAAAAATAGATCTTTTGAGTACTTAAAATAACTACAAATGTTGCAAGAAGATGTTTCATTTGTCGCAATCCGCTTCGCTTGTCACCATGAATGGGGCAGATGTCGTCGGCGCTCGCACTTGAGACGTTCAAACTTATTCACACTAAGTTTGTTGACCTTATTGCATCTATTAGAAACAGTAAGTTAGAATAGTTATTATAAATAAACAAATTTACGTGACTATTAGAAATAATTTTGAAACTAAGTATCTCTTTCCTAATTACATACCATTTTTGCTAAGGCGCATTTATTTGCACTTGGGTTAAATATTAAAAATACTTTTCGATTTTGTACAGGATTTACCAATATTTAAGTAATTTGGTTTATTGTAAAATTGGTTAAAATACTAAAAGCTAAATTTATATCTCGCATCAAAGCTATGAATTTCCCATTTCTTATGTATTCTGTGCCTATGTGTCACAGCATCTTACAATGATCCTTGAGCACGTCTCACCTCTTGCAATGTCTTGTTTCAACCGCGTAAGGACTTAACCTGACTCTGTGAAGGACCTCTCAGATCTGAACAAAGCATGTTGTCGTGCTCTTCATTTTACACGTCTTTGCAGATCATCTGATTACAAATCTGAGTCAGAAAATGTTGAGCTTTTTAATAAAAGACAAATCATCCAGCGTTTATATTGCGAACCGCCAGACGTATCGAACTCCTTGCCGGATTCTCAGTTTCCCAATTGGTCGGTCTTCAAGTCCAGATTTAAGTAGGTAATAGGTTAGTTCGTACTTCGTAGGTAAAGTAAGCTTAACGTGAAACATTTTGTTTTAAATAATTTATAATGTTAAGGACTTAATGGCATCGTATACATATATAATAAAATATTATAGCTAAGGATTACATTTCTTAAATGTCACGTTGTAATTGAATCCTTTTGATTTCGACAATTAAGTGTCATGCCTGTCGTCGTAAAATACTTAATTAATTTATATGCTTTGTTAACTACCTTATATGGTCGTGTTTGTTGTAGTAGGTATATTAATCTTTTTATGTCATAATCTGAATAAATTCGCATTGCCATTTTGCCTGCTTCCCTGACCTACTTTTCTTGCAAAAGCGCGTGTTTTTATCGCTATTCATTGCTCTTTTCACATTATCGAATGCTTTTACTGCTGTTCATCTATCATTACAGTTTCAGCTTAAGTATTGCTAATCATTTCTTACTTATTCATATACGTTGTTTCCTCTATTTTTAATGGTCATTCATCTTATTGCTACGATAAAGTTTTTTGTTTAGCGTAGAATACATTACCTTTATTGTATGTACCTACTTTTTTATCGTGAGATAGGTTATCGTTTGATTACGGCCTGCCTGATGTTAAGCATTGCTGCAGCCTAGGGTGTAACACGTTTACCTAGAAGATACCTATTAACTCTAGATTTGAAAACCCCTGGATTGTAGTTCGCAGGAAACACAGCTTCTGGTAAAGTATTCCAAATTTCCAAACAGGTACGGAACTAACTTACTCAATTATTTACAACACACACATATCACACTATAATCAAATAGCGTCATTATTCAGCGTTTTCCATTTACGTTTTCGCGACTGAATGTCACAATGCGGAAATACGATTCGCCAAAGTTATACACTGTATACAGTGCTATTGTATCTCAGTTTCCTTCCTCGCAATTGTCTGTTGCTATTATTTCAGCTGTTTTCGCCCCGCCTGCTGCTTTATTCGTACAGATAAGCGTTTCAATTAAATTGTACCCTCTCGGGGCTGGGATGTAGGAAGGCAGCTTGCATTTAGAGGCCTCGTCTTTTAAAAGGATTTATTTGTTTCTATATTAAGGAAATTTGGGCCTTTTAGGCCATTTAGTAGGATTTAGTATAAATATAAAACAACCGGAATAGCACGATAGTATTGTTATCGATGTATAGAGTTATATACCCCTACCTACAATATGGCATAAACTACTTAATATTTTAGAATTCTATTAGTAGGTACTTAGTATTATAATATTAAAACGTTCTATGTTGTGAGATATTTAAAATCAAGTCAAAATTATAATTATTAAGATGTTCAAATATTCTAATACGGCCTCTAAATGTCATATTTATATTTATAAACATGAACTCAACCTAGCACACACACACGCACACACACACACACACACACACACTTGTACATATGCACGTATGATAATATTAATATTAATTAAAAACCATATTATGTGGCTATGATACATCATAACGGTCAAACATGTATATTTAATAACATGATCTATGTACCTTAGACACATACTTAACTTCCAGCCGCTCTTTCAGACGCTTGAATAGCGCTGGCTGAATTTGCTTTACCATATATTTTCAGAGATTACGACGGAATTTCATGTACATAATTTTAATTTATAACCGGGCAACACTTAAAATGTCAAAAATCGTAGACGTTTTGTAGATTTTGCTTACTCTGTAGTAGGTAGATAGTCTGGTTTTTATTTTGTTTTGATTTGTTTGTAAAATTAATATTCGTTATTTAAATAAGTATATATCTCTGTAAATTTAAGTAAATATGCCGCGGCGGGATACTGCAGCTCTGAAACACAAGATCCACTGGATACTTAGCTCAGAGCTCAGTACACTTCTGACGTACTGTAGATACTAGTGCATAAGATTATATTTGTTTTTGTAATATGTAATGTACGTACACGTAAGTTTTTGGTCAAATAAACAAATTATTATTATTATATAACTCTCTTAATCCGTCACGAATCCCTATCGACATAACTAAGCCTCAGAGGAATTTAATTAAAGGAATACTTCCTCGGGTATCTGATCCGTTTTCTCAAGAGGCAGTTAAATTAATTTTGATCAATAAATATCGTCGTATGTTTGGTTTATAAACTAAATCATGAGCGATAATGTGGTCTAACCTAACTAGGTAATGTAGTATAATATTGAATGAGCCCTGTTGCCAGGATAGAATATAAAAAAAATAATTTAGGTAAATAAATTGTGTCCCTTAGACACAATTTTGATGAGATTAAATACACATAAATGTGTCCAAATTCCAGGATTTAGCAAAGTTTAGCTTAGGTTAGATTAGATATGTACTTAACACAAACGGAATTTTATTAATTTCATTATACTTTTGGTTTGAAAGTAGTCTTTGTAAAATTCCTAGAACATTTTAAACATTACTGTCTACGAACAATTTTATTCAGACACAGAATAAGGTACGATGACGGGAATAGTTGTCTTGCGTGGGACCAGGTGGGTGGGTATAAAATTATGCACATACATTAACTAGCGGGACCTGCTCTACCAGTGGAGTGTGGCCACACCCTGGCTCCGAGACTCCTTTACGCGTGATGGGTAAATCTATGGTTGTTAAATGTAGTATTATGGTTTTTATGGGATCGGTTGGTAAAATGTTACCAGTGTTTGGGTTTAGAGTTTTTGAAAAATAACTTTGAACTTTACTGTGGGTTAAGTACTTACCTACTCAGTTTCTTTTTATAGTTTCTCAAACTACTTTACCGTGTAAAATTGACTATTCTTACTTAATTCTTTGGTCTCTTAGCTGATTCCTGCATTTCCTACTCTACTGAATTTCGCTACATTCCATAAATAGGTAGTGGCGAATCTCGTTTAAATACAGTCTGATTTTAAAGGTTCTGTTGAAAACTCATCGTAGGCGATAACTAAATCTCACCTTCTTTCATGAAAGGCCATGTTACAAAATAATTGCTAGCTATGCAGTCAAAGAGACGTGTAAAGCGAGATTATTGCTATTAAGCAAGTAAGTTAAGGTTACATCCCACTCGCAAGCACATTCTAATTTAACATACTTAGCCAGACAACATGTCTACCTGTATTTAATTAGAAATATTTCATTAAATATAACTATGTTATTTTCATATATTTGATTTATTGAAAAGCTGCATCTGCATAGTTTAGTCTAAAGCGGCAATGCCATCGGTTCAAAACATTCAGAAGAAACGATCAAATACTAGCTCCCGCAATGCGATTCCATCGTCGAAACTGGTCGCCTAGCTGAGTTGAACTTTTCAGTAACATTTGATAAACAAATCAATTATAAGGCCAACCTAGCACTAACTAGTTGTAAATGAAAACAAACACTTCTTGAGACCTTCTGATAAGAATCTGATTGGTTCAAGAACACCTGAACAACGTGCCCAATCAGCGAGCAGTCTAGGCGTCTAACATCAATACGTGACATATCCGTGCTAGAACAGATAGTCTATTTAGGTACCACATGTTGCCACTTAGTCATAGTGTTCGCCCATGCGAATGGCATCTGAACTATGTATTGTTTAGGTATATGATACAGCTTAAAAGACTTACGATGTTTAAGAAATATGTTTCACTCCAGCCTGCCTGATGGCTTTGATGCCTTGCCTACTCATTATGGCTTTGTGTATTATCTTAAAAAATGATTTGACTTAATATGTTCTTTCTCTAAATGATTTACTATATTTAACACGTTGTTAAAGTTTAATTTTAATTAAATGTTTGGTCAGTCAGTTGTTTCAAACCTTGCTCGCTTCGTCCTTTATTTTTTTTTCTCTGCCGTACTTAATAAAAGAAAATATAGTATACTACCTCATCTAATACGTGTTTAACCGTAACTAATTCGTCAATGACCAGATACCATAATTGCTTGCGCTCATATAAACTCTCATACAAAAACATCATTATACCAAAAAGTACCTAACTGTTACCAATAAATCCAAACATTGTGTCATAAACATCTTTCACCACGGTCGCACGGAAGTGCTATACAAATACATTGGATAGCTCAGTGTGGGCACTCTATACGTATGTTTCCCATGCATTGGTTTGTAGACCACCCACGCTAAGCGACACATACAACTTCGCTACAGACTGAAACAATTGATTCGTCAACTCCGCGCCTGACTGGTTGAAAATGAAGCCCAGGTGATGAGCGAATGCAGTAAAAGAAAAAAAACTAGGGTGCGATTGGTTAAAAGTTCACGACTATAGAATTTTCCTTTCCATAGCTTACGAGTAAAGCTTATTTCTCGTATACTATGTTTTCTTTTTTCAGTTTTTCTTTTCTTGAGGATATTAAAGTCTATACTTAGTCATCTGAAGCATAGTAGGTCGAACAAATTAAACAAAAAGTCAAATAAAAGAAAGTCAGATAATGAACACTTCGCTTACTTCGTTCTCTCGCTCTACAAACTTGTAAACATTGTACCGATTATTCAAAGTCCCGATTTCCCATAGAGGACGAAACATTCAAATACAAAACAAAACACTCACCTGCTATCTGCATTCTCTCCTAACATAGACACGTCACAACCCTTTGGAGGTCGTCGTCCGCTGGAGTGGCCCGGGCTGAAACCCGCGCCTTCAGCGTGACACCGCACCGTTAGCCGTCTACTGCTGTCTATACCTCGCCTAACTATACGCATACATGTAGCTACCGACGTAGAATAACACTAACACAGTACTTATACGACAAACACTTTCCGACTGTCTGTCTATATCATGCCTGTACATGGCTAAGCATAGCATATACAACAACAATTCTACAAATACTTAGGGGCATAAAATTACGAAACAACAGCAAGTAACGTATGAGTACTATCTTCGAATTTGTTCAGAAAACACAACAACAATATTATAAAAGAGAAACACTTTCGCACATATGATTATTAGGTTCTCACCCAAGTTTTACTCATAACTACGCAGGTATTCCACATAGCTATCATAACTTCGTTTCGCATTAGACAAATACTTTTGCTCATATTATTTTGATCTAAATCTGATTTAATGTTCTTCAGCTCAATTACTTATTTTAAAAAAGTCATTAGTTAGGTATGTAAGTAAACGCAGGTAAATTGCAATCGGAAATGAGTATCGAGTGGTATGATTGCTGGTACTCTGCCCCTACTCATAGCAAATAGACTGCCTAGTTACTGAGTAAATAATGCAGTCAAAAGCAACGTACCATGGATTTGTGGCACTCTGAAACTGACTACCGTTTGCCGCCGGTACCGGTTTCCACGATAGATGGCAGCGCTGCTGTTTGTTTACTAGAATTCAAGGTTTGCTTGCGAAAGGCTTTCATGCCTCGGTTTATGATGCAAGGTGTGGAGCTGTGGCTATAGGTGTACGTAGTACATCTTTGGCCATACTTTTAATAAGAACGTACATTAACATACTTATATTTCTATCCAAAAACGAGAATATTTATTATGTGTCCATTCGGCAAGTTTTCGCTTAAAACTGCCGAATATACTACAGTGTATCAGAGAACTTTGGGTCACAGTAATGGTTCTGTTTACTTGGAAAACTCTCATAATACATGCTGTGCTGCTACAAACAGCTACAAAATGCGGGAAAGAAAATGCAATGCAAACGTATTTTTCGTAATAGCGCACTAATACCTTGGATTTGTACAAGAAGCATGCATGTACTGAAATGGGTCTTAGCTTCTAATGTTGCTGCTTCCCACTACCTATGTAGAATACTGTAAAACGTTAGTTGTTTCGTTAGGATTTTAATTTCCAAGTTTTAATTCAGTTCCTGTCTCGTCCGACCCATTAGTTCACACTGTACATTCCACAAAGAGCTAATTGTTAAACGACCCACTTTGCTTATTGACTTTTTGATGGACCACATGAGGCCAATTAAAAGTTTGCGGTTTGAGCTAGACGTAGTGCGATACTATGTACTTTATTTGTTGGTTAGTTTGTTGAAGTGTTGATTTTTTAAGGATTATGTTTGATTACGACGCGTCTCGCCAGCACTGCAGTGTAAACAATATGCACCTGTAAAAATCGCAACTCTATTAATTAAATACAACTGAAAAATTCTGAGCTTTTAATCCAGCTGCTTATTCACTAAAACAATTTATTACTTAAGCCTCTCTGCCGCAGGTTGCACTAGCATTTTCAGTGCCGCCACCACGAAATATAGTCAGCTTATAAAAGTCTAGCTTGAGCTTTAGAGTTCTTTAACCCAAGTATATTCGCATTCTAATTTGTGTTTATTTTTGTTTCAATATTTAAGATTCCCGATCTATTGAAATACCAAGATCTTTAAATTCACTTCGTCAGTCTTAACTGACAAAGTGAATTTATTTCAATAGAACAAACAAAAAAACAAACGTACAGCTTTATGATAGGTGGACGATAAAGCTAGTCAAGCTACCTTTGTCTAAGTAAGGATGTAATCAACGAGGTCTACACAAAATTTACGGAAACGGCACATTGATAGAGATATTTATGATTTTTATTAAGTAGAATAGACTTACATTTAGCTACAAATTGGTTATTGATGATGATATGTGGCCCCAGCATTAGTGTACAAGTCCATCGACTTGTACACTAATGCTGGGGCCACACTATCGCGATAAAGCGAAGATTTGCGTTGTCGCGACACGTCTGGCCAAAGTTTTCGTCCTATCGCGAATCATCTTCGCTAATACGAATGCCCTTCGCGCCGCTGTCGATAAATTGCCGCACATCAAAGGGTTTTGTCGTGACAAAGTTCGTGCGGTTGGCTTCACATCGCGCGCTTTAGTTGACTGCGAGGCTGACTCTTCTATGTTTCCCGCGAAATGAATTATCGTGACGTAGTGAAGTTTTTTTTTTAATGTGGCCAAGCATTTCGTCATGGATCGAACACGAACTTATATCGTGACAACGCGAACACGAATCTTCGCCATCAAGTCTGGCCGTAGCATAAGTACAGTTACCCACATGTACTCGTAAAGGCTGAGCAGGCACCCTCTGCACGCTCCAGCGACGCGACAGCAGCCGTCTGCGGCACAAGACAAACAATGGGCCGCAACGCCTCATTGACAGCATGGAGACTGCCACTGGTAACCTGCTTGTGGACAGATCGATAATGCGGCGTTTTTGTTTCTAACTTTATAATTGTTTTATCCGTGAAAGGGATCCTATGTTGCAATCAAACCACCATTGTATCAAGACTGTCGTTTATTCAGGGTAGATGAATAACTACACTTTTACGTGTACTCATCATATGTGGGTACACTAATAATTATATTGACATCTGTCAATTACATACACAACAATAATCATAGAGGTCTCATCCTGAGCTGTGCTTCTGGATGTCCTGACTTTGCATAGTTTATTGCAATTTCTTTATTGCTATTTCAGATTCATATTTGTAACGCTTTTCACCAGACGCGCCACGTAGCAAATTATTTTAATTTTATATTTTGACTGCAAAATATTTGGCTACTGGGTACGGTAAGATATACATGTATCTCAATAGTTGTTCAGTAGCTATGCAATTCCAAATATTGAAGACATAGGTACACCATTTGAAATCTATTAGGTACTGACTATATAGTTTTCCTCCTATTTCTTAATAACTACCCGTAGAGCTCCAAGCTTGACTCTCCAAGTCAGACTAATAAGAATATGAAGTCACCCAACATGTCTCACCGGTACAGTAAACTTGTATGAAGTAATAACGAATGCGCTGCCATTGTGCAGCGATGATCACGAGCCCATTGATAACGGAGCGGCCGGCGAGCTATCTAGCCGGTGGGCGAGTAACGGACGACGGCGGGGACTAAGGAAATATTATAGAGCACATCTTACGTTACGTATTCCTTTTCTATTTAACAGTAATCAAAAGTGCATGTACTTACTTGTATTAGTCCTTTTTGCTTCGTAATTTTCTTAAAATATCCCTAAAATATATTAATCTTTTCTTAACGCTATCGCACGTACATACAGAACTTATGTATCGTTTAGTAAAATAATTCACTAGAAGAGACACGGTTTTGAGTATGATTGGTTGGTCAATGAATATTTCTAAAATATTAAATCCAATTTGATAACTTACCACGTGAAAGTTTACTTACTTAAATAGCATTTCAAATAAATAATTGCAGATAATACATAAGTTGTCTATTAAACGGCTTCAACGTAGCATTCTCCGCGCTCTGCCTACAAGTTCTCAAGGCAGCAGGCGACAATCGCACCATTATGTCCATACTCGGCGCCGGGCGTCGAACCGGCACCCACGTGCGTTAGACGCTTTGTGCAGCCACTGAGCATACTTCTCCGATAATAACTCATAGAGAAACTGCCATTCTCCTGTATTGTAGGAACTGATGGATACCATTAAGGATAATGAGGAGATACTCTGGTTATGACTTGCTCTTCAAAATGTTCAGCAGTTAATGAGCATTCAAACTTGGATAATAATGTGTTGGATGTTGTAGAAAAGCTATTCTCTGATGTTTCGTGGAAAAATATTATAATAAGTCATTTTATCTATACTAATATTATAAAGCTGAAGAGTTTGTTTGCTTGTTTGTTTGAAAAAAATGAAAAATTATTTTTGTGTTGAATAGACCATTTATCGGGGAAGGCTTTAGGCTATGTAACATCACGCTGCAACTAATAGGAGCGAAGAAACAATGGAAAATGTGGAAAAAACGGGGAAAATTATTTATCTTTGAGGGCTTCCGTAGCGTGAGCTGCGAAAACGGTTCAAGATAAAAAAAAATATGTATGAAAGAATTATTCCTCTTGAAATGATCTAACAAAATGTCCTCAAAAACATATATCTATCTTTTAAGATTAACTCACTAGAACCGTTTCTATGGTTATAACTATTCCACGCGGACGAAGTCGCGCACACCAGCTAGTGACTCATAAATGGAAAGCCATAATTTATAAATTCATAGTAAACTAATGGTCTATTCCACTAGCTAAGCTCTAGTAAACTATACAAATGCTTTAATCATTACTTTAAAACATTATAATAAGTATAAGTAGCTATGATGGAGTTACTTAAATCTGGATAAATCATCATCATATTTAAGTACATAGTTATAAAGAAAAATAATGTGCGTATCATGTTTGCGTAAAAGCCTCATACTTTGCCATCATACTTCGACGTTATTTCCCATCACTTAGCACTTTTCGTAATTCACATCTGGCGATATTGCCTTCGTTGGTTTATGGCTAAAGCCACTTTCCTCCAAAATGGCCTGAAAGTGTTAGCTCTGAAATAACCGGCCAATTTTCGACAATATCCGATTGGCAATTTTCGAAATCGCCAGTTTGGTCAATTTTCTAATCGTTCCAAATGGAAATTGGTCGTTCTTACGAATGAGGCTGATGATTGTTATTGGAATCTAGTTTGAATTGATACATACTATTCTACGTCTACATACTGTAAGCAAACCTTATTGATGAATAAAGGAGTCAAACCTGATAATGTAAAACTCTTTGGTATGAATTAAACTACACATTAAATTACTTGTCAGTTGTCTTATACCGTATGGTTGATACAGTGATCTCCCTTTACGATTTAGTATACCATAATTGCTTCTCACTACGTTAATGGTATACTTATCTACATAGCCTATGTCTATATTGATACTACTAGTGCTAATCTAGGTACTAGTCTAGTATAACAGTTAATTTGTATTGCGTCACTGAACATCTGTGCGACGTCGCGGCTGCCATGGAACGCGCCATAGTTCGATGCGAACAATTGGACTGTTTAGTTGGTCACCATCCGGACGACGAACCTGCGACCCGCCAGTGTATGCCATATGGACTGTACCTACTATTAGTCTTATTACGTTTATAGTCTAAGACTTTTTTGGGATATTTTTTGTAATGATTGAAGATTGAAGAAAAGATAGCGCGCCTTTTAAAAAAAAAACATTTCATTATCCACAATAGATCACAAACTCACAGTCCAACCAACAGTACTTGACCTCTGTTTGTGGGTATGTTTTGACCGTTGACTCACATGCTCTTTTCAAACCGTCACATAAAATGATTCATGGACTGTTATGATAACCATCAAACTAAGTAATGAAATCATGTTAGGTATGTTTTATGTATATGATTAACAAATTTAAACTCTCGAGTTTTAGCCTAACGGCCTCCACCGCCCTAGTATCTACCCCGAGGCCTCGAAAGCCACGTATCCACGGTTCCGGTGCAAGAGCAGCAGACCGAGCCGCTGTAAACAAATGGACTCAATGGTGTGCTACTTACCAATTTCACAATATCTCTCTATACCTACCTACTCCAGCCATAATTCATTTGTTATTTACTGTAACTGCGCCATATGGTACGAAGATGTGATTTCAAAGCTTGTTGCTGTCACTTGAGAAAGTTGTTACAAGTCCATACTAATGATGGGAGATTAGGCTCTGCAGTGGGCTCTGTGAGCTGTCAGTGATATTATGAAGTTCATATTTGGCCAAATCATAAAGCTACGTATTGGAAAAAAACAGCTTGTATTATCACAGTATGTGGAGTGTATTACTAAGCTTCTGTGTGAGATGTTGAGAGTGGGTAGACACAGAGTATAAATTGTTTTTTTTACTTACACTTCTCTATGTAACAGAATCCTGCAAATTTCAAACGATAACGAAACGAGGCACACTAAGATGACAAACAAATTGTCACCCATTTGTAAGCAAATCGCTTTTCCATCCATTTAACGATGCAACTTCTTCGAAGCTCTCGTTTATGGAGCACTTGGCCAGATTGCCAGCAGGACGTCCTCCAGGATACAGTTTATGCAGCGACCTCGATATTAAACCGACCATTAGAGGAAATGGTACGCGAAATGATGAAACTATCGGATTCCGGATAGATAGCGGAATGGTGGTGGGGTGGTGGCATACAAACAGAATTTGATACATTGCTCTAACTGCACATAAATTAAGGAGACCATTTCACCTTATTTAGTTTGAGTAACTTGTTGTCGATATATATTATATTATGCTATTTATGAATAAACTGTGTAAGTGGAAATGTACAAATCAATCTAAATTCTTTATTGTACACCAATACCAATATTTAACAATAGCTTACTTCGATCAAATATAACCTAGATCACGCGAAAGCGCGCTAAAAGTAACCAAACTAAACAGTGCTTAAATTCACACTAAGCACTGTTTTGCCGTCAGTGACGCGCCGACCGTCATGTGAAACAGTGCCGAAGTGTGCTGTGCATTATTGTTCGAAGATAGCTTATGCATAAATCATCTCTCGTAGAAGCAATAAGGCCAATGATGATGTTGCTATAGCTAAAGCTTCAAAGGACAGGATGTCTAATCACGTCACTGTAGACGTGGATTTTCCAGAAAACGGCTCGTGTTAATATCCAAATAACAAGTATCTGCTCTCAACGTCATGTCAAACTGTGAATGGATCATTTCACTTGAAAAGATGCTGAATTCTTGAAATCCTCGTAAAAGTTTCAACATGCTTTTCTTCGCCGAATGTCGCGAAGGGTTACAGAAACAGAAGAACACTTGACCGTTCCTTGAACCTTTTCATTGTTGAATAGACATTCCTTTTTATTGTGACTCATATACCGAGGATCTTTTAACTGCTAAGAAAAGGAGGAAAGCTTATTTTGTTGATGTAGGTACATGTGTTTCCTTTAACGCGACGTTTTGTATCATGGTGTAGGAACATTTTATTTCTGCTTACCCAACAGAATTATTTTGCACCTTTAGTCGCAAAATATTTGACATCTACATATATATAAAATCTACGTTAAAACCATGCGTTGCCTTGTATATTTCGTCGCTTGTCAACAAACTTTATGTATATGACGAGAGCTGCGTATATGTTTACATTTTTTCGTACAACACAAGTCAATGATGTTGACATAAGTAAGTACTTTGTATCACAGTTAACCCTATACATATACATAAATAAAACTCAAAGGCGACTGATATAGTGATATTATATGATTGACTGACTGATATAGTGATCTATCAACGCACAGCCCAAACCAATGGACGTATCGGGCTGAAATTTGGCATGCAGGTAGAAGTTATGACGTAGGCATCCGCTAAGAAAGGATTTTTGGAAATGTCACTTTTAAAAGGGTGAAATAGGGGATGCAAGTTTTACTTCCTTATGCGAGCGAAGCCGCGAGCACCCACTAGTTTATTTATATAGGTAATCATGTTTCTCGACTCCCAGTCCTTGACCCACTCGTCCCATCGTCCCATAAAGCTGCGATTGTTTACTGTTTGTACGTAACTAACCACCAAGTTCGCAAGTTTGCATACACGCGACCAAACGCCGCAGTATGACGTCAGGGGGCGGACATCCGAAATGCCTATTGTTGTCTGCCACCACTTGATTTATAACCTCGCTGACGACTGCATTATGTCGCTTGTATTTAGTCTGTCCTATTTTTAAACAGTTGTAGGAAACGGCAAATCAAAATGATGTTAGAGCTTTTGATGTCCTAATATGTCTTATTGCATACAACTCAATTAAGCATAAGAGAAAACGAAGTAGTTACAAGCAAGTTCAAGTAATATACTTAACGTAAGTCAGGTACAGGCAAGAGCTTCCAACCCGAGTCAAGAAAAAACATGGCAAACTTCCAAATGTCAATCTGATAACCAAATGAAACAATTTACGAGATAAGGTTGGAATTATTCGGATCTTGTGCAAAAACACAACAAAACGTATAACTATGTAATCATGTTCATTCTCCACTACAATAACATGTACCTATATAACAATTTCTTTAGCCAAAAGTGGAGCTTACTCGAGTAAGACTATCGATCCAATGTAACACAACAAAACAATCTCAGATATTAGAGTTAATGTATACAGAAGCCTGAGTAATAAAATCCTATTGGAAACCGTCACTCCAATTTGTTACTTCTTCAGATAGGTACTCATAAAGCTTGGTACAAAGCTCCTGAAGTATAATAGGATATTACTTGTCTAGATTCCGCACAAGTTAACTGTACTCGCGGAAGAAATAGGAACTATGAAGTGAAGACCTGGATAGGATATTGAAGGAGGAAAATATGTGGCAGAAATGCTGCAACCAGTTGTATATTGCGTAGGCTTAGCCGGGACCCTGTTTATAAGGAGGGCGCCCCCACCTAGGGTGGTCTCAAACACCTTTTGTTGTCTGCGTCATTAAAAATTACAAACAAGAGCTATGAACTTGTGAACTTAAATGCATACTGTAGCCTGGTGTTCAAGGAATGCAAGCGTCTGTTATGAAAATGGTTCCTTATAAAGGACTGGTGTTAAATGCTTTATTTGGTATAAATGTTTTATAATCTTTTAACTTACTAAAAGGATTGACTGACGACTAAAATTGTTGCCTGACTGAATTGTTGTCATGTAACCAATAATTACGACTTCGCGATTTTGAAGCACACTACTTACCTACCTTAAAATAAGCCTTGAAATTAAAAATTTACTCCATCGACCGAAAGCACTTAAATTATCTTTAAAATCAGTGTTAAATACATTCACCTGTCAGAAAAATAAGGTTCAGTTGGTGTCGGTGTCAGATCAAGGAGCCAGATAAGCAGAGTCGCGAGACACAACACTATTCGGTTTCTGAAGCACGTTTCTGTTTAAATGTCATATGGTCACGAGTTTCATGAGGTGTATTCAAATATTTAGTGTAAATAAAAGCGATGAAAGGCCAATTGCAAGCATAATAATGTAAAGCATCTATAATAAAACTGAAGAGGGTCAAAAATCTGGACATAGAAGATACAGGAAAAAAATAACTAGTTAGGTACACTTTTAAACCATAACAGAACGTTTCGGCAGTTTTTAGAATTTTCGTCTGTTTATCTGTTTATTTAAACGCTCATAACGCAAAAACGGGTGAACGAATAATCATGATGTGATGGTAGTATGAGGTGATGGAAGTGTCATAGGCTAGGCTAGGCGCTTTTTATTGCGAAACTAGTAGACGCCTATATAAAGCCTACGTATGACACTTTTTATCTCAAAATAATGCTAGCGAAGCCGCGGGCGTCCACTAGTAATAAAATAAAAACATTTTTTGCAAATCTACCTTTGAGATAACTACGCTACGGTAAAGAATCAAGACGTAGGTAGTTGTAAGACTTGTGCGAGTACGTATGTATAAGTATGTACTTACATCGATGTCACGATTTTCATATACTTAAACATATACAAAAGCTTGTTAAATATCTCTTGACACCGAAGTGCAAAGAGACTGCAAATTAAATTTCCATTTCCTCTTTCATGGCAGCACCTTGCCTGGGTTTGTAGGTTACTGGGTAATTAGTAACTCAAATACAACACCTGTTCTTCACTCTTGCATATAATTTTCTGGTTTACAGTTTTTGAATGCAGTTTGCTTGAAGTTTAAACTTTAATTACAAACATACAACACCCGCTTGATGAAACCGTACTGGAGACCGTACTGTGTGACGCACTGGAGAGGAGACTTATACTCAGCAGTGTATGGACAAGGGCTGATATGATGATGATGATGAGTTGATGAAACCACCAGAAATGTATTTTAGATACATTTCTTTATCTACTGATTCAGATTTTTTTAAGATTGCAGTATCCATCTAAAAGGAAGATATTTTGGACGAGTGATCCTTAACTTCCATATCTCCAGAGCCTACTGAATTAAACATCTCATCTCCATAATCCCATAAATCAAGCAGGACTTGCGACCAATAAACTCGCGAAGATTTACAGCTTGTAATGGCGCTCATAAAACTCCCTCAACCGATAATTTCCTGCTCGCGTTCAGAGACATCGATGGTCAATAATAACTGCGTGGTGCGAACTCTATTTTATGTTATAGCTACGCCCCTTGGTATCGCTTGTGGCCTAGGTCCTAAAACGCGTTCACATAGCCCTAGTAGATTTATTTTGCTGAAAAATAATGTATTTTTGTGGCGAGCTTGTCTAGAAGCGTTCTTCTAGACAAGCTCGCAATTTCAGCTTTGTCGCATTTGTATATTTTGTATATCTACATATGGGTACTTCCATAGCCGGCTTTCACGAAAAAAATCGTGCGGGCTTTTTGTTTCATTCAAGTATGTAAATATAAATAGTACTTAATAAAGAAGCAGATGTAAAACCTTGTCAGAAGTCACTGGGGTGATTTGAACGTAATAACTCCTATACGAACTTGATCTTCACCTCAGACTACTGCTAGTTTGAGCTTAATATAAAATACAGACAACAAATAAATTTATTTATTTATTTTAGGTATTCACTTATGTACTAACAGCTCAAGCCAACACGTACATTAAGCCAACTACCTGCTATAATTATAATAAATATAGAGATAAAGACGTCTTTTATATAATTATGCAGGAATCTGTCTAGATATTACAAATAACGTCAATAATATCGTTATGGCAGTTATACGAGACAGTGTCACGGCCGCGGCGCGCAGGCATGCGAGGCGTTTGCATTGCAAATGGACTGCGCAGTTATTGGACGATGGACGAGATAACAGCAGGAAATATTGATAGCATTCGTCTATGGCTTTGTTGTTTCTTACTTATATTTATACACGAGGTACGCTCTTGATATAAGCTACCACTATCCCTTACAGTATTTTCTTAACAGCAATAGTTTGAACTTGATGTGAAAATATATATACAAACAGGACACAAATATATAATACACAATAATCTCCATATGAAAATTAACTTCAAAAAATAAATATGTCTCAGATTTGACGGATTGGACTCTGAGTCCTGAAATCTTTAATTCGCTCAAAAGTCTGCAAGCTACTCGCTTCGCTCAAGATTCGATATAACGCACGAAATCCATGACTAATGATTGTGTTTACGTCTTGATCTTGAGTGATTAATAAAGGTACATACATTGTAATATTACCAATATTATAAAAGCATGCAATTGAAATCTATACTACTTACCTACCTATGAGTAATTATGAGTTATTTTATTAAGTGCTAAACCCTCACTATGGCGTACTGGACGGTGATCAGAAATACGCAGGTTCAGATCCTGCCGGTCGTGATTATTTTCGCTCATTTTCCAATAAATGTTACGTTAATAAGTTAATAAGTACCTGCACACACGTGAACTGTAAGCACACGTGAACGGACGCTCATCGAGTTAACTTGCTAAGTCACGAACACCCGCAATAAAAATAGTTTTAAAGTGTATAAACGATATTATTCACGAGTTAGTGGCGATTGGATAGTAAGAGGACGATTATACTACAAGGTACGGAAATAAATATCACTAACAAGTGCAGATAACACTGATTTACAAACCAGTTTCTTGTTGAATTGGACTCGTCGGCTGAACTTACGCGACCATCTCGCTCACGCTCGCAGCCAGTACGATCGACCTGTCACGCTCACTTTCATGCACAGGAAGCAATCGATTGTTTTAACACTTGCACTACACATTTTCGGTTTACAATCAAGATGAAAAAAACTTGCTCCAAATGTAAACAGGATATTACCGCATCCCGGTACTTGTGCTGCACGGTATGTCAGGCCTATTTTCACCCTATCTGCGTTAATATAAAGGCGGGGGATTCCACGCAGATGAATAACTGGCAGTGCGCGAGATGTCGAACAAGCGTACTTCCGCGAGCGACCGACTCCCCCAGCTGTGCGCCGGCGACTGCTAGTTTAGGCATCTCAGAGACTCCACGTGCTTCAAAGCGGTTCGCAGAAGGATCGCCAATCGTCCCGGAAAGCCCAGTCGCCCAGGTTTCGGACGAATATAATGATCTAGCTATCATCGCCGAAATACGGCTCTTGCGGCAAGAAGCGCAAGAGCACAAAGCGTCAATTACTGAGAGGCTGGATAAGTTTATGGACAGGCTGGATAGTTACGAACAACGAATCAAAAGAGTAGAAGAAAAAGCAGCAACTATCTCAGTACTGGAATCTACAATAGCACAGCTCCAAGATCAACTGGCCCAGCAATCACAATATTCGATTAGGAACGAGTTAGAAATATTGGGAATGGAGGAATGCGCAAATGAAAACCTGGTGCACATCACAACACTCATAGCGTCTAAACTAGGGGTTACATTGAACGACTCTGATATCGACTGGGTATCTCGAGCGGGACCTAGAAAAAGACCTAACGGAAACGGGGAAAAACATTCAGTTAACATAACTGCCCCCAGACCGGTTATTGTAAGACTGACAAGGAGAACTAAGAGAGACGAGTTGCTGAAAGGATCAAAAACCCGCCGCAATATCTCCTCAGGGGATATTGACTTACCAGGGCCGCAAAGAAAAATCTATGTTAACGAGCATCTCACCAAGGCGAACCGTCTGTTGTTTCGTGAAGCACGATCCCGAGCAAGAGATCAAGAATTCCGGTACTGCTGGTCGAACAATGGGAAAATTTTCGTCCGACGAGCAGAAGGGACTCCAGCAATCTCTATCAACTGTACAGAGGACATCGATAAGATTTTCAAACGCAATTAAATATAACTATAGGCATGGTATTAATATTCGGTTATTTTGTATGTTATATTTTAAATTATTTATTCAAAAACGTAAAAATCTCAGTAAATATGTTAAAATCTGCTTTCAAACGAGTATAGATTTTTGTACTTTGGTATTGCTGTTAAAGAAATCTCTCTTCCTACCACCATTTTTAACACACACTCACATTTACAATCACACATTCATACACCCAAAATCTCAAAACAACGCCACTATTCAAAACCCATGTTTTGTCTTTTGGCTAGTTGTACCAAAATATACACTACAATCCCTAAGTAAGTTTCAGGACTACACGTTTAAAGCTAGCATTCCACACAGAGTGACCATAGGCGTATTTAAAGCAGGCTTCGAATTAAATTACTATTACCCTGAATATGGATAAATTAGATATTTACAAAGACATAGACGAAACACTGAGTATAAAGTGTCACTCTATACTTAGTCTAGAGGAATGTAAACGTAATATAGCAGATCATAATTTTAATATCCTTTCGTGTAATATCAGAAGCCTAAGCAACAAAGCACATTTAGGTCAGATTGACATAGTACTGAAACGCCTTGCCATAAATTTTGATGTATTAGTATTCACTGAATGCTGGTTTAACATGCCACAGCCAGTCATACCAAACATTACAGGATATACTTTCTTTCACACAACCAAAGTGTTAAACAAATGTAGCGGAGTGGCCATTTACGTTAAAAGCAGCTGGTCAGCAAATGCTGAGGAACCTACCCTCGATGATGCCAACTGCCTTATGGTAAAAGTTGACAATATAGCCTGTATTATTGGCATTTACAGACCACCCGCTGATAATACAACAGCTTTCTTAAATTCGTTCGAAACATTGCTTGATACTACTAAACACCACAAAAAGGTTATAGTCGCTGGTGACATGAACATCAACATGCTTGACGACACGCTAGATAGCAGTAACGACAAATACCAATGCGTCCTAAATCAGTATGGGTTTCTACCTGCCATCACGTTACCAACAAGAATCAACACCTGCCTAGATCACATATTCTTGAGAGGTTTTGACAATGCCACTGGTTTTGTGTGTCAATGCACGGTGACGGACCATGATATGACGATGGTTAGTATCAAAATAGACCAAAACAAACCTAAAAACTGCAAGGCATGTAGGTATATAACTAATACTGACTACTCGCTTATTTTAGAAGAATTGAAAAACAAGGATTGGAGAGATATACTGGAAATAGAGGACGTCAACACAGCGGCGGATTCCTTCACAAATTACATTTTAACTCTTATTCAGAAGCACACATACAACCGGAAAACAAGCAGAACAAAGCACTGCTTGAAAGCGTGGATTACGCCAGGTCTCATACGCTGTATGCGCCATAGGGATCAACTACACCTCCAGGTCAAGCAGCAACCGACAAACGTAAACCTGAAACAGACTTACACCAGATACAGAAACTTTTGTAACTCTATACTACAGAAAAGAAAGGAGGAATATGATAACCAGAGGATCACCAAAACACACAAAGATCCTAAACAGTTGTGGAAAGCAATTACAGAGATATGCGATATCAAAAAATCCAAGAACATTCCCACAGAACTTTTAAAAGGAGCCTCTCCTCAATGTAGAATTAACGAATGTAACGAACACTTGGCAAAAACAGGAGATGACCTTGCAGCAGCTATCCTGACAAAACTTAATGAAACAGAAGTTTCTCTAAGTATGATATTAAATGGAAATTCACTCACCCCTAGATCCTTTTTTCTGGCTCCCACTGACCTGTTCGAGGTAAATAGTATAATTTCCGGCCTTAAAAGTAACAGTGCCCCGGGCAAAGACGGCATCACTCCAGCGCTGCTGAAACACATCAAACCTACGATCCTTGTTCCGCTCACGCATATCTTCAATCTGAGCATAGAAACAGGCATCTTTCCAGAGTGCTGGAAGACCGCGACAGTTATTCCAATCCACAAAGCGGGTTCAAAAGACGATATAGATAACTACCGTCCAATCTCTCTTTTGCCCGCTCTCTCCAAAATCCTGGAAAAAATAATAAATAACCGGCTTGTGCGTTTTCTAGAAGAACAGCAGTTACTGTCAGACCAGCAATTCGGCTTTAGACGAGGGAAATGCACAGAGGATGCGGTAGATCTGCTCACTTCAACTTTAGCAAAAGACCTGGATAATGGAGAGAGATGCGTTGGAGTGTTCCTAGATCTCGCCAAAGCCTTCAATACGGTCTCAACAATTATGCTGTTAAGGAAGCTAGAAAATTATGGGGTGCGCGGAATAGCTCTCGAGTGGTTCTCAAGCTACCTGATCAACAGAAGACAACATTTGAAAATTGGAGACATAATCAGCCAAGAACAAACAATTTCTTTCGGACTACCACAGGGGAGCATCCTTTCGCCTACTCTTTTTACCATCTACATGGATTGTATCCTAAGGATTAAGCTCCCTAATTCTAGGCTAATCTGTTATGCAGACGATGCCCTAGCCTTGTTCCACGCTAGCAGCTGGTCGGCTGTAAAGTCTGCTGCAGAAAGAGGAATGTCACGGATTTCTGAGTGGCTCGACATGAATCTTCTAACCCTGAATATTAAAAAGACTAGTTTCATTGGCTTTCACATAACCAATGCCACAGTTCCTAATATGGAGTCAATCAAAATTCACACAAAGGGATGCCCCGTTATCTCCTTTCCTCTTCTGCGAAATTGTCCATGTCAAAACATTAAGAGAGTGTCATCAATAAAATACCTAGGTGTTGAAATAGATGAAAAACTCACATTCCAATCCCACATTGCAAGTCTAGTCAAGAAAGTCCGGAAACAGATATACCTGATGAAGACGCTTAGACCAGTAATGAACATAGCAGTTAAAAGACTAGTATATACGGCACTGTGTCAGTCCTTACTTCAATACTGCATAAATGCCTGGGGGGGTGCAGCAAAATCATTCATGATTTCCTTAGAACGAGCTCAAAGAGCTGTCATAAAAGTTCTACTAGGAAAACCGCGCCGTTATCCAACCTCACAACTTTATCTTGATGCCAAAGCTTTGACAGTGCGACAATTGTTTGTAATGAAGGCGGTGAGCCAAACTCAACATAAAGGCCAAAATGAAAACACAGATAAGACCTCTGCACAGGTCCAATTACCTGAAGTCCGAACAGTTTTCGCCTCACGCCTGCCGCCATATATTCATCTTTTTGTGCTAAAAGCTGTGCTAAATAGCTGTGATGTAAGACAGATTACACACAGGAAAGCGCGTGGTAAAATAAAACACTGGCTACAAACAAAGTCATATCAAGAAGTTGAAGAATTAGTCAAAGTATACAACCAAGCAGGCAGAGAGAACATACAGGTGGAAGATCTCTTTTGATTGCCTGAAGCCTTAAGCGATACCATTATATCACAACCATTACTTACTTCTCACTGCACACTTAGAAGGTGATGGGATGACACCACAGCTTCATTGTCTGACGGCAGAAGCCCATCAATATAAAATACACACACTCACACACACACACACACACACACACACACACACACACACGGATACACACATATACACACTCACACACACAAACACACAATCTTACCCGGCCAAAGTGCTTAACATACCTATAGTACCTAATAATAAATCTACCTAAGCTTAAGCAGCATCTTCATGCGGTAAACATCAATCAACTGATTTCAATTTTCAATTTTCAAAATGTAATTTTTGTGATCATAAATATTGTATTAAACTTTTTGACAAGGTTTTACTACAGATATCTTATTTAAAAAGATTTTTTATAAACTATGGATGAACATTTCTGTAACTAAACTATGTACATGGCCGTGATTATTATTGTTTTATACATCTCTAGATAGTATTGAAATTATTCTTTTACTAGCGTCAACTTCTTACTGGAAAACAGGATCTTTTATAATTGGACCACCAAGATACAGGCTAACGCCTAGTTTGGGGTCTACAGTTAACACTATTGTTGTATTGTAAGTTAAACAAATTGTAATATTATATAGGTTAAGTTTTTCAATTAGTAAATAAACATATTTTTACTTTTTACTTTTTTTACTTTTTACCTATGAGTAGTTATGGGTATCATTCATTTATCGTCAAATTTTCTTTATTAATTTTTATAACGTTACTCTGTATCTATTTGTGGATTAGTGCCACATCTATTTGTGGCACTAATTACACCACTATTAAGCTATGACTAACCAGCTTCCGCGCTACGTCACCCTCCCAAGTTGCGATCTACAAAGCCGACGATCTATAAATACATCCCTATACTATTCTTATTGGGTATACTCTAAACAGTGAGACATCCAGTACAGATCAACAACAAAGCCGTGACTCATAAACCAGTCCCCAAAATAACCTTCTAACTAAACGATCGGGCCCTTCTAATACGGATTTTAATATTACGGAAGGACCGTTTCGATTGTTTCTTCCGTAGGCATTATGATCATTGTACAATTGTAACTCATTGAATTTTCTAAGAACTTGAATAAACATCACACTGCCTTAATTCAAAGTTATACAATAAACTCAAACGGCTGTACAATTAGAATTCATTTAGATTTTTATGCATGGCAGTCATGCATTTAAACCAGGCTTGAAATGATAGAAACACAAGAGATTCTCTTATCGCAGGTGTTTGGTGATAGTTTTATTTGTTTTTTACGAGCAATGGTTTTGCACTTGACCGTAATTCGATTCTTCATAAGGGATCCTGAATAATACCTACATTACGCAGCCACATTTGTTTTAAACAACAGGCTTCAAGATTCGTTTTGTTTCTTTCATACCCTATGATAAATTTGCCCTTGTAAGAATTTCGGCACTCACGGAATTTTAAAAGGTATTAGAGGTATTGCCCAATAAACGAGGACAGAATGCCAAGAATATTTTATTTAGAGTTTTTATATATTTTTTATTCCTTAAGTTTAGTGAAACAGATTTTATACATTTAATTTAGTTGTATTAGTTAATTAATAATAATTAATTAATTACGACGACGACGTAATTTTTGACGTAAGTGCTAGCCGGTTAATACAACTAAATTAAATCATGCCTTACGGGAACTATAATACAGATTGTATACATATTTGCCTGCAATTTATTCCATTTAAAATACGTTTTACCAGTTTACAAGTTGAATATTTTTGGACGTTTCTTCATTAAAACAGCTGAATAGTGAAGTTTAAACGCAAGTAAAGCACAATTACACTGCTACTACTGTAATACGATATATGTACGTTAAGATAATATTTTATGGCAGTTGTTTACACTAGCTGAACGATAATCGTGATCATAACGTCCGTAATTTCGATAATATGTACATACTTACAATAGAAAGGACTACTGTGCTGTTGATTACATTATACCGTTATAGATTTATTACCATGTACTCGTATTACACCACAAACTAATGTATTACATGACTTATTGAAATTAATGATAATTTACAATACTGTTGCTTATCTTTTTAATCTATGCACATTATAATATAACTGAAAAGGGTCATTGATGGATAATTATTATTTTATTAAAAAAACAATTACTCAATACTTATATGTTCCATAAGCATAGCATAGTTCATTTTGGTTTATTTTTTGTGTTTTCCAATAAGAGCTTGAATCTTGAACCAGTCGAAGGTCGTGCTCTATATTCGGACACGGTGCTTGTATACGTTTTTATGAGACTGAATCATTCTATCAGTAGTGATGTAGCTGTTATCCTTTATCGATAAGTACACTAAAGAATAAGGAATTATTTTTATAGATTTAATTTCATCTACGTTCAATGTAACGTTTTAATTATTCGGAGTACTTATGCATCTAAATAAAGATTGTTTAATTTTACATTTATTTTACGGTCAACGCTAAAGGCGACGTAACATTGAAACTCTCATTTAGGTACCTGCAATTAAAAATCAATCTGTATCCAGAATAAATAATGTCCGTCTATCTTCTAAGATGTTCTACCATAGAACTTTAGACTAGCTTGTATTCAAATGCGAACCCATTGCGCCTACAAATATGTTTAATTTGTATTCCGATTCTAACGGAAATGTCATTCCGCTATGATTATCAAGAACTGCATAGTAATGTAGGGCATCGTGCAGTGAACATACGATATATACATACGCACTACATTCATGACAATACATTCCGTTATTGTAACAGCGATGATATTCCCAATGCTATTGACATAGTAGTTTTTCCCAGAATGTGTAAGACATGGTTAAACTAAACTGTATTTACTTATTACTTACTGTTCATCCGCGTTTGTTCTGAATAAAGGTATGTTTTGGGCCCCTGTACTAAGTAGCCTTCTTGTTTATTATTATGTTTTGACTAGAACGGGGTTGCACTTGGCCAAAGTTTGCCTGATGGTTAGCAAAAGCTATGGCCTTAGATGGAGCGTGCTTACCCGATAAGAACCGATTCACTCTCGCTTTGAACTTGAGGTAAGGATGATGCTAAAATTCACAATGACCCGTCATCGGTTCGCTTTGATACTTGCGGCTTGAGAACTCCTTATTAAAAAATAAATTAAAACATTCAATTCAATGCAAACAACTTTCTCCCTCATCGCATATTTAAATTTTATAGTCTATCACATTTTGGCGAGAGCAATCAATAAATCATTAGTTTATGTGACGGCAATCTTCAAACGATATGGGATCTAAAACTTGTTATCTGTGAAACTATTAATGACTTCCGATGGCTGCTAAAAGTTAATAAAGTACATATTACTAGAATCTACTATTTTATTACGATAGTTTAGTTGGTTCTTTACAGTTGATTTCTTTACTTCATCTGAGTAATTATGATGAAGATTTTAAAATTAATTTGTTACATATTGATCAAAAATTCATCAATATGTTGAGAGTATGTTTCTCATAGTAATCTATTACCTAAATTTTTTTCTACGAAACGGGTTTGATCGTAAATTTTGTTCTTTTGATGGTAAGCGATCATGTAAGGTCTGGGATAAGAACGTCATAGTTACCAACTTTACTTAGCAATATATGTAACAATTACGGTTTTCACTCACGTGTGAGCGTACATACGCGAAATTACACGTGAGCGAAAACCGTAATAGTTACATATTGACAAGAATGTTTTAAAAACTTTGCTTGGATCGTTAAGAAGTAAGAACCTAACATTTTAATAACACATAACCTAAAAGTCTAACAATTTTTTCATATTTGATACATAAATATTCCAATCAGATACCCGCCCTTAGTAGATTAACGTTCTGATCCAGATATTACGATAGGACACGATCTCGTGTCAACTGCCCCTTATAAATGGCCGAGCCTTCGTGTACGTGATACAGTTTACGTGATTTGTGTACTGTTATATCTAGTTTTCTTTGTAATAGATCTTTACGGCGTTTATTGTAGCAAAATCTATGACTGGTTATGTTAAGACTCAAAACTAGGAACTAAGTACATATGTATGTCGAGTAAAGTACTTATAATACTTTGATTTGTATGTTTTGATACATTTTTCTTCTAATATGTTACTGATAACTTTAAAATAATGTATTCTAAGTACATGGCACATTCGCTTATGAACATTAATACCTTTTACGCTGTCATTTTTAGTGTTTCTACTGAATTTCATTTTATATTTTTCGCCAAACTAAGTATTTATCATTAGGTACGTAGTAGCTTTAACACAATGTATTCAACATCGCATATTAACTCATAATCTAAATAACAAGTACGTTACCACATGTATCCAAATATTGACTTCCCGTGAATCATCAGCATCACTAACCATACCTAAGTACATATATAATACTCTTTTATTTACCTCCAATGATGTCGCTACAAAGTGATATTACCTAGTACGCGTGCTGACTCATTCGCTGACTGATGGCCATTGATTGGCTTACGTAACACCATTGACACTGTTAACATAACCCAGCGGTCGTCTTCAAACTATCGACATACATGTGAAATGGACTGGCCTTGTAGTTTAGCTAGACACTGCTGTCCTACATAAATTCAACAGTGTATGCACACACGTGGAGCAATGCAGGGTGTTCTGAAAAATATCAGTTGAAAAAGAAACGCCAAACAAAGAAATCGAAAGGTACGAATATTATCCATAGTGGTAGTGATCCACCAAACATAAAAGTTCCAAGTGCTTCTATGATTAGCGTTTCTCTTTCGAATGAAGAATTCGTAAAACACCGTAGTGCTAAGAAACTGAGAGTGCATCACATTCATGCTACTACTATTATACGTATATTTTCCAATGAAGCTAATTTAATTGTGACGACTTACTTAATATTTTAACGGAAATATGTTTGTAAAGTTTATTCATTACTAAATAAATTAAGTTCGTAGAAGAGTCTCCAGATTTTCCATTACTATATTATGTCGATGCGTGGATGCTTCAATGGCGCACGCACACGACTTGAATGGTCATTGTTACTTCTGTTCCCGACCCTGACTCCCGCGGCATACGAATTTACTTTGCAATCTCGACCAGCTAGTACGGACACTAGAGCAATACTGTGTTTGAATCACTTGGACCGAGAAGTAAAGTCTGCTAATAAATTATAATTACTATTTCTGCTGCGTATATCCAAGAATTTGGAAACCTAGTTTTGATGCTATTGTAGGCTAACATTCAATCAATAACTTCATCATCACCTCTTTTCCCACACTTTTGGGATATAAACTACATTACTGTAAAAAATTCCCTATTTGAATGAAATTAAATACACAAATTAATAAGCCAGAAATGAAGACAGCCCGAATCGGTTCTTACTGGGTAAGCACGTTCCATCCTAGACCGTAATGATTGCTTACCATCAGGCGAATTACGGTCACTTTCAAACCCATTCATTGTAAAAAAAAATAAGACAGACCGAAAATTTCTGTTCGAAGTGTGTATTGCGTGATTAAACAATTTGCACCGATAAATCAATATTGTCATGGTATTCGCCAGGGCTGTCTATAGTGTCCAGTGTAGACTTTTTACTCAAAAAGCTTTGATACATATGTCTAGACTACAGGTAAACTGAATATTTTGCTGCCAGTCCCAAATTGTACTGTAAAGTTAAGTTTTAGTAGACGTAAAATTTGTAACAGCCGTACCTTGTAAACTAGCAATTTGTTTATTATAATATCGTACTATTAAAAGAGTCTTTTGGTTTGTAAATGTATGGTTTTCTTCTTTACTTTTTAACGGGCCATAGGTTATCATGATTTTTTTATTTGGCGACATATAGACTAGTTTCAGGTTCCAAGAGTCACATAGGCTACTTTTCGAGCGAAGCTGCGACTATCCACCAGTAAAACATATGAGTGTGTATGTATTTTAGCGGGTCCGTAGGTATTTTGTAATAGGGCAACCCTAATGAGTAAGTAAATTAAAATTCCAACCACGTTAAGTTTCCTCTTTGTTTTGTTTTTCACGATGATTCACCGACTAGGACAATACTTCGAGGACTTATATCTTTAACTTTATTGACATTGATAACATTTGTTTTTAAGATTTATTGTATACTCAGTTTAGCGTACCAAATTACACGATCTTTTACTTAGATTTATAATCCAATTTCTTAACTCTTCCATTGTTTTAAGTACTTCAGTTTTTTTAAAACTGTAACGGGTTTGCACTTGGCGATAGTTTGCCATAGTTGTATGGTATGTATATCTTAATTGTTATCTCTGTCTATAACCTCATATATTTTTTTACTAAAAATCCACGCACTAATTATTATGTCAAGAAAATTGCTAAGCACTATTCTTCTTTTCTGTTTTTTAATCCTACATCGATATAATGTTGTTTAGCCGCGGCCCCTCACTACTCCACTAAATATAGCATTTTTAGTTTACAAAGCTATTCATTCACATCCGTGGAAGCGAAAATAAAGGAATCGGTAGGTATCGTGACTCAGCTCGAAATAGAAGGCATTATTCCGAATTGTTGTTTTGACGTGCCTCTACAGGGTGCTCCAATATTCTGTCATATGTTTGGTAATATAGTAATATATGATGAAACAAATAATATAATGAAATATTCCGAGACATTGCCGAAAAACCTGTAACTCGTACTAAGTAATATATGTACTTACCTATAATGCTATAAAGATCTTAAGACATGAAATATTAATTGGGAGAATATAAATTTTATGGCAAAATTAGTGTACATAGATAGTAGATACCACGATGATAACTCATGGTGCAGATAAATTACTGAGAGACTAATTACTAAATTACATGAGGCTGTCGCATAATTCGTAGCAGCTGGATTTTACGGACCTCGTATATTTTATCCCACATGAGCTATAACTAACTATTATTATCGCGGTAAAGTAATAAAGAAAATTAACAAGACAAACCATTTATTGGTCATTAGATACCAGACTTACTTTTTCAAAATGTTTTCTTGACGCGTATACATATAACGTTATCTGTACTTGTTCTTATCAATATTACGCTTATAGTCATAACATAACCACCTTGTACATCCGCAGTAATGTTTTCATTGACCTCTAACATTTAACCGTATCAACGTTAACTACTTCTGGTATTATATACCCAAATAACTCACGGTTTCTATGTACATATATATAAACAAACAAGCGAACATAGCGATCCAGCTTGCTATTATTTACTCAAACGGTCGTGTAATATGCTACAAAGTATTCTGTGAACATGTTTTGGATTCCTTACTTTGTTGCGTTTGGCGAGGTCTTGGTAAATTTATTGGCAGCGTTTTACGCTAAGCATTGGAACTCCTTGTTCGGCAAGAGTCCACGATTTGTGTTAGATAAGTTGGTATAGTTAAGTACTTGCTCTATTCTTAAAATATTGTACTCTGTCGATTAATATATTTCTTGCTTTTATTTATATAAGTACTGCTATGAGAAATTAGTTTAGTTTTTTACGAGCTTATTTACGAAACTGTGGAGGTGTGAAAGATATATAAAAGTACTGTACTGATGGCTGATTAACTAATTACTTTCGATGTATTTTTATACTAATTGAAGAGTATGATATTAATCAAATCAATTTGTTCAGAGAAAAATCTACATACATGAATGCTTTCCAAACCGAATTCGGCTGCGGCAATTCCTACGTTAAATTCTACATTACTTAAGGATTTTTTTTTTTCAATTTATTAGAGGCTTTGTCGCTGAGCGACCATATCGCCTTATAAACACTATAACTAGTACAATCACATTTTTTACTGTATGGAAGAATTAGGTCTATCAAGACCTAATTCTGCCAACTTGTATTACTTAAGGATTGAAAGAACAATATAATGTTGATAATATCATTTCTTGTGAAACGCCTTTTCCTTGACTTTGGCTATAGGTTTTTAGACTCGGGGTGATTGATAATTCATTGTTCTTAATATATTACTTTATATAAGGCACTAATACCATTTTGTTATGAACACAAACAAATAGCGGCATTCTCCAAAAGCAATGAGTGGAGCTGTAAAGTTGATGGATGCCCTTCCTGCAGTAATGCATCCCCGACTGAAGTGCGCCTCGAGGATCCAATCACAATGCAACAAACAAACTTATACATGAACTTATACATAGAGCCACCAACGCGTATTTACAAAAAAATTGAGATGAGATAAATACTGAATAAATAAAATAAAATGAAAGTTTTTATGTTTTTTTTTTACCAAAAATCTGAAATCGAAAACGAGACATCTCAGGGTTTATTCTGTATCTTAGCCACCTGAGCATAAAACAAATATGGTATGTGTTAATCCGCGGTCTAAAAATCTACAGCCGTTCCAAATATTTGAGCCGTTTGAGTGCGGATAAAGGACAGATATACACTCAAAACCATCAGATTTATAACATGAATGTAATCGTTCCCAAACTATTAGTTTCATTTTTCACCACGTCACATGTAACTCGGTGCAAGTGGTGATGTTCTTGCAGTCGGAGCGTTTTTCAATCTGGCGTTACGACCGCCTCGCCATAAAGTCGGCTGTAAATGGCCCTCCAGTTTACGATCTCGCGCGAGTATGGTGTGATGGTGGCTCGCGGTGGTCTCTACCAACCTGTACATACATATGTTAGTATGTAAAGTAATGTAATGGTATACATAAATATCGATCTTTCCAAAGAAATATAAAAGAGCAATGAGTATATATATGTACTAATTATTTTTGAGTTTCTAAGGCTATTGGTATATCTACGATGCAGTCTAAAAGGCCCCAAAATTTAGTTTTTACTACATACTTGTATTATAAACTAACTAAGAACTAAAATGTACTAATCTACGAACAATCTATTTGGGCGCTTAGATACGTTACACTTTAGGTATCAGCTGAATGCCATCTTACGACCGTGGTAAAGCCATGTGATAGAACCTGTAGGCAGTTTGAAACTGTCAACACTAGAGTTAGCCACTCATACGATAAGAAGATAAACGCTAACTGGAAAAAAAAATTCAAAAAACATCTGTTCATTCTTGCGAGATTAGGAGATGTGATGCTACACTCAGATAGATATACATAGAAACACAGACGCACACCCGGGAAATTTCCCATCTATCTGCAGGAAATAAAATGTCTGCTCCCAAGTTTCCAATCGCTGGTCATTTCTTTGACTCGCCGCGCCGCCCGTCCTTCCGTCGGGACCACTGACAAAATATACCTGAGACTGTTCTATTCTCTATGTATTTAAACTGTTCTACAGCCAGCAATTAAATAAATTCGTTATTTAATTACTGGCTGTAGAACAGTTTAAATACAAACTGTTATGCTAAAACTTATCAGTCTAACACATAATATAATGTGTGGGAACCTATGTTGTTTTTTTCTGACTATAAAATATATGTACCTATATTACAAAAAAAGTGTACATGTACTATATCCGTTATCCAGTACCTACCCATGATACAAGCGTAAGCTTAGTATGAAATATTTAATTATTTATTTCTTATTTAATAATTCTTTATTGTGGACTTAAATTACATAAATTGAACATAAGAAATAGCGCACCACAATCGCTGGTCTTGTCCTTCGACGCTCTTCCAGATCACCTTTGTACGGAAGTAAACCAAATATGTAAGCTAAAATGAGGTGTCTATTGCGTGTTATGTCGTTTACTTCGACGTTATCTATCGGCCGAAGGAAGTGTAACCGCCTCTCGATAAATATCTAATTAGAAAGTAGAAAATCTAATTATGCACGGTCCCCGGCGACCCGTAACCGCTATATTAGCTCTCGCGTGGTTTGTGCTCATATACCTCTACAATATATGTACATATACCTAACTAACTATACATATGTATATCTACACTAATGAGTACATATGTAACAATACTGACTGTACATAGATATACGGTCTGTTATGTATATTTACAGTCGTGGTCAGATGATTCTGATACAAAATGACCCTAAAGGCTATCAATAGAAAGAGTAATTATGAGTGACAGGTTCTGTAGGTATTAATGTATATCTATATAGTGTCTGTCTGTCACTCTAACAAATTGTCATAAAATTAAAATAAGTATATTGATTAGAAATTGGATTCGAACTTTCGTTTCGAAAATGGCCGAAGGGGAATGGAGTAGAAAATTCGAACAATTTGGTATTTTTTAAATCTTATCTTTTTATATCTTCTTCATCTCTTTAATTTAATTGATATTTTTAAGTAATATCTATTTAACTTGAACAGCCCTTAGAACTTTGGAATACTTACTCATATGGCCCGAATCAAAATAAGAAAATATTCGAGTTACGATCAAAAATTCGAGTCTTCCCATCTCAACATTTTTTTTTCTCTTCCCATTTCATTTGCTGTCAAAACTTTTCCTTACTCAATTTTGACAGAGGTCAGCCCCTGTCTTCGGGCTCTAATTTATTGGATTTGTTCAACATATTGCTTTGAGATGGCTCACACGAATTTAGGATACTTAATAATTTGGGACAACTTGTAGTAGTGTATTGTATCAACAAAAAATAAGTAAGTACTTATGATTAAAATATAATATATACTGAGTCTTAATTAATTTTAAATTACATATGTATGCTGTAGCTACAATTAATATGTTATTAATGCAGATGCAAAGAAATAATCTGATTCAGTAAGTAACCCTTTTAACAAAACATTAGTTGCGGTAAGTTACCATAACATATGCGGTTAAAGACATTTTCCAATCGGTAGATATTGGATGGAAGATAATACATAGATAGATAGATTAACTCTTCATTGTTGACACATATTAAAAAACAGTACATAGAACAAATTGCACCTTAACTAGTGCCACAAGCGGCGGCCTTATCGCTGAAAGCGATCTCTTCCAGGCAACCTTCGGCTGGAGAGAAATAAGCAAAAAGAAAAAAAAGAAGAATGTGGTGTACAACAAAGAGGAAAAAAGAAATTTTACTAATATATATATATATATACATATAAATACGCAATACACATACTTAATATAATAAAATTAATGTTTATATACAAATACATATAATACACAACAGAATATTTAAAGGTGATAGTAGTATAAATAACAACAGCAATTTTCACTGAAGGGAAGCGAGATAAAATTCCTTTACTTGTTTTTTAAAGGAATCAATTGTCTGAGCCTTTTGAATGTTGATAATCAATTTCAATTTCAAAATATCTTTATTACGTGGTAACTTATAGTAGATAACATGGCCAGTGTATATAATTGTCCTAGCAGTTATACAGTAACAAATTAAAATCGTTTTTCAACTATAATGTTATATAAAACTTTCAGCTTATTAATTAGAAATCATTAAACACATAACTTATTACCGTAACAAATCTTGTGATCTTTGTGTTTGCTTTGACACCAGCAATACACTTTTAACCGTACACAAACATAAATTGCGGGTAGAAACATATTATATTTGAAATGAATAAGACTCACTCGAGTCAAGCTGTGACGTCAGGCGTTGGCAAACAAAATAACCAGCATGTCGTGGCGTAGTAACAACCACGAGCGCGCGCGACTCGCGGCCGCTCGCCGCGCCTGCCGCCCGATCCGATACCTGCTGGTAAAGCGTACGGGGCAACTCGCGCGGCGCGGCAGCCATTAAATCGCGCGCGCTCGTGCATTGCACTAATCTTTGCACTCAAGAAAGATATGGTGGGGAAGTTTGTATCGACAATATGTATCGATAAAAGGTAAGTTAGACTTGCGAGATTTACATAATGTGTTGACTAGTTTATTTTTACTTTGCGAGTTTGAATATAGGTAAAATTTTTCTGCTAGCTTGTAGATATAAACGTCAATTCTTGGAAGACCTATCATATCATGTAAATTAAATAAGTTAGTTTTAAAAGCTGTGTTGAATGAAAGTTTTAGTGCTTTGTTTTGTAAGACTTGAAGTTTGTTAAGATTTGTCCGGCATGTACTGCTCCACACTGGGCAGGCGTAGGTGATGGACGGCCGAACTAGCGTACAATAAACCCGTAATTTCGTGAAGTTACTTAAATTGGATCGTCTATTTAGTACGGGACTAAGCGCATTCATTGCTTTAGTGCCTTTTAGGCGTAAGTTTTCTATATTTGCAGTCCAGTTTAGTTTATTGTCAAGTATAGTACCTAAGTACTTCACAGAGCGGCTCCATCTTATATTATGGTCGCTTATTTTGAGCATACGTGTAGGCAGGGATCTTTGACGGGTGAATAATATCGCTTCAGTTTTGGATCCATTGATCTTAAGTTTCCATTTGTTGAAATAGTCGAGCAGCAGTTCGATGGCTAGTTGAAGGCGCGATATTATTATATCGACATCTGGTGATGACGTCATACACGCGGTATCATCGGCGAAACACGCTAATGAGGTGCGGGTTTGGACCGGAATGTCATTTAGAAACATGAGAAACAAATACGGGCCTAAAATCGAGCCCTGCGGAACACCTGCGGGTACGGGACATAGGTCAGAAGAAGTATTTTTTATGTGTACTCGGAAACTTCGATTGGATAGGTAAGATTTTATCATTTTAGTTAGCTGGAGTGGTATTATACCAAGAGAATATAGTTTATGGATGAGACCTAAATGCCAAACGCAATCAAAGGCTTTTTCAATATCTAGAAGGAACATTCCAGTAGAATTTTTGAGGTTAAGGTTCTGGGAAACGGATTCTGCTACTCTGGTCAACTGTTGGATGGTGGAATGCCCTTCTCGAAAACCGAACTGTTCGTCGATCAGGAGATGGCCAGATACATGGACTAGCCGCCTGTGCAAAATCTTTTCAAACAATTTCCCCAAGCAGGGTAATAAGCTGATCGGGCGGTAAGATACTGGGTTTGAAGGATCTTTTCCAGGTTTGTGTATAGCTATGACTTTAGCTACCTTCCACGGTGATGGAAAGTAACTAAGAGTTATACAAGCATTAAATATTTTAGTTAGTAGAACCACGCATTTATGAGGGACATTCTTGATCAAGATATTAGTAATCTCGTCAGGGCCGGGCGCTTTACGAGGCTTCAAACTATGGATAGCTTTCCTTACTTCACCAGGGCGTACAAGCAAGGAATGGTCGATGCTAGACGTCTGAGCTTCAACTTTAGTTACTGAGTCGAGCACATTGAGAGAAACGTCACTGGGCCAATCATAAGTAAGAAGCATATTGTTTAGGAAGCTCTTAGCAAGTACTTGGCATTGTTCTTTTTGGGTGGTGGTCAGTGGAAGATTTTCCGCTTTGAGGGAGGGTATAGCTGACTCACTTGAACGTAAAGATCTAGCTAGTCGCCATATGTCGTTTCCAGGGTTATCAACTCTTTTCAATTTTTGATGCCATATTTTGTCATTGTAGGTCTTAATAGCGTTATGTATTCTTGTTTTTAATACAAAGATGCGATGACCAATTAGTTTGTGCACCAGAGAATTTGTTACCGTGGCAGCATATCTGCGCAGCTTATTCTTTGATCTGATGAGTCTTTCAATTCTACGTGGTAGGGAGCAATTCGACCAAGGTTTTAAGTTACTGACTGGTATACAAATATTTCTAGCTTCTAGAATATTTTTATGTAGCTGTATAACTGACTTTTCTATTTCGGTCACAGTTTGAAAAGTACTGGCTGAGAGCGTGGTATTATTATTTAAGTATGATCGAAATTTGGTCCAATCTGCTTTGGAATAGTTATATTTAGTAATAGGCTGGCGCTGTATTTTTACTTTAATTATAGCAAGTACGGGAAAATGGTTTGAAGACAAAGCTGGAATAGAAATAATTGAGTCAAGGGTAAAAATATTTTTGGCTAAAAGTAAGTCCGGAGTAGACGGGCGGTCTCCAGTACGATACGGAATGAGAGTGACATTATGAGGTGCGTGTATCATGAATTCGTTGCTTAACATGTGACTATACAGAGTCTCCCCGTGTTTGTTTACGGAGCCAAGAGACCACAGTGGATGCTTGGAGTTTAAGTCCCCCATAGCAATGACTTTGTTACCTGTTGCCATAATGTGGTCAATGTCACCAGTAATGAGCGGGAAATTTGGCGATTGGTAGATTGAATAGATGACCAGGTTGTTGTGTGCATTTAATTTCAACGAGATACCTATAGCTTCTAGTTTTTGCGTTTTGGGCGAGGGGAGCACATCATGAGATAGGTCAGACCGGACCAAGATGGCGACACCTTGGCCTGAACCATCACCACGCTTGTCCATGCGATAGCAGGCATATCCGGGAATTTTAATTTTAAGACGATTTGTGATCCTAGTTTCATTGAGTGCAATGATGTCGGCTCTAAGTTTGCTTACCGCCAGATCTGCCAGTTCCTGTTGCTTTTTGTGAACGCCGTCTGCGTTCCAGTAAAGTAGACGCAATTCTTGGCTACTACACATAATGACCCAAGTGAGACACTATCAAAATAACTTTTTCCATAAAAGTATTACATTGCTTGAACTCTTGCTTTAAAGATTGAATTGTTTGTAGAATTTCCAGTATTTCGCTTGTATCCAAGTCGAACGAAGTCTTCTTTGGGATGTTTGTAATGACCGGCGTATCTGTTGAAGAACTATGGGATATTGTTCCGCTAGCAACTCTTGTCGTTACTTTAGCTGCATACGTGTTTAGGGCCAGTTTTTGTTGCCCCGCGTTATGAGGCTTCTTAGTAGTGGCAGCAACTTGAGCCCACGTATTTTGTCCATCCAAAGCTGCTGGGAAAGTTTGAATGTTGATAGGCAGAGAATTCCATAAGGTAACAGCTTGTACGGTAAATGATGAGCCATAAAAAGATTTATTTTTGAATGTTGGATGTGCGAATACATATATATGAGTATACATATGTTTTATTAAAATGTATTATAAAATTCTAGACCAACACTTGACCAGTAAAATAGCCAGTAGGTACTTTTTCCCATGTCATCACTCTCAGAGTTCACAAATTAGGCGTAACTATTCAATCACTCAATATTTGCAGTTACGCGGGGTCACTGACCTCGGATGTAAATCATTTTTTGCCTCTCATCAATTCTTGATGGATGTTTGAAGATGTAATACCTTGTCTACACGCTTGGCAAACAGACGCCCAAATCGCTATATTATCAACACCTAGAGGTTAAGTTCATTATGAGAGTGGCAAATTCTGGTGTCAATCGAGAGTATTTTACACTCCCCTAGCAACTGCTGTACTATGGAAGCGCCGAAATGAAATGCTACCTTTTGGCCACCCATCCAAGGACTAACCAGCAACAAATGTATGTAAGAAAACAAATCATTATTTGAATATCACCGAATGCCTCGTCTACTCTCTTGTTTGTTGATAGTGTGTTGTTGGTTGTCTGTTTCCCAATCGTGTAATCGAAGTTTTAGCAGGTGTAATGGATTTTTACTGGAGCTTTCGTCAAGCTCCAAGTTGTAATGATTGAAATATGATTTGACGCGGAGATTTTAATTTGTGTCGGCTTTGATTGTTTGTTATGGAAAATTGTTTCTTTGAATTATTTGTAGAACGAAATCTGTAATGGTGGAATAAAATATGTAACGAATGATTTATTTTTTATTCACCCTGTCGACTGACTACAGTAAGAAATTGAAGTTAAAATATTATACAAACAATGAAATTCATTTTCTTCTATTTTCGTCTTCATCAGAGTGTGTGAAATTTATTTTACTATTTAAGTATGTATGTATATGCCAATTTCTATTCTACTGATAAAATTAATAGCTATTAGGAACCGTTTTCGATTATACAGCCACGGAACGACTCCGGTCAACTAAATTGTCTATTTAATTGGACCACACGCAAAAGAACCTCGTGGGATCGCATAGCATACGAGTCCGATTCGCTCAAAGTATCTATGCACGTGAATAAAAATAGAACTAAAAATTCTGACCAGAATTTGATCTTGAAGTCAGTACTCTGTGTCAGTACGTAGCACAGGTATTGTTAATGCGGTCTGTCATTAGATGGGTGACCTAAAGTAGCCTTCCATTTTGGTATCCGTGGATCTAATGATACGTTAAATTGTAGGTCCCGGCTGTTCTCATAGTAAAACAATCACCGGCCCCCAGACCGGTTTGAAAACTTTTTTTTAACTAAGGTTTGCACTTGACCATAGTTTGCATGATGGTAAGCAAAGGCTAACCTAAGCTAAGACGGACGTGCTTACCCGATAAGAACCGATTCACTCTCGCTTTGAAGATCGCTGGATTTATAGATAATATTATGTTAGCTCTCGACAATATAGACATAGTGCGAATGTGCTGCCACCAGTCGTAAATAATGTTATCTTGTGCGGTCTCCAGCATCATAATTGAACTCGTCATCTACGCAGATCTATGGCAATGCGGGTGCTACTATATTACTTTACAAACACTCGAAAATAGTCTTTAAAGCCTCATCAATAAGGTTCAATGAGCTTTATTAGAGCTTTGCAAGTGTAATTGTGAATCACGAGATGAGTCCGGCTTCTTTGCAGATAAGCATGTTGCTGTAATGAAGTAGGCAACTGAAGCGAATGCGATTAGCTAGGGAGATAACCGTGGATTTGTTTTATCATGTGTTTGTATGATTTATCTGGTCCCTGTGAAAGTTTGTCTAAAACGTGACTTTGGGTAGCGGAGTTTAAATGGACTTGGTTTTTATATAGATACTTAGAAAGAAAGTTATGACAGTGGCCAACTCTGGTGTCTAGCGTTTTCAAACCGCCCTTAGGGCCACTGACTTAGCGTTTATATGTATCAACAATAAATTAGGCGATTAGTTAACTGTTGATTTTACTCTTGAGTTAAAATGTTATGATGACAAAGCAATATTTCAATAGCGATCGACATTCATAAAAAAGTGAGCTACAGCAAAATCGAGGAAAAAGAATATCATTTCGGGTTCCTCAAGGGTAACTTCTCGTAATATAAAGGGACAGTGAATAAATAAAGCTATTTATCTCCGACATTGTATGCGAGGCAGGCCGCCATCTAAACGAGTATCTGCCTAGCATTGAACCAGTTTCCAGATATTGGTTTGTAAGAGACTGCGTAGCGGTAATACTAATACGCCCTGCAGGGTTGACACTATGCTAAATTGTGACTTTACATCACTTTATATGATACGTAAAATTGCAGAGAGCACCTTGATGTTCGTAGGATCGGGGTGTGTGGCGTACAAGAGAGGCCTATACTCAGTAGCGGACGATAAGAGGTTGAGAATGGTAATGATCACTTTTGTTTACGTATTGAACGACTCATATAATTTTGTCGCTAAGAATGACCTGCTCCCCCACAGGCCTACCGTGGCGTGCATTATACGCTAAGTAAATAAGAACCTAAGTTTTATAAAAATAATACTATCATCATTATTTGTGAGAGCTCTCTGTGTAGAGTGGGGCTCCTTCGTTTTAAGCCTATTGTTATGGATTTACGCTGATCTTCCACAATATTTCAATCTACTTAAATATATTTTCCTCATTACCAACCGCCACATACAAATGAATGACACTGAAATTTTAATAGGTCTTTTAAATGCGAAGTCGTGATTTGGAAAGCGATTGCCAAATATCGTGACATTGCCACATCTCTTCTGAGCAGTATTGAATACAAAACTTTAAGTCGTTCTTAATCTAAAGATCAGGTAGGGATTTGGATTAAATTAGGGTCAAGATCATTTCGAAATAATTGTTTAAAAAATACAAAACTCAAGAAACAGATAACATGGGACTTCGCAAGCTTGTCAAACTTATGTAGGTATTGATTGAATAGGTTTTCTTCACTTGACAATTTATTTGATAGTTTTTAACGCACGTTAAACTACAGCCCGTTTGATATAAGACAACACGTAGCCAAATATGTAACATGCCTTCCTAGATCAAACCTATTAAACCAATGGGTGAACGATAGCAGTTGCCTACGACGAAGCATGCTTATTATCCATCTAGTATGATCCGGCATCCCTGACACTATAAACTCGTCCGTCGTCTAAACAAGGAGTTTAAGGACAAACTACTCAAGCCAGCCAAATGGCTCTAATTGCCAAGGCTGCTAAATTGAAGCTTTGTTGAGCATTCTGGACCACTTTCCAGAGGAAACGTGGCGCTCGTTGCTCTGTTGTGCGAGTTACCTTAGCACGAGTCTCTCGTTTGGCATGTCGGAAATTTAATCGAATTATTACATTGTTATTTTTGAGATAATTTATCGCTTTTATGGGTTGAGAAGACATATTTCCCAGCCACAATCGTAGTCCATTTAGCTGAGAGTAATTTACAGTAATGTATAAGCGTGTGTGTGGTAATACTAGTACCTATATTATGAATGAATGCATTTATTGTCCGAAAAACTAGGTATAGTACAGGTCTTAAATAATGTTGATAGAATAAACATTTTACATTTAGCACGCTAGTTTTTACCGTGTTAGGTTTACAGACATAAGATATACTTATAATTGAATTAAAAGAATCTGTCAATATAACATTTGAAAAGAAAAAATATTATAACTAATGTCAAAAACTTATAACATAGGTACTTCACAAATTATGATATTATAATAAAAATGTCAACGATTATATGATGAAATAATTACCTACATTACAAATAAAATGTCATTACACAATACTTAGACTTAAGATTACTCATACATTTACATTATGTGTTGATCTTTGAGAAACTCATCAACGGTGTAGTATGCCTTTGAAATCAGAAATTTACTTACTTACTTCGTACGTTTGTTTCGACTCACTTTACGAATATCGTAACGAGAGACTCATGCTGCGGACTGAGGTCTGGAAACGTGATGATGTCGCCCATTACTGCAGATTTGCGGCGCGATGCGCTCCGAATGGCCAATTCAAGTAAACATGCAGAGCACCCTGCGTGAGCTCCGAATAACCATAAATCGAGCTCTTATCTGCCTTAAATACTAGCGGGTTAACACTAATGGTTGAAGGTAAGCTTAGTAATTGATATAGATTTGTAAAAACTATTGGAAAACCAATTAGATTAATAAGCGATAAACTTTGTAATACAGATGGCTATAAATTAAATTTGTAAACCTAAAATGGCGAGCTCTTCGATAAGACTTACCCTCTTCGAGACAGTATTAAATTCAGTCATTGAACTCACTTTTTTGTCATATCTAAGCAATTCGTAGTTCCCACTACAATTCTACTTATATAACTATTTGAACTAACTTAAACTTTAATTAGAGAATGAGCGAAAATAATCACGACTGGCAGGATTCGAACCTGCGTATTTCTGCTACCGTCAGAACGCCTTAACCTGCTAGGTTACGGTCTACTAACTGCCAGACGCGAAAATCCACACTCATTTCCAAACACTTCAGACTAGACTGCTGATTATTTGAAGTAAGATGTTATTTCCTGTTGTCCGCAGGCGTCCATGGACCTGCCCCCGGACAAGGCGAAGCTGCTCCGCAACTACGACCTGGAGAAGAAGTGGGAGATCATCTGCGACCAGGACATGGTGCAGGCCAAGGACTCTCCCGCGCACTACCTCAACAAGCTGCGGACCTATCTGGACCCCAAGGCCTCCAGGAGTCACAGGGTATGCTCATGTTTAATTTAATATACCTACTATTCAAAAATGGCTTAGTGCGTTTTTTAATCCTTGTGCTTAAAGTTGAAAAGATTTGAATTCTATTTTACGCGAAGAAATTGCGTTATTCAAAGATCCACCAATCGTTAGCGGGAATTTCAAACCTATGCAATAAGTTCAAAAGCTTGTTGAGAGCTTAAGAAATTACAACTTAATCCATTCAAAAATTTCTTTACACATTTAAAATTATGTGAATTTTTGCTGAATCACGACATGCCAACCTTTCACCTGATCAACCTTACAGTTACTTTCCAAAGAGCACCGAACATGACAGGATACAAACATCGGCCGAGTACAATGGCATAAAGTGCAAGATCACAGCACGGTGACCTGAGCCCTTAGGGCACTGTACTATACAGTTAGGATAGGTACATACTACCTAGGCAGGCTCCTACAGGGTGCAGGAACGGGACCGTAACGTGATAGATCGTGGAGGAAGTTGATACCATGGTGATGTGGAGGAAGTTTATACCATGTGATTGCATACGAAATCCTTGCAAAAATACCTTGGAACATTTATTTAAAACATATACATAGAATGTACCTACCACAGAACCCGGCACGGTGACGGCACGGCCGCCTGTGCTAAGCCTCTAAGCCCGGAGACAATACTCCATACATCACGGGCGATACAATCTACAATTTGTAAACAGACCTCCGTAACGATGCTGCATGCTTGCTAGAGGTACGAAAAGACATCGTTAGCTTGCGCAGAGATAGTTCACGTTTATTGTTGGAGCTTTAGGAATATGAAGCTGTGTAACGGTCAGCAGCGAAACAGTTACAGTTAAGATTTGTCACTAAAAAGAAAAAAGAAAAAGATATATTCATTTAGCGAATTTAAGAAAACAAATGAAACTATCAATTCCTTTTCTTTTAGGCGTTTGGGTCATGTTTTGGTGGCGCATGACAATGAAAAAACTCTTGTTGACTTAGTTACAAAACAAACCGCTCTAACATAATTGCACAAATACTTGCTTTGCTAAATGTATCAACCGATCTAAGATCTATGAAATAGTCTATATAAAGTATAAAGAAGCTCTTAGAAACATGTTTACTGCACAGTACGTACAATGAACCTCATGTTCAATACTCGCGAATATGATAGCCACAGCAAGCGATGACATCAGAGCCTAATGCAGCCGCCGTGTGTGGGACGCACCTTTACGAGCTCGGGAGCTAAACATGGGCTCCGTTACACGACTGCAGGACTTGATAGTCTTGATAATATGTACTTAAAGGTAGCGAAATACTGTCATGTATTGAAAACTACATAGTTATAATAGATGTGGGCATCGTTCATTGATGCGAGATTAAATAGTGTTCAGTAGTTGTACGTCGGCGTTTCTAGTTTATCTTTGTCTAAATAAAGATATCGGAATCTATTTATGCAAACTCCATGAATGGTTTCTTAATCCTACTTTACAAAATCACCGAATCCTAAATTAAAAGTAGGCAGTACATATATCTGTTCAATTAAGCCTGACAAAAATGCATAAAAGACACGCACATTACATATTAGTATTTCGAAAACGTGGTTTGCTATTATTCTATTAATCTATGATAATACTTCTTTGGTCTATGTTTGCAAACGATTTGTTCCCACAAAAGCTTCACTGGCGCTTGTCTCCTCACTTCCGCGTCCATTTATCTGTACAGAATCACCCAATAAATTGATTCTAACTGCTCCAGCCGAGCCAATCTATGTTAGCAACAGTAACGGGCCTAGCGCGATGCCCTGAGGCAGTCCCGACTGTCCAAACTGATTACAATTGATCAACTGTACAATGTATACTATTCTATACACTTTGAACCGTGTTTTGATCTGGCAAAACGTTGTGCAAAAAATAAACAGCAAATTGTAATTACTGATCTAGTCTGATACCAAATTCTTTGCTATTGTTTTTTTTTCGATCACCGCATGACTAAGTGCGTGTATGTAAAAACTAATACAAAAAACCCATGTCAATTTATGGGATTTACGTTTGAACGGATTACGGTTTGCTGCCCGGAGTTCAAAAGATATAAGAAAAAAATCTAAATGAGTTTTTTTTTCATATCATACTCGAGTTTAGTAATCCATAATCCTCCATCTTCTATTCTTGTTTCCTTATAAGTCAAACTTATGTTGTTCTTGATTTTAAATGACTTCGGTACAATATTTCGACGGAGAAGTAAAAAAAAACTAAATGAATCAGATGAATAAGTCAGTGGAAAGGTAAACAAAAGTTTGTATCTCATAATGAGTTTTTCTTTATATAAGTACAATACTTTTAAACTTAAATTATTAAGTTTACTATTGTAAACAATACATGTACATGACGTATTCTGACTTGTAACTATGGAGTTATAAATAAATAATTTGTATTTGTATTTGTATTTGTAAAACGGGAATCCTCTGTGTATATGACAAGTAACATGACGCCCATAACCAATAACGGTTGTGGTTGTAAATGTTATTCGCCCTGACCTGTGGTTGCAGTTGCATCACATCTCAGCGTCATACGGGGAAAGGTAACATGAACAATACTGTAATGTGATGAGGGAAACATTACGTATCTGTATGAGGTTCTTTACCGACGTCACATTTTAAATACAACAGCGTCAGTTTTGGTTGTCCAGCCAGTCATTCCACCCTCAAACGGAAAATTAGTCACCAAGAACAAGAATCCAACGACGATAAAATAAAAAAGATCCACTTTCAGTTACTATTTCACTTGATTTTTTCCTACTTTTATTAATTAAATACAAATAAAAGTTTTGCCATGTGACAAACTAAAACGCAGTGGCAATAAACTATTAAACATTATCACTAGGCATTTCGTTTAACTTGCTCTTGACACAAACGTGGGTGAAGCTTGAAATAACATTTGATGAGTACTTTTCCTCTAATGTAAAGTGGCTAAGGCTATCTCTTCAACACTTCGTTAGCAAATGAATAACAAATTAGCTAACGGTTTCATATTTTAGATGATGCGAGATTCCCAATGATGTAGCAAGCATAGTCGAATAGTTAAAAATAACCAAACAGTACTGCTGGGACAAAAACATACTCGTAAAAAAAATATCTTAATTTTCTATTTCATTTCCCGATTAGAAAACATCGTATTTGAAAGTCTCACAGAAATCTAAATAAACAGGTACGTTTATTTAGATTTCTGTGGAAAGTCTACTATAATTATCCAAGAATCCAAGGGACAGAACAGCCCATGGGCCTCCGTGCTCTCCAGATCTGACCTCAAGATAGTAGGCCCTGTAGATTCCATCGATAATTGAGCATAATTACATACTGCATGGTGCACCTACTGATACTACTTGATCGATTAACTATTAATGACCATTAGGTGGTATTGATGCTTGGGAAATGCTTTGAAAGGTCAAGTGCATGTAGGTGAAAATCTTGTTTCCAAATACGTAAATAAATTAAAAGAGAGATAAAGCGAAGATTCCAATGCCAGTTCGCCCTGTTGTTTTATAAATTCCGATGCGATAAAAAGTTATACTTTACCTTCACTTTAAAGTGGTATTTTAATTCTGAATCCTTTAGAAGTAATTCATCACCCAATCCAGTTTTCTAACTGCTTACAGTTTTAGAATAACTTTATTGTATTCGCATTTGTTATGCTAAATCTAACAGCCAAGTAGTACTTAACGTCAGTATGAGTAGTATCTTTCGACTCTAATTCCCTGATTAGCAGGTTCTTTATTAGCCAATCCATAGTTGCCTGGGTCTCGGCGAGAGGTCGCGCCGTGCTCTCATTGCGGCGGGATGGTAATTTGTGACTCATACGGCCTCATACTCTCGTGTCGTGCTTTATGCCGATATTGGTCCAAGATATGAGATGAGATGATAAAGGCTGGGTAGGAATTACTAGGAATTATATATAGGTCTCTAGAATAGACGCACAAGCGACACCGTTGTCGTGGGTGAGCATGCCTGTTCTGGAATGAAATTAACAATTATAGTGGTTATATCGTCCAGCGAAAGTAGTGAATAGGTGTATAGATATATGTATATTGTACAATATCTACATAAACAATTTTACTAAAAGATTAAATAACGTAGTAATTTACAACCCTTCTTTACTTTCCAAACATAATTCATTAATCCGATACATGTAATTAATACGGTCTTTACTCAACATAACCACTCCCAAGACATTCATAGCTCGGACACTCCCAACCTTGGAGTATGTTAAAATTAATTACCTTGATGAGCCTTTATGCCGGTGAAATGTCGCTGTTGATTGTGAGACTCATTAATTTGGTCAGCATTATTAATGTTTTGTATGCCTTTGTTAATGGCGTGCCATTTATTTTGTACGCTCATTAGTGATGGAGTGGGAATGGGGGAAAATATGTCGAGTTGCGTGTCTACGATTCTTGTTTTCACAATTTCACATATACTATACAGCGTCTATGATAGCTGTCAAAAAACTTTTTAAATATGCAAATTAATATATTTTTTTCGATGTATTATAAAAAATAAACGATGTCTCGTGAAGCATCCTCAAGAGATGATTAACCACTAACGTCAAGCCGACATACTGCTGCTGTTAAGCTGATTAAGAGGAGTCTCAGTGGAACAACAATAAAAAAAATCATCATCACCAAATACCTTTAACTTGCGCCAATCCTGACCCGTAGGTGGGCGTTCGCAGTCGAGACGTGTGTTTGTCTAACGTATAAGGACCTGCGCTAATCTCGCCTCATGACTATCGAGCTTTCTACTCGCTCCTTATCTCGAGATCTCTACTAGCTATAGACGCCCATCCTCAGATATATTATATTCTAGCGATTGGATTTGTTTTGAAAAAGACACATACATTTTATTAGGTTACTGTATTTTTGATGGCTAGACGACATCAAAGATAGGATAAGCGCAAAATAGGGAGCATTATCGCATGCTATGGGCCAGAGGAAGCTTATGCCATGCCATGGGCCCCAAAATGTAGTCTAATTACTTTTCATTCCGGCCAGTTCTATTTACACCTGATAATTATAAATATAAGAATTAGTTAGTATAAAATAGATATATAAGAAGGCTTCTCTCGATTTTATCCACGTACTATTGCTAAATGCTAACATAAACATGGACTTGCGCCAATATTAGGTACCCCTTGTCTCTCGAGCTTTCTACCTGTATCTCGTGACCTCCGCAAGCTATGGATGATTGTATCGTCCGGTGACGCAGCAAAGGTAGCTACTAGCAACCAGCTGCATAGTCCTTTCAAAAAAAAAAAAAAAGCTATGGATGATATGCACGATCGTAAAGGTCCACTCTTAGATTTAACTGATTAGATTCGTTTTGGAAATGACGCGGTTTTTGTTAGCTTAGGTACTCTTTGACCTCAGCTGTGGGAATCTTGTGGTTGGTCTAGTTGAAATTATAAATCTGACTCGATATAATAATGTTAACAAATTTTTATATTTAAACTTTCAGAAAAGAAAAATGGTCGGCGACTCGACTTCGACACAAGTGCTCAGGGATTTGGAGATATCATTACGAACCAATCACATAGAGTAAGTCGATTTGTTTACCCTGGGATTTTTTGATTTATCATTTAATTTCACCTTTTATCAAACGTGCAAGGAATAAATAGAAAAACATATTGTATAATTATTTCCTAAATCACAGCTACTTAAATGCAACTAAAACTAATCTATAACCTGAATAATTCTTTCATATTTTACTTATAAGTGCACCAATGTATTTAATGTTTCCATGGTAAATAAATATATTTTTGATTTTGATTTTGATTTTGATATTGGCATAGAAAGACTAAGCTATAGGGAACAGAGATGTTTTTTTATTGGCGAAAAGAGTTGAAAGACTGCTAAGTGTGTTGTTAATATTGATAGTAGAGCAAAGCCTAGAAATGATATAACTCTTGTGAGAAACTGTTACTTCTGAGGTTGACCGTTGACCCACAGAAGTAACTAAGTGGTAGGAATAAGGAGTATTCCACCAATCCATGAACCCCTCTCTCATTTGCAGATGGGTGCGCGAGTTCCTGAACGAGCAGAACCAAGGCCTGGACGTGCTGATCGACTACCTGAGCTTCCGACTCAGCATGATGCGCCACGAGCAGCGCATCGCGCTGGCAAGGAGCCAGTCCAGTGATGGGATCAACCAAGGTACATCAACATCAACAAGTTAAAAAAAAGTAATCAGAAAAAATCTAATATAAAAGATTTTCGTCTGTTAGAATCCGAAGCCATTTTATTTTTTAAAGACATTGTAATTCCTCATCGTACCCTATTGAAATCCACAGCAATGAAGTATGAACCGAGTTATAAAACTGACGTGAGTATCTCTACGCATGAATTAGTTAAGTGATGTTTACGAACACACGTATGACTAGCACATACAATACTCGACAAATTTCTTCCCCCCAAAAGTGACCAGTTTTGGCACCCAGCCTTTGCAAAGTTACGGGTTACTTCACACCCTGAAGCCAATAGTCACTACACCAAACAAAAGTGATGGAACCTCTTCTACTGTCTTTCATAAGCTAACATCTACCTTTCCAACCTTCCAGTGAACACAACGACCTCCGACTGCAGCGGCCCCGCCGACGACCGGAGCACCCTCACAGCCACCTGGCGGAGGCGAGCCCGCTCCGCTGACTCCGAGGCCGAGGGTGCTGCCAGCCCCGCGGTGGCCAGGAGACGCACCAGGCACGCTGCCAAACTGAACATGGGGGCTTCCACTGATGATATACACGTCTGCATCATGTGTATGAGAGCCATCATGAATAATAAGGTATAGAACTAATGTCCCAGTTAGTATATGCATCTATTTCTAAAGAAAGAAAGAAAGAAAACATTTGTTGTGACAGATTTAACAGAAAAACAAACACGAGTAAAAACATAATAAACAAACATAAAATCTGCCACAACACAGCCCCAACTCAGCATAATGCTGGTTGTGTGGAAGCAACCAGCGCTGGTCTTCCGTTGGGGCTGGCTGTGACGTCACGCACGTACAAGAAGTTTCTGTTGTACACCACGTCCTTTATAATCCTTTATTTCTTCCTCGCCATCCAATGGTTGCCTGGAAGAGATTGCTTTTAGCAATAAAGTTGTCACTTGTGGCACTAGAGTGGTTTATGTAAGAAATGTTATTTATTTTGTTTTATATGTGTGTGACAATAAATAATAATCTATCCAAATAATAAAAATAATAATAAAAATATTCCGGGACATTGCACACATCGCAATCTAACCCCACACTAAGCAAACGCTTGTGTCGTGGGTACTAAATAACGGGTATAATACTTATATACTTTTCTTTTGTAAATACATACTTATTATACATACAAACGACCACTCAATCTATCTACATATATGCCTTGGTTACTGCATTGCTCTGAGGAGATAGGAGCACCGTTTACCGCAGTCTGCAGAACCTCTGAGGCTGAGAGAGCCTGACAGCATAGAGACAACCACCAGCTATAGGTATAGTAATTTGATAAGACTAGACCTGCGATTGACGACGAAAAACAACTTGTGGTCTACGAATTAAAGAAATTTGCGCAAGAAAAAAACACCGGAAAACTTGAACAAGTTCAAGGAGCGAATAAAGGAATCATAGATTTATAAAAGGCATAGAACAGACTGTTGTGATGTGAAAGGTTATGCTTCGTAATCACTAATCTATACCTCCGTAATGTCCGTGTCTCTCAGACATGGCTATTGGTCACGATAATGTCCCTTGAAGAGCTCACCGAATTCACAGTTAATTTGCCATCTTAATAGTACCTACAGGATGCAAGCTCGGTGGTGCGTGGTAGGAAGTCATAATGATGTGCAGTACTGTGCAGGGAACAGTGACAATAGACAGTAATAGACAGGCATTGCCAAAATGATTTTATCATAAAAAAATGCAAATACTTCCGATATCAAATACAAACTCTATATAAGGACACTGAACAGACTAGTTGTCATTTAATGAATATGATACAAACTGCATGATGTAAACTATTGCGCGTATCAGTATTTTGGCATTTGGGAGTTTTTAGTGAAATCGATAGAGTTATTTGAAGTATACGCGGTTTTTATCTTAAAAGAAAATCAGTGCGATGTGAATTTTCAGAAAAAGGGTACCGAATGATGCATATTTCTTTGTTGTAGTTAAATCTTGGTTTTTAGATGTTGACTATAAATTGACACGTTCTGTTACATTCCGTGCCTTTACAAAACAGTGCACTCAGGCTTGTCCTTGCCAATTGTATGTCGATTAGCAGCTATCATTACATCACTAACATGCAACGAGCAGACAAACAGTAATGCAGGTACCCACACGCTGCACTTGGGCAAACATTGGTCTAATCACTTCCTTGCAAAGGTAGCGTAAGTCAATACAACTCTAAGCATCGGATTATGAAGTGTCATCGGGCGATACAAGACGTCTGAATCGGTAATGGTAAGATTATTATTGAAATGTTTATTGCTGTGGTTTGAGAGGGTAAGTTTACCTGTTAGATTCAGATTCAGATTTTATTGGTAAATTATAAAAATTTACATGTCAAATTATATATCACATTATTCATACAAACAATATCACATTATTAAATAAACTTATTAATATCACATTATTAAAGTCAAATTTTGCTGATCCCTATCAATACGTTGCAATAAGATAATCATTTATTGATCAATAGAAAAATCCAACTTATGAACTAAAATCACGCCAGTAACATCGTTTGGTATATTAATAGCAGAAATATATCTATTGTTGACTTATTATGAAACAAAAACTTTAGAGTTGGTCTATCGGTCTACAAGCCCAGATTAAAAATATTTTTCCAAGTTATGTAAATATATTAAGCGAGTCACAGTCAAGCATAAACTTAGCCAAATTTAATACATATTATTTTTTGAAAAAGGTACGAGTACTTATAGTAATTATATGTTTATCAAAGTGGAATCACTTGAGATTACGATCAGATCAGAGACTCAAAGTCGTTGACATCAAGTTGATTTATTATACTCATCTTTATGGTAATCTGTTTATCATCATGTTATTGCTCGTAAAAATTGATTGGCTGATTTGATCGGTGCCGAAAGTAATTCAAATTTGATATCATTTTAACATAAACCAAGTTTATGTTGACTACAAATACTTACTTTGACGCCTACTCTACTATTTTTTCCTTACATAGTTAATAGCTACAGATGTGATGATATTCCGAACGTAACCTTCTTACGGCATCCTTTTGAATTCACAAAATATTTTAGCGTTTGCTTATTGTCGGGCTAGATGGCGATTTGTGCAATGTCCCATTTTTTTATTTATTTTTTTATTTGTATAAATAATAATATATTTGTCTCTGTTTCCCCCAGTACGGCTTCAACATGGTGATCCAGCACCGCGAGGCGATCAACAGCATCGCCCTCTCGCTGGTGCACCACTCCCTCCGCACCAAGGCGCTGGTGCTGGAACTCCTCGCTGCCATCTGCCTCGTGAAAGGAGGCCACCAGATCATACTGTCCGCCTTCGACAACTTCAAGGAGGTGGTGCAGGAACCGCGGAGGTTTCACACGCTCATGGACTACTTCATGAACTATGATAACTTCCATATTGAGTTTATGGTGAGTTGTTTCTAAATTATTGGATATGAGTAGTGTGGGAAATAAAACATTTTTCTATAAGGAATTTAATCTATGCACCTAATGTTAGTTATCGTAAGTATAGCATACCAGATGAATGCTAACTTCAGACAATGCTGCCAATATTTCGTTCCTAGTTCCTAGATTTTTTTCCTCTCACGAAGAAAGAAGATGGTTAGATGGTTGATTTCAGGGGTTATTTGTGAATAGATTCGGGTGCCTATCAAGATCTAACTAGCTAAGAGTACCTAATCAATGTTTTGTGCGAGTTCCCGGTCCTTGGTAATAAGCTGTGTACTATTTAAGGATTTTTTTCTACCGAATAACTTTAAAAGTTTTTATTTTTTAAATTTCCAGGTGGCATGCATGCAGTTCGTGAACATAATCGTTCATTCAGTAGAGGACATGAACTTCCGCGTGCACCTGCAGTACGAGTTCACGGCGCTGAAGCTGGACGACTACCTGGAGAGGCTGCGTCTGTGCGAGAGCGATGACTTGCAGGTAGAGACCTCATAGTATAGGTATTTAAATTAAGTGAATAGTGGTGTGTCTTCTAGGCAAGTGAGTGCCACATTTGCTTAGACTACGGTGATAGTTAACGTCAGGCAGCTCAAAGCCAAACGTAAGCCAATCGTGCAGTAAAAATGATATTCATACTGCATTGTCGGCAACAATGTCTTACATTGCATTGTCGACAAACTTATGCGTCGCTATGGGCGCCATGGGAGTGACCCTACCGCAAGTTAATTTTCTGTTGAAAACTCATCATATCTCCTATCATCTACAGCACAGAATTCTAAAATTCTATGTTTGGTTGAAATCCCAGTCAACACGGGCTCATTCAGATTTAGCTTTTTGTAACCACTGCACGATAGATGGGCAAGTTTTTGATTTGGTCTAAAAAAAAACAATTTCTTAATGAATATTATGTGTATAATGTTGCAGGTGCAAATATCAGCGTACCTGGACAACGTGTTCGACGTGGCCGCCTTGATGGAGGACAGCGAGACCAAGACCGCCGCGCTCGAGAAGGTCAACGAACTCGAGGACGAGCTGGGACATGTGAGTGTACTTACACCAGCCTTCTAGGCTTTACTTGAAATTGAGTGGCTTAACATGATTCTAATTCTGGTACAGTTAATTTTAAGTGGCAATAGAGCAGCAGGACAGTGTTCGTCTAGGGGCATCATTTATAAAAACAGCTAATTAAACATGTTTTTTTAAATTTGATGCAAGCACGACAACTGCCTTACTTTACTGATTGTCACATGGTTTTATATGTTTCAGGCACACGAGAGACTAGCAGCATTCGAGCGTGAAGCGATCGCCAAGCTCGCTACTCTGGAGTCGGAGCTGGCGCAGGTCAGAGCTGAACGCGACCAGCTGGCTGAGGCGAGGAGGCAGGTCGTGGAAGAGGTACGGTACAACTATAAATTATAGATGAGTTATTTTGTCAAGTGCTAAACCCGTACTATGGTTGTTTAACTTAAACTTTTTACTGGAAAATGAGCGAAAACGATCACGACAGGTAGGATTCGAACTTGCGTATTTCTGATCACCGTCCAGAACAACTTAACCAAATAGGCTACGGTCTACTAACTGCCAGGCGCGAAAATCCACACTCATTTCCATTAACTTCAGCTAAGCGTCTGATGGCGCCACTTGTGCTGTCAGAATATGTCTAACAAGCCTACCGGTCGTGATTATTTTCGTTCATTTTCCAAGAAAAGTTTAAGTTATAGATTTTTCAAAACTACCTATATATCAAAAATTGTAATGATCTGACGCCCTGCTTTAGAAAGAGAGAAACAAATGCAGCAATTAAATTGCACTAGCTGTTACACAAAAGTTGAGACCCGATTCAGAAGTTCAGTTACTCCAGTCTCTGTTCATGCAAAACTATTAATTCAGTTGCCTGGACGCAAAGAAGTAAAGATTCAGATTCAGATTCATTTATTTTCAGTTATGTGATATTTCATTACAAGTGGTTTACAAAATAATAAACAGTTCATAACGACGCGTCAAATTGGTTATAGGTACATTTAACATTCAATAATTAATAATTTTATACATTAGTAATAATTCTAATAATAAAGCAGCTGTAAAGGGGCTGTGTCAAAAATAATTAATAACTCAATAAGAAACATGTCGGCAATTATCATACCTCGTCATAGAAAATAGTTTACAATTTAAATACCTAGTCCACACTTAAAAGTATTTACGAATAATACAATACAGGAAATAAATACGGAGACAAATTAAATAACTTCATATGACATAATTCAAATTGACATAAGTTCATAGTTCATATGACGATAGTAAATCCTGATAATAAGACTTTTCAAAGTGAAGTTTTCAACAATAGGTGGCTATTCTAAATATTAAGCATTGAAGCCAATTTTGTGAAAGAGCCACAAACATACCCACCTAGTCCCTCACTCACCGCCGTCACGTGCAGGTGTCGACGCTGCGTCGCGCGCAGCAGGACTCCCGCAACCGGCAGTCGATGCTGGAGTCCAAGGTGCAGGAGCTGGAGTCGCTCACCAAGTCGCTGCCTCGGGGGGCTTCCAGTACGTACTTAATATGTATACTTATTTATTTCTCATATAAATTTGCCAGTTTAAAGTAACAACAACACATAACGTTGCTTACTCTAAAGATTATAAAACTTGCAATTGACGCCAAAAACAATGATAATTTGATGTGTCTATAAATACATAGAGTTCTCCTGTGCCTGTAAAATGTTATTGTAGAGATTATAATAAAATGATCAAAACATTTTTCTTTCCAGTGGGTGCTATATCCTCGCACGCGCTGTGCAACGGCAACGGTCCCTCCAACGGGCTCAGCAACGGCCACGCCTCCCCCTCCCCTCCCCTCTCCAACGGCACCCCGGCGCGGGCGCCGGCGCCGCCGCCCCCGCCGGCGCCCGCGCCCCCGCCCCCGCCGGCGGCCCCGTGCCCGCCGCCGCCGCCGCCCCCGCCGGCCGCCCCGCACGCGCCGCCGCCCCCCGCCCCGCCCGCGCCCGGCCTCATGCTGCCGCCGCACCACACAGACGCAATGACCATCAAGCGGAAGGTGGACACTAAGTATAAGCTGCCCACGCTCAATTGGATCGCGTTGAAACCTAATCAAGTGAGTACTATATTGTAGATTAGCTTGTGAAAATGAAAATGATTTATTTTGAAACAAGAAATTAAGTACGAACACAGTTACTAACATATTACAGAAAGACGAACACATTTTGCACATACACGATTTCTTGTCACAGGCCGGTCTCAACTCAGCATGTGCGGGCTGCGAACAGTCAGCGCTGGTCTTCCGTTGAGATATATTCATAGTGATTGTTTATAATATGTTACGTTCGACATATAAACAATGAATATGAATATATTACCAAAACAACACACTTCGGTACGAATATGAAATTTGGCTTAGGAACATTGTTGTTTTAAATTAATTGTATTTAATGGTAATAATATCACATTCAAACAGGTCGAATTGATAACTGCATTGTTTTAAAATATTTTCTCAACTAACCATAAGCATACGCTCTTACAAGATAAAATTGAAGTTACAGTACGATTATTTATTAAATGATTTCTTCAGGTGCGAGGAACAATATTCAACGAGCTGGACGAGGAGCGTCCGCGGCGGAGGATCAACTTCACAGAGTTCGAGGAGAAGTTCCGCATCGGGGGCGTGAGCGGGGCCGGCAGCGACGACAGCTGCGAGACCGACACGCTCGCCTCCTTCCCCAGCAAGAGGTTCAGGAAGCCAGACACCGTGTCGCTGCTCGAACATACTCGCTTGAGGAACATTGGTACGTATATTGGCTCTGCTAAAAAAGTAGGACTCCTTGTGTCGTGGTCCTCGGTACTGAGGGTTGTGACTTTCAGAATTGGTTCAAGGGAGTACATTGACAACATTGTTTAATAAAAATGAAACAATTCATAGAAATCCTTCTTATGCGCGAACACCGTGAAATGAATTCAGACAATATTATGTAACGCCTGCCCAATAAACAAAACTTCAATATTCAAACCATCATTTCCCACTTTCCAGCAATCTCCCGAAGAAAACTCGACACGCCGGTCGAGAAAGTGATCGCAGCAATCAACAGTCTCGACCTCAAGCAGCTACCGCTGGAGAGCGTAGAGATCCTCCAGCGGATGGTACCGACTGAAGCAGAACAGAAGGCCTACAAAGAATACGTCGCAGAGAAGAAGAACATCAACCTCCTCACAGAAGAAGACAAATTCCTCATGCAACTGACGAAAGTCGAACGAATATCGAACAAACTATCAATCATGAGCTACATGGGAAACTTCTTCGACAACATCCATCTCATCACGCCACAAATACACGCGATAATCTCAGGATCGTCGTCAGTCAAATCGTCGCAAAAGCTAAGGAACGTCTTAGAGATAATTCTGGCGTTTGGAAACTACTTGAATAGTAGTAAACGAGGTCCTGCGTATGGGTTCAAGTTGCAGTCGCTCGACACGCTGCTGGACACGAAGTCGACTGATAAGAGGATGTCGTTGTTACATTATATTGTGGCAACTATTCGCCAGAATTTCCCGGAACTCATGAACTTCGATACAGAGCTGCTTTATATCGATAAGGCTGCACAAGGTGAGCACAAAATAACTGACAAGTAACTACAGGTTAACGTTTGAAAGATCTATGCTGTACTTATATTTAAATTGTATTGAATTATGCTTAACTGCCTGTCCGTCGTGGTAAACTCACATTGAATATTCCGTGTCAGATTTTTTTAGTTCTGAATAGTGAAAGATTCATCGTCGTCTCGATGATGATAGTCTCATAATGGCGAGGAGGAATTTCGCTGCTTCGAGATTGAAACAGACGCGCAGACTCTCTGTTGGATTGAGATGGTCGCTCCGACCATATTTTATAGCATATGGCAAAAAGAGTAGTCGATGTTTGCTTACTGTTAATTACATGTTGGTATATTGCAGTATCGCTGGAGAACGTGGTGAGTGATGTGTGCGAGCTGGAGCGCGGCATGGAGGCGGTGCGCAAGGAGTGCGAGGCGCGCGACCACCGCGCCGCCGCCACGCACCACGTGCTGCGCGACTTCCTCGCCAACGCATGCGACAAGCTGCGCCGACTCAGGCACGAGACCAAGCACGCACAGGTAGGTTGGCTACAACATGGTGGGAGGGTAATTTCTGGTACCCGATGAACAAATGGAAAAATCAGTCCCCAAGTAGGTACCAATCGAAGTGATCCAGCAGCCTCGTTTGAGAACCAGTTCTAATCCAGTACAGTGACATCCACTTTTGAACACAGTGTCGCGGTTTGCGTTACATCACAAAAATGTTGTGTGAGACTTCCACTTTATACGTACGTATCCCTACATAAGGTGTGATCACTATATGTACCTAAGTATAGCTACTTGTGCTCTAGTGTGTGCATTCAGCGTATTAATAAAACTACTTTGTGCCCCAGGACTCGTTCGCTCAGTGCGTGGAGTACTTCGGCGAGGCGCCGCGTGGATGTGACGCCAACGCTTTCTTCTCGCTGCTCGTCAGGTTCACGAGAGCGTTCAAGGTAAACATACGTCATTATCATCATCAATAATTGGGATGCCTAATGAGACCCACTGCAGGGTATAGGCCTCCTCCCCCTTACGCCAGTACTCCCTGTCTTACGCTGTTCTTGCCCAGATGTTTCCTTCTAACTTTCTTATATCATCCAGCCACCGTTGCACAGGTCTTCCTACACTTCGCTTACCTAGCCGTGGGTACCATTCAGTTATTGCTTTGCTCCATCTGCCGTCAGTACGTCTCGCCAAGTGTCCAGCCACTTGAGTTTCGTAATACGAGACCCGACGTCTTCCACCTTCGTACGTTTTCGGATCTCAGTATTACGTACCTTGTCGCGTATTTACAAACATACATATCTACTAATATAAATAAATAAATATTCCGGGTCATTGCACACAGCGCCATCTAGCCCATATGTAGTATAAGTTCGACTCCAGTGAAATAGAACGTGCAGTCGCCTGGACGCTATTTCCACACAAACTAGCTAGACTCAAAAACTAAGAAAGAAGAAGCTCAAATTTTTGGTATCCAAACAAAGATCTCGCCTGTAGAAAACCAAAGGCATACGTTTTGTAGTTTTGAAGATTTCGGGAAAAACATTTTGTAGTGAATGCCTAACTAGGCATAGGCCTGTATCTAGGCACCTTAGTAGCATGTACTTCTGTATTAGTCAAGAATCGTCAGTATTATTCGTTTTAAAAAACTAAAATTCTATCACCCCATGTATTCCAGCAAGCGGACACAGAGAACGAACAGCGGCGGCGGCTGGAGGCGGCCGCGCAACAAGCTGACCATGTCGACCCCAACAAGGCCAAGATCATGCAGAAGAAACAACAGGTGCGTTCGACTACATACCCTCCGGTGTGGGTATGAGGGGTATAGTGCGGTGGCGGGGTGTTATACTGAAGTAATAGATGCAAGCCAATATAGACTCAAGGATTGTAAAGATAGTGGTCATAGTGCGGTGGCGGGGAAAGATGCATTAGTTTGAAAAGCAGTTGAAAGTTTGAAACTAATAATAGGGACTAAAATAGGCTTTCGATATACGAGACTGAAGGTTAAATTCTTGTAGCTGGGTAGATCAAACTAAGATAACTAAAACAAGCAGAAAGTCCGCAGGTAGACATCGTTTTATGGTGGAAATGCCGAAGTATCGAACACAGCGCTTTGCTTCTACGTTTATTGTACGGACGGCAAAGCTTTGGAACACTTTACCAGTAGCTGTGTTTCCTGCAAACTACAATCCAGGGGTTTTCAAATCTAGAGTTAATAGGTATCTTCTAGGTAAACGTGTTACACCCTAGGCTGCAGCAATGCTTAACATCAGGCAGGCTGTAGTCAAAAGTAAATCTATCACACGTAAAAAAAAAACGAATAGGTACAAAGTTCAGCAAATTTTGGTGATGGGGCGTAATGCTGTAGCCAAAACCGTTTTAACATTCTCAGATTTATTTCTATAGTATGTATGTTAGTAACTAAATATCCGAAGTTGGTGTTAAAATGAGGTTCACATATTCAAGATATCTATTGACACAGGTTCGATTTAATTATTCGTTTTACCATAAAACAAAGCATCTTTTTTAAAATAACCAAGGCAAATATATCTACTAAATGAAGGTGTTCAATAAAATGTTGACATTACATAACGCTTCTCAAAGCATACTGATGCGATTCATATCTATACGAAACACATTGAATGTAAATGACGTGACGTGCAAATAAACGTACAACCTTGAAAACGGCATTAAACAAGTTCAAAATTACATTAATGAAACAGGTGTTATTTTGAGTTTTCATGGTGTAGCATAGTGTATTTAAGCTACCATTTAAACCCATCGAGCTAGCTATATAGCTCGATGTTTAAACCCTATTATCACTTTAACAATTTTGTATAACTTTGTACAGTCCTTTAACGCAACAATACGTTCGAGGCTTCACTTGTAAATAGTCTCAATAATGTTATGATGAATGTCTGTAGTTCTGCTGCATTAATACTATTAATAGATGTTCTGCTCGATTGTTCTTCATTTTTTTTAATTCTACGCTAAGTTTTGAATTTGTTTCCTGTGTCTTGCCATTTTGAAGTATATATTGTGTTAAACTTGTAACAGAAAGTATACATAAATAGGTAAATACTTTATTAATGACATAAAATAAACTCTTTTGATGTCTCAAATCTCAAAAACAAATTTAATTTTGGTAACCGTATCTGCAAAATGTTGCCAAGCTTTGATTGTGAAAAAATGTATCAAAAATATGCCTCCAAAATGGCGAAACCCATTTAATATTGCACTCATAACTGTATTCTTTTTGCATTCTTGCATTACAACATTATTACAAGTGTGTATGAGTGAAATATTGTATGCTTTTCAAAATATAAAATACACCACAGGACCAAATATCATTTTTGGCAACATAGTATGAATTTATTCTGGTGCTGGTAACTTCATAAGTATAGTAGATATGGCAACATTGATTGATATAGTTTGCCTATTGAGAAAATGAGTTCAATAAAATGTTTTTCTAAATGTAGCGTCCGTTATTCCAGCCATCACACTCAGTCTCTCGTTAGACAAACTATAGATTTAATAACTTTCCGCAGTTTTTGACTTGAATTTAAATCTAACAATTTCCTTCTTTTCGTGTAAACTGAATCCTATCCAAAAATTTGCTTTAACAAATTATCAACCAATTCTTACATAACAGTGTGAAATTAACCAATATAAAAAAAATTGACGTTGCCATATCTCACCAACTCAACTGGCAACACATACAGACAGTGTTGCCAACATACAGGTGATGGTAACACCTCCTTTACTCACAGAGGTTTAACTACGCGGCGGTGAACGCTGGCCTCTTGCAGCAGCACTTGTCTCAGTTGAAACAGGCCTAGGGCTGAGCATAGGCCTCCTAGATGGCGCTAGTAAGTCGATTGCAAGGGCCCTATCGCTGTGAACTAACCACGGTGTGAGTGTTCTAGGTTGCTTAGTTGGTGTGTGGAATAGATGGGAGAAATGTAGCTTTTTTGTGTAAACACTTTGATAAATTAGAATGAGTGTTCCGATACTTTTGAATGAAGGTTTTTAGTAAATCAATTAAATCGATAAATATGCACACTAGATCGCGATCGCTCCAAGACAACCTTTACAAAGGTAAATTTATGCTTTTGAAAAGGAGGATTTGATTTGTAAGACTATCCAAAGTGAATTGTCTCTAATAGCTCTGAATAAATATTACAAGTAATAGATATATTATTGGTGTTTAGGTAGATATCATATTATCGAGGTTTTCCGTTACCTATTGTGTTTGCATGGTTTGTGCGATTTTCCCTTTTTGCAAAGTAATAATACATACATTTCCACACCAACTAATCGACTTGCCTAGCTAGTTGTGGGTCGCATTCAAGGTGCGATGGACAACTGGACACCGAGTGAAGAGTGATTAACTTGTATTTGGAAAGCATGATGTTTTGGGGACATAGAACAAGCAGTTTCTATAATAACGATCAATTTATTCTTCCATCAAATTAACTGATTCACGCTTTAAGATGTGGATATTAAACTTTGAATTCAAAACAGCGTGAGTCAGTTAGTTTGTTAAAAGAATAAATTGATCCTCATTCTTGAAACTGGATAGCGTGTTTGGACAGAATATTGGGTTGAATGTGGCAGCTAATTCTAAAGGAAACTACTTTTAGGTGCTAAGAAATACCTATCTTTTAGAATTAGCTGCAACATTTTACCCCAAGATTGTTAAAGTGTGTTCAATTTTTAGAGAGGTTTGGGATGATAGCAGTTGTAACCCTCACGCAGATCGCATGTATGGTACACACGACACCTGGATGTTGCAATCTAACCTGGTTTCAGAATTAGCCGTATTGAGGAGATTTACAATATACATACGAATAGATGTGGTTCTTTATAGGTATAGGTGTAGTTGCCTCTGAATATTTACGATTATAAAGAATCTGGCTTCAAAATGGGAAGAATTTGAAATGCAACGGCAATAAGTACCTATATTTATTTAGTTTAGAAACAACACACTTAGCGAATGGACTATAGAAACAAGTGTAAAATTATCTGCACATTTTCGTACTGCAAATTAAATTATGTGATTGACAAGCAAGATTAGTATCGTTACTTATTTCTTTATGTTTATGAAATACATAGTGTTTACATCCGTAATAAAGAAGCCATTTGTTGTAAAAATGTTGTAAATGAGAGACTCAATATATTTTGTAAATAAATATGTATTGTATATTTTGTTTCAACGCTGCACGTGCATGGAACACAGGGAATGTCTATTTATAATATTTATGTTTTAAATAATATCACTTCCACTTCATACGCTCAAATTCTAATTTAGCACCTTAACTTTATGGGTTTTTTGCTCGGTATAATCTTTCACTCATATTTCATTAGATACCTGATGTTATTATTATAGTTATGTATGTATGTATAGTAAATACTACTTTCTTATACTGTTTTTGTACTTCTATACATTCTTATATTTTTTGGTTCTCAAGTTACGTAGATACACATACTATTATATCGTGTCATTTTTCGAAGTTGGTAGATGTCGACTAGATGCTGATGTTAATTCACAGTTGAAGTTGTAAAAATGTTGCGTTTTCGTTAGGCATAGAGTTTTGATAAGTAGTTAAACTAAAAAGATATACATAAAATTGTACACATTCATTTATTACTGCCCATAATTCGACCGATTGCTTAGTAAGTGAGATGGCGCTGTCTGCAAAGCGTACAATTTTCATCCATTCCAAACTCAAATCTAACACATAATTCCTACCAACAGGAGGCTGTAATCAACGAGTTAAAAACGAAGTCGCAAACCGTCGGCGAAAAGAAGCTGCTTCACCAGGACGAGGTGTACAATGGCGCGCTAGAAGACATCTTGCACGGTCTCCGTAGCGAGCCGTACCGGCGCGCGGACGCGGTGCGGCGCTCGCATCGGCGGCGCATCAACAGCCACCGCCTCTCCAAGGGGCTGGAGGACCTCGACGTATGATATCAGACCTCCAGCGAAGCGCTGGACACCCTTGCCTCGCCCGTGCAGTCCGCCGTCAACGCCATCAACGAGCGGTGCGCCAAAAAACGACGCAAAGACTTGGAAATGGTGCCGCGGAAACCCATCTCCGTTTACAATATCGACGACGATGACTGTACTAATTTTAATAATATTTCTAACCCGGATTTTACGAGGAAATCCAAATCGAGCATGTATAAAGTGGCGCCATCAGACTGTGAAGTGGAGGAGCGATGCGAGCTCATCAAGTCGACCTATGACGTCATCACGAAATATACGCGCGCCATGTTCGACAAAAACGAAACCGTCGTCTGAACGATTGTGCCTAATTTTTAGCTGTTTTTCTGTGAGTATGAAACACTGCTTTACAAAAAATATCTGAAATGAATGTCAAAATTAGTAATGTTTAAAAAAACCTGATAAATATTGCCATGTGTAAGAAATATTAACAAAAGCGAGGTGTTTTATACGCATAGAATGTTTGTTACGCCTAAAGTTCATTCCATGACACGCACTCTGCGATGACAGTATTTTGCTACGAACAATTTACACGTTTTAGTTTTCTATACAAAAAGCTAAGCCTATCCTAGTTTTATTAGTCCCCGGGAAATATATCTGTCCCTTTCTTATTTTAAGTTACTAGAAAGAGACGGATATATTTCTCCACAGGGTTGTAGTCCCGCTAGAACGAAAAGGCCTTTTTAATAACGCACAGATTATACAAGCTTTTGGAATAACATTTTTGGAATTAACAATAAAATAGTTTGTAAAGAATGTAACAGTGTCCTTATATGATATATGTAACTCATTTATACATTTATTGTGTAGTGAAAATATACGCATTTAAAGTATTAAGTAGCATTTTTACGTACACTAGTTCAAAACGTTACGCATTTAGATTTCATTGTGTATTCCGGCATTTTTTTTATTTATGTCCCCTAGTTTTGAGGTCGGCTTCCAATTCAACTCTTTTTTTATAATTTTAAAAGGACAGACAACAACTTCACACTTCCTCTGTTCTCGTTATCATGCTATCTCGTTTTTGCATGCAGTTAATTGTATAGTGAAACTGAGATGGCATGAATGTCATTCCGCAAATTATAGCCAATCGTTAATTGAAATAATATTTTGTTTTACTTATACATTTGCGCATTTCTTTGTAACATAACGCACAAAGTTGATTGGTCAAAAGCAATGGAAATGCTGCAATGGATTATTAAAATGTGTATTTTATTTTATAATTAAAATTATTATAAATATATTTTAAAATGCGCTCGTTACGAATAAGCCCCTTCCAAAAAATAATATCAGTATGATCAAATTTATATTGACTAAAGTCAAAAGGATTTTCTAATTTATATCAATACATTTAGCAACAAAGCTTGATCATGATGTATTATTTAGTTTTAAGTGATTTTGTTTTGTGTTGTAAGCGATTGGGAACGATTATTTTGAATGAATAGGAAATATATAATATCCTTACAGTTTGGTTCTGACATCTGTGAATGAGAAAAAGTGACGGAAGATATATCTCTATCACTTTTAAATGTGACAAAAGAGAGAAAACATGACCGAATATAGTCTATCTTTGTTACTCTTGAAACTGAATGATAGAGTGACAATTATAAATGTGTGTCTCAATATACTTGTTTGGGCCTTGACCGTTATATGTATGAAGTACATAATTGTTTTGATTTTGGTCACTCTAGTTAATCAAGGAAAGTTTTCAACAACATGTATTTTGCTTCTAAAAAACATACTGAGTGTAAAAATTTATTATTGATTTGAGTTATACATAATAATATTTAATTTCAAAGTAATTTAGGCCAGGGAACATTTTATTTGGCATGCAGATTAGTGTCTTGATTTAGGTTGATTTATAGGTAAGTACTATAAGTTAAATTCAATTGATCTGAATAGAACCTCAATTTACATTGTGTATAGGTTTGATATGTTGCTGTAAATAAGTTTGCCTGATTGTAAAAGTACCTACGTCGGAATATACATAGAAATTGATTGTAAATATTGTATTTTTATATCATTACGGTACTCAAGAAGCTTGAGATGTTGACGCGCAATATATTTGTATTCATTAAAAGTATGTATGTATTTTATTTCGTATCTGGAATAGGTACTTATACAAGATTTTGCGTTAATTTTAAAATAATTAGCTGGATTTAATTTTAATATAATTTAATAATGGAGGAGTAATTTAATATATTTTTAGTATACGCACTTTGTTTAAATATCTGTGAGTGTTGTTTGAAATTAACATCGTATCGTGGCAACTGAAGAGACGCTTTACATCATGCTGTCTACAGTCTAAAGCCAAACGCGAATTATGATGCACAAAACCTACTTACATATAAAACATGGAAACATTAAATTGCTTGCTTGAAGCGCCCGTAGCTCAGCTAGCGGAGGCAATCGCATGCGATCACCAATGTTAAGCAAAGGTCGACGCGGTCAGTCCTTGGATGGGTAACCGAAAAGTTGCATTTCATTTTGGGCGCTTCCGTGGGTCGGATGACACGTTAAATTGTAGGTCCCGGCTGTTTGTCTAGTACGGCAGTCGTAAAGCCATGTCAGAGGCCCTTAGGGTGGCTTGATAAACTTGATATTTTTTCAGAGTAGGTAATAAAGACTGCTAAGTCCAGTCAAAACAAGAATCTGTTTATTTTATTGACATTTGTAACTTGTATGTTAGTTTGAAGCAGCAAGCACAGACATCACACGCGTACACGGAGGTGCTTGCACACAGCTTGTTAACTTAAACTAAGTCGCCACAAAATGGACTTAAATATAAAAAGATATTATCGTTTTTCAAATTACAGGGTTAATTGTATGCACAAACCGTATTTGGTGTTAAAAAATGTTTGTAATAGATATTGATTAATTTGTCATAATTGTTTTTGGGGTTATGTAAAGTTATGGTGTTAATTTACTCTGTGTGGTGTAAGATACATCAAGTTTTATTAGGTTGGTTAAGTTGTTTTAGTTTTGTGAAAAAGAAGTATGTATATACCTACATACATGTGTCTCTCTCATATGTAATATTCCCACCAAATAGCCCACCAGTAGAACTACAGCTTTCAAGTTTCATATACATTTATGGTATTACTAAGTTTTCCTTTTTCCCTATAAATCATAGTAAATGTAGAATATTGATCAAAACTCAAAATTTATTTTATACAATATATTTATTTAAAAACTTAACTGTATCTTACACTACTCGTTTGTAGCTCTAGCTCAAGGTATACATAAAAATATCTAAGACTATTGTAATTATCTTTACATAGTTTTTAGATATCTATATGTGAATGTTGAGCCGAGCTATCTTGAGTAGAAGTTTATCAAATGTTTTGCCTGTACTAGTTATTATGGTTTGTGATGTAACTATATTATTCAACGATTGAATTTCGATAGTTTCCATATTGCATGTAAAGCTAGAGTTAGACACAGTATTCAGATGCAATAAACAACATTTACTTGAAAATCAGTTTTCTTTTATTTAAATTAATTTAGTGTAACAATACATAAATTATAGTTTAACAATTAAAATAAATAACAGTAAATTAATAATAAATATTTCAGGACATATCATACAGCACCTTCTAGCCCCATACTAAGCCTACGCTTGTATGTCTTTGTAAATAAATATCAATTTATACTATCACTGATATCACAACAATTAAATATCAATCTGCCGTTTGCTTAAAAACATTATAAATTGGGCAGACATATTTTTAGTCTAAATCTAAAGATACAAATAATCTCGTTTGATAACATGATCGACCAAATAAGTAGCAAAATATTAGTATTATCTTTTGAAAAAGAAAATGTGCAGCAGTATTACGCGCATTTAACAACCTTTCAGTTGCATTTTATAAACAGTCCTATTGAGGTTAGTTGATATATTCGAAAGACAAACAGCAACAGGATAGTAACCTAGTATAGACATCTTTTTCCAAGATAGTGACTATTCAACATAAGTTAGCTACCATTCGCTATCAGTACTCTGGACACAATGCAATTAATTGGACCTCCAAATTAGTGTCACACAACCTTTTTTAGCAAATAACTTTATGTTTTCAGCTTTTTTCCACAGGATAGACTTACGTTCATCTACAGACTGCCTGATGTTAAGCACCATTGTCACTGTCTAAGATTAAGTAAGTAAATGTAAGGTGTAGCATACTTGCCTATAAGGGCCCAATTTATTCTGGACTAGTGGATGTACGCGGCTACGCTTGCGAAGTAAAACTTGCATCCCCTATTTCACCGCTTTAAAAGTGGCATTTTCTAAAATCCTTTCCTAGTGGACGCCTACATCATAACATCTATTTTCATTCCAAATTTCAGCCCGATTCGTTCAGAGGTTTGGGCTGTGTGTTAATAGATCACTCTGTCAGTCCATCAAAGTGGCCTGTTAGCCTTAAATTACGTAGGCTTTATGTTAAAGCCTAAGTCAATTTTTTATACTACACTTGTAGCACTTGGAGTATCCTCTGCACAATGGTGGGTACTTCAGCCATGGCTCCAATTCCTTTATCACCACATGCCAACATCTTGCTGATGGGAGGAATCAGGGTGTGGCCCCAGCTGCATAGTTGTGATACCTGAAACCAAAACAATTTTTTGAAATACTTGTTTAGTAATGGCAGATATCACACTAATATTGTGCAGACTGAAGTTTGTGAGTGTTTGTTCCTTCTTCACACTGAAATAGTAGATCCTATTTGAATTAAATTTGGTATGGACATATCTCTTTACACTAGAATAAATTGAATGATTATATTTGTATACAGCCAGCCTGATGTTAAGCACCACTGTAGTTTAAGATGTAACACAGATGCCTTTAAGAAACCTATTTACTCTGGATTTATAGGTGATGGTAGTGATGATAATGAAGATATGTAGAAATAAGATATACATATAGTTGATAATAGTTAGTATTATTATGAAATACCTGTTGCTCAGTAATAGGGTGTTCCCACATGCGAGTGTTCATGGCAGGACAGAACAGCAGGGGCTTGGACATGTCCCACGCTCGTGTGGTGCATGTTACCAGGTTGTCACATATACCCTGCAAGAGATATTTAAGTGAATGAAGTAATAAATTAAATTGTAAGTTACACTCACTTCAAAGTTTTAGTACTTACAACTTAATTTCTATATTTTTGTATATAATGGGGTTGAACTTGATATAATTCACCCGACAATATGACGTAAGTAGTAATTTAAGTCTATGATGGTAAATGCCTACTACGTACTAAGAGCTGATTATCTCTTTTTTCATTCCAACCAAGTTTACTAAACTTGTGTGACTTACCACCTATCTCTATTAAAGAAAAACAGGAATAATGTACTTAATAAATAACAAGATTTTATTACCTGAGCCATTTTAGCCAGCGTGTTGGCATCTAGTGGCGCTATCACCATCAAGTCCGCCCACTTCCCCAGCTCAACATGCAGCACCTGGTCGCCCATCTTCTGCCAAGAGTTCCACTCCGCACTATCATCGTATATTGTGGCCGACGGGACCTCCTTCGCATTGAAGAAGTGTTTGGCGTGCTCGGTTACTATCACACGAACCTGACTTACAAGCATAGCATTACTGTTAGAGTTTATCCATTTTGTAGAGCAATAGAAAGGAAAAACTTTAGGCCCAGAAAACAATAGTAACATTATCAACAAACCGACATAACGCGACTGATAAGGTGATAAGATAACAAACGACTAACCTCAAAATCTCTTGTTGATGAAGATTCCAAGAGGGATTTCACTAGGAGAGGAAGTTTTATGGTGGCTACACTCCCTGTTGAAGCAATAAGTATTTTGTAAGTACGTTTTTCCATTTTAAATTGGGTGAAATGAAGATAAAATAATTTCTAATTATTAGTATTGGTAAACAAAATCAGCTGATAAACTTCAAGGTCGTAACCTCAGACTAAAGAAGAAAGAATATTGTCTGTGGTCGTAACGTAAGTAATAAAAATCTTTTGTCAATGTCACTGTCATCACTGTCATAAGTTAGCGTACGTCAAAGTCAGCATTTAGAATCAGCTGGCAGTCAGCTGTCAATACAAAATCCAAACCAAACCAACCAACCAAATTCCGCAGTCGAATAATAACTGCGCAAGTGAGTAGAGGCGTTACTTATTTATAAACATTATATATTTACGAAAACAAAGCGTGAATCTGTATTAGATCAGACAAACTTTTGAGTGCTAGTGCTATATTTGTAGTGTTTAAGTGTAAATATGTGCTAGTGTTCAGTGTTTAGTTCAAAATGGATGAAAAGTTTTACGAAGGTTGCGGCCAAGAGGGCCCTATCCGTTGTATATTTTTGTGCGAGTTTCATCCGACCGCTGGGCCTAAGATAACATGCCAAGTGCCCGAAAACTATATTTCGAAGAATATCTTCGATACTGTGAGCCACTATATAATCCCTAAAGTACAACTGCAGAGATGCACGCTAACTGTGTAAGTATTAAACGACTACCCACTGTTTTGAAATCACTTTATTATTTAACTTCACAAAACTTCTATTCATGCAACACGAATATGAATTCATGAGTGAAACTTGCACCGTTGTGTATTTATAGCTATAGATAAGAAAGTTTGACTCAGATTCAGTATGTATACCTATTATTGGTATAACTAATTAAACAAAGAAGTTTTTAAAGAATAGGAAAAATAAAATGTTTTGTTTGTAATTTACCAACTTGTTAACATACCTAACTTTCTTTATCTCATATTTACATAATTACCAAACAAATCTTTTGACAGAATATTATCTATTATCTTGTTAATTCTGTTGAACAACCCATTACTTGAATATTTTTTGGTGTTTGAATTATAAAAAAATAACTACTTTAGTTTTTGTTGGATTCTATGAAAGTTAAATGAACTGCTTACATCCCTACTATTTCAAGTCATAAGTTAGTAAAAGTAAAAAAAAAGCCTTTATTCAGCTACACATTCATAAAATGTCACAAAAATTTATACATACAGTTGATTGTTTACGGAAATGTCAAAAATGTTGCAGTCATAAGTTAACATGCAATATAGATTCTTTTGTTGCTTTTAACAACTGAATTAGGTGTTATGATATAAACTTTTTGTAAAGATCATGAATACAACCACATTAGCATAAGTAGCAGTAGGTACTTACTCACTAAGGTAACTATTGCCACTTAACTGTTGTAAGTAGATTTTTAATAAATCAATCTCTTTTATAAATGTCTGAAAATTTCAAAACAATGATCCATCCATTTCCATGACAGAGTAATTCATGTCAAACATACTCACAAACTTATTAAAAATATTATTGTTTTAACTAAGTACTTAGTAAAGGTAAATGTTGGCGAAACTTACGAATAGAAATGAATTAATGAATTTCAACCATTCATTATTATTATTTTTAAGATCATAGTAGTTAGTGTAAATTATCAGTAACACACAAAACCACCATTACCTACTTTCAACACTGCTTAGCAAACTTGTATGACCTGGTTCATTAAACATGACTTTTATAAAGAGTGGTGAAAATCATTCCATCTGTTTTGCAAAATATACCTCCTCTATTAGTTGGAAAAGGTTGCATCATTTTCGCCGTCCTTTATAAAACATCACATTTAATAAACAAGGTTTTATTCACTTTACCTGTTGACTGGTTAACATGATGCTCAGTACTCTGAACAGCACGCTGCTGGGCTCCAAGATCCTGGGCTTCCCGGTGAGAATAGACAACAAGAAGTACGCCCGGAACGCTTTCTACTTCAACCTGTGCTTCGTGTGCGACGCCTGGGCCCGGACCGTGCACCTGGAGCCGCTGGTGAAGAAGCTCACTGAATACTTGGTAAGTTTGTACCTACTACTTTTTCTTAGTTTTTTTTTACGTGGGATAAGTTTACCTTTGACTACAGCCTGCCTGATGCTAAGCATTGCTGCAGCCTAGGGTGTAACACGCTTACCTAGAAGATATCTATTAACTCTAGATTTGAAGACCCCTGGGTTGTAGTTTGCAGGAAAAACAGCTTCTGGTAAAGTGTTCTAAAGCTTTGCCGTCCGTACAATAAACGTAGAGGCAAAGTTATAGTTTATGCTAAAGTAGTTGCTTTCGCTCGCGTGGTTTACGTTAAAAATGGTCTATATATTATCCTCTCGGAGTCGGTATTTCCCCAGTCTTAAAATCTGAATGCCTTCAAAGCTAGAGTGAATAAGTTTCTTCTGGGCAAGCGTAGGTACCTCATCTTCGACTTCACCGTCGCTTCCCAACAGGCGTGGTGCAGACAAATGCAAGCCCATATAATGTAAAAAAAATGTTATACTACGATGTGTGTGGGTACTACCTGTGACAATGATTAGCCGCATTTTGCGAAGAGTAAGGAAAACAAGCAGACCAATAAAAAATAAACATATAAAGATAAAGAATCTGTATTGATACTGTAAAGTTGCAACATATACCTATATAAGTACTTATATCATACATATTATATATAATTCTCGGAACCCTATACTACCACCATACTAAAAATAACTATGACCCGTCGTTACATTACGGCTTGAAAGCGGAATAAACCGTCATATAACACACTTTCAATTTACAACAATGGGATGATTCAACCGTCTTATAACACATTATAGATTTTGTTCCGACATATTCCGACACCCCCGATAAACCATGCATGATATCTCTAAAGCAATGTACTAAGTAACCTCGTCCATATATTCCGCAGCTGTCAATGGAGCTGGAGACGGAGTGGCTGTCGAAGCAGTCGACGTCGGGCGACGCGAAGCCGCTCGGCGCGCTCATGCGGCAGGTCATGCAGGACATCAACTGCAGGCGCATGTGCACGCTCACAGGTCAGTTAAATAAATAAATTTCAATTAATTTACTCGTACATACAAAGATTACACTGACAATGTTGAGAGCCCAAAATACACGACGATGCCACAAGCTAGCGCTAGTAGGTAAGCTATTGTTTCTAGCTTCGTGGAGACAAAACTATGTAGTTTCATTTCTGAAAAACAGAACTAGCGTATGCGAAGCCAGGACAGTTAGAAAACTAGCTATTTCGGCCAATATGGCATAATCTATACATATAATAAAATAAAGCTATAGGTAGGAGGATCTAAAGTCTGAACATTAAAAATATTTGAAAAAAAATGTTCGGAGATATTTAGAATTTATGAGAACACGTTCCAAAATGTCTAGTTAATAATATAATTATGGCTCAAGGTACGTCGAAGTGGCTAGTTATTGGATAGGATTGCTAAAACTGTCACCTAAGCATTGAACACAGAGTCGCTTGGACCCGAGTCGCTTCAGGCGAACCATTTGTCAAATGCCTGATTGTCATTTATGTGAAAACGGTAACGGAAAAGTGGCATTTTCATGTGAGCGCTTACGTTGGTTAGACTTTACATTAAATATCTTGACTGTTCATAATAAATTATAATATTATTACCTACTAAGCTTTATTTACAAGTATATATATATTAGATAGTCCTTGAAAATACTTACCTAAACTGATTGAAAATCTCAGAATTTTCCAAGAAAGTAAATATAACATCAAAAGAAGTAATTTCTATTCAAATAGGCAGTACGAAGCCATTGTCAGAATAAATCTTTGAACTTTTATCAAAAAATCATATTTGATTTTCGGCGACTCAAACATTCGTTTTGTTACTAATCAAAGAGATTTATTTCAGCAACTAGCTCGCCTACTTGTTGACATTTAAGATCAAACATCTTTTGAAATAAGTACTTTATTTAAAAGAAACCTGCGTACTCTATGTCTGTATTTATAACTTTATTTCGTAACTGGAAAGACGGAGAAAATATTAGTAAATAGAATAAATCCCACAAATATTAGTAGATAGAGTAATCTGGGGGCACGGTAGTAAGTACCCCAGCCAAGAAAAGCAAAAAAATAATTAAATTTTGGGTAAGTAAAGCAAAAACTAACATCGTGAGGAAACCGACATGTTTGAGGACCACAATATCCGAGGACATGTTTCTTCCGTGGAAGGACCTGGGCGCCCACCACGTTGTATCTGCCCTAGAGAACTCCCCTAACGAATTAATTCTGCGGGGGAGTCACGACCCTCAATCATGAGGAAATAAGACTCAAGAGAGAAAGAAAATACAAAATAAGTCATCACTTTTCGTCTATTGTACTTTGACTTATAAATTCTGTGATTATTCATGACAAGCTGTATTAGATATGTAAATATAAAATTACTTTTATTCCAAACTCTAATATTAAAAAGTATCGTTTAGCGTTAGTGTATAATGAGTTTACCTTGTTTACTTCATTGTTTTATATTTCCATTTATTCAGTTACTGAGAAAGCCCACGACATAATCGAGGCGTGGTCGAACAAATGGAATTATTACACTTAAATATCACATTGGAAATAACTGGGGCTTTCTATATGGTATATTTTCTTTCTTTCTATCTTTTCTCTCTGGACAGGAAAGACACAAGACCGACACGAAAGGCACCTAAGACAGGAGGCCTATACCCAGGAGTGTGACAAGGGCTGAAGATGATGATGATGATATTTATGAACACAATTTCTTTGATACTTTTACTTTGAAAACTCGTTACAAAGTTTACTACTCTTAACCGAACCTAAATTGCCTACTATATTTGTTATGTGTACTTAAAATTATTTTGAATCGTATCTGTATTATAATTCTGAGAAAAACATACCTAATATCAAAGTTTTCTATACAATTATTGGTCGAGGCGGAAATTATTTTCTTCCAACACCTACACATATTTTGCTTTTAAACTGAATAGGTAACTTCCATTATATGTTTGAATAAATAATGTATTGAAACGAGTAAGTTTGCTTCATTTAGTCGGTTTCCATGCCGAATCAATTGGGTTGGTAGGCAGCTCTTTATTCTTTTATTTTTATGAAATATGATACGATTTTTTTACTTTATATTTATTATAAACATGGTGGTCGGCATCTACATAAATATGCCACACCAAAATGTTTCTAATTACAATTCCTACATAAAACCTGTCAAGTCAAAAGGGCTTCCACTGCGGCTATTTTTCCTATCGAATGAGAGTGGCCAACTCTGGTGTCCAGAGTTTATCAAGCCGCCCTAAGGGCCCATGGCTTAACTAATGCCGCACTAGACAAACAGCCGGGACCTACAATTTAACGTGTCACCCGACCCACGGAAGAGCCCAAAATGGAATGCCAGTTTGGGCTATTGAAATTGAATAACAAATTATTTAATAAATTAATTAAAACTATATATACGTACATAAGTAATTCCAAACGTGCGCACTAGGCGATCAGTTAAGATCAACTATAACTTAATTAGAATTGAAGCTTACCTATAATTCAATCACTCAATACTTTATTGACAAAAAACAAAAATATACATATGACACAATACATTTTGAAGTCTCTGGCTTCCGAACTAGAATAATTATAATTTGTGTCTCTGAAACCAGCTCCATCTCTTTAAAGGTTTACAAAAGTCAATATATGTAGATAGAGATAAGACTTAAATTAAGTTATGTTAAATGTATGTAGAATCTTAAAGATTAGGTATAGATTATAAAATGTTCGGTCTTTATCGAATACAATTAAGAACTTATTCATATTTTAAAGCAGCTTAAAAACAGGATATTAATTAAGTCCTTCTAATATGCCGTAATGAACACTTGAAATCAATTAGCGAAACGATTTTATGAGTTGGGAAATAAAAAGGACAGGTTTATTTATATCTCCATTTTTATCTATTGTTCTTGCTATAAACTATACCTACAGGGCATCTGCTGACGTCTTTGAAACTTTCGAATATATCTCTCTCGTATTACTCTGACTCGTATTTCCTCATGGCTGAGGGCCGTGACTCTCGTGTGTTCTCTTTGTCAGATACATCGTGGTGAGCGCCTGGGTCCTTCCACGAAAGACACAGAAATAATCGGACATAACATAATTTTGCCTATGCTTCATAGATTTTCGGAAAACTCTACGATTGGCAATTGTTTCTTTACTCGTTTTATGACACAGCTGAATTTCCAGTCGTTTGATGCGAAAATTTAAGCTGTATGATTATTTTGCAAAGAAAACAAACTAAAAAAAGTGATTAGGATTCAAAAACCAGCACAACGAACCAGTAGCTAGTCCAGCCAGGAACCAGGTGCCATTGTTATTCTGATACTGAGCGTGACTAGGCAGTAGCAACACAATAGCTAATCATTTATTACCGAGCATGGTGTCTATTTATAGTCCCTCTGTAAGATTGTGTAGGTAGAATCCTATAAATCTCGAAACTGGTACTCGTAGCAGCACTGTTCGTCTTCAAAATTATATCATCAGCACTTGTACAACGAATTGATCTTTGAAATGATATCCTTTTAAGTTCTACTTTTATCCGCGAGGACTTTTGCGTAGACTCTTTTATAAATTTTATAAAGATTTGATGGTTTACAGGAGCGGATTTTGGCTAGATGTTGGCTGATGATCATAAATGTTATCACGCTAATATATTATGTACGTATGGAAACCCAAGTTGGGATCTGAGTTGTTTTTTGTATATGTCGTCATAGTTGAACCAATACGATTTATTAAACTTTTAGTTATGTATACTCTAAGGATTTAATACTGGTTAAAATTATGCTTTAAATGGTTTTAATATAACATATTATATTATTTCATTATCAAAATCGGTTCCAAATTACTGTAATGTTATTAGGTAATAATAACACAATTCAATTGAGACCATCTTCTAGGAAATAATTGCGAAAATCCCGACGCAGGTTCGAATCCTGCAGGTCGTGAACTCGAGAGTATTTTCGATCATATAAAAAAAAATTAAGGTAAACAACCATAGTGCGGGTTTAGCACTTGACAAAATAACTCATCTTATAGAAGTTTATTAAAAACGTTTGTAGGTACTTATTTCCGTAACTAAGCATATTTTATGTGTATCATATTTCTCTTGGTTTCATGTTTATAAAGGCAGGAAGTTAAATCGCTTGCACTTTTATACTTGTCTTGCAAAAAAGTAGGTGATAAAGTTGAAAACGATACTTGTGGAATTGAACAAGATAGTTTGTTTACAATTACGAAGCAAATTATTTGAAACCAAGGCCTTGAACTTAAGTTGCATGTTTATGTTGTTATGTTTGCACATACTTTATGTATATTTTCCTCAACTTATTTGCGTAGTTTATGGTGCTATTATAATTATTATTGTGGTAGGCAGATTCGTAGTAGGACGTTGAAAAATATCGATATCAGTAAGATATTTGTTCTATCGCATATTTTTTTATTATTATTACATAAAAGTATCTAAAATATTCCAGTTCAAATTCAAATTGGGGTCCTGTCTACTGCTTTAGGATTCCCTGTGTTGCAGTTTCCAGGGTTCTTCCAGTGTGTCAATTATTGAAATTAAAATTAAAAATTAATTACTGTTTAAAATTTGCATTTGACTTTGAATACATATGTTAGGCATTGCTTAAATATTATTAGTTAGTTAATTAATTAATACAATTATTTATAAGTAATAAGTGAGTAAATTTCAAAATTATATATAATTAAGGTAATTAAAATTTATGGATATCTATTGTAGGTATACATAATAAATATTTAGACCGATGTACAACAAGCATATTTCAGATAAGGTATTTGACTTACATTATTATCATAAATGAAATTAATTAACAAACTTGCTAATTATACCTACAAGCCAAATTCCCTCTTCCCGCAATACAAAAAGAAATTGCCCTTATAATATTAGTGTAATTTATCAGGTAATTATGTGAAACCCGACTCGGGTACAGATAAAATAAATATACCAAAAATACGAATACAAATTATTTATTGGTAACTACCTAATATAACACGGCACATGTATTACTATGAAATAGCATAGGTTGTAAAAATTATAGGTATAAATACCTAGACTTAATTTAACTATTTATTACCTATAAATACAAAAGGAACCTATAGACAAAAACTGGCAATATTTAGCATAAAACCCATGCTGCTATGAATAGATTCAAATCCATTGCCAGTGGTCTGCTAATAAAGCTAATCAGTAGAATTAACATTCAAGTTGGTATCGCGGCTCAGTGGCCACTGGCCGGCCTTGGAACAATTCGCCTTCATTTACACACATTTACATTCAGCATGGCTTTACTATATTTCACTTATTCGAATTTGTAAATTATGGTTACCCGCATGTCAATAAGTAGATAAGCGTAAATACAGGAGCTAAATGGCGCTGTCGCTGTGTGCAATGTCCCGCAATATTTATTTATTAATAAGTGACTTTGTTCGTATCTATGATAGATCTGTTGCGTCGTCATTTTCACAACGCAACATTACAGTTCGTCACATTTTTTTCATCCCGAATGTTACACCAAGTCACTTTACATACCATATAACATAGTACTCAAGTACATATAATACCGTACCTCAATTTTAATTTACATGTGCGACAACAATCGTTAGCTTCAGAAATAAAATATACATGTTAAATATAGTATCGTAAGAATTATGTAGGTACTTTTTAATAATTCAAATTCAAACATATCTAAGTAAAAAATTGTCTCAAATTAACCACCAGGAGACACAGAATACATAATGTACCTATAGGTACCAAATGTGCACTTAAATTTTGAGACAAAAATAAACATACCTAACTACAGTTAAGTCGTCAAGTTCTAATTTAATCAACATCCTGTCAAATTTAATAGTAGTTGCATTTTAATACCCGTGTTATATGCAGTTGCATACACTACTTTATCTTCACTAATGCAATTAATCAAACAACAAGAGTAAAAGCTGACAATAGTTAATTTTTCATATAATTTTCTAGATTTTTCTGGCAAAAGATTGTGAGTTACTTTTGTTGCCAATTCTAGAATATCCGGAGGCGTACAAATATCATCGTCGCTATCCATTTTTAACTTTTAATTTGTATTTTAAAAACAAAACACATTGCGAAACATTAAATTCACGCGTACGTGTATTATCACAGTGATTTTGCCGCCATTAAAATCTAACCAACGAGAGCGCAGCGCGACCAACCTGATTGGCCCTACAATCAGGTTGGTCACGCTTTTTCGATGTTATAATGAGCTATTACGATATAGATGTGGATATTATAACATCATGTGAAATTGCTTAAATTGAGTGTTTTGTTGTCTGTGCTATAACAGTAGTAATTATAAGTCAAGTACTGGACACATAAGTAGAATGTTACAACATTAGTGTAGATAAACATGTTTATTGCAAACGTACAGTCGTTAATTAACAAAATAATTACTTCACCATTATGCCTAATTGTTATCCTCATAATTCAGATAATAATATAATCGTGCTCGGGTTCAATTTGTGAATTCATTTGAGTAAATGATGGTCGTTATGAAATGAAAGGACAAAATGATATGATAAAATGACTTTGAATATGAGGATATAGAGGAGGAATGAATTTAAAGACATGAAGATATGACATCTGATAAATAAGGAAAAGGCAAGATAATATGTTACTTTGATCTTGTTTAATACATAAATGCTTATTTAAAGTGTATGTATGTGTGCACACGCTTAGCTATGAAGGAAATCATATTGAGAAAACTGACATATCTGAGGATATCTGACGACATACAGCACTCACAACAATTTATCTGTCCAAGAAGGCTCCTCCAATTAATATTTTTCTGTGGGGAGTCTCGATACGACCTCAGTAATGAGGAATACGGGTCAAGGAGGAAGATGTTTGTCTCTTTTTGGAGGGTCAGGGCTGAACTATGAGGATATATTGTTGTTGATAACCGTGTGGATATGGATTAAATCTTGAGTTTTTGATACAGATAATATGTATGTCTTGTTTACAACATCAGCCACTTCTATACATATATATATTATAGCTATATATATATAGCTATATATTAAAGCTAAAGAGGGTCAAAAATCTGAACATAGAAGATATCAGAAAAAAGTATTAGTAAAATACATGATCAAACAGCAGTTTTTACAATTTTTGTCTCTTTATCTGTTTCTCAGTATCTCTGTTTGTCTGTTTATTTAAACGCTCATCACGCAAAAACGGCTGAACGGATCATCATGATTTTTGGTATGTATGAGGTCTTAGGAGTGTCAGAGGCTTCTTTTTATGCTGAAATAATGCGAGCGAAGCCTCGGGCGTCCACTAGTTCTATTATAACAATGTAAAAGAAACAATTGAGTGATTGATAACAACTGACTCCATTATTAACCATATTTAGGCTGCGGCGAGTACACAATGCGATAACAGCGCTAATGTAATGTAACGTGAGATATCATATCTGCGGACTGGGCGTGATTATGAGGGCTAGGGATGAGGTAATATAAGATATAATGTGTTATTTCATAAGTGAAAAATGCGAACTATAGGTTGTAATCTGTATTCTCTTCTGTGGTATATATATGTATAACTGTGATTAACTCCTTGTCTTTACTTCTTTCCGTCCAATTATTACCTGGAAAAGCTTTTAACGAAAAGGCTCTGCCTAAGGTTTTCTAATCTGTTATTTATTTGCCGTGTGTTGATTAAATAATCTTAATATCAGGGGGTAAGGGTTGTTTGAAAAGTTACCGCTCGTATACGATATATAACAAAATGCCACTTTAAATTAAAGCGTAGTAATAGTTTTAATTCTTCAGTGGTAGTTTTCCAGAAAATCAATGACGCCATCTCCGTCTCGACCTCTCGGCCATTTAGCTGTGCAAGGCACCCCGTTGTTTTATGAATTAACCACTATTATATCTTAATCCCAAGAAGGCTCCAGGACCGGACGGTTTCACCGCGGATATATGCTGTAGGGCAATATTCGCGGGGAAAGATGTCTTCCTGGAGATTCTTAACAAATGTCTGTCCTTGTCTTGTTTTCCTACACCCTGGAAAGAGGCTGCAGTGGTAGTGCTTCGCAAACCAGGGAAAGACGACTACAGTCAAGCTAAAGCGTATCGGCCAATTGGGCTACTCTCCGTCATGGGCAAAGTTCTGGAAAAGATGCTCATTAAAAGAGTGAAATGGCATCTACTGCCAAAAATAAACAACCAGCAGTACGGCTTCGTCCCACAAAGGAGCACGGAAGATGCCCTGTACGACCTCATGCAGCAGATTCGCAGCAACCTGAAGAAGAAGGAATTGATGATCATCGTGTCACTTGACATCGAAGGTGCTTTTAACGGAGCATGGTGGCCATCCATCAAATCCCAGCTGATCCAGCTCAAGTGCCCCCTAAACTTGCGCAAACTCATCAACAGCTACTTTGAGGGTAGAAAAGTGATTGTAGGCTACGCTGGTAGAACAAACACGAAAAATACCTTCAGAGGTTGTGTCCAAGGTTCAATAGGGGGACCTACCTTCTGGAATCTGCTGCTGGATCCTCTCCTCAACGACCTGACTGCGCGAGGAGTATACGTGCAGGCATTCGCCGATGATGTCGTTCTGATGTTCTCCGGACACTCCACCATCAAGATCCAGGAAGAAGCCAATAAGACTCTAGCATATGTGCATGAGTGGGGAGTCAAAAACAAGCTCAAGTTTGCCGCTCACAAAACCAATTCCATGGTAGTGACGCGAAAGCGTAAATTTGACACCCCAATCGTTCACATGAATGGAGTAAACATTCCGGTGGTGGATGAATTAAGGCTGCTCGGCCTTACGATAGACAAAAAGCTCACTTTTAACAGCCACGTGACCAATATCTGTCGTAAGGCTGCTAACATCTACAAGCAGCTTGCGAGAACCGCCAAAATAGAGTGGGGACTAAGCTCGGAGATCATTAGGACGATATACGTTGCCGTGATTGAGCCCATCATCTTGTACGCATCGAGTGCCTGGGCATCGGCTGCTGGAAAATGGATGGTGCGGAAGCAATTCAACACCATCCAGCGATACTTTGCACTGAAGATCTGCAAGGCATATCGGACGGTGTCTTTCAATGCCGCACTGGTACTGACTGGGCTGCTCCCTCTTGACCTAAGGGTCATGGAATCAGCCAAATTGTATAAAGCATTGAGAGACAGACCGTCGATACTCGCTCATGATAAGCAGATCGAAAAGCGGATCAGTTATGCAAAAGCACCACATCCCGCCCAGGTAGAAGAAATAACTTTCGCCTATTCGACAGGTTCCCAAGGTGACTGCCCAGAACAACAGCAGCTCCCAGAAGTGCAAATATTCACCGATGGGAGCAAGCTAGAAGGAAAAGTTGGAGCTGCGTACACCTATTGGAGGAATGGCCAAGAGGTCAAGGCAAAAAAGATGAGTCTCGAATCGTTCTGCACAGTCTTTCAGGCAGAGCTGTTTGCTTTATATCAAGCTACAGAGCAACTCCTGAAAGAAAAGCTGACGGAAGTGGCTGTGTTGAGCGATTCGAGATCCGCACTTGAAATAGTCCAAAACCACGATATCTTCCATCCACTGGGCTTCGAAATCAGGAAAAACATTGCTATCCTTAAGACCAGAGGATGTGACTTGCAGTTATTCTGGGTGAAGGCTCACGTGGGCGTACCCGGAAACGAGCGTGCCGACAAACTGGCAAAAGAAGCAGCACTCAATGCAAAGCGCTCGGAGCATTACGATAAATGCCCCGTGTCGTATGCTAAAAGCGAAATAAGGATGGATACAATAAAAACCTGGAATGAGCGTTACAAAACTGGTGAAACGGCTGGGACAACTAAAATTTTCTTCCCAGACGCCACAAAAGCCTATAGCATAATCAAGAAGATAAAGCTAGTGCCACTTCTCACGCAAGCACTCACTGGACACGGAGGCTTCTCGGAATATCTTTACAGATTTAAGTGTAAAGAGAGCCCCCAATGCATATGCGACGAAGACACAGAAGAGACGATACTCCACCTGCTGTTAAAGTGCCCAAAGTACGAATCGGACAGATGCGATCTGGAGATCGCAACTCAATCTAAGTTGACGGCTGACTCAATCTGTGAATTGATGGCTATGAAAGATTCCAGACCGCATCTGATCGCATTCTGCACCAAAGTCGCAGATGACGCCATGGGTAGGAATAGCACGCGGTGACTCTGAGAGTCACAACGAACTATTCCACAAGAAAACCTGTAAAAAATGCGTACACACCGTAGTTTAAGTACTACGGGTATGTACACATGTTGAGAAAATCCCTGAAAAAAAAAAAAACAATATGAATTCATTAACAGTATCTAAAATCTTAAACACGTCTAATAACATGAAATACACTGCGAACTAAAACTCATGACCATTAAGGTCACTTATTAAAATTAAAACAACACACCAGAAAGAACCTTAACCAAGGGCCACCGCAACGCGGAGGGAATCCAGAAAAAAAAAAAAAAAAAAAAAAAAAAAAAACCACTATTATAGCACACATACCTACTGTTTATTTAATTTCTGTAAGTTCGTAAATCATACTGTATTTTTTTAGATCCTCATCATATATTGTCCATCCCTACGTCCACAAAACAATACTCGCTGGCTCCTGCACAATTATCTCTCCGTGGAGTGTCGATACGTTATCGTCTCTCGCACGCAGATTATTTCTCCCGACATGCGCTTATTAATATTCATGGACCTGACTTTAGTAAGCCATTATACAGGAGCATGTGGAAAGGATGTGTTTAACAAAAAATAGGCGAAAATAGTCATAGTCATAGGCTTTATTTGCGAATTGTAAAGGTTAAAGGAAACCACTGAAAAATCACCCTGATAGGGTATGCAAATACATATGTCTGAGTGAGAAGCGGCCCGAATCATATATCATAGATTTCTCGCTTAAAAAGTCCTCGACAGAGTAGTAACATTTCGCAGTCAAATAATTATGTTTTCTATTTCTATTGTTCTAAGTTTACAATACGTTTTGTTTTCTGGTAATTTATTAAAAAAAAATTGCCATTGATTTAGGGCCCATACTTAGCATTTGCAATCTATCATAAATCAATAAACAGATATTTTGTTGTGTAGAACGTATACAAAGTTACTAAAGCAAAGTCTTACTCGATAAATAATACTTTTGGTCGGCTTTCAATAAAAATATTACCGTGATATGTAGTCCTGTATTATAATGCCATAATGAAGCTTAGATTTTGTTGAGCCGAGATTATGTAACGCTAAGTGTTATTTACGAGCTGAAATTAAACACTGTTAAACAGCCATACATTTATAGTTTTAACTACTTTGCATTTCTCGCACGGAAAATATAATAAGTTATGAGTTAATTTATTAAGTGCTAACCTGCACTATGGTTGTTTTTGAATTAAACTTTTATTGGAAAATGAGCGAAAATAATCACGACCGGCAGGATTCGAACCTGCGTATTTCTGCTACCGTCAGAACGCCTTAACCACTAGGCTACGGTCTACTAACTGCCAGGCGCGAAAATCCACACTCATTTCCATACACTTCAGACTGAGCGGCTGATCGCGCCACTTGTGCTGTCAGAATATGTCTAACAAGCACTCATATCGTTCATTATTATTATTATTTTCGCTCATTTTCCAATAAAAGTTTAATATAATAAGTTTATCAAATTTTTTTTTACCTTTCAGATTATGTACCTACTTACTATAGATTCTTGCAAATTGATCCAATTTTGTTGGATAAATAAACTTGCTAAAATGTGTTAAATCCTCTATAGGGTTGTATAGCAACCAAGTCAAGCAAAGGTAAAATTGAGACACTTAGCACTTAACTCGCCCTTTTATTTGTAAATGGTGTACATAAAGTAGAGATATAAGTACAATAATATCACGTGAGAACTTGTCGGCTGCCGGTAAAGCCTCGAGTCTGCAAATATGTATAAGTATGTGGATTGTGGATTTTCTCACCGGTTTTTGCAGACACGTAAAGAAAAAGGCGCGTGGAAGGACGGATTAAGTCAAGCAGCGGGGCGTGTGTTCGCATCGTTTTATGCGGATTAATTGTACCTATGCATATTTGATGTATTTAAATTTTATGAAGATTTAGGCTGTAAACGTACGATAACAGGGAAACAAAAAGAAAGGTCCCGAAAACGCGCACCAAGCGCTTCCACATATTTCTCGAGTCGGTATTTATTTATCACCATTTATTTATCGAGTTGTAGTCAAACGTGAATTTATCAAATGTGGAAAAATTCATGCCTCCTGTGAACTGCCTAACTGTGAAGCTGCATTAATCTTGTTCTAATCTTTACTCATAATTCACGGTATTCGATTTAAATTAGTTCCGTACATTTGGTCTCATTTGCATTAGCAAAAAATAAAGCGTATTTTCCCTGAGTCCGCTCCCGCTAAGTAATAGTTTTCACAAGTGAGTGAGCAAGTAACGTGGATTTCTCCGAGCCAATGCCACTTGTTGCCACGCCGCTCGTACACTGCACCTATTCATACCAGCTACTTGAATACAGCTATTCATATAGCTGCTATTTTATGCAGCTCTTCATTGTAGCTTCTTTGATGGAGCTATTTATTGTAGCTGTTTGGATGCACCTATTCACAGAAGCTAATTTGACTCAGATAACTACCCGTTGTAGATGATTATCTGTAGCTATTAATAATAACTGAATAACTGTAGCTTTTCTTAATAGAAGCTCTCGGCTCTCCTTGATCTAGAACACTGAAGTTACCAAGCCTCATAAATCATAAAATGAATATATATGAAACGTTTCTGATAAACTGTTCTCATGAAAATGTTGATATTATCTAATTAAATCTAATACATACATTACTTTTTCATTTAATACATACATTTACATTCACTGTGGCAGATAAGTATATGTATATTGGATTAGTTCATTATGCGTAGAGTGATGTTAAACATGGTTATACACGTAGACTATATAGAACCGTTACTGCTACTCCCGTTGGAAAGTCAGCACCAGTCACACTTCATTTGCCGGTAAAATTGCATATCTTGACACTGCACTAGGTACTACAGATTACCGAGTCACTGTTCTTAACATAGGTTTTAGATAGGCTTTCCAACCGGAACGCTGCGCTGACTACCAGACTACTATTTTGACGCAAGTAAAAATAGATCTACCTATACGTTATGGATTATTCATTGATATTGCTTCGTCCCCTAATTACAAAAAAATTAGTCAATTATCCAGGGAAAATAAATAAAACAGAAGCCGTTACTCCTGACTGAAAAAAGCGAGCAACGCCTGACAGTAACAAGCAAGCAACAAATGTTAACCGCGACGATTTGGTAATTTCTTTTTTAATTTTTGTTACTTTTTCTTCAAATGATGCGTATGAAATTGTATTTTATTATTAAATATAGGTAATTGTTCTTTGTTGCAGTGGGTACAACAACGACCCACCTGACGGTGGTGCGCGTGAACAGCGACCCGGCGCCGGTGAAGGAGCACCAGGTGCCCGTGTTCCTGTACAGCAGGCACTCCTTCGTGGCCGACCAGTGGGACCTCACCACCAACCAGGTCAGTGGGGATAACAATAATTCAACGATAAGTGCTACCACCAGACTAGGCAAGTGCGCTTCAGTGTAAACTGCACCTTTGCTTAGCTTTTTAACACTAAGCTGACGCTTGACAACAACTCGCCTGATGTTAAGCTACGATCTAGTGCGCTTGCCTGAAAAAAAACCGATTGACGTCAGACAAACTTTAGTCCAATGAAAACGCATAGCTCTATCCAACATAAAAAAATAACAGATAAATATCACTAATATGCCGCTAATATAGCAGAATAATTGATGATTATGTTATTTGCATTAAATTCCAATTGACTTGCATATTTTAATACCTACTGCAAGATACATTAGAGCACTAGGTACATAAGCACTCATCGAAAGCGAATCTCATCCTGCGTTCATTATAGCCATATTATGTATACATATAGATATCCGAGCTTCATAAGATAACACAACCGGTTTGCAGCAGTTTTACCTCTCCTACACAAGTTTATAGAAACTTGCATCACACTGTTTACGAAAATATCTCGCATGACGGAAACTAAACGACGATATTTTTATATACAACTAGCTGGTGCGCGCGACTGCGTCCGCGTGGAATAGTTATAACCATAAGAACGGTTCTAGTGAGTTAACCTGAAAAGATAGACATATACTGTTGCGGACATTTTGTTAGATCATTTCAAGAGGAATAATTCTTTCATACACATTTTTTTGATATCTTGAATCGCAACACACGCAACGGAAGCCCTCAAAGATGAATAATTTTCCCCATTTTTCCCACATTTTCTATTGTTTCTTCGCTCCTATTAGTTGCAGCGTGATGTTATATAGCCTAAAACCTTCCTCGATAAATGGTCTATTCAACACAAAAAGATTTTTTCAATTCGCACCAGTAGTTCCTGAGATTAGCGCGTTCAAACAAACAAACATACAAACAAACTCTTCAGCTTTATAATATTAGTATAGATAATATGTTTTTATTGAAGCGTGGTCGTCTTTTTCTGGTCCGATGACGAAGTAATCAATTCTTAAGATTAGATCGCATTTATTAATCAATCATTTGTACCGATGATAACCGTAGATTTAATGAATGATAATTGTAGTAAAAATATATTTAGTATGCATTTAACATTTTCCTGCAATTAATAAATGCATAAGAAACCACTATATATTCATGCATTTATTATCTGCATCGATTCTATTTGACTCATACAATACTGTAACTATAATTTTCTGTTTTTAATTGACTTGTTTTTCTCTTTTCGCCATCAAACTGTGACCGGGTTTGCGATAACAATGTTTTTAATGTGCTGGGGGTTACAATGAAACATGACATAGACTATTGTTAGTTCTCTGTTTGCTATTTTCTTTCATTTGTTAGAAACACTACGTTAACAATGTTTATTCCGTAATAAATAACGCGTCGATGGTAACCTTGGCTGGTAATAGCTGAAAAACAACAGGCAACACTTGTGCCAATAGATTTACGCTCGCTAGTTCATTGCACTTGGTATTTTTATAATATTCATTCCATGGTTACACCTCACTTGTAAAACGATAACGATGACAATTATGATAATTCAAGTAAAAATCGAGGTTTCTAAATACAAAGAGCACAGAAAATATAAAAATTGTTACATTATAGGCAATAGTTGACGATAAGAGTGAAAGATAAAGTTGTAGGTACTAACTATTTTCTGAATAATGAAAAATTAGTGTATCCCATATTTTAAAAACAGAGTCCTTTACAAAGTGTAAGTACTTAATGTAGTTCGTATGGAAATGTTTCTTGAATTCTTGCAATTTATTGTTTCAATTTCAAATTCAATTTTCAATTTCTTTATTAGCATTAAATGTACCTATTTACATTTACCCTGTTCAGAGGGGAATTAGGGCGTTGCTAAGATTAAAACTAAATATTCTAAAATCAAAAACTTAATATAAAATTTCAAATCTTAAACTTAAACTAGTATGTATGTGTACAATATTTTCTTATATTATCTATTATTAATCTACTTTGCATTGAGATCATTATTATTATATCCTATTCCTTATTTTCGTCATTAAAATAGTCTTCTATTGTGTAGTAGCATTTCTGTATAAAATATAGTTTTAGTTTAGTTTGGAAAGTTTTAATATTTTGTTCTTTTTTTATGAAGTTTGGTAGTTTATTGTATATCCGTATAGACATGTAGTATGGCCCTTTCTTGTATATTTCTAGTATTGGTTCCGGAAGTACTATTTTAAATGTTCTGCGTGGATTTGGGTCTATTGTGTAAAGATTGAGATTTTTCCTGACGAAGACAGCATTTTCATATAAGTAAATACAGGGCAATGTTAGGATTTTTCTTTCTTTGAAGTGTGATCTGCAGCTGGTACTGATATTGATGTTTACTATTATTCGGATACATTTTTTTTGCATAATGAATAACTGTTGAACGTCGGTGCTGTTTCCCCACAGTATTACGCCGTAGCGTAGCCAGGCAAAAGCATAGGCGTAATATGCTGTTAATGCTGTTTCGATATTTGTATTGATTTTAAGTATGGAGAGGGCATAGGTGAATTGAGACATTTTAGTTTTTAGTATTGCTATGTGTTCTTTCCAGTTCATGTTAGTATCTATATTGACTCCGAGGAATCGACATTTCTTTATTTCATCCATTTCTAGAGTCATTGATAATGTGTTTAGGTCGATAGATTTCCTTTGGTGTGGTAAGTATTGGATTAGTTTACTTTTTTGTGTGTTTATTTCTAAGTTTCGATCTGATAGCCATGATTTTATAGTTGATAAAGTTTTTATAATATTAGCATGTATTTGAGAGTTGGTACTTGGAGAGCATTTGAATATGAGAGAGATGTCATCTGCAAATAGTGTGCAATGTGTATCTAGTAATTTGGGCAACTTGTTAATGTAAATAAGGAAGAGCACACATCCTAGGACGCTGCCTTGGGGGATTGAATGATTGATTGTTTTCATCTCCGATTGAATTGTTTTAATTTGTCCAGTGTCTGGGCATTGATGTTCTATTTGGACTAACTGAATCCTGTTTTCTAAGTATGATCTTAGCCAGTTTAATGGTTTGCCTCTTATACCAATATCTGACAGGTCCTTAACAAGTATTTTATGTGAGACTTTATCGTATGCTTTTGTCATATCTAGGAGTATACTGATGGCAATATGTTTATTTTTTATAGTCTCTAGAATTTCTTGTGTATATTTGAACATGGCAAGCGTTGTCGATGAGTTTTTCCGGAAGCCATACTGGTTTTCGTCGAGGAGCTTGTATTTTTCAAGAAAATTGTATATCCTATTTGAAATGACTCTCTCAAATATTTTGGATATGGCCGGTAATAGAGCTATTGGTCGATAATTGCTTACTTCAAGCTTTTTCCCGCCTTTTTTTAATATGGGTCTTACTTTTGCAATTTTCAAGCGATCTGGAAAGCATTCTTGGTTTATCGACATATTTATTAATCTAGTCAGTGGGGGGGTTAGTTCTTCCATGCACAGCTTGATTAGTGATGGTGGAATGTCATCAACTCCACAGCTATGCTTATTATTTAGCCTTTTAATTATATTACAAACTTCTTTTTCAGATACTGCAGATAGATACATTGAGTTACTGGAAATATTATAATTTATTGTCATAGATTCATTGTAAGGAGTTTGAGTTGCTTTATTTGATTTGTGATCTGTTTGACCTACTGACGAAAAGTAGTCATTGAACGCATTTGCGACTATGAACGCTTTCTTCGTTTACTTTGATAACGTTCCTACCTATAGGTACACACGCGATAATGCATACATGTGGTTACTTTAAGAGGTTTTTAATGTCGCTTTTGTGTTTTGCTATGCAGGAAAATAACTAGAAATATAAACATACAAATATGACATTTAGGTCAAAGAACTGGATTCTACACGTGTATGGATAGAGATATTTTATGTATATATTGTACGGTTTTGGTCAACAAGATTAGCATTAAATGTAATAATTTAGAAAACTAAAATGTTTGTTCGTATTTGCATTTTAATGGCCGGATTATACTGACAGACAATATTTTATTCTAATTCACGCTGTGTCAGTTCCAAAAAAGGGTATTAAAAGCTGTGGACATTATAATCTTTATTCACAACTCTCAGACATGACAATAAAATAACACCACAATACCTAATTAGCAGAGTGTTGCTAAAATTGTGAAATAGTCAGCAATAATATGATAAAGTTTATTTCACTATGACAGTATTCTTTATAATTACAGCATTTTCACGAAATCTATAAAGCCGCAACTGTTAGTCGAATGAGCGTCGATATACTCTTTGTTATTATATATAGAGTAATACTGCTATCTAGGGAAATATAAGAAAGCATGGAGAAGCATAGTGCACCAAGTGATCAAGACTTCAAGCTAGACACGACCTTCAGCAATGAAGACAACGACTAAGAAGAGGGAAATATAGCCAAGATCTTGGAATAACCGTTACCGTTTGAAATTCATAAATGCAAACAGACTAGACATTTCAAGTCACAAATCAGAATGGCGAGCTTATGCCTATAAATTGATTGAATATATAAAGCTACAAATAGAAAAGCAAACTGTTTTCAAACTGCGTAATATCTGAGCTCTGTTAGGACTGCATAATATTGACATTATGCTAGATCCTGTTTGTGATCTTAATGTATCCATTCAGAATACATTTTAGATTGAGTCGCCCGAGAGATATTCAATATTTATCATTATTTTATGTTTTACTTTCAAAAATGTAGCATTATTAATTAGGTTCGATGCAGAAAATCGTAAACATGTTTACTTCAATCTGATTCACGATTTTTTGAATGTCTGATTTAGTTACAGTATCAACTAGTTCAGTTATTTAACAATAGTTAATTCTGTTAATCGCAGTTAATCTTTTTCTCAATTTAGTAGTTTTATATCCTGTTCATAATTCAGCTCCATTAATAATACTCACTTATTTTGTTATAAATTTAACTGCGATTTAGTTCTTTTTTTATTTAAAATAGTAGATAATACATCATATCACTACGTTTAGTCTAAACAGTGGAGCTATAAGAGCTATACCTGATTATGATAACATCACAAACCATTCCCTACCTACTTGTTTAATTTGTTTACAGAATCCATCGACGAATGAGCGCTAGAAACAGTTTATTTTATTGCTAAAAGCTTAATTGTATTTAAACTAGTGGCTTCCCGCGGTGTTACTGTAAAAGCAAAATTCATCAATCTTACCAAAAAGAATCATCTACATGATTTTGAAGGGACACACATAGGTACATGCTCTATCATCTTTCGATTTCATAGTATTATAGTTTCCACCGAAACGATCCATCGATGAAACACCATCACGATTGCTGAAAGAAGTTTCAGCCGGCCGCTAAAAGCTAGATGTTGAAATAATAGTAACCGTGGACATAAACCGCACAATAATATGTTTGAATTTGAATTTATTCTCTCGCCACTTCGCCACAGTTTCAGCCGCAGTCAGTTCCTGCTATATCCCGAAATAATCACCGTATCGCGGGTCAATGCACTCTTTATCATCGCGGAATATGTACCACACAATAACTTGTAGGTATTATGCTAATATGTGTGACTGTATTTTAAATAAACTGTATTACATAATACGTTTGAATAGATGTTGCCAGGTTACGATTTCACAAAGTTTTTTTCTATCTAAAGTCACATTATATAGAAGTACGACTATAATCTACTTATCTTTATAAAAATAAATACTAATATACTTAAATAGAACAATAACGTTCTTAAAATATTATGATTACTTATTTTGATCTCTCGTCATCCCTCGTTATCTCTGCAAGCAAATTGTCGCACAAATTATCAGCAATGCCATATTGTGATCTAATATAAATATTAATGCTAACGGCTGAAGTATCAAGGCCGACTCAATATTTATTATTATGATATGTGAACGACATCTCAATAGACCCCATCTTATGTGTTAAGGAGAAAAAAATGTCGTCTCGCATAAATATGTATGCCAATCAAATTCACGTGATAAGGTCAATATAAAAATCACATAATGTGTCTGCATCATCATTATATACATGTATGTATTCAGTACGCTACTGATTGTTCCGCCTGAAGGAAATTGTAGACCATTTGTAAAATCATGTAAGAACGTACGAACGTGTAAGTAGTAGCAGAGAATACATAATACAAGTAGTAGCAGAGAATACATAATACAAGTAGTAGGTTAAAAGCAGAGTTCCCCATAAACATATTTTTTGCTTTATTTTATCAGTATAACTTTCGTGAGTACACTAATAATTGTAGTGATATTTTTTTTAACTCACGGGTACTAGACGTATTTCAGGTGAGAAATGATTTCCATCGTCCGCATTTGTTCTGAAATATGTATTAGCAGCGCGCAGACTTATTCCTCTATCTACGTCGTGTACTTACATTAAAGAGGAGTCTTTAAGTAATATTACTTATTCTGATAAGTTGATAGCGACGGCTCAGTGGCTCGACGGCCACCTGCCAGTTCCTTCACGGCCTATGGTTTACAATGTTACACCCATTGATATTCAAATTGCTTACTTACGTGCCTATAGGGGAAGTGGGTAGCGATGTGAGAGCTATGCAAAGTGACATCGTTGTTGTCAAGTTTGGTTTATCTTATGACTAAATATATACCAGCGCATTGGTTAAAACAGACTTTGTCTCTTAAAAAAATTAACTTCTCCACGATTAAGAAATTAAAATTAAATTACGCAATTTAATAATGATTTATTTTAAAAATGTTTTAGAAGTTCCAAAGTGTGGAATTCCAATATAGGAAAAGTGGTATTTAAAAAATATGATAAACAAAATACCAACGTAAAAAATATTTCGGATTGTAAACAAGAAAATAAAATCCAAAATCCATGTTCATCCAAAAGTCATGGTCCACGAGTAAACGATTAAATTGTTTTTACGAGAGAGAAGACTGCCAATAAATCTTGCATGTAAATGTAATTATTAATCGCGCTACGGTGACAAATAAAATAATATAAAAATATTGACCCCTTACAAATTACTCACCAAAATTCAAGTGGCGTTTTAAAATATTTAGATTGAGCACTTATCAAGTTCGCAGAGTCATTTTAGTTAGCAGTATATTTATTCACTAGCTGGTTGCCGCGACTACGTCGACGTGGAATAGTTATTACCATAAAAACGGTTCTAGTGAGTTAACCTTAAACGATAGACATATACTGTACCGGACATTTTGTTAGATCATTTCAAGAGAAATAATTCTTCCATACATATTTTTTTGATATCTTGAACCGTTTTCGAAGCGCACGCAACGGGAGCCCTCAAAGATGAATAATTTTCCCCGTTTTTTTCCACATTTTCCTATGTTTCTTCGTTCCTATTAGTTGCGGCGTGATGTTATATAGCCTAAAGCCTTCCTCGATGAATGGTCTATTCAACACAAAAATAATTTTTCAATTCGCACCAGTAGTTTCTGAGATTATCGCGTTCAAACAAACAAACAAACTCTTCAGGTTTATAATATTAGTATAGGTATAGTATATATAGTATAGATTATGTGCAAAAACAAAAGATCACGTAAAAACAGCCTTTCTGCAGTAACCATCACTGCAGCCTAGTCTAGACTAAAACTGAGCCTCCTAGAATCTACCTACTCGTACACATTTTCTTGGGATTTTGGTATCCATCTCCAAAGTTTATCCAGTTTCATAAGCTTAGCTTAGTTTACTTTTAACTCTATATAACTATACCGTCGGTTAATTGAGGACATCACATGTGCCAGGTGTCAACATTTACTCACAAATATAAGAACTGGTTTTATCTAGTTGCCATGCGCCGGCGCCGACTCCCGACTCAATCGCAGCTAAACTTGCTCAATAGACGAAATGTTCTGGGGCAAAATTGTATTTACTGTTAAATAAAACTGTAGTGTACTATGTATGTATGTAGTTCTACTATGAGTGGTTAACGTAAATATTAATTATCATAGAAGTAGCATTTTTTGGATGAAAAATCTCTACGGAAAAATTGAAATATTCTGGAAATTCTTCAATTCCCCTGTCTTGAGAGTTTTCATTTTTAAATTATTTTCGCTTAATTGGTGCTTAAAGAACCTTGTTTGAAGCTGACGTAATTTTAGAAATCAAATTAAAATCTAAATTAGGCTGTCACTTTCAAAGGTTATATCGAGTCTACGATTTATTCAAATTAAATACATTAAGTATTGCCCATTTTAAAGGCGTGGAAATTTGACTATGAACGTTTACAAACTGTTGTTTTGAACAACACATACATATGTATGCATGATTAGACTCAAAACGAAGTAAAGTTAAATTATGTCTTTACCTCAAATTGTTGTAATCAAAGGTCGGGTTCTGGCTACTAACCTCAAAGATTTTATCTATACTAATATTATAAAGCTGAAGAGTTTGTTTGTATGTTTGTTTGTTTGTTTGAACGCGCTAATCTCAAGAACTACTGGTGCGAATTGAAAAATTCTTTTTGTGTTGGATAGACCAGTTATCAATGAAGGCTTTAGGCTATACAACATCACGCTGCAACTAATAAGAGCAAAGAAACAATAGAAAATGTGGAAAAAACGGGGAAAATTATTCATCTTTGAGGGCTTCCGTTGCATGCGCTGCGAAAACGGTTCAAGATATCAAAAAAATGTGTATGAAAGAATTATTTCTCTTGAAATAATCTAACAAAATGTCCGCAACAGTATATGTCTATGTTTTAACTCACTAGAACTGTTTTTATGGTAATAACTATTCCACGCGGACAAAGTCGCGGGCACCAGCTAGTGTAACATATGATTTCTAACAATAAATTTCACTAGAACTACGAAACCTGTGTGATTGGTTTTCAGCCAGATCAAGCCTTTTAGTTTTTTTTTAATAAATTTAAATTAAATAAAATACAATTTATAAACTCGGCCGACTGCGCCCTAATGAGCCTAATGTCTCTTAGCAACCGCTTCAAACGGCCGCTATATTCGGCTTCTGTGTCACAGAATACACCGCAGTAATACCTACTTAGATAAAGATAGGCACGTTGAAAAAAACCACTCACCGAATATGTACCTTGTCGAAATGAAATTGGATTAATGTCAATCACATTTTCGAGTCAGCTTTATAATAGCGGGTTTGTTTTTTATTTTATTTTTAAATACAAATTAATTATGTTATCATTCTTTTGAAATGGTACTATGGATATCATATTTCTATAAATAAAAGTGAAAGTGTATTTATTGATGTCTGATATTTTTCACCCCGCGTGATATAGATTATTTTCACCGTATACTACGCGAACTAACCTGCTGAACTAGTAAATAAAATAGGTATCTTTAAGTCGGCCACTTTTCTTTCACTAAATTTACTCATATTATTGCCTAGCCTTTTATTAAGTTGTGAACATACAAAGTGTTATTGTGACAAGATAGTTTAGTTGTCTGGTATATCAAGTCTCGACTGAATAAATTGTCAATTTCTATGTCTCGAGTGTTGCAGCTAACGAATGTGGCTAGACATCCAGACCTCTGCTAGATCTATAGCATACACTTAAAAGCAAAATTGACACTGAATCAGTCTAAGAACCGACTAGCAAATAGGGAAATTAATGAATTGGTTAAGTCAGTCACATTTGAAATTCTGTGATACTATTCATCCTCTAATTAAACTCTTATGTAATACTAGTGGGTACTCGCGGCTTCGCTCGCATTAAGAAGTAAAACTTGCATCCCCTATTTCACCCCTTTAAAAGTGGCATTTCCAAAAATCCTTTCTTAGCGGATGCCTACGTCATAACATCTACCTTCATTCCAAATTTCAGCCCAATCCGTCCATTGGTTTGGGCTGTGCGTTAATAGATCACTATATCTGTCAGTCAGTCAGTCACCTTTGAGTTTTATATATTTAGATAGATTATGTTTTCACGACAGGCAAATGACAAAGCTTTAGTAGAGTTTTAAACCCCTACAACATTCATGTTAACTGAATTGAATTGGCATAGAATCACGCTTTTATTAGAGATACAGACTGCAAGCAGTACTTACAATATTGCTTCGGCAGTGCTATGTCTGTGAATACATACTATGGTTTGTTTATGCCCCACTTTTGGAATATAAATGATTTTGACTGTCTGGAATACATTATAATAATGATGTATAAGCATTGCTTCGCTTGTCGTATCATTTGGTAATAGATGCGTAATTTGGTGGAAAGTATATTTTAATACTCATTTATCTTGCCAAGTTTCGTCTTATTTAACCAATTCGAGAGTGATTTGATTTGAAGACAAATGAGGTTTGTCTTAATTTTACCATTTGCATTAAAACGCTCGTAAAATTTTGTGAAAAGCTGAAATAATCCTTCTATTATCGAAATTTGACAATGATCGATGCTTCTGTTAGGCTGCTGATAGGCGATGTCGTGCTCCGGATTATTATTTAATTTTAGGTTCCGACTAATCGATATATTGTTAGAACAACAATATAAGAAGACGCTAAGTTGGTTGGCTATGGTGTGATTTCGTTTCGAGTATATTATGGTAACTTGCCTTAAGCACAGAATACATAATACAACCTTAAGCTAAATTGTAATAACCCATATGGATCTCAGAGTCTGAAATAAAAAAGTTATTATTATTATAAAAGACTTATTATACCCTGGAGTTATTGTGTCTCAAGCTAAAATAAAGGACTAATATTATCCACCTTTTGTGAAGTACTTTAATTTAGTGAAAAATCTGATTTGTATGCTATAGTTGACGTATTGAACCTCAGCAAATTAATTTAACCCACTATTTAAGTAGCGGGTAATTCATTCGATTGTTGATTCGATTAGGCAACGACGGATTATGCAAATTAATCGAACTCATCGCTATTCAAAGCGAACCTTGAGTTTCGTTTATTTATTAATTTTAATAATATTTTGATACGGCGCCGGCGGCGTTGGCGCTAGAACATAAATAACATACTAAAATATTGATTGGCAATCATTGATAACGTAACAAAATAAACTGTGATATAAATTTGTGATTGTACCTGCGCAGGAGTAGCTATATGTACTATATATAGAAAAAAATAAAATAAAAAAGAAATTGTTATCAACTTTATCATGTTTTTGTCATAAATACGAGTAGTAGTTACTTAAGAGTTTAATCAATCTTGAACTAAAACTTCATTAAAATCGTTACAGCCTTTTGTGCGTGAAGTAGGTCAAATGTTCTCACGAACTTGCATTTTTTTGCAAACAAACATTTTTTCCGTGGTCAATGTAAAAGAAATATTGTTAGATAAGCCGCAATATTTCAACGTCTCATAAAAAGCTTCAAAGTGTGTTCGTAATTCATCAAATGAATTGTTGATTTACGACACGCAGAAATAGTTCAGTCCACCGATGAAGTTGAAAAAATATTGAATTCGGCCTTGAAGACGCGACAAATAAAACGTTATGTCGTTGAGTGTTTTCGTTTTGTATTTGTAGTCTGTAAAATATTTTTGGGACAATGGTTGATAGATTCTTAACTTTATACAAAGTTACTGGTATTTTTTACACCCACAAAAGTAATAACAATGGGTACTTATACATATATTATATGTACTAGTATGTATGTAATGTGTATTTCTAATTGACTGTCATCATCATTATCAGCCCGTTATCGCACACTGCTAAGCATAAGCCTCTCTTCTAGTACGCCACTCATCCGGTCCTGCTCAGATTGAATCTATTGAATTGACTGTTTTTACATTCTATTCATACATACTCGAAAATTTATGTAGACAAACAGTACATTCTTCTAATTACTGTACATTTTTATAAAATATTCCATATACACACAAGTCGATAAAATTATTTCTTGGTCATAGAAAATGACCGATTGTTTACAAATAGTCCCGAATTCTGGTCCCAAAACCTTCATTGTTTTTGTTCGAAGTTGGCATGTGCTATTGAGAACAACGTGAACAGTTTAAAACAACCAAAACATTGAACAGATCGAGAATAACGCCATTTAAATATCGAACAAAAACATGTTTTGATCATCGGCCCTTCTATCTGCGTGTCCGTGTCACAGAATATGCAATAGTATGCATACAGGGTTGCTGGTAACTAACGCAAATCAATATAAATAAATCAAACTGTTGCACTATACGTTCAGTACTACTCAACAACGAAGTGATGGATTTTATTATATTATGTCAAATTGTAAATAATCGTCTCCAGAATAAACTGCACAGGTTTCCTATTTTGAGGTTTTATGAAACAAAAAATTTTCATTCAAATAATTTGTTTACGAAACTTACTATACAACGGGTTGTATGAATAGGAAAAAATGCTGTTTAGATTTAAGATCAATTAGAATTTTATTTTATGAAATTCAAATTCTTCTCCATACGCAGACATAGGTACTGTAAACCATACTGACATGTTGCAAACAGTCCGTTATAGGTCGACTAATATGAAGAGTAAAAAATTGAATTATAAAGTTAGTCTATTACTAAAGCCGACCTTAGAAAGTTGTCCGTTGATGAGCAGCAACCCGGTATTCTGGTCTTGTACTAGGTTCGGGCCTGTCCCTTCTGAAGGCTACGTTTGAATGGCACTAACAAGGAGGAAGGGTGATGACGTCACGCAAATTATGCTATTTTCGGGACCGCTAAATTGCTTGATGTATATGTGTAGGTACTCTTATGTCCTGCTTGTAAGTGTACGTGTGTATGTGCTGAATCCTTCCTGATTTCGTTAAGGAATACATACAAAAAATGTTCAGTCGATTTTAGAATATTTTCTTTTTTGAAGTCGTTTAGGAACTTTATGTATAAAAGATAACTCGGTTTTTGTATGCCCCTGCCCCGGTAATGTTGAAATTGTAAGTAGGTACCAGAGGCCAATAGTGATCTATTGTAATTTTTGCTAGACGATAATAGCCAATGGCATATTATGAAAGAGGCCTATACCCAGCAGTGGGACGAAACCGGCTGTGTATGATGATATGATCCACACATGTTCAATAAAACTAAACTAAAATGCAAAATACATTGCTATTTATTGCATTTATTACCAATGCATTAAAAACACGTAAAATTGCATGTCTAGTGCACTATCAATTTATCTAAAGTCAATGAACTGCCCTGAATTTTTATATATTTTAGGGCACTTACACTCCAAATAAATCTTTATCTTCTGCCATAAGCTTTATGATAAGATATGCGAAGTAACATTCGACTTTTGGATTGATAACAAGGATTTTCGCTTATCACGGTGTGTTAAGATTACGTATATATACATAGGTGTTAGTAAATACATACGTATGCCAAACTGTCTCGGAATTTCAAATGATACATCATGTTTATGAACTAGCGATCTGGTTTATTTTGGTATGAATTAAAGATAGTTTATGCGATCTCCAACGTAAACAACTTCTTTTTTATTTGGTTTTGTAACTAAAATGTGAACAACTTTTAAGATTTCTTTTTAAGTGCATTTTTGGTCCACTGTAGTAAAAGCAAATGAGGTTTTAGTAATACTTCTTTCTACATTATGTGGTTCTAGGTATCGGTTACCAAAAGCCTAGCTATCTAGCCTTTGTGACTTTACCTGTAGAAGAAGAACAATAAACATTGTTACGTTACAACTATTTAGAATTCAAGATATGCACTTAGAGACAGGCCTCTGAATCTCTAAACTTATCTCGTCTTCATTTTAGATATGAGCAAGAAATTGTGTTACAAGAAGTCTAAAATACATGCATGTTTGTGCAATTATTCAGAACTTTAGAACTGTGACTACTTGTCCTGACTGTTGCTTAGAGATACATATTATATTCCACCTGTTTACATTTAATTTGCAATATGTTTACTCTAATAATAGTGGTCTGGTGTCGTGTGGCGCCACTTTGCCACTGGACGAGGCTCAATTATTACAAGAGAGAGACACCTAATTAATCCATATTTCCACATTTTGCTTTACGTTTTAAAGCTGACTCTCGTTCGTCTCGTCCCTTACTGGCCCTCCTTTGTGTTAAATTTTCCAATCAACACTTTATAAAATCTCTACTGTTAACCATTCCTTCTGCGCAGACCTAAATAGAGAGGTAAAATATTTTTGAGTTTAAAAAATACCTAATCTCGTTCAAAAGTAGCAAGCTGAACTATAGAAGCGATCTCGCGGTTTGTTACTTTAATTTGTTATTTGCCAAATGTGTAAGTATCGTTTTTTTTCCAGTTTCCATATGTATGTCTACTGGATGTGATGTCGGTGTGTCGCTAATGTTTCTGTTTACTGCGAGCTTAGAGAATACATAACATGTATTCTCTAAGACTGCGAGTGCACTCGTATGATCGCATTCTCGGGTGACAACTATGTTATATTAGCTTTAATTTTATCTTATAAACGCTTTGAAAAGACGACGCTTTCTTGGCTCAGGTTATGTTTAAATTGTAGGTTGCTTGACAATTTGAAACGTTCAACATAAGCACAATATTAAAAGGAGTTTACGACTATTATAATATATGTATGTCCGAAAATTGCGTGGAAGGCAGATATTTATCTAAGTAGTGCTATTCCACGCACTGCGACCTAATTTTCGTAGAATGAGTCAAAAAGCTGTTTTACTGAAAATGTGCAGTATTATTCTCGTATATAGTATGTACGACCTTGCAGTACCTACATCCATTACAAGTCAGTGATCTCGGCTGAATATATTGTTATAACATTAGCCAAAACTTGCCAGTGACGTCAGGAATTGGGTAACATGTATTATAATTTTATATGTTTTTTTTTTATTTTATATGATTTACTACATCGGGCAGAAACTTCGCCTGCATAGTATAAATATACTCAGTGGCATAAGCTCAAATGGCATGCTGGAGTAATGCTTTAATCCGGGAAAAATACTCGCTTTCAGTGGAATTGGTATTTACAATCGAGTGCCAAGTCCGAGACTCGTGTAAGAGCGGAGTGGACTGGTCTCTGCTCCGCGCGTGCAATATACAGACTTATTAGGGAGATTTATAAATATTGTAGATATGTGAAACTTTGTTACAATATTTTTATGTACTTATATATATACATATTTTTTTCAAAGTCGTAGAACTAAAATTTTGTTAGTTCCTTTAAAAACCCTTACATTCATAAGTTATGCGTTAGTTGTCAGTAATCCTGTACAGAGTTTGGTTTGAAAACAATGAGCTGCTCTGAAATAATTTAAATTTCAGCTGTAAATTCTGTGAGTCTATGAAATAAATATTTTGTGTCCGCATAAATAGTTCAGCCAGAGCGTGAATATAAAGCGAGTGTCAGTGTGCTATATTTTGATAGCGAGAATAACAACAGATTTGTAGCTTATTTGAATTTCTGTCTTGATTCTAGGTGACTCTTTGTAAGTGTTCTATGTATGTTTATTGTGAAATTTATTCCTATATGTTTGTATCTTGGAAGATGTTTTTTTATATCGAAATTGTGTTTATGTAAATCAAAACGCGTTATGGCCTTAATACGCCACTCATGTTTATTATTCTGAAATCCTCAGTAGGTAATGTCTTTTATGTTACAAACATGTTTTCGATTTCTACTTCATTCTACTTCACAACATTTCATAAAAATGCTGTTTTGAATTAAATCTTTTGTGTGATTATATTGGAATACCGAATAAATAAGTTACCACGGTTGAAACAATGAGAATAGGCGATGTGTTTGTTACACATATTATTCTAAATGTTTACTAAGTAAACATATAAACATATGAGTAAATGATAATCATATAAGCTAGAGAAACTCAAAATGTTTGCAACCGCCTACTCAGGCTCAGAAAGGTCAGGCCTTTAGTCAATTTAACAAGATAAGCGAATAAAACTATTCTAAATGCTAATATACTCTATCCATGACATGTATCTATTCTATTCACAGTTTATGTCACGATATTTACATATTAGTTATGCCACTTGCGATAAATGCTGGCTTTGAACAAGGCAATCTTTGAAACCGACACAAAAACAGAGGAGTTATAAGTTTGGGTGTGTACCCCATTCAAGCGTTGATAAGTTTTCGTTGTAGGTTATTATTGTAATTACAAAATTAGCGTTCATATAATAACATCACATTAATTTGTCATTTCATTTGTTTACAAGTTTATTCATAAATCCATTCCGAATCTTTCGTATCGAAAGCGTACGACGTCCGTGGCTTTTGCCCATAGAATCCTTTTTCTTTGCCACACCCTACCTATGCCTAAATGTCATGTACACAAGCTTTGTATGTAAACAGCATACAGCCTAACCCTACGCACCCAGCGTCAGTCCTCGCACATAAATCAGCCGAAACAAGGAAGTTAGGATGACGGTGTTCTGAAGGCCATGGCTTTATGGACTTACTAATACAGATCCGAGTTTGTTGAATAGTTCGTTGTTCGTTAGGTCTGTAGTCCACTGACTGTCCACTGTGTGACCTACCGATTGTTGATATTTGACATCTCGAACTTTATGATCCACTTTCATCTTAGGATAAAGGTTTGCTTACTATCAGAACAAGCTGTACGATTACTAGAAATTCGGGGCATTAGGGTATAATAGACCTTTCCCAAAAGATCTTGTAAAAGCATATTAAAAGTAACTACATACATATATAATGTATTATGCATACTAATTTATTGAATTTGACACAATCAGTCCACACAAGGAAGCTAGGCGACGGTGTTCTGAAGGCCGCGGTTTATAGCCCGGCGGCCATGAGAATAGACTCACTAAAACGGGTCTCAGTTTGTTGAATAGTTCGTTAGGTGTGTACTTCAATGGAAGCAGTGCTATACTACTACTATGTAGGGCATAATTTTAGTTGCAAAATTTTGATTCAACAAAATTCTTTTGAAAATCTCGTTTCCTCGTTGTCATAATTGTTTTACTCACTGTCAGAGAATAAATAAGAGTATTATATTACAATTAGTTAGTAAATATAGGCACTGTTCTGCTGTATTCTGAGGAACTGTTTAGTGTTGCAGCGAAGCTGATGACCTGAGTTCTATTTTTGCTGTTAGACAAAGAATCTTAACATCTCAGAGTGTGTGTGCGTCTTTACGAGTATATGACTAAATGCAAGCGAAAAAACAGAACAAAACCTTAGAACCCAGTAAACATCAAAGTGTATGCAGCTTACTATTTATACATTCGCTCACAGTATAAAACCAGCTTTTGCCGTATTTGTAAATTCGAGTGGTTTAATTCGATGGCGCCTCGCTCGAGTAACCTTATTTTTTGTGCACACTTTAATTGTTGTTTTGGAATTGTGTAACAGTTTTAATTTCCGTTACGGTAACAGAACATATTTATTAACTAGGCAACTATAAAACACGTTTAATTGCAAGGACTTTGCAGATAGTTTGAATTTGATTACATTTTTATTGTAGCTGCAAAATAGATTGTGAACATATAGGAGTAACTATATAGTGTTTTATTTTATAAATGTAGTAAGTACACGCATACTTTCAGATTATATCATCATTTATATTGTTATGGGTGGGGATGCGAAGACCTGTTGAGTTATTTAGTACCTACAGTAAATAATTTTCATTCAGATAATTCAATTCAATTTCAAAATATCTTTATTCAATAAATATTATTTATACATACAGTCACTAGTGTACATTTTATCCTAGAAATGCATAATCATAAAACATTCATTCGTTTAACAAGCTAAGGCTTATTTATAAACTTTTGATATTCAATTTTATAGATAACTTTTACTATGTACAAAATTAAGCTCAGTCTACATTAAAACATTTCATAAAATATATACTAATTTAGCAAGTTTTAGTCTAACATTGCTATTCATAACATAAACCTAATTTACAGTAAAAAACAATGCCAAAAGGCGGTAGATAAACAAAATGTTGGCCCGTCGTCGGCCGTCCGCAGCTAGCAGCGAGAAACCAGTTCCGAACATGAGGTGATCACATTCACAAGCGCAAGCGACTCAAGGCCGCGCGCCGCGCGCCCCGCCTCCACACGATACCACTCGGTAAGGCGAGCAGAGTCGACGCGCACGGCCCGCCGCCGTCTAATCGCTCGCGCTTGTGGTTAGTGATACGGCCTAATCATTGCACTCGAACAAGAAATAGTGATGCGGGAGTTTGTATCTGTTATACTTATCGATGTACGGAATATTATTGTGTCGACTTGTGCACAAATTATTAACTAACGGATTGCTATTATTAGCGTTTCTTTGTAGGTAAAACTTTTCCGACAGTTTATATACGTAAGCGTCAATTCGTGGCAGACTTAGTTGCAAATGTAGTTTAGTTTTTAGAAAGGTGTATTACAGGCATATTTTATAGCTTTATTTTGAACTAATTGCAGTTTATTCATATTTGTTTTGCAAGTATTGCCCCACACAGGACACGCGTAAGTAATACAGGGCCGGATCAGGGTGCGATATATTCTTAATTTTGTGCGAGTACTTAGACGAGAACGTCTGTTTAGGAGAGGAGACAATGCATTCATAGTTTTAATACCTTTTAGGTGAAGTTTTGTAGTGTTTATGGTCCAATTAAGTTTATTATCTAAGAAGGTACCTAGATACTTAACTGATCTACTCCATGGTATGTTAAAGTCGCCAATTTTAAGCTTTCGCGTGGGAACAGAACGTTTTCTCGTAAACAAAATAGCTTCTGTTTTAGTCTCGTTAATTTTGAGTTTCCATTTGTTAAAGTATTCCAGGAGGAGGTCGATGGCAAGCTGTAGTCGACTGATTACTATATCTATGTCTGTGGACGACGTATAGCACGCCGTGTCGTCGGCGAAACAGGCCAAGTGCGTCCGTGTTTGCACTGGTATGTCATTCAAATAAATTAAGAACAGGTATGGTCCCAAAATGGAGCCTTGAGGCACTCCAGCGGGCACCGGTTTCGTTGAAGATATGGATTTATTAATATGTACACGAAAATTGCGATGTGATAAATACGACTTTATAGTTTTTACCAGTGATAACGGGATATTTAATGACATGAGCTTGAAAATCAAGGCCTTATGCCAAACTGAATCGAAGGCCTTTTCGACGTCTAGTAGGATCATTCCCGTAGATTTTTTGAGGTTAAGGTCATTAGCTACAAACTCAGCAACTCTAGCAAGCTGTAAAACTGTCGAATGACCCTCACGGAAGCCAAATTGCTCATGAATCAGCAAGCTACTGGATGCACGAGAGAGCCGTCTGTACAGTACTTTCTCAAAGAGCTTGCCGAGGCATGGAAGAAGGCTAATCGGTCGATAAGAAGTGGGGTCTGAAGTATCTTTGCCCGGTTTGTGGATGGCGATTACCTTAGCTAACTTCCAAGGAGTCGGAAAGTAATTCAGGGTAAGGCACGCATTAAATATTTTGGACAAAAGTACTACACACTTCTGAGACATGTTTTTAATAAGCACATTTGAAATTTCATCAGGCCCAGGGGCTTTACGTGATTTCAGATTTAAAATGAGCTTTTTGATTTCAGCTGGTCGGACAAGCAATGAATGATCACAACTTGGCTGGTCGTCTATAGTGAGTAAGGTCTGTTCGATTGTAGTCGCTGCGGAGCTGGGCCAGTCATCAGTGAGTAACATGTTGTTAAGAAAGGCTGTGGCTAGCGCTTCACACTGCTCACTTTGAACAGTGGTTAGAGAGCCATCTCCTTTACTTAAAGGCGGGATAGTAGATTGGTCCGTAGTGCGTAGCGATTTAGCTAGTCGCCAAATATCGGCACTTGGATTATCTACACGTTTCAGTTTGTCATTCCAGATGGAATCATTAAATTGCTGAATAGCAAGGTTGATTTCAGCCTTCAGGTTATTAATATGCACGCGCAGGACTTTTCTAGTTGAAGGATCTGGTTCTGCTGCCGAGTATCTTTGAAGTCGATTTTTCTTTCGAATTAGTCGCTTAATACGTCTGGGTAATGTAGACAATGACCATGGCTTCAATGTTACTAGAGGAACAGATTCATCCCTAGCTGCAAGGATCACCTGGTGAAGATTTAGTATTGATCTATCAACTTCATCAACGGTCACATATGTTTTGGACGACAAGTTAATATGCAAATCAAGAAGACTGCGATACTTATTCCAATCCGACTTTGCGAAATCAAACTTGCGGATAGGGTTGCGTTGGAGTTTCATATTAAATTTAGTAAGCACAGGGAAGTGATTTGAACTAAGAGCATGTATGGTTGAGATATCTTCAAGAGAATTAATGTTTTTTGATAGTACAATATCGGGAATAGACGGAGCATGCTCGTCACGGTACGGGTATAGTGTTAGATCACGTGGTGCATAAATGATATACTCATTTGCGAGCATATGCTCAAATAATGTTTTCCCTCTCGTATTGGCTAATCCAGGTGACCACAAAGGATGCTTACTATTCGTGTCACCCAAAGCCAGCACACGAGGACCTGATGACATAAGAACATCAAGGTCTTTACAGAAAAATTGTTTATTAGGCGATTGGTATATTGAGTACACGTTAATCTTGTCATTGTTTACCGTTAGAGATATGCCTATTGTTTCTAGTACTTGTGTTTCGAGGGTGGGCAGTAAACTATGAGTTAAGTCCACCCGAACAAGGATTGCTACACCCTGGCCGCTGTTATCACTATGCTTGTCCGCTCGGTAGCATGCGTAACCGGGGATTTTAAGGGAAAGATTCTTAGTTAATCTAGTTTCACAAAGTGCAATGACGTCGGCTTTTAGATTACTCACCGATAAATCGGCTAACTCTCGCTGCTTGCTGTGAACGCCATCTGCGTTCCAATAAAGTATGCGGAGTTCCTGGCAACTAGACATAGTGGCCTAAGTGGGTCAAAATAAGAATGACTTTGTCCATTAAAGTCCGACATTTCTTGTATTCTTCCTTAACTGACTGTAAAGTCCTGAGGATCTCCAGCATTTCGGTCGTCTCAAAATCTACCGACGATAGTATGTCCTTTGTGGACGCTGAAATAGAAGCTTGCGCATTTACAGCAGTGCGGCTACTCTGTGTTGTCCTGGCGGTTGCTAGAGGTTTTGGGACCAATTGCACATGATCTTCGGTTTGTCGCTCACACGTAGCCTTTTTAGGGTTGCTTGCGATTTGGGCCCAGGTTTTTTGTCCCTTTGGCGCTGAATGCGTAACTACCGGTTGACTTATGGTTTTGCGAATAGTGACACGCTTATTTTCAATACGTTTCAGGTATTTTTGACGCTCTTCGCACTGGCCATAATTTGCTGGATGATTTTCATTACAGTTGCAGCATCGAGCTGGTTCATCTCGATCTTTTTTGGGACATTCCCATGTAGCGTGCGATAGGGCACATTTCACGCATCGTGGCAATCTGTTGCAGTTCCTGGATGCATGGCCGAAGCTTTGGCAACGGAAGCATTGTGTTCCCGCCTTCTTACTTGGTTTGAATCGTTCCACCGATACAACACAGTTAGCTAGGTATCTAAGCTGCTTGAACCTAGTCATGTTAGTACCACTTGGAAGTTGTACTATGACCAGTGGACAGTCAGAAGAATACATGGTTTTGAGTTCTGTTAGCGTAGCATTAGCGAAGCCCAGATCTTCTAACTCCTTGGGGATACTCTCGTGGACACATCTTGGCAGACCCTTGATGACGGCCTTAGGGAGTCTTTCATCCTTTCTGGTGAAGGTATGAAAAGCCAGATTTTCTTTTACAAGGTTCTCACGGAGTTCTTTCAGATTCAGATAGGTATATATCTAAGTAAGATATTTCTGTAGTGGATTATAATTTATGACGGAATTATTTCAATAATGATTACGATAATGGCAAAAGTAGACTGAAAGAGATTTCTTTTCTAGCGATAATTCCGCTACGTATGCTAGTCTAAACTACCTAGGTATTAGTGGATGCTCGCGGCTTCGCTCGCATAAAGATGTAAAACTTGCATCCCCTATTTCACCCCTTTAAAAGTGGCTTTTCCAAAAATCCTTTCTTAGCGGATCCTGCGTCATAACATCTACCTGCATGCCAAATTGTAGCCCGATCCGTCCATTGGTTTGGGCTCTGCGGTGATAGATCACTATATCAGTCAGTCAATCAGTCAGTCACCTTTGAGTTTTATATACATATATATATAGATATATAGGTATCTACATGTGTTCAAGTATTTATTAAATTTATAGAATTCTTTCTTATGATGGCTCCTTCGGTGAAATTTCTCCACATTATGATTGTATACGTTCCACATAGTTTCGCCAGTTGAGCAAATATTAAAGTACCCAGTCGGTTTTATAAAAGTGAATGAATGCTTGGTTTCAAGTCAACACGCCGCTTGCACTTGTGCCAAGACATGTTTTAAACAGTGTTGTTTTGTTTTTATTGAGTTTCTGCAATGTTGATAGAGTGAAGGTTTTTGTGTATTTGTATAGAATATATGTATAGAATAAATTGAGTTCTAATAATAATTGATGTACGAGTAGATACTCTGAGTAAGACTTGTAAGAAATAAATGAGTTACAAAATTTGAAGTAGAAAGCCAATTGTCCTTATGTTTGAAGTCTTCCGTTTCCAGCAATAGGTAATAATTGAGCAACCTTTTATTTGTTTTCCGGACACCACAGGCACAGTATTTATCTACTACATACTTTATGAAGTCTTTTCTATATTCGTATATTCGCAAATACATTTATGAATTTCTTATCAGTCACAATGTTATCTATGTACATATTACATCGGTAGAGGTAATCAATCTAACTCGCTGGCTAGTTACCGCATTGTACATTCATTACATACAGGGTTTCTGAGAATAAGTGCTATACTTTTATTTTGACATATGTATATATGTTTATATATATATTTTTAGTTTATTTCCGCCAATGGCCTTTAATTAATGATTTAGTGACCTTTATCGGAAAGCGACCATGCCGGTTTGTTGTGTATATTTTGTTGTACGTATTGGTATAATTCTCCTTTTATGAAATAAGTAGTAAATGTCCTACTGTAAAAAATGTGTTTTTAAACCTGCTTACATTCAGAAATAAAATGTTACTTTTTAAAATTTTAATTATTATTCTGTTATCATGTTATCCTGATAAAAAATCTATCTCCGAAAGCAGATATAAATGAATGTTGGTAATATTCACAATTCACATACATAGGTATCTTCTAGGTAAGAGAGTAAAAAACTAAAAAGAGAATTTTAAAAAAATAACTCTGTAATGCATACACGTGGAACCGCGGTCGTGCTGCGCCAAGGTCGAGGGTACTCCATCCACTGGAGCTCTAATGATGCGCTCCTATTATATCACCATTGCACATGTCTTTACTAATAGCTACCTAGCTATAGTGGCATCGTTGTATCTGGGGTCACAATGGTCATGTCACTGATAAAAGTTTGAGATTGTAATGTCAAAATCAAAGAACACAGAATTGTATTGTATGAAATAATCATATAAAATATGTACATGATAGCCAGACTCTGTCAACGAAATCTGCCTAAATCAGATCGCTCTTAGCTATAAAGTCACTACTTGTGATACTAGAATAACTTGTTTATCTATTGTGCTTATTATATTTCGTTTGTCTATCTATGCAGAACATATAGTTGATGAAGCACAAAATACAATGGACATTTGTGATGCGATCTATTTGGTAGCTTCAATTATAAAATCTTAACAACCGTACATACTGCATTATAAAAGACTCCACTTATTACCCATGTACTGGGAAGATAAGTATTTAATATGGTAATAAAATTATTATTTATCTTCCTACTTGAATGATATCTGTAAGCAAATGAATATATTGAACAAGTGCTTGCGTGTGGAGTGCAGCGCGCGGGTGCATACAAATGTGCATTACACGTGTCATACCAAGGCCAGTGGTGCACGTGAAATGTACCGCACTTGTTGATATTGGGATGGTCTAATGTTAATTTTGTGTTCTCCTAGAATTCAGGGTGATTTGTCGTAGGTACATTTAAAATGAAAATATTTTGACTTCGTCCGCGTGGAATAGTTATTTTGGGCATTCATTCTTTCATACATATTTTTTGATATATTGAACCGTTTTCGCAGCGCACGCAACGGAAGCCCTCAAAGATGAATATTTTTTTTTTTAATATACTTACAATAAGTATTGAATCTGAACCGACTGTTTTGCGTTCCTTGTGTGTTTGTATGTGCGACCCGCTGCATTGTGTCGTTGTTTCGGGACAATGTAGCCTGTGTCGGTATAGCCTGATACCAGTACTATTTGTTACCTCAATACCAAAATTAATATTGATGGCCTTGAACATAAGAAAGAAGTGGCTGCAATATTTCTAGACTTATCAAAAGCTTTTGACTCTGTGAGTCATGACCTTGTAATAGTGAAGCTCTCAGCTTACGGAATAACTGGAAAACCTCTCCGACTTATAAAATCATTCCTTGAAGATAGAGAGCAAATTGTCGAAGTGAAAATAGACAAACAACGTCATAAATCATCGCCAGGGAAAGTAGATATAGGAATTCCGCAGGGATCGTCATTGGGAAATACCTTGTTTCTGGTATTTCTCAATGATTTATGCCTTAGTGGAATTAAAGGAGAAGTCATCCAGTATGCAGACGATACGACAGTGATTATAACCGCTGACTCACATGAAGAACTTAAGAAATGTATAAATAAAACTTTAAGAGAGTTAGAAAACTGGTTTACGGTGAATGGTCTGAAACTGAATACTGATAAAACGAATATAATGTCCTTCAATGCTGTATCACCAAACTTTAAAGAAGCTCCATTAATATTAGAGAATGGAACTGAATGTTTATATGCAAAGCATGTTAAGCTATTAGGATTCGATTTAGATCCCTCCTTAACATGGAAAGAACATATTAATAATACTTGTAAAAAAATGGCAAAAGGGGTTTATGCATTAAAACAGTTGAAACCAATAACAAGCCCAGAGCACCTAAAGGAAACTTATTATTCATACATACACTCTATACTTTCATACGGCATAAGTATATGGGGCAATGCGACAGACTTTGAAAGAGTGTTAATAATGCAGAAACGAGCAATAAGAGTACTTGTGGGAGGTAGATATAGAGAGTCTTGTAGAAACCATTTCAAAGAGTTGAAGATTTTGACGTCAGTGTCACAATATATATTAGAGATTATAAAGTTTGTAAAAAGAAATCCACATTTGTTTAAACTTAAGACTTATAACTCAAATAGAACCAAGATAAACAGAGTATTGTTGAAACCAACTGTGCCTAGGCTGTGTATGACTAAGAAACTACCCACTATAATGGGAGAGAAACTGTTCAATAAACTCCCCGCACACATTCAGTCTTTGAATAATGATCAGCAATTTTGCAATAGCGTCAAACAATTATTGTTAGATCAGACACTATACAGTTTTAAAGAATACTTTGAAAATGACTACAGTCAACTACCAATTGATTCTAAACTTGCTTAGAAATTATGTAATTAACTACTGAGTAAGGAGTGTGATGCCAAATTGTCATTTTAGCCCCTATACAGCTAAAGTGACAGTACCAAGATTTATTTAAGTTGACATATTGTATGATTACATACCTATTATTATGTTTGATATGATTTTAATAACAAAAATTTTCATTGTTTTATTAATAAAACTAGACATATGGAACTTCTAAAATTTTATAAAAGCCTAATGTTATAAATTCAATTTGACGAGATATTGTAATTTGTGTAGCATATTCTGTGATATTAGTACTTATACCTATGTATGTTACAATTTTACATTATCAATAAAGATTCTTTATCTTTATCTTTATCTTTTAATAAAAATCCATCATTTCGTCGCGGCTACTAACAACAAACAGCAAATAACCTTACATATACATTTAGTAGTATGGACCATGCAAGTGACAAAAGTTGCATTTTATCCCGATAATTTACGCGGCCGAAGCCAAGAATATCATCATCACTTCTTCTTTTGACATTTATAAGATTTTGGACATTTGTATTAATATGTGTTTAATAGTTTAGTTATGAATGGACTCTGTCTAAAATTAACGCTTATTATTATTATATTATTATTATTGGCCGAAGCAGCAGGCATCTACTGAGCAAAATTGTATAATTAGCATAACTGCATCTGGTAGGTGTAAGGTAATTCTCTGAGCAGATCTAGCACAACAATAGCACGTGTCTGTACGTTGTAACGGATGGTTATATGTATATGTAGATCCTGGCGGTGACCAATCAGTAGAGGAAAAGTAGGGATATGATGTTATCTCAAAATACCTACAGAAACAGTTTTCTTGTAAGTTCTGTCTGTATTTGGAAGATGTTTTATCTTGTCGTAGAGTGTATACGATTGCCGTTGTTTTTGATACTTTGTTTGCTTTCAAAACGATGTTGAGTATTTTCCAAACCCAAGCACTCTTAACTTATTGTTCCTTGCTGAATATTTTATAATAGCGGTATTTACATCTATTACTAATACGGCTCGATATTTACATACACAGTTTTGCATACATAGGTATGTACTCGTATTGTATATAGTACGTGTCTATTATTTGTTTATACATCCCGAATGTGTGCGGATCGTGTGCGCACCCGCGCTGCGGTGGCCACGTGTAGCGGGAGACATGCGCGTGAGTGCCGCGCCGTGACGTTATTATATTCACTTACTACTTTACTTATTGGCAAATTACTGAAAAAGCAATTATTATCAAATAGCCCTGACAATGTTTTCCTCTTGATATTGTGATATAATACAATTTTTTTAAGTCTGCGAGTCTACTAGAAATGAATAATAATAAATAGTTTAGAGACCACCGTGAGGTATGTGTGGCGTTTGGAGAGATGTTCTGGTGGACGTGATTATTTACAGATACACTATTTAGAGCTCTTGTATGCACTTTTATAAATCTAATTATAACTGAATCTCATGACCGTGGTTTCGTTTGATTTTTTGTATTAAATCTTCGTTTGATTTATTATATAAAGTCTTACGAATCTTGCATTATTTCCATCGTAATCACGACCATGATTTATGTACAAAGGAAAGCAACAATCAAAACCAATTATTGTAATAAACACGACTAACTCCTTAAAAATATTAGTTATTATAACATGAAAATATTACTGCGAGAATCTTTCACGAAAAAACAAGATTACTTTTCAAGAAAATCTCAACTTTCCTTTATTGGGTTGTTTCCCAAGAAAGGTTTGGTTTAATCAAAATTTGTTCTGTTTATTTTAGTCACTATATCTATTTACTTTTCCTCCTCCTTGACTTAATTTCCTCATCACTGAGGGTTGTTATCCACTGCAGACTCGATTTAAAAGGATATCATGAGTTTTCGGATATTGTGGTCCACAAACATGTCGGTTTCCTTACGAATTTTCTTTGTACATGTATGATTTTTCTTATCGTAAAGCGATTTCAAATGTGTTTTGCTGCTCAGTAAGATATAGATTGTGTTGATTTTATTTAATTTATTAACTTTGTAATTGCCGTATTCTTAGTTCATTATTCGTGTAATTCGTGTACACGGTACTAAATTGGGATAAAGAATTTGAAATTGATTTGAAGGTAGCCAACACTGGTGCCGAGAGCCTTCAAACCGCCCTAAGTGTCTCTGACATGTAATTACGACTGCCCTACTATGACAAATTTCCGAATAAATATAAGTAATGCCACGGGGCGTAACAAGTACAATACCCAACAAAACAACACGTGCCTTATCACAAAACACAGACATGTATTACATTCCATTACATCTATAATGTACGAAGATAATATTAGTATACGTATTACATTACATATTATTACATGACAATATCAAATCATGCTCAATGGTCGTGCCATGTTTTTGTTTGTGTCTGGCGCAAGTATGTATAGATTCATTTTTGTGTAAGTTATACAGTGTCTTGCAATAGTATGCATTTTAATATAGTTAGGGTTTACGTTGGTTGATATGTTTTATTGTTAATAAATTGTTGTTAATTAAGATTTATAGGTATTTTCACATGTTTTCCAATTACCACTGTTTCTATACGTATGAGAAAATATCTATATCATTACCATTTTTTACAAGTATGTCTGCTAATAAAAGAATTCTAAGAAAAAGAAAGCTAAACTAAATGCTATGTTCGTACAACAAATAAGTACAATATTTTCGTAGATCAGTATTAGTTCCCTAATTGTCTTGTTTGTTAGTTTAATAATAGCCTAGTTACGTTTCAAAGGGCAATGTTCGAGTAAATAACTCATATTTGAAGATTGTTGAAGATACTCTGAAGTAATCGGAGACATGATTTAGATGTTATCCCTTTCAATGTCTCTTGTTAACAATGTCTGGCTTCTTTTATTGAAGGAAACTCTCAAACTATTTAAGTATGAGGTTGACTATTAAGCTAATGAAAACAATTTGAGAATGAACATGAGATTGTACAATTATCTTCGTTTTATTTGGACAATTTTTATTGAAAATTAAGTACTTAGACAAGTTTTCTGCAATAAATTTAATCCAATTGCATTGATATGCCATAGAATCATAGTGGCGTATCGGACCAATTTTCAAATGGCAATTTTAATGCTAAGGAATTCCAAATATTATAAATTTCATTGTGATTTGTTTTTGTATCTCATAATGCCGTAACTAGATATCGTGTGGCCTCTTTCTGGCAAAGAATGCGCCGTTCCGGCAACAGTATACTTGTGGCTGTCTCTGACGATGTCCGGAATCCAGTGTTTAGGCGCTGGATATCTGTTCACATGGACCGAAACAAAAAGTGATCGCATATGTGCATTTTATTTTATATTTATTTTTAAATTGACTCACCCCTATACAGTGTATTAATTTTAAGTAGTTTAAGTTTATGGGTGCAAGCCTGAAATAAATGACTTTTATTTATTTATTTATTTATTTATTTATAATCATGAAAGCAGTTAAGATTCTTGGATAACGCACCGATGTATTAAATGTTTTAATGTAATGTGGATGATTAACTAACTTTTATCTGTATTTTATGTAGGTACTTTATTTGGCGAAATTTTGTGCATACGAAAGAAATTTCAGGAAGAAGTCACAACCCCCAGTCATAAGGAACACAAAGCAAAGATGAGGAAGAAGTCCTTATCGGAAAGAATTTTCAGATATATCGTTGTCTTTACTATATAACTCAGTATGAAATGAAATTCTAGTTAAATGTAGCCATAGAACCCCGAATCAACCTTGGCATGAGGTATCGCTTACGATTTATTATTTATCAGAACCTTTATTCAGATAAAAAGGAAATTGGAAGCCATTGAGAGATACAAATTCACGTGTAAACGTGAGATATGCCATCTATTTTCGGGTTCTCAGAGAAAATAATAGCATATACCTAGTTATGTACGGCGAACAGTTATACCATTACTTCAGTTAATACATAACGTAGGTATGTATGGTTCGTTTCGTATTCGGTATTACCACAATTCCTCAATTTATTTAATACAAGAGGAGTAAGACCTCATTTGGACTAGTTTGAATGATGTTTTTATGTAATTTTCGTGATATAAAAACTTTGTTTAGTCACATGTTTAGTGCGAATTAATAGAATTATAGAATTTCAGAAAATAATATTGCCAATATTGCTATTGGAAGTTTTTTTAAATAGACCTATGTAAATTCCACTTTAAATCATATGCTGCCATTAAAATAACATTGAAGTTTTAATAACACACAAAAAATTGCAACTTTCTTTTTAAAAACGACCTAGGTATTTCCTTCACTTGCTAATCCTCTCCGGTATATTCAGGAGTGCCCAAATCGTCAAGGTTTCGTATAAAAGATTACTTTACCGAAGGACCGGGTTTGTTTACCAAGTCGGAGTGTCCGAAGCCATTTGGCCAATACCATCGGTACTTATTTATATTGCGCCCACACATTTCGGCAGATATACTTGTGATTGGGCATTCCTGTTGATTTTGTGTGGATTTAGGGCTGTTCCTGGGGGCGTAGTTACTAACGTCGAATAAGATTGGCGAACTCTGTCGTACACCATCTTAGAATACGAAGCTCTGACATACTCGTAACCAACGACATTAATAATACTTAATGGACCGGCCTAGGCGAGCAAAAAGTATAAGCATGTACTTTTTACAAAAAGTGAGAGACGTCTCTCACTTGGTACTTCATTCTGTGTTCGGCCAATTTGACTTGATTTTTACTGATAAACGTTTGTATTGTTTTCTCATTTTCTCTTGCAACTTTTCGTAGTGCCTATCTCGTTTTAACAATTATGCTACGATGTTTACTTAGAACTTCGTAACATGTAAATCTAACAGATGTCGACTTATATTTTTGGATGGTAAAGTACTGAGAAGGCCGGTCCATTTAGGTATTTTTAATGTCGTTGCTCGTAACTACATAGGGACCGCTTTAACTATTATATTATGTACAAATGGGACCTATAATTAAACGCCCAGAATACTCCAGAAGACACATGTGATTCGATTCAAATAACACTTTTTGATTGAGTACTGTTGTGAGTATTATTGTTATTGAATAAATACAGCAATATTATTGCTGTATTTTAAACTGGAATAAAGGATAGGAAGGATAAATATCCTTAAACCGAATAAATAGTCCTTAACTGAGATTTCATCATTTCATTTAAATACGACATGATATATGACCTTTTTCAGCCCCAGCAACCACTACCTGATTACATTCCAGTAAGGGCAAACAGTTAGTGTGACCACACATCGTTTGCGCACACAATCAAATGTGTTTACTTCCCATACTCATGCCAGCCCCGGGGCGGTCGGGGCATCGGGGCGGTTCTATCACGGCCGACATTTACCTGAGATATTGCTTGACATTTTCGTAGTACCTGTAATGGTGTTGCTGATTTGAAGTATATTTGGTGCTACGGCGTGATTTCTAGAAGTAATTGTATAGCGTGGGAGCTGATATGTCAACACACGGTGACCAACAAATAACCATTAACCTAGGATTTAAATGTGTGATTATTTGACTTTATTTTACATGGAAAGGGCTGAGGAAGGAAGGAATTTGAGTTAAATCTGATATAGAGTATGTCTGTGTTTTGTATAGTAATAAAACAGTTTTGCGTCACATTTCACCTTTCAAGCGACAAGGTGGTAGAAAGCACGTTGACTGGGCAGATAAATAAAAAATAAATGTTGTCATACCAAAAGGTTATTCTAATTTCATCCGTGAACTCCCGGAAGTGCAGCAGTTATCTCGGCACGGCTCCGCAAGCAGTTGCCAAGCCACGATTTGTGTGCACATCTATAAAATTAGAAAAGCGCGTGCTTTTTTCAGGAGTTTGCACCTTTCATTAGTTTCAGTAACAAGATTCTGGAGAAACTGTGCATCTTTATCTTTACAGCCACGCCTCGTTTCAGATATGGCATAGTAAGGTATGCGCCTGGTTGAGCGACCTCTTTCCACTGTTGCTAGCTGGCCCTTCTTAAAATGACACTTTTTCTGACGTGAAGCAACTCTCTCTAACTTATAAATTTAAAAGTACATTAAAAAAAATGTGAAACATGCAGGCACAAACAAAATAAGAAAGATATTAATCAATATGTTTCTACATTTTACCCGCAACGAACAGAAGAACCAAGGAAATAGAAGATATAGCGATAAGAAAATAAAGGGGAGGCCTTTGCCATACAGGCAACTTCTACCAACAAAATAAATAAAGATTTGTAAAAAAGTTTATAATAAAATTACAAAAACTGTCAAGTGAAGCGTAAAAAGTGTATTATTTATATTAAGTAATTAAGTCATTTTGTAGTAGTAGAAAAGTACATTAATGAATTTAAATTTAGTGTAAGAGAAAGTTCTATTATGAGATTCGAGTCATTTTCTCAAATAAAATAATTTACATAAGGCATTCCAACATTTAATTAATTACTTATTGGACAATTACTTAATTATTCGTGGAAAGGTCTGGACACCCACCACGATATCAACAATAATTTCAACAAAAGAAACAAAAATAATCAGTCGCAGCTCCTACGTGTGCGGCGTGCCCTACATCTTGTCTGAGAGTACCGTTGTGCCCTTTGCACGGTGTTGCCCAATCGGCCCTACAACGCAGCACAATGCGCCGGAAGCACGCTGCAGACACTGCTTACCTTACTTGTTTATTTAGTTACGAGTAGACTATCACACGGTCTAACTGTAACAACGTATAGATTTTAACCGACTTAACAAAGAGAGGTTGTTAATTTAATCTATACTGTTTGTGATTTTGTTAAAAATATTAACTTCGATACCTACTATGTATGTAATTTTAAATTGTACTCATTGCATTTGATTTTTATATTCAAATACAAATATGGCTTAGAATTAGTCTTGACCAACCAAAGCCTAACCTTTCAATCTTGAACCGCAGTGTTCACTTGTAGGGGGTCTATCCTATCACTCTAGCTATGTAACGCTTGAAGTGACCTGATCAAAATACAGTAAAAAAAGGAATGTGCCATCGAGCGAACGTCAACCAAACTCGATTTACTTAAATAAATATTATCCCATTGTTACAGATCCTGCCCTACATCGACGGCTTCAACCACGTGTCCAAGATAGCAGCGCTCACCGACGTGGAAGTGAGCTTGGTGCGGGCCTGCGTGCAGAACCTGGTCTACTATGGAGTGGTCACGTTGGTGCCCATCTTTCAGTATTGTGCGGTATGTTTAACTGTACCCATGTTTTATATTTAGTTTTTGAAAGCTGAGATATATTAGCTACGTTTACATATGGCTGAATGAAATTGTTGGAGATAAGCAAGCCAAATTTTTGTTTTGCTAGATAGACGCAAAAATATACTGGTTACCTGATGGAAAATGATTACTGCCATCTTCAATACTAGCGACATTGTATGCGCGTTGCTTTGATTGATTTTACAGGAAGATGGTAAGACTATTTAATTTTCTCTTAGAGCTGCCTAGATCATAGCACTGCGAAAAATCTATAGCACAAAATATCTAACTAGGTATTAGTGGGTGCTCGCGGCTTCGCTCGCATTAAGAAGTAAAACTTGAATCCCCTATTTCACCCCTTTAAAAGTGATATTTCCTAAAACCTTTTCTTAACGGATGCCTACGTCATAACATCTACCTTAATTCCATATTTCAGCCCAATCCGTCCAGTGGTTAGTGCTGTGCGTTGATAGATCACTATATCAGTCAGTCAGTCACGTTTAAGTTTTGTATATTTAGATAAAGCCGTTTTATAACACAATGGTTGTTTATTTCCAGGTGTACAGTGCGACTCCCAAACTAAGACAGCTGACGAGATGCGCGGGCTTACAACGACAATGCATAGAATTCTGCGCTAGAACTCGTAAGTTTCCTTCTAAAAAATCCATTCTGGTTTTCCATTGTCGACTGATTATACGGTTATTTGAAAACATTCAAGAAGATGGATCAGACGCTCCGGCTTGTGATCCAATTCTTTTTTCATTTTTTTTTATCGAATGCAAGTGGTCTACAGTTCATCAAGCTACCTAATAAGGGCATTTGACTTGACTTAACTACTGTTGTACTATGACAAACAGCTGGGACCTACGATCCCATTAGCACAGAATAGATAATAATTAGGCACTATAGCGTGGTCATTCTCTGCACGTCGCTCGCGGATAGCTTATTCCTAGCATGACCATTCACTTAGAAATTGTGAGGCAGGCTCCGTCATCCTGTTGATGAATATACGGTGTAACTGATTATCTTCCAGCCCGCCAACTGCCGAAGGTATCGGACATATTCCGCATGTACGCCGGCATGACGTACGGCAGCACCATCCGCGACCTCTGCCGGCGCATGCGGCCGCAGGAGCTGGCTGTCAACGAACGCAAGCTGGTGCTGTTTGGAGTGCTGGAGGGACTCATCAGGAGGGTGTACAAGGTGAGGCATCATATCTCAGACTATCCGCTCAGGGTGTGGGCCTCTCCCGAAATTCTCCACTGAGCTTGGTCTTTCTGCCTATTGCTAGTCACTAGACATCAATTCTATTTTGAATGTTCTGGATATAGACAGATGAATTTGTTTCACGTACATTTTCTAGCATTTAGTCATAGCAAAATATAGTTATACCCTTAAGACTATTACTAACCTAACTAAATACGTACTAAAAGCAAACTAAATGGGTTATGTATGATAGATGCTTTATGGGCAAGGGCTGGGATGTTCACGCTATAAATGGGTATTACGCGGGCAATCGTATTAAACATGATAATATTGAGCTGGTGTGACTCTAGCTATATATTTTCCTGGTGCTTGAAATATTATGATCGTTTCATTATATTCTCTATCAAAGGCCTAACATGTCACCTTTCCCACTTGCAGTACCCGATCACCCTCCACAACGACGACTCGGCGTCGGCCCGGAGCGAGCACAGCCAGCCCCTCATGCGTACTTACAACGGGCTTGTCTGTCTGGATGAACTCTGCTGCCAAGGAGGGCTGTCAGCTTCACAGCTGGAGGAGCAGCTGGAAAGGGACAGCAATGTCGTCTTCATTGTTAAATGATGTGGCCAGAACTGGCTCCGCGTCGTCAAAGCACCACCTTTTTCTATTGCTATAATGAAACTAGCCACTTTGCACATATAACGGGCATGTCTGTCTGAATGAACTGTACTGCTTCACTACTGGAGCCAAAAAGAGGCAGTAAAATCGTGTTCATTATTAAATGATGTGGACCAATCAAAGACCGTTCTGTCTCTTGCTGTCGGTTAAACAAAGCTAAATAAAGATATGTTTCGCATGAAGATGGCGAACTCTGTCGTCATAAGTTTTCAAACTGGTTCTTGAATTGACAAATGATGTGGACCAAATTTATTTCTCATCAAAAATATATGAAAGATCGTATAACAGTTGGTCTGGATTAGAAAATCCAACAAGAGATAGCATGTAAATAATTTCTTTTTTATTGATTTTACCAATTTCTTAGAGAAAAATGTTAAACTTTGATTAGAATTTATTGCTTAAATTTATGTACATAATAAATGTGTGAAATGTATCGTTATTAAAAAGCAGTGCAAACAATGCAAAATTTTAAAATTATGTAAATAGATTTTTGTTTGTAAGTATATTTTTCTTGTATTTTGTAAGTTTGTTCGTGTATTTTGTACGTATGGTTATTTTTTAATTAAAATGTTTACTGTGTTTACATGTAATTACGTTGTATATGATTTGTCGAAGTACAGAGACGATCTCTTTAAATTAGTGTTGAATGTGAGTTGATGTTGTCAAGTAAATAATAAAGTTGGGCATTTTATATATGCTCGGACCTATACGGCATAAGTATAATGTTGGTTATGGTGTTTCAGAAAACGGTAAAACTTATTTTAAAGAGCTGATGATTTACTTTTTGCCACGAACGACTTCAAAGAGCTAAATAGAAACTGAAAAATACTTGTAATTTAAAAAAAAAACCCTCTGTTGCCTAGTGGAATACACTGAATTTATTTGAATCCAGTTGGCAACAGTTTTTTTTCTACGTTGTACGATTATAGAAAACCTGGTTTGTAGCCTCGTTGATGTTGTTCATGTTGAGAAGTTATTCGTCGCTTTTTATCAATAATTCTTTTACTGACAAAATTATTATTTATTATATCCAATCACAACGACATTTTTAAGACTTTATATGTAAATTTTGTGATAAATTTAATTGATGATAATGGTACAGGAGCAAGTAAGATTAATAAAAAGGCATTTTCGTGACTATTTTTATACTTACCTTAAAGTTCAAACACTGCTCAATCTCATAGTTTATAGAAATTTTTTACCTTATGTATAATATATTGTATAAGTAAATTATATAATGGTGCTATATAATCTACGTATTAAGGGTTAGTGAGGAGTATGCTAAGCCAAGGATCAACTTATTTTTTAACACACTAACTTATGTAAAAGATTTTTTATTTGGAATATAATTGTGTAAATCCAATAATAACCGGTTCAGTTGTAACGACAATTTAGCTCGTTCGTGTTGGACACCAGAGTTGGCCACTCTCATTCGATAAGAAAAAGAAGCACACTCGTATCATAATGTACCTACTATTCAGTTTTGCTCTTTCGCTTAGCATACCCTTTTTGTCATAATTGTAAATATAAAAGTTTGTGTTTGTCATTATATAAAGTTTTATAAGACTATTTTACCAAAGAACCTGGGAGATTTTTGATCTATGACTTACAACGTTCGGTTCTGAAAATCACTTCATGAAACGCCAGATTTTTTTTAACATAATGGGCAAATTTAGTGCTGATATTTGAACGTAAAGACAATATAGTAATGGAAAATGATTCCCATATGATATTTCCCATAGTTTTTCTTTACTTAGACATGTATACTGTTGTTTCTTATTTTATATTAATTAATTTCTCATAGATTTGTATCATGTTGAATTGTCTGTACATTATTTTTTTTTTTTTCTAAAATTTACTTATTCGCAATTTTTGTATCGAACCTTTGACATTCCTTTTTTATTATAATAGTTTTAGGATAATCCATTGTTGTGCCAAATATTCGGTAAAATGCAGATGGGGGAAAGTACCCACCGTCATTTTTTTGAAGAGCTTAGAAAATACGCTTGCCTTTTGCGAGTAAAAATTTCTGAAAACAAAAATGTAATCAGAGAAATCAGCTTATGGCATTATATGCAGCTATTATTAAGATTGAAGAACCACTTTTGAAGAATTTTGTAAGAACATTTTTGTACCATATGCATGTCTGTGTCGCCACGATTTAAAAGTTTTATAATCGACGACCATACTTTCACGCATGCTTTCTTGAGTAAAATATATTTTTATACAAAATTCCGTAGGAAACTGCTATAAGGTACGCACAATGCATCTGGTTTTAAGAAATTTAATATTTTAGTTATAACTTGCCTGCAGTCGTTACAGATATTATCTTTGTGGCATCTCGTCGCATTAGTTATTGTAAAGGTTCTGCATATATGTACACTTATCAGCATTTCTGTCATTTACAATTTATGAGTAAAGTGTCTGTTAAGTATTCGCCATAATTCTACGTTTCTGGCTAATTCCTTAACTTCCGTATACATCACGATACCTACTTCCTCCTATACTCGGGTCTCCCTTGAGTCAAAATAAAAAGCAAAATTAAGAACTTAGTTGAGAGACTCTTTACTTATCTAAATATGGTTTCGAGTTTTATAGCAGCCTTTGACATGTTTTAACCACAATGATGAAAAGCTTATAAGTGAACATAATTAAACAGAAAGACTATAATAATAAGTGTAAAATTTAACTTTCGACTTCAAATGCTATTTCCTTAACCTTGTATCACATGAACCACAGTTTAGTATATTTAAATCTAGCTAGTCAGATATTTTCTTTTAGAAGTTGTTTAAATAAAGCACATAATAATGTAATTGTTGTTTTTAAGAGATTATTTTTAAAATGCTGTTTTATTGTGTTGGCTTCCATTTTGTTAGGAGTAAGATTTTGTAATGTTTAATCATCAGTTACATAGACGATGTTATTATTTCTAAATGACTCATGAATAATAAATACTATTTTTCGTATTCTGGTTTTCATTTTATTATTAAACCTTATTATTTTATTTATAAATAAATATTTCGGGTGATATCTCACAGCGCCATCTAGCCTTATACTAAGCCAACTATGTAAGAGAGATATTTTGACACCGATACAAGCGACACCGTGGTCGTAGGCAGAGCAAACCTGTTAGCAAATCAGTGTGCTAGCCAAGTCTCGTTTATCGAAATTTAATAAAAATGGGTTACACTATCTCCAAGTTAGCAGTTTTATAAAAACATGTCGGATGCAGTTAATAAAACAAGTTTTCGAAAGATAGTACTGCTTTATTATACTCTTATTTAACATGATATATGTTACAAAATACATAATAAACAGGTATATAGGTAACAAAACGTGACTAGCGTTGCAGAACAGAGATTGTAGATCGCACACGATTTTGATACCAAATACACACAAAACACCCTTGTTTATAAAACAAAACTATTCTTTACACTTTAATGTGTTTGTTAGTATAGAGATATCATTCATCAATAAGTTACTGACCATTATTTCATTTTGTGTGCTTTATACATATTCGTTATCATCGAGTGGCCGGAATATCCTTTAGTTTAAAGTTAACCTCGCGGTTATATGGATTTCCAACGATTTTGAGTTAAGATTGAATAATAAAACTTCGCGCTCGACTTGGCGTATAGTCCGTTCAAACTAGAAAACTAAATTATGCGCGACACATTAAAATGTAAAAAAAACGCTTCAACTTTAGAAAAGGGATTAACACGGAATCAGTCTCGACAAACTTCTGAAGCCTACTGCATTTTTTTTCACAACAAATCCAAATACGGATAAAGATACAAAGAAACAAAATGTGATTTCACAATGTCTTTTCTCATGTAATATGTATAAGGCTGCCAAAATACAAGCTACCACAAGAAAGATAAATAGTAAATTTATTTACAAAAATATATAGAAAAAACATGATTTTTCAGCAAAACGTAATTGATTGAATGCTGAATATATCGTTTTCATGTTGAAATAAAAACAGAAAAGCGTATATTTTGGCACGGCTGTGTATAAGTAGAATGCTTCTAAAATATAATACTCAGTACCAGCATAGACTAAGTATACTCACTTAGTCTATGGTACCAGCATGTTTGTGAAAATAAATAGATCTGTCATTCTATGGGCACAACTATATTTCATTGTTCTCATACCAAAACTAATATTTATAGCGATTTGACTTTAGATGGACAAGTCAGGCTAGATTTAGAGCAAGGTCATATTTTTACAAGTTACAATAGGTAGCTAATTTTTTCAAGCCAGAACAAAAATCTATTTTACAATTATACTTCAATCCATAACACTACATTAGTTTTCGTATGTGAACATTAGCTACTAAATAACTGATTTGCTCATTATTAACAAAATAAATTGATTCTGTTTCATTTCCGTCGGTCGAAACTTTACACCTACTTCTATGGTAGACTAAACTTACTATATATATACCTTCTATTACATTTAATATAATACGAGTGGTCTGGGAACTAGATATATGTGATCTCGATTATGTTTTTCAAGTTATTTAATTATAAAAAGTAAAGGCACAGTTTTGTTTTAACAGCCGCCGTTTGAAGCTGAGAGCGATCCGTTCGTCCTTATCTAACTCATGAGAGAAAGAAACGAATGAATGTTCTTATTTCTTCTCAGTAAGAGAGTGCAGTTGACATAAACAAATTATTATGTATCTCGGACAAAACGATGTTTGTTCACTTTATTTAAAATGAGCTCTCTAGTAGTAGTCTCATTGAATCTGTTAAAACTACAAAATACTATATTTTACAATATTTTTTACAAAAAGATCAATTAAGGCTGTGAATTCTAAATGTAATAAAATGTGTGTAAGTGTGTGAAAAAACTATATTAACATAAATTAATATTTCTATGTTTGTATACCTAAAATATTATTGTCTATTTATTATGCAATCTATTTTATAACATAATTCAGATCACATATTTTTCAACAAAAAACACTTCCTTGTGATACAATATGATATAAAAGGGCGTAGGAATGAATATACAATTAGAACCATTTCTTGAGGACATTATATCTTTCCAACACAAGCTTAGATTTTATTTATATCGTTTTATTGTTTTAATGTTGACCTTTTTATCAAGAAGAACCTTTTTGATGATCCAAGTAGGTAAGTAAACAGCTTTTTTATTTTATTTTTAAAGCCATATGGAAGGAAATAGCACAAAAGTAACATTACAGACTTTTTGGTTAGCATTACAACTGTTTTGTAAAAATAATATATAACTAATCACAAATATTTTAAGCAGTCACTTTTTGGTCGATACTCCGATATAAACTAAATGCTAAGAGATTAATATATAAATACAGAAAATACATATAAAAACAATTAAGGAGTGTCAATCAATTCATATATCAACTGGTTGTTACAAAATGTTCTCAAGAGCTTCAACACTTTCGTATTCATATACATGTTTTGTTTATTTTACTCAGTATTATCATTGCTATAAATTAATTAATTATACTAACATTTTAATATGGGTTGAGAAAAGCTGCCGAATAATAAAGAATATTAGCAAAACAAAATCATGATAACATTCTGTAACTGACGTGATAATAAAAACACTCCTTTATGACACATTTCAGTAGGACCATAGGAATTCTTTACGCTTTAGGAAACAGTAATTTGGCTTGCATAAAAATATAAACCGAAATTGATTGTTGAAGTTCATATAGTTTTATAGGAATTATTCTTAAACACCTTTATTCTTATCAATTCATTAATGTTTTTCTACATTTTTTGATGATATTAGTTAACGACATTTTTTAATTTAATACATATCTCGATTTATATGTAGAGTAATTTTCATGTCGAAGTTAAATAAATGCGGTCAAAATCTATACTATCGACTCAACTGAGATAAGCCCTAGAACTTTTAATCAGAATAAAATGTTTTTTTTTTAATTACTCTCTTTAAAAAGACAAAGAATATAATATCAACGAAACAAATACAACTTTTTTCCAAGTCGTTTTTATTATAGCAGCAACAAATAAAAAAACATAAAAAGCAAAGTCACGAAGCTCATAAAATCTCGGTCATTGCACTTTGTATGTCTGTCTCTGTTGCTCTCGTGCCGACCCAGTTAAAAACACGAGCTGTGCAAGTAAGACGGCAATACTTTGACGCGGTTGCGATAGAAACATATTCAAAGGTCAATGACCGAGATTATAATTGTATCTCAATGAAACTTGAGCGTCAGTTTAAAACTCTAGAACTGACATTAGTTGAGTTGAATGGTATAGGGAACTAGGTACATTCACAACAAGATTTCATTCATAATGCTAAGCATATCCTTAGTTAGATGCCTCTGCAATTTCGTGGAGCTTATCCAAAAATATCACAAATTTTCTAGGAGAAATATGACCGAAAAACTATCAACGTACAGTTCGACTTATTACGCCTTTTGCCGTTGCAAATATAATTTGCTTGCCATTGCTTCGATTTTACTTTTCAGAGAAATTCTAACAGCTTTTTGTTGGTAAAAGAATATGCGAATCAAAGAACCCCAAAAAGACAATTCAATAAATATTTTTTATCACATTTTGGGATCCTTCTACGTTGGATGTTTCATCGATTATTTCGCCGTAGAACCACTCGGCAACATTTTTCTTTCATCGATTATTTCGCCGTAGAACCGCTCGGCAACATTTTTCAATTGATTATATTATTTTGCGACGCATATTCTTCATACTTCTAAGGCGTTATATTTCCCGAACTGTACTCAAAAGGAACCCACCCACACGTCGAGAGATTCACCGATGTATGTACCACACACATAGCTATACATTCACATTATTACACGTTCATAAAATTTATAAGGCAAATGACGCTACGGTCGCAGAATAGAAAGGAGCAGAGTTACAACTATAAAACATAGGATCATAAAAAATGCATTTTTCCACTTTATATTTTATGAGAATTCCTATGTGATAAATGATTTCTAATACACATAAATCTCATAAACAATATCAGGCGGATTCAATAGGACAAACATCAATTTAGCCTAAATCTTGACTGATTATGTGTTCATTGAATAATTACAGCGTTGGGGGACATACATTACTTTGGTAATTTAAGTACATATGTATCAAAAATTGAGGATAAAATAAAAGGTACATGAAGAAAGTAATACTGTATTTTTCTAATCGTATTCCTCTAGCTATGCTTTCAATTTATGTTATGGGGTCGGCTTTTGATATAACATAACACTGGTTTTAACACAAAGCGACTGGTCACCTCCGCAACCACAAAGGCGTATCTAACCAATAGCCGACTGGCAAAACCGTGTGTCAGATTATTTTAGATACTATTTCATATATTTTTCTAGTCATTTATCGTAGTTCGAGTTGTACTTCTGCCCCTGTGTATCCTGTGTCTAGTTACACACAGTGCGAGGCCGGCGCGCGGCGCGGGCGCACCAACTTAGATATAAATTATACAGTTAAATAACACTTACAGTACTTCTGTCTGTTAGCCAGAACACATCTCTGAGTGCTCGTCCCAAGCCGCCACCTGGAAGGCAAGATAAAACAATGTTTAGTAAGTAAAATGCGATAGTTGAAATTGTAATTTTTAAAAAAGTTTTGGATTTTAGTTATCTGTAGTTAACAGCTCATTATCATGGTTTTAGGAAATATCTGTTGTTATACAATACTATGATATGATAATGAAAACGCCATATTTGGTACTCAAATCAAATATATATTTATTTATTCAAAATAAATAGCAAACTATTAAATGTTACTATTGGTAGATACAAGATAACCAGTTATTTGCAATTATAGTAGTCCCAAAATACCATCATAAAATATTTTACCACTAATTAGCCACTTTACAAAAAGAAGGTTTAGATATTACCTGACATTCTCGGCTGCAGTACCACTGGTTAGCGCACCCGGCGCACACAAACTGAGCGTCCCGGCGCCGACAGCCCTGGCACAGCGGCGTGTCGGCCTCGGGCTCCGCTGCCGGCTCCGCAGCCCCCTCGGCCGCGCCCTCGTCTATCACCAGCCGCCCCGAGCCGGAGCCCGCAGGAGAAGCCGACGCTTCGCCCTCCGACGCTGGAGACTCGTCGTCGTCCTGAACAGAACACTGCCTTTTTAATAAGCTAATTCTTACAAGATAGACACAGCTAACGCATACAAAGTGAGGCCTTTACCCAGCAGTTGACAAATTTATTTAACAGAAAAATCGGAAACGTTCCCTGAGCCAAAAGCTAGCGGATTCGTTTCCGTCGATGATAAGTTCAAATTTGTTTTTTCATGATATTAAACCCGATTTACACTTAGTTATTTATTGATTTATTTTTATATGTAATTATTCATATAAAATCTACAGTAAAAATGGTAAATTAGCCTTAAAACTTATATTTTAAATTTCTACCATTGTATTTAATTTCTACTACGAGCAGATCGGATCATATCCGACTCATTGTGAAACACCATGATCGACACCTTGTGCTCAGCTCAACTAACCAGTTGCACGACCTCCTCGGGCTTGTCCTGCGGCGGGTGGTGGTCGGCGGGCGGCGCGGGCTGCACCGGCGTTATTGTGATCTCACCGCAGTTCTGCAACCAACAGTCATTACTTTACTATTGCACTTGTTGTAGTATAAGTATTACTCCATAACCGGCTTTAAACAACAAACTAAAAACCACCTAGTTTGGTTAAGGAGCAGTCGCAGCGGAAAAACACGAAATATTTCTCCAGAATTACATTTACAATGGATTTCCGCAAAGTAACTCCTGATTCAATATCTTATATTACAATATAAAAAGAATTCCATTTTTAGGCCTATCATAGTTCGTGAATAGAATTTTAGGGCTGATTTGAATTTAGGTGTTACATAGATTTACTTAAACTCCATGTATTTGTTTTCCTTAGGCCGCTTATGTTAGAGCTACTTGATTTATACATTTAAAAGAAGGCACACCAGTGTTTAGCACATAAAAATTGAAAGAATCAGGGTTCTAGGTGAGTCAATTACATATATGCTAAGAGAATCATGTACTTTGAAATATATTGCACCTTCAGTGATTTAGTGAATTAATGAGTATACTAAATATATGTAGTAATGTTCTAAATATGTAAATGACTGCGAGGTGGCATCATATTTCAATGAGCATTGCCATTACTAAAAATAGTTTAAAACATTTGGGAATAAACACCGAAATATTTTCTGTCATAGACGCCTTCACACTGCACGATTTAATAGTAAATATGATTATATAGTGATGATCAGATAACAACGTCACTTGACGATACACGGTTTACAAGAAAAATGTAATTCTTCATCAGGAGTAAAAAACATTTTTATCTCACTTTAATAACAAGGAAATATGGTACATACACTAGTGTTCGTACGTACAAAATATCAACTTGATAATTTCTCTGAGTGAATATATGTGCGTAACAGAATCTTGTTTCTCACACTAGGTCCTAGACTTGTAATGCGAGAGAACAATCTTGTACACAATTTACACATACAAAATGGTATCACAAGAATCGAATTACAAATCGTGCAGTGTGAGAGCAGAGCTTACAAACTAAATTTTGAATTTGTTTGATCTTGGCCAATGAGCACACCGATAGTTTTTTTTTGTTGGTACAGTAGGTGATACCTTGGCCAGACCGAGAGATGGCAACGCCGCTTGTCTCTCCGGCGACGTGAGGAGCTTAGCCAGTGTGGGGGAGAAACTCTGAGCCGCCGACCCTTGCTGGAAGTTGCCAACACTCATTTTTAAGCTCCCGTAAGGACCAGACACGGAATGAACGCTGATATGATTGGGGGTTTAGAAAGGGCGGAAGCTTTTATAAAAAAAAACTCATTAGGAGTATGATAATCGGTTTTAAACCAACTTTTTGTGTTAATTTGCTTCTATACCCAGAACTGTTTTTTGCAAGTTAATGGGCAAGAATGCGTCATAGATGGAGCAAGAAAATTTCGTCAGAAAATAAAATTAATTTGTCGATGTTCAGTTCATCTTATAATTTCGTCATTAGACAAGTAACTGAAGTAGCCGATACTGATCTACGACCGCCAGACTATTCAAACATTGCTAATTTGGAAGTAACTGAAGCTTAAAATTGCCAGTAATTTTCAACAAAAACCACATTCCGCCATCCAAACCCCTATATGTATACAATGTAACTGGTACCTCATAAACAACATTTGTGGGGAAGTATAAATAATTACACCAACGTATGTCCAACGACTTTTCAGAATTTAGCCGCTCCGTATAAAAAACATGAAATTTTTGAGAATATAATATTGCATGAGGTATCAGGGGCGGTATTCAGACGGTAGAAAATGATCAATCGAAAACGAACCCCAAAACGTTTAAAATTAATCATTTGTTTGATGTACGGGTCGGTTTTCCAGCGATCCATTTCCTTGATGGTAATCAGGGCCCAGTAAGTACAATACAAGTGTACATTAGTCTGAAGGCCAGCTGCAGGTAGCCTACCTTGGTGAGTATCCCGTGCAGCAGTGAGTTCTGTGAGTTCTGGCCCTGCGAGTCCTGCGCCGTGACGGGCAGCAGCGAGATCTCGGGGTAGGGGGGCGGGGGCGGCAGCCGCGGGCTGGGGGAAGCCAGCCGCTCCTGGGGGGATACACATTGTTGCTAAGAGCATGTGCTATGAGGATTGTTCTAATCTGTGTACGGATTTTTTATGACTATGATAGACTTGGTCATGCCTATCAACTGGTTAAAAATGTTGAACATGTCTATCAACTGATTAAAAATGTTGCACATGCCTATCAACTTGATAAAATGTTGATCATGTCTAATATCAACTGATTGAAAATAATCAAAAATGTTGATCATGTCTTATCAACTGGTTAAAAATTTTGATCATGTCTATCAACTGATTAAAAATGTTGATCATGCCTATCAACTGTTGAAATATTCCCTAGAACCAACTTCAATGTGGCATTTAAAGGAAATACTGGAATAGCCTAGCTTTGATAATAGCATAACAATGTAACTCTCCTCATGGTGTTCTATCGGTATTCTTTACCCTTAAGTCAGCTATGATGCTCGTCTTTTGGGAGGCTATTCCAAGAAAATATTTGGTAGCGTCAAGCCAGAGTTGTGTATCTTGTTGTCGATATTAGAACAAACAGTAAATACAAACCTGTGGTTTATGAGTTTCCTCATGAGGTCTTTCAGGCCTCCTCCTGCCTTCCGGCCGGATATGGTGTTCAGGTCTGTTGGGGGGTAGTTCCATGGGTCTGTTTGGTGGTATCATGGCGGGGTTGTTCTGCATGTTGGCGAACTGAACCAGCACGTCCTTGAACGAGAGACCGTTTGGAAGCCCGCCCGCTTGCAGCTGCTGTAGCCGCTCTAACATTGCTTTTTGGTTCTGGAAATGAGAGAATGTGTAAATTAAGTATACAATTTTTAACATAAAATTTATTTGTATTTATTAAACTGAAAAAGAGCAGTATTTGCAAAAATATTGTTGTAATTTATAATTAATTATACTTTTTTTTCGTTACATGCTCATGTAGTTAGATTAGTTTAAATGAATTCCATATAAGAAACAAACAAATTCATTGAGGAAATGTGCTCAAAATTAAAAATGGTCGACTAGGATAGCATAGCTAGTATACCTTTTTACTTTTTGTTATATATGTTAAGTTTATACTTATCCGTATAGAAGAGGCACGCAAAACAAGTTTCCTTTCGAGGACAATATTGCTCCGGCGCTGAATTCTTTAGATAACATAAACGCTCGCTTACTTTCTCATAGTAGACTCTGAACGGTTAAAAGTTACGAATTTAACGTAGTATATTAAAGTAAACGTAGGATGTAAATGTTTACTTGCTCTTAGCAAGTTCCAAAAGCAAAAACTCTTACGAAAATCTCATTGATTTTTACATGTTCAAATTCTATCTGTATTTAAAAAAAAAAAAAATTTAAATAATTTAAGTTTTAACTTAAATTATTTTTTCGTTCTAGCCTTTTTTCTAAGGTTACCTAACTAACACTAACATCTAATAAAAAAATGCTATTGACACAATCGCAAAAATGCGCCCAGAATCGCTTAAAACATGTCGCAAATCAGGCAAGGAATTTCAGAACTTTGCATTACACACAACAATAGGGCAAGCCGCTTGCAAACATGGTTCCTTCCCGTATTAGTATTAATTAAACAAAAATTAATAAGTAAAGTATAACTCTATGATGTTGCAAGCCCCAGCCTGGTTCGGTACAAATCTCACGTGACCTTTAGCCAGGACTTTTCTTTGGCCCGAGGTGTAGGTATAAATAGTCGACCTTGACTACACCCAAGACCCACTCCGCAGGCTTGCTCAAAAACTGACTGACTAACTAGGCTTATTTAATTGAGAACTTGAAATATTTATAATCAAATATGTATGTTTGTTAAACAATAGTTATTTGTTAAGAATTTGAAATAGGTACCTGTATTTTAGGTAGTGTTTGTTTTAAACTTGTTTTGTTTCTGTAACATGTTTGATGAAGTACTTAACTAGAAGTTTTAAGCTGTAGAGTAACGGTTTTCTGTTTGTCTAAGCTAAATTTGAACTTACATTATGATATTATGGTCATTGAATTAATATTTGACTTTCTATGTGGGCGTTGTACAATTTGTTTTGCGAATTAGAGAACTCATAGACCCAATAGTACTTAGATAAATTTGTTCGGAACTCTCACCAGAGTTTAAAACAAATTCGAAAACCTTTCCTTCGAAAACAGGAACAGCAATCATAAAAACTCTCCGAACTTCTGTGATTTTGATCGCTGTTAGCAGTTAAAAAACATATATTAGTTTATAAAACTCTGCTTGGCGTTCCGTTTTCCAGTGAAAACTTTCCCAGTATGTAAATTTGTGCAGAACTCAAAGACAATATCGAAAACTCGTAACCTCAAGTGTAACTTAGCTCTACCACTTATTCCATATTACACAAATATAACAACGGTAAAATATAAGTAGCCAATCCTAAAAGAGCAAGTTCAAACACTACAGCTAGTCTATCTGTAAGTTTTCGTCACAGCCACAGTAGCACAGTACGGAGTGCAGCAACAAGTCGACGCGGCGCGGAATGAGGTCAAGGATCGACATTATAAATTAGATTATTGACTTCTACGCTGAGGTCTTGTACCGACCAACTGGCACTGAACCGTACTGTATTTCAAGAAGGTTTTATCTACAACCTATTTTGTTTCTGGTACTTTTGTACTGCAATAGTTATACTCGAAAATAATGTGATAAGTCGATAACTATGGCGCATTTCTGGCAGGTTTATCTTCGTTTATAAAACTAAAGTTTTGTCTAGTAACTAGTTAAAACTTTGACAGTATGATGATGTCTCACAATAAGATCTGTTGACTGTTTCTCTTAAATAGTTAAACAGCGCTCGTAATATTACCAATAAAATGTTTAATGTAGCCTAATTTTAGAACAACTTTTTAATTTTATTTTTAGATAGATAATTTATTTTAAGATAAATAAATAAATAAATCTTCCAGGACATTGCACACAGCGCCATCTAGCCCCACACTAAGCAAACGCTTGTGTCGTGGGTACTAGGTAACGGATATAATACTTTTATACTTTTCTTTTGTAAATACATACTTATTATACATACAAACGACCAGACTCAACACAAGTAATTATACATTTTAAAATGCATAAATACTTGTGCCACGCGGGAATCGAACCCGCAACCCCTAGATTAGAAGGCAGAGCCACTACCAACTAAGCTAACAGGCCAGTCAAGATTAACCTGTTCTTTTCTAAATATCAAACATTTACATAGCATGGTTAGAACTATTTATTGCATATCATATACCTACTTAAAACCGAAATGTGATCACATTCCAGATTAATAATGAATATTATTTTATTTTTCAGTGAAGACCAATATTTCTTAGAATTGGAATAAATTCTTATGACCTAGCAACACTCTACGTATTAAATTTTACACAAGAAATTAATTGGATTTGATTAAAACGACTCTAATGTTATTCCGAGTAGGTATGCCAATGAAAACTGAAACCTAGAGTTTCGAATATATAGTTTGAAAACTGTGCAAAAATGAGAATGCAAATAATATGCAACTCACCAGGTCCAAGTTATTGAAGATCATATTGAGATTGTTGATATGGTTCATGTTGTTCATATCGACTTTGGGCGCGATGTTTCGCGGCGCGTTCATCATATTTGGATTCAGTAATGACTTCATTCGACGACCTCTCCTAGGGGCTACCTCTGGATTTCTCTGCCTGTAGTCTGCTATGATGGATTTGACGTCCTTAGTAGGTCCCTGGCGGCCCATGGGCAGGCCGAAACCGGTCGGCATCTGTCCGTTCATAGCGTTCATGTCTCGCGGGAAGCCAGGCATGTGACCCGGGAACATCGCTTGGGGGAATACTGGTTTTGGCATGTTTTGTAGGTGGGCTTTATCGTAGGGCGGCGGCAGGCCCGCCATGGGGTTGTAGTGGGAGGTGACGGGCATCACGGGCGCCTGCAGCATGGGCCCCGCTAGGCTCGACCCGGGCTGCTTCAGCGCCAGCCCCGAGATATCGTCACTCTTATCGATCGCTAGATTTTTCGCCTGATTGAGATACTCGAACGGATCTTGCCCGTTCACTTCTGGCGACTTTTCGAATGACAGCACTTGTTTTCTTCTCAGTAATCGGAGTAATATTTCCTCTTTGACTTTTTTCAGGTGTAAGATATTGTTCCATTCGTGTTCCTTCTTTTGAGCTAGTTCTCTCAGAGTCTGTATCTCTGCTAGGAGCTGTTCCGTGTGCCTCTGTATCTCGTCGACGTTGTTTTTAGTGGCAGTGTGAATGTAGTCGTTGATCATGGAGTCATGTTGGGGGAATGTCTTCTCTACCTCTTGGCAGAGTTTCTTGAGGGGAGATTCTGTTTCTACGTCGTCGCTCGCTCGTCTTTTTGTTGCTTTGTCGTCCTACAATAGAAAATAAGAATTAGAAATAGAATTCCTACAAACCTAATACTGGGTCAGAATATTGAATAGAACGCCTTAAGTAAAAAACATCGCAAAAGAAACAATTCAACCAAAAGGAAGACAATAACTTCAGACAAAATGCTATAAATAAAGGACGCCAGCCATAAATCACGAACAAAAAATCAAAACCACAATAGAGATAGTCGCCATTTATGTAAGCCACCCTGGGGCCCGATATTGAAAGAAAGCTAGACTAAAGACATAATTTACCCTTCACAAGTACATTTACCTTCGCCCAACATTTCGGCAGGGCGCAACAATGAGTACAGACTTGCAGATAATAATCTACCAATACCTATTGTTCGATTGGGTGTAACCGCAGAATAAGCAGAAGTATGTAAGTAAGGTATGGCCTTGGGAAAGGTCAGGGGTCGTCAGCGAAGTTTTTATATCGCGGTGAGAGCTTTGTTCGACGATAAAGGTGGGTTAACATTGGCGATTATATTTTTCAGATATATTAGTAAACCACTCTAAAATTTAAAGCTCATTAACTGTGGATAAATAAAATACCAACGCTGTTCTTTTTTCGTGGTATAAATACAAGTTACACAATGACTCTATTGCTTAGAACCTATAATACATACATGTATATAACGTATTATACGACTGCACTTTTCGATCTATCATTCGAATTTGAACCACAGCTTAACGTTAGTAACCACGTACGAATACCTCAGACAGCTAAGCTGCGGGCGCTATGACTGCGGCTTAATAGTCAAAACGGACAAGTATAGATGTATAGCACATTCCTATGTACATGTATATGTATAGCTGTCTCCACAGCTGAGCTGAGTGGAAAGTTTGCGCATGCCTTTTCTCTACATTGACTTAGGTGCAATTTTGTTCTTGTTAGGATTAAATGTTTAGATTGATGGTGTTATCATATTATCATCATAATCATATGTACAAAAGCGAAAGTAAGTTTGTTACTGTGTTTGTTCCGCATTCGCACCGCTCACGAACGACGGATGGTCGCGATTTTTAGTATGGTAGTAGTATTGGTATGGGTCCCGAGAACGAAGTAGTCTACTTTTATCCCGTTAAACACAAATTAAGTAAGCACTTTATAAAATTACTCGGTAATTATTTTCCTATGTGTGTACATTTAATGTTCACATACATACTAGCTGCTTGCTTTTTTACCCTTGTTAAGGGTTAGTAAAACAAGTAGCCTACATGTTAATACAGTCAAATTTCCATTAATTCCAAATTGTTTTAACATTTTATGATTTAGCCACTTAGGTATGAATTAAAATATAACACACTATACATGCATTCTCTACACAATCTATTGGTTTTTAATAATCAAACTAATTTCTAGATACTGTCATAAAAAGAATAGCTAAAGAACTAAACTAATAAATCTATTTATTTTGTATCTCTCTAAAAAACTGAAGTTTATGATTGGTTTATTACTCAGATAAAACCAGCCATTAATTGATGATTTTGGCCTTGCTTTGTAACAGATAGCAGTATTTTTATAGAAATAGTCTAGCTAGTTCATTGAAATTAAGCCATGTACAGTAAGAAAAGGAAAATTATTGTTTGAAGTATCTTCTACTTATATTATTCTATTGTACACTAAATGAATGAACTCAAATATGATTTCAAGTGACACACACAGTTAAGTACTTAATGTTTTTAAAAAGGTGTTGTTACATTTTGTAAATACATTGCTTATTTAGTCCTAATTCTTGAATGTTTTTTTGAAATAAAATGTAGCTCAGTAGATCTTCTAAGAAGCCCAGTAGTTATCCCAATACCAGAAATCATGTATTTATCTGTTATACAATATTTAAGATTTGTTCTGTGCTGTTCTCAGTTTGTGCTTTCTCTTTCAATTTCATCTTTTTCCTTTCAATTTCAGGTACGCAACACTCAGTAGCAAGTAGTGACTATGAATGGGCTGTCCTTACAACTTACTACTAAGTAAAAATGTAGTACCTAAGTGTTTCCCAACTTACCTTGGCAATATCACCATTCATGGGTTGTGTCTTAGGTTTCTCTTCAATTTTAGGTTCCAGTTTCTCCTCTACTTTGGCCACTTCAGTCATTTCTACATCTGTCACTTTCTCCTCTTCTTTGACTACTTCTTTTACTGGACTTGGTTCTTTTGTTTCCTTCTCTTGTGTGATTGGTGCAGGACTCTCTGCAGGGCTTGGCTTGTTCAGAACGGGCTCCGGAGCTGTCTCTACAGGTTTGACACTCTCTATGGACTCATCAGGCAGTGGGGGTGTCTCTGGGCACTCTCCTCGCTCATTGCTGATTTCGGGAGCTTTATTCTCAACAGTAACAGGCACAGGACTAGGTTCTTTCTCGTTTATGTCATCTGAAATTTGTTGCTGGTTAGTGATTTTTATTCAGGTAAGGAATATTTTTTTTTGTAATGACAATATTACAGGAATTAAATGTAAAGTCAAAACAGAGGAAATTCAGCTAATATGTATGTATTTTATCAGAGCAGAATATTCAATTCATTATTGTTGTTTTATTAATTATATTCATGAAAATACAGGTAAATAAATTTCCTTGCATTCATTCATAGCAACATCAATACCAAATACTTCAATTTAGTCAGTGGTAACTTCAGTAGTTTTGTTTATATTGTGTACCTAATCACTGCTGGTATACAAAATTTCTCATTCAGCAGACTATAAATAGATAAGCATGTTTACCTATAAATTTAAATTTAATAATAATTTTCCAATGCTACAGTAATCTTAAAGATAAAAACAAATAGCCAAATAGGTCATAGTAAGTACCAGACAGATTGTTCCAAGCTTGAGCTGTTATCAGTGTTTTTATATAGGTAATGATTTTAGAACAAATTACAACTTACCTTTTCCATCTTCAGTCTGTTCAGTCACAGGATTGCCATTTTCTTTATTCTGGCACTCATGCACTATCTTTTCTTTGGCATCATCATCACAGTTTCCCGCCTTTTCTGTATCCTGAGGCTTCTCCAGCGCGACCTCCTGGACTAGCGCCTCCTTGGCGGTCGCGCCATCGCCCTCCGAGATGGCAAGGGGATCGAGTTCCGTGTCGGTTCCCGCTAGCGTAGACGGAGACCCAGGCACTTGGTCTCTCGGAGATTCCACTATTTTCACACTTATATCGTTCATGTTTATTTATTTACATATTTCCGACTCGAGAGCCACAGTCACCACGCCGCACGGAGGTTCATTGACTCTACAATGGCCATGATAATAATAACACCTTAGATAACGTTCTGCACCAACTAAACAACTAGGTCGCTTGCTGTAGAGCGTACGAATAATTTAAATAACACGGACACCGATGATGTTTGCTATTTTTTTCCCATGTTGGGAAATATCAAGATGCTACGGTAACTGTAGCCGTGAACCCAGGGGTCATTGTAAGAGATTTCAGGCTAATAATACGACTGATAAACAGCATATATAACAATATACATTGCATTTAAGAAGAAAATAGGCTAAAACTTATACACTTGTATAGTTATTTGTATTTTCTAAATAATTCGCGACGGGGACGCAAATCGCACGCGAGGAGACACTTAATTGGGGCTGCCATAATAAAATAATATTGTTACCATATTGTTAAGTTATCATCATTTTTTCCATACTGTTAATTTTTCAGTAGGTAGTTACAATGAATTGTACAGAGTTCAGAATTTGTACAGTCGCTGAAAAATCTATCTGATTTATTTTCATGTATGGAGGTTTGCTGCTATAGTACTTAATATACAAATACAAATAAATTTACAACAAAAACTAATGTTTACTTAATTGTTAACAGTTTTTTATACAGTTAATATGAAGATAATACTCGTATTTGAATGTTGAGATTATAGTTGGATCATTATATATGTTTTGAATGAAATATTATAGGGCATAAATATGGTGCGCTTAGGTAGCGCTATCTTTTAGCAATATTATTTCCCAAAAAATAACTTGTTATAGTTGTTATTGGAATCGCTCATTAGAATTTTATATTGAATGTTGCAATTTTGTTACCAAGGTAGTAGTATAAAACGTAATATTACTCAGATCGGGTAGTGGTTAACATATGACATCCCTAAATGGATTTTAACGCTTCAATCTACGCAGTAATTACGATTCTATCCATTAATAATAATATAGCTTTATTCCTAAAATTATATTGTGATTATTAATAATTAATAATCACAATATAATTTTAGGAATAAAGCTATATTAAATTCCACGAATGCTTATGGTGACACATTTTAATTATAATAAACATAAACATTATGCAATGCATTTTTATCTGCGTTGATTGAAACTCTGTCAAAAGAAGATATGACGTCATTATAGTCAAATAGTTTCACATTACTTATATTTGATAATTTTGCAATATATTTTGGTGTTTTATTCAATTGAAAATAGGTTATAATTATTTATTTTAGTTCTATAAGAAAACTAGAGAAAAAAGTTGTGTAAATAATAAATCAAACAAATTTTGAACCTATGAAACCTTTCAACTTCCGTTAAAACTATTTTACCGTAGGGATGGAACAATGAATATATCGATATCGAAAATTACGTTACTGAGGAGAGGATTATATTTGCATCCATTTATACCTAGGACCACAGCTGCTTCGGTATTGTAATGATTTATTTAAGAATTAAATGACCATGATGATAATGAGTAGTGAATGATGCATTTTCGGATCAGAATGGTAAATTCTGGTGACTTGAGTTCACCATTTTATTAAGACAGCAGTATAAAAACGTTTATGGGTTCTTGAATCAACGTGCGCCTACACGGTTAAATAAAGATTACCATCTCAGGGTATTAGCAAGTACAGTACTTATACCTATTGTACTTAAGTGTACGTGTTATTTTGCACGAGTTATTTTCCAGAAATACGGTAGATTAAGCAAAGTCTTATGGCACTAAATCAAGTAATTATTTTGTTTACATAACATACATAATAACTAACATAACACTTTACTTAACTCATTGGAGATTTGAAGTTTAAGAAATTAAAAAAACATTTTCATTATTGGTTGTTAATGTGGTTAAACCTGACATGAAATCCGTTATCGCTATGACAATATCGATAAGCATAATGACAATATCGATAGTGACACGTAAGCAAACATATACAGCACTATACCTTAAGCTATGAATGATGATAGAAAATAAATGACAGAAAAAGCAAATGGCCGACTGAAATCGACGTTCTCTGTCGTAAAATAAATCCGATGTAATTAGATGAATTATGCGCTTTTCATGCTATTGATTAGCGAAATAAGAATACTCAATACCTAAAGCACTTAGAAAATACTATATTGCAGGCAATAAGCCAGGAGAATCATAAATAAAATACCAAAATAAGTAAACCGTACCTAACGCTAAAATACAAAATTGCAGAAATATTGTGTGAGAGACCGTCCCACGCTCGTTAATTTTAGAGGTAAGTTCTCTTTATTATTTATTTTACGCTAAGCATGTTATTTTGTATTTGTTGTATGACTCTTCAAGTTTCGCTAACCTTCAAGCTCCATTGCGATATCGGCTGCTAATTTATTTTTGCTTTTGCTAATGTTTAACTCTTGAAGTGTTCACTAGGTAACTATAATATCAAATTAGTAATTTGTGTTATGAATGAAGTTGATTATTTACCTAATTTGCGTCTTGATACAGAAGATTCTTATCTAAACGATACCTTCCTAATAGGTAGGCACTAGGTACTAAGTAGGTACTATTCTGTCTGTTAGTTTTATTTTACCGGTCAACCAATCTTACCGAAAATAAGTACCTAAGTACCTACCATTTTGTCGTTTCAGGTGGGAGTAATGTGAAGCGGGACCGGCGGCCGGGGCTCCGCCCTCCTCGCCATGGAGCGCCACGACAAGCGTCATAGTAAGCACCACAAGGAGAAGCATAAGAAGCACAAGAAGAGCCGGAGTCACTCGAGCAGCGTCCACGAGTCGTTCGCCACCAAGAATGCGAATAAACCGCTGGTGGAGTACTCGGACGTGAGCTCGGAGGCGCTGTCGGCGCCCGAGGCGGGCGAGATCGACAGCGACGCCAGCTCGCTGGGGCGGCATGTGGCTGACGACCTCACGCGCAAGTCGCACTCCATCCGCACCTTCGTGGACAACAAGACCATCTCAGTAACCACGACGAGCCGGCGCGCCGCCGCCGAGTACACCATATCTCGCGAAGTCTCAGCTACATCGAGAAAGCGCCACTCTCTCGAATACGATCCAATGTATGATGACGTAACACGGTATAAAAAGAAGAAAGAGAAGAGGAAGAAGGACAAGAAGAAGAAACGGAAGAAGAGCAAGCATCCATCTCGGTCGGCTAGTTTAGAGAGTGTGTCTCCGGACGATAATGTACCAGAGGTGACTCCAGTGAGAACGAGCCCACAGAGGTATGAGAAGGTGCCTATAAGTGAGTGGGAGAAGCCTTCATCACCACTACGGAATGGATCATGTTCCCCGGTGTCTCCGACCACTCCTCCCATCCAGAGGCATGAGAGAGCTCCGGTCCTGAGAGAACCTCCCCTGCATCATCCGGGGATACCTTACTCGCCACATGTACCCAGATCTCCAGCCAGGTGAGTTACTTCCTCGTATACTTTGATATTTCACATCACTGAATAATCTTATGAATAAAACACCTTCAAAAATTATTGTAACTTAATAGTGACTACAATTTCAGTAAAAGATTTTGCTTCAATTTAGCCTGGACTTTGGAATGAGATTAGGTAATTTATTAGCCACATTGTTTACTCTTTAACAAAGTATTTGTGCCAAATATTTGAAGCCACATTTCCATAATAATATTTTCAACACTTCATTGTAGTTAGTTTTATACCAGGGATAGAAAAAAAATGTGACTTGGGCAGTCATATCATCAATAAATTTTATTGAATAAAAGTAAATAATATTCGTTTTTTACTAAAAATTGTCTGAAATCTGTGACATAGTTTTAAAGATGGACCTATTTAAAATGCAGTGTTACATTGTACAGCTGACCACTTATAAACAAGTTGAAGTACCCCTGAGGAAAATATTCACCTACAATCAACAAAGCAGGTGAAAAGTCCATGATGATGACTAAAATAAATGCATCATCATCACCACTATTATCTGTCTGTTATCAACCACTGCTCAGCATAGGCCAGAGGTACTTTTAAAAACCTATAACTATAACCTATAACTGAATCCAACATTTATTTGTTCTGATTTTAACTTAATTCTTACACATAGGTACAGATAAAAATACAAATAAAGTTATCACAATCAACAATTATTATGTATGATGGTTGATTTTATTGTTTTTTTATTGCCTCATAATCATAATCATTTGTTTTTCACACTTTCTTAGACTTTGCAAATATTGCAATGCAACTATGTACATATAACTTAAATTTTTAGGCTGTTGAGAATTACCTACAAATTGCATTTTAATTAACATGGCAATGAAAAAGTTTTCATGGTCATGTTAATTAATAACAAGCCTCTATAAAATGCAATTTATTGCCCAATTTCCTCAGCCCCCTTACAAAGTTACTTAAACAAGTGAGTTTGTGTGAGGGTGGATACTGTGAGTTTTCTATTGTATGTACATGAGTCTTTTATTGTATGTACATGAAATAACATAAAAATGTATGTTTGTCCCACCTAGCTTCTGCAAAAGAAGTTTTATTAATATTTCTAAGATATAGAATTACTGTTAATTAACACATAGCCTTAAAAATGGCTTTATTAAATTAAAACCAACCACAATTGCTACAAAATTGGAAATTTACAAAAAAGAAACTACTGTTCCATAAAACATATCATCAAGCACTATAAATATGAAATTTTTGCATGAAGTTATTAAAGTCCAATGACATCTACCCAGTCAAGTAACAATGTTGCTAAATTATTTGATCAATATCATATGGATGAGCTATGGTCACCAAACAAACAAATAATACTTTATATTGTGATAATAATACTTTACGTTTGCTTAGTGTGGGGCTAGATGGCGCTGTGTGATTTGTCCTGAAATATTTATTTATTTTTATTTATTCTTATCTATTAAAATTTCATGAATACAGCTGTTGTTTCCTCTTGTTGTATACATTGATTTGTGTTGTGAAATGAAACTCAAATGTATGCCAATCAATTGGTGAGTTTACTTATTATTTAAATTCAAAGCAAAATTCAAATTCAAAGCATTTATTTCGACACACAATTTATTTATTTATTTATTTAATAACAATCAAAACGGCCGAAGCCAATTACATTAATTGATTAAAACAATACTTATTCTACAAACACAATATACATATACACAGGACACAACAATATTCATATACATACAAAAGTTGCAACAGACAGAATAGAAAGGTGATATTGCGTTACATTGATTTATAAAGTAAAACATGTTTATAAGGTAATAGATAAACATAACACTAATACAATATCTTATTGCGGGGTATATAACTATATACCAAATGATAACCAACTGGATATCTTGTTAATAATATTAGCTTCTTTAATGTATGATTATATGTATGTCCGTTATAATACCTATGTTTTTTTATATATATTAGGTCCTTACATATGAAATTGGCGTTTTTAGTACTGGCCACTTTAATCGCGAATTCCTCCTCTTTGGTAAGGAATTCCAAATTCAAATTTATACAGCTATTTACTCATGTATTTGTGCTTCGATTAACGTCATTCATTTGTTTTCTTTTTCTTCTGTTTATTCAGTTCGCGTCACTCTTTTAAAAAAATGGAAAACCAGCACAATAATGAAGGAATTTTTAACCAACCTTTGATGAAAAATGGATTCTTTACGATAATTGGAAGCGCTCAGCGCAATGGTTGGATCCTGGCCAGCCATACAAATCCTGCCCCAAGCAAAAATCAACCCCAAAAAAGTTACCTGTAAGCGTTTGGTAGACTAGTGCCGGTATTGTTCATTACAGTTTTCTCAAATCTGGCCTGACTATTACGGCTGATATCTATTGTCAGCAACTGCAAACCATGATGGAAAAGCTAGCGATCAAACAACCTAGGCTCGTCTATCGCTCCACGCCACTGCTGCTTCACGACAACGCTAGACCGCACAACATACAGCTACCAAATTAGAAGAGCTTCAATTGGAATTTCTAAGACATCCTCCGTACTCCCCGGACCTTGCTCCAACAGATTACCATTTTTTTCGAAATTTGGATAACTTCTTGCAAGGGAAAAAAATCAACTCCGATGGGGCAGTCCAAATCACCCTCAAAGATTTTATTGATTCCTGTCCGACTGGTTTTTTGTAAAGGGATCATTGAACTAACTACCTATGAGATGGCAAAAGTGCATAGAAAACAATGGTTCATACCTTGATTAATTAAATATATGTTATTAAAAAGTATTCTACTTTTTATTCCACCCATACAAAACGCCAATTTCATATGTAAGGACCTAATATAAGTGTAAAGATTGAAAATAAGCTGATTTACTTACAGGATTTTACAGATTCAGTTATGTTCTTTATGATACAGAATGATCACTGGATCCTAAATTAGGCATTGTAGTTTGGTGTACAACTTTAGAGTGCAATAAACTGAACAAAACATTTATTTTTTTGCTTGAATGAGTTCATAAATATTTCATAACTCTTTCAATAAAATGTATCTGCTGTGTCTAGTATGCCTGTATTTGACTAAATATTGTACACTTGGTTTATAAGTTTCTTAGTTGAGTTTAGGATGTCATGACACACTATAATCATAAAAATATATACCTAACCCTGAGTCTAAGGTCTGATATCATATTAGATATACAAGTTGTGATCATTAATTAATGAATTCTTATCAGTTTATTTTATCACTTGGCCTTTTTTTATAACATTTGCCAGCAGCTATAATCCTGAATGGCATCTAATAAACAGAGGGCTAGTAACAAATTAATAAAGGCAATATAAATCCCACTCCCTTTAAAACATGTTTACCACATCAATACCATAGTTTACGCCATCCAAATGATATCAGATATCATGTAGAGCTAGGCTAACATCATAGTTTTTTTTGTTATAGCTGATTCAAATTTATTGATACATACATCAATGGAAATGGCGAGGGTTCTTGTGTGCAGTTACATAATAACTAATGTATAAAATATCTGTAGAACCTGGTTCACGTAAGATTTTATAAATGATCATTCCATAATTTTTACACAACATGCTCATCTTCTTGTGTGATAAGGATGGTGCAAACCAAAAGATTTTGCGCGCTATTTTAAAATCTATCTTAAAAAAAAGAAAAAGAAAAACTTTCAGAAGACTTTACTTACTTACTAGTGTGGCGCTGCGACCCAAAGTGAATCCTGGCCTCTGACCCAAAGAGACGCCACCCCTCTCGGTTCTGCACCATCTCCTGCCACTCGGTAGCATGGAGTTGATAATGCAGATCCACCTCTATCTGCTCGGTACTTGGGACGTCCGACTGGCCGTCGACCAGTTGGTCGTCCCAAGTACGCTTTCTTCAGAGCACGATCCTTTCCCATCCTTTCCTAGTGGCCGAACCAGCGAAATCTATGCGACTTTATTTCGCCTAAGATGTTAGGCTCGGCCACTTTTCTAATTCTCCAGCTACCGTCGTCTCTTTGTACTGGTCCAACAATTTTGCGGAGTACCTTGCGTTCTGTAACTAGGAGCTTTCGGTCTTCCTTTTGTGTGAGTGTCTAACCTTTATAACCTCCTTTTTTGAAATCGGTTAATTAAACTATGTTCTGCCATTGACCTATAAGTGAGGTTACTCCTAAAGTAACACTATGTGTTGTTCGTCAGGCGGCAGCAGAAGTCGACGACGCCGCACACGCCGCCCCCGTACCACGAGACGGTGACCATCGACTCTGACTCGGAGTACGACCGCCGCCGCGACTACTGGCACGACCAGCGCCTCGCCGAGCCTATCATGGTCTCAGGTAACATGTTGTTTGTATCCACTGGAGTAATTAACAAGTGTCTCGTAAACACAACGTCGTTTAAACTTAAACACTAACTTTTTTAGTTATATATGGATATGTATTTGTTTATTGGTGAAGGAAAACATTCTGAGGAAACCGACATCTCCTCAAACGTGTTTGTGGATCATAAAATGCTACTTCATGTGTCATATGTGGAAGGACTTGGTCACACACGATGTTTCTGTCCAGGATTTATTTGTATAAATATTTTGGTATACCTGTCTCTGTTTTTCCTCTTCCACAATGTATTGAAGTTCAAATACTCCTCCTTTCATGCTGCTATGGATAGACGTGGACGCGGAGAGCGAGCGGCGCCGGCGCATCTGGCGACAACAGGTCGATCAGACGCCTATCGTGGTGTCAGGTAAATTATGATGCCTGAATTAGTACCCTAGTGTCAAACTAGGCAATGAAAGAAACAAAAACAGATCTCTGAATAAACATTTTCTTGTAAAGTGTTGCCAACATGGTTCACACTCTCATTTATCTAATCTTAGTAAAGCTAAGCTAGTTCTTACTCTACAGCTAGCATTACAAATTTCTCTTTCATCGATATGTGGCTTAGTCGAATTAAATGACATTATGCGATCTATGAGCTAGTAGTATTTTCAAATGACTTGCTTAAGTTCCAAGGCGCATGTAGAGAATGCCTGACTGACAAACTATGGGACTGTTAATATCAGTTTTATCTTAGTCTATTCACTAGGTTTTCCTTAGTTGATTAGTAGTGTTGTCTTACAGACTCCCCCGTGCACGTGCCCCGCGGGCGCGAGCCGAGCCCGCGGCGGCGGCGGCGCTCCCCGCGGCGCCGCCACCGCAGCCGCAGCAGGAGCCGCGACCGAGACCGCATGCGCGACGCCAAGCCCCCCACGCACAGGTATACATTACTCTTTATACTGTTCTTTTAGTTTTTACGACTGAAATTGTTCAAATAGAGTTTTTTTTTAATTTCTCTTCCTTGTGCTTGTGTTTTATTACTGAGGATTGTTAATTCCGCCATGAAATGACAATGCTCTAGTTGTGATTGATTTATTGTAGATGGGTTTACTCTGGCCAACACTACCTTGATTTAACTTATGCTATGCGGTCTACATTAAAGCGCGCTTTCTCTCAACCGGCGCGCTCTCGCCTTGATGGCGAAAGCTTACGCTGGCTGTTTTGCTCACTATAATTACTTCAAATGATTTTTAGAATAGTACCTATATTTGGTTGACAGTACGTTTCTTAACCGTGTGCTTACACAGACGTCGTTCCAGGTCGCACAGCCGCAGCTCGCTGAAGCGGCGGCGCTCCGTGTCGCGCTCGCGCCGCCGCGAGCCCAGCATGTCGCCGCCCAGGCACCGCGCGCGACACGCGGACTCCGCCAGGGATAAACACAGGTGACAGGGATAAACACACACACTGATACACACACATACATACTCTGATACACACACACACACACAAACTCTGATACAGACACATACACACGGGTATTATTAACTGTGTAATGTAACGCAGCTCACGCCACCTGGCAATCTTATGCAATCAATCTTTTAGCACACAAATCAGGGTCCAAAACGAAACTCGAAAATTTACAGACTTTCATGTAAACTTTCATCTCACCCCTATGCATAGTATTTCTGTTACTATAAAATATACTTACTTATAGACAGTAAAATGTATATGTATAGGCTAACTAATCTTAAGACCTCTAGTCTCATGGAATATTATGTAATTGGTTAATGGTATGGTTTCCAGGAGCAGCCGACACGAGTCGTCGTCTCCGCCGCCGCTGCGGCACAAGATAGATCTCAAGGAGAAGATCAGCGACACCAGCCTCTTCGCTGAACTAGTCAAGGACAAACATAAGAGGGCCAAGGTACATTGCACACGCATACATAATAATGTTATCTCTCTTGAGTCGTATATCCTCATGACTGAGGGCCGTGACTCCCCCGCAGAATTAATTCGCTAGGGTAGTTCTCTTGTGCAGATACATCGTGGTGGGCGCCCAGGTCTTTTCACGGAAGACGCATGTCCTCGGATATTGTGGTCCTCAAACATGTCGGTTTCCTCACGATGTTTTCCTTCACTTCACATAATAATGTTATAGATACATATAAATAAAAATTGCATGAAAATTTAAATCTATCAATCAAATTTATCGCCGTTATAGAAACTATGTGCTAGTGTTACTGGCTTAAATTCGTACTCCATCAACATTAGTGCATAATCTGATCCATCTGCATCTTACGATCTACGTGGGCGCCCTCCGCGACGCCGAGAACTTCCTCAAGGAATCAATTTAGCGGGGCAGTCATGATCTGACCTGATGATGATAATCAAAAAAATAATCCGAGGAAAAGGTCACTTTATGGTAATATTTTATTTGTTTTTCAAGTTATTTATGTTTCATAATTTATATTTTGGTTGCAGAAACTACAGGAGATCCTAAACCAGAAGGAGGAGGAGTCGCAAGGTGGCACGTCGACCACGTCAGTCAACGCAGAGCTGGTGGACGAGCTCTCCAACGCGACCGCCGACAGCGCGCAGCCACCGGTGAGCGAGAAACATAGCTATTTTGACCGACTTAAAAAAAATAGGTTATCAAGTCTTCTGAAAGTTTTTTTTTGTCTAAGAATAAGGGAGCTCGTATGTCAATTAAACCACCATGATATCTTGACTGCCATTTATTAAGGGTAGATAAATAACTACATTTTACGTGTACTCAGAATATGTGGGTGGGTATGTACATGAATAATTATATTGACATCTGTCATTTACATACACAACAATAGCTTTGACAGATTTCTCTCTATAAATATTGGTAACGTAAATAAGCACAATCATAAGAAGTATACCAAATGGAGCATAAACTCTTAGTTTGAAACAGAGTACTCCAAGCTGCAATCGATGCTCCTGAGTACCTGTACTATGTCCTTGAAATCATATTACAAAATCTTCGCTGACAATGCTCTCTATATTGTTCTGTACCAGGCGTCCAAAGAGAACGGCGACAGCAACGAGGCAGACAAGGGCCAAGTAGTAGACATTCCGATGCCGGGCGCACCCTCGGAGGCCGAACCGGCGCCACAGCCCCCGCAGCCCCCGCCGCCGCTGCAGCCGCCGCCAGATTTCGCCACCTTCTCCAGCAACATGAACGGTGACGTCACGGACAGCCACGATAACGACACAGCTGTGAGTATTTTTTTAAATTTTAGTCATTTATACACATTATTTTTGCGTAAGAGTCAGCTACTTTTTGTAAAGTTCAAGCGACTCAAAAACAGGTGCTCCCTTCTATTAGAAGTATCTGATTGAAGAGAACACCTGATTCAATGTTGAATGGTAACAATGTGGACATGAAAAAAAGCGACTCAAATCCTTAACATTTTTTTTACCGGTTTTTTCGTTATTAATGTTTTGGTTATGAAATTATCGCGGTCCTAATACGCTACGGTTTGCATTATCGAATTCCTCTTTTTTTCAACTTTTTAAAAAACTTACTGTGAGGATTTTGTTTTGTGTATGTCTATCGCGAATAAGGACGAGAAGATACGAAAACCACAAGACAAGCCTGATGTGGTAACAGAGCCCCAAGGGGTGAAGTCCGACACGGGGGCGAAGCCCGAGACTCTAGTTAAACTGCTAGAAAAGGTGGTCAGCTGTAAACCAGCCGCTGTGAGTATGTTAAGCAGTAGACAAAAACTAGATTTTATTTCAAGTCTAGATCAATTGATCTAAGATTGGTGTGAGTGGCATGTTTGTTTTGAAATATTCTTTATTAATAGTATTACAGTTTAGTAGTACAAAGCTAGTGAGTGAGTGGCATGAGTATTGAAAATATTAAGGTACTATTTTGAGTGGCATTTTGGTATAAAAGTTAGAAAGTATGTATATTATTAGAATGAAGTAGTTTGAAGTATTATGAATTTGCGTAGTTTTACTCTTGGCTGTATACTTAGGATTATTTTTGTATCAGTATTGAAAAAAATCTATTTAGACCAGCCAAGTTCTTTAGCTCTTACCAATAGTTTGATTCCATCTAATCTGTTGCCTAAGCTTAATTAGTAGTAAGCTGACTTGCTCGACTAGAGAAAAAACGGTTTGGAATTCTATTGATTATATTTGTATTTTGCTTACTATATATCGATATAAGGTAACAAGAGTCTTGTTTCCACAAGAGCACACTGACCGTACGTAAAATATGATTTGAAGCACCATTACCAAGTTAACAAGTGCTATATTCCAATGCTGCAGAGCACGGCGACGCCCCCGGTGCCGGCGGCCGCGGCCGGGGCTCCGCTGCCGCCGCCGCCCAAGCTGTGCGGCAGCGTGGTGGAGGGCGTGTACCAGAACAACCAGCAGCCGCCGCCGCCCAAACCCAAGAGCCTCACCAAACTGCCCATGCCGCCTAACACACAGGTAGATTACACATTTACTTTAAATCTTTTATGTATGTACACTGAGATGACCATATTTTATTATCTCCATCTGGCTGAAAATTGGCATAAATGTTACAAACGATTTGACTACATCATATAAAACAAAGTCTTAATAATGTCTGTTTATATGTATAAAATTATTTAACAGATTTTGATAAGGTTTTTTGCAATAGACAGAGTGGTAACTGATCTGCATATAGGTTTTAATGACATAAACCAACCATCCAACCAACGCTGGCGGCTCAAAAGTCCCCTGAGTAATGATGTGAGTGGCTTTAAAAAATAGTTTATCTCTGATTGATGATGATGATAAAAATTACACTATTGATGTATTTGATCGTAAGATCTCAAACTTTAAGGCAGGCGTTAGAAAAATTATGTTCACAGCACATAGACAAGTAATAGATTTTTTTTATTTTAGGCATCTCTTCTTTTCTTCAATATATTTTATAATTCTATAAACTGTTTAACAAATGATCATGTTATATTATATACACATATTCAGGAGTATAGCTCAGCTCAAAATTATTTCGATCAAAAACTATCAAATGCACTACTCTAAGCTGTAATCTGTTCTGCTGTGTATAAATAAATAAATAAATTTGAAAAGCATTGTTACTGCAATGTGTGTGTGTATGGTGCAGGTGGACGAGCTGGCGTCGCTGGCGGGCGACACGTCCCCGCTGTCCCCGCCCTCCCCGCCGGCGCGCGCCGACCGTCCCAAGCGCACCAACATCATGAACCTGCCCATGCCGCCTGGTAAGTGAATATTCAATTAATAAATATTCCGAGACATTGCACACAGCGCCATCTAGCCCCGCACTAAGCAAACGCTTGTATCGTGGGTACTAGATAACGGATATAATACTCATATACTTTTCTTTTCTAAATACATACTTATTATACCTACATAGAAACGACCAGACTCAACGCAAGTAACTATTGATTTTAAAATTCACAATTACTTGTGTCAAGCGGGAATCGAACCCGCAACCCTTAAAATAGAAGGCAGAGCCACTTCCAACTAAACTAACAGGCCAGTCAACATTACAATCATCATTTGCCTGCTTTCTCACAGTCTTTGATTTACGCATTCGCTGCCCTATTATTTTGAATGTCTATTTGTACATGTCCCCTTTTTGAATTTCAAGTTACGAAGCGTAATGAAAACGCATTCTTGCGTTCCGGGCATGTCGATAATTCTCCGAAAACGCAAAGGCACGCTATGAGCAGTTAAAGCGTTAAACCATGCCCAAGGGCCCTGACCCTCTATATCCTTATAAAGCATATTACAGTATCAAACTGAGAGTACCTTAGAGTAGAATGCTTAGCCTTCTTTAAAGGCATCAGCAAAGTGGAAGTTGCCTACTTTATAAGCAAGCGTAAGCTTAGTGTTTGGCTAGACGGCGCTGTGTATTAAGTCCTGAAATATTTATTTATTATTGATTTTACATCTGATTAAGCAAATTTCTTGTATCGATGTGTTGTTCTAACGCTATATATGTAATGTGTCTCGTCGTGTTAATGTATTTGTGAATGTCCCGCAGTGATCCCCGGCTCCGAGGAGCTGTCTGGCGAGGAGGGGGAGGGCAGCACCCCGCCCCCCTCGGCGGCGCGCCGCGACCACTACTCGCACGTGTTCGCAGCCAGGAAGCAGTCCAGGGACGCTAACGTGAGTCAACTGGTTTGTTCTAGGCAAGCGCACTAGATCGTACATTATAACGTTGCTTAACATCGGGCAAGTTGAAGTCAAGCGTGAGCTTATCTTATGTAAAAAAAAACAAACATTCTAATAGTTAATATTCTGGTTCCAGGATTGCCAGGTCTTCAGATAAACATGTATACTCGCTTCTGCATCATCATTAAGCTAGTCATTAAATCGACCGTTATTTCTGTAACACCGGATGTTTCTAGTGCAAGACCCACAATCAAACAAGATTACCAGATAGCATATACTCTTATCTGCAGTGATAAACAGTTTACTAACATCAACAAAATCTATTTTTTTAAACAGTGATCTCTGCCATTGAAAATATTCTATCTCTATGCTCTGTGGTGTAAAATGTTGCCCTTAATTTTCCAGCCAGCTTCGAAATTGAAGAGGCCGCGTATCCTCAAGCGACGTGGCTCCAAAGTAGTTCCTGTGGCGACGCCCACACACCACGCCAAGGACTGGGGAGAGAAGTGTGTCGACGGCTTCCAGGTAAATAACATATTCTGTGGCAGTTTGTTAGTCTGATGAGTCATTTATATTGATAGATTTGCTAATAATATTTACAGCGCATATACGTTATGCCATCTCCCAATTAATAGTGAGAAGAGATGGAACTAATAATATCATCTGGCCTGTTATATTATTGTACATTTTAACGTAGCACTGAATTACCGGAAATAACATAGACGTTACGTAATTTTTAGGTGATAACTCAAATCGGCGAGGGCACATACGGGCAGGTGTACAAGGCACGAGATAAGAACACGGGGCAGCTCGTCGCTCTCAAGAAGGTGCGGTTAGAGAACGAGAAGGAAGGGTTCCCCATCACGGCTGTCAGGGAGATCAAGATCCTGCGCCAGCTGAACCACAAGAACATCGTCAACCTGAGGGAGATCGTCACGGACAAACAGGACGCTATGGACTTTAGGAAGGTATGTTTTATAGGACAGCTTAACCACTGCAATACGACGGCTAAGGTATTCAGATATGTGGGTAGTTTTATTTCTGATATCGCATTGCAGATACATAACAATAGATTATAATATCTCCTCTGCTGGCGCGAAACCAGTTTCTGGTTATTTTAGTTTAGTTTCCGCTCATGTAAAGATCTGGCCGCCCGCTGCAATACACTTGCGCAATAGAGCTTCTCCCAATGAATCAATTCTGCGGGCGAGTCACGACTCAGTAATGAGAGTAATGAGAAATACGACTAGAAGTATGAGTGTATGTTGGATTGTGTAATTGGTTTAATTATATCGAAACAGGGTTACTCACAAATAGCGATATGATTTTGTGATTTACAAGTTAGTACTATCTATCTCGCAGTATGTTCTCCTGTTTACGATGTACAATGTGACTTTGCAGGACAAGGGCTCGTTCTACCTGGTGTTCGAGTACATGGACCACGACCTGATGGGGCTGCTGGAGTCCAAGATGGTGGACTTCACGGAGAGCCACAACGCGTCCATCATGCGCCAGCTGCTGGACGGGCTCGCCTACTGCCACCGCAAGAGTTTCCTGCACCGCGACATCAAGTGCAGCAACATACTAATGAACAACAAGTACGTGTACGATACTGCTGCTGGTGATGATAATGATAGACGAGCGACGTACATGCCTGTTGGAATTTAGCGTACATAAGTCTATTCCTGTCTATGATATATAGAAACAGCATGTGATTATGAATAAGTATTACAACTAACGAAGTTTAAATTATTTAGCCGACCATAAAAGACTAGTTAAAAAATTAAGGTGTCGGTCGACAGCGACAGAAATCAGTAATGTAAAAGCTACTAAGACAGATGTAGAAAAGCCACCACACGTCAAGGTGTGCTAACATCAGGATTATCTGGCCGTTCTCACATCTGTCTTGTCGTCTCATGCGTAATGCAGGCTGCATTGCCACTGGCTTCCACAAGAATATAACTTAGTAACTTGTTATGTGTGACAACTCCAGAGGCGAGGTGAAGCTGGGCGACTTCGGTCTGGCGCGGCTGTGGTCGGCGGAGGACCGCGCGCGGCCCTACACCAACAAGGTGATCACGCTGTGGTACCGCCCGCCCGAGCTGCTGCTGGGCGAGGAGCGCTACGGGCCCGCCGTCGACGTGTGGTCCATGGGCTGCATCCTGGGGGAGCTGTTCCAGAAGCACCCGCTCTTCCAGGTCAGTGAGCTGGGTGGACTGAAACTGGGACCAGTTCCTAGACCCGCAGTGATTATTGCATCATTTATACCTTATACCTTACTACCCACAGGGTAGTCCGCTGTAAACTAAACACTAAATTTAAGAGGAAGATAAACGTAAACAAACTACAAAAGATACGCATAATTCCCAAGATACCAGACGAAGAAAAAGACCAACTAAAACTGAGATTTGAACGAAAACTTGATGATAAACGAGACGCACACAATCGATACACAACACTACAATACGAAGTCAATAGTGTAATAAAAGAAATAGGACTCTGCAAAACAAAACAACGAGAAGAACTAACTAAAGCCACTGCGCAACTAGTAGAAGAAAGAAAACAACTATACAGACAAAAACAGACAAAGGAAGTTAAAAGAAAAATAACAAGTATAAGTAAAGAAATAAATAGGAAAATCAAAAGAGACAAAGAACAGCGCAGACAAGAAATATTTCAAAAGTATATTAAACAGTCAGGAGCAGTGAAAAAAGCGTTCAAAGAATTGAGTAACAAAAAAGAATGGACAGCGAACATCAAAACAAAACGCAAAACACTAACAGCACGAAGACCTTGCATAATACAAGAAGCCACGAGGTATTACGAAGAACTGTATGCTACAAACGAAACATTGGAATTAAACAATAACAAACTTGAAGAGACTGAAGAATGTAAGACTTTGCCGAACATACTCAAAAGCGAAATCGAACGAGCTGTAGTGACTCAGAAAGATGACAAAGCCCCGGGTGATGATCATATTACAAACGAAGCTTTGAAAGCGTTGATGGAACCCTTACTGACATCACTACAAGTAATATTTGATGACATTTTAGCAAATGGAACCACGCCAGACGAATGGAGCAAATCTACCACAATTCTACTCCACAAAAAGGGTGATAGAAGTGACTTAGGAAACTATAGACCGATCAGTCTGATGTCTAATATGTACAAAGTCTTTTCAAAAATTATACTCAATAGAATTTTGGCAACTTTAGATCAAAATCAACCGCAGGAGCAGGCGGGCTATCGCAAAGGGTACTCCACAATTGATCACATACAAGTAGTAAGTACCATCATAAATAAGTACAGAGAATACCACAAAACCTTGTATGTAGGATTTATTGACTACGCAAAGGCGTTCGATTCCCTTGAGCATAGTTCGATCTGGATAGCGCTCAGACAAAACGGGATAGAAGAAGGGTACATACAAATTATAAAAAACAGTTACGCTTCGAGTTCTGCAAAAATTCGGATGGTGATGAATTTCCGATTAGAAAAGGGGTACGGCAAGGAGATCCACTCTCACCTAAGATATTTTGTTCGGTCTTGGAAATGATTTTTAAAAACATAGGTTGGCAAAATGAGGTTATATTGATAAACGGGGAATACCTTAGCCACCTAAGGTTCGCTGATGATCTCGTAGTATTTTCAGAATCAGCAAAAAACCTAGAAACTATGATACGGGATATAGCGAGAGAAAGCGGAAAGATCGGACTGAGAATAAACGCCTCAAAAACAAAAATTATGACGAATGGTCTAATACAGGATGTGATTGTAGAAAATGACATTATAGAATACGTGGACGAATACATATATTTGGGACAATCTATTTCTTTCGAAGATTTGACTGAAAAAGAGATTAACAGACGGATAGGTTTGGCTTGGATGAAATATTGGAGCCTTAAAGAAATAATGAAGAGCAAAGACATACACATAGACATCAAAAGCAAAGTATACAACGTCGCTATACTACCCTGCCTAATCTACAGGTGCCAGACATGGGCTCTTCGGAAAGCTGATGAGAACAAGCTAGCAATATGCCAGAGGAAAATGGAAAGGAGCATGCTCAGAATAAAACTCTCAAAATTACAAAATTAGCAACAAAAAAATAAGAAAGAAGACCAAGATTAGAGACATCATCACAGCAGTGAGATTGTTGAAGTGGAATTGGGCAGGGCATATATGCCGAATGGACACTAATAGATGGACGAAGAAAGTCATAGAATGGCTTCCACGCGAGGAGAGAAGACAGAAAGGCAGACCAAAAAAGAGATGGGACGATGTTTTTTCTCACAAATATGGACAGGAGTGGAGGCGGATGGCGAAGGATAGAAAGCTATGGTCGCAAAGTGGGGAGGCCTACGCCAAAGAGGCGACGTCTACTTAAATTAAGCTGTAACACAGGGACCTAAAACAATGTTTGACTTTAATATTTATTTTATTTGACATAAGCATACCTACAAAAACATTAACATTTTTATTTTCATTTGACATAAAATTTATATAAGAGTAATTATGGACATTGTAATGAAATTTTTATCGAAAGTGGATGAATAAATGGCTATTTTATTCATTTTATTTTATTTATATTTATATTAAAACTTTCAAATCAAGTCATTTATTTTGCGGAATGCGGATATGTTGTTAGATTATAGCAGATGTAACGCTTGTGATAAGTAATAACATTCTGCCTTACGGTATGCAAACATCACATTTTAAATACTCACAGCTAAATATGTTCAGTTAAAATCCTTTAGAAAACTGCGATAACTGACTATTTGATTGATATTTCGTAGCTGCTTCCGCGCTGCCGTGGTTCCAGATATGGGTTTGATCACATAATTTGCGCTAATAATGGAACTATCACATTGTATTGACGAACGACCTCCATGTATTGCAGGCGAACGTAGAGATGATGCAGCTAGAGATGATATCCCGCGTGTGCGGCACGCCCGTGCCCGGCGTGTGGCCCAACGTGGTGAACCTGCCGCTGTGGCACACGCTCCGCCCCAAGCGCTTCCACAAGCGCTGCGTGCGCGAGCAGTTCGCCTTCATGCCGGGGCCCGCGCTCAACCTGCTCGACAGGATGCTGGAGCTCGACCCCGACAAGAGGATCACCGCCGAGGAGGCGCTCAAGAGCCCCTGGCTCAAGAATGTTGTACCTGATCAGTAAGTTGTACCTATCATCTAAATATATAAAACTCAAAGGACATAGTGATCTATCAACGCACAGCCCAAACCACTGGACGGATCGGGCTGAAATTTGGTACGCATGTAGATGTTATGACGTAGGCATCCGCTAAGAAAGGATTTTGGCAAGTTGTACTTCTTAATGCGAGCGAAGCCGCGAGCACTCACTAGTTATTTTATATAACCAAATTATAATTAAAACAGGAAGGAGGAGTATTGTTTGGAGTCGTATTTACTCATTACTGAAAGTCGTAAACTTTGTAAAGGGAGTTGTCAGTCTAATTAACTCTTTGGAAAATAGTTTGACAGCCGCTTGTTTTGTATCTTTGTTTTAACTTGCGGTGATTATGATGCAGTGACCTAGTGGATTATGTAATGACAACGTTGGATATTTATCGGACGGGTTGATTTTATTACATATAGTATACAATAACTATTGTGTTGTAGTAGCATAGTACAAGTGTGAAATCTTTACTAACGAGTGTACTTCCAACCTTGCCTCCCTCCAGAATGCCGGCCCCGGAGCTGCCCACCTGGCAGGACTGCCACGAGCTGTGGTCGAAGCAGCGGCGGCGGCAGGCGCGCGAGGCGGACCAGTCCAAGCCCAAGCACTTCGCAGACGGAGACAAGTCCAATGAGAACTCCTCCGACGCCTTCAAACCTGACACCTTTAACAACTTCAAGCCGGCCGAGCAAGAGACGGGACAAGTGAAATAGCACATGTTCTTCTGTGGGTACTACTCATAATGGTGCTAATGGTGATGGACTCCATGTCCTCCGGACACTGCTCCACAGTGGCAACTTGCACGAGGCTAGTGAAGAAACACTCGTCTGGGATGGAATTGTAGTTCAATTGAAGAGAGGATTGCAAGAATATATTATATAAATATAGGAAGAAAAGAGCAATAAAAAGCATAATTTTGTAAGATTGTGGGACCCGTAGATGTGAAGCTTCAGAATTGCCGGGGTCTTGGAAGTGATTGAGCAGTGCATTGAACAATACAAGACTAAAAAGACCAAAAACTAATAAATGACTTCGAATTTAGTGAATTGTAATGTGATATAAATCGGACGTGCATTTTGTGAGCAATTTTTATGGTAATGACCTAAAATTAAAATTACTCACTCTTTATAGTAAATTTTAGTTTAGGAAAATTCAATTGTAATGTTTCTTCATGGACAGACGAATGGTAATTAATGTGTTTATGCAACAATTATATCAATATATGATATGGTATTTTGATGTTTCTTTTATGTTGGACTTTATTTGTTAAATCCAATTATATCAAATTAGTTACCAGTTTAGTCAGTCTTGTTATAAATTCCTTCCTATTGGCTTAGTCATCAAAGAATTGTACCAACACTGTGATTGTATATTTGAATTGAGTTTTTGTTTGAGAACTTTGTTGCGAACTCGTATTCCTAAGTTGTTAACAAACTAGGAAACTTTGGTTATGCTATTTTAATACTATATTTTCCTTTTCAAGTTATAGTGCCTACGCATTCATTGAAAAGGGTGATTGCCCTCTTGAATTGCATCGCTAGCCTCAGAAGCAATATCAATTGAAACGAAAATTAAATTCACGTTTAACATTGTATTGTGTGAACAATTATTAGCCTATTGGCCAATTAAATCCATTAGGTTGAAAAAGATGATGCCAGGGCATATGCTGATCTTTATTGCTATTTTGAACACAGCTTTGTCTAGTTAGCATAGACACAGGAGCAACATTGCTACTGGTTACGATTTCAATATTTCATGGATTGCTGATAGAACCAAGTAGATCATTCATTCTGTTGTCTTTTCTAAAATACACAAATATTGTAGAGAGAAAAAGGTTATAGATAATTGCGACCCAATTAGTTTAAGTATTGTATAAAATTCGGTTCATAATTTAGTATCTCACAAACCTTTGCAAAGGATACCAAATATTTAGTCGCAATATCTATTTCTAGAACCATGGAACTAGGTCCTGTATATTTTATAATTGTGGACGTCTCTAGTTGGCATTTATATTCATTTAAGATTGTGTGTATGTTTGTATAATATGTATGTATAATAGAGAGAATTAGATGTAGCGTGAGAGGTTCTAGATAATTGTAAAATTAAGTAACATTTAATATATTGACTACAGTCGTGTTGAAGTTTCACAAATTTCTACTATGTTTATATGTGTTCCTTTCTGTAAAAAACTTAGGTTGTTAGGTTGAGAGGATGTGTGTATTTTTTAAACGAATTGTATATAAAGTACAGTAGTAAAAATCCGGCACAAGTTACATTGATTTTGAAGAATTAAGTTTTAGTGCCAACCTTTCATGCAAAGTGGTAATAACTTTTCTTCTGTGGATTATACAATTTTGCAAAAACATACAAATTATCAGAACTGAAATGCCACGTGAGTTCATTTTTACGATTGAATGCAATAAAATTATGGCTAGCATATTATATTTTACATGAATCTTCCAGAAACCTGTGTTCCAATATCGCTGTATGAATTGTGTAAAGTAATTGGTATTTTTACGATTATTAGACGTATGTGTATTCAGTGGGAAGGCGAAATATGTATAAATATGAATAACTTAACATATTAATAAAAATACCTTCTGGTAATAATCGGAATTGAGTTGCTTTGTTTTACTGATGAGATGCAAGAATCTAGGCAGGTTATCTCTCCATATTCTTCTGCGACTTCTATAACGTAGTAAGTAGTACATACAAATAAGGAAACCTTTCAATGTTTACAAGCCTTGATACAAATATCTCATCATCATCATCATCACAAGTTTAAGGGCAAGGCCCTTGTCTGTGGAGCACCATCCTTCCCGATCTTCTGCCAATTCCTTGACCTCCTTATACGACATGACACCCGCCTTTTCTTATGTTTTTCATAAATTCGTCATGTCGTATAAGGTGGCCGACCATCTTCCCTCGTCTATAATTGTGATGGAATGCTAAAAGACGAAGTCATCAAAATGCAATAAGGTACTGTTACACATGCTCATTAGTAGCACGGAAGCATGCCACTAATAAGCAATTGCTCATTAGTGGCATGTGTGTCGGGATGTTGCTACTAATAAGCATGCTCATTCCGAGCATGCTCAAAAATCAACAGTCGTTTGATTTTTGAGCAAGCGGACTGAGGCGCGGGTGGAAGGGGGCGTGCTTTAAGCACGTCTGAACTTGTCTTGCTTACGCTTGCGGTTTCGAGTTGCTTTCTACAATATTCTAAAATGAAACAAGAACACAGTTTGTGAATTACATATTTCCTGATCGATCAGCGCCCCTCGTGACAAGTAGCGGAACTATGTGGATCAGTTTTTACATTAGATTATGTATTTTATGAAATTTCAATGCAACAAGATAATTATGTATTTTATGAAATTTTAATGCAACAAACTTGTACTATACCACTGTTTACTTAGCAATACATATTTATTTTATGATTTTTGTCAAATCACTACACTTGCCAGAAGCAATTTAGAATCTGTAAATTAAGACTGAAATGAAATAAAGGGCAAATTGATGATTGTCTGTAACGCTGGATTGTTATTTTTATGTTAAGTTATAGAATAAATGTAAAAATGTATGTATTAACCTAATTTTATAAATTAAACTAAAATGAAATATCATATCAACTTTTTATTTCGCTACCTACATTGATCATATTATGTAACAAAAATAGCTTTCATATTTATGATTATAATAAACGACAAAAAGAAACACGTTTTAGTATGTATATAAAAATATTTAATTAAATTAAAATGACTGAAGGAACCACTTACAATATAATTAATAAGGCACTCGCCAGTAGTTACTCAATATGGCCTATATATTGTAAAACTTGATAACTTTTTTGAAGAAACTGTTCATAGAGTTGTTCACCAGACATACCTACACATGTTCAGGGTTGGTCCCATACATTTAAAGTTAATATTCACGACAGACAGGGCCCGCTAGAATATATTTATTAGGTTCTACAAACCAACCTGAACATACTTAAACAGCATCAAGGTTTGCTGCTTCATATTGACGTTATTTCGTTTTGCTCAAATCAATATTTAAAGTTATTAGTTATTTTAGTTTTATTTACTTTGTACACATTTATCATAGAAAAACATATTTTAGTTTGTCGATTCCAGTGTTGAAAGGCACCTTCGATTCAGCCTCGAATTTCGTTTATTTAATTTTGACTGTTGTAGTTGTGGATTTGAAATAATTTCTATTAGGAACGTTAGTGCTAATAAGTCAATTTTTAGCGATCGAAAAAGTTACTTAGTCTCATTGGATATTTTTCATACATTCCTATTTTGTAACCATGAAAGAAAACAATAACAATGAAATAAAGCTTCGTGGGTGTAATCAGTGCTCTCTCTGACGTCATAAGTACTTTGTACGCAATCTCAATGATTTTATCACAAAATAATATTTAATATATAATAGGTACTTAAAATTATTTCAAAATTCAGTAAAATTATAAAACGTAAAAAAATAATAAGTACATTCAAAACAATAACACATGACTGTTTGTACGTTGATTACATATTGATAGTGTTCTTACCAGAGGCAGTAGTCATACATAGACATGAAGCAATATTAATTAATTATAATTAATATTAATTATGAGCAATATTAATTATAATTTGTACAATTTAAACTTAACCCTGACGGGAAGACGTTGTCACCCGGGAAACAGAAACATCTCGTCCGGGTGACAACAAACTATTATAAGAAATTACTCTTGTTTTTGTATGTATTAATATAGTGAACCTAGATGTAAGTATTTTGGAACCCAATAAACGTTTTTGTATTGTATTGTATTAATATTACAAATTACAAGTGATTGTTTCGGGGTCATCATCCGCATTGCATAAATATACCTACCGATTGCTTGTATAACAGTAGGGAATAAAATTAATTATAACTCTTTTATATTTTCTTCAATATGCAATCAACCGTCGATAAATAGATAAAACTCCTCTAAAAATAATATAATACATAGGTATAATTGTTGTATCTTTAAATATTTAAGTATATTACATTAGAATATGCCTATTTTACTTCGTTTATAACTTATAACTTAAGCTAGTTTCCGATAGGACTACAAAATCTTTAAAAATCGTTGTTGTTTCAATCGTTGTTTTCTGTCTAAGGACTGGCCACCTGAAAAAAAACAATATATGAATTTTCAAGCCAAAAGGGTATAATGTTATCTAACAATGATTTTCATACATAAAAAAACTGCATACCTACTTTAAAAATGCTAATAATATGTGCATATTAAATATTACAAGCCGAATAAAATAGACAATGCGATATAAACAAATCATGTATGTTTATATAATCCTACCTGATCCAAATATTGAGTAAGCTAGAATAAGAAGACAAAATAGATTTAAAGGTGGAAGAAAGTTTAGCGAAAATTTCAAAGAAATAACTACTTACAATTATTGAGAGTAGTGAAAGAAAATGCTGTGCCTGTTTCATAAGACTAGGAAAAGTTACTAAAAAATATGCAAACTTTAAAAGGCTTCACTAATACCATTTTGGGTATGAAGCAAAAAATATCATTTCTCCTTACATTCGCAGGTGAACAATTCTTATTTTTTGGATGAAAAAGCAAGATCATAAGATAAGATAAGATATGTCTTTAATGCACACCAAAGAAATTACAATATAAAAAGAAATATAAAAACTAATTTAATGCACATCATCATCTTATCTTGAAAATCCTAAATTCGTAAAAAAGGTCGTTAGGAATATTGTAGGTACTAAGCCCCATTAATAGTTTGCATAAGTTACCAGAAACTACATAATATGTATAGTGAATATTGAACAAAAATACAAATGGTACATAAAGTACTGAAAGAGCTTGTGTTACATGCTAACTACAAAGTTAGCGTAAATTGTACAGGTAAGTAATCACTTGTGTAATGAAACTTTGTGCAGATTTACCCGAAGATACGCATAAATGTATAATAATCTAAAGGGTCTTACCACGAGCAGGTTGCCGCTCTTGGCGCGTTGTATGGCTGGCTGAGGACCGTTCGTTACCTCGATGGTACCGCCCTGCTTGCCGTTCACCAGGTTATGTGCGATACTGGAAACGAGGAATTAGTTAAAACATGTCCTTTGTTAGTTATTAAATACACAATAGATACACAATATAAATATCAAAGATTTAATTTCGTTAAATTGTAGGTCCAGGCTGTTTGTCTAGTACGACAGTCGCCACACATATACATTTGGATTCAAATTGCTTTGCTTGTTTCAACTTGTTTGTATCTTTATGAAGTCGATATATAGATTGTGTTCTCTGTACAAATGGTACCTACTTATGTAGTACTATTTATAAATACTCACGTTCTAGTGTCAACGATCTCAATGAGCTCGGGCTTCTTGGAGTAGTCGGTGAGGATGGTGAGCGCCTCGATCAGGTGCGTCACAGAGATGATCAGGTCACCCTGGGAGGAGAGAAGTATTCTTTATAGATACAGACTATCATCTCTTTCTCTAACTAAATATGTAAAACTCAAAGGTGGGAAGGAAGGACTGACTGACATAGTGATCTACCAACGCTCAGCCAAAACCACTGGAAGGATCGGGCCGAAATTTGGCATGCAGGTAGATGTTATTATACGTAGGATTGTCCTAAGAAAGGATTTTTGGATATTCCATTTATAAAGGGGTGAAATAGGGGATGCAAGTTTTACTTCTTACTGCGAGCGAAGGCGCGAGCACCCACTAGTGAGTACATAAAAGTGAGATCGATGTATGAGACTTCTACTCAAGTAGATACGAATATAAGAGCTGGCTGGTTCTTAAAAGCAATAAGGCATTTCCAACTGTCTGAAAGGATGGTGACAATTGTGTATACCTAAACTTTTTGGTCAGTCCCAATAGTGGTCAGTATTACTCATACCTTATCCTTCTTCAACTCCTGCGGTATCTTGACCAGCACGAGCGTATCGTTCTCATTGGTGATGACGACCCTGAGTTTGTCCAATGGCAGGCGATGTTTGAGTTTGTATGTCTTGCGATTGGACGCGTCGAGGACGTAGAGCGCCTTGTCGGAGGCGAGCAGGGCGCGCTCGCGGGGCTTGTAGCCGCGCCGGTCGTACTTCACTGCTTCGCACGAGTACTGGGAGTAGGATAAAAAAATAAAAGTAATTATTGAGGGAAAGCACATGAACATTCAAACCTCATCCTCTTAAGGAAATCGTTTAAATAACTTAATTAGGACCAAAGAATATTAACAAAGCAAAGAATTGTTTTGCTCTTTTTTGTAATTTATAGACTAACTTTTTTTGTTTCTTTAACTTAAGACAAAAAATAAATAATTAAAAAAACTCAAATTATCTTAAAAGCTTATCTAGTAACAACCTACCTAACTTAACTACTAGACTATTTTTGTTTTAAGCTGCTTATTACAATACTTGTATCACAAAGTGTAGGTATACTCACAATGAGCTGTTCCCCGGAAGGCCAGACAGGCGAGGCCATGAAGGTGTTCCTGAGCACCTGGTGCTCGCTAGTGAGGCGGTCCTCCAGGAAACGGTCTCGTACGCTCGCTGGGTAGCTGTTCTTCTTGCCTGGAGGTAGATAAATCAACAATGAATATTGGTTTTGTTGGCGTCGAGCAAACATTACAGAAATGTTTAGATAAACGTATGTACCTACGCCAATTTGCTATAGTAGGCATGTATCTAACTTTATAATCAGCAAAAAATAAAGTTACTCTATTTATTAGGTACTAATCAATTATTACGTAAGTATGGTTATTATAGTATCCCACAGCTGCATATTAGCTCTCTCTTTTCAGTCCACTTGATTTTTTGTTAGTTTCGTACACAACGGTAACATTCTACTTAGCTACAACCCGGTTACATTATCTCGAGACCTCGCTGGAATGCAAACCTGATGAATGCGGGAATAACATTAAATTAATTAACACAATATTTGTTTTGTTGGAAATCTTATTGTTCATAATAATATCCTACTAGTGGCTGCTTGTTTTGCGCACCATACTAGAGCGCCGACGCGACGTGACGTCATCGACGCCATGTCTCGAGATAATCTGCCCGGGTAGTACTTACCCTTGAACATCTTCTCAGCCAGAACCTTCAGGTCGAACTGCCTCTTGTCCTTGGGCGACAGCGCCAGCCGGTACTTCCTGGAGAGGTGCGCGCGGTGCAGCCGGTGCAGCTCCCTGGAGGCCTCCTGGCAGGTGGCGGGGCACGGCGGCCAGGACAGGTCCAGGACCTTCTTGGGCAGCTGCGTGGAGAGCCGCTTCAACCAGTGCACCTTCGCGATGCCGAGGAAGCGACGGTTCTCGGGCGTCTCGGGACCGTTGCGGGTGATGAAGCCTGAGTTAGTAAGAAGATTTCTTTATTTTTCTGTTTACTATATTATTTAAAAAAAATACTGATAAGGCATGCTAAGCCATGCATGTCTCAACATACTTATTGCATGATCAACCGAGAACCTTAAGTTTTAAATATACTTAGTGCTTATCGATACGGCTATTCGTAAACTTTTATCTTTTCCGGATAAATAGGCACGACATGATATCCAACCCTCACTGGGTATTAAAGACCATTATAGCCAAATCATGTATCCAGCTCACCCTTGATGAAAGCCCTGATGACGTCAGCAGCCTTCCTCCTCCTATCGCGCAGTCTCTGCGCCAGGAACCTGCGCACCCACTTCTGTATGACAATGGCCGCGTGGCGCATGCGCAGGTACTGCTTGCGCTGCCAGTAGCCGCGCCAGCGTGACTGGATGATGGTCGCGATGTCGTTCTTCTTGATCTGGTACGCGTCTTCTGTCTCGAACAGCGTTTTCGGGAAGCGGATGAATACTTTGGTGCTGGGAAAAAATAATAGATTCGAAATGTATGGGAAGATTTTGTTGGCAAGCTGACCAGCCTGCTGGTTTGTTACTGACAAGTTTGGCATGATATGCGTTCACATGAAACAGTACCTACATTTAAAACTAAAACTCTGTCATGGAGCAGGAAGAATATGTCGTCGCAGTCGGTGCCAAAAAATCGTCGTCTTTTATGACTGGACTCTATTTGTCGTGGAACTATGTATCTCTACACCTAGTACACTTACTTGCCCATGCGGTAGTCCTCCCGCTCGTACTTAAGTACGTCGACTAGTTTCTGCACGCCATCTCGCGGCGCGCCGTGGAAGTTCGGCCACGTGTCCGCGCTCAGGCACTTGTACCTGGAAGCATAGGAGGAATTAATGTTTAGGGATATTTTATACACATTGATTAAAAATTGCTTCAAATCCAAAATACAGATAAAACCATTTTTCTAATAGAGGCCTAATGGTCAATTTATGAAGTTCACAGAATATATGTCCATTTGGACTCTAACGGGCAAAAACTCACATGCTTTACGCATATTGCTCCTATTTATTTATACACTTTCCAATTCAGAATCATCATAACAGTAAATGCATTCTCATCTACAATCAATCATGGATTAATTCAGATTAGAATCTATTTTGTTATTCCAATCATTCCAGTCTAAAACGTGAAGTTTTTTCGCAATACCTTTTATGGAATCCACACAATTGGTAAATAAAGATAGTAATGTTTGCTTAGTTAATTATTCGGTACAACAATTCAAATAAATAGAACATTCTTAAAAAGCTACATACTTTTATGATATTTCTAGTAAAAACCTAAGTAAAAAAATAAAATAAAAAAAAAATTGTCAGCCTGAAAAACATGTACTTACTCGTAATATTATTTATTAGATGTTTGGCACCTTGATGAAACATTTTCAACACAATAATATTTTTCTATAATTGTATTAAGTATAAAAAATTTATTATTTTATTTTTACACAGAAGATCATACATCGGCCAAATAAAAGAGAAAGCAGGTGTCATGTCGTATAAGGAAGTCAAGGAAATTATAGGAAATCGTGAAGAATAGCGCATACTCTACCGGCAAGAGCCGAGCTCTTAAATTTTGAATGAATGTATTATACCTCTCCAAGAAGGCCTCGTAAGTCCTCCTGTATGCGAAGCCGGCGCGGCGCACGCGCAGGTTCTCCATCAGGCCCAGGTACTTCACTTGGTGAGATATCAGCTTCTCGTCGAATTGCACTGCGGATTAATATTTAATAATAATATAATAACAATAATAAACATCATTTATCCATATTATAGCTTATTTATGTACTTAAACCGAAATAAACTATCATCATCATGATGATGATGATATGATAATACTCTTTATTATTATGTTAAAAAATTAAAGAATCACTGTATTATACCTATAGTTACCGTAAAGCATGACTTGTCGAGCTAATTTTCGACATAAGTAATTATTGACGTTAGTGCTAGCCAACGACATTAATAAGGTATTATTAATGTCGTTGGTGCTAGCCGGTTATTACAAGTGAATTAAAGAATCGTTCGAACTGAATTAAATATCATTTTGAATTAGGCAACTAAGCCTATTATGATTTTAGTACACCAATACCATTAAATTGCTGCGTTGCGATTTCAAATTCAAAATACATTGCAGTTGGAATAGAAAACGTGATATGACTTTTCATCAAGTGTACGCTAATTGATCGTTTGATCATGATATGTACTTACAATATAAGCGAGTCAGAATCAAATTTTATTTAAGACTAGTGGACGCCCGCGGCTTCGCTCGCACTATTTCAGGATAAAAAGTAGCCTATGACACTCCTAAGACTTCATACTATCTACATACCAAAAATCATGATGATCCGTTCAGCCGTTTCTGCGTGATGAGCGTTTAAATAAACGGACATACAGAGACACAGATAAATAGACAAACAGATAAAAAACTAAAAATTGTTGGAACCTGTTCTGCTATCAATTCGAAGTATCTCCAAATTTTTTTTTTAATCTCGTCAATGTGCAGACTCTCGATCCTCTACAGCTTTATTATATGTATAGATTTTGAAATACATGTATTTATTAGATACTCGCCGCTTCTTTTCCTTCTTATTATCGAATGAGAGTGGCCAACTCTGGTGACAAAAGTTTATCAAGTCACCCTAAGGGCCTAGGATATGGCTTAACGACTACCGTGCTAGACGAACATATTCGCCAATGAGAATGTAATCTTACGAGGCGCCTTGATGTCGTTGGGCTTGATGCAGCGGATGTAGGAGGGCTCCTTGCTGCTGAGGATCTTGATGAGCTCGTTCAGGGAGTTCTTGAACTGGGAGATAGCTGTCTCGGGCCGCCTCTTGCTGGACAGCTTCACGTCCTGGGAACAAGGTAGACCAAACTGATCTCTTTCACCGCTTTTTTACTAAGGTGCCTGGGAGAGATAAGGTGATAAGGACGCCCACTTCTACATATATTTTAAAACCAAATAAATTTGATGTTTACTTCCAGGATAAAAATGATTTCATTTGGTTCTCGTTTTCGAGTGAAAACTTTTAGATTTTCAAAACACCATGCCTTTTTGGTATACGCCATATTTTAGGGCTTACCTTGAAGCATTCAGCCACGATGTGGTTCCCGCTGGTGGCGACGAGGCTCTGTATGTCGCGGAACAGCAGGTCGTTGTTCTTCTCCAAGAAGGTGGCTACGTTGTATGTCACCTCGCCTGCGTAGTGCACCAGGCAGAACTCCTGCAAAGAGAACATGGCGTATTCAATAAAATACTGTGACGTAAAACCTCTTTGCAAGTTAAATGTTGTGTAAGAAGTTTTTGTGTCGTGATGTAACCTCTTTGCATTTTATAGATGTAGGAACTCTTTTGTTTTGTTGTTTGTTTAAAAATAAAATAGTGACAGTTGGTTTTTATGAAAATGTGGAGTTTCGGCGGGAATTAATTGGTGTGTGAAAAATAAATGGTGAACGACGTGGTGGAAAATTAATTACGGTGTTTCTTTCCTATCCCTGAACCCGCTTCCGTAACAATACTAAGTAATTTAAAAGGAGAATCGATGTCATTACCGTATTAGGTACCTGTGTTTACCAATTTCTCAAATTCAAATAATGCTTTTACCTACTTGAAATTGAAACCACAGGTAGGTACCAATTCTAGTTCCCGAGTTCTCTACGGATAAACACACAAACATACCCAAAGGCAATTTGAGATAATCCTGTGTGGAAATGATATGGAAGGGTTTCATGATTTTTTATGGTGACCTTCCCATTATTCAACGAGCATTAAAGAAGTATAAAAAATAATAAAGTGTAATAACTTACATCGCGTCCCATAATCTTCTGCATCTTGGTGTCAGCCTTGCGATGCGACTTGTAGTGGTTGTGTCCGTCGAGGTGCTGGTTCAGCTTCTCCAGGAAACTGGCGTCCGTCGCGTCTCCGGGCCGGAGGCACTCGTCGTCCAGGATCGAGATTATACCTGGACATAGTATCTGATGTTAGTAAGCAGAGCGATTTACGACGGTCAAAATAATGCTTTTAATAAATATTTACCTTTACTTTAATATATTTAATTTTACTATATCACTATTGCATGAGAACATAATAATATATGGTATCTAACTTGGAAGTTTAAAGTACATACCTATTTTACCACTAAATCAATAACAAAACTTTGATAGGTATGTAACTTACTGTACTTGTATTATCGATGTGCATGGCCAACATCGACATAAAATAGGAATAAAACAGAGATTAGAGAGCGGCCCTTAGACGAGAGGCTTCTCATATTTGTTAATTTTATTCCATTAGTATGCATTGGTATATGCGCTTACCAATATTTGACTCTTATCACCGAACATATGTATAATACCACTCTTGTGTACAATACAATAAAATTCAACTTTATTGCACACCAAAAATATATATGAACATAATAAAAGGACTTAACTATAGATATATACTATACAAGAGAGCGGTCTTATCACCTTGAGTGATTACTGCAAGGCAAACTATTATCTATTAATAATAAATACAAATTAATTACTATGTAATGAGGCAGACATGGTTTAAGCCAGTCTGCTACTGTTGTATGTTGCTGTGCTTGTATAATATTCAGCTACCTTTATGCCTCTGCTCGATGAGGTCGCAGATGATGATGTTGTTGAAGTACTCGACGGGCTCCCACTCGATGCCCTCCCGCAGGTACTCCTCCTGCTCCTGCTTCAGCGTCAGCTGGATGAACAGCTGCTGCAGCTTCTCGTTGCAGAAGTTGATGCAGAACTGCTCGAAACTGCGGGAATTGATTGGTAAGTCAATATTGTATACCAGTTTTGTATTTAATTGTAAAGGAAGGAAAACCTTTCTAATATCATTAAGGCGAGAGTGTGTATGTCTATTGCTCGTTCATGCTTAAACCCTGGAAGAACAAATATGCTAGTTTTTATCCCGGATTACACGGATGCAAAAACACAATGCACAGTGACGGTAGTGTCCGGTGGTTAAATCTAAACATAAAATCGTTTCTCATTACTCATACTCTGAAAGTAGGTCTGAAGTTGCATGAGGAGCGGGTTGAAAGTAATACTTTTTTTTTTAGTATTGGCGTCACAGTAATACTTTTCATCCCTAGGGAGAATCGCTTTCAACTGACAGCTGTCAAATTAACATGTAAAAACTCTGCGCGCGACTGGCGGCAGCACTCATGCCAAGAATTGGCCTATGATGCAAATTGCAATCAGAACATTTTAGTTCCAATTTTATCCGCGCGCAGAGTTATCTTGAACTCTACTAACCTATTTACAAAAACAAAAGAGTTCCTATACCTACATTCAACAAAAGAGTTCTTATACCTACATTTAACCAAATAGTTCTTACACCTACATTTAAAGAGGTTCTACGTCACAATACGTATAGCAGAATTTTGTACCTATAAAATGAGTTCATCTGATTTTAATATAAATTTAACGCCTGATTTTATAAAATAAGAGGTTAAAGCGGTAGTGGAAAATCATCATACAATTTGAGGTAGGTACCTATTTTTGTTTTGACTTGGGTGGTAAAATAAAATTTACTCATATTTTCTTTAGCTAATTCATGTTTTTATTTTTACTCTCCTCGTATTTGTAATGAAAAGCACAGTGTTTACCTCGGGTTAAAGACTTATTTAGTCCCTCGAACTATTGGCGCCCTCACTGCGTTCGGGCGCCAATCCCCGTCTCGGGGCTAAATAAGTTACTATCACCCCTAGGGTAACAATGTACCTACCTACTATAAAACCGTCACGTTAACCAAACGATGGATGGCCCTAGTATTATTGTTCTTCTTCTTCTTATCGAATGAGAGTGGCCAACTCTGGTGTGGAGAGTTCTATTGTGTAGACTATAAACCTCGAATAATAAACACACGTACCTGTTCTTCGGGAAAATCTCGAACCCATAGATATCCAAGATACCAATGACGGAGGACTTGGCATCCTTTTCCCTCGGGGCGAGAGAGGCGTTGATCCTGGAGACCAGCCAGCTGAAGTGCTTGTCGTACATGGCCTTGGCGAGGGCGTCTCGGGCATACTGCGCCTGCGCCAGGTCCAGAGGAGTGCTCACCACGTCGCCGCGCGCGTCGATGGTGCGGCTCGTGAGGGACTCGCGGAACTTGGACGAGTCGATTTTGAGGAGCTGCAATATTAAAAGATTATCTTTAATGTACAGACACCGACCTGTTACAATCAATTTTCAATTTCAAAATATCTTTATTCAATAATAATAATTAGACTATGTACAATTACTAGTGTAAGTATTAATCCTAGTAACGTTCAATTAATATTTACATTATTGTTTATCAAGTCACTACTTAGCATAAACTTATAACATGTTGGAGTTAAGTTACAGAAATATTATGTTTAATAAAATGCAGTTTACAATATAACGACCTTAATCTTAGACTTAGCAAGCTTTAGTTATAGCTTGGCTATTAATAACTTACGGTTAGAATTGTTTACAATAATAAAATAATGCCTAAAAGACGGTAGATATGAATATTACTCGCCGAGTGGCCGTCCGCAGCAAGCAGCGCGAAACCAGTTTCAATCGTGTATTGGTCACAGTCATAGGCGCCAGCGGGCCGACGCGGCGACGCGCGAGTCCCGTCCCCACGCGATACCGAGTGTAACACGAGAGAGGTCGGGCGCTCGCGCCCCGCGGCCGTCAGATCGCTACCGCCTATGCTACGAGACGCAGCCTAATCTTTTTTTATGTCAGTTTGTCATTCAGATAAGAAATAGTGATGCGGGAGTTTATATCGATGATATTTATCGATATATGCGATATTGTTGACTCGACTTTTACCAATATTATTGATAAGTGGGTTATCGTTGATAGGGTTTGTATGCAAATAAAACTTTTCAGATAGTTTATAGACATAAGCGTCTATACGTGGTAATCTAATTTGTCGGTGAAGTTTTTGTAAGTTCGTGCGGAATGGAGTGCTGAAGGCATATTTAATAGCTTTGTTTTGAATCAATTGCAATTTATCGATATTACTTTTACAAGTGTTGCCCCACACAGGACATGCGTAGGTAATACAGGGCCGGACTAGGGTGCAGTATATTCTAAGTTTAGTGCGACTGCTCAGTCGAGAAGTCTATTTAAGAGAGGGATTAAAGCATTGATGGCTTTGATGCCTTTTAAATGAAGTTTGGAAGTATTTATTGACCAATTAAGTTTATTATCGAGGACAGTCCCGAGGTACTTTACTGATCGACTCCATGGGATGCAGTAGTTACCAATTTTTAGGCTGCGTGTTGGTAAGGTACGTTTCCTCGTAAAAAGGATAGCTTCAGTCTTAGCTTCGTTAATTTTAAGCTTCCATTTAGTGAAGTACTCCATTAGGAGCTCAATAGCAAGTTGGAGACGGCTTATTACGATGTCAGTGTCCGCGCACGACGTATAGCACGCCGTGTCATCGGCGAAACAGGCCAATTGGGTGCGAGGCTGCTTGGGTATGTCGTTCAAGTAGATCAAGAATAAATACGGCCCCAAAATAGAGCCTTGAGGCACGCCTGCGGGAACTGGTTTGAAATCTGACACATTATTTTTGATGTGAACTTGGAAGCTTCTGTCAAGTAAGTAGGATCTTATGATTTTTACTAAAGGTATGGGTATATTTAGTGTCAAGAGCTTAAAAATAAGGGCCTTGTGCCAAACGGTGTCGAACGCCTTTTCTAAATCTAATAGCAACATTCCAGTTGTTTTTTTCAGGTTCAGGTCATGTGACACGGACTCCGCTACTCTGGCTAACTGCTGCACTGTCGAGTGACTTTGGCGGAAGCCAAATTGCTCATTAATAAGCAGGTTGGTAGATGCACGTGACAGGCGCCTATAGAGAATTTTCTCGAATAACTTTCCCAGACAAGGTAAGAGGCTGATAGGCCGATAGGATGTGGGGTCTGTGGTATCCTTTCCTGGTTTATGTATTGCTATTACTTTAGCTAATTTCCATGCAGATGGAAAGTAGTTTAAAGTAAGGCACGCGTTAAAAACTTTTGTTATTAGTATTAAGCACTTCTGAGGAATATTTTTTAAAAGAATGTTAGAAATTTCATCAGGTCCGGGGGCTTTACGTGGTTTTAGGAAAACAATGACTTTTTTAATTTCAGCTGGTCTAACAAGTAAAGAACTATCGTAACTTGGGTAATTATCTAAATTTGACAGAGTTTGATTGACATTAGTCGTTTAATGTACAGACACCGACCTGTTACAGCTTTATTATATGTATAGATGTGTTTAATGGTGGACTAGAAAACTGCAATACTAAGTGGTCGATATCGAGTTGATTTTAATTTTAGTTTTAGTTATTGGACAAACCTATTGGATTACAGGTAATTTACACCTTTAGGTAAGGATAAATTTTCATAAATTGTAGAATAATGTGGTTGGTGTTGTTTTTATTAAAACAACATCATAAAGTTATAGGTACGTTAGCGTTGTTGATGGCGCTGTGTGATATGTCCTGAAATATTTATTAGTTATAATGCCTGTGTAATAATCGAAAGATAAGATGAACATGGCGCGTCTCTGACAAGTTAGGGCTCATTTTAAATACAACTTCTTAATTTGACTTAGAAATGTACTATTATTGTATAAAATACCTGATTTCAGTTTACAATTAATAATATGAGGGACATAATTATGAGCTGGTTGGATAAAGAAATGAAATAGTTAACCATACAAATATATTATATTTTAGGAATTTACATGAACATAATAAAATTACAAGGAACTATTGTTGTTAAACCTCAAACAGCAATTATTTCTGTTCTGTTATCAGTACGGGAGTATCACATTCAAATTGCTATGAAAATTACGACATATCCTCAAACTAGCCTAAATTTTTATTCTGTGCATTTTTTGATAAAAACATTGTTATCAGATCCGTTGTATTTCCATATATATACTTGTGTATGTATATATGATGCAATATTTAAGTGATAGCTACGTATAGCGTATTTGGTTTTATTTTGAACTTAATTCCATGTCTACAATAATATCTTAATCATAAATTGTAATGTAGGTATTTCTTGATTTTAATTATCAAATGTCTGAATTCATATCAGCTTTGAAACTTTCATGCCGTGGCTGAATGGTTACAAACACATATGTAGATATAAATCAATTATTGACATTTTTTGTTTAACTATTGATTTTGTGTGTATATAAGTATTATTTTATGTGTAAGTATATATAAGTATGTGTAGTATGTGAATCTGTACACACAATATACATTTATGATTTTTGTGTCAATAAATAAAGTAAATTAAGTAAAGTAATAAATAAATAAAGTTGCTTAATATCTAGGAGAAAAGATATTGTTAAAATTTTATAATACGACAAAGTAATTGGATTATATTATAATTTAAAATATTATCATGTATGTAGTTACTTAAGTGTATACATACATACTATGTGGTTATATGAATATTATTTTTGATTTTGACATGTAAACTCTGTTTATGAATAAATTACTATGAACTATGAACAATGTTAATTTTCTTTCAGCCCCCAAATGAAGGAATTGACTAGCAGATAGGTACTTACTAGATACCCATTCGTCAAAGAAAAATTCCCGACGTTCTTAAATAACAGTTATAACAGTACGATAGTTACGTCAGCGATTGTATAAACTCATAGGACAATGGCACTAGTCTTTCACTACATTAAACAAACAATTTTTAACAATAGGTTTAGTTAACACGTACCTACGCACGTAGTAATATTAAGCATGGATGTTTAACACTATAGTTTTTAATAAACATCATCACTACTCGCTGGTCGTTTACTCGTCTATTGTATACCAAAAAGTGTATAAATTCTGTACAAACTTATCGGTTGCTCCTATAACAATATCTTAACACAATATTGTCGTTGATCCAAATTATTTCTGTTTTGCGACTAGATTTTAAAGATTAAAATCATTTCAGTAATTCCTGAAGTCAAATCTTCAGGAATGACTCTGATGATTTCGAAAAGATGTTTGATGCTATGAAGTGGATCGTTGCAAAGGAAATTATGTAATGAAATAGAAGATTGAACCATCGTGGAATACCGCAAAAATACTCGTAGTTTTATAATATTGAACATCAAGCTTGAGTTAGATCATTTTATGATTAAGTTACTATTGTAGCGTCTACGATACATTGAAGAAAAACGCATTTAAATAATTTCACATAAATCTCATATCTAAGTAAAAAAGTTCAACCCTATATTTTAAGTATCAGGAAAACAGAGTACCTACATTCTAAGTGCCAAGATAAAACAAAAAGTTTTGACGTCTTGATAGTTGAAACTCGTGTCACACTAATTCCACCCAATTCCACCATAGTTAACAATTGCCTACAATAAAACTTAATCATATTTTGTCACCGTGAGAAATATTTCCAAATATTCTTTTCTGTGCAGTCTATTGTCACACCTTTAACCTACGTTCGTACTTTTTACTCGTTAATTTGATATATGTCATAATTAGCGGTTTATACTGACTTAAGCATATGAACATAAGTAGGTGAAGTACTTTAAGTTTTCGTAACATGTACGCGCATAACTTCAATAGTTATTCACAGAGAGTATATACTACTCAGACAATTGTTAACGTCATAGCACAGAATGGTCATAGTCATTATTTTTGTAAAATTATAAAAGGAATAGACTGAATCGACCAGACGATTGTCATCTTTTTAGGCCACAAGCTACTAGTTTTACTGGCTTGTCAAGCAATACAATAATATATGGCCAAAGATAAAAATCTCCAATTGAAAAGGAATAGTCAGCAATTTACTCCACAAAAGCCTTGTTTTGTTGTATTGTCGGATCATCTTAGTTTTATATCACAATAGCATCTTGTGAAGATATTGACTAGTCACGACTCCTGACAGCTGCGCGTCATGATGACTTGACGGAGGCTTACAAAGCTCTTCAGATATGGATGTCTTAAATGATAGCAATGGTTTTGTACAATTACCTGCCCAGTTTGGTTGCAGTTGTGTGAGTCACGTGCATATCACATGTTATGTTTATGCATTAGAATGGTTGAATGAGCTGAAAGTATTTTAATTCAAAGTTGATTTTTATACTATAACATAAATCATTTTCCATCCTCCGCTTCGTCATCAGAAACAGTTTAAATTCCCTATCTTATACAATGGGTCTTCCTCTATTACGATGATACTCGATGTATGGGCATATAATATGTAGGCCTAGGCAAATAGGAATTATGTATGTTCAAAGGTGACTAACTCGTGGACGGGACTTATTATTCTCATTCATAGAGAAACCGAATAGGTTAGATAGATCACATTGTTGCTTGAGCATCGAGAGTATTAGCCATTGTCCAATTTCTATATGCGTATATGAGTTCTGTTACCCGCATGACTAGCTATCACTTTCATATAGATGTAATCTATCACCTTGCTAGGAAAGCAAAGTATTCCGGCTACTTCTATAGAAAACCAGTTAAATTTCAGTATAAGAAAGTCATATGAGCCAAATGTTACAGAATAAAAACAAGATCCTCCTTACCTCAGCAACATTAGCGCTGTTAGCATCATGAGACAGTATATCGGCGTTTCCCTTGTCATTGGTGATGAACTTGACGTTTCCGAGGTGGAGGATGGCGGCGATGATCTGGAAGATATCCTGCTGCTCCGACTGCGCCAGCTCGATCACCTTCATGGCCTCGCGGACGATGCGGAACTGCTCCGAGTCGCTGGACTTCTGGCCAGCTGGCGGGGTCTGGAAGATAAATAGATATCACCATACAAAACAAGAAAATACAAGATGATGACGATCTTAAAGCCCTAAATCGGTATTCTAAGCGTGGGTTGTCGTAGTCTTAAAAACTATGTCACAGATTGCGATAATTATTTTTGATGTCTGATAGGTGTGTTCCTTACACTGTACTCCTTTCAGCAAATTTTATACAATCGACTGTATTTTTTCCGTTTTTTACCCCAGAACTATAGACAAAGTTAACCGACATCCTTGAGAGAACTATGACAATAGTTTAAATTATTTTTAATTCTCACTAGTATATCATAAACTCACCGTATCATTAGTATACTTGTAGGTCTCGGGCCGGCCGACCAGGCGGAGACTCTTCATGAGCTCCTCATCCCCTCCAGCCAGGAGCTGGTAGAAGATGTGGAAGTTCCTCTCGCCAGCCATCTGGCTGACCACGCGGGACTTCTCCAGCAGGTAGTTGAGGATGTGGCCGCCTTCGGGCGCGCCCTCGTAGTTGAACTGGATGTCCATGTACTTGCCGAAACGGCTGGAGTTGTCGTTCCTGGGGAAAAGTGAAATACGTTTTAATAGGTTTATTTATGTACTCGTGATAGGGCGATTACAACTTTGTGTAAAAACAGATGAATAGACGTCAAAAGTGGTACACACTGAGAGATAAATTAAATTATGGATAATATTAATCAAGGTAATTAAATTATAAAAAAAAAACTGTTAAGTTACAAACAAATCATGAAATATTTGTGTTTTGTCATAAATGATGATGACGAAGTGAACAAATTTGGAATTTATTAAACAATTATAATCTGAGATTTTCTGGTGAATATGGATATTTTTTTCCATGTTCTCTTTGTTCCTACAAATTCAATGGTTACCTGTGTGTCTTAGCATTTCCGAAGGCTTCAAGCAGGGGGTTGGTCTGCAGCAGCTTGTCCTTCACAGTCTCCACGTTGCGCAGGTGGTTCGTGCGCGACGCGATGTATTCTAGAACCTTCTTGGAAGCTTCCGTCTTGCCGGAGCCGGACTCGCCTGGAAACAAATATTTATGAGCATAGTATTTTTTTTAGAAATGTGTGTAAGGGAATCAACAGTTCCAAAACGATTCAGTTTCATTTATTTGTAAGATAGATCTATTCAACTACAATTTTCCCGTTACTACTACTACAGTTACCTGACTGAACTATCTTCTTCATCTTATTGAATGAGACTGGCCAACTCTGGTGTCGAGAAATTATCAAGCCGCCCTCAGGGCCTCTGACATGGCTTAATGACTGCCGTACTAGACAAACAGCCTTACTAAACTATTAAAGATTACAAGTTATTACCTGAAATAAGGATACATTGCTCTCTGTGTTCGTACACTAACGACCGGTAAGCATTGTCAGCGATCGCGAATCTGAAATTGGAATGGAATTTACATATAATATAACATTAATCTGATAAAAGCCCTGTATGCAAGTAGGATCAATTACTTCACACCATATACTACCTACTTAATTACCTTTATCTTGGATATTAAGATTATGTATTATACTCTTATGATAAATAAATAAAACATAAGCAATATAGGTTTCAACGTAGTCTTTTATATAACTATTATCTGATGGAAATCCTATAAGATTTATTTTGCACGCTTTGTTATGTTCGCAACTCATTAGATGAATCTATCTCTTAGCGAAGTAGATTAGCGTTTGTTCTTCATACTGTTAAATTTACCATTTTCTTAATTGTAAACATGAGTTAACCTGTAATTAGTTAATTATTTTTAACCCCTTTCTAGCATCAATAGTTTTGAAAACAAATGAGTAAGACAACTGAACCACATTTGAAATTGAATCAAATTGATAATCAATCAATCACTGGTTGAGTCAGGTTTATACATAACTGGAACAAGCAACAAAAGTGGCTAGAGTCAATGTCAAATTGCTATAGCTAAGCGGTAGTGTGGCTCAGCGGTTCCAGTGTCTGCTTTTCATCCAGACGCAACCTGGTTTGAATCCGGCCCTACACCAATGACTTGTATTTTCAAGATAAGTGTAGATTTGCACTCGCTTAAAGGTGAAGGAAAACATCGTGATTAAACCGATATGTTTGAGGACCACAATATCCGTGGACATGTGTCTTCCGTGGAAGGACCTGGGCGCCCACCACGATGTATCAGTCCAAGAAAACTCCCCTAACGAATTGATTCTGCGGGGGATTCACGACCCTAAGTCATGAGGAAATACGACTCAAAGAGAGAAGCGATAGTGTATGTAATCTTTTTGCCATTCGTTCACATACACCCTCGCTTAGCAAAAAATGCCACTAAGGTTGTAAAACAAAAGTGAGTAAATATCACGTGTGACAGTATCTAATTTGGAACCAATATGGTAACTAGCACCTAATTTTGATAACAAACTCGTGGCCAGTATTACTTCACGTCTGCTAATCGTGCATATATCGACTGATAACACGTATCTAGGCATTATTCAAAGACCTGATAACATGGCCTTGGCTACATATTGTTTCAAATGAGTGCTTCTTTGGAAGTGCTCCACTTCAATGGTCAATCAATAATGATGTAAAATTTCCATATATACACAATGTTGTTGTGTATTTGCCATTCCATCCTTCATGGATGGAAACTTCCTCTACAAAAATTGTAAAACTGCTCCGTTTATTACACAACGTGGTTTAACAGTTATTTGTATTCTTCTGTCAAAATAATCAAATTGTCAAAATGTTACCAATGATAAACCAACGTTTTCATTTAAAGTTGACGTTTTGATGATGAGTTGATGTTTGTACAACAAGAGCCGACTTTTTACTATCAAAGTTCTAGACTAATATTTAAACCGAGCTTTGTAATAAGACGGTGTGCGTATAAAAAACGATGAAGTGAAAAAGAAAGTACTGTGATTAGATTACACTGAATTCTGTTGATAAGAGTCTTCAAACTATTAATGGTCTGATTATGATCTGCTTGACTAATGGTATCACAAACAGCCGATTACTACTATATAACATGTCATCCAGCCCATGGAAACGCCCTAATAGACCTATAGGTAAAAGTAGTAATAACTTACACATGAGGAGGAGCTTCGAAGAATACTTTCTTGTAGTAAAGCTTGGCCTTCTCTTCTGTGTAGATGGGCAGGTTCTTGTAGGGGTTCACGGAGATCAACACATTGCCGATGTAAGTCTGGAAAACCAAAAATAAATAGAATATAATTGCATAAAAGCGAAAGTGTGATTAAGTGACCGATCATGATGATGTAACTCAAGTTATAACCCTTAGAAGCATATATTATTTAAAAATATTTTTTTAAGAATATCTTATATAATTAATTAATTCCGCCATTACAGGGAGATTATTTAAATATAAGTGTTTTTAATACTGCATTGTTACCCTCCGTAAATTGATTTTAGATTTATTACTAGAGCACTTTTTAGATGACTAATTAGTTTTTAGTTTATGTTTTTTTATTGTTATAAAGGAAACGAATGATGACGGGTTTAGATAAAGAAAACAAAAATAATGTTTATGTTGTTTTGTACGGCGTTGAAAGATATATTATAATACATAAACACACTCACATAAATAATATTCTCGGAGAAGCGTTTCCTCAGGTTATCAATGAAGGCTGCCTCGGAGCGGTAGTCCTCCAGCAGCACGAAGTCCTGCACGCCGACGCGGTCGCGGTGCTGCAGTGCATGCTCCATCACGCCCTGCACCGACACTGGCCGCAGGAGCCTGGGGAACAGCAGGGGTTAATAAAGCTTACCCGCCGTATGCAAGACAAAGGGATATCGTGGTAGGTTTTGGTCGGTAGTGGAGTCTCATTAGCTCCGAGCCCGACATACCCCGCTGCCCTGGGGGCAGTGCGGGGATGCGTAACTGCATTTCCTCCACGGAAAAAAGGGGTTAATAAAGCTGCGGTAATATGCTCAGCGTTCTCAGGGCCCCGATCAGCGACGCAGAGGAGGAACACCCCAGGTTTTAGTGGGTATACTTAGGGTTGGTTAGGCAATGCGACTCCCGAGCAGCAGGGGGTTAGGAACTTAGGAACAACAGTGGACTGTATGGTGCAGATCTGCATAGGACCGTAGTGGCGTACAATAAGGGATACTCATGCTTAGCAGTGGGCGAAAACAGATTTTATTAGTTAAAATCTGATATCCAAAGAATAAACGACGATTAAAAAACAGAATGTGTCAGAGAAAGCAGCTCCTTCTCCAATTAGAAAAATACATGTGATGGTATCTTCCGGAAAGTATCAGCATTGCCAGTTATTATGCCGCGAAGCAGTATAATAGGTTTAAGGCATACTATTAGTTTTTTTAATGAATTTAACCAACATGACATTGACACGTGCAAGATAAGCTTTTTTTGAGAAAATTAAAGAATTTCTCTGAATGTAGGCATTTTGAGAAAATGTTTATGACACTATAAATCACTACAGTCACTTGTTTATCATTAATCTCACTTCGAGCAACAACGCCCACTTTAGATCCACATATTCATATAAGAACATTAAAATACAAATGCACCTTAACTCAGCAATTTTCTCCAGCAAAAAGTTATGCCAATTATCATCACTGAACCCCATCTCACTGGTGTCTTGTAAGAAGCTAAAATATCGACTGGGATCAATAACAACATCATTAGGAGAGATGGGCTAATTTAAATGTTTGTACATAATTTCGGAGTATTCGTAATTACATCGTGGGAAAGCAAATATAAGAATGTTTACAGAACAGTCGTACTTAAATCTTTACATTACCTACTGGAATTTAAATACATAGCTTAATTTGGCTCATTTATGACATCCCAAACTTTCAAAACCTTCCAAATTATTTGGATCATTTATTAAAAAGTTTAAGTATAAAAGCTGAGCAGTTAGTTTATTGTTTACACCCGACGCTAACAGATGGGGCTTTATTATGATTACGTGTCAATGGTCACGTACCATATTACAATGAATATGTTTGTTTTATTGCTGCTCCCATAAAGATGATTTTTGTATGTTTTTAAACCGGGGTTTAACTCTGCAATATTTTTTTGGTTACGTATACTTTTTTGACAGGGATATATCCGTAAAACATATCCGTTTGCAGATAAACTTGTTCACCGCATTGCGGAGTATGGAGTTGCCAAAGAAATCGTGCTGGTATTTGCGAATGTCAGCTGCCGCCATTCTGGGGAAATACCATGACATTATGTGGGATGGGGCGATGGGACATTGACACATGGATTTATTTTTATGGTAAGTTTCGTAAGAAAGTGGTGAACCCTGGTGTTGCGAGTATTCAGGCTTTAAGGCATGTCAAATGGCTATTTATCTGCCTAATTAAGACTTACAGCTGTTCTTATCATTTAAAGTGAGAAAAATAGTCGATTAAACATGATCAAAACACCATCAATGCGTGAAATTTCAAAGGATGTGCAGTTTTTTGTCTAGCCATAAATATTCGAGAAGACCTCTGCTGGTCTTGGTTCTCAATTTATTTTACTAGTTGAACAATATAAAGGCTTTAGATAGGCCACCCACATACATGCGTCATAGATCCATATCAACTGGTACATTCATGTTTGTCGCGTATCCTTATGGCTGATGGAGGCTTAGCAATGACCCACTTCAGCTTCCTACGTCAATAATGGTTGGTTTAGGGATAAAACGCATGAGAAATATGTCATACGAACTATTAATAAACAGGTGCTACGCATAGAGCAATAAAATATATTAATTTGAAAGTTTGCATTGTGAAAAACCAGATTGTTTGTTTCTTTTTTCAAGCTCGTACGACCAAATCGATTAGGACGAAATTTGGTGTAGCGATTGATTATACCACAGATTACTATGATGCAGTATTGTTTTCATTTTAGATTAACTACATGGTTGACCGTTTCGTAATAAATAAATAGCAAGCCATATACGCATAACATTTACGTATGTAGTCAGATAAAGTTGTCATACAGTAAGGCCAAAGTCAAGTAAAACTTGTGTAAGAAAGCTTTTAGTAGAAACTTGGCGTGTTCAGTCGGTCGATCCGTTCTGGCCATTGTCTGCTGAATTCGGGTCAAGTTGAAGAATGGATTCGCGGATACCTAGATACCTATATAGTTGGACTAACTTGTTAGGTGAAGTAGTGTTTAAAGAGAAGGTCTAAATTTTTGTATATAGAACTTTTAAACGTCGTGCGATTGCTTGTAAAGTTATGTTTTTCTTACAATTATGCTATGTTTTTTATTTATTTGAAATATAGGTAATTAAATTATAATGAATCAGAAGAGATTTACAAAATTAAAAAAACCTATCAACCAAAAGGTGACACACAATCTATTAAATCGAATCGAATTCGCGTTCAATGGATTTTTATAATTCCCATCACACTTGCACACATGTGTTCCATACATACCTATACAACTATAAAGCCATTCAATAATAGACTTAAGCAGGTCGTCTTGAAGGTGTATTATAGCTTGGCAAGATATTACATAAATAGGTAGGTAAAACCTCGCGTAGAGACTATTTCGGTACGCGTGTTGTTACCAAAATCGTACGAAGTCAATCACCTTCGTTGCATTACTTAAGAGTTAAGACTAAGTGGTGCTAAATTAAGAATTGACGCTAAACATGTTAGCGCGAGCTTTAGAGCTTTACATGGGCTTTTAGGATAAGCTTACGGCGAGCTGTTGAGCTAGAGTTGTCAAAGTCAAAGTCAAAGTCAAAGCATTTATTGCATAATTGTGTTATACATAAGGATACATTAATGGTGAGCAGATCTTATGCTAAGGTATCGAAGTCAGAGAAACACAATATACCCTAATTGGGTGTTTGGGCGGTTGATGAGTTCTTTGATGATAACTAACCAAATTGAATAAAAAAATTGATACTTACATCGTAATTTTGAAACAAATATATTAATTGGAAAGAGCATAACTTTAAGGTATTATAGTAATGTTATTAATCTTTTCGGTTTAAGTCAGACCGTTTAAATAAAGCCGTAAGGATTTTTTTTCATCAAGGTTATAATCATATTAAAATCTCGATCTTAATTTTGCAAGTTTATAACATACATTAGTATAGAGCATACCCGGAAGTACAAAGGCAAGGTTGTTTGATTAGACATCTCTAACATTACTTTCTTTACTTAGCACTCGTGGGAGCAAAGTTTACCAATGAGTCAGAATATTTCACGGGTTGGTACTTATACAGATTTACTTGTAACGTGTGCAATACAAATACGCTTACTATATATACAAATACGGTTAATATGCTTAGGTACTTAGATTGTTTCATATTTCTTACTTAGATTTTTATGTCTGCAGGAATTGTCTTGGACAAATACAAATTACATATCTACCTACATAATGTACAATCTCTTTTTGAAGATGTAGTGTAGGTAAGTTCTTAAAAACGTATTTTGGCTCCACCTATCTCCTTATCAACTGATCAATTCCATTCTAACTAAATGGTTATCGAAAGACCATGGATATTTACTATTGAACCTGTACAGAGGTAGGTATGAGGTATTTAAACTCGAGGTGTGGTCGCGAATGCCCTCCAAGGAGAAAGCAAAGATAATAAAATGTTCAAATTCTTGATTCGAGTGTTTTGGGATGGTTTGTGCAAGGTTATAATTATATTACACTGTAAAAACAATATTATTATAAGGCCCAATTCTAAGTGCCTTGGTGACTGGGAACTAATATATTTAAATTTTTGTTTCTTCGAATTTCAGAAATTCGTGAAATAAAAATCTTATCTTTCACGCAAAATTTTCATCGCCATCTGACAAAATATATATACCATAAATCATATACTTATTTAAAAAAAAACAGTATTCAGAAGAATTAAGAACCTCCTTTTTTGAAGTCGGTTAAAAAGTGTAATATTGTCATTCAAATATTTAGTATATTCTCTATAAGTCCATCCTGTTCCGTCGCAGAGGATACATTTTACTTTTATATTCCACATAATTGCTCAGGTGATGGTTTAGATGCCGTTACTGAAGCCGAATTAGGAACCGATTTGAATGTCTCACTCAAACCTACGTGATTTGCATACAAAATTTTATATCAGTATTTTATTATATAATTTTATATCAAAATTTTATATCAATATTTATATCAGTCCATGATATGTCAGTATAAGTAAACTAAATAAACTCAGCTTAATTTTTTAATCTTTTTCTAGGTACAGGCACTACGTGGTACTCAGTGCTTTAAACTGAAAAATGAATATTTGTGTGTTTTAATAGAGATTGTTTCATTTTTTTAATATAAATAAAATTATACATAAATCATACCTTTATGTATATGCTGGATGCCATGAAAATCGGTTCAGCTATTAAGTGTTTAGGACGGTCTAACATGCTCAAACAGTCGCCATGATATTTTTCATGTTGTTAAAGATCATATCTCCGATTTTTTGGTATCTTCTTGCGAACGTTTAAATACGACGATATAAATTAAGTCGCATATGATGATGAGGTTTTGCATACGTTCCTTTATAATTAAAATATCAGATGAGAAATTACAAATGTCAGTGATTGAATGTGGAGATGACCAGAAGATTGCCTTGACGCATAAAATAGTGCAAAATTAATGCTAGTTTCCTGCCTTCGCTCATAATATAGTTTTTTTGTAAAAGAAACAAATAAATTCCAGTAAGCTTTAATTTGTTTAGTAACGAGTTAAATAAATAAAATCTGTGGACATAATTTACCTTTTGTGTTTAATTCTGAAGTAAAATTCATAGAGCTTTTAAACGAAATACTTAGTTGTTAGTTTAAAAAGGTAACACAAATCGGTTATAAAAATAATGTGCATTATATTTAGCAACGTAGCGAGATAACAAATGTGCAAATTAATTAACATGGTTGAAGGCCAACGCATTTGATATTTAAAACGATTAAATTGTTTTCGCGTTTTCGTAATAATGGATTCGGCAATCGTTGGTCTTGGGTAACTTTATACTTTTACAGATTTTAGTATTGATTTACAATGATAAATTAATCCTAAATATAAAGAATAAGGCTCACTTACACAACGGTTCTCAAATACATTATATATGCTTTTAGCAATAAAATTATAATAATAGTAAAAATATGGCAAAATGTGTATAAGAGTCATTGCACAAACGAGCCTAAGAATAATTTCTAAAGACTTGGCAGTACAATTTACAAAACTTATTTATGCCTCTCGCCTTTTGCATTTGTCCTCGTAAAGACAGGTAAAGGAAATGTTAGCAGTCTATAAGTGACACTGCATCGGAAGGAAGTCGGCTATTTGGCATGGATGGAGACAGGCGAAAGATTGGTGGGTGACGACCCTGAAGAAGGATCATAGAAGGAAATATATTTCGTATTTACAAAGTTTTAGAATTAGAATTATGCATGTAAAAGAACAAATCATAAATAGTCATATATATATTATGCTTATTATAATAGGTTTTTAAAATGTGAACAAGATCTGACTTACACTTTGTGCATTTAATAAAAGTAGGTTACATGAACATTACTTAATCTTGATGCTATTTTACCTACTTACAAAAATCGTTCTAATTCTAGAATTTAATTATTGCATGTAATTTTCACCCCGCACCGACATGAGCCATGCTCTTAAATTTTGAATGAATGTAATTTTAAGTACAATCTCCTTTATTATAGGCTATAACCACACAAACAAAAAATTTACGCCATGTGTAATTGTGTGTGTGAGTTTAACATATGACTATGACTGTAACTTATTTTTTTTTATTACCTATTTATTACAGTGTGGGGATAGATGGCGCTGTTTGATATGTCCTGAAATATTTATTTATTTAATTTATATTAGTGATATTAGATTTTTTTTATGTTTTTAAAATTATAACCAAGTAATTTATTTACAATAATAAAATATAAAAACAAGTGAAGGAAAACTAAACATACTACTTCTAACTACTACAAAAAGGGGCACTTAGAAAATCTTTAGAAAAGCCTTAGATTTTTCATTTCTTAATCTGACCTACAAACATCCACACACATCCATTCAATTCTAATCAGCCTGATGCAAATACGAAAGTTCAGTAAACTTTTACATTGAATACTATTGCATCAGTATTGTTTCCAGCTTGCCATGATGACATTCACAGTTGCAATATAAATGAATGTGTTGCTCTCGACCTTAGTCACGATATGTTTTGGAAACACGATTGAGGCGTTCACCTTTACTTCGTCTCATTGATTAGGTTGATTGATATTATGTATAACGTAATAAGAAATATATATCTATGCTAAATTGAAAAATAATATAAAAATATTGTGAAAGTTGATTGCAATAAAACATTACGAAGTTAAAAAAGCCTTATTTATTCATTTATTAATTAGATTTAAGCCTTATTCTTTTTACCGAATGGCAATAAAATTATTTAAAAAAAATGTATGTCATTATTAAAATTGTATGTTATATTCAACTATTGGGTGCTCACAGCTTTGCACGCTTTAAGAAGTATAGCTTGCATCCCCTTTTTGGGCTGGGCGTTGATAGATCACTGTGTCAGTCAGTCAGTCAGTTTTATATACATATTTAGATTAGATCGACTAACCTTTCCAACTAATAACTATGCATATTAATGCGGCGTATGTAATTTTGATGATGATACAAACGGAATGTTGTATCTATGAACATTTGTATTTTACTCGCTATCACTACTCTACAGTATAAAAAAACTGACAGTTAGACTTAGAAGTACTTACAATCCCAAATTTTAGAAAACCAATTTCTTTTTCCAACGTCAAGTAAAAACGAAAACCTTAGCCCAGAATAATTAGTACTTGGTACTTAGCCTCCTTTCTACTGTATTTCAAACCCATCGGCACTTGTCTGGGTTCCCAACGACTTAGGCCGTGATAAAAGTGCCACTTCAAGCTAAATCTACTCATTAGTGTAATTAGTAACATTCTTCTAACATACGCAGTATAGTAGGTATAAGTAAGTGTGGACTAGAATTTGTTTCTAATCTAATAAACGCACGTTTAATAGGCCGTCATTAATAAGTTGTAAATGTTTCTTTAATCTTTATTTATTTATCGTAAGTATGGCATTTTTTTATCTCTACTTCATATGCTTGTTTAAATACGCAATTGCATCTGCAGTTAGGGTTTTAAAATCCTGTATTTATCCGTCATACTTGGTTAGAGTGGGAGTGGGGTGTCGGGAGTGCTGGACATAACTTTATTAGATGCGTTGATAAATTCAGTGCTCATAACTCAGAATGTCGCTACGTAATACTGTAATGCTAGTTATTACCTAGTTTATAGCAAACAAGTGTAAGACAATAAATAATCTAGTCATAAGTATATGTAGCGAATGTGATCGATGTACAAACAACACAAACAATTATATTTTTTAGTTGGAATTTAATAATTTATTTATTTGCACTTTACAACCAGTTATGTTTAATATGTATTAAAATTTGTAATTAAGTACTTGTGTTGAGTCTGGTCGTTTCTATGTATAATAAGTATGTACATATTTACAAAAGAAAAGTATATATGTATTATATCCGTTATCTAGTACCCATTATACAAGCGTAAGCTTAGTATGGGGCTAGATGGCGCTGTGTGATATGTCCTCAAATATTTATTTATTATTTTATTATTTATTAGTTGCATATGTTAATTCTATGTGAAAAGGTATATATAAAGGTATAGGTTTGCATTTGACTGTATTGCCGCTTACGGTGTAACACGGTTATAGATACTTAGATTATTTTACTAACCTATGCACCACCACCAGCCACCTCACGCCAGTCACTGGTCAAGATCGCGACTCCAGCGGCTCCTTGGCCTTCCTCGACTACTAGATAGTATATATTTACTCTAAATTTTAGAGCCCTAGATTATAGTTTGCAAGACACACATCTATATGATATGACCAACGATACTTTGCAAAATGTACCCAAGCCCTTTATCCTACAGACATGCAGGCGCCCTCGGGTTCGAGCTAAAATAACGTATTTTCCCAGCTGTTGCTACCTATCGGATTCCAACTCGCGACCGTTAACGTTATAAATGTAACCCATAAAAGGCATGAGTCAGTCAGTCATAATAAACAATACGTTTTAAGTATAGATAGCCTTATCTAACATAATGTAAAAACTGAAGCACGATTCTCATGTTTTAGCGCTCAATGACCTTGGAGATACCTAACTATTATTTATATGAGCATTATTTTGTTGATATGGTTTGTATTCTTATGACGAGATTAATGAACTAATTTATTGTACATAAATTGAACAATAACTTTTATTTTTTTGCAAACAGGTATTTTTTTGTAAAAGTTTAGCTAAACTCAAAATGTATCGTACGACACCATGGTACGTCTTTATTTCGCAATTCGGTAAAACCTGATTTTAGTATTTGTACTTCATAAATAAAGTTACTTCAAAGTTCATTACTTCACAGTAGTATATGTACTTCGGTACTTACATATATTTACATTCAATGAAATACGAAAAACCAAATTCCAATTGTTTTACTCAAAACTATCTCACAAATTTGTATTTACAAAAAAAGTATATAATGTATTATATCCGTTACCTAGTACCCATGATACAAGCGTAAGCTTAGTATGGGGCTAGATGGCGCTGTGTGATATGTCCTGAAATATTTATTATTATTGTATTTAAATAACAATTGCAATCTCTATTCTATAGTTAGTTTTACCAGTTACAAACATCATACAATGATCTTCGGTAAATTCTAGACATTCTAACAAGCGCTAGACTAACAAGACTCATAACCTAGTACCTACTTACGAGTATATTATGGTCGTTGGAACACACAACAATACAGGACACCACAAAAGACCTCGGATCCAGTTAGTCCCGTTCCAGGGTATTTTGTCCAAACCTGTTCCACGGGCGGGACATGGGACGCTCGCCAATGTCATGTACGTTGTAGATTTAAGTACATGTCTGAGTTTTATTGCTCAACGGTTAGGTGACTGTTACACTAGATTTGTAGCCGTAGTTGTTTTTATTCGACACCAATTTTTAATGCTATAATCTTTTCAGTCATTATTTCCTATGATATCTAAGAACAGGAAGTCGTTGGTATATTAATACAAACAGTAAGTCTCCAAAACTAGTTGTACGCACTTGTAAATATAAACAAAAGCTAGACTTCCGACAACACATGTACATCCTCGCATTTAGTTCTTATTTAATACGCTACAAAAGAAATCTAGCCATCCCACACTTCCAAACAAGTATACAAGTCTAGAACTCCGCTGACCTCACGGATTACATACATCGCTGCTTCTGTAATCCGAGACAGCCATTGTTCTAAGCCTTACTTGATATTGTGATGACGTGTTTATAGTAAGCCAAGTGTGGAATAATTAGGAATTTAGAATATTTGAGTGGTGGAGTATCCTATAGCTAAATTAGGCTTTTGTTCAAGTGTATCGTGAACATAATATGTAGACACAATTTTTCCTTTAAAAATCCTATCTACATAATAGTGAAAACTGCATCAAATTCTTACTCTTTGTTTTTAAAGAGTTACATGTAGGTAAAGCCGATGATTGAATGTGATGCGGTGAATTAGCGTTTGTAAGTAACTGGAAACCACTCTCCTACGAAGTTACTTAAATTAAAGTGAACAATTTTATTAAGGTTTCGAAAACACCAATAAATGAAAAATTTAAAAGAAAGAAAGACCTTTGGAGGCGTTGATAACAGCATGCAATATAGTTTTATTTTTATACATCCACTTTTAAATCTATTTCAACATTGATATCACTTCCTACTGGTGACACTTGATATGAAGCTATATTGTAACCAGACACCTTGATTGAGTGACTCTAGTAGGCCACATATGTCACCGGCGCCCTACTTTTCCACATTAGGTAAATAGATTAATTTTACCTTAGCCATTTTTTCCCTGTTCCCCGCGAATTACAATCTTGCGATCTTGAAAGCGAGAGTGAAACTGTTATTACTGTGTTTCATCTTAGTGCATGATGATCAATTTGATAAAAATATATTTCATTTTGAAACAAAAAAACACATATTTCAAAAAGGTTTTATATATTTTTTTCTAAACATCGAACGAAGAAAGTTAATTTTAAGTTTTGACAGTTAAGTATCGTAAATCTCTCTATATCTCTCTTATCAATATACTAGATTGGTAGATAAAGATAAGGCATTTCTCAAGAGACTATTTTTAGTTTTTGACGAATCTATATTCTGAAACTCTGGAGAAATATGTAGTGTTTTTCCGCTGCGACTGCTCCTTAACCGACATCAAACAACAAACTTGATGGTTTAGGTGTGTTCCTCCATATACCACCGCCACACCTCACCTCCTAACCAACGTGGCCTCCGTGGATCTCAAGATCTTCCCAACACCGCACCTTGTGTCTTGAAGCTTTGTTGTTCTCTTTCGGCAAGATATTCTAGTCGACACGTGTTTCGCCTCTCCACGAGGCATCCTCAGGACTCGTGTTGACTCTTCGAATTTATATTCCACGAATGTAGGTACATGTATGACACGATAACATAGAATAGTGAATTCTAGACATCTTTTTAAATGATATCATGAAATCTGTGTTGAAATCTTTTCAACCAAATTTTTATTCATTCAACATTTTTTTGTTAATTTTTTTGCACAATTTTTTTTTTATAACACCGTGCCAGCAGATTAAGTTAACAAAAACGTAGACGTCTTATTCTAGACTAACAAAGTTATATATAGACATTTGTTGATTTCGGGTTATTTTTTAACATTGCATACATAAAATAAAATAAAACCACTACATCCTTCATTAACTGAACATCTACTAGGTAATCTATATGAAAAATAATGTATTCAATGAAGTATTCTATTCTAAAAAAGGTTAAGATTAATCAAGCACTTTTAATTCGTAGCTTGGTAAGTTTAAACGTTGTTATGTAAGTTTTTTGTAAATCAGACTATCAAATTAGGTAAGTAATGCGGTCACATACATCAGTGCCCTTGCTACAATAACCTTTATCCTTTTCTCATGATTTACCTACATATCCCGGAAAGTAGTTTAAACTTAAACCAGTCATTTAGTTAAGTCACGTCTACATTAGTACACCTGTGAAGGATGTATGACATCATGAAGTGAGTCAAGTCGGATTTTTATTTAGTGAGTGAGTGGGTGACCCCAAATCCAAAGGATTTATGACGAGACAATGTTATTTTGTCGCTTTTGCGAATTTATGAATTTGAAGAAGAATACGTCAGGTTTTATGCGCTGTGCTGTACTATACAAACTTTGGATCTTTTTTTTGTATAGGGATATTGTTAACTTATGTTTTTTAGCTAAGGGTGGTAACTGTTACGCTAAAATAAAAAAAATGCAAAAGAAATAGTGATAGTGAAAAGTACATCTTATAGTTTATTAAAAACATGGTGTTTAGTGCTTACAGCTACATTCTGGTGCAGTTAAGTGAACCGCGGAAATCGTAGGACGTGAGAAAATATTTATAAGCCGTTACAAATCGATGTAAATTTTCTATTATGATACTGACGACTACAGCCTTAGATTAGTTAGTAAATAAATTTGTATGGGAGTGGTAATAAAGCTCGATGTGATAGTTAGACAATCAATTAATAAATTTTATTTATTTTGGTTAAAAAATATACAGATAAATAAATAGTTATAAATTTCTACGAACGAAACCTTCAAGGTATTCCCGATAGTGTTTACAAAATTCCCGGTAAAGGAAAAAGCCGTAAAAGGCAATGTTCAGGGGCGCGCCCACAAATATTTTTATAGGGACTACGACAGTCATTGTGTGAATAGTTCAGTATTAATGATACTTCAAATAAATGTCTATTATTTGGGTTGTGTCTGAAAGTTTCTATGTATAACATGTATGTATTCACAAAATAAATTAAGTATAATAAGTTTATCTGTTGTCTAGTATCCATGGCAGTATCGTTTGCTTTGCGTATGAGTAAATTGTAGTTCCAGTTCGAATGTACGAGTATGAAGTAGTTGTAAGAACTTTACATGTTCTTTTATGTTCTAATGGGAGCAGAAAGTTTTCTTCCAATTCTCGCCCATTACCTACCCCTTCTGCGTTTGATAGTAAAACCGATGAGCAGTGTCGGGTCACCACCACACCCTGCTGACCCGAGGCGCGAGGCGCGGCTCTTGGCTGCCTTGCTAGGTACGTGGCACATACAACATGTAGGCTGTGTGCATCATGTTTAGTCATCGTAGATGTGTAGGTTATTGTTACTGTATTTCTAGTTTCTTTAAGATGTCGAAGATTAAGATATTTAAACTTTGAGCAAGCTTGTTGTCTGGGAATTGGATATCTACTATCTGTGATATATTTATTGGGACATAAGGTCATGAATCTAGCTTCCATATATTTTGGTAATCTAAATATATACAACTCAAAGGCGACTGACTGACATCTATCAACGCTCAGCCCAAACCACTGGACGGATCGGGCTGAAATTTGGCATACAGGTAGATGTTATGACGCAGGCATGCGCTAAGAAAGGATTTTTGGAAATGCCACTTTCAAGGGGTGAAATAGGGGATGCAAGTTTAACTTCTTAATGCGAGCGAAGCCGCGAGCACCCATTAGTTATCTATAAAAGTTTGTATAAAAATGATTTGTACAACTGCACGGTTGCTTCTATTTTTTTTGTATAGGTACATAGTACATACTGACTGGTGCCATATCAGGTCATATATTATATGGATCAGATTAAAAATCTGTCAACTAAACGTATTGCACTCTATTAGCAAAGTAACTAGCAAGCTTTATGAACGAATCTTATGTACTCATGGAAACAAAATCCACCAGGAAAATAAAAAAGTAATATGTAGTTTGATAACCGTATCAGTAACTATCTAGACCTAAATTACAATTGTTTTTTTATTCAAGTGATAACTAACACATTTATTTCAGTGATATGATTGCATTTTTTTCGCGACTATAAGATTCCATTGAAAAATGCCTATGAATGTTCCTAATCGGTCGTTGTTCCCTTTCAAATGATCGAGACTGTCTATCGAGTCGAGATAAACAGTAAGATATCAGAACAAGAATGGGAGCATGTGAGAACTAACATTTCCCATCATTAGAGCGTAAGTCGAAGAAAATAGGCGGAAAAGAGCGCTCGATTGATTTATATCTGCGGAAAGATTTCATTTTTGTATAGTTTGATACTTCCTTGAAATCGAGATGCTATATCACTGCAGAACGTTGTCATGCTTTTTTTAACTTTGTACCTAAGTATTTGTATTACTTAGGTACAAAGATCCATAGTATTGAAATCGAGATGCTATATCACTGCAGAACGTTGTCACGCTTTTTTTAACTTTGTACCTAAGTATTTGTATTACTTAGGTACAAAGATCCATAGTATCTAACATATTTGTATTTATTTAATAATTTATAATAGGCTCATGTTTGACTACAGCCTGCATATTGTTAGGCACCACTGCAGTTTAGGCTATTCACTCTGGATTTGGAGACACAAAGGATAGTACTAGGGATAATTGATAGGATACATGGACCTTACAGATTGTTTTGCTCCAGTGGGTTAGAGTTAGTCCTTGTTCATTTATAAAATAAATAAATACCATGAAAAGGTAAGAAATGGGAGAGAGTTAAGGCGATTACGACACTACCGTACACCTACATATGTAGATCGGACCCCAAACTACGAGTATTTAAATACGATCTTTTAGGCATATGTCTGTATAGGTATAGACGAGATAAACAGTAGATTTAAAGCAAATAAATTGGATCTAGATCTGATAAATGAAATACTTACGCCAGTTTTTACAAAGGATCTTTGCCCCGTAGAGGGCATTTTTTATCGCCAAATATTATGTGTGTTAGTATTTCATTTGGCAACAAACTTTATCACTGACTATCACATTTTAGCGATAGTCTTTCACTGTGATAATGTGTGATAGTGTTATCACACGCACACTATTGTAATATCACGGAGATAATCTAGGTATTTCCGAAGGATTAATTTAGTCTGAATACATTGGTTGGACCAAAATAGAATTTTGTGCTAGACCTTATTTTGTTAATTGCTATTTTATTTGTGTATCCAAGCTGCTTGTGACAGGTACTCTTAATATTAACTAGGAGACGTGTAGATTAATCGTAATTAAAATATAAAAATATATGTTATTTTTATATTTTAATTAGGATTAATCTACACGTCTATTAATCTAAATTATATATCTATAATAGGCGTTGACAATGAAAAAACATAGACACAATACATACATATTGAAAACAATAGTTTACTTTAATATTTATTAAAAATGACCAGCTGCGATATCACCTCGTAGAGGGTGAATCATGCTTTAATTAACGACATAGTACATAATTTATAACTGACCTATTTTGGTATCCCATATAATGTGTATTTACTAACCAATAACAAACTTTTGTTAATCGTCGCAATTGATGAATCTCGAATGATTATAATAATTACAATAGAGATAAATCAATGAATAATGTTGTAACATTGTATAGAGTAGTCGATATAATCTATATGTAATTTATTAAATAACTTATAAAACATAAAGTAACTGACTAATAGTATATATTTACAAGTCCTAAACATAATATTAAAATATATAATATACCTAAAATAAAATATGAAGTAAAATAAAACAAACAAAAATTAATCAAAGAGCCCACCCCGGATCGCTCCCGGCGCAAAGGTTCCCATTACGCTCGCCGCGTTGCCACGTTGAATCGCGATGGCTAACCTTTGCACCAAAAATGATCCAGAGCGGGTGTCTCCCGTCTTCTCGTTATTTCTTCGGCCTAACTCCCTGACGAAATCTTTAGCGTCACTACTCCAACTGCCCATGGTCTCTACGGCAACCGGAACAAAATGATGGAGCGTTTCCAAGGCAGTATATTTCTGCTTTTTGCTTCTGCAGGCGTCCTCGGCAGCAGCTGACGATGAGTGAATGGTACGACTCAGGTGACTGGCGGCAAAAGTGCAGACACAAGTTGCGTCCCAAATAAGGCACTTGCCGTTCTTCCAGGGCACCAGTGTCAGCCAGTCCGGTCTCTTGCCATCAGATCTGCTCAGCCCCACAGGCTCGAGGACACACGGGATATTTGCAGAATTGAGAGCTCTACGAACTATGTCGTTTAGAGCATGGTGCCGCGAGAATCTATATTGGGTAATATAATTTATTTTCCTATGTGTAAATATTCCTTATTCTTCTTACATGTATAACATAGCAAAGAGGTTTACAATGGGCATATCTATAAAACATAATTAGTTAGGTCATGAGGTTTTCCTCCACATGTAATGACGTAGAATTTCCAGAAATCTAATTCTAATAAACATCACTTTATGCGAGACAAAGTTATTATGTTCGTCTTTCATATTGTTTTAGTATTATATGGATAAATCGAACCAACTAGCAAATTGAACTAGAAATTAAATATTTCTATTATCGAAGTACCAATCTGTTTTCAAATTAAATTAACCGCAAGCCAGCACTTCTTAAAAAAAAAAATTCTAACCTCTAGTAATATTATGAAGTAATACAACTGAAGAAATTATAAAAATGGACCAGGAAAGTGCCTAGAAGCACTCCCAAGAAAGCAACTTAAAAATATCCTTGTGGCTTTATACGCACACGTTTAAATATGTATGAATCATTTATTACGTGTTCGCGTTGTTTACACAGTCTGCTTCATTATGCCTTTATATAATTTTATATAAATTTACACGTCTGTATCTATTGATGAGTAATTTCTTGCAGACTGCTTTGGTTAACTATATCAGTATATTCGTCTGATATCAACATAACATAAACAATGACGAAACTGCAGAAAGAATTTACAAGCCAAACCCTAATTCCTAATTAATTAAAATTTCAATAAGAAAAATGATCGATCATATTTTCTATCGATGATATCTAAAATGGCTCATGTTGCGACTTTGACACTTGAATATGGACTAAAGTAAACCTATATTTCATACAATGTGTCTGGATGTCTGCACACAGGAGTAGACCTAGTGAGATGTCCAGGGTTTGCCAACTAGTGTATAGTAAACCTTAAAACCCAAGTTTGTAATCTTTTCGACATTATCAATATTATCAACTTTGGCAAAATAAGGGATTACTATGTGCTATGCTAAAACGCTGTTCATTACGTATCCAAAACCCTACATACATCTCAGGGCTGGCAGCTATTTTTCTCAACGTTTGAGTCTTTGCATTCAAAGAGGAAATACTGCCAGCATCCTGGGTTCCCTGCCGCACAGCGACAACATGGACGGTGTGCTGAACTTTTTGTAAATATCTGTTTTGTATAAGTTTTCTGTATTTTTAAGTCATTTTTGTATTTTTGTAATAGTTTATTACACATCGTGTGTTACAATAAAGAATTTTCTATCTATCTATCTATCTATTCAAGCTATGTATGTAACACCAATCACAGGTAATCCCTGTTATATTATTCTACATACATACTTTTCTTTAGGTATATAATAGTACATAGACCTTACTCACGCATAACGGTATCGATTTATGTAGCTTCCTTGTCATGTGAGTCATATTTCTGCATCGCTAGGCAAATATTTATGTTTAGCGATGATGTCAATATTGTATCCAGTTTATTGATACAACTGCCCAAGTAACAGCACATAATATTTACATGGAAGTTACTTGCCTACTTATTTACTAGTGAATGAAGTACATATTCATGCACGGTATGCCGGCAGCATTTAAATTCCACCTTTGACATATCACTTGTGTCACACGAGTGGGACAAATAAATAATTGTATATCTTCTTCTTCTTCTTCAGTCTTTTCGCATCCATTCCTGGTTACAGGCCTTTCCCCATTGCTTCCATGATGCACGATCTTCTGCCTTAGCCATCCAATCACGGCCCGCGTGTATTCATATGTCATCCATCCATCGTAGCGGCGGGCGTCCTCGTGGTCTCCTCTCTCCCCATGGTCTCCACTCTACTAATCTTCGTGTCCATCGCTGACAGTCCACACGAGCTACATGGCCAGCCCAACTCCACTTTCTTCGTGCAATAACTTCAACCACATCCTTTAGCCCCGTTTTTCGCCGTATCCATTTGTAATTGTATATACATGGAATAATATGCAGAAAAGGGACTAGCAGTAAGACAGGATGGCTGTAGATGATCATTAATGTTAAAGTTTGTAGTAGGAAGTTTCTGTACAAGTTTGGTCTAAACTAAAACGGCATGTCTTGTAGTTACTTTGTCTGCTTAGAAAATAAACTCCGTAGGTGCCTAAGTGAAAATATCTTTACAAATCGTGCTAGATAAACCACTCTCAGAGAAAACATCTTATTTATTATTACCTACTACTCATCAACAGATAAATAAGATAGAGATGCATTTAAGCATTATTGATTGAATCTAATAGATTAATATCGTATGCCAGACGGAAATTTACATCTTCAGACAGGAATTAACCTACATGCTAAAAGCTTTTAAAAACTTGTGTCAAAAGCTTCACGTTTAGAAATTAATGATTTTTTTAGTCTAAAACGTATAATACATTAAATTGATAGAAATGTATTTATCACCGTTTTAAATTTATTTGCGTCTTTTCAAGATAATCTTGTACATAAGGAAGTAAATATTATAAATTTAAATTAGCAGATGCAACCGACGACATCCGCTTGCATTATTTAAATTTACATATTTATTGCAACTTTTTAGTTTATTTTGCAACATAATACCTATTGCCAATTTGCCAGCTGCGTCCCAGCCATTTCATCCACAAATATTTTTGTAACTTTATAAACCCAAAATATTTTTATTTACACATGTAGATACAAAATACATATATCAACGCTGGAATTAAAAAGAAGTAGTTGAAAAACAGTAACATTTGATATACCTGCATCATAAACAGCCCAATTTCAAATTTGGTAGATATACATATGTACATTCCATACATGGTAAATAAAAAAAAAATCATACTAAGGATTTTAATTACTTTTTCAATCGATTTTACGCACTTTTTAAGTATATACTTCTGATAATATAATGAATTTTGGCAAAACAATATTGTGTACGGATATATTATCTAGCCCAGACGATTGCTATCGCCCACGAAAGTGACCATTAATATGCTATCATAATATCCCGCTAATTTTAAAACTTATCGATCATAAATCACCTTTCTACCTACACATTCATTTATCATAAAAAAGTTCTTGTCAACGGCCGGTCAAGTTCAAAAACAGTTAAAAGAGCGCTCACCTCGATCAGTCCAAAAATCGAATAAAATGAAGCATTCGGCAACAATCCCAACACACAAATTCACTGCATCAGAACTTGCACAAACTTTTTGCAAAACTCACGTGGTTATTGAACTTTTATAAAATATCACTTAACTGCAAACTATTCGATATTGCTATCTCAGCACTAATTAAGAAAATGTTTCGCGCCTTTTTGTAAGTTTGACATTTGAATTTTAAGCCCAAGTTTATGTTTTGTTTATTTGTTCGTGACCGGGCGGTGCGGCGCCGAGCGACGTGCGTCCTACGCGCGAGACTGGGGTGAACTGAACACACCGGTCAAATCAAAAGAGATCGCATTGTGTCATCACAGCGAATTCAAACTAAACGAAAACGCGTGTTGTATTGTCTATAGAATATTTGCAATAAATATAGGAACGTGTCTTGATGTTTACTCGGAAAAGAAAGGAATGACGTAAAAAGAAATTCAAACAAAAGGTAGTATACCTATAAATGTACATACATAATTATGATAACTCGTAGATATATCCCGATCCTCCCTAAGAATATTGCTATGAATAAAATGAAAACAGTTGGGTACCCATTGAATTTCATATAATGTGTTTCTGTATATTTACTTTGGATTATCACTTTTAGCGATAAGTTTCCTGCTTTAAATGTTTTATTAAGTTTTGCTAAGGAATAATCATTAACATTTACCAAAATAAAAGTGCACCTAAATCAATACTCTCTTTGAGTCGTATTTCCTCATGACTGAGGGTCGTGACTCCCCCGCAGAATTAATTCGTTAGGGGAGTTTTCTTGGGCAGATACATCGTGGTGGGCGCCCAGGTCCTTCCACGGAAGACACATGTCCTCGGATATTGTGGTCCTCAAACATGTCGGTTTCCTCACGATGTTTTCCTTCACCGTTAAGCGAGTGCAAATCCACACATAACTTGAAAATACAAGTCATTGGTGTAGGGCGGATCCGAACCAGGGTGCGTCTGGATGAAAAGCAGACACTGGAACCGCTGAGCCACACTCGTTTTAAATCAATACAAGACATACCAATGTAACAAATGGGGCCGTATCAATTGCCTGATTACATCTCTCATTTATAAACGATCATTTGCCGTTGTTCAGCCGCATCAATAAATAAGAACTGCAACGATCTCCAATTAAAATCAATGGCTTTCATTAAAATCACAGATGGGCTTTGTATTGTGCATTGTAGGTAGGAATATGATATGCAAGTACATTTAATAGGTACCTACATTGCTTTTTGAAGAAAGTGAAAAAAATTAATCATTATTAAAAGGTGACGTTATTATAAACTGATTCCATATAAATAAGTAATATATGCGATCAAGTTTTAAAGGAAAGTAATATTCCCAATCAATTCTGTGCAATGATACAAACGCACGGACCTATCACTGAAACATAATAAAAATAATCATTCGCCGATATTTAAATCGATAAACCAAAGATTATCTCGCACTTACGTAAGTTGAGTTTGTAATCGAATCCGATAGGTAAAGTATGTGCCAAGATAATATAATAATTTAATAAGTAATCGAAGCGTAAAGTTTATAGTCGACTTTTGATAGGAAACGGATGTAATTACTATGCATAATTATTTTAATTGTAATAGGATAGTGATGCTTCATATTCTTAAAAGAATATAGACACAAAACGACATACCTATTATAATATATAACATCACATTGCATTTGTATGCATATTTGTTATTTACAATAAAAAAATCAAATGATTTATTTACTTATTGGTTTACAAAATTGCTGCCTCATTCACATTTTACTAACAAAAATGGATCTATTTTAGTTGTCCAATTTTTTTTTTTATGTTATTTATATTATTTACATTTCATTGCTTAACATCAGACAGGCTGTAGCCAAACAAACCAATCCCACGTAATAAGGTCGTATATTAATTAGTATTACTGCGATAGACATGATATAAAAAGAGATAAATAATTATTCGTGGTGTCACATTGACTTCTATTTACGTGAGTTACAAAGTAGATAAATAAATATTCCATCCCCGTGCCGTACTTGCCCTGCTGACATTGCAAACAGCGCCATCTACCCCCCACACTAAGCAAACGATTGTATCGATGGCTTTATTCGTTTTGGAATGCATTCGTGTTTCAAGTCGTGATAATAATGATGATGATGCGTTCCAAGCCGACTTCAGCTACCGGGCGAATTTTTGCAGGAAGATTACTAAATTTAACATTAATAATTCCAAGTCTTAGCAACGGGGCGGTTTACACAACCTTATCTACCTAGTTAAGTATACTACCTACTTACATGTTACCTACTCCTTGCATATTTGTGATAAAAGCCTGTATGTTCCAAATGCAATTGACGATATCGTGTTATCAGAGATAGTGGATCAAGTGGAGTCATATTTTGAGTCACAACAACCCTGAACAAGTTGTGCTTTGCGATTTTACCCGTGAGATAAAATAAGTTACATGGTATAACAATCCGAGTCTCTAATTATTTATGTTAATTTCATACAAATCAGATAATATTAACTATTTAGCCATACAAAAAAATAAACTGCTGATATTGATAATTGATGGTAAGTAGCTTAAATATGTACGCCAGCTGTATTGGTGACAGAAAGTCATAGTAAAATGTATTGTCCTTTGTAAGTCCTTCTACCTGAGTATGTATATATTTATATATAAGTACTTGTCCCTAGTCAAAATTAGGATGACAAGATCATAACAAGTGCGAGATAAATAAATACCAAGCTGGTGAGGTAGCAAACACAACAATAAAGATAGGATACATTTTTGCGATATACCACTTACAAAGTGTCCAGGCTTCTACATCTTTTTAACGCCTAGTGATAAAGTAATCATACATCAAGTAACTCAGCTTAGAACCTCTTGATCAATGATTAGTTGATTCAGCTTCTGTATTCTTTGATTCAGGTTTAAAAGCTAGGTGTCTTTACTGATATAGCTTCTGAACAAGATAAACAGGGACGTTGACGGTGATTTGGGTTTAGTTAGGACGTGTGGGAGAAGGTTAATCAGGTAGTATCGCATTAGGTATGTTTAACGCTATGAAATTAAAAAAAAAGATACTTACTCCTGGTTGGGCACGAGCAGGGTGTCTCCGCTGCTCTCGGCGACGATCACGCCGGAGGTTTCAGCCACATTCACTGAGTTTTGTTCGTGCGCCATATTGCCAACGAAATTAACACCTCAGCACAACCTAATCAAATTAAAAAAAAATAATTGGTCACTATACCGGCTGAATGCAACCCTCGGCCGTAGTCAGTGACTAATTATTATCTTTTTAAATCACTCGCGGAATTTGAATTACGATTATCGAAAACTAGTGACGCGTTTACACGAACAATTGAACATCGATTAGAAATTAAACTTTTAGGGTAACGAACTATGTTATAATCGATACAATATTTTATAATTTGCTTGGAAATTTAATTATTTTATTTATTTTTAAATGTACTGTCTACGTGGCAGTATTTACTTACAAGGGGCTCAATGCCAAGTGGCCGATTGTAGACCATTTATCAGATATAATGTCAAGTAATCCCTTTATCATATCAACAGTTAATTGTTCGATTGGCTACAATAAAATACCTAACATTATAAGATAGTATTTATCGATTCAATGTACGTGATATATTTGTTACACATAATCGCTCGCCTATTTGAAATCAAGGATTTGTAGACATAGCTTTGATTATGGGATTAGTTTTACTAGAAACAGATAAGCTGCCTAATGGTAAGCGCTTGGCTTTTCTAATGGCATTATGTAGGCAATCAACTTTGGAATCTGTCGTTTGTTTAGAATCTGTATCAATTCTTCGTCAGCATTTTTATACGAATGACGAAACGAGTGCCTAATACCTGGTGATAGGTATTAGGCTTTACCATTCTAAATACAGGGTTATTTCCAAATCTAGAGTTACTAGGTGCAATAGGAATAAGTCGCTTATGCCTACCGGACTGACAAATTTGTAATAAAATAAAATAGGTATCCAACTAACTGCCAGGCGCGAAAATCCACAATCATTTCCAAATACTACAGCTAAGCAGCTGATGGCGCCACTTGTGCTGTTAGAATATGTCTAACAATATTTTCGCTCATTTTCCACAGTAAAAACATAAAATCCAGTTTCAAACTGATTAACAAACTAGTAAAATGGCTTTTGGAAAGTGAAACACGCCCAAATAAAATTTATGAAATTAATACTCCTTTCATCCTTATCAACAATTATGCTGAAAAAATATGTGTAACAAACACAATGATGTCTGCTACATTTTTTGTGCAAAACATTTATGCATTTATTTCTCGATTGTGAAAATAACAATTTCTATTTTATAAAGTACACCTTACCGACTTAACCTAACATAGCTTTAGTTAGTAGTTTTTCGGTTGAATTAATTATGTAAACTCAGACCAAACATTACTATTACTCTTTTACTTTGACACAAAACAATAACAATATTACTTAAAGTTTTCCTACGTCTCTTTCTAAGTTTACGTTTTAAGTTTTTTCTTTGGATCATTCCTATCGCTCTCTAGCTGGTAATAGCGGAATGTTTTGGTTCAACTACTTCACGATAGATGTCGCTACTTTGATTTCTTGGCATTCCGCTTCTAAATAATTACAATAAAATATTGTATGTACTGAGATAATAAAAACAGAACTACACATTTTAAAGTTTATTTATGCATTGAACATTGCCTTCACATACACCCTTTAAATGATTTTCATCTGATTGTAAGACATACAAAAATACTACTGCGAAACACGCCAAATTGCATGGCAGCAAATACATATATGAATAAAATATTGGACGGCACTCACTTGAGATTAAAACTAAGTTTTACTTAACTTACTTCTTGGTTACTATCCTATTTTATATAATTTATTGTTCGGTGGCGCCACTGACGCACAGAGTATCTGTGCATATAAGTTTAGTTCCGATTGTCGCCACCACACAAATATCTTATATCATAAAATGTGTTTTTATGCTGGAGTTTTCGTAGTTTCCTCAGTAGTTGTGGTATTTTCTTCTCTTTCAAACAAATAACTCGTTTCTGGCGTTGTACTGCTTTGGCCGAAGTTGGTTTTTTGGTTGTAAGTATTCTGTTGTGCAAAGTTGTCTTTTTGGTTGTAATTCTGTTGATAGTTATCTTTAGAACCATAGTTGTCCTTGGAATTATAATTATCTTTCTGTCCGTAATTTTGGTTATTTTGACCGTAGGATTGTGTGTTGTCTTGTCCGTATGTGTTTGGTCGGTTGTTCGGGTAGGTTTCCTTTTTCTGGTTGCTAGACGCTGGGTATGAATCCCGCTTGTCTAGCTGGTTCACTCCACTAAAACAGAGATGGTTTTATTATAATTTTATGTATGACTTATTTACATTGAAATACTGATAGCGACCCTTAGTATTTATTGCCTTAATCCTGTCTAAGCGGTATCGTCAGCACGAGATTCGATTTTTAACAAATAGTCGAAGCAAAAAGTGTTAAAAATCGAATCGATGAATGTTGAAATTAATAAATCAGCGCCTCTGGCGGTGAGTAGGCGAACTAAGTCGCTATAACATTGGTTTTATCTGCATACTAAATTATAGTAATATCAATTCAAACTTTAGGCATGGAAGAACATATTAATCATAAAAAATATATTTTAGTTATAAGCGCGATGAATTATTAAGCCCAGCTCCCAAGTTAAGATGTTACTTTTCTTAAGCACATCGCCAAGCTCCAAGTTTGAACATAGATATAAAAAGGGAGTGTAATAAGTTTGCCTACTTTCTGTAGCATCCTAAATACTACACACATTAACCGATTTAGTTTTCTAACATAAAATTAAAAGTATTTGACACATAGTTAATCACAATTAATCACAATAGGTACATGAAAAAGACATTTATGAAAATACTCACCGTCACGTCAGCATGGCCTAGAAGCAGAAACAACTTAAAATCTAGATAAAAGTAGATCTATTAAAGCTAGAATAATGACGTCAGCTAAGGATAAGTCCACAGTCCTATTTCAATAAGCAGGATCGATTCGTCAGCTAATGGTAAGCCACCATTCCATCGCTTGCAAATAGATTGCTTATAATTTTGTAACCCTAAAAAATAATAAAAAATTACCTCTGGTCTCTATAAGGTCGTCTTTCTCCAACACTGAGCCATCCACTAGAACTACCACTTCCATATCCTGACCCTCCATAGCCTGAAGAACTAGCGTAATTAGAGCCGTAGCTCGGAGAGCCACCGTAGCTGGCCCCGGCTCCGCTATAACTGGGCGCTGCATAGCTGGCAGATCCACCATAGCTTGGTGATTGGTAAGAAACATCTCTGTGGCCAGAAGAAGGACTATAGGCAGAGCCAAGGGCGTAACCACTGCCATATGCTGGTTGGTCGTAACCAGCGTAATTAGAACCCCCGTAGCTACCAGATTGGCCGTAGCTAGGGCTCTGGTACGAGCCGCGGTATTCTACAGGCTCTCGGCTGGAGTATTGAGGACTTTGCCAGCTGCTCTGCGTTGGCCTGGAATTTGTTAAAAAAGGTAATTCGTATATTTTTTCCAGGTCTGTAAATTATCTCAAAATAAAGTCATGTCCTATAAGATATAAGAAAAGCTAACTAACATTTACAAAATAATATACGTATACATAGATAGAAAAAATGAAACTAAACTAAACTTAATACGAAACGTAAGCACATTTTAAACCATCATAGGATGGAGGAAACGCAGCAAATAAATAGGCTTATAGCAGGATTTTATATACAGTTATATAAAGTACCTGGAATACTGTGGCTGCGCATACGCAGGTGATGGCGCGGCGACGGGCGCGGGCGCGGGCGCGGGGATGGCGTCAGGGCGTCCGGACGCGAAGTAGTACCCGCGCCCGCCCGCGTCCCAGCCTGACTGGCCGCGGTACGTCTCGTCCCACGGTCTGAAACTGACAAATAAGCTAACTGTAGATAGGCTAAAGTACTAGTACTTAAGTAAATAATAATTTAGAGAAACACAAACCTATCCCATGTAAAAAAAATCAAACATGTTTGAAGACAACATGATAACCACACAAGAGAACTTCCCCTTTTTCATTAAGACAACGGGGTCACCGCTCTCGGTTATGAACAAATATAATTTTAATACAGAATAATTATTAAAAATTACGAGACCAGCTACTATGGCAATGAGGTCTAAGGCTTCAGAATAGTATTTACCTGGTATTAACGCTTCACAGTTGTGATAAGTTCGTTGACTTAAATTTATAAGTACATGATAAAAAAAAATTGTATCCAGGATCTATGTCCCCCTATAGCCACTCTCGCCAGATGGTGCGAGTTCCCCGACCCCACCGGAAGGCGGGTCACCAACCGTTTCGCGCAATCAACGGAAAAACCAAAATGGCGGCGCGTGGTGGCGGCAAATTCGCAAATTATAGTGGGATGATTTTCGAAATGATTGTCTAGTCTACTTAAATCATGATTTTGGAAGTCTAGGTACGTTACTTTACGCTACCTACGGGTATAATTTAGTTTTTTGCGACTGCAAAACACAAAGGACGAACAATAAAATAAAACTGGTTAGTAACCCTGGTAATTTGGTGTCATTCCGGTCTGACCAAAAGACAGGTTCAAATTCCCTAGATTACGATTATTTTTACTCATTCCTAACCAAACAAATAGTTTAACAAAGCATTGTTGAATTTCTCATACAGTGTGAACCTCTGTACCAATCGTTAAAAGTAGGAAGGTAGGCATCCAAACATGACCAGATAGCATCACAAATTGGATAATTGCATGGAATTCTATACCTATAACTTGTACAATTGTACATATTCGTACGTATTGTTTGATGCGTAATTTTAGCTAGCGGTAAGTTGGAGTTAAGTATGTAGTTAAATTAATCATTGTAACATTGTAGTAGTCTCAGAAAGGAATTCACAGTTTCAAACTGAAATTGATTGATGTATTATTTGTGAAACGGTGTTTTTCTTTCTACTAATGATGTTAAGATCATCTTTTCAAATTTTTTTGTCGCTTCAAAAATCAAAGCATATTAATATAAGTAATTTCATTATTTCTTCGGTTAAGAGCGTGCATACATACGAGTAATTTCCAAAAGGGTGTTTTTTTTTCTTTTCTAAAGATAGGTAACGTAGAGTAGATACACCACCAATTCGAATAGCAACCTGATTATTATCCATGATAGTTCAATCGCAATTATCCACGCCAGCAAACAATATGCGATTCCCACAGAATCTGTGTCAAAGGTATCGCGAAGTTCAGTTACACATCACCAACAATATATTGACCGTTACAAATTATGAACAACGGTTTTTCACAGATATGGTACGCTTTCCCCTGAAATTGGCATCATACCATCATGGGTGGTGATTGGTGTAATGAGATCGAACTGGAGCACTAACGGTAGTGCTATACATGTACTGTACAATTTGATAATTTACAAGTAATTCATAGGGATTATATTTGTGTATAAAGATAGTTGTAGTTCCTATCAAAGTAGGCAGTTCTGGTATACAAAATTCAACATGTCTAAAATTTAGTTTATCTACGTCCCACCGAAGCCTAAAAATGTATCAAGGGGACCTTAGTAGACAGCTGCTTTGATGATTGCTCAAACGTAGCAGAAGTTAAAAAGCTACACATAAAACAGACAGCTCACCTTTCATGAGGTCCTCTCCCTGCGCTCGGTCCGTATCCTCCATATCTCCCTTCATAAGTGGGTCCGCTGTACCCTCCAGGAGAATAGCCGCCTTGCGAGTACCCTCCAGGGTATCCTCCCTGGGAATACCCTCCAGAATACCCCCCGTCATATCTGGAATACGGGTCGTACTGTGGATATCTCTCGTATCTTCTATCGTCATAACGATCTCTATCTCTTTCTCTGTAAGGGTCTCTTAAAAAGCGGTCATAATAAGCTGGTCTGTATCTGTCTCTATCATCGTAACGGTTCCTGTGTCTGTTCCTCTTGTTGGAAGGTCTGCTGTCTTTGTCATCTTTGTCTCCGTCTTCAGTGCTGTTGTTTCTGTCGTTTCTATCGTAGGTGTTGCTATTGGTATCTCTGTCTCGCTCTTCGCTGTCGTAGTTTTTCTTGCTGTCGTGTCGTTTGCCAGAGGTGGGTCTGTGTCGCCTGTCGTCGTCGCGATCGTCGTCGTCTTCGTCTGACCGATCGTCGCATCGACCACAGCGACGTTCGTCGTATCTGAAAACGATAGGTTGCAATTATTCATTCAAGGTCTCCGATTTTCGATTGATTATCATGTTCTAGATATAATTATATTTGAATATTTCGTTGAGAGTTTGCCACTAAAACAAAATAAAGATTGGGATAGAAATTATTACGACGAAGCTTAGGTACATCGCTTTTTGTTTTTCAAAGAAAAAAGGAACAGATATAAATCTGTATAAGTACGACATATTTTAGAACATGAATTGAAAACTATTGTACATACCTTGCATACTCCCTATCCAGGCGGTCATAGAGCGGTCTCGCGTACTGGTAGTCGTAGTAGCTCCTCAGCTGCCTGCTGAGCCGGCCCGGAGACTCCGTGAGGCTGGACTCCACCGCGGGGTCCGTGGCGGGCTGCGGCTCCTCGGACGAGCAGGCGGCCGAGAGGGACAGGATCTGGAATAAGAGGAGACGTTAGGTAGGAAGAATGAGAGCGGTGAACTTAACTGATGATTATAAAAAATAAGTTCGTGTTAGAGTAACCAACTCGGGTGTCAGAGTTTTTGAATCACTCTAATGGCCTCTGACATGGTGTAATGACTCTAAAGCTCGGCATAGAATGGACTTAAAATCAGTTCTTATTGGTGTAAAACTCAGACCTCACAACTAGTTAATTTTTTGTCCATATTCATGAATCAAACTAGATATAAGAACATTCTGAAAGGATCTCGGAATCAACTTCTCATAAACTTACACAAGATGCTTGGAGACAGGGTGCTGTGCGTGTATTCAGTAGTAGACGAATATAAGTAGGCTGATGATGCTTATGATAATACTGATAATATACAACGCAAACACAATATGTAGGCTGATTATTTGATCACGTGAGTCTCACGAGATCATGAAAACATAATTACAACCTTTATGTTAAAAATACACGTCAGAACGGCAATAAAAATACAGTAAGTTAATCAAAACTATGATATTTATAAATTATTTGCATAGATCGGTCATCACGCTGCGTTAAGCGCATGAACTTGAATTGTTTGGTTTTTATAACACTATTCCCTTCCGGGTCTTTGGTCTGAAGCAAACGTGTTACTAAACCAAGTATATTTACACCTTACATTTCTATTATTAGTATGATAAGGAAAAAGTAGATGCTGTTCATGTTCTTGTTTTCGAAATTAACTAGAAGTAACTCTCTCTAGTCTAGCTTGTTAGTAATGAATGTGTTGCGTAGCAGAAACTAGCAATTATAAGCGTAAAGAAAAGACATCAACGCGTACCCCTCTACGAGTCTACGAAGGTCTACGAGATCAATATCGTAAGAATATCGATAACTATCGTCATTTTAAATAATTTGTGATAATTTAAAAATATATATCAGATGTATATATGTACAGTAGATAAGTGTTGATGTTCTAAAATGTAGAACATAATCCTTTAATTTTTAATAAAAACAGGAAGGGAAGGAATAGTTTGTGAGAATTTAAGCCAAAGTTTAGCACAAAACTGTATTATATATAATGGATTCCTTACTAAGTTTAACCCTTGAAAAATGTTATTGAAGTAAACTCCTCAATATACGAGAGAACACCCCGGTGAACAAGTCCGGTTTTTCAGCCATAAAACAAATGCCATAACATCTAGTTAGACCTCATTATAGCAGCCTTGATCGGCCTGCTTTGTTTCCGATGCGCTATTGTTTCTGTGCATTACATTACGTCAGTGACCTTACCACAATGGCGAAATTACATTATTTATGCCACAATTATACTAAAAAATCCAACTAAATTGTACCAGGTATAAATGTATATCTAATGTGTGATCTGTTGACCCCATTTAGGACAATGTACATGGGAATTATGGTTTTTACTACCGCATTTTTTGAATGGTTATTGTTAGTGGGAATTTGGTTTTACAATTATGGTGTTTGCTAAACTGATTAGCAATCAAGATGTTTTTTGATTATTGTCACATGTTAGATTTTGCTGAAATGGCGATTCTTAATTAAAACACGTTAGTTTCTATTGGAATTTCAATGTACCATACATTTTATCTATACTAGGTCATGAAGAGAAGCAATTAAAATAAGTAAGGGGAATATGTTTTATTAATCTCATCTCAAAACTTATTGAATAATAAATTAAGATGTTTTTAGGGTTCCGTACCTCAAAAGGAAAAAACGGAACCCTTATAGGATCACTTTGTTGTCCGTCTGTCCGTCCGTCCGTCCGTCTGTCAAGACCCTTTTTCTCAGGAACGCGTAGAGGTATGAAGCTGAAATTTATATCAATTACTCAGGTCTACTGTCCCTTGAAGCTGTGAAAAAATCAAACTTCTAAGCCAACGCAATCAAAAGATACAGCCATTTATGCCGCAAATTTTCGACACTTGCAAGGGAATCAAAACCTACAGGGTGCTTCCCGTGAACTCAGAATCTTGAAATTTGGTACGAAGCAACGTCTTATAGCATAGATAAAGGAAAAATTACGAAAACCATACATTTTTAGTTACATCACAAAATATTTAACCTTGCAGGTTTGTACGGAACCCTCGGTGCGCGAGTCCGACTCGCACTTGGCCGGTTTTTATTTTAAAATCTTCATGGTTGTTAATCTTGGGTTTTAATGGATTGGAATGTATTTCAGTGACCTTAGTTACCTGAAAAAAGTTTCTCAATATAATAAATATATGTGTGAGTGTATAATTATGATTTATGAGTAAATCTATTGAGTATTGTTTGATGTATTCTTTTATTGCTAACGTTATCTATGCTGTAACTGTCTGATGACAAGCCGTGGGAAGCTATAAATAAAGCATAAAGCAAAGAATTAACTACTCAGTTAATAAATTATGGTATTTATTACTCATAAAAACGTAATGAGATAGTTTTATTGTTTTTTGTTAAGTTAATCGAAAAAAATGTCCTCTGTTAATATTTTGGAGGTTGCTGGCTAGTTATTAAACTGGCACTAAGGGTCTTATTACAAAACGTGGTTTAACGATTAGTCCAGAATTTTAAATATGCAGTTCGTTTTTGTTGTTCGAAATTTGTCTATCTACTGCCATAGTAATCAAACTGCCAAGATGTTACCAATGATAAATCAACGTCCCAATTTAAAGTTGACATTTGATTGTTTGTAAGTGATGTTTGAACAACAAGAACCGACTTTCTATAGTCCAGGACTAATACTTAAAACGCGTTTTGTAATAAGACGGTAAGAGTATAATTTATCTACGATTATGTGATATACCTAGAGTAAAAAAAGCTATCTATCGGTTTGTATCTGTTTTATATACTATTGACAGCGGGCGCAAGTACAATGTAAGCTTTTTTACAGTATACATACTGTCAGGCATTTGACTACTAGATCACCTGAAGCGATACCCGACCAAGTGAACATTGTGGCTTAAGGTGAAGCATTTTTTTTAATTTTATGTATGAGCATGTCTGTCCTGGATTTGTAAATGAATATAGCTCTTAGATGAAGCGGCCAGATCACACCGTATGTGTAAGTATAAGTATGTAAGCTCGTATGAAAGTGGCCAACTCTGATGTCAGATGCGGTCTTTTTATGCATCGTATCCTTGGCAGGCTGTCTGCTTCTCTTCTAAAGACCCTTCAGTCTGTGCGGATGCCGTGATGGATACTATTCGTCTAGGTATGGAATATTTCATTCCTTACTCGGATGTATCCCAGTCCGGCAAAGCTCGCCCATGGTTTGGACCAGAATGTAGACGTGCAGAAGCGCTGAAACATGAGGCATACCTTGCATGGGTTGATGCTCGCCACCGCAAGGCTAGGAATACTAGCAAGAAGAAGATGGCATACAACAAAGCCGCCAAGTCCTGCAAAAAGGTTCTTCAGAAGGCACGCTTCGATCACATTGGCCGAGTAGGGAACAAATTAGCTTCGTACCCCGCGGGTAGTAAAGCCTTTTGGTCCCTGGCAAAGTTGATCGAAGGGAACTTCTGCCGCCCCTCATTGCCTCCACTGCTGAAACCTGACGGATCTCTGGCTCACTCTGCAGATGAAAAAGCAAATTTATTTGCTTCTCTATTTGCGGAAAATTCGCGTCTTGATGCTTGTGGTGCTTCGCCTCCTCCTCCTCTTGAATGTTCGACTGCCATGTCGGATTTCAAGATTCGCCAAACGGAGGTCCGTAAAGTGCTACGCGATCTGGACGTGAACAAGGCCAGTGGTCCTGACGGTATTCCAGCTATAGTACTGAGGACATGTGCGCCTGAGCTGGCTCCTGTGTTGACGCGCCTCTTTCAGCTTTCTCTTGAGACTGGCAAAGTGCCGATTTCATGGAAATTTGCTAACGTGCAGCCCGTGCCCAAAAAAGGTAGTCGTGCTGACCCTTCTAACTACCGGCCCATTTCAGTCACGTCCGTGCTCTGCAAGAGTATGGAACGTGTCCTGAACCGCAGGCTCCTGGCGTACCTTGAATCGCATGACCTATTCAGTGACCGACAATATGGCTTTCGCCAGAATCGGTCCACTGGAGACATTCTAGTGTACGCCACTCACATATGGAGTGAAGCCATTGAGAAATACGGGGAAGCCCTGGCGGTTTCCCTGGATATTTCTAAGGCTTTTGACAGGGTTTGGCACGATGGCCTTATTAGCAAGCTTTCCTCTTACGGCCTGCCCGCTGGGCTTCGTGCTAGGATTTCGGACTTTTTGAGGGATAGGTCTATACGAGTAGTCGTTGATGGCTGCTCCTCAGATCTAATGGCTATCAATGCCGGAGTCCCTCAAGGGTCGGTGCTCTCTGCAACTCTTTTCCTGCTGCATATTAACGATCTGCTGAAACCCGGAACCTTTGGGTACGCAGACGACAGCACCGTTGTAGAGAGCTATACATCCACAGCGCGGGCCAGTGCGGCCGAGATCCAGTGGCTCAGGGAGGCGATGGTCGAGCGTATAAACCTGGCTCTCAAGGCAGTCTCCGATTGGGGTGATGCCAATCTAGTCAGGTTTAATGCTGCGAAGACCCAGGCGTGTCTTTTCACCGCTAAAAAGAGGCCATTCGAGCTGGCCCCCACTTTCCGAAATTCGACTGTGCCGATAACTGACCACCTTGATCTTCTTGGTATTACATTGTCCCCTACTCTTAATTTTGGCTCTCACATTGAGTCCAAAGCCGAAGTTGCAGCCAAAAAGTTGGGTATCCTCTCGAAGGTGCGAAAGTACTTCAAGCCGGAACAGCTGCTTACTTTGTATCAAGCACAAGTTCGGTCGTGCATGGAGTACTGTTCGCATCTTTGGGATGGATCAGCCAAGTACCAACTTGAGGCACTAGAGGCCATTGAGAGTCGAGCCAAGAAGATCATTGGTAATAATAAACTGTGCCGAGCGAAACTTCAAAGTCTTGAACACCGTCGCAAAGTCGCCAGTTTGTCGGTTTTCTATCGGTTGCATTTCGGAGAGTGTGCCGCGGAATTGCACGGACTAATTCCGCCCGCGCCCTTCTTTCACCGGACGAGTAGAGGTATGGCAGGACGACACCGGTTTATGGTGGAAGTTCCTAAGACCCGCACGAAACGGTACGCTTCCACCTTTATTGTTCGTACCGCTAGGTTGTGGAACTCCCTGCCTGGCTCTCTGTTCCCCACGCACTATAATCCAGCGATCTTCAAAGCGAGAGTGAATCGGTTCTTATCGGGTAAGCACGCTCCATCTTAGGCCATAGCCTTACTTGCTATCAGGTAAACTATGGTCAAGTGCAAACCCGTTCAAGTTAAAAAAAAAAAAAAAAAAAAGTTTTCAAACCGCCTTATGGGTCTCGGACGTAACATAACTACTGCCGTAAGCAAAAAATAAATATCATCTCCACACTTACAGTTTATGATATATGTTAGGTATATGCATAATGTACTTATGTATGAAGTTTTGTGACGAACGTGGTTTGTATTTAAGTAAAAAAAACCATGAGCATTGTTTTTGCCTTTGCAATTTATTCTTTAAAGCTGAATATTTCAAATAGATTTGCACGGTAAAAAAGCGTTGTAAACAAAATAAATAATAAAAACATATTCCGGGACTTTGCACACAGCGCCATCTAAACTATACTTCCAATTATTCACACAAAGCCAAGTTTACACCACTATTACTTCCCATAGACATAAACCCATGTGTTACATACATTCTACATCCGCTATGTGTTAACTAATCGCTTTATAATTACGTAACTGTAAATGGAAGACCGGCCATTGTTGTCTAAATTGTCTCTAACTCCACGGAAGGATAAATGGTACATTATTCTTATCTAAAGTCAGTCTATGTTTACTCAGGGGAATGGTATTTTGATGGGTAGCCGTTAGTAAAGATACATGTAGGAATGTTATACATATGTTTTTATAGGTGGTAGGTATAACAACATTTTTAAATCAATGGGGATCTTTATATAATTTTTATGTTAGTGACGCACAGTTCAATATAAATTAATGTCCGAGCAATAAGACGTGTGGTTAAACTTTCCAAAGCCGCCATTCAATGGGGGGGGGGGGGATGGAGGGGGGGAGGGGGTAAGCCCTCCCCTAAAAGGGGGGGGTGCGGAGATCAATAGTTTTCGAGATATGACCATTTTTGTATTTTGAGGTTAAGTACTACGATTTCACTATGGGGTACTTAACTACCTAACCCAACACTTGCACTACAACAGGACTTGGCTCCTCCTCGCTTCGCTCGTCGTCGCATGTGCGTGGTAGAAAGCAACCTAACGAACCTAATCTACCTTCTGTCACAGACAAGTAACTTCGAGTCCAACACTTGAACTACAACAGGACTTGGCTCCTCCTCGCTTCGCTCGTCGTCGCATGTGCGTGGTAGAAAGCAACCTAACGAACCTAATCTACCTTCTGACACAGACAAGTGACTTCGAGTCCAACACTAGCACTACAACAGGACTTGGCTCCTCCTCGCTTCGCTCGTCGTCGCATGTGCGTGGTAGAAAGCAACCTAACGAACCTAATCTACCTTCTGACACAGACAAGTGACTTCGAGTCCAACACTAGCACTACAACAGGACTTGGCTCCTCCTCGCTTCGCTCGTCGTCGCATGTGCGTGGTAGAAAGCAACCTAACGAACCTAATCTACCTTCTGACACAGACAAGTGACTTCGAGTCCAACACTTGCACTACAACAGGTTAGGTTAGGTTTAGCGTCCCGTAAAGTACACCCCAACCCGCTACGCTCGCTCACTCGACCCCGCCATCCCCTTCTATTCTAACCTAACCTCAAGCATGCATCGAAGAAGAAAGAAAATTACTTGACACTGGCAAATACGCGAAGAGTGTAACGCCAATACTAAAAAAAAACAATGGCGTCACGTTTCGTTCATCAAGTTACAAGTTACACACAAAATATTATAACTACGTAAAAATTTGCGATCAAATAATAAATAAAATTACGTATTATATGTATTTTTCATCAATATATACGTAATTGTGACAAAAACTAAACATTACATACACATTAGCAAATAAATATAATAGTTTGATAAGTCGCACGCTTGTATGTAATAGCAGTCCGTAAAACGAAACGCTAATGGCCGTCATAGTGTCAAGAAACTGTCAAAACGAAGGATTATTTTTCGATTTTAAAAAATTAATATCTCGTAAACTAAGCGTCTCCGCACTTAAATATTTAACGTGTAGCCTTTTCTAAATATTATCTACTTCTTAAAAAATTGTGGACCTCCAACGCGAGTGGCGGCTTTGGAAAGTTGAGCCAGACGTGTACCAAATAATGTATCAAAAAATATAACAAATAATTGATACGAAAATATAGAGTGACATAAGTAGGTAGGTATGTATGTATATATTGAAATATTAAATTAAAGTTGTGTTTTGATAAAAGCTCACTAGTAATTAACACAAACAATTTAAAAAAATCTTACCAGCAAAAGTATCCTTTCCATGTTGAAAGTCGTTTTTATTCTGTGCTATAAACAGGAGCGCATCCTTTCGTATAAATTGCACAAACGCCACTGACCCGGACAAAACCTGTTTTCAAATAAATGTTCCGAATTTAAACTTTTTCGATTTAATTAAACTCGCGCTTTACATTTCGCTACTGGCCAAATAAAATATTTACAAATAAAAAGTATAAAAAAAGAATAGTTTTCGTACAATGTTATTTCAATTCGGGAAATGTCAAAGCAGTGCGGTGCGCGGGCGCGGACTGCGTACTGGCCGGTCGCGCATGCGCCCTCCGCTTATAATAATTATGGCAATTTGTTGGTTTTTGTCGGTCTGTCCGTCACCTCCCCGAGGCCTATGGCATTATTGTTAAGTACAGGGCTGAATTGGATCCGATGCCAAGGTTGTACCTACATATGAGTACTGTAATTTAGTCATTATATACGTAAAAATGAGAGATCCTCGAAGGAATACTAATAAACCATGAGAAATAACGGTTTTCTCGAGTAACTATTCGACACCAATATGTAATAATTGCGCTCAAACTTCTCAGTGACTAGCTAGGAAACTCTTTTGTGAAAAACTATAGTGTTACAAGTAAGGAGTTTTCTCTCAGAACCATGTAGTTTTGTTATTATATTTGGATTGGGTCTGTACATAAGTCTGCGCGGTATTTTTGCAAACCAAATTATTCTAACCAGGAAATCGTAATTTAGAGTAAAGTATTCAGTAGTTTTTTGCGATACAACTATAAAATATCAGAAATAATTGAGAAGAGGAGTCATGTACCATTTTGAAGGAAGAGGAAGTGCTATTGTTTCACACTGAGGTTACAGTGGCCATTGTTTTATTGGAATTATGTACACATTTAATTTGTTCTAATCTGATTCTTTTGTAATCAGTAATCATCTTAATAAATCAAATCAATGAAAAGAGGAACAATAGTTAACCTGACTATACTCAACTTAATTCATTTTTCAGTAGTATTTTATGTTTTTTCGAAGTGCACTGTAGGCTGGGCAAATGAACTAAACATTTTTTAAATTTATTATTTCTTAATGAACTTCATTGCAATATTCAGCAAAGTTCTTACCATGAACACACAACACACTTCTTATGAATCACTCGTAGGCATAGAGTAAAAAAGAATCTATAACCATTTCTAGCTCGTACGTACTTACATATACCAAAAATATGGTTCACACTATCCAATAGCCTTTAGGTACCGTTTGAAAAGTTTCAATCACCTTGTTACAACAAAGAGGACAGTACATCGACAACTACAGCAGAGTAAATCAAAACTCGTCACCGGAGCGCGACCGACACGTCATTGTGTTGCTGACCAACGAACCGTGCGCACTACTACATTATTTAATAAATTATACACAAAAATGGGGTCCATGTGTTACTGGCAGGTTTGCGCTGTGACACTGGTCAGCGTGAATCTGTAAATATGTTCTTCTACAACCTACCTGTTTAGAGTAGTCATAAAAGATAAATAATATATCGTAAAGTTGCAACACACACAAATAATATTTAAATATAACCATAGAATATGCTACACAAGTAATAATATTTCGAATCTCAAATTGAATTTAATACATTTAATCTCAATAAATTGTTTTAAATAACTAAAAATTTTACATAGTCAAGATTTATTATTAGAATAATGTCAATTTTGTTAAATATTAAAATCTTGTCATAAAACCATAACGTAGCCACAAGGGTGGTTTCAAAACTTACACATCAGAAAAAAGGCTTACTAAATTTTCACTGTACTAAAGTTCCAGACATTTCAAACTACAAATACCGCATTCATGTCAATTCTATTGTACAGTTGAAATTTTGTTCGACTCGTTTCTTAAATTTCCTATCAGAATAAAACAGAAGTAACTAAGAATAATAAACGGTAAACAAAAAAACCTTCAACAAGATCTGCGTGCGTAATAAAACTCCGGCTTGTCTATGCACCACCGAAACGCAACAATCATTAGATACATATATATTTCCAGACATCCATTACACCTTCAAATGTTTTCTACCCTCACCAGCGGGTCGTGTGAGTGACCTACATAACAATCATGTCAGCAATTTGTTTTGACAAATCAAACTGACGCCCATTATAGAGAATCGAGTCGGTGCTAGTAATCGATGGAATTCGAATCGATATTTTTACTGAAACAGCTTACCTGCTTGTTGCTACGCTTCTTTTAGGCTATTGGGCTAGCCTAGGATTTGTAAAGTAAGAATTTTTAAGATTTCCCATACCTATTTTATTTTATTTAGATATAAGTAGTGTTTTGTTATGTTTACTTATCTTATATTTTCATTGGAGGTATTAATTAGGTACATTACGAAGTTTAACTTCAACGTTATAGTTCGTTCGTGCAACTCAGTATTAGCTATAGTTTGTATGCGGGTAGCCAACACTGGCGTCAGGGTTTTCAAACCACCCTAGAGGCCTGTGACATTGCATAAAAATTGCCGTAAATAACATCTGTATAGCAACTCAGTGGCGCATTGTAACTTAGAGTCCACTCTTCGTTTCTGTTGATCTCTAAACTTTCTTTACAAGAGATTTACGTCTTTCAATTGACAAGGCATTAAAAGCAAATTTCGTCAAATTTGCCCCCAACTGAGGGGAAAATTCCAAAATGGATACACAGTTTGATAGCTTTTAAGGACGTGTCAATATATAAGAACAACTACGGAGATTTATTTTAAATCACCATACTAACTTATCTTCAAAGCCTTTGAAACTGGGTATCCGTTTCACCCCAAGGTCTTGTACTTGACACGAATTCTCAAACACCGATATTAGAGCACCCAAATAGGAGTAGCATCATTTGTTATTTGCTCACACAAGACATGAGTAATGGCGCCTGTCGAACTCGACAAATTAGGTATATTAAACCTATTTTCAAGCTGAAAGCTCCTTACATTTTCTTAGATTAACTTTGATTGATGTTCGAAAGATAAATAAGCTATGTATTAGTTTCAATTGTAATAGAATACAGTATTAATTCATATTTTTTAAGGAATCAGAAACTAGGGTGAAGTCTTGTTTCTACTATTAATATTTTCAAGTTAAACGATAAACTTTACTGTTTCAAGTGTTTTTCTCTTTTATTTATTCAGTGTGTAAATAAATAAAAGAGGGAATCACTTTGATTCAGTGAAGTTTATCATGTCTATTAATATTTAACTGGTCAGGTGTCGAGTCCCTTCGGTCAATGACATGCCACCCTCTCCCTTTACACTTAGTAATTACTCACTTTTTTCTGTACGATTTATAACTGTTATGAGTAAACTCAAAATGTATGCGATATACATTCAAACTTTCCCAACATAAAAAATGTCTTATGCAAAATTTACAAAAATCATCTACCATTTCAACTAAATGTCGTTAAATTAATCACTAATTTTATTTATACCAATTTTATTTAATTAGATAGGCACACTTTTTTTTGCCACACTTTTACATTGAATCAATCTAACTCATCAATAAATAATTACTTTTGAATACAAAAACAAATCAAATGCTTTCAGAAGCTAAAACCGACAAAACCTCTTCACGTTATTAGTTTGAACAGCCCCCGCTATTGGCTGAAATTATTTCAGTCAGCGCCACGCGTCCGCGGGTGACAGTTGCGTCCGCCATCTTGGAATACAGTTTCCCGCCTTTTCTATAGTGAAAAACTTAACGATAACTTATTTCCTTAAAAATAGAACTGTGTCTAACATAACTCCAAGTTTATAAAGGAGAAAAGAAGAATAAATTAGAATATCACAGTGCTGGTTTCTATTATATAAAGACATCGATAAACATTCATACGTCAATCATGATAAGTTACCGTCATTTGTCTTTAAAATTATTTTACATTTTTGATAACAAGCTGCTATTGATCGTTTAATTTTAGTGCATATGAAAGTTTTCGCCCGCATAGTATTTATTTTAATTGCCGTGTTATCGAACAAAAAAGAACAAATTAAAAAGGTTACGAAGCAATTAGTTTATTTGCTACCAGTATAACATGGTTAAGGTGGCTGAATGGTTTGTTCGTTCGTGATAATTAAGTTGAAAGAATAAAGGAATAAAATCGAACGAAAATGCGAATTCAAATAAAAGATGGCGCTGAAGAATCTGCAGCTGTTTCATCCAATGAAATCTGACGTCGTGTATCGACAAACTAGTCCCATGAAAGCGCCTCCAACTGCTTTATCGAGGAGTATTTCAAGATCAGCGGAAACTCTAGCAGGAGCAGTCAAAATATATGGTAAGAATCACAACAACACAATTTTAGCACTAAACTTCTCATGAGTGGTTTATCAACTTTATTGAACGATATTCAGATATTTAAGTCAATAAATAAAAGAGTAACATTGTTTGGATGCCTCATTTCCACTAATTACTATTGAACTCTACAACCTATAATCAAATACCGCACATAAATCTAAACAGGTTTCTAGTGAAGTTACAAAGACTAAACTAACAAATGTGTGTCATCCATATGTCGTATATTTAAAGGTTTTAGGTTCAAAAATCTGACTAACAAACCCTGGATCATCATAAACATATCATTCCAATTAAAATAGGCGTATAGCCTACGTAAAAGAAAAAAAAGACTTTACTTAATGGGTTAATTAATTAAATGGTTACTAACCAACTATGAAAATTCTGAAAGCCATTCTTCCTCCCCCAGGCAAGAGCCCCGCTCGCAAAGCTCGCAGCACGGAGCACGACAGCGGCCGCCTGCACCATGTGGCCAGCACCGTGGGACTGCCAGCACTTGCTGGTACCTGGAGAGATGATGACAGCCTGCGGAGTAGGAGCAGGAACAACAGGTATGGTACTATACTGACTGGTTGACGGATAAAGTGACTTGATGATGTGATGAAGTTTTGGATAAAAATAGATCTAATATTTGGATGAAAAATAATGTAATAAGCTACTTCTGTATTATCAATTATTATTATCAATCAACACATCAGAACTCCTTCACGTAGGCTATATAGGCTGGGATTGAACACTATGTTAACTTGTGTAGTCAAAGTCATTCATTTATAAGAATAATTATACCTACAAAACGGGTGTTACGAACTCGTAATATTTCTTTCACTATTTTTCAGTAAAGATTCTAAGAAGCTTTGAGCCCAGTCTGGCGGTCTACATATTAACATTATTAGCCTTTCCACGGGTGACTAACCTTTCAATAATATGCGGGATTCAATAACCTACTCGCACGTAATAAAACTGAACTCTGAAAATATTTCTTGATACAAATTTATCGAGCAGTACATTGCCCTGAAAATTCCATATTTTTAACATTGCTGATAAAATCACTACTAGCATGTAAGCGAGCAGTCTTTGAGAGTTCAAACAGTATAAAACTTCTGAGAAAGTTAGACGTGTTTAATTTTAATCCTAAGTGAAAATAGTGTTTATAAAATGCCTTCTGATTCAAGGTAACGTTAGATCAGCTCCGAATCATCTTAATTCTTAATCAATATCGAATATACTAAAAATGTCTCATCGCAGTGACTGAAGATTGTTATGCACTTGTCAATGTGAACATGTGCATGATGTTCGACTTTGTAGTTCATTGATTTTCTAAAATTGATTTTTTTATCTTTTTTCCTTACACATCATACCACAGAATACAGAATCTTAAATAGAGTCCATATTCAACTATATTTCAAAAATTATAAAAAAAATATATGTTGATCTATTCCTAATTTTATGAATGTTTTCTGATATTGCATACTTACATAGACCGTTCAAACAAACGGGACGCAATTACAAAACGCTTACATCGTCGAATTACTTGATAACTCCAAAAGCCTTCAAAAAAAAAGCTCTACAAACAATATTTCATAGTTGCCGGAACCGTAGATTTGCCTGTAGATACCTAACCATCATTAATACTCATAGACCAAATAACAGCAATATGCATAATTTATTATCCATCCATCTTGACCACTCCATCAACCATGTATGTATCACCAACAGATATGTCAATATTATTTACTAGTTAAAGTCCGAATTTTCACTTACGTTGTTTTTTTATATAAAAGTCACCTATGTCATTTTCAAGAACCGCTATTGCCTCCATAGAAATCTAATTAATTGTTTTATATTATTTAGATTTCTATAAATCTCAATCATCAGGACAAAGGAAAACAAATACTTCAAAATTCCAACGAACACGCTTTAGCTTCAATATAATATGAATAAAAAGTATCTACGGCGTGATATATTTGCGATCAATCACGTGGATTATTTCGCCATATTGTCATTCCACAACTGAGCGTAAATCTCTCAAATGAGGGGTCTAAAGTTCGTGAAGTTCTTATTAATAGTGAACGAATATAATGGAGGCTCCTAAGTGACCACTTGGGCGGGATCGACCTTAGGATTTCGATTGTTAACACGCTATCGGAAATGTACGGGTATTTTTGTATCATTACTTGTTCGTTGAGACGTTACATTTGACAGCTAAAAGTAAGCAAGTATATTCGTATGAGAGTGGCAGACTCTGAAGTCGAAAATTTTTCAAACCGTGTTAAGAACCTTCAACAGCTACATAGCATAACGTCTGCCGTTGTAAATTGTAGGTCCCGGCTGTTAGTTATTAGTAAATAACCAACAGCCGGGACCTACAATTTAACGTGTGATTCGACTCACGAAAGTAAAATGAGATGTGACTTATTGGTAACCCATCCAAAAACTGACCGCGTGGATAATTGCTGAAACATTGTCAAGCGCAATATCGTCGCTACAGACGCATCTTGCCAGTTAAATATTGCCTAAAAGTAAATTAATTGCATAATTTTGAAGATAATTTATACATAGAAGGTTATTCAGAATACAGTGATCTTAGTTTGCAGTAAGGAAACATATCATTCAGATATTGCTAACACAATGACATGCTTTTTGGTAGCAAGCGCAATCTGTCGGAATGTTCAACTTTGAACTTTGTCGAAGTATTTGTGCTATCACCTACTTACTAAACTATTTAACTTAACTAAATTAATAGAAACCATGTTACGCGCATATCAGATAGATTGTATATCACAATTATTTAAGTTTAGTTAATTAATTAGTCAATATAACGTAATGTTAAGTTTCTTAAATTGTAAATAGTCACATATTTATTTATTTATTTTATTATTTATTCACGAGCAAGTAGTTCATGAACCCTTGTACGAGTGAACTCACGCAGTTTACCCATGCCTGGACAAAGTTCAGTTTCAGGGAAATAGTTGAATCACTCCACCATACCTTCACGCGATGCGGTTTCTGCTCCTAACTACTAGGGGTATCTATCCTAGGGCTTAGGGGTTCTAGTCCGTGACCTGTCAAACATGTCTTACAGTCCAATTAACTAAACTTAAATGAACATGTATACTCGTATGTGCATTGGAGTTTGAAGATAGACATTATAAATTTTCCGATGCCTATAGTATAGGTACTAAACTCTATTATCCTAAAAAACCATGTGGTACCTTGTTAAATGTCGAACTGTAAAATTCGTAGGTACTTATTAGTTCTCTCTAGAGTCGTATTAGAGAATTAATTCGTTAGGGGAGTTCTCTTGAGCAGATACATCGTGGTGGGCACCCAGGTCCTTCCACAGGATACACGTGTCGGTTTCCTCACGATGTTTTCGGCCGGATTTGTTCCAGGGTGCGTCTGGGTGAAAAGCAGACACTGGAACCGCTGAGCCACACTAGCTTATGACTTTGAAAAACATTTGTTTTTAATAAGACAAAATTAATTTGGATAAAACAAACTCCCACAAAAATCGACCAAATTGGAAGTTTGTAACCAATGAAGGAAGTAAACAACCGGCTTCTAATCACCGTCGTTAATATTCAAAAAGTTCGCGCCATTCCGCCGGATTGACAGCTCGTGTTAAACATGGCCGCCAAATGTCAAGGGCCCTCCACCGGTCAGTGATTTTAAGAAGCCGAAGTCTCTTATTTATCGACGCCAAAAAAAGGTTATAACTAGTAATTTGTCCCCAACTAGTCTTTACATCTAACTATTATGTGACTAAAGTTGGGCCAAAATAATAGGTCACATTTGACAGTTCATCAAAATTCAACAACGTAACCTTGTAACGGCGGGCATAAAATATATATTTTTTTAGTTTTGTTAGAACTGCACAAAAACTTTTTTTAATTACGATTACATATAAATTTATTGTAATAATGACCGATACGAGTAATTTTACGATTTAATTTCACTAATAAACCATTCTAAACATTATAAACAATTTCTGATCTAAAGAATTGAACGTCGTTACAATGTTGCGTCAGTTAACCCTTTTTTTAAACACTAGGAATGTTACTCTAAAAATCGAAAGCTGATAAGTTGAATCGAATGCAATGTTTGATTACTTGTGAAGACATATCACCATAAATTAAAAACCATTAACCACGTTCTGATTAAAATAGAACATAATTATATTTGTTATTCTTTTAACTAACTATAAAAATACAAAACTACAGAAGACTGGAGAAAAGTCGTAGAAAAAACAAAGAAAATAATATTACATGATTTTGAACGAGATGTGAGAATAGACAATATTATTGAAAACGAATTAATTATTTCTCTGAGTGCTGACAGCAGTGATGAAGATGAAAACACGAATAGCAGTTCTGATAGCTCAACTGAATAAATGCAATGTTTTTGTTAAATTATGTAGGTACTTGTCTTATTTCGCTCCTTAAATTTACGAATGAAAAAATAATAATGGGACAGGGATTCACCTTATGTTTTTTAAATTTCACATGTGTTTCAAGTCCGTATCGATTCATTCACTTTAATCGATGTTTTTAAGCAGGTCACCTCACTATGAAGAAAAAACTGACAGATGTCAAATGTGACCTTATATTGGCCCCAGTATAATTTCCCCACTATAACGTTTTTTCCCCAAAACTTGGTATAACCCACCTTCCATAGGAAATTTTCTGCTTATAAATCCAGCCAGTCGTTACAATGTCTCAGTTATCAGTATAACCGATTTTAATAAAATAAATCATTTAATTCATACCATATTCTTTTCAATGTGTCTCTTTTGTCAAAGCGTAGTTCATAATTCTGTTGTGACGACAACTTTTGAAGGTAGTAGGCAAAACCAATGGACGTTATGAATAAACCACACACATCAGTCTCAGCCACCCCTCAATTTAGACCAAGGTTCTGTATCAATAAAGTACATTAAAGCTGTGAATAGACGACGATATAGTTAGTTGACTAACCATTGCCTATTTTGCAGTAATTGCTTTACTGTCAATGTAAACATGGCCATAGTGGGAAAACAAAATGGTTTTGATGAGGTTTTTTTTACCTATTTTTGAGGAACTTTTGATAGATATAAGGTTACAAGTTAAGTTGTTGATATGTTTTTTACATACTCGTAATATGTTACTTAGCTTAGACAGAAGTTATAAACTTTTGTTATCGTTGGGAATTCTGCATCTGTAGTGTATATGAAAGAAAAAAGAATTAAATAATTTATTTAAAACATAGGTATGGGATGTTTCTACAAACTATATTTTATATAAATAATCTACTTGTAAGATAAATTACGTAAAAGAAATAGTTTTAAGGCCAATTTTTTCTCAGCCACGTTTTAACGCCAATATTAAAGTAGAAATAAAAAAATCCTTTTCTATGGAATGGAACTAGCAATTACGTAGTACAGCTAACCGACAAAAATGCATTTCCAAACACAATTATGACAAAATCGATGGCACCTTGACTCTAACATGCAAAGTACATGGGAGCGCTCGTCACTGCAAACATTATTATGGTATTACGTAGTGACATGACAAACAGACTTGTGAATAAGGTACGTGGAAGCCTTTGATAGGGTGTTATAAAATTTATAGAACCCATTGGACTTATTTGTGACAAAGTAGAAGTGGACAGGCGTATTTGGAATGATGTAGGCAATATGTATGTGTAGGTATGTACCTGCAATTTAGAATAGTAAAACGATTTATTGATGAAAAAAATGGGCGCAATATTACGTAGTAAGGTACAATACTTTCATAGAATTTGGATGGTATATTAGCTAGGAATATTAATAACAAAAAAATTAATAACTAAAATTAAGTTTTGTATTAAAAACTAAACAAGTAAAATTTTATAAAAATACTAAAAATTCTATATCGAACTAGTAATAATTGATTTCGCATTTTTAAGTTCTCATTACATTATACTCTAAGCATAATTTCACGTATCCAGTACATTTTACGTTATTTTTATATACGGCGAATGGAATGATTTTCGCCGCCATTTATGAAACTCATATTTATGAACCGATTCCCACCATAACTTTTAAGTTTTGGGCATAATTCCGCATTTGACTACACTCCACCTGCATTTTAAACTACAAGAAGTATACAGTAATGAGTCAATAGTATATTTCCAGCGGCAGCAGCCGAGCCGCCAGCCTGGACCGCAGCACGCGCGGCTCCAGCACCACGCTCAACTCTGACGAAGATAACATCAATGTCGTCGTCAGGTGAGGGCTTACTTTTTAATTCTATTTCTAAGGAGGCGGCGATGTCTGATTTTCAGCTTGATGGAAATTAATGTACCTTCGCTCTCATTTTTAGGTCTAGATTGACCGGACTAACGAGGGCTGCACGGACATCCCGCTTAGGGCGTTTTGTGCATTTCCCCCATTTCTACCTGACCCAGCCAAACTCCTTGAAATATCGGAGCACGGCCTTGGGTTGCTGGCTTACTAGTTCCTCTCCTACTCCCGTCACTGCAGATGTTGTGGTTTTTAAAGTGAAACCGATTGCCTGTCTTAGCTTCTTTCTGTCTTGTTTTGTTGCTAGACCTTACTGACGTATACTACAGTTTATATGAAAATTGAGCGTAGGACACTAACTATACTTTTAGCTGGCCCGAAGAAATATACATATTTATGTACATACATATTTTTAATCTTTTTTCATACGTTATTTGGAATAAAGTATCATGGTTCTCCATAGTATAATTGAAAATAAATAATGAATGAATTCCAATCAGTTTTGTCTTAAAATAAACGAAATTGTTGTAAAATCGATTAGGATTGTTAGAATCATGACACATACATATACCTTTATGAATGTATATTGTATAAGTGTCAACAACCTTCATTCAATTACTGCGCGATTAAAAGCTGCCACATTAAATACTTGTTTGTTGTTAGTTTGGGAAATTACACTTAAATGGAGTAAAAAAGGCAATAGTTGATGATTAAAGTCATTTCTTTGTAGATTAACTTGATAAAACTGTTATCATTCATTATTCTTGACGGCAACATATTATGACTTTTTAGCTGCGCCTAGCAGTGTTACCCACGTTGATAAAGGGTAAAATATAGCCCCTAAGTTAATCCAGGATTTTATCTATCAACATTTCGAATTTCTCTCAAATGGGTTAGGCGTTTGAGCGTGAAGAAGTAACGAATATACTCTCCCATAATCATATATATAAACATATATATATAATATAAATCGTATATAAATCATATATATAAACTTTCGTCTATGTAGTTAGTATAAGTAGGATGTAGTGTTTGTCATTTCAAATGTTTAAATTATCGTAAAATGCATTAGTATTATAACATCAAGAAATACATACAGCCATCGTAAGGTAAAAGCGTAGGCGTAAGCGTAGGCAGCGTAGGGTAGGGAAGCGCTTTGCTTCTACCTTCATGGTAAGGACGGCGAGACTACGGAACTCTCTACCAGGAGCCTTGTTCCCAGAAAATTATTACCCAGGGGTCAATAAGTTTCTTCGAGGCAAGCGTGCTACATCTTAGACTACAGTGGTGCTTAACACCAGGCAGGCTGTAGTCAAACGCCAGCTTATTCCGCAAAAGGTAACCTCAAAGAGTACATAATATTTTTATAACTGAAAGTATTCATAGTAATACTTGTAGGAACGCAATAACCAGCTATATATGTAATATTGCTGTAAAGCTTCAAGGGTCAAGGCCACCCTTGAAGCTTTTCAGCAGGCTCTTTTCAGCGGCTAAAGGTCAACATTTGAATATTATAATCAGCTGACCTATGACGCAGGCGTTGACTGGGCTATTTCCTGGAAACACCCAACAGTTAAAAGTTTCTAAGAATCACTCGGTAGATAAGAGTTTAAATAATTTGCCTATAAATTAACTTAAGCACTGCTTATTCTAGCCCGCTTAGTCACTTTTCAAACCTAAACTAATCTAACCTAAACATTAAAGGTAACCCTACAATACCTGCATCGGTGAGAATATAAGCCGAGTAAGTAAAGCACGAATTACACGGACTCGAATCATTCACACTTTACATTTTACCTTTCAGTAAATATATGAACTTTCTTTGCATCCCAAATTAGCTGTATCAAGGATCATGTTCATATTGTGCCTGATTGGTAAGACTGAGTACAAAAAAATAAATATTTTCTTTCAATATACGTCCTCCAGAGTACGTCCCCTCAACGAAAAGGAGCGTGGTCGCGGGGAGCGCGTGATGCTTGAGTTCCCCGGCAAGGGGCAGGTGGTCTGCCAGAACACCACCGCCAGCCAGAAGCCCAAGGTCTTCTCGTATAACGTGGTCTTCGAACCAGCTGCTACGCAGGTTGGTGATATGAAACTGAAATTATAGCGCACAAGATGCCCGCTGCTTCGTCTGCATATGGCGGATCTTATGTTCTCTCGGTAGTCTGCCTATATTTCACTATACCAAAAACGACTAAGATCAGTGACGCGTAAAATAGTTAAAGTTTTATTGACTTATCTGAGGCCAGGATCAAATTTATGATTTAAATCATATTTTCCCTAATGTGTGCAAATCTCGCTCGTCAAACGTATAATCGTATATCTTTTGTATCCAAATATAACTTTTCAGTGTTACATTCGCATAGCTGAGCGGTAAGAACTCATACCTACTCATAGTTAGTGTCACACTATATAAGTATGACGGACAAATAGAGAATTTAAAACCTTAACTGCAGATGCAATTACGTATTTAAAAACACTAAGTCTATAAAGTAGATATTAAAACAAATGCCATACGATAAATAACTAGTTAGTGTAAAAAGACACACAATCCGCTCCCAACATTAGTGTTTTATATGTTGCAGGAAGATGTCCTAGAGTTCTCAGGTATCAAGCGCCTGCTGGAGATGGCGGTGGAGGGGTTCTCGTGCACCGCCTTCTGCTACGGACAGACTGGCAGCGGCAAGACGCACACGCTCACCGGGCCGCCGGGACTGGTGAGTTGATATCTGTTTTTTATCAGGTAATTTGATGGTGCTTGCACAGGTCTTATAAAAGTAAGCCTGCTAAATAATGCACAAATACTAATATTTATTCTATTTTCTGTTTTTTTTTAAACTTGAATGGGTTTACGCTTGGCCATAGTTTGCCTGATAGAAAGCAAAGGCTATGGCCTACGATGGAGCGTGCTTACCCGATAAGAAACGATTCAATCTCGCTTTGAAGATCACTGGATTATAGTGCGATTTAAGTTATTATAATAACATTCTAATAAATCCACTCATCTTTTAGAATAGCTACTAGTTCGCAAATGATTTAGGTTTTGCTTAAATAATAAGTTATTGCAGAATAATTTTATGAGCCCGTCAGAAATGCCTAATTAGATGTTTTTGTGTAAGTACATCTCTTTTACTCGTACTAGGAATGCTACGAATCTACGTAGCAATTTCTCACTGTAGCTTTTAAGTGCTACGAAATAAAAACATTGAATATGAAAATATGCAAACACTTTGTAGCTATAACAAACCAACATACAGCAAACAAAAACTTTGTTTTAAAAAGACTTGGAAAAATATTTATCAACATGAACAATATTAGTACCAATGAATAAACAAACTAGTCATAAGTACCACCGATCAATAGTCCCAGAGCTCAGACACCTAATTATCGTCTACTTAATTGCTACTAAGTATGTTGTCTAGTAATGTGGTACGTGCTGTCAGCTGACTGAAGCCGGTCAGATGGATCGATAGCACTAGCTGCAGCCTGCCACTTCCCAGGGATGTGTTTGATTACGTTAAAAATAGTGGGTACTAGCAAACCCGGTGAACTCCGTTTCGCCACCAGAGGGCGCTGTATGTGAAAAATGATTTTCCCTATTTTCCCGCTTTTCTGTTGAAGTTTTTCCTTTATTTTCTTTGCTATAAACCTCACGGAGTCCGAGACCTTTCCAACGAATGCAAAACCGTGGAAATCGGCTCGTGCGTTCTGGAGTTATGGCGTCAGGAAGGAAAACCCGACTTATTTTTGTATAGTAGATAATCAATAGGTGCTAGAAGAGATATATTCATTATATTTCTTCTAGCATCATATATTCATTTGTAGAACCTTCACACTTTTCAGGTGTATTTTATGTTCTTGCTTTTACAAATTGCAGCTACTTTTCAAATAAGTACATTTAATAGTTAAGCGGCATCAAGATCAAGCTTATTTGTTCAAGCAAACAGACACTAATTGCGTAGATCGCATATATAGTTCGCATCGCGCTATACAGTGCGTGCCATATTTATTTATTTACAGACAAAAACAACTTACAAACTAAAACTTATAATAAAATAAAAACTTTATCTTATATGTCAAACAATTTTAAATTTATAAGTCTAACTATTGTGTACAACTTTCTTTACAATATAATGTTACTCTTAGAGTTTATAGAGAACGTCACTATTATAACCGGTAATATTACATTTATTAAGTATAATTTCTATTAAATAATTTAACAATCAATCAAATTGTACAATATACGTATGATATAAGTCTTTGAATACTATAGTACTCGTACATAATTAGGAGCATTATGATATCTAGTATAACATCGATGGCTTATTTCAATGAAATAGCTTTCTCAACACAAATGTGAAACGAAGACGAGTTTTACATCGATCTAGTCCATTAGCGATTGACGTGTCATTTTGTAGAATTGTAAAATTTATCACTGTTTGTTACTTTACTGCTAAGTTGACCAATATCTTGTTGTTTGATCTAAAAAGGATTTCTGAAATGCATTTTTTATTATGGCTTTAGTTTGGATAATTGTGGTGCTATACCTTTTATTTTTCAAATAGTCAATGTGGGCAGATGCTTATCTACATTGATTCTGAAATTTAACTTTAAAGCTAGACTCCTTGCTTAGGTTTCGCTATTACATTTCATAAAACTGCAATAATCATTAGTAAACAAAAATCGAAACCTGTGGCCATACTTATATGAAATGAAATTATTTATTTTGAGACAAGAAATCAAGTACGAACACAGTTAACATAGTAAAGAAACTGAACAGACAAACACATTTTGCACATACATAATTTCTTGTGACAAGCCGCTCTCAACTCAGCATGTGCTGACTGCGAACAGTCAGCGCTGGTCTTCCGTTAAGACCGACGGGTAACAACTCGAACTACGTCTGTACTTTCTATTTCTTTTGTCTATATTTAAATGATAATAGAAAACTAGATCTATAAGCACCCTGGGTAATGTACAATACTATGTAGTATGTATCTGTAATTCCCTACATTACTTGCGCATTCCAGTAACGTGTTGATTCCATAACATCGCGTGAGTGGCACGTTATGCTGCGATTTGTCCGTGTGTCTTTCCGACTTGTATTTGTTTGTGTGTGTTTATCGACACGTTAACGTGGCTGCAAACTGAGAGAAGCGTTGGAAAAGTCACATTATGTGTGAATATGACGGAATGGGTTCGTTTGGAAGCGTATCCCCCACGAGTATTATCGCACTGTCTCTTTTTTATAGAGGGATGTCAAGTGCTATATTAACAATTTGGTTTACATTATGTTTTTAATGAGCCCCCATACCAGTGCAGGTGGTTTAACGAGGATCTTGTCAGCAATGCGTGCAACTTTAAAGCTTCATTACCTGTTATTATAAAAACACTGCCTGACATGAAGTCGACTACCTACGTTTTATATTAATCGTCGTACGTCACAACCGTTATTAAGACATGGTGCCCATCAAGATACGTCAAAGTATTTTGGTCCTTGATATAACATGTCAAATGTGTTTTTCATGTAACATGACTGAGGATGATAGTTAGTTTACTATGTCCGGGTAAATGTAATAATATTTTAAACTAGTAAAAGTTGGTAAGTAACCAGAATATGATATCGAGCTTAGTGAATTGAGTATGTAATGAATGTAAATGATAGCGTCTAACTAAATAATGAAAGAACCTCGATTATTGTAAAACTTTCAACTTTTTCTGGGATGGTCTAGGAGCAAAAGGTAGAGTATCACAGATCTGTACACTGGCATACATACGAATTGGAACGAATGTACGGCTATTGGCAATAATACATAGATACATAAGAAAGCAAATGCTACAAATAAAAAAAAATAAAAAAAGTGACGTCCTTTAGAAAAATTCTCTCAAACAGTTCTTTATTTTTTTATTCAGTAAGCCAATGCAACCGTTGTCTTCAGGTGGAAAGTGGTGCCAACCCTCATTCCCCGGAGCACGGGCTGGTGGTGCGCTCCTTCGTGTACCTGTTCCGCCTCATCCAGGACCGACCTGACTGCCACTTCATACTCAAGGCTTCCTTCCTCGAGATATATAATGAAAAGGTAAACGACGTTCATTTAATTCAACTTCATTGTTTATTTATATATTTACAGAATATTACTTACAGTGATTTAACACTAGACTGTTATATTAGGTACTTATCACTCAGTAAGGAAGCATTTAACTTCTAATGAAAGCTATGGGAAAATACGCTTTGCTACTGCTTTAGGAATCAAATTTATCATATATACCTAGCTACGTAGAGTACGTAGCTATCTTAGTCATGTCGTTTGACTGACTTACTTTTTAATGAGCTGGAAACTCGCCAAGTTTTTACATGGAAAACAATTCAGGCAATTAGTACCTACGTTAGAATCATTGATGGCCTATTTACAAATTTTGAGCATTAATAAAGCGGTGTGTATTAATAATCACTAAGACTCTAATTTTTAAAAGAGTTTTACTTAGTATACGTTCCTGTGATTATACAATAAATAAATATACCTACTATTTTACGAGTAGGTCTTAGACAAATGTATACTTTTTATCGCAGAAGGAATAATATCAATAGTATCTTCCAATAGACCATCAGACCACCATGGATAAAATTAAATAAAACAAATAAATAAATGTGAGGACATATCACACAGCGTCATTTAGCCCCATCAATAAGCACAGGCCAACGCCTGTGATAATGTAGACTTTTATAATTCCAATTTTAATATTAAAACGCGCGTATTATGTGTCTGCGTGCTGCCGCGGTCCCAGAACGCACGTTCTGAAGATGGGTGTCATTACAAACGAAACGCGTAAACAACATACGCGAATTACACATGAGTGAAAACCATTTAGTTAACATATTTATAATAATTCCTATTTGTATGTATTGTCACAATAATCATGTACTTATTCCCAGGTAATAGACCTGCTGAACCCGGGCACGGCGCGCAAGCCGCTGCAGGTGAGGTGGTCGAAGGAGAGCCGCAGTTTCTACGTCGAGAACCTGTTTACAGTGGACTGCGAGCAGCTCGATGATCTGTTTGCTGTTTTAGAGGAAGGTCGGTACTAACTCATTATACTTACTTGTATTTAAAAGAATAAATAATAGGCAAGAAATAAAAATGCCTAAAAAACACGTCTAACCTACGTGGATGGAAGTTGGCGCACAGATCGATTAAGCAAATCATGGCTTTAGGTCAATTTTTATCCCGGATGGGTAATACCTGACGGCGCTGGTAGTATCTAAATAATTACGGAGATCGCAGCACAAAAGTAGCAGTCAAACCTCATTTCATGGACATATGTACCTAATGATCTTGTTGATGGTACCCGATTACTAAGACCTTAGAACTACACCGTAATTTACATCCGAAACGCAGCTTCCGATCACGGATTTCGAAACCGTTCAAGTGTCCATCAATGTTGTTCTCGCAGACCCCGACTATAGATACCCGAACCTACTATGATAAGATAAAGATAAAGAATCTTTATTGATAATGTAAAATTGTAACATACATAGGTATAAGTACTAATATCACAGAATATGCTACACAAATTACAATATCTCGTCAAATTGAATTTATAACATTAGGCTTTTATAAAATTTTAGAAGTTACATATGTCTAGTTTTATTAATAAAACAATGAAAATTTTTGTTATTAAAATCATGTCAAACATAATAATAGGTAAGTAATCATACAATATGTCAACTTAAATAAATCTTGGTACTGTCACTTTAGCTGTATAGGGGCTAAAATGACAATTTGGCATCACACTGCAACTAATATACGTGATGCTTTTTGTTTGGAAGGATTTTCAAGAAATTGTGTGAACACAACTATGTAGGCATCTAGAGTCAATATTTCCACTCATGCCTTGCGATGGTAAGCGCAAATATTGACTGGTTTTTTAAGTCAAACCACAGACCGTTTAGAGTAGGTACACTCAAACTCGGGATGAATGAGCAAGTGTACCTAATATTTTCCATAATCTGACACGTGTGTTGTCTTATCGCACCTACAGCATAGATAAATAAACAAATATCAATCATTCAACTAATTAACTATCAATCATCATCATTATAATTTATCTTCAGGAATGCGCAACCGAGCAGTAGGATCGCACGCGATGAACGCCAACTCATCTCGTTCGCACACGTTACTGTGCGTACGCGTGCGAAGAGACCTTCCCACCGGCAGCGGGCCCGCCTGCAACACGGTGTGCTCCACGCACGGCAAGATCAACTTCGTGGACCTCGCCGGCAGCGAGATGACGAAGCGGACGCAGAGCACGGGCAAGACGCTGGAGGAGGCCAATAACATCAACAGGAGCTTGATGGTTTTAGGTGAAATATATTTTAGTAGAACCTGCTACTTATATGTATCGACCTAAGAAAACTTTCCTAATGCTGTAACTCTGCGAGGGAGGCACGACCCACAGTAAATACACGACCTGTCAGTTACTTGGCTGGTGGCAGCACATGTTGGATTTTTTTCCCGTGGAATCGTTGCAGTTTACCTAATACTAAAATTTATTGTTTTCAGGGTATTGCATAGCTCAGCTCAGCGACGGCAAGAAGCGCGGCCACATTCCTTACAGAGACAGCAAACTTACCAAGTTGCTGGCAGACAGCTTGGCGGGGAATGGCGTCACACTCATGGTAATTATATATTTAGGAATAATTTATTGGACAGAAAATGCAGCGTTTAGGTACTTATAACGATTAATTAAATTTACTTTCAGATTGCCTGCATTGCTCCTACGAGATCGAACTTGAGTGAAACTATCAACACTCTTCGATATGCAGCACGAGCTAAGAAGATAAAATCCAAGCCTATCGTCAAAATGGTAGTATTAAATACCTAAGACATTTTATAGTATTTCGTGCTTAAAATCGTTTTGAGAAACTTAAAAATCTTTCCTGTCCACGTAATACATGATACAACGTAATGGGTGAATCTCAAAAGCAAAAAAAAACGACGGGAATGCTGAGAACGGTAGTGCACTTTGCTCATTTATGTTTTTTTATACTTTGTTTATGTAGTGTAAGTACTTCTCTATATTGAAAAAAAAATGGATAGTAAATTATTTAGAAAAGTAATTAAAAAAAAATGTCAAAGTGTCATTTTATCATCACGGTGGCCTGTCACAGACCCTAATCCATTTATAAAATATGTACCTGCAAATATTTTGATAATTAGGACTTAATTTTTTTAATTATCATATACATACAATATTGTCTATCAAATAATCTATTTTTGTTTATTTATCTCTTTTCCCAAACATTTGACAAGCAGTTAACTTTTGTCCCAAAAAAAAGTATCATTTCGGAGGACAGTATTATCTTATCTTATCATTTCAATGATGTGGGGACAATTTTTTTCTAATTTCGGTGGCCATTATAACACTTGTTAGATTATTATTTAAGTTTTTTCATATTTTTATTTTAAATTCGCTATAAGAACTGTTTTGTTTCAGTAGTGTAAGTACTTATTTCATAATGGTTTTATTTTCTTGATAAATTGAAATTAACCTAAATTTTATCATCTCGGTGTTATCATTTCAGTGGATTCGGTGGACTGAAATACTGGTCAGAGATCCTTGTGTCAAATATGAAACCATAATTTTGTGATGTACATTTAACCTATAGTGGGGGTTAGATTAACAAACGAAGCTATCTGCAGTCTGCACCTATCAATATATCATGTAGGTACATATTATATACAGCAACGGATTATGATAGGGGTTTGTTGCCTCCGTGGTTATAGAAAAATTATATCGACAGCGCAGAAAATATCAAGTTCAAATTTGTGAACAGAACAGTAAGAAGATCTTCGTCTTCACCGTCAAATTATGTAATTTTTGATTGAATTGTTAATTTTTTTTAATAATATTTTTCTGTTAGGTTTTTTTGTACTAAAAAGTCTAAGTCATTTGATGTAGTTATCAGAAATGATTGCTTTATATTTTTTATGTTCCTAGTAGGTAACTGTAACATGTGCTGCGATGCAGAAATATAATGACAAACAGTCTGATTAGTGAAATAAAAAAAACTGAATTATAAATTAATAAGAAAATAATAACTTTCATTTAGCTATTTGTACTCTTAAGTAAATTAAATATAATGAGAGTTGGTTTCATAAAATTTGATAAAAAATATAACAGTTCATTTGGAATTTTGATGTTTTACTTTTCTAAATATATAAAACTCAAAGGTGACTGACTGATTGACTGACTGATATAGTGATCTATCAACGCACAGCCCAAACCACTGGACGGATCGGGCTAAAATTTGAAATGAAGGTAAATATTATGACGTAGGCATCCGCTAAGAAATGATTTTTGGAAATGCCACTTTTAAAAAGGTGAAATAGGGGATGCAAGTTTTACTTCTTAATGCGAGCGAAGCTGCGAGCACCCACTAGTTGTATATTATGTTCAGAGGGTTGAATTAATTACAATTCAAAATTATCCTGGTATTGTTACTAATTTAATTTAGTTATCAATTTAAGTATTAATGATAGCATTTCTATCAAATAAATTAGTTATAATCGAACTTAACAAAGTACGGAACCCTAAAGATGTATTCTTACTTCTATCATTTCGGTGGACTTATTTCATTTTGTTGTACACTTTATAATTTCGGTGGGCATTTTTATCATTTCAGAGGTCATTTTTATCAATTCGGTGCACACTTATCATAACGGTGGGCTCACAAAATTCAACCTTAAATATTTCAGTATATTTTTATTTAATTTGACGTCCACTCACGTATATGTTACATAAATGGGTTATGTTTTAAATAGCACTTAGTATATGGCTATATCGTTGAAAATAAAAAATCACACCGAAATGATAAAAATAAATCACTTGTTGAGAACGACCCTAATACACTTCGATATGAAAATGTTACCTTTCTTCGTAGTGTTCGCCTGTGTAATCTGTGTCTTCTTCTTCTTATGAATGAGAGTGGCCAACTTTGGTGTAGAGTTTATCAAGCCGCCCTAAGGGCCTCTGACATGGCTTAACGACTGTCATACTAGACAAGCAGCCGGGACCTACAATTTAACATATCATCTGACCCACGGAAGCGGCCATAATGGAATGACACTTTTCGGTCACCCATCGAAGGACTGACCGCGTCGACCTTTGCATAACATTGGTAATCGGATGAGATTGCTTCCGCTAGCTGAGCTACGGGCACTATTGCAATTTAAGTGATGGTTTGTGTAGTGGTTATAATAAATTGACGCTTTTCTCACGATATTTATCATCATTTACATACTTCTTTCCTAATGTAACATGGTTCAGCATATCAACTGTAGGTATACTTGTTCATTCATAGGATGCCAGAGACGCCCTGATACTGAGCTTGAAGCGGGAGGTGGAGGCACTGCAGGCCGAGAACCAACACCTGCGCACTGCTCTGCACGTGCAGACTGACTACAACCTGGATACCTTTAGTAAGTGCTAGTAATTAATATCTATTTAAAACTTGACGTAACGCCTACCTAAAAAGTGAGCAACACCTGACAGCAACAAGTAAGCAACGCACGCTGCGAGTTTGCTGCTCGCTTGTTGCTGTCATCACAGTTCAAGGCTTTAGAACGCCCTTACCCTAAATTATGCGTCGCTGTTTGACGAAGGCTTTAGTCAGACTAATTAAGTACCTTAAAACTTAAATTAGTACATGGTAACGTTTTGACTACAATGACTGAATGTTTTCCTTATACAAATCTCATTATGAAATTTGTTTCTCTTTGTTCAAAAAGTTATTAATTTGAAACTACAGACACCGTAAACCGAACTCCTTCACACATCGAGCCAAACAAGCTGTTTTCGCTGCCACAATCCGAGCTGGTGGAACTGGTCCAGCTCCACATGGAAGAGAACACGGCGCTGAGGAACGAGAACGCAGAACTCTTCGGCACCAGAGACCAGCTGCTGAGAGATCAAGAGCTCTTGAGTAGAGAAAACGAGAGGCTGCTGAAGAAACTTGAGGATGTTAATTCGTGAGTACTCGTTTTTTTTATTTTTGCAGGCTAAAGTCAACCGAAGGCCTATTCCTTAAAAAAATCACAAAATATTGACCAAGTCATATCGAGTGTTTTGAAATCGCTTCAGGGGCTCTCATGTAGCCTAATGACTACCTCTCTGTGACAAACAGCCAGCACCTACCATTTTACGGAATCAAAATTTATTGGTTACTAAGTACCTACTTACACTAGCTTCTGACGAGATCACTTGAGTCATTGGTAGGTTACCTACACGATATCAAAGTCTAAAAAAATATTAATGCGAAACCGCTGTTTTATCAAACTTTTTAATGCTTTTTATGTTTGATTCTATACTGTTTGATTTCCATGTCAATATGGCATGCCCCCACGAGCTCGTTGGTGTCCATGGAAGTGGCGTTCAGGTAGATGCGACCTTTCCTGAAGGGAAAGTTGTGCGGGACCTGCTCCACTGGCACCGACATGTTGGATAGAGTGTACACCCCCTGGACAGGGAAATAAATTTTATTATAGATCGTTCACGACGTTGAATTAATCAAGTAGTTAAAGAAAATATTAAATGTCATAGATATTAGTAGTGAGTTGAATATGACAAGTCATTTCCTCGAAATTGACCCAATGATGTCTTGATAAAAAATAGCCTAGCCTTTTTTTAGAAATGTGTAACCTTAGAACTTGTAGATTGTAGAATTAAAAATTAATTCTTTATGTGATAAGGTGCAAATCGTAACTTGGAGACGAGCTAATAATCCCTGGATAAACCACTATACTTTTTAATAATGTCGTAGGGTGGACTATTGCACGTCTGTTTGCAAGCCCATAGCTTAGACATGGTATAAAGCTTATAAACAACTTACGGCAGGATACGGACAAGGTTTTTCCAGGCCACCCTGTCTCATGGGGGCTCCGAAGAACTCGTTATTGTGTACAAGATCACATAATTCGAAATGCATCTCTACGAACCCCCGCTTGTACTGATTGGTCAGCCATTCGTAGAAGTAAAAATTCATCTGCAATACACACAGATATTAATTGAAGATATTTAAAAAAAAAGTTTGGAGATATGCACCTATTTAGAATCGATAACAGGACACGGTCCAACAATTTATAGAAGTTGTATCTGTTTATTTGTTTATCTGTTTCTTATAGTATAGTTTAAGACATATTTCTAAAGGTGACGTGCCTGATAATAAAGAATTTTTATTTTATTTTATTTATTTACGCTCATAACGCAAAAACGGGTGAACGGATCATTATGAAGTATAAAGTATTTTTTCTCTTTTTTTTTTGAGGGTATGTTACTCCGTTATTTAAGAACCGATTTCAATAATTCTCTTTTCATTCGAGGGGGATTGTTTTCGAGATGGTTCCATTTTTTTTAATTGGGTCTAATACTTTTTTAGAAAAAACCAATAAACCAAAAAAAATTGATAAAGTTTTCTGATTTTAATGCAGTTTTCGGTGATGTGATGAGGTTTGATTGGTGTACGAGTATGTATGTTTCTAGTTATGTGTTATGATGACAACTCACCAGGTAGCGTATTTTCTAAATAACTAGCCCGATTTGATGCAGTTTTCTTTGATAGTCTTAGATTTGTTCAGTAAAGTGACAGTAGACTTGAAGTCGGTTCTTGTTTTTTTTATAATAATTATGCGGATATCGCTTCAGCTGACCTCGTGATCAAATTCCTGACTGTACAGTGTAAAAAACATACCGATATGTTGTAAGCAACGGGACCTGTCAAGTTGATTTTGAATCCGAAGTAGTAGATAGGGTCCCGGCGGTTGTTGCGCTGCGCCGTCAGCCGGGCGTAAGATATGTACTTGGGGTTGTAGTAATTTACCACTGGGTGCTCCGTGCTGATATAGTACTCCTAGAAACACTCCACATACAAAACCAATAATAAACAGTAATAGCTGTGCCGTTGGATACGAGTGCAGTATAAAAACTTCAGCAAGATCTTTCACAAATTCGGAAAAAAATCACACATACAGAAAACGAAAACCATTTTTAAAAATATTAACACTTGCCTTTTCCAGTGAAAATACATATTTCAGTAGTATTGTTATAATGTACGCTTGTGATAAACGACAGCTTGAGTGCTTCATTATAATTTTTGATCATGACGAGCGTAGACTCTATTTTTATATAGGCACTGGTGATAAATTATAAAATAGAAACTCATTAAGCTGTAGGATGTTCATTAGGCTCAATATCCTGTCAATTGTACCTACCTAAAATTAGTGTCCAAATTAGTGGTCATTGTAAATACATGTTGTACTTTTTAGTTTTAAGCAAAGTGTGTGTAAAAGTAAGTGATTTATACTCATACAAATGTATGTTATAGTTTTCGGCTAAAGATTGCTTGTGTGTATAAAAATGTTCAAAACGCACTTATAACACAGTCCTGAGGGAAGTAATCTGAGGTCCTGCTATACAGGCTGTGCAAGCAGACCTAGTGCAGGACCCAGAGGCCTACCGAGGTACGTGAAAGCATGAATTGTGAATATAATTAATGAACAACTAAATGTACCTATTAGTAAGAATTTATGAAATAAATAAGTTTTTACTTTTACTTTTAATTGTGCGTTTGCTATTTAACGCATAACACGTGTTCAGTTCAAATAATTTGGCCTTTTGATAGGTTTTTGTGCGTGGAATAAAATAAGTGACAAATAGCGAGTTGTACTGGCGTACCTAGAATTCAATACCTATGTATACATATACATAATAAATGAAACCAACTTGTTTACGATATTTCCCGCCTTTTATTGTACGAAGGACCATATTTTTGGTTAATCATTTGTAAATGACTCTAAATCAAGAGGGAGCAAAGTCACAGGCACTGGTAGTATAAAATAATAATCTAAGTCACGTTCCACTATCCGGCGTAATTTCTTGATGAAACTGCGATGAAATCGCATTCATTTATTTATGAGGGCATACAACATATTTTTATTTACCGTGTCATTTAGTACGCAGGGTGATTTTAGGTAATTGAAAAAGGTACTCATCATGCCTCCCACATTTAGAAACAGTATGATTTTTAACTGACCTTAAAAATTCCAATATTTCGACGTACATAAATAACTAGCTGGTGCGCGCGACTTCGTCCGCGTGGAATAGTTATTACCATGAAAACGGTTCTAGTGAGTTCGCTTCGCTCTTATCAGTTGCAGCGTGATGTTATATAGCCTAAAGCCTTCCTCGATAAATGGTCTATTCAACACAAAAATATTTTTTCAATTCACACCAGTAGTTCCTGAGATTAGCGCGTTCAAACAATCAAACAAACAAACTCTTCAACTTTATAATATTAGTATAGATTAAACACACCAAGAATCAGGAAAGATTAAGTGATCACATCAAAAGAGATACATGAGGTTTTAATTTGTGCTCTTCTCAGAGAGTATTGCGAAAGTTATTGAAATCTGTTTTCAATGTTTTTTCAGTTACTATTATCAGTTATGTTGAAAAAGAATTTTCTCAATAACATATTTATACTTTATGAGTAGATATATAAGTTAGGGAACTGGGTCATCAAAATCAGTTTAGTGGTTTAAGATACGGATAAAATAAAAGACAAGTGCCAAGGCTATGAAGTCGATTTAATTTATCTTATCTTTGATAGTCATTTGTTTGACCTCCATGTCAATGTGAGCTGTTCCCATGAGCTCCTTGGTGTCAAGGGAAGACGCATTCAGGTAGATGCGACCTTTCCTGAAGGGGAAGTTGTGCGGGACCTGGCTCAGTGGAATCGACATGTTGTAGAGGAAGTACTCACCCTGAACAAAGGGAAATAGAGACAGTATTGTTAGTTAGTAGCATTTGTAAAACCTTACATCAAATGCACCGGACGAACAAGAGTATCATAGATAACAGCAACAAAGGAAGATTGGCCTTCTAAGAATTTTTGTTTGAAACCTGTCCGCAAAAAAATCTTAGCAGCGGCTGCATTTCGATCAAGAGTTAGCGTGCGCTGTCAGTGAGTGTTTGTTAAGCGTAATCTTCCATTGCGGCATAAGAACAATTTTATTGTTTTGTTATACGTCTTGTAGAAACCAAGCAATGGTTCAATAACTTTGTTTTCCTGACGTCACGTCGACTGACAAGCGGTGAGCCGATGGGCTTAGATCATCTACTATCTAGATATAATGTTATCGCTCAAAAACGTACGAGATAAACAGTATTTCAAAAAATCAAAAACTGACTTCAAGTGTCACTAAAAAGTTAAATAACAATTTATTTTCATTTTTGCGACTTCAAAATTTAGAATTGAAACTTATAATCCTATAAGTAGTCTTATTAAAATCCGTAATATTTGGAGTCGGTGCCAGTCGTGACAATACCTATTAGGATAAGTGAGGAGCAAATCAAAAGCCGACTGGAACTGCAACTTCGACAAGCGTCGATCTCGTTTGACCAGTGACTGGCATCGACTCCAAATACTTATTCCGGATTTCAATAAGACTACTTATAGGATTCTAAGTAAAATATATATAATCTACTACCACCCTTAAGTAACTCAAATCTAATAGTATTTTACGAAAATAAAATCAATTATTTTGTATTTTTTCTATGACTTTATCTTAGTTCGTTTTCAGTGTTGTCAGCTTTTATAGTGAAAACATCTCCCTAACTGTATGTGTATTGATTTAGTATTCATTTTAATATACGTATTTCTTAGCTTTCTTGTATTGCCTTCATAAAATTAATGTACTTATTTTAACCAACTTCTAATAGGAAAATGATTCTCAATTCGACCGCATACCTATAAGTGTGTCGCGGATATTATCGTCGTTTATAAATCGATTTTATTACCGGACTACGGTGAAGCAAAACGAAGGTTATAAAAATATAAAATATGTCTATTACAATGTCTTGTCTTAGAATTTGATGAATTTTTGGTGGCTAATTGTTTATTTGCCTAGAATGTTTGAACGGGCTTAGATTTTAAGCGTATTCAGAACGACAACTTGTTTTATAGCATTTTATTTCTTTTTCTAATAAAAATTTCTAATAACACTAATTCTACTAACGAATATAAAATATTGATTTGATTGATATTAAATGAACTACAATTATACCTATATGCTGTTCCTTTCCTATGCTAGGCGCAAATGAAAGAAACACAATAATACCTAAAACATTCCCTATATATTCTATTGCAATGAGTCTATAAGCTGGCAACTTTATTGCTAGAGTGCGCGAGCATAGAACAAAGCGAGCATCAAGTTACCTCGGATATTTTTATTGTATTGTTTATATGACGAAACCATTCATCAAATTCATGAAAGACATGTTCAATGTCGATTGTGCATCAGAATAAGTCACCAACACTAGGAGGCACCACCATCGATTTGACTTTTTCAAGACGCATTAACACACCTTTTCATTTCCTACTTTTCCCATCATCGTCCTATTCTCAACAGAATAACACAAATTGTAAGAAGTTAAATATCACACATGTTTAAAAGTTGTATAACAATTGCTCAACGCACATTCATAGGTACTTGTAAAAACTATTTACATTGTTAAAAAATTACATAATTGTATATATGCGTACAAATAAATGTAACTTGATCAATTCTATTCTGATGTCCATTTACCTCCTTCTCTATATCAAACAAATAATATTAAAATTTTCTTTTGAATAATGCGACCATTTCATCAGTAAGTATTTACTTATGTCGTTGTCGCGTTCAATTATCGTCAGTAAACCAACTTTACAGACAACCGATTTTTTACTACTTAGTAGTAACAACGCTTTGGGCGCCATGTTGCTTGTGGTTTTGATCCAAAACCGGAAAAGTAGTTTTTTAGCTACTTACTAGTAGTAACAACGCTTTGGGCGCCATGTTGCTTGTGGTTTTGATCCAAAACCGGAAAAGTAGTTTTTTACTACTTAGTTGTAACAACGCTTTGGGCGCCATGTTGCTAGTGGTTTTGATCCAAAACCGGAAAAGTAGTTTTTTAGCTACTTACTAGTAGTAACAACGCTTTGGGCGCCATGTTGCTTGTGGTTTTGATCCAAAACCGGAAAAGTAGTTTTTTACTACTTAGTTGTAACAACGCTTTGGGCGCCATGTTGCTTGTGGTTTTGATCCAAAACTGGAAAAGTAGTTTTTTACTACTTAGTAGTAACAACGCTTTGGGCGCCATGTTGCTTGTGGTTTTGATCCAAAACCGGAAAAGTAGTTTTTAGCTACTTAGTAGTAACAACGCTTTGGGCCCCAATTTCAACAAATCACATTAGCGACACCCAATGTTTAAAAAGTACCTTCAACAAACTCCAGAATAATACCGATTATACTCACCGCAGGATAAGGGCATGGTTCAGCCAATTTTCCTTGTCTCAAGGCGGCACCGAAGAATGGATCATTGTGTACAAGATGGCAGAATTCAAAGTGCATCTCCACAAACCCACGCTTGTACTGGTTAGTCAGCCATTCGTAGAAATAGATGTCAAACTGCAGATCGATAAAAAAAACACTCTTATATTATAAAGACATTGTGAATCAGTAAATTTATGAAATAAAATTTGCTAGACTCACAGACAGCAGAACTTAAACTTGTGTATAATAAAGTAATAAAAAAAAACCACAAAGGCCATTTCGATTAAAAAAGGGAGAGCCCGGCAAGGAACAGTCGCTGCTAAACATGATAAAATATTTCCAATATCATCTTTAGTCGTCTGTGTCTCAGGGCCCAACGTTTGCGGCCACAGAACATTGAAACATTTAAAAATTACTTACTATCTATATAAAACAACCTTGTGTGTATTGTTAAAAAAAAACTTTCAGAAGACTTGATAACCTCCTTTTTTGAAGTCGGCTAAAAACATACCGTCACATTATAATTGATAGAAGTGTTGATGATGACATGTGCTCCGATATAATAGACAGGATCTTGGCGGCTGAGGCGTCGTGCATGGAACGTGGCGTAGGAGAAATACTTCGGGTTGAGGTACGTAACTACAGGGCGCTCTGTGCTTATGTAGTTCACCTAGGACATACAATACATATTTATAAATAACAAGTAAAGGTAGGTAGGGCTTATTATACTTCTAAATCAAACCAGTTATTACATATGTATTGCAAAACAACTTATAAAACACATAGAGAAATAATCGTAACTAATTAAACTAAACCTTATAATAAACTTAAAAATACTATAAATTAACAACTAAATAAACTAGTTCACTGTATTATAGTTCCCGTAAGGCATGATTTGATTTCCGAAACTTGTCGAGCTAATTTTTCGACGTAATTTTTGACGTAAGTGCTAGCCGGTTAATACAACTAAATTATATAAACTAGTTACCTATTTAGATAAATATATTTGTATTTAGAGACGCCAATAAAACTATTGTTATTGTGGAAATTAGCTTGCAACATCAAATCAGAAGTTAATACATATTCGGTGTTCCGTGATTAACTTTAGGTGCTGTCTGAATTCATTACAGAATATCTGTTTACGTAGTACTTTATTCAGGCGTGAAAAAATATTATTCGTAGTTGAATAAATAAATAAATATTGCATGACATATACAGCGCCATCCAGCCTCATACTAAGGTCGTTCGTTAGTTTGTTAGTAATTTGTACAGTTTAATGAGTACCCGACCCGTAATATTATATTCAAATGTTACAAACTTACTCTCTTTGCTGAATTCAAATTAATAATCAAAATTGCAATTAAATAAACTTGTGCACAAACACTTGAGTGCTGCATTTTCAAAATATTTATCAGGAATGGTATCAGAAGCGTAGAGAATGTTAATTTATATATTTTCTGGTAATGTTTGTATAAAATGTTAAATCGCTGCCATTACGGCCGACATCCTGTGCATTGTGCATCAGCAGTGCATTGATCGTTACAAACGAAATAAGTGCCTAAAAAAATCTAGGTATATAGTAAAAGGGAGTGGTTACCAAACTTTTGAAATAGGTAATTAATTACAAACCATATTGTAGGTATATTTTCTTTTTCGTATTTTATAATTTGTAGAGTACCTAAGTACGCTCGTAAGAGAGTGGCCAACTTTGGTTTGTAGAGTGTTACTACTTTTTAGGGTTCCGTACCCAAAAGATAAGACGGGACCCTATTACTAAGCCTCCGCTGTCTGTCTCCAGACTGTATCTCATAAACCGTGATAGCTAGAAAGCTGAAATTTTCACAAATGATGTATTTCCGTTGCCGCTATAACAACAAACACTAAAAATTGAAAGAAAAATATTAAAGGGGGTCCCCATTACAATTAACGTGTTTTTTCGTATTTTTTGCTCAATATTAAAAATGGTAACAGGTAGAAGCTTAAAATTTTCACAGAATATTTACTTGTATATTACCTTTCAAAATAAATAATTAAATAACAATGAAGTCAACAAGACGTACTAATTATTAAATGTTAACTAGTTTTAGTTCTAGGAATGGCCGATAGATGGCGCTAGTGGTAGAATCAGATCGCGGTTTTCTAACAGTGATGCATATTAGCGTTTCTTTGTCTTCTGATCCAGCAGAACTATTGTTTAATTGACAATGGTTCCTGGAAAGTGGTCACGTAGGCAGTAGTAGTACTGAAGATACTGTCATACAGTGGCTACCTCTGGAGGAGTAGGTAGAGAAGGAGTCCATAATAAGCAGAATTGTTGTAGCAACAATGATTCCTGCACAATGGTCCCGTAGGCAGTATTGAAGTGTGGTTGTTACCTCGGGTAGTAAGTAGCAAAGGAGTCCATATTTTAACAGTAATATTTAAGCAATTTTTACTCAATCATAATAAACAAGTAGAAACTTGAATATTTGTAAGTAAATATTTAGAAATAACTATAAAAATAAATTCCTAATCTATTACATAAAAACTCACAAAATGAATATAATCCGTGCATCTAAACGCGGTGCGAGCGCCGCGCCGCGGTGTGATGGTGGCGCGAGCGCGAAGCGGTTGCTAAGCAACAGCCGCGCGGGTAGCGGGCGAGGTAACGTCATAACAACAGACTTAAAATTAGTATACCTACTTCAATTAAATATGTAATTTTTACTCGATCTTAATAAACAGGTAGAAACTTGAATATTTGTAAGTAAATATTTAGAAATAAATTAACTATTAAAATAGTCTATACATAAAAACTCACTAAATTAATATAATCCGTGATAAGCGCGGTGCGACCGCCGCGCCGCGGTGTGGTGGTGGCGCGAGCGCGAGGCGTTTGCTCGTTGATTTTTCGTTATTTTATAAACAGAACTAAACTTGTAATATCTAGAAACGTGATTTTCTATTATAGATGATAGAACAGAACCCTTCGTGCGCGAGTCCGACTCGCACTTGGCCGGTTTTTATTATACTAAGTACAAACTACAAGTAATTATATCTCTTGACTCTACAATGCTTCGCTCATGTAAAGTCCAACCCGTAACAGTTATAAAAAAGTATGTGCCATGTACCCTTGTCACAAAATCTCCGATTACAGGAAGGTAGATTGGCAGAGTATTCGGCGAAAGAATAAAATGAAATATAATTAACTAGGTACTTATAATAAATTATGTAAAGAGTAAAGCACTGAATGGCCCCTAACAGATATATTTAGAAATTAAATTGCTATGTAAACGCAGTCATTTTGTGGTATTGTTGTAGGTCAAAGAGCCTTACCGTAATTTATCCAAGGACATATTTTTACACACATAACAGAAATCTAAACATGTAAACAGATACCTGTTATTTAGATTTCTGTGTTTTTACACGTATCAGTCAGGCTTCTAGCACACGAGACTTGTCTGGAATACTTCCAAAAATAGACATTTTTGGACATAAGTAGAATAGTACCTACATCTGATAACCAAACTACAAGCTTTCGCTTGTAAGGCTCAATTCAAATACATTATTATTATTAAAATACATCATTATTACTATTGATTATTTTCGCTCATTTTCCAATAGTGCGGGTATAGCACTTAATAAATTAACTCAATTCAAATACCTTTACTTACTTCGGAACAAATACGTATTATACATATACACGTACGTAGTATTATATACATATGTAGGTATGGGTTTAAGTATGTAGCTTTTTTATTATTTTAAATGCATAGATTTAAGAAGTCTAGTCTTTTTTATGTTTTCTTCTACATCCTACGGTTGCCTGGAAGAGATCGTTTTCAGTGATAAGGCCGCTATTTGTGGCATTAGATTTAATTTTTTCTCTTTTTTGTTTTTTTTTTATGTGCGTGTTCAATAAAGCATTAATCTATGTATCTATCTAACAAATAATAACTTGTGTAATAAAAACTACCATACCGTGGCATGTCGTATTGATGTGACAAATCGTACAACAAACAACAAAGAGTTGGCACTCGTCATCTACTATATGAAAATAAGTCGGGTTTTCCTTCCTGGCGCTATAACTCCAGAACGCACGAACCGATATCCACGGTTTTGCATTCGTTGGAAAGGTCTCGGGCTCCGTGAGGTTTATAAAAATAAACGAAGCCAGTTGGTGGCGAAACGGAGTTCGCGGGGTTTGCTAGTTTTATATAAGTGTCCCCTGTGTAGACAATAATAACATTGCAAGCCCAAAATAACAAAATAACTTTGAGCTTAACATCAATAAAATCAGTACCTTGATTAGAACCACACAAAGTGTCTATATATACTCGGTATTATTTGCGCCAGCATATAAATTAATATCCACCATCCTCATGTTATAGGAAATTATTCGGAGAGAGCTGACGAGGCAGGTCTGAAGAGAGGTCAGTTTGGAATTGGCATGATGAAGGCACTAAATTAAAACAAAGTTGAGGCTCCATAGTTTACACAACATGACCTGTGGAGCTTACAACCAGTTAAATAATGATGAATAAAGCATGAACTAACTTAGACATGGACTAAATAAACATTATTAGCACATAAACTATAGAAAAGGTGTATGCAAGAGAAATTAGTTTTTTCGCATAACATTTCTTTTGCAGTATTAAGTAATCTTATTTTGATCAATACTTACTTATAGTACCTAGTTACTTAGAATACTATTTATTATATAAGTGCTTGTTGGTCTGTCTAGTTTCGCTTTCACTCCACAACAGCGACAGATCATCGCACATTTTGGTATGTTGATAATTATTACAAGTATCGTATTTAGTATTCTGAGAGTAAATACCACTTTTATTCAGACATAACGCGAGCAAACCCGTGGACATCCTTTAATATTTATACATAATTTAAGATATGGATAAGTGTAGTATTACAGTAAATTAATGAATGATATACGTATCAAAGAAAGTAATTTGTACATTCTTGCAGGGTGTGTGTCAGGTCTCCAATCATCCCTGCCCGGCCAACATACTCTGGCTCCAACGAGACCAACATTTGGACCAACCCTGGCAATGCCTCCGCCAACAGCCTGGCCAGTGATCACAGCTAAATGAAACCAACTCATACATTGTTACTGTAACTAATGCTAACCATTTAAAGGTGGCTTTATCAAAAGCAGACTTTTGTTCTTTGACTTGAAGAAAGACACAAAAAGGAAAAAAGATTATGTATTAAATGCCAGTAAGCCTGTCAATAGAGGTTGTGTGTATGTTTTATTATATGAGTTAAATTACAGAATAAAGTTATAATTTCAGGACAATTATGCTCATGTGCAAACTTGTTTTAATTAAAAACATGTTAAAGTATTCTCTATTATTTTACTAAATTGTATTGCATGATAGACTGTCTGATAATTAGATGTAAATATTTAATAGTGAATCTTTGTTATTCTCACCATTGTTTTTTTAGATTATGTCTTATATGTATAGACCTAGCTTGTAGATAGATTAATTAGTATGAGAATTAAACTCTGGAGTGGATTTAAAATATTTTTATTCTTAAATTATAATTTCGTCCAAGGACTCCCATACAACACACATACACTACTAAGGTACCTTAAACTTCTTACTCATAAAATACCTAACCTATTCAGTGCACATTTTAGTCAAAGGTGAAATAGTTTTCTCTAGACAATTTAATAGACATTTCACATGTGAAGTTTATTTCTTGTTTAAGGAATGCAAAAGTATAAAATAATGTAAGTATAAATTTATATTGGAGGATAATTTCCAAAACTAATACATAGACATCATTTCAATTGTTTTTGTTACATTGGTATGCAACATATATTCATTTTACAATGTTGGGATTAACAAGTACCCTATTGGAACTAGGATGTGTATGTAGCAAAAAAACAAAACATGTTTTTACACAATTACCTGAATACATACATAATTAAGTGTGTCAAAATAAACATCTTCAAAGTTCTTAAAATTGTTTTTGCACTGAATAGGTGTAACTTAATGCTAGTGTCTCCTGAAGCCATACTTCTTCCTTTCATAGAACAAGTCAGTCTTGGAACTGCCCAGGTTCACAATCTTTGGACACCCATCTCTCTGAAACAAGCAAACATAAAAATAATAGAGTATTTATAACTGAAATGTACCTTTCATTCTGTGTATTTAACAGCTAAAGATAAACAATAATCAAACAAAACTAATTGAGGGAACTTACAGTTTGTAATATGATATGTAGTTAAAATATACGTATTACTCTTTTTTATAGCATAATAGGCTTTTGTTTGACTTTCTCAGACATATCATGCTTGCCTAGAAGAAACCTATTCAATCTAGATTTGAAGACATATGTATTGTAATTCTCAAGAAAGGTAGGTACACGTACATCTTTCTCCTGTATGGTACATTCTTTGCAGTAGTAAGCGTCGGACACCCCCGGCCCGCCGCAAATGACACAACGACCCTGGTATGAACCGTAGTTGCATTCATCACAGATTCGTACCAACGTGCAGGGACGCACGTAAGAGTCGCATATCACACATTTACCGTCGCATTTCTCGCACAAACGCCCGATAGCTAGAAAACACAATAGTTTTGTCATCAAACATGTAGCAATGCATACCGTACCGATAATGTTGTAAACAATGACTACACAATTTCTTACCGACTCCGGGTTGTTTCCTACAGAAAATCAGATCTGGATGATGTTTAGCCATATTATTGAAAGGTTTAGATTAATAAATTGTTTACAAATCAATTATTTTTGTGAAATATGGTGTAATCAACAAATTTCATCAAATTATAACCTCACTTTAAGTTTAGTTTATCATCAACGTCACAGAAAAGATAAACAAGCCGAAAGCAAATTTTGAACAGTGACATTTTTATTTTTTTGACAACAACACAACTGTTTGATACCGCAGAGGCTATAACCAAGATTAGATTAGAAATGACATGACACTGTCAAACTGTGAAGTTTGAAATTCAAACATTGCGCACTCTAGTTCGCTCACGTTTTGTAAATTTAGTTTTATGTTTTATCCATGAAAGATACCAATATGAGCGATGAAAATGAAACAAGTGACGAAGAAAACCCAGGTTCTGAAGAACAGGAAGTAGAGAAGACCCCAGAAGCTACAAATGACGACAACGATGATGATAAAACTACTTTCAAAGATTTGGTAAATAAACAATGATTTCTATAATTTTATTAGCATAGCGTTTACTGCACTTCTAGTTATGAACTCAATATATACCTTTGTGATAGGTTTTTGCTACTACATATTAATATTTTGCTCGACATCGAAAGTTAAAGGACATGAAACATTTTGAGGTTAAGTGCATGTTGTTTTAAATTATCCAGTAACTTTCTAGCAACGCCCCGCGGGTTTATCTGAAATGAAAAGTCGTGTGTTAAAATAGGATAACCACACCACGTTCAGCTGTTTGAGCAACATTAGTAGAATAGGATGTTAGACTCACATTACCCTTTAGAATTTATCAAATTAAATATCACTTATTTAAATTGTATTGTTTGTTTCAGGGAATTGTAGATGTACTCTGTGAAGCATGTGAAGAGTTAAAATGGAAGAAACCATCAAAAATTCAGAAAGAAGCCTTACCTGTAGCTTTACAAGGAAAGGATATTATTGGTTTGGCTGAGACAGGGTCAGGGAAGACGGGGGCATTTGCTCTTCCAATATTACAGGCATTGCTAGAAAACCCGCAGAGATACTTTGCACTTGTACTGACACCCACAAGAGAGTTGGCATTCCAGATATCTGAACAGTTTGAGGCTCTTGGTAAGTATCTTGATTGTTTGTTCTAATTGCCAATCAGAGATAGTTTAGGTACAACATAAACATACTGTGAAATTAGAGACAATATTAATTCAGAAATAATTTCACATTATTTTTGGTATTTTAAAAGAATCCTTGTTATACAATAGGATTCTTTTAACATAGACAAAATAGTGACAATCTAAAAATCTCCTTTACACAATGTATAGAAAATCATTTAATTCATGAAATAAAGTCATAAATCAAAACTTTCTTGTTCTAATCACTAAATGCAGGGTGCATTTAGTGTTTAACAGGCTGTATTAGTTTTGTACATGCTTTTCCTAGGTGCCTGTTAGACATATACTACAGCACTATACTTATCCAAAACACACCATTCCTGTTACGAAACCACCCGAAGGTTTTGTGAGTTTAACACCTGTAGAATGATCGTACTACTAATTCTTACTAACTATAATTTTGTACCTCCAGGGGCCAGTATAGGTGTGAAATGTGCAGTTATCGTGGGAGGCATGGACATGGTGGCGCAGGCCCTCGTGCTGTCCAAGAAGCCACACATTATCATCGCCACTCCCGGCCGGCTGGTCGACCATCTTGAGAACACTAAGGGATTCAATCTGAAAGCACTGAAATATCTAGTGAGTATATGCATTTTTATTTAAAATATGATAAGACAATAATTCATATTGGTTAATAAAATTTGTTGTTATGTGATTTTATAAAAAAATAAACACAGTGAAATAAAATACCTAATGAAAAACATATGGGGTCGTTCATTAATCACGTGAGGCTCGAAAGGGGGGCAGAGGTCCATAAAAAAGTCACGAAATATCACAAGGGGGGAGGGGGGGTGTAGTGACCTATGCGTGACCGTGCGAAAAGCAAAAACAATCTGCAGGTCTTGTAACCTTTCTGTTTACCGCTAGGCATTATTGCAATATTATATTTGAATAAAAGTAGAAAATTAAGATTCTTTATAGGTCTAAAAATACACGTGATATATGGGGGGATGGGGGGTTAATCATAAACATCACTATGTATCACCACGGGGGAGGGGGGGTTAAAAAATGCCAAAAAAACATCACGTAATTAATGGACGGCCCCTATATAATGGTACTATGGAACTTCCAATATGTCCTCCCTGTGTATTGTGTATGTATGTATGTATGTGTGATGTAAATTCCCAATTTTGCTCCAATTCAACACAGTCTTAATTTTGTTTTGGCCTATGTGTCTGAAATTTACTGTGTGCATGAAATATTAATAAATCAACATCTTTAAACTTGCCCGGTAGTGTTTCATTGTATAAATAACTATTATTTCTATCCTCAAGGTAATGGATGAAGCCGATCGCATCCTCAACATGGATTTTGAAGTAGAAGTGGACAAGATCCTGCGAGTGATTCCCCGCGAGCGCCGCACCTACCTGTTCTCCGCCACAATGACCAAGAAGGTGCAGAAGCTGCAGCGAGCCTCCTTGCAAGACCCTGTGAAGGTCGAGGTCTCAACCAAGTACCAGACTGTGGACAAGCTGATGCAGTACTATGTCTTCATACCTGTTAAATATAAGGTAAGTTATTTTTTTGTAGCTTATTTTTTTATTGTGTGTTCTACAGGTTAAAAAAATTATCTACATGCAAATGTTGTGTTACCAAAATAAATGTAAGAAATTTTGTTTTGCTCTTAAATTTACTGCTAACAAATTAGATATACTGTAAAAGCATATAATACTAAAAGCTTGTTTTCAAATCAAATTATGCTACTCCTCGTTATTTTGTACACTGACCACTTGATGGTTACTAGCAATATAACCACCACACATAACATGTATACTAATACAAAATAAATTTGTTTTTTTTATCAATGTATACTAAACTTCTTACATCCTTCGCAGGACGTATACCTGGTGCACATATTGAACGAGATGTCAGGCAACTCGTTCATCGTGTTCGTGGCGACGTGCGCCAACGCGCTGCGCGCCGCCCTGCTCCTGCGGAACCTGGGCATAGCCGCCGTCCCGCTGCACGGACAGATGTCGCAGAACAAGAGACTTGCGGCGCTTAATAAGTTCAAGAATAAAAGCAGATCTGTGCTCATCTGTACAGATGTCGCTTCAAGGTACTCAAATAATAAACCTGATATGCCTGCTGCAGTTTATTTTTATGTGATGATGGCACACTTTAAACACAATATCTAGATGAAATTGTCATGTTTTTATGTGTGAAGTGCAATGTCTAGTTCTATACTAGTTGAGATTAGTCTATATCTATATGTATGTGTCGCAGGCATTTTGTATGATTCCGCCGTTTACATACGGCGTCGTCAGTTTATAAACGCTTGATGTTATGTAAAATGCCGAAGGCAAAATGTATAATTGTTCGTCGTCGCATGTGCGTGGTAGAAAGCAACCTAACGAACCTAATCTTACCTCCTGTCACTGACAAGTGACTTCGCAGTCGTATTGAAAACATCATCAGAATAAAGACAATTATACAACAAAAATAACATTTTACATAACAGCAAGCGTTTATAAACTGACGACGCCGTATGTAAACGGCGGAATCATACAAAATGCCTGCGACAATCGTCAATCAAATCTTCAGGGATATTACATAACGACACGGCATTATACATTTTGCCTTCGGCATTTTACATAACAGCAAGCGTTTATAAACTGACGACGCCGTATGTAAACGGCGGAATCATACAAAATGCCTGCGACAATCGTCAATCAAATCTTCAGGGATATTACATAACGACACGGCATTATACATTTTGCCTTCGGCATTTTACATAACAGCAAGCGTTTATAAACTGACGACGCCGTATGTAAACGGCGGAATCATACAAAATGCCTGCGACAATCGTCAATCAAATCTTCAGGGATATTACATAACGACACGGCATTATACATTTTGCCTTCGGCATTTTACATAACAGCAAGCGTTTATAAACTGACGACGCCGTATGTAAACGGTGGAATCATACAAAATGCCTGCCACATATGTATCAGCAATAGCTGTCCGTCATTATAATCATAGTAATACCGTAAGGGTATACTGAAGTTATAAAACCAAGTCCTGAGGCCCTATGGGCGGCTAAAATCATACTTCGCAACACCAATATATTTTTTTTACCCCTAACCTAAGACTTATCAGCTCCAATGTAACTTTTTTTTTATTCCTAACCCAACAACAACGTTGCGTGGTTACAGAGGCCTGGACATCCCGCACGTGGACGTGGTGCTGAACCTGGACATCCCGCTGCACAGCAAGGACTACATCCACCGCGTGGGGCGCACGGCGCGCGCCGGACGCGCGGGGAAGGCCATCACCTTCGTCTCACAGGTACTTGGTTATAGGTGTTTTGTTGTTGACTGGTCTATTTAGCTCTGTATGTTTTGATGCACGGGTAGTAGTGCGGGGAAGGCCATCACCTTCGTCTCACAGGTACTTGGTTATAGGTGTTTTGTTGTTGACTGGTCTATTTAGCTCAGTATGTTTTGATGCACGGGTAGTAGTGCGGGGAAGGCCATCACCTTCGTCTCACAGGTACTTGGTTATAGGTGTTTTGTTGTTGACTGGTCTATTTAGCTCAGTATGTTTTGATGCACGGGTAGTAGTGCAGGGAAGGCCATCACCTTCGTCTCACAGGTACTTGGTTATAGGTGTTTTGTTGTTGACTGGTCTATTTAGCTCAGTATGTTTTGATGCACGGGTAGTAGTGCGGGGAAGGCCATCACCTTCGTCTCACAGGTACTTGGTTATAGGTGTTTTGTTGTTGACTGGTCTATTTAGCTCAGTATGTTTTGATGCACGGGTAGTAGTGCGGGGAAGGCCATCACCTTCGTCTCACAGGTACTTGGTTATAGGTGTTTTGTTGTTGACTGGTCTATTTAGCTCAGTATGTTTTGATGCACGGGTAGTAGTGCGGGGAAGGCCATCACCTTCGTCTCACAGGTACTTGGTTAAAGGTGTTTTGTTGTTGACTGGTCTATTTAGCTCAGTATGTTTTGATGCACGGGTAGTAGTGCGGGGAAAGCCATCACCTTCGTCTCACAGGTACTTGGTTATAGGTGTTTTGTTGTTGACTGGTCTATTTAGCTCAGTATGTTTTGATGCTCGGGTAGTAGTGCGGGGAAAGCCATCACCTTCGTCTCACAGGTACTTTGTTAATATTTGAAATGTTACATCAGTTGGTACATTTTACCTACAAGTCCAGGGGTCGCCGATTCGATTCCTGCACATCACAAGTAGTTGACCATTTTCGATTTGCGGATATTAGTGTTGAGTCGAAGTATTCCACGTCTGGTCCGTGTATAATATAATAGGCATGTATATACAAAAGAAAAGTGTTACATCTGTAATCTAATGGCCTTGATACAAGATCATAGTATTGGTTCAGATGTGTGAAATGTCCCGGAACATTTTTAAATTTATTTAAGGAAACCATAGACATTTGCTTTTTGAAACTTTTTTGAAATATCTATGTACTTAAATAAATATTCAGGGACATTTCACACAGCAACATCTTGCCCCATACTAAGCAAACTCTAGATTAAATGGTTAACATTAATGATTCCCCAGTACGACGTGGAGCTGTACCAGCGCATCGAGCAGTTGATCGGCAAGCAGCTGCCGCTGTACAGCACGGAAGAGAGTGAGGTGATGGTGCTGCAGGAGCGGGTCGCAGAGGCGCAGCGACTCACTAACATCGTGAGTATTATCATGCCTGGAAGAGATCGCTTAACGCGATAAGGCTGCGCATATGTACATCTCTATGTTATTATTCTTGTGCCGGTGACAAATAATGATACATTTCAAAAACGGGGAACAAAAGTTGATGGGTTTGACGTACGAAAGCCGCCTTTTAAAAGATATATGCGTTAGTAACCCTGTAGATATGTACAGTATTATTATTGTCCGCTAGTACCCGTCAATCAGCTAGCAAAGGTATTCGCATGTTCTGAGCCAGCAGAGGCATGTTTCAATTCAATAAATTGTCAAGGTATGACTCTTTTGAAGTTCCATACATTTCTTCGAAGTTATTTTGAACTATTTTCATCGTGCAGGAAATGAAAGAGCTGCAAGACAAGCGCAGCGTGAAGCGCAAGAAGCGCGGCGCCGACTCGGAAGACGACACCGAGGAGGCGGCGGGCGTGCGCCGGCGCATCCAGGGCAAGCAGCGCCCCAACAAACACCACGCCAAGAGGAAAAAACGATGAATAATAAATAAACAGTTTGGACAGTATTTGATGTTTCATTCATAGATTATGTACCGGTAAAAGGAACTTATGAAAAACAAAAATTACATTCGTTTTAGCAAGCTATAACTACTTGGTCAAATAGCCTGTGCCCCTAGTTTGAGTGTGCACAATACCAAAACGACGATATCGTATATCGTGTAAACTCAATACTTCAAGTTTTTCGTAAAATCGGTACCTCGAGTTCACTTACTGTGATACGTGTAGTATTGCGTTTACACGATATAGGATATCATATCGTTCATTCGAACTTTTTTTATCTATCATAGTTTGTCTATGCTTCTCGGCTGAAAAGATAAGACTTTCTCTTTCTGTCACGTAGAAAAATAAGAGATAAACAATTTGCCGCTATTTGTCGTATTTCTTACTGTTTCCGGTGTTGTTGGGAACTTTATAATCTTACTTAGAATGTTTGGGTGGTTAATGGCTTTGGTCACCTGTGTAATAAAACCACTTATCGCTTCTTGCGAGAAGCAGTTAGCCACTCCTACCACTCTTTGGTAGTTTCCATTTGCGTAAAAAAGCATCGCGCAGAGTACCTAAAACATATTGAATTAAAATTATAGGTTATGTATGTAGTTAAGTAAAATATGTTTTAAACACGTATTAAGTACTTTAGTTTCCATTGAAACTCGTTGAGAGTCTTTGAGGTACGGTTTTAAAATTCTACAAACATAGTTAAAACCGTCCTTAGAGAGGCGGTGTCTATGGACAAAATGTGTTTCCGATATACGACTTGGAGACATAAAACTACGTCTCCAAGTGATTTCCTGCCGTTCTCCTTCGCGGCAGGCAGCTTCTTCGTCGTCTACAATCGCCCACGCAAGGTAATTTCGTCCAAACATAAGATTTTCGGTGAAAATAGTCGCGTCTCACTGAATAATATTCAGTGAGACGAGTAACAAAACGAAAACGTAGTTTCCAAAACGTTAGACTACATGAAAGCTGTCAAATGACAAAAACGACCACTCATACTGCCAAAACGGCCAAAATCGTTCCAAATCATTCAATTGGCTCACGTAAAAAGTTTTGGTTTATGAAAACTTTTGCCGATTGGCACTCGTGGTACCGATTAGTTTCAAAAGTATCCGCTAGAGGGCTTATTTTTTCAAGTGTATGGAAATTTACCAAAACTTTTTTCGTGCAAGTTTACTATCAAAACTCATACTAGAGGTACTGATCTCTGTTGTGTAAGGTCCTTCTAATACATTGTCAAGAATGTCGAGATTGACTGAAATTTCCATGTCTCCTACCCTCAGTAACTGAACTATCCAATCAAAATTATTGATAAATAAGTAACAAATAAACAGGTCTAAGAAAAAAATCTAAATTGGTTCATAATTTATGGTTATTCTATATTTGGCACATTGGCGTCAAAGCGGTTTTATATGGGATATAAAAGATGAAAATAAAGTTTAGTGGCAAGACTGTTTGTAATCCTAATCCAGCTTGTTAAGGCCTAATTTTTTTTTATTCTCCTTTTTAAGGGACTTTTGTTATTACATGTCAGTCCCATTGTATATACTATAAAGGCCTAATCTGCCTGTAAGCTACAAACAAACAAAAATCTTTGTAAAATGCTTTGTGTTTATTCTACCAAGTAAACAGTCATTTGCTTCATAATAAAATAAATAAAAAAAGAATGCGGGCACCGCCGGCCGGCAGGCGGGCCCCGGTACATGGGCACCGCCGGCCGGCAGGCGGGCCCCGGTACATCCGACGCACTTACAACTAATAGAAATCACAACATGTTTTTATTTTTTAATCATTATTTATTATTATTTCTATACAAATAGAACTGTACAGATATTTTAAATTATCCACATTTCATCAGCTCTCCACGATAAGACTTTTTACAAAAGTGAAAACTATCAACATAACGCACGGAATAAACGAGATCGCCCGCCGCGGCCCCCGGCGCCGGTCGCAGCCGGCCGCGCCGCGCCGCGCCGCGCCACGCCACGCCACGCCGGGTGGCAGCCAGTCACGCCACGCCGCCCCCTCCCACCACTGCTACAGCCCCGCAACAACTCCCGGTAAAACATTACAAAAAATACTCTATGGCCTCACCAAATGGAAAACGTGAACGTTGGTGTGAGTCGATCATAGTGCGCCCGTCAGCGAGCGGGCCCGGCGGCGCGCGCTCGCACTCCACGACACTATACATACGGTGGCAGTCATCTACACGCACGTACATATTTTTACACTTTTTGTTCAATTTAAATGCACTAATTAAAATTAAATATACACAACTTGCCAACTTTTTCATATTCGGAGGAGCGAGAGCGCGACGTCGGGCCTTCTGTGGAACCGCACCGGAATACCTAATTGTAGTTATATTAGGGCCGGGTCGGGCGCGACGCGGCCGCGGGTAAAGTAAAATTGTCAGTTATTTCAATGATAAACGGGTGTATAATAATAGATCGCCAGATGTGTATAATTGGTATGTCGGCCGCGTCCCGCCCGAGTTAGCGCTTACGATAATTTCAAACTATTCCAATGTCTATACACAATTAAAACGTAAGTCCCGGGCCGCCCTCGAAGGAGGCGCCGCCGCTGACTACGAGATCCAGCGCCCGAGCGCCGCGCCACTCCGCGCTCTCTGCGGCTAGCTCTGCCACTCGCGAAATAGACTCGCGAGCGAGCGAGCGAGGTTGTAGTGCGCGGCCCTCGGCGACTCGCGCCGGCCAAAAGGACCGCCGAGTCGCGTGTCCGAGGCCGTCCCGGGAGCCCTAAATTCAATATCACATTGGTTTTACTACGATAACAACCCTCGAACGGCTGAAACTAATTTTATTGCATCACATGATATCTTTCGCTCGCTGGAGTCACCGTGCCGGCGGGCGCGCGGTGTCCGGGGGAGGCTCGCGCCGCGGGAGCGCGACACTCATATACACTAGATTCGAACACAGTTTAAAACTAGGAAACAATACTGCCACAAATAGGAATGAAAGCGATCTCTGCCGTTTGCGACGCTGGCAGCTTGGACTTTCCTCGATCGGAGATTGATAGCGCGTAGCCTCGATACACGATTACACAGTCGATTGTTGCGAGTTTCACTGCCGAGTATTGCACTGCAGTCACTAGTGAGTCCGTGGGCGGGGGCCGGCGGGGGGTCGGCGCCGGCCCGGCGCGGGGCGCGGGGGGCGGGGGGCCGGCGCCGGCCCGGCACGCTGCGACCGCCGCCGCTCAGTTCAGCTCGCGGTCCTCCAGGAACTTGTACTCGAACGTAAACCCTTCCTTCTTCCGCTGCCCCCACTTCTCGTAATCAAAATAAATATATGTGCCCTGGAACAAAACAACAATACACCTATTAGTACAAAGCTAGCAACCATACCAAACTGACAGAATACGTAAATTCAACATATTGAAATATAAACAAACAGCTTACTTTTACGAGAATATAGGTATTTGATGATTACATATATCTAATAAATAAATCACATATATATAATTGAGTAACACTGTGCTACCTGTTCGTACTCCTCGTTGATGACCTTGGGCTCCTCGTGCCTCTGGAACCACATCATGTACTTGGTGTGGAAGCGCCAGCTCTGCTTCTTGAGCGCCTTGGCGGCGAGGTACTGCGCCTTCGTGCCCTCCATGTAGTAGAACACGAAGAACAGCGTTTCCGTCGACAGCCGCTGGAAGAACTCCACCGAGTCCGAGTGCGGGAGCACCACCTGCAAGTCAACAACGCAGGTTCAAGTCTCTTCTTCTTATTTTGATGGCTTTATCAAGCCCTAAGTTACTTTGACATGGTTTACCGACTATGACAAACAGCCGGGACCTACAATTTAACGTATCATCATCATTTAACAACACACAAACGCGCCCAAAATGAAATGTAAATGTCCGGCAGCACATTCAAGCGGCATGTTTAGGGAATGGGTTATGGTAGCAGGGTGGTGTTGTAGCAACCAATTTTGTATATAACTAAAATTAATTGTTTATATTTTTGTAAGCAAGCAAAACCGACGGACAACGCTTGTATGCCGCGTGAGTGCTATGGGCACGCGCACAAACCTGTGACGCGGGCCCAGCCATTGTCTTCGCAAAACAAGTTATAAAATCGCTGTCGCTCGGTCGCGAGCGGCAGTGTGTCCTAGCGTCCCACGGCGAATGCACGTCAGTTTTGCGAGCACAATTAAACGCTGTAACCCTCTCGTAAATGAATATACAAATCATTCAATCAATTTAAGGTGTCGTTTCTTTCTGGAAATATGGAGTTAGGAAGGAACACGCCTTATTGGTGACCACCAACGTTTGGATAGATAGAGAGAACAGGATTGAATTGAAGATGAATAGTCAAAGCGGGAGCCGAGAACAAAGCGACGGTGCGGTTAGCATTTTCAAGGTAGGAGTGAAGATACCACCATTTTGGCCCGAGGAACCTACGCTGTGGTTCGCACAAATTGAAGGCCAATTCCTCATCTCCGGGATCACGTCAGATACAACAAAGTTTTATCACGTTATATCGCAGCTCGACCAACAGTATGCAGCAGAAGTCAAAGACGTGATAGTGGCCCCACCAGCGGAAAATAAGTACCTGAAATTAAAAACCGAATTAATCAAACGCCTATCGGAATCTCAAGAAAAGAAGGTAAAGCAGCTGCTGACGCATGAAGAACTAGGTGACCGTAAACCTTCACAATTTTTACGGCACCTTCAAACGTTAGCAGGCCCAACCGTACCGGACACATTCCTGCGCACTTTGTGGAGTAGCCGTTTGCCACACAACATTCAGACAGTCATAGCCTCGCAGACAGATACACCATTGGAGACCATAGCCGACTTAGCGGATAGGGTTTATGATATTGTACCTATGCCTTCGGCAAACATCGTGGCGTCGACAGACACAGTGGCGGGTATGATGAAGCAGCTGAGTGAACTTTCCCTGGAAGTTTCATCGCTAAAAGAACAGTTGACCCGGTCACGTAAGTACGGTGATTCCAATACACACAACAACAGACAGCGCAGACGCAGTCGCTCACGTCCCAAACGTCATAACCCTGATATATGCTGGTATCATAATAAATTTGGTGAACATGCTACTAGATGTACTACTCCATGCAATTTCGCCGTTCAGGGAAACGCAAGCGGCAGCCGGAAGTAGCGGCTAACGACTGCCTGCATAAAACAGTCCGCTTATTTATTACTGAACGACAATCTAAAGTTCCATACCTAATGGATTCGGGCTCAGAGGTGTGTGCGTATCCACGGTCACTAATCAAACAAAGTCGTACCAAGACAAATTATCAACTATTTGCCGCGAATGGATCCACGATCTCAACCTACGGCTGGATCCAACTGCAACTTGATCTGGGACTACGACGTACTTATAGTTGGCGTTTTGTAATAGCGGACGTGTCTAAGCCAATCATAGGTGCTGATTTCCTCAGGTTTTATGGATTATTAGTTGACGTAAGGAATAATCGATTAATAGATGGACTTACAACACTATCAACTACCGGCGCACCTGTCAAGCTACAAGATGCAATCTCATCAATCAAAGCCGTAGCCGGTGACACTGCGTACCACCAAATCTTACGTGAGTACCCTGCTATCACATGTCCAGCTGGAACCCGGAAGGAGGTTAAGCATGGTACGGAACACCACATTCGCACAACGCCAGGTCCACCTGTATCTAGTCGCCCAAGAAGACTACCACCAGATAGACTAATAATCGCCAAGAAGGAATTCGAAGAGATGTTAGTCAACGGAACCGCGCGCAGATCTGAAAGTTCATGGGCATCCCCACTTCACCTCGCACCCAAGAAGGACAATGGTTGGCGTCCATGCGGTGACTATAGAGCACTCAACGCGCGTACTGTTCCGGATAAGTACCCAATACGTCACATTCAGGATTTTTCACAGCCACTGGCAGGTGCCACAATATTTTCAAAAATTGATTTGGTCAAGGCCTACAACCAAATACCTGTGCACGCAGCAGATATACCGAAAGCAGCCATCACCACGCCATTCGGTTTATTTGAATTTCCGTACATGACCTTCGGATTACGAAACGCAGCGCAGACGTTCCAGAGGTTTGTGGATGAAATGCTCAAGGATCTCCCATTTTGCTACGGATTCTTAGATGACATTTTAATCGCCTCGGAAAACGAAGACCTTCACTACCAGCACTTGCGACAGCTTTTCCAGCGCTTGGCAGAGTACGGTATGCTCATAAATACCGCTAAATGCGAGTTCGGGAAGACCCATATAATTTTTCTTGGGCACGAAGTCAGTGCAGCGGGTATCAAGCCACTTTCAGACAAAGTACAGGCTATCCAGGACTACCCTACTCCAACAACTGTGAAGGAAGTACGCAGATTCCTCGGTATGTACAACTTCTACCGCCGATTCATACCAGGAGCAGCAGAATTCCAAGCACCTCTCAATGTCGTGCTATCTGGATCTAAAACAAGAGGATCACAAACCATAACAATGACCCCAGAGATGTTACAAGCTTTCAACGCGTGCAAGACTAGCCTATCAAATGCAGTTCTACTTGCGCACCCTAAACCAGATGCGCAGTTAGCTGTGTTTACGGATGCATCGGACTCATCGATAGGAGCAGTACTTCAACAGAAATGCGACGATAGTTGGCAACCACTCGCGTTCTTTTCGCGACGCCTAAATCCAGCACAAAAGAAGTATAGTCCCTACGATCGCGAACTACTGGCAATCTACGATGCAATTCGCCACTTTCGACATATGGTAGAAGCAAGACCATTCACGGTTTATACAGATCATAAACCGCTGACATTTGTCTTTTCCCATAACCGCGAGAAATGTTCTCCCCGGCAATTTCGGTACTTAGACTACATATCACAATTCACAACAGACATACAGTACGTCAAAGGAAGCCAAAATAGCGTAGCGGACGCGCTTTCTCGGATAGAAGAAATTGGCACTCAAACACTGGACTACCAAGCACTCGCCAAGACACAAGATACCGATCCAGAACTCAAAGAACTACTACAGAGAGGTTCAGCACTCAAGCTTCAGAAAATCAAAGCACCGGATTCCGAAATATTTGTCTTTTGCGATGTTTCCACTCCGAACCCACGACCGTACGTGACGCCTGCTTACCGAAAACTGGTCTTTGAAGCACTTCATCGATTGAGTCATCCAGGCGCAAAAGCGACAGCAAAACTAGTCACCCAGAGATTCATTTGGCCTGGAGCACAAAAAGATTGCCGACAATGGGCCAAAGAATGCACAGATTGCCAAACATGCAAAGTATACCGGCATACTCAATCACCTACTTCTGATTTCCCTCTCCCTTCTCAACGTTTTTCCACTATCCACATGGATATTGTGGGCCCTTTACCAATTTCATGTGGTTACAGGTACTGTCTCACTGTCATCGACCGTTTCACGCGTTGGCCTGAGGCATATCCACTTCCAGACATCACGGCGGAGACATGTGCCCGCGCCTTCATCGCTGGCTGGGTGTCTCGCTTTGGAACACCACATCGTATCACCACCGACCGAGGAACACAGTTCCAGTGTGAACTCTTCCGCAACCTGACGACCATCTTGGGGGCACAACATCGCCCTACTACAGCATATCACCCTGCGTGCAATGGTATGGTAGAACGCCTGCATCGTCAAATGAAGGCCGCAATCATGTGCCATCAGAATTCTGGATGGACCGAGGCGCTACCACTCGTACTCTTGGGTATCCGTACAGCCTGGAAAGAAGATATTAAAGCTTCAGCAGCTGAGCTCGTCTACGGCGAAACACTTAGACTGCCTGGAGAGTTCTTCGTACCTGACAAGACATCTCATGACATAACCAACTTCGTGTCTCGACTCCGACTCCACATGGCCCAGTTGTCTCCAAAACCTGCAAGTAGACACGGAAGGAAGCCATTTTATGTACCAAAAGATCTCGCTGCAGCAGAATATGTCTTCCTTCGGCAAGATGCATCGAGACGCTCGCTGGAACCGCCATATACAGGTCCCTACAAAGTGATAGAAAGGCAAAGCAAAACATTTAAAATTTCTATCAATGGCAGAGAGTCTACCGTTTCAATAGATCGTCTGAAGCCAGCACATATTATGTCGTATTACTCGGAACAAACAAGACCGGAACAGACTCCTACCAAATCAGTTCCTGTGAAGATGGATGAGACCAGACCCACACAGATGGCTAAACCAGAAAAGAAGACCAGATCTGGACGTACAGTTCGCTTCACAGATTACTATCGACCTTCGTGACCTTCGGTCTCAGCGGGGGAGTACTGTAGCAACCAATTTTGTATATAACTAAAATTAATTGTTTATATTTTTGTAAGCAAGCAAAACCGACGGACAACGCTTGTATGCCGCGTGAGTGCTATGGGCACGCGCACAAACCTGTGACGCGGGCCCAGCCATTGTCTTCGCAAAACAAGTTATAAAATCGCTGTCGCTCGGTCGCGAGCGGCAGTGTGTCCTAGCGTCCCACGGCGAATGCACGTCAGTTTTGCGAGCACAATTAAACGCTGTAACCCTCTCGTAAATGAATATACAAATCATTCAATCAATTTAAGGTGTCGTTTCTTTCTGGAAATATGGAGTTAGGAAGGAACACGCCTTAGTGTCGTGGTACAAATTAGATTTGGTAAGGTGATTAGTGTTTCGTTCCCTGGTAAAAACTTTTCGAATGTATTGTAATACATGTCCTCAGCCCGATGATGCTATACCTGGTTGTAGTAGAGCGGTGTCTGGCAGATGTTCCTGGGCAGGTAGTGCCGCGTGCGCTCCGAGTCCGAGGGGTGCGGCATGTGGAAGAACGCAGACTCCATCATCTGGAACTGCAGCTGGTGCTCCTGCAACAACGAGCGCATACATGATAGATAGATAGATACACTTTATTAAAAACACCAGCACAATACAGAAATTTACAAAAAATATTAAAACGTAAGCAAGTGTCTTAACTGGCGACCTTATCGCTAAGAGTGATCTCTTCCAGATACCCAATCTGGCAAGGATAAGACGCATGATACCTGTTTAACTAACAAGATAAATATCGCGTGAGAAATTATTTCCTAAACCACAGCTACTTAAATGAAACTAAAACTAATCTGTAACCTGAATAATTCTTTCATATTTTACTTATAAGTGCACCAATGTATTTAATGTTGGCATGGTAAATAAATATATTTTTGATTTTGGAAACTATAGCGTTTGCCGGTTGGTATAGAGAAACAACATTATTATCCACAATAACTTGAGTGCTCTGACGAGTAATGCCTTTCCGCCATCGTAAAAGGTTGTGAAACTACCTCACTCAATCAATATAGCGATTTTATAAACGAGAGTAAAGTGGTTTTGTTCCAGGAGCAAAAGGCGACATCTTCTTATCTGCATATGTGATCTATCAGCATATGAAGATAAGATGATGTCGCCTTTTGCTCCCGGTAAATACACTCTACATTAGATACAAATATTTATCCGTTACTAATTGTAAAAAATCATGCAATACATGATTATGACGAATTTATCTTGCGACCACTCAGCTCAATTAAATTTGTCGGTAGCTAGATGTATTGACGTGAGTACTCACATTACTGAGCGGCAAGGGACCGAGCGGTGCGACGCCGAGTAATGGCGGTATGTGCGCCTGCGCTACTGAGATCCCTCTCCGGGCGGTCTGGAAACATATGGAGATAAAAATTAACGTTGTTTAGTACCACGACGTGCTGATATATTACTCACTTAGTTATCTTTAGTAGTAAATTGAGCTGGTCCCGCGACATGAATATTAGATAACTGGATTAGTGTCGCTTTAGGTGACCAGCCCCCTTAGACAAGAGGCGTATTTTAGAGAGCGTACTGACTCTCGCTTATGGAGTAGAATGTATGAGAGTGACGTATTAGTTCCCCCCGCGGAGCGCGTCGCGATGTCAATCCCATACATTGCTGTTTCTATTCCATAAGTGAGCGACAGTACGCTCACTAAAATACTCCTCTTGTCTAAGGGGGCTGAGGGTCACATGACATGGTTGACTAGATAAAGGCTGATGCCTAGTTAGTCGATCATAAGCAATGAAGTATTAGGTTTCTAGTTGAAACAATGCTTACCTGCGTGGAGTTGAGGTCGAGGCCGGCGCGCTGCACGGCCTCCTGCGCCATGCTCTTGAGAGACGCCGTCACGGACACGCCGCCCGCGCTGCTGTCGTCGCTCGACACACTGACACACAATATAATATTATTCATTATTGCACATAAATAAACTCTCTCTTGAGTCGTATTTCCTCATAACTGAGGGTCGTGACTCCTTCACAGAATTAATTCATTAGGGGAGTTCTCTTGGGCAGATACATCGTGGTGGCCCTAAAACCGTAGTTGTGACCCTATATAAAATCTGCATTACATTTCAATCTTTGCAATATTTAATTGTAATCAAATTCGATTAGTACAAATAATATGGTATACTGACTTGTTGACGGCGTGGTGCGGCGGCGTGTGGTGGTGCGCCGGCCCGTTGACGGCGGGCTCGGGTTCCGCCGGGGGCTCCACGCGCACCTCGCGCACCTCCCGCACCGCTGCCGCGGGGTTCTTGGGCGTCTGCAACATTGCACATCAATCAATCAATATAATCAATATTCCGGGACATATCACACAGCGCAATCTGTACGTCATGAGGACTAGGTAACAGATATAATATACACAGATTTTTTAAATTAAAAATTTATACTGTACCATGAGAAATTGATTACCTAAATTATGGGTATAAAATATATCAAAATAGCTCAATGAAACGAACGTATAACCATTTGGCTAGTGTATGCACTTAGGGACACTTCATACATTGTAAATAGTTTATTCCTTATCAGTCACACTAGGCAGTAGTCATGTGGTTACCGGTCACTGCGGTTAGTTCTTTTATCGCAATTGAAATATGTGGGAAAAGATTACTATCACATTATTACATAGACATATTCTATTTTATGTTATTGTGATGAGTCAGATTTGCACTAAGAGGTAATCGCTTGTATAAATAAATAAATAAAATAAATATTTCGGGACATTGCACACAGCGCCATCTAGCCCCACACTAAGCAAACGCTTGTGTCGTGGGTACTAGATAACGGATATAATACTTGTATACTTTTCTTTTGTAAATACATACTTATTATACATACGTATGTATGGTATCTATGTATATGTTTTAGTTTCGTAACTGTTTTGTGGACAAGATAAGCATATGAATGTTATTTACATCTTAATATTAAAAGTTTCGTTAGACATTCTTATCAATATGTAACTAATACGGTTTTCACTCAAGTGTAATTTCGCGTATGTTGATTAAGGAACGTTGTGACGATGGGTGTCATTACACCCGTAACGCGTAAACAACATAAGCGAAATTACATAAATATTTATGTAATTTATAATTAGAATCAGCTGGATAGATCAGGCGGAGGAGGATCTGCAAAAGTCCAGCTAAAGGCTACTTTGTATCAGACGTCAGAATGCAATCTAGTCGCAGCGCCATATTACTTAGTATGGTTATATTTCCTTAAATTACTTATATTAGCTATAGTCAAACACTGACCATAACTACTACTACTTTAAGTTACTTAAAGCTAAATATATAGGTGTAATATGTTTATAAAATATCATTGACAATTCTTTTTACGGGCCTCGTTTCGGCCACAAGTTTAGTTAGTTGTGTGTTAGTTGGTATGTGTAGTGAGTCGAGTGGTGGGAGCAGGCGGTACTGACCGGCGGGGGCTGCGTGACGACGGGGGGCAGGTGAGTGACGGGGTGCGCCACCGAGCTCGCCACCGGACCATTCTCCACTACTTCTGCAACAACACGACACATTATAATGTGCGATTTACAGTAGCTGCAAGAAACACTTATTGAAATGGCATAAATAAATAAAAAACTTTAACATTTTATTTTTCAAGAGTCGGTAAATGATATATATTGTAGATCAGAAAGAGAAATATATAAATTTTTAAAGAACATTACTATAACTCTGAGTGCATATATGTACATTGAGAGGCCTTATCACCTTAAGTGATATCTTAAAGTCAAGAGTACAGGAAAACTTAAAATGATCGTTTTAGTAGACTTACTCGTTCTTAGACTCGTCTTCTCAACTTTTGGGATTGTTTCCCGATTTACAATATTGAACAATAATATAAATAACAATCATAGTGTGCAATGAAAGTATTAAACTTTTATCAATTCCGTATATTAAGATTTAAAAAATAATGCGCAAATAGTTAATACTTTGTTTTTTAATTATTTGCGTTTGTAGTGAGAGTAATTTCATTTATTTTCTATAACAATTAGAACTATAAAAATAAACAGTAACACACCGCCAGCTGCCATTGTGGCCGAGTCGACACAACACACGTTATGTCAACGTTACGGAAACAAACATCATCACGAAATGTTGCACAATTGCTAACCCAATAATAATGTTGTTTGTGTAAGTGGCAGGTCACGAACATACGTGATCTTGGTGAGGTTGCAACTACTGGCTCGGGACCTATCGTAATATAAGCATTGTTATACATCAGTAAATGATTTCCCTATATTAGTATAGTTTAATTTTATCATAATAATCAGAAGCAAAAATTTTCAGAGAAATTACGTAAACATGTTAGAACTGAGTTTTAGTTTTGAAATTATTTATTAACCATAAACTTATAAAACATTTGATATAATAGTGTAAATAATAATCCTATCATACAAAATCGTGCACAACAAAACATTTAAAAGGATTCCACTTTCCTATTATAAACTTATCACATGTAAACTTTTTAATGAACTGAACGATTTATTAAGACTTTCGTGGCTAAAACTGTAGTAAACTAATGCACTTATTGCTAGTAAAAGCAGTACACTTTTAGGCCTTTACATATTAAGCTATGTTAATTACCACACTTGAGGGTAGAATAATAAAATTGTCCACTGGCTTTGCAAACTGTCGTTCAAAACAAGCAGCGAGAACGTAGGTATATACAAAGTTATGTTGCGTGTGGATGGATCGGCGCGCTCGACTCCGAGCCGAATAGGCTTCCGCGTAGGGTCGAGAATCGCGCGCCCGGTCCCGACCAGCGAGTCTCTCCACCCGCAAATCACTAAGTCACGATCTTATCTATTCATCGTCCAAGAAGAGATGGTGCGGGAGTTTGTATCGATTGTATTTGTCGATATATTTTAATGTACTTTTTCTTGTCTTACCGATGTTAGTAATTAATTTGTTTTTACTAGTTGGGTTTCTATATATGTAGAATGTTTTAGATAATTTATAAATGTAAGATTTTATGCTAGGTAGACCTATTTTTAAGTGAAGTTTTTTGAGGTTTGTATATAGCGGCGTGTTATATGAGTTTTTAATTGCTTTATTTTGAATGATCTGGAGTTTATTAATATTAGTGGCGCAAGTACTACTCCACACGGGACATGAGTAGGTGATGCAAGGTCTGACCAAAGTACGATAGATGTTTAGTTTGGTACTACTACTAAGACAGGACTTTTTGTTTAGAACAGGACTCAAAGCATTCAGCGCTTTGATTCCTTTCAGGCAAAACTTAGTTGTATTTTCAGTCCAGTTTAGTTTACTGTCCAGTATAAGTCCTAAATATTTGACCGACTTGTTCCATGGGATGCCGAAGCCGTCAATTTTAAGTTGTTATGTTAGAACTACAGCCCTTAGAATTAATAAAAAACTTAAAAAATTGGGCGTATTATCTTTTGTTTGTTGCTGTTTTTATATAAATCGAATACACAAGGATTTGATGGGCAAGACCACAGAGCTTTGAAGTCCATGCTTGTCGCCCTGTGACTAGGGGCGAATTCTTTCTTTATTCAGTACAAAACAGGTGTCACCATTTACTAAAACTAACACACTTTCGGCACGCACACTACGACGCACGAGATGTTCATGTACACAGTACGCTTCAACTTCATCGGCTGTGCAATGTCGATATTTTTTTATCGATTTTTTACACATTTACTTCGAAGATGGAAATATATGTCTTTAGTATAACTATATTATTTAAGTACAAATTATAGTTAACTAGCTATGGCCCGCGGTGTTATCCGCTGTAAATACGTTTTATCCCGTGGGATAAAAACTATCCTATGTCCGTACCCGGGATTGACACTAACTATCCTATGTCCGTACCCGGGATTGACACTAACTATCCTATGTCCGTGCCCGGGATTGACACTATCTCTATACCAAATTATCAAATCATCTTCAAAATGACTGGAGCATATTCTGGCATTTTTATGAGGAAACCAGTTGTATCTACCGGTCGCCAGTATCCATTTATTTTTTAACACTGGATTATTGGAAATCTGTAAATTGAGTATGTATTAAATAAAAACCGTAATCCAGAAACATTTCCATACAAATCCAGAAACATCATATACATTATATCGATTATCGATAATTTGCTAGGTTCCATTTACACATCACTTTGCTATCGAGAAGTAGCGTCGTCAAGACAACGAATGTGTTTATGCCATTCAAAATGTCAAAAGCTTTTATTATTAAAATTACAAAATTTTACTACTTAACGATGGTATTTCACGCTGGTAACACTGGAACTATTGTTCTTAAAATTTTTAACTTGACACCAAGACATATTTAATAGTTTATCATGCTGTAAAACCAAATTTCATCAAAACCGGTTCAGCGGTTTCTCTGAGATCCGTCGTCCGTCGACAACTGTAACATTACGTAAATACATTGATTTCCATCCGTACAAGTACGCTGGATTTGCTGGTCGCCGCATTGTTTTGTGCCTATTTGATTTTCGCCATCTTGGCGCCGACAACGCCAGTGAACGTCCACGGAACTAATAGTACGGACGGGACAATGTTACAAATTATATCGACAAAAATCTACTTTTAGCCTATAGATACGTGTCTATCCTTTTTAACCACTTCATATAGAATATAGAAGTATTTACTGGCTTTTAACCAAATCTTATGATGACACTAATTTCAATTTTTCAATTTCAATTTCTTTATTAGCATTAAATGTACCTATTTACATTTACTCTGTTCAGAGGGGAATTAGGGCGTTGCTAAGATTAAAACTAAATATTCTAAAATCAAAAACTGAATATAAAATTTCAAATGTTAAACTTAAACCAGTATGTATGTGTGTGTACAATATTTTCTTATATTAAGTATCTATTACTAATCTACTTTACATTGAGATCATTATTATTATATCCTATTCCTTATTTTCGTCATTAAAATAGTCTTCTATTGTGTAGTAGCATTTCTGTATAAAATATAGTATTAGTTTGGTTTGGAAAGTTTTAATATTTTGTTCTTTTTTTATGAAGTTTGGTAGTTTATTGTATATCCGTATAGACATAGAAATATACAAGAAAGGGCCATACTACAGTATGGCCCTCTTGTATATTTCTAGTATTGGTTCCGGAAGTACTATTTTAAATGTTCTGCGTGGATTTGGGTCTATTGTGTAAAGATTGAAATTTTTCCTGACGATGACAGCATTTTCATATAAGTAAATACAGGGCAATGTTAGGATTTTTCTTTCTTTGAAGTGTGATCTGCAGCTGGTACTGATATTGATGTTTACTATTATTCGGATACATTTTTTTTGCATAATGAATAACTGTTGAACGTCGGTGCTGTTTCCCCACAGTATTACGCCGTAGCGTAGCCAGGCAAAAGCATAGGCGTAATATGCTGTTAATGCTGTTTCGATATTTGTATTGATTTTAAGTATGGAGAGGGCATAGGTGAATTGAGACATTTTAGTTTTTAGTATTGCTATGTGTTCTTTCCAGTTCATGTTAGTATCCATATTGACTCCGAGAAATCGACATTTCTTTATTTCATCCATTTCTAGAGTCATTGATAATGTGTTTAGGTCGATAGATTTCCTTTGGTGTGGTAAGTATTGGATTAGTTTACTTTTTTGTGTGTTTATTTCTAAGTTTCGATCTGATAGCCATGATTTTATAGTTGATAAAGTTTTTATAATATTAGCATGTATTTGAGAGTTGGTACTTGGAGAGCATTTGAATATGAGAGAGATGTCATCTGCAAATAGTGTGCAATGTGTATCTAGTAATTTGGGCAACAATGGAAATCAATGCGTAAATAAGATAAATAATAACACTGACAAAAAAGAAGAAGGAAAAGCAGTTTACGAAATTTACCTTCATGCGCTTTGGTGGTACTACTGAAGAGAGAAATGTATCATCATCGGTACAAGTTTTCTGAGCTAACTGTAAAAACAGTTAATTGTTTTATTTCATAATAATGTCAATAAGTTTTATAATTGAGTCTCGGAAGAGCTAACGAGAAAACCCCCGACACTATATTTTGTGGTGGAGGCCATCTTGGATTTGAATATTAACAAAGTGTATATAATATATACACTATATTATAGTATTCTACGAGTCAAGCCCATTAATTTGATATCCATATTGAGGTAATTGTGAAAAAATATGTAATCCACCATTTTGAAGCAGCGGCCATCTTGGACCAATTTACATGAAACATGGCTAAGAACACTTAGGATAAAATTAACTATGACACAAAAAAAACTAACCGAAAATCGGTTCATACGTTTGGGAGCTCCGATACCACAGACAGATACAGAGACAGGCACGTTAAACTTATAACATCCCTCTTGTTGCGTCGGGGGTTAAAAATAATGAAATAAAGAAACATAAAAATAACGAACTTCGTCCAATATGGGGTGTAAATTAAGTGTTGGTATCGCGCCTTCAGCTAATCTCGTGACTTTATTCTTGTGAATTATTAAATCATCTTCAAAATGACTGGAGCATATTCTGGCATTTTTATAAAGGAACCCAGTTGTATCTACCGGTCGCCAATATCCATTTATTTTTTAACACTGGATTTTTTGGAAATCTGTAAATTAAGTACATATGTGTTATACAGCTAAAGTGACAGTACCAAGATTTATTTAAGTTGACATATTGTATGATTACATACCTATTATTATGTTTGACATGATTTTAATAACAAAAAATTTCATTATTTTATTAATAAAACTAGACATATGGAACTTCTAAAATTTTATAAAAGCTTAATGTTATAAATTCAATTTGACGAGATATTGTAATTTGTGTAGCATATTCTGTGATATTAGTAATTTTACCTATGTATGTTACAATTTTACATTATCAATAAAGGTTCTTTATCTTTTTATCTTTATCTTTGTTAAATAAAACCGTAATCCAGAAACATTTCCATACAAAGCCAGAAACATCATAAGTATACATTATATCGATTATCGATAATTTACTAGGTTCCATTTACACATCACTTTGCTATTATATTAATATAAAAACCTACTAATATAACTAACAATCATTGTCACAACTCTATGCTGAAGTGAATTTAAATTGCAAGAACTTTCAATTGAGCCTTCAACTGATAAAAACACAATTGTATAATTTAATTTTTGTTCAACGGAAGAACCCTGGCACCGCGACACAGGGAATCCTACAGCGGTTGTCAGGGACACCTACAATGTAAACAAATGTATTAAGGCAAATAAAATTCTTTTATCTTTTATCTTATCTATCTATCGAGAAGTAGCGTCGTCAAGACAACGAATGTGTTAATGCCATTCTATGCGCGAAGGCTATGTGGCCCGATCGTTGTTCTGTGGTTTATTGTATTGGCTTTCCAATAACAACTGAAAATCCAAACGACTGATCTAATATATATGAGTTAGCGACATTATTTACTTCTAGCCGATTCACATTAGAACAAATGTTATTAGCATGTTCATAGCTGCATCAAAAGATGACAGCAGTAAGGTGAAAAGGATACACCTACGTAATCTCAAAATATATTTACGAATCATTTTTTACACAAACAAATCAAACCAGACTCCAGCTCAGTATTACGAGTTTAGTTTAAGTATTTAATTATTTTAACACATTGCTCCAACATTTCTCGTACCAAGTTGTAAATAATGCACGTAAACCTTGTAAATTTACATATCAAAATCCAGCAGGGCTACAAAGAGTCATGAATTTCATAAGTTATGACGATGAATCGTATTAATTAGTATTACAATATTATACAGTGTGTTGGCAACAACTGCAAAACTTTCACGTGACGGAAACATTGTAGCAAATTTCACGTTTACAACAACCTTGAGTCTGTTCAAACAAACAAGTTGGAATCAGCACAACACCAATCGAAGAAAACGTGCGTCCGTCCGTCAGAGGCATCAATGTACCGCAAACAATAACATTACATAACCGACATTGAACTTCAATAACGGGGTAAATAGAAAACAATAAACTGCGCATTAGGAAACATACCCGTGTAAAGGAAACCGAGTGAATTCCACACTGAAAACGCATGCACACAACACGATTAGCATCGACAAGGTGTCTTTACCATTGTCCATATTTTATCCAGTATTTAGGCGGGGAAGCATTTTTTCTCTTTTTTGGTGTTATTTTTGAAACGTGTGGCACGCACAGGTGGCGCGCGGGCCGCGGGCGGGCGACTGGCGGCGGCGGCCGAGAGCTGGGCGCCCGCCAACGTGACTACGGCTGGCCTGTCGCCAACTCTACCGTATTATAATCGCTGAACCACTCATTCACACTCGATATGCGCCCGCTTGTTTATTTTGTAAACAAAATTATCGCGCGTCGCGATAACCAACTAATTACTATACGTAGGTATGTGACTCATTAATAATCTAATGAGGTGTGTCGTTTGCTTCCTACTACGTCACGTAGGTGCGCGCGTACTAATCAACGTAAATGCCACAACAATGCGAAATGGAATCGATTTATTGGAATGGAAGTCCGCAACATGCTGGGGGGTTTCTAAATAGTATTTACAATGTATCCTTGATACAGTTACAAGATATGTGTACCTATAGTAAATCGATTAACATTGAAGCATTCTCGAACTATTAATTACATTCGTAAGAAAGTCATTCCAGTCCCGTAAATACACCGACTTGTTTTTTAAGGATCTAATGGCATTGGCTTCTTTTAAAAGTATCCAAAAAATGTTTAATTGGTCAGGGTTTTAGTCGAATTGTAATTAGAATGAATGTATGTAACCTACAACTACATACCATATTAAGTTTTCTGACAACAATCTAAACTAATAAAATGTAAAGAGAGAAAACAATAATAATTAATATTAATAAAATAAAAAATTTAATTGATAAAATGGGTGTTATAAATGGCGGCCAAAAACATTTTATTATTTTCGCACAAATGGATTAAGCTATCTTTAATGAACCGTTTCTACTATCGGGCAGACCTGCGGTGTGTTTCACAATGAGTCGGATACAGGATCAGATTCGATACAGACCCTTCGATCGATCGATTCGATCGGTTCGGAAAGGTTTTTTCCAAATCACAATGCTGCATACGATTCCTTTAACAAATCTATTCGACTGAACAATCGTAAAACTTCCCTGAGCCAAAAGCTACCGGATTCGTTTCCTTCAATGATAAGTGTTAGGTTTTTTTTTCATGATATAAAACTCGATTTACACTGTCGTTTCATATGAAATCTATAATAAATGTGGTAAAATTGCCATCAAAATATTTTTTTTTTAAGTTTCTACCAATGTATATAATTTCTACCATTTCTAGCCGATCGGATCACATCCGAGTCATAGTGAAGCACTGTGCTGGTTAGTAGTGAAGTGAATGCACTCACCGGTGTTGTTAGGCGGCCGGAGGAGCGGCGCGTGCGGCGGGCTGGGCGGCGGCGGCTGCTTGCTCGGCGTCGACGCGCCCGACACCGTGTTGTTCACACTGCGCGCAACAACACACGTAACACCACCTCCACCCACATATGCACACGCTCTACTACAACAACCTGCCTCAAATACTTATCAGATTATTAGTGGTTTCCTTGTTTGATAAAAAATCGCAAGTATTTGGTGTGCGACCGTTTCCAGGGTTGTTTGATGAATCTAGTACAATCAATCAGTACGTGTATGTAAAGCTTTGATTTCCTAGGAAAGCGGTGCCTTCATATAGCGGCCGTAATACAGTGATGACGTCACTAAAACGTTGTCTATGTAAACGAAATGGCGCGGTTTCCTGGAGAGCGGTAACTTGCACCGTAATTTACTTTAATTATTTTTGCGTCCGTTATATCACGGCCGCTATACGATGGCACCGCTTTCCTAGGAAACCAAAGCTTTAGATCTGAGTCCTCTATTTTGCTGTGGTCAGATCAGTGGTTGACATGTATTGGTATTAGAGATATATTTCATATCTATATTTGTTATACATGTCAACGTAGTAAAAATATGTAAACTAGAAAGTAACAAATCACTAATCATCTGATAGATTTATTTGAGGTTTATTGTAAGAGCCATAATGGTGACCATACGTTTGTAGCACGAGCTTGTAAGCATGTTACATACTTACAAGGAAGTACTGACGAGATCGTATGTACTTGTAAAGTTTACATGCAAATCTGCTAAGTCTTCCACAGAATAGGAGCTTATAGAAGCTTAGGCAAAAGAATAATTCTGCTGCAGTTCCTTAATTTCAAAAGCAGTATAATTTTAGGAATCATAAAATATTGTAGATGAGATATAAAATTCGCATTTGACCAGCTCAGCTTTCAATAAGCTCCTAGTTTGTCGAAACTTAGACCTCAGCCTTCATAGCGTAGTGAACATGTAGTAAAGCGTTTTAGCATACCTAATCAAAATTTACTTTAAACAGTGTAAAAAAACTGCTACAAGCAATCTCTCATCTCTAGGTACCTAATATAATATAAAACAAGGTTTGCTTTTTGATTTTCGGAAATCCGATGGGGGCGGTGAACTTTTTGAATGGAACAGCTGACATATTTATGAAATTTAAAGAGTTGTAGAACTCAAGTTGTTGTATTGTATAGGTATTATTGGCTCTACATAATACTAAAATAATATTAATATAGTGTTTTCTAAATCAAACTGTACAAACAAAACGCTTTGCTTCATGCTTAAATCGCTATAAAGTCTTAAAAATATTGCCAATCGTCAGCGCAATTCCTCGAAATCTAAAACAGAACTTAAATATGACACAACTTTAAAAAATGAATTCTTACAAATGCGCAGACGACGATATACATAAGTGCCTCACATGATAATACAATATTTTTTATTGAATTTTAAAGAGATAATATATTAGACTATAATAGATGTATAGAGTTTATGCCATGATATTGACTTCATACTTGCTATTTCGGGATAAAAATATGAAAATAAGTATTATCATGAGCTAAAAACCAGAGCTCATACAGATTATGATGAAATGTTTATTCCGTAATCTTAGTTATCCTTTTATTACATCTTTTTCACATAATCCGTATTCAGGTCTTTGAAACAAATAAATCTGACTCAGTATTTGTGAATAAAATCTTAGCTTTTATTGTGAAAGTTGGAAAAAATATTAAGTTATGGTACCAACTAACACAGTTAACCTTAAGTTGCATCAGCATTTGGATAAAGCGAGCACGACTCTGTCTCTTTCTCATAAAATATGTTCGCGCATCAAGTACGTGTGCCAAATAATTGTTTTACGATTACAAATATATTATTATTTGAACTACATTATTGTTTTACACCTTATTTATTAATTATTTAAAGATGGCTGCTTCGTAGGGCAGCAAACTTGGCACATTACTTGACCCATGCTATAAATACACCCAAAGATAAGTATAAATAGCGACGCGTCGCTTTATCGATGTAAAACTAAAACATGTATGAATAAAATATGACATGAATCATGCGCGCAACACTGGGAACAAAACACAATGGCACCTTTACATAAATATGCCAAGATTTTTGCTCCCAGTAACTGTTCTTTTTCAATTATTTTCGTGACTACAGAGAGAAGGTTGAGGATTTTTTCAGTCTCCGAACGAATGTTTTCTGTTGACTAAGCAATATGGAGTAGTGATTATGTTTTCTAAACTTGATGCATTTGAATAAATCGTCAACCAGAAACAGATGTAAGAAAATTAAAAGGGTTGATAAAAAGTAAATTTCGAGAAAACAACGTCCAGCGCACGACCACATATAAAAAATATTGTTTCTTGAGATATCTTTCTTTGTAAACAATTCTATTATATTATTTTATTGAAACAAGTCAGTACAGCATAATCATGATGTACATACAGTCACATGTTATAACTGTGTTTGACGAAGAACAGTTAGACACATCTGCGATATCTGCTTGATTGACTGGCGGGTTTTTGTCTGTTAAGTTCTCGCAGTGAGATATTCATAGTAGAGTTCACTGCAAAGCAACTCTTTCAGTGAATAGACACTAAATTACTTGTAACCTTTCCCCCATTGATTATTCTCATTTCCCCGCTTTTACTGACCCAACATGACAGCATCGTGGTTCCTATGAATTGTAAATATATAATAAAAATTGTCACGCGACTGTTTTGCTAAGCATATAGATATATTTATATATGTGGTCGTGGTTGGTCGGCGATGGTGTGTCAGGGACTGACCTATTGTTTGATGCTGCGGAGTTATTGAGCAAGGAACTAACGTTAGACGTGCTATTACTGACCACAGCGGCGTTCACAGCACGGAGCGGGAGTGGTTTTACCGGCTGGAAGTATACACACATCATTTAGACGACAGCTGGCTTCCTATTAGTTTTGGGCTCGAGCTGAGGTGCTACCATTGATCGTTTGGACATCGTGTTCATAGATAAAATTATTTTATTGGTCTATATGAGCCTCTTTCACGTTATAAACGAAAAAGAAACACCAACATGATTTTAACATGGATACAATAATTTTGTTATTGCTCCGAAAATACGCAGGCGAACACCTGGACAATATTAAGTTACTGAATAATTTCAAAGAAGTAAGAAACAGGGACTTTCAAATTATGCTTAGTAGGACGACGATATCCTGGAAGGCGACAGTTTCTAGGATAGCAATTTGAAATCTCATTTTACTAGGGAATATAGATTTCTTTGAATAGGAAAAACCGACAATATAACTGGTTTTGCCGTGAATATAACTCATTTTTAACAGAAACCCCACTTAAAGGGCAAAGATTGGACAGTGGTATATCATGGACCTTGTTTTATTCTTGTATCAACACATGGTAACACCTCATTGTCATCAAACATCAACATTTAAATTTAATTCATAAACTGCAAGAAAAATATTCAAAGCGAGGATTATTGGGGCACTACTACATACATTTAGAGAACATTTACTAATTAAAAAGACCAATATTGCCATGTCTTCTTCAACACTGACAAAATAATATAAAATGTAACATTCTGCTTTCCGAAAAGGTCATTCTAGGCAGCATTTGAATGGATTGCCAGATCTTAAACCTTTTCATAGAACAAATTAACAAAATCAGCAAAAATAGCTTCTACGGAAAATGGTCTGGTAAAGCTTTATGTGAACCCAAAACTAATCATAGCGATTCGTTTATAAATTTGGAAGATTGTGACATCAATACTCCACATAGAAACTACGAATTTATATTAAAATCGAAGTTAATAATGGCGCGCAATGAAATGATGTGCGTAGGTAGAGAGGGAGAGACTTACTTTTGTTACTATTTCTTCTTTCTTTTTCTTTTCCACGTCGATGGAGTCTGTGGAGTGATTGTGGACTTCTAACGTGGGGGACGACGCCACGGGACTCATACCTGCAACGTCGTGCAAGTTTATTGTTAATTAGTAAGTTTGTGTAAGGGTTACTCTGGCGAAAGTTTTTAAAATCGCTCTAGGCCCTCTGACATAGCTTTACTACTGTCATATTATGTCTGTTAATCTAGCCGGAATCTACAATTTAACATGTCTTCGGACCCACAGAAACGCCCAAATGGAATATCACTTTTCGGTCACTCATCTAAGAAGTGACCACGTCGACAGTTGATTAATGTAGTAATAGTAGTAATCTTAGAGAATACATAACTAAAGTATAGAGCGCGCACAGCGAAGTGGGAACAGTAGGCACAAGTGAGAACAAAACGACGTCCCCGCCGCGAGCGCTTGTAGTCGTAGTCGAGTACTAGGAAAGTGCGTTTTCCGAGAGATTTTTTCAAATTTGTGTACTAAAATGGTGAAATGTGCAGTTCGACCTTGTAAAAAGGATACTAGAAAACACACAAAATTGAAATTTAGTATCACATTTCATCGGTAAGTCGATTATTATACTTATTTTTATGAAAACTAATCTGGTATCGCGGGGTTGAAGGAGACGTGGGAGGCGGTAACGCACAGCCTCGCCCGCGCACCGCACTCCCCCCCGCATGATTTAGAGATGGGACGTGCGTGACCAACGTTGTAGTATTTTCGATATTTATCGATAATAATTGCCAAAATATAGGCATTGACCATGTTCTGTTGTTTTTATGGCATTTGTATAAATAATAACATTTATTAATGGTTTGTTAGTTTATATTCTAAGCTCTTTATATTTTAGGTTAAAATAAAATATTTTAAAAAGTACCTAACAGCATTTTTATTGACATACATATCCAATCACATTTTATGTAAAGGATTGCTAAAAGATCGATTACTTGATTTCTTTGCACAAATGTCGTAAGTCTTACGTAGAAAACTTAAACCTGCACTGGCACTAACTCTATAAAACTAAAATACCTGCTTATACTTTTAGATGTTATCGCACTAAATATATTTGGACTTTTATGTAACGCGCTGAACCTGCATCTATCGACAACAAAATAAGTTTGCTTTGCCCGCGTGCCCATCCCTAGTAATCGCCAACATATAAGGGTCGGCAACTAACTCTAGCGGTGACCGTTATTGCGCAGAAGTACAAAATAAGGTACCTGAGGGGGGCTAGCGGGATGAAGGGCGGGCGTGCGGGGTGCTGATTGGCTCTCCAGTCGCTTGCCGTTCCCCGCGTACATACGCCACCCCGCGCACATCCCGTGGTGCAGTCGCGTTATTAATTTTATTATTCAATAACTATTTTTGTTACGTATGAATTTATTTGTTGAATTTAAACTTTTAAGTTTGTTTGTGACTAAAGTAAATATGCATGAAACAAATAAATATTTCAAGACATATCACTCAGCGCCATCATGCCCCATACTAAGCTTACGCTTTTATCATGGGTACTAAATAACGGATATAAAACGTAAATCCTTTTTTTGTAAATACATACTTATTATACATAGAAACGACCAGACTCAAAAGAAATACCTAATTACAAATTTTAATATGCATAATTTCTTGTGTTATGCGGGAATCGAACCAGCAACAGCAGCAGCAAGAACCTTGATTAGAAGAACAAATACTGTTTTGAAAAGTCAGGCAAGGAAAATGTTTAATGACGTGATTTTTTTGAAAAAGTGTATCTATCTAATTAATTTATTCTCCGAAACAAATCAAAATTGAGATTCACGAAGTTACAAATACTTTACTCAGTCATTCGGACAGCAACACTGTAAATTTGAGTTTTGATTAAGAGTTTATTTTTTATTTATTTTGCATAATTCTATTTAACAAAATGATAATATTGGAGTCCAAAATAATAGTTACATATAATGTAATGTGTGCGCGACAGTACACATGCGCAGCAATCCCCTCCACGTATCGGCCAGCGCTAGAGATATGTGCCGACCCTTATACATATATAAGTGGCTATACTTCATCTGCCTACGACGCGCACTGGGCGCGCGTCTAGTGCGGTGCTAGCGCTCTATACTTTAGTTATGTATTCTCTAAGCTAGATATACTCAACTGTAGTTACACAAAGGCCTCTGCAACGCAGAGGGTATTTGGTGGAGGAGGACGAAATAAAAAAAAAACACGTTCATTCAAAATTGTTTGCGTTCTGCAACATAACTTCATATATATACATACGTTATACATATATGTACATATAGCTTGATATTACCTGAGAGCATACTGTGCGGCGAGCCGGGCGTCTCACTGTTATTGCTGTCGGTGGTGGCGGAGGAGGGCAGCCCCACGCCGCTGAGCTCCACCTCGTCGAGCCCACAGATGTCGTCGTATATGCAGTCGTTGTCCTCGTACCCGGGGTCCAGGGACGCCTCTATGTAGTACTCCACGTCGTCTCTTATCCTCTTTATCTGGAAAGTGAAATCGGAAATCTTTAATGAATAAAGGATTAGTGTGTTCGGCTAAAACTGTAGATGGACAACGAGAAATGTGTTGCTATTTTTGTCTTAGAAACTGATCTTGATGAACCTTCGCTTATTCTCTAAATCTTAAGTTCTCATTTGAAGTTTTCGTATACAAACATATTTTATCTGTCTGATGTGAAGTTTTCAAAAACCCAAATGTACATATGGTAACTTAGTAAAAACAGAAATAGTTATGAAGTATTAGATACATGCTTAAAAGTTGAATTTAATTCACTTTAAGCCACTTTATCCAAGTTTTATTCAGGCCAACAATATCAAATATCAACCTGTATACTTATTTGATATTGTTGGCTCAACTTTTTTAAGCTGGATGTGAGTTTGTTTTCCCTACTCCAGCCTTGTATACATCACACTTGCCTAGAAGAGCCCTACTTCCTGTGGACTAGCCCCCGCTGGTAGCAAGCTATGTTAGTACCTGCTCTACCTCGACGGACATGTTGTCCAGCATGCGCAGCAACGTCTCCAGCTTCTTTATGTGGAACCTGTGCTTCTCCAGCTTCTGTTTGAGTTCCTCCATGCGGTCCTGCTTCTCCCGGTCCAGCCGCTTCTTCTTACCTACTAGCAGTGATTCTATCTCACACTCAAACTGATCAACCTGCAATGGAAACGCAAATAAATCTATTACTATCACAAAATATACTGTATAAAAGAAATGGGTCTAAATTCTTTTATCATCAATTTAAATTTACTGATGCTTCTTACAGAATCAGATTAAATTTACTGATGCTTCTTACAAAATCGGCAAAAACGGGACAAAATAAGAATCTTAAGTATACCTTATTTGTAACTACTACAACACTACAGAAGCTTTTCAGTTGGAAGGCACTATTATAAAACGATTAATGATTTCTTAAATCCATCACTCAACTTGCTATAAACAATCAAAGCTTTACTAGTTCATATTGGATAAGCACTTTTTCATAGATCACAATTACTATCACTTAAAACTTTTATATGTAAAATATAGGTGAAGTCTTATCCCCACATAGACATACTACATCTTTGACCACACTATCATTTTGTAAGTATGTTTAATGAAGTGTGTAAATAAATCTAGACAGATACATATATCGCAAATTTAAAAAATAATCTTTTAGATTTTGACTTTTCTGTTTTCGACTACAATGTAATAGTTATTATTGCTTGTAATATAAATGTAAAAATAAAATATGAAGAAAGAGATTAAATTACCTGTAAATTAAGTGAGTCAATGGATGTTATGAGCCACGAGGAGACTTCTTCCCGTTCTTTCTGTGCGGGGTCCAGTTTCTGTGCCGCCCCCAGACCTTCTTTCGAGTACGCCTTCGTTTTTGTTTCTCGCTCTACCACTTTGAACCTTTCCATTTGCTGAAAGGAGAGGGAAATAATTGGATTAATCTTTTGCATCTATATGATAGTAATAGGTAGGTATATAAATCCCTAGCTTGCGAGATAACTTTAAGCTTTTCGACTTCTTAAGGAAAGAAAGAGCATTTGTTAGATAAACTCCTTGCCGGATTCCCTATTCCCCTTGAACTATAACTTATCGGTCTTCAAGTCGAGAGTGAATCGGTTTCTTCTAGGCAAGCGCGCTAGGTTGTAGATTACAATGTTGCTTAACATCAGGCGCGTTGTAGTAAAGCGTGAGCCTATTTTGTTTAAAAAAAACTATATATAGAAGTTTTTTATCATTATTTATTCTCAAAAGGCTGAACAAATTTGCATCAAATTTGTCGTGAAAATAGATTAGTTTTTGAGATCAATATGCTGCCACTAATATGTTATAACAAGCTACTTCTATCCAAAGGTAATGTAGCAATAATTTGGGATTCATCAAATATTCCAACATTTTAGAACCACAGGGATATTCCCAAAGGACTCTTACTGTGGAGTCAGCATCATAAAGTCAGCATCTAAAATATACCTAGTTACTTTCCTAGTGCTTGCAAGCAGGTTTTTAAATTTAAATAGGTAAACTTGTTTGTTTGCTTTGCTTTAATTAGCATACTAAATGGGGTAAATGTTTGGATACAACTTGTTTACTAACTGGCCTGATATTATGCTACACTCGGCTTTTACATTTTATGTTATTTTACACTATTTTATTTTATACACTATTTAATTTTATTTTTATAACTTGTGTAGATATTAATAACTAGCTTGTATTAGAATAACAGTGGTTTGATGATAACACTGAGACAGTACTTGTTTATCATTTCTTTGGTTTGATTTGAAGCATTAAAGAAATACTTTAGGCTGTGCTTTTGTTTGTGTTGCATTTTGTATAGTTAGGTGGACATTTTTTAGTTTCTTTTTAGCATTGTATATTTTTGTAATATCAGACATTCTTTAGGATAGGTTTTCATTCAATATTATAAGAATTAGAAATAATAATAAGAATAATTTAAAATATTATAATAAATACTCTTTATAATGAGGCATAACTGGCGGGTGCCGTTCCTCGTACAATAGACCAGTTTAATTAAGTCAATGAACAACTCAACACAATAGCCTGTAACATTAATACCATGTCTGCAATAGTTACTTGATATACCTAACATCCTCTTTCTGTAGTTTTGTACTTAATTTTAAGTATAGTATTGTAAAAGGCCTCTCAGTGTTGGCTACGGCCCCACTGATGCCTTAAAAATACCGGGCGTAAGGCCCGAGAGTCTGTGAAGGAATTAAAGAATAATTTTAAGATCAACCAAATGGCACACATGAAATATCCAAACCAAATGAATATTTTGCAAGGAATAAATAAATTCAACATCAGCCTATATGCATACAGCTAAGTTGTTTAAATATCCAGTAAGCTGGCTCAACATGCCCTTTGATATACAAAGTTAACTAAACACACAAGCTTATCACAGCTGATAACAGATCATGTCATAACCCAGAGATTGTGCATTGGTTCACCAGTTATGGTTAATAGTTCTTATTTACATCTCAGCTAGGTATATGTATGTTCTGTGATACTTTTTATACATATATAAAAAAATTAGAAGCTTATATACTAAAGAGATGTAAAAAGGAAACAGATATAAAAGCTAAGTTCACAAGAGATAATATCATTCTCATCAAGAAAAACTTATATCATGCTAAATGTATGACAAAGCTAATTAATAAGTAATATCTAACTTTTGACTTCTTAAGTAGGTCTTACAGAATTATTTGAGTTAAGATAGATAAATATTTCTTCAATAAAAATATCAGTAAGTTGTAAATTTGACTAAAACAGTAATTTCATTTTGAAAGAAAATGTTAGGTATTAAATGTGAGCTAAAAATATGGCTTTGGGATACTTCACAAATTATAGGTACTTAAAATGCTTCTTATATAAGTACCACAATAATTCATTTTTGTTCTATAGGGCCATTGAATAAGGCCTTTATGAATACTAGTTTGAAAGGCTTTATGAATAGCTCTTTCTTTTCTTTGTATGGCCCAAAAGGGTTACCACAAACCTTAAAATTTTTAGGTCAAAAAGAGGTGTTAAATAAAATTGTTTCTTTTTGTGGCAATGGTAAAAAAGACAAACTTTTAGTCTAATCTAGGTAAAGCAGTGGATATTGTCAATGATTGATCGATTAATACTTTATTGGACACTCACATAAAAAACATAATACAAAACGGGAAAAAAGTTATTCAATGCTTTTTTAATAATTATTTAAATATAGCAACCTCTATGCTCTCATTATTTTACAGGCATTCTGAATACTTCTATGATAAATGTGTGATGATAGTAAATACATAACTGGTACTGTGAGTCATTCCTGTAACTTTCTTTTATCATGACCTACCTTAACTTTAAGTTTTCTTATTTGAAAAAGCACTTAGTTTCTTTTATGATTTTGATATCGGGCAACTTTATAGGGCTTACTAACCATTACCATAGATATTAGCAATCCTTAGTGTAGCCCAATTTGGGATCAGGTATGCTTGGCAGTATGATTAATATAGTTTCTATTTAGTCGATGATAGTCCTAGTTTATATATAAATCATCTCTTAAATTTGTAGTTTAATCAAGTATGTAATACTCACTGTTTCTATTAGTTTCCTATATTCTAAAAGATTACTCTTATCCTTAATCTCTCCAGAAGCGATCCAAGACTTAATCTGATCTCGTAGCCTCTGGAGTTTCTTGATCTCCTTTTTGAGATCTGCTTCGTACTTTTCTTTCTGGTTACTGTTAGTGGCATTGTGTACTTTCTGCCAAATGTCCTCGAAGGTTTCTACTCCTTCTGTCACCTTTTTTAAACACCTGTCTATTTCGCCTGAAACAATTTAGGATTGAGATTATTTACTAATTTAAATCAGAACTACAAATTATGTCTGACATTTTATGAATAACATCTTAGTGAGGAAAGTATCTAAAACAGGATCATATCTATCCAAATGTATACTTTGAAATTCTTAAATAGTAATTGATGTAAGTAGAAATATTATAAGAATTAATTGTTTTTATAATCTAGTTTGAACTGGTAGTTTACATAATTGATACAGTATGTAGAGGCTAGCCAGGTCCAACCTGCAGGGACAACTGACCACCCTGTCATGATAAAGTGTGTTGCCCTTATCCAGTTCACTTCACAAATAAATTAGACCTCTTTTTGTCCTCAATAATTGTTACACTTAAAAAACCTGTTTCATAAACACCTTGCTTCAATAACAAGGTAATGTTTTTACACCTATTATGAGTACTGCATAGGTAATCCAGAAATATTCACAATTCAAAACACTTTCTGATCGCGATACCGGTTGCCAAGAGCACTTTTCCACTTGAATTGTTCCAACAGATGTCGATTTCTCGCAGCTGGCTACCTTAATCAGTTAGGAATAACAATAAAATCACTAAAGAAACTCACAATAGCCAAACCTTATGGCGAATTATTGAACGTTAATTGCTCGCCGGACGCATTTCTATAAATAATGCAAGCTGCAGTTATCGCCTGAAGGAATATCCCAACGAGAGGATCTCCAGCGAGGCAGAGGTCTCATCAATTGACAATAATGCTCTAGAACACGTACTAGTTCGGTTGGGGTCAATCAATCTCTAACCTGATAACATGACAAATTACCTTGTAATTTCCTTGTCGCAGCCATAGCTATTTACACATATGGACGAACGTTCCGTACATATCCTAAACATGCAAACTATTTACAATAAAATGCACTGAAATTATTGATAAACAGACAAACTACACATCTGAAGCTTTGTTCGATTCCAAGATGGCTACCGAACACCGCTCGAACTGTAGTGTCTGAGCGCATCCAGGCAGACCACCACAGTGAAATCCAGCCTCGCGCCTGGAATGGTAATTAGCACGATGCTTTCATAAATAATTATGAATAATAAGTTGTCACAAATTAACAACAAACTTCAAATTTTTCACGAAATGATTTTAGGTACGTCGCGTAGACCATCAAGAGCGCAGGCGCAAAATAATAGAGTTGGGCATAGACAATAAAAAAATTAAACTTCTAATAATTATTTCGTTTGATTTAATCTATTTTAGTAGGTAATATTTTTGAGATTATTATAAATGATATAGGTAATGTTTACTAACTTCCAACGTTAAAGCAATTTTTGAGAATTAATTTATTTTTTATATTTTCTTGCTGTAAATTTCTTATCTGTGACATATTCTATTAAAAAATGAGAGCAATTGGCTATGGTTAGGTTGTATTAGTTTTCCAAAACACCGCTAGATGTCACTGTAGAATATAAAGTGTGGTTTTGCAAGTTTATACAAGATGTCGCTAAAATAAATAAGAAAGTATCCTATAAAATCTACCGTCATCATCATCATCAACGCTAAGCTGGGTTGGGTTAAGAGCGTAGTATACCTCTGTCCTGGCTGATAATGATTTTAAGTTGTGCCATTCCATTCTAGACAAGAGATTTTTATGTACTTATGTACACCATGACTTTCAGATTGTTGCTCATAACTTATTTGCAGGATCAATATATTTATATGTAGGTAAGTAGCTACTAATAAAACAAAACATTGTCATTGCATGTAATCATGATAAATAGTCGTCTACAGTCGAGCCACGCCGCTGCAATTACAAGTGTTAGACAAATCTCACGATATTACGATACATATAGAAGACTAGTAGGATTCTATCTATAGATTGGTTACCAACCTCAATGTTTGTAAGGCAATTTGAGGTGGCACGTTCAATATTTGTAATCAATCATTCGGCTCCATATAAGGCATATGGTTGTGGACATAGATTTGACACTTAGCTCATCGTTTACCTACACTCGTTCAAAATAAACTTAGATATGGGACACCTAATTTAATACTCAACAGTAAAACAGAATCCTCGTTTGAGTTTTTTTTAAATCGCGTATTTGGTTCACATTCAGCTGCAGTCTATGACGCAGCTCGCTTGACTAAAAAATCTTTCGGTATGGGCTTGAAAACCCATTGTAAGAAGATACCTATTTTATTCTTTCAAGTGCCATATAAGTTTGTTAATACACCTTACTTGACAAACAGGTACAAAACTCAACCTTATTCAACCCTCAAGCACAAAGGCGACGTTACTGCAGGTGTGTTTTCACCACAAAGACACCTGCGCCCCCTAACGTACCTGCGACCATTTCTTTTCTTTCGGTTCTATAAAGGATCCCTATTGCGTATTGTTATACGATTCTTGAAAGAACATTGAACAATAACATCTACAGTTTTTTGTCAGTTTGGCGATTCCGTGTCTCGAATGGCAAATTAAGTTTTGCGTACATTCTAATATGTCCTTACCAGTATTAAGTAATTGTACTTCGTGTTTACAGTATTGTTCAGCTAGCTAGTATGAATCAAAAACATAGTCAAGATGTCATTAAGTAGGGGTGCCTAGGTAGGTCGTAGGTAACTACTACAAATTTGAACTTTTTTGAAGGACAAAAATATTTGGTTTCTATCCAACTCCGCAAATGACTAATGTAACTTACCGTAGTGATTATGTTTTATATATGTAAATTGACATTCAAAAGTGCACTGAGGTGCCAACTTGAAGAAATTAATATGTTACCTACCTTCTGATCCTAGGACACCGAACATATAATACCTAATATTACGTATCCAGGTGTAGGTATACCTGCAAGATAGTTGACGTTAAGTAAAAGCGACTAAATGATGATATAAAAATATTTTAATGTTAGCTTAGGCACCTATTTATAATGTAACTTACTTATGTATCATACTTATTCTATTTCTTAACTAGCTTAATTTTATATCAAAATGCCGCCGAAAGCTTTATATCGTCTGCTAAGTGACAGTAAACACTGATTCCCCGTCTCCATTTTCAGCTGGTTCCGGTTTAATGTCACGACGTCCGTTAATCTCTGTACTCTCCGTAATATCATCCAAAAGAGCCAGGACTTTTCTTCTAAACACTTTCATCTGGTCCTCTGTGAGTGCGTTAATTTCTGGCATAAGACCCAACATGAACTGTTTTCTAGATTCATTGTCGTAAGATTGAAAGTGGTTGAAGTCTATTTGGTTTCGTTTTCTTTTCGAAGAGTGCAAAGGTTCAGCTAAATATTCGTATTCGAATAACTGTTGTTGTGGAGATGTTACTTCGAGGCTCAAGTCGTGTGCTTCTTCGTCGATTTCTTCCTCATTAGGGTTGATTCCTGACGCTCGTAGTTTCATGAATGGGATGAGAAATTCCATTTCTTTATGCAAGTAGTATTTTTTCTTGTAAGTACCATCCGGGTTTGGCTTTAGACTTCTTAGAAGGCTGTAGCGGAGATTGCGCCATTTTTCTTTGCATTCCGCTACTGGAATAAAAATAGTTTATTTGAATACTTTTGTACTAGTAGAAAAAACTAACGTTTAATGCAGAGTCTTTCCTTGCAGCCATCTGACGGAGTAGTGAAGGGTCAGAATCGTGGGAAAAAATCGTCAAACAAGTATTTTTTCCACAAGTGTAAGTAAATTGCAAAATTTCTTGATATATCTACCTACAAGGATCAATCAAGGTAAGTTTTGTATATCGCATAACTGTCGCGTAATATCTACATAATATGTAGATATATATTATATACCGCACACAACCAGTCACCGAGTAAAGCTTGGATTTCCTAGGAAAGCGGTTCCGACATATCAAAGTCAAAGTCAAAGATATTTATTGCGAAATATAGGTACAATTGATGGTAGTGAGATTACATAGGAACTCTATACTTCCACCCATAAGGCGTGCAAATTACAATTAAAATAATATACAACATTGAAAACTATATAGCGGCCGTAATACAGCGGTGAATGAACGTTGTCTATGTAAACGTAATGGAGCGGTAACTTGCACCGTAATTTACTTTAATTATTTTTGCGTCCGTAATATTACAGCCGCTATATGAAGGCACCGCTGTCCTAGGAAACCAAAGCTTAACCCTCTCGGTCACAGTATATGCACAAGTGCACAAAAACGAGTACGTCACAATACGTGTTTGCAAACAACACTACGACAGATTAGATAACTTGTAGTAAAACAATACATATGTTTGTTTATAGTACCTTATTTGCATTAGCTTAGAGTTGAAAGTTGCAAGTCAACATACAGCGTCACATAAGACAATTAGATGTGGCCAGTCTTACCAGTTAGCGTAGTTTGAAACGCGACTTCGTTCCAAGCCTTTTCAGTGATGTCCTTCTTCATGTAATCTTGTAAGTTGTAGTTGTAGAGGCAGGGGAATTTCTCTATCGTAGAAACTAGGAGTAAGTTTTTGTCACACATGTTTATTAGTTTGTATAGTTTTGTTGCAGAACGCGTGGGCCGTGTCGCAGTCAGGCCGCGACTGACGCGTGCAAATGTCGTGTCGCCGCCGCGTTGCAGCAAGCAACATGGCGCCTGTGACGCGTGCTGCCGTGACGCACGCAGGGTGAAAGCTTGCGTGGAACGGAGCGCGTGCATTGCACGCTTGTTGTTGTATGTGGTTTGGATTTTACGTAATGTGTGGTTTTGTTCGATTGACCACGTAAGTATGTATTAAAAGACACAGTAATAATACAACTACTTATATACCAAGTTTAGATAAACTTACATTTATACAGAGTCTATATTTCCTAAAAATTATAACACCTATGTAGGTAAGTACACAGGTTTTAAAATGTAGAGTAAATAAGTAAATGTCCTCATAGTGCATACGTAAGCATGTTACCTCCTAGATTACAATAGTATCTACATAACAAGCTACAGCCATAAGTAAGCTTCATACATTCAAGTAATATGTAGGTACTTAAGTACCTACCTACTATTATGAATTATTCTGTGTCTATTTAATTATTCCGTAGGTAGGTATAGGCAGTTCTGAGATGGGTGATTACTGTAAAAAGACAAAGTGGCTTTTACATCTGATCGGATAACACGTATTGAACGTGTTTAGGTATATTTAGGTCCCGCCTGTTCGTGTTAGTTTGAGAAATCTAGAGACTATGAACTTACTATGTATAAAAAAACATACGCACGACCCCTCCATCCAAGTACCTAGTTGGTAATGCGAGCTTGGTAAATGTTTGTCAAATGTTTGCACGCCGTAATCGAGAATCAATGCGGGTGACGCGCGACAAGATTGATGGTGTTGGACTAACATGGGCCAACGTGCCGCTTTTAATTAGGGGGTTGCACGGAAAATGTGTTTTTGTACGTTGTTTGGCAACAAAACTTTTATCTACTTAGGCGTAATTTAATCGGTGCATGAAATCATCAGCCGTTTGTTGCTCTACCAAAGGCTTTATGCGTAAGATGTAATTTGGTCAACATACGTATAAACTAATATGCCCAAGTATTTCTATAACTTATTTGATAGGTCGGATGGCGGATTTACGTACTTATCTACCAGCCAGGCTAGTGTCCCTTAAATGACTTATATAGAATGTAGTTGAAATAGGGCCCACGTCATGTGTACCGACCTACAGACCAGAATAAAGATCATGGAAGCTGATATCTCGAAAGAAAAAAAGATATTTAATCAAACGGTATTTTGCAATAATCAGTTGCAGATGAAAACTTTGGAAAAACATATAGTGTTCTGCTGCGATGCTCCTTGTAAGCCTATAATAACAAATAGACTTGTTTATTTCTAGATGTGTCCCTCCACGACCACACCTCTTCTTATTAATTAAAGTGCCCTTCGTTGCTTCTTCTTCACACCACTTTATTCTGTAGTTTCGAGCTCTGTTGTCTACCCTCGGCAAGAAAATCTCGTCGACAAGCTGGCGAGTTGATACTCGCAGCGGAACAACACTAGATATTATTCCAAAACTTTATCTAAATGTGTGCCTAAAGAAATTCGGTGTAGTATCGTACTACTACGAACAGCTGTTAACAATCACGCGATCTGGTTCGAGAGCTAATGACGTATCAGTTCACTGCTCTCTACTCTACGCAGTTGAACACAAACATTGATATTAATTAAAAATAATATGTTCTGTCAACAACGACAAGTAATTTGACATGTAACTTAGAGAATGAAGACAATTTGACATCCTATACCTATGACATCGATAATTCTAATGAACAGACAAATAAAGCTCTATTACCTGACATACTAGAAAGTGAGATTATCCAAGCAGTACGTACACAAAAAGACGATAAAGCTCCTGGAGATGATCGAATAACCAATGAACTCTTAAAAGCACTAATAGATCCATTACTCTTACCGCTGAAAACCATATTTGACAATGTACTTAAGAACGGCAGCACCCCGGAAGAGTGGAGCAAATCAACAACCATACTACTGCACAAAAAAGGAGACAGGAGTGAACTTGGAAATTACAGACCAATCAGCTTAATGTCAAACATTTACAAAATTTTTTCAAAAATCATTCTTAAACGAATCACGAACACATTAGACGAAAACCAACCGCCAGAACAAGCCGGATTTCGAAAGAACTATTCAACTATGGACCATATCCAAGTGGTGGCGACAGTAATTAACAGATGTAAGGAATACAATAAAACCCTTTACATAGGGTTTGTTGATTTTACAAAAGCATTCAATTCCTTAGAATTTTTTGCAATATGGGAAGCACTCGAACAACAAGGCGTAGAAGAAGAGTATATAGCAATCTTAAAGAATATTTACTCGAAGAGCTCATCGCGAATAAGAATGGAAAGGGATGGTGAGGAATTTCTTATTGAAAAAGGTGTTAGACAAGGAGACCCATTATCACCTAAAATATTCTGTGCTGTATTAGAGATGATTTTTAAAAATATACAATGGACTAATACAGGAATAAACATAAATGGCGAATATCTCACCCATCTGAGGTTCGCCGACGATATTTCAATCTTTGCCGATACTGCAAAAAGCCTACAAAATATGCTACAAGATATAGCTAGGGAAAGCAAGAAAGTAGGGCTATCAATGAATGCTTCCAAGACCAAGATAATGACGAATGCAAATAAAGAAGAAGTAACAGTGGAGCAGGAATGTATAGAATATGTTGACGAATATGTTTATTTAGGACAATCAATAGCCTTTGACGACCTCACTGAGAAAGAAATCAATAGAAGAATAGGGATTGCGTGGAAAAAATACTGGAGCTTGAAAGAAATTATGAAAAATAAGACAATACACATAAGCGTAAAGAGAAGACTGTATGAAGTGGCAATATTACCTAGCCTCACATACGGATGCCAGACCTGGGCTCTAAGGAAAGAAGACGAGAACAAGCTCAGGGTATGTCAGACAAAGATGGAGAGGAGTATGTTAGGCATAAAACTATCAGATAGACTCCCAAACAAAAGCATTAGGAAAAAAACCAAAATTAGGGACATAATCAAAACCATAAGAATTCTCAAGTGGAACTGGGCCGGACATATCTGCAGAATGAGCCAGGACCGTTGGACAAAGAAAGTAGTAGAATGGATACCAAGATCGGACAAGCGAAAAAGAGGACGACCACATAGAAGATGGGAAGACATATTTTACCAGAGACATGGAATAGAATGGACAAGGTTAGCAAGGAACCGTAAAACATGGAAGAAACTGGGGGAGGCCTACGCCAACGAGGCGACAGCTATGACACCATGACGATACTTACAGACAAGAGAAATCGCACAATACCATGACATTAAAATTAACATTTCCTGGAACCAACAACAAACTTATGACATTTTATTTAATAAAACAATTACAGTGATGATGATGTTATTGGAAATTCAATGTAATGTGTGAGCATGCTCCGTATAAATAGCTGAATAAATGGCTTTTTTATTTTATTTTTTTATTTTATAATATGTTCTGTCATAAACACAACATACATCAATGGTACAGCTGTCGGTGCTTAATAGCGATGCCAGTTTGAGAAATTGTAAACTGTTTACTTTGTAGTTACACAGAGCTTCTGGATGAAGTAATTACGGTACCTACTTCAAATTATAATCATTCATGGTATACATATTTTGTGGTCTACAATTGAACTTGCTTAGTTTCACCTGCAATACTTTTTCAACTCTCTCCTCTCACAGTAAAAATCGCTAAATTAAGTAACTTCATTGTTGTTCATTTCCGTTACATGAATTTTCTGCTACAAGCTGTGGTAGAGTTCAATCAAGTATGCAGTTTTTGATGTTACAAGGGTTTTTCTCTGAAATTGATATTGATTATGACTTCTTAAAACTGATTATTGTTGTGATATTATAAATAATGATTACGGTTTTTATAGCTGAACTCACTTTAAACGGGATGACCGAAAAACCCTCTCGTAAAGATTTTAATAGGTAATTAAATACCCCACATCTCCTTACCTACAACCTGAAGAGGGCTCGTGTGTCTGCATGTTTTCATAACCGACATACAGAAATATCCCTCAGGACGATGCCAAAATGTGTGCATTACTGGCCGTGACTCACGACTGACAGGATGCATTTAAACACATACGTCAGTTATGCTGCTTTGATGAATGCGTTATGCAAAGTAATGCAATATAATCAAGCTTTACAATAATGTTTAGAGCTAGTGGCACCCTGTGGTGTTGTGCATCTATCTGTGATTAAAAGCAGCCTTTGTGTTAATCAAGCGTTTCGTCTCTTCTATCTATATATATAAAACTCAAAGGTGACTGACTGATTGACTGACTGATATAGTGATCTATCAACGCACAGCCCAAACCACTGGACGGATCGGGCTGAAATTTGGCATGCAGGTAGATGTTATGACGTAGGCATCCGCTAAGAAAGGATTTTTGGAAATGCCACTATTAAAGGGGTGAAATAGGGAATGCAAGTTTTACTTGTTAAAGCGAGCGAAGCCGCGAGCATCCACTAGTGATATATAAAATATCACCCAAATCGTTTACAGCGAGATATAGGTGTATATTTAATTCAGTTAAGTATGAAACTTTTAAGTGTAAATAATAGTGGTTACTCGTTGTGATATTTTTGAGCTACCTACTAAAAATGTGCTGAATCTAGCTACACCCAAGTGATTTAAAAAATTAAATTCACACATATTTGTATGGCGTTACATTCAATAAAAACAAATTCTCAGGTTATAAAACTCCTATCAAGTTATAATCACGATACAAATAAAAAAAAAGGTAATAACTTTGCAGTGAGCGGCATTCTGTAAAGCAAGGAAACATAAAATAGTTTGTTATAATGAATTTGTACTCTGTAATTTTTGATGTTTATTGCATTTTTTCTTTGCAATTGAAATCTCGTTATTGTTTCGAAACAGGTCGGTATACTCGCATATAAAATTAATTCACTGTTCCAAAGCGGAAGGTGTGTCTAAAAATAATTCAAATACATATCTCATTTTATGACTCGACGTGTTTCGGTTAGATTTAGTTCTTTCGTTTTACAGACCTAGCTTTACAATGTATGGATTTTATAGTTCTAATGAAATATTTCTCATGCCTATGTCATTGATGTGTACCCATATCCTTTTATTTAGAGATTTATCTGTAAGCTACATAGGCGTAGGATCATAGATTTTAGTCTGGATTGGGGTTTAAATTGAAAAAATTAAGGATTTAGGTTTCGTTTCGTTTAATTTGGTCTGCAAACTTAAAAAAAACTATAATAAGGAAATTAAATTGGTGGCGATAGAAAACCCAATTTCTAAGTTTCATTCAGTTGTTTTCCTAATTTCAATAAAAAAAGAACAAATAACAATATGCACGCAACAAGATGCAGAACAAAACTGACGAGAAGGCACTTCTAGTGATTTCTTCACTTCAAGATTCAGAGAGTACTCTGATAAAACTAGAATATCCATTTTACGTACATATATATTTGCATAATAAAGTAAACGTCTACAAAATATTAGGTGGTTAGAGAGATGTTTGGACTGAAACCAAAATATTTTAAGTTTTTATTTTAAGTTTTAAGCTTGGCCGTACATTTCAAAATTCTTTGGCCGTACTTTTTCTAAAATTCAAATATAACCTCAAATTGTTTTATATAGAATCAATTGACTTTCCTTCCAACTTTGAACAAGAAACTACAATATTGTAACATTTGTAACTAAACTTTATTTCAATACAGAACAAATCTAAACCTACAAAGTATTTTAATTCCACAACACCGCCAGCAGCAGATCATCGTCATCACGTCTCATTGTAGAAAACACACAAGATTCTACATTCATAATTACAATTGCAGCAACCCGAAAACATGAGTTGTTTATGATTTCAGATTGGTGGCTATCTATGTATGTAGTACTACGTATGGGCTTAATCTTTGTTTTGGAGAATCACAGATCTCTGAAACAAATATTTATAAAAAGGTACTGTTCATATCATCTTCTTCTTATAGAATGAGAGTGGCCAACTCTGGTGTCGAGAGTTAATCAAGCCGCCATATTGTTCATATTACAAAAACATTATGGTTTAAGCACGGGGACACTAAAAACAGCTCGAATGGCTCAGCCAAGTACGTACGGGTACATTGTTAAATTAAAGAAACTAATATTTTAAAGTTAGTTATTTTGAAAAGTTTTGCTATATCATAAAATTAATTTTTGAACTCCTGGCTGCTATCTGCCATGTTTTTACACGTTTATCAGGATTGATTACGACAGCACGCACCGTGCTTAAGATAATAAAGATTGTTATCTAAAAATAACATAAGTACTATTAGTATGATTCACTGTAGTTACATTTTACGTCATGCTTTATATCAGGGGTTCCCAATTTTTTTTTGCCAAGGAACCCTAATTGATTATACTTTTCCTAACGGAACCCTACGTTGCTAACTGGGAATTTGCCTACCTTTTAAAGGTATAAATGAAAAACAATCAAGTTTTTATTAAATTGTTTTTATACTTTTACTGTAAATATCTAGGTTTTTATTACGGAATTTTTATTTTATAATTTTTTACGGAACCCTTGCGGCTTTTCCACGGAACCCCAGGGTTCCGCGGACCACCTTTCGGGAACCGCTGCTTTATATTAATATTTATTATTTATGTAATCATAATAAACCACTCGTATCAATATAATCAAATAAATTTATGTATATTCTCTTCTAGATAGAACTATAACATATCCGAGAAGGATCAATTTTTTATCATATCTAGTACAGAGGTAATTACCAGATCTATTTAATTATCATTTTTATTTTTATTCCATCGCGAACATAATGCGAGAAAATTCAAATTGACTATTTAACACAGGGTGATGTGATATGTGAATACCAGAGTTTTGTCATAAATCAGTTTTCAATGAGTGAAAAAGCAAATAAATTAATGATGTCTCATATAAACTTACTTTAAAATTGTAATAAACAGTCATATTTTATTGCTTGTACCTTAGGAATGTCGTTGAGAACTGGTTTGTTTTACTACTATGTTTACGTCTATTAAAAGAATTAGTTCACGCCATGTGTGTAGGTACAGTGCTCTATTTTACATAATCGAAACATACGTTAGCTAGTAAGTAATGTCTAGGGGTTTCTATATGTAACGTTTACACCGATTCATAACATATCTCTCAAAACAATGAAATTAAATCGTATAAATATTAACTGACCAAAAATCTTAATTTATATATATAAATAAATATATGTATACTCAGTTTAAAAGGTACATGCTACAGATTTGGCGGTTGTAGTTTTAAAGCTGTTATCGCTAAGCACCGTTTAAATCCGCTTCAGGCATTTTTATTTGCGGTATTTATTACAATAAAGTAAATCCACAAACAGATAATGGAAAATTCGGGCAGTCAACGTTCGGTGATGCCGTTTCATAGTTAGTAGCTGAAATGTATGAGGCCTAGCTTTCAGGCGCCCTATCTGTCAGTCCATATCGTGGAGTGGTGGGCAACACACGTGCCGCTATCTGTCCATCGAGATATCACATCGACTAAATACTTAAGACGTTCTGAACAACGCGTCGCGTATTTTTTTGCCACAATGAACATTGTTAGCAGTGATTGCAGGCCTTTTTGTTGATTTATTTAATGTTTAGAAATTAGAGAACTTAGTTCTTTTGTTAATATTACAAATCAGTTAATTTATGAAATAACGTGTTTATAGCGATGTAATTTGAATAAAGTGTAGCGGCAATAAAGTACAAAGACAATGATGAGTTTGTCGCATAATTTGTCTAGTGTTAATAAAGAGTGATAACAATACGATTAAACAAAATGAGTTGGAAGTTTTTTGTTTGGGTGTGCTTTCTAGCCATGGGTAAGTTTATTAACTAAGTTTTTTTACGTGGGATGGTATTACGTTTGACTACAGCCAGCCAGATGTAATAATAATAAAGCATTCCTGCAGCCTAGGGTGTAACATGGTTACCTAGAACATATTTTGTACTAAGTGTTTAAGGTATGGCAAAAGTAAATAAAAAGTATACGAGCTACATTTTTTTCATATAATATTTGCATGACTAAATAGGAGTGTACTACCTAAATAATGTATTCTATAAGCTATATGCATTTTTTTATAATTAAATAAGCCCAATAAATTGATGTTTCATGTACCAGATTAAAGATATGAATTATACCGATAACCGATAAGGCTACAAAAAATTTGTAAGTACTTATTAATTAAACGTATAAATTGTTGCCAAATAAAAACCCTGAAAAAAAGAACATTCTTATCTTTTTTGTAAGATGTAATTTATTTAAGAAGTTATATTAGGTTAACCAACAAATAAATAAACACAAAGTTATATAAAGTGAAAACTAGCTGGAAAACTGCAGACACTACTATGTACTTTAATAAAAAAATGACATTTATTTCATGCTTAACCCATAGTTATTAAACCTAATTAGGAATTTAAAAAAGCTAACAAACAAAAGCACATGGAAAGTTCGGAAAAGCTTAAAGATAGTCCAAGTGATCTACCCACTGCTAGAGGGCAGTGTCCCAGCATACTGACCGTATGACATTGAATGAATTTAATTAATTATGAATGAATAAAGCTGGCATCTAAATAAAAAACTATTGCTTGTAATAATGATAAGTGGTGTCTTAAATGTTTTGATGAAAATTTTGTTCAATGACCTATCAAATACATATCACGATTACACAAATAATCCAAATTAGCATTGTGCGAATTACAAAAATACAAATTACCCTAGAGCCAGTTCTTCTTCTTCTTTTCGAATGAGAGTGGCCAACTCTGGTGTCGAGAGTTTTCAAACCGCCCTAAGGGCCTCTGACATGGCTTAACGACTGCCGTACTAGATGCTGCAGATGGCTTCGTCTGCATTGTTTTGAGAAAGCCTAGCCTTAGCCTTTGCTTGCTATCAAGTAAACTATGGCCAAGTACAAACCCGTTATAGTAAAAAAAAAAGAGAACAAGATAACCTTTATCATTCTCGGGTCTGTAAACCATATTATACCAAAACCCACAACGATGCGTTGTTTCGTTGCAGCATGAAAGAGAAACAAATAACACACATACTTTCGCTTGTATGATATGAAGGGTAGTAGTTACAAAACAATTAACCCCCCGATGTTGCGCTTATGATCTACTCAGAATGGATAATAAAGTATATTCGTAGAACTTATGAAGCATTGTTTGGGGCGCATTTTGTACCATGGCGATCAAAAGCAAAAGAAGGATATAATCTATGCAATAAGTGAGCAGGATTTGTTAGGTACATCAAAATAAATGTACATGAAAGAACATTAGCAGTGTTTGTGACAAGACATTTTAGATTAATTACAATTTGCCTTTTTATTATTATGGTGGTTTCTATGTATATTAAGTACTAGCTGGTGCGCGCGACTTCGTCCGCGTGGAATAGTTATTACCATAAAAACGGTTGTAGTGAGTTAATCTTAAAAGATAGACATATACTATTGCGGACATTTTGTAAGATCATTTCAAGAGAAATAATTCTGTCATACACATTTTGAATTAATATCTATATATCTTGAACCGTTTTCGCAGCGCACGCAACGGAAGCCCTCAAAGATGAACAATTTTCCCCGTTTTTTCCACATTTTCCATTATTTCTTCTCTCTTTTTAGTTGCAGCGTGATGTTATATAGCCTTAAGCCTTCCTCGATAAATGGTGTATTAAACACAAAAAGAATTTTTCAATTCGCACCAGTAGTTCCTGAGATTAGCGCGTTCAAACAAACAAACAAACAAACTCTTCAGCTTTATATTATTAGTATAGATGTATTTACAAAAAAAACTATATATCCGTTATCTAGTACCCGTGAGACAAGCGTTTAGACAATAGATGGCGCTGTGTGCATATTTCATTTTATAAGTCAATACAATACCTAGAGTAGGTACCTAGTTACATTTAGAGAAGGCGGAGCGATGTGCGCACCAGAACACCGTCGTGACGAGCTCATCCGCCCAGTTGACACTCCGTGACGGACGAGTTACCGACACTCACAGACCACACAACACAGAGACATCTAGCTATAGCCTGCTTGCGCCAACTAACAGCTAATGGACCAGTTATAACTATCATCATCATCATCCTGTTATCGCCCACTGCTGAGCATAGGCCTCTCTTCTTGTACGCCACTCGTCCCGGTCCAGCGCAGATTGAATCCAGGTGCTCCCTAAGGTGATAACTATTACCGAGAGTTATAGCACTACTTTCGTATTAGTCTACAAGATTCGTGATCCGATTTTATTATTTTAGGTTTTTCTCCATCGATACGTTCTTGACAGAGCGGTCGTGGCCGCCATGTAGTCGTTGAAGTAAAGAGTACAGGTACTGCAGGTACAATCCGTCCCACAGTTCTAGCCTAAAAAATACTGTGTAAAGTAAGTAACATTTATGATATTTGTACCTAACAAATATAATAAAATTTGAACAAAAGTTCTGTGGACGAATAAGTCCAAAGAATGTTTATTCCAATTTAATAAATTTAATTACGTGGATTTTATCAATTACTATCAACATTCATCCTGACATTACATTCGTATAAAAATATCACTTGATTTCAGCGCCTCGTGTATTTGGCATATTACATGTTTGATAAAATGAACCGTCTCTAAGGTGAGATGGTGTAACCGCCAGCAAACATCAATAATTTACACCGATAACACTACAAAGTACCCGCCGCGTGATAAATACCTCTGATAAAGGAATAGCTGAAGCATAGGCCCAGTTCACGGAGTTTTTGCTTGAGGTTAAAATGTTTATGTTTTTGGTGAGATTTGGACCACAGAATCCCTGGTGTTAATTGATTTATGTAGCGTTAATCATCTCGATATATTTTTGTAGACGTTATTTACACTAAACAAAATTGCTCGACACGTTTATATGTCTCATCACCGTCTCTAGTATAATATTGTTAACCAATGTACCTACTGAAAATTGTCTTGACACGTAAGATGCTGAAAACTCTTTCTGAAATGTCATTCTGAGTAAAAATTAATAAAAAATATATTTAGAGAGAAAGTTTCTACTAGAAAAATGTCGTAGCATTTCGTAGCACCGTAGCACGGGGGTCCGTAGCTCGTAGCCAATTCGTAGCGAAACCAAAAACGAATGGAAGTTCGTAGACCATTATCCGTAGCACAGGAAATATTTCATTCGGTTATGTACTTTGTTTGAATGTATCTAGCCCCGCGTCACAGTAAAATAATGCCCTTATAGAAAAGTTACTGACTGGGGTTTATTAAATACATCCTCCTCGTCCAACTTTTCGAGTTGCATTCCTCTTTGCTGAGGGTCCTGACCTGAGTGTCACATTCACTCATTCCCCCAGATTCATTGGGGTAGATATGGCGCCATAAGTTTCAAATATATTAATGTACATGTATTTTAATATTTGTTATAAAATTCAGCAATAACATCATTATCTATGTTGTATATTATATTAGTAATCGTTATCTATTTATTCAAAGTAGAAATGTAATTGATAAGAATCAACAACTACAATGAAGTTATAAATAAAACTATGAACCATATGGTATTTTGATTGAATAAAATAGAAAAAGAATTTATTGCTTTTAAATTAACCATATTATTTATTTAAATTTATTAATATACATAGCACGATCGTACCAAATGAAAAATATTTTCGTAAAATTATGGATTTCATTAAAATTATGGAAACGTAATCATGGATCAGCTCCATGATTACGTTTTGTAGAAAAGACATCTCGAAGCAATATAATACAAACAAACATACAAATATTTGCGTTAAAGAATTGTTCAATTTCAAGCAATTCATGTAAATAGTAATTAAGTGAATTAATACGTTACGATGTTATACAGGGTATAGTTTTAAATTACGTATAACATTTTAATGTGGCTTTACTTGTCAATAATCAAGAGTTTAGTTTTAAAACTATTAATATTCACGGAAAAACTTCTCTCAACTGTCGTTGGATGACGATAATCTTTTTATGGAATAATTCAATTCGTTACTGAAATTTGAATGATGTCTGGTTTCGAAAGTTTAACCAACAACCCTATGGACTTTTACCGTGCCATACTGTGACGAACAGTCGGAAATTACAATTAAACGTGACATCCGACACATGGAAACGCCCTTAACTTTGGTAATCGCATGTAATTTCTGCTTGCTGAGCTACCAACAACAATTGATAAAGTTAATTTTATACTACAATTATTAAAATACTATGCCAAACAATAACCCTGTAAGCAGAAATCTAATACTTCACCAACACAGACATTAATGTGAGTATCAATATATCCGAATCTCTAAGAAAGTGAATACAAATACATTATTAATAACAAGTTATTTTTCAAATCGCGTTCAGTATGTGCAACTTTCAAACTTTCGGTCAGATCTGTATGAGACTACTTCCGGGGTAAGTCAAGGAAGCACTTTAGGTCCGACGCAGTTTTTGATAATGATTAATGACCTTCCAAAGGCCATTAACACTGCTGAGTGCCTGAAGTTCGCCGATGATCTGAAGTTGTACTCGAGCATCGGTTCCATTGAGGACTGTCACGCGTTACAGACTGACATTGATAATGTGGTAAAATGGGCCGCAGAAAACCACCTAGAATTCAACAGTTCAAAATGTAAAGTCATGACATTTACACGGTTACGCTCACCCATCAACTTCAACTACCATATATCAGGTGTCGGTCTGGAGCGTGTAACTGAAATCAAAGATTTGGGCGTGAAACTAGATGCGGGGCTCAAGTTCAATCATCATATTGAAGATATTTGTGATCGTGCTTTCAAGTCTTTGGGTTTTGTAATGAGGCAGTCGGCTAGATTCATGGACAGGGGTACTATAGTTCTCTTGTACTATGCGTTAGTGCGAAGTAAGCTGGAGTACAACTCTATCGTTTGGGACCCACATGAAGCTAAATACAATCTGATGCTGGAAAAAGTGCAAAAGAAAATTTCTAGGTACTTGTATAAAAAAATGTATGGTTATTACCCGTATTTGTATCCGGAATGGTAGGCATCAATACGTTAGAAGTTAGGAGAGGTTGTGCATTGATGATGCACTATTACCAGTTACTGAACGGTGTTATCGATGACCCGAGTACGCTCGCTCGCTTGTCGCTGAGCGTGGCTGCGCGGGCGCGCGAGCCCCGCGCGTTCTGCGCGCGCCGCCTGCTCGCGAGGCCGGCGCGCGTGCGCACCGACACTGCCAGGTATTCATCCACGGTACACGCCATAGATCTACTCAACGATATGATTGCTCAAATACCTGAGATTGATTTATTCAATACTAGATTTAATTCTATGTTACTTTTTTGTATAAAATTTAATAGTGATCCAAGCTTCTATAAAGCTCGGTATTGTAAATTATAAGTACCTACCTATATAAGTTATAACATACTGTGCGTTTTGGTAAAAGCTGTTAGCATGGTATGTAACTGAATTTAAAATAAATAAATAAATAAATAAATAAAAATTATCTTGGTACAATTTGCGTCAATAAAGATGAGATTTTAACACAATTTGCTACATCACATACTACTTAGAGAGTAAATATCTTTTGCGTTTATAAGAAATTGGTTTGTTATTATAACGAAGGGTTTACGAGAATGGTCTCACTTTGGAAAACCTTTGGGTACATATTTTTTGTACTTTTTCTAGAATCTTAACAACACTCATAACAAAACGATTTTAAACTTAAATTGTATATGGAATAGCAACATCAAAAACACATTACTTATTATAAAACTCAGCGAAAAATGCGTCACTTTAAATTAAAGAGCGTTTGCGCAATCATATTAAAAGTACTTTCCTAAAACTCATTACTAACCCAAAAGAGTAAACATCAAATGGAAATAAAGTAAGATTAATTGTTACCATCAGGATATAACTAGGTACGCTAAAAATAATAATTAAAAAGTGAATCATTACGATAAAACCTTCTTTATTACTAATCTTACCTACTTTGATACCTCGGTTTCATAAGTTTTTATACAACCTCTTTATTTTAACCTACAGTACGCTTTGATTTAGTTTACTTTGGAAAACCCAGTTTGAAATTCAAAACACAGATCATTGCAAGATTCTGCGCATAATATCTTGATGCCCAAGTCATAAAACATTGTCACGCGGACCACAAACAAAGATAGATAGATATACAATACACACCAAAATTATAACAATACCCAAAGAATAACAAACATTCAGTCTCAGCAGTGCTTGAAATACTACTGCTCGATGCCAGAATAACTGGGAAACGTACTTTTCCTCATATAAAGAGGTCTAACAACGAAAAAAATAAAATATGTCTGCATTTTTGTAAACAGTAGAAAACACACACTATTGAGCGTGTGTTTTCTACTGTTGTTCATTAATTTACTGAAGTCTGACGCATCTCGGCTGCCACTTAACTAGTTATTTTGATAAGCAATTTGGTGGTAACTAGACAGATATCAACTATCAACATATCGTCACCAAATCAGTACAAACAAGTCTTCCTTGCGTCAGGAAGCCTTACCACACAAAAGTAATTCGCCGCTAAAATATTAGATACCGTATCTACCTAATACTTATAGATACAAATGTCTATTTTTGTATCACTTACTATGAAGGCTGTTGTTTTAGCAGCATCATATTTAAAATAGAAGTTTTAAATCGTAACTTCAAGATTGAATTCAATCGTCTTTCTGATCCTGAAATTTTGTTGTGTACATGACTGCTATTTTGTACCACATGCATATGTAACCTAGCGCGGAAAACAAGATTTTAAATCCTTATGTGATATTTTGTTCATAAGAACAGTAGGTATTGTATAAAAACTGTTATTAAATCTTTTTTAAACAAGTACACGTGATTAATCTAAATATGTAAATAAAAAACTGTTATGACGTACATATAGTACAGCTTCGTACGAAACTAGAGTTTTACTCACAAAAATACCCCTGCACTAGAAAATAGCTTACCACTAACCCAAATATTGTGTCAAAACATCGATGTCCGATAAAATAAACATCATACTCGAGATGAGTCTATCCGAGAATATTTTCTATTACTTTTAGCATATAACAAGGACCTCTCTACTTATAGACACATCTTTATGGCGAAATATTTCTAAATATACTTATATGTCAAATTATGAGACTATGCATAAGAGATACATATGTAGATGATATCATTTATTCCTGGTTTATAGTAAATCTAAGTCAGATCTTTATTTATACATTATATACATTATATTAATATATATACTGCTACTTTACTTATAGATTAAACTTCGCTTCAAAATTTGTTTGATGTGATCAGTGTTTGTTGGACAACATCTCCGACTTCTATATGTTGGTGGATTAATCGACGAACATACAAAAACAAAAACCTACAATCTCATTACACCAGCATACTTTTGCCTTAAAAGTATGTATAACAATCTTAACAGGTTATGAATTATAGTCAAATAAAAATGCTTAGTACAAAGTTTAAAATTAGTCAATACCACCACCGTTATACAGTTGAGGTTCCAAAGACTCGCACCAAGCGGTTTGCTTCGACTTTCATCGTGCGAACAGCCAAACTGTGGAACTCCTTGCCCGAATCTCTATTCCCCTTGAACTATAATTTGTCGGTCTTCAAGTCGAGAGTAAACCGGTTTCTTCTAGGCAAGCGCGCTAGATCGTAGATTACAACGTTGCTTAACATCAGGCAAGTTGTAGTCAAGCGTGAGTCTACCTAATGTAAAAAATAAAAAAAAAAATTAGTCAATTCTTAAAGTCTAAAATATTTCTTCATGGATAAGGCGTACGGTTTTCCGACCTCATCCACTTCAGCTGGTTGACTGAATGGTTAGAGTAAAAGAGATACCAATCTCTCTTCATCAGATGTCTCTGGATTATTTGATCTATGGTACTTACCTATATTGTGGTATAAAAGTTGGTTGCAGTGGGCGTGTTCGTATTTTTTTATGGTGATCTACGTCGCGTAGAAATATTACTGTCCTAGAATGGCTTGGACAAATCAAACCTATAGGTATGCATACCAACATCAATGAATGCGACAAGTTTATAACAAAAGGTGTGATTCGTCGTTTTACTTTTGAGACGAGACACTTTTATAATTTGTGTTCTTGGGTACAGTAATGGCCATAATCATTAATAGATTGATGATTTTTCTCAAATTCTGAGAGATTGTAAGCGAATAAATGTGAAAAAAACATATATAAATACAAAAGTGAATACTGTTAAATCTCACTATGTACATATATTATATATATTTGACTTCACAATCACAACAAAGCGGTGATAAAGTTTGGCTTGTACAATGACGCGGTCAATCCGGATCATTCCATATCACCATTAAAATGCCATAAACTAAACGCTATAAAGGGTACACTCTCAAAACACTGTCATAATATCTGTCCTAAAATCTAAACAATTAAAATAATGGCGCCGTTAAATGTGCCATGTACAAGGCACCGCGTTTATTACTGACCAGTTTTACGACGATTTTAACGTTATACTCTAATTTGATTGCTGTTTCTATGAACATCGTTGTGGACAGGGCATTCTAGCAAGATAGGGGGTGCCGATGTAAGTAATTGATTTCAAATGCTGTTGTAGTCAATGGCATTAATGTTGAAGCAAGTTAGTTACATACAATCACATCATTTATGAGTAACTAGTGGACGCCCGCGGCTTCGCTCGCATTAATAAGTAAAACTTGCATCCCCTATTCCGCCCCTTTAAAAGTTGCATTTCCTAAAATCCTTTATTTGCGGATGCCTACGTCATAACATCTACCTGCATGCCAAATTTCAGACCGTTCCGTACATCGGTTGGGATGTGCGTTTATAGATCACTATGTCAGTCAGTCAGTCAGTCACGTTTGAGCGTTATATATATATAGAGTAACTGGATATACATATTTATTTTTCTATTTTTCGCTTATACGGTTCAACCGTATTCGATGCAAATTAATTCCTTTTCATTAGCACTGTGAATGCTAGTAGCACTGGAGAATCTCTAGGTGTACATATTATTCCCACCATTACAAATACATAGATCACGTCACATTATATTTTTATACCTCAGTTGTATACCTCTTTTTGCAGAGCCGAAGATCCATCAACATGATGACCAATCACAAAGCCTACAAGCGGCAACAGCAAATCAAGTTAATTGAACTGTCAACATTACATTCAGTCGTAGATTAGTGCTCTGACGGCGGCTTATTTGTAAAATTGACACTAGTTATAAAAGCATAAAGTATTAGAGTTATGGTTACTATTTGGTACTATTCATCCTTTAGAAGCTATGTCCCTATTATGTGATGTTTTTGATTAATTTATCGTTTTATTTATTTATAATGTTTTTTATTTATAATTTTTTAGTTCTATTGGTGTTAATATGTGTAAATATTGTTTCTTATTATTGAATAAAAATTTATCGTTGTCGCTATAATGGTAGACACGACACTCACTAAGCAGGATATCAGTGTAGGACAGCCTCCAGTTTGAGTTAGAATTAGAAGATAGCTTGAGATATAGGCACTTGTAGCCAGTCAAATAAACTATACTAAAAGACGGCAGCAGCAATAATGATGCCTACAACTATTCCTACATCTATGTGGTGTTCTGGATTTCCTAGATTTGCTAGCAGCAGTAAAACTTTAGCGCAAAAATATCTAAAACAAGCATGCAAGTAATAAAAAAGTAACGTCCATCGAAGAGGCCGGCAAATCCCTCACATTAGCACACGTATGAATATAACATGACGGCCGAATTCACTCACAAGATACGGCCGTAAACATATCTCATTATTCTATAAATAAAAAAAATATTATTTAGTCTATATACCTACGTAAACCCATCAAAAAAAGTGCGTCCGACAGTAAAATCCGTTTTATGTAATGTATGTAGTCCATAAAAAGGAGATACCTACTCCATGTAATAAATAAACGCAGATATATGTTGATTTGACCGGTAGTAATATATTGCAGAGGTATTTACATCCTGACAAAACAACCATTCTGTCTAAGAAACGAGGCATCTGCGTCCGATGAAAGTACTCTATACATTACCAGGTTCCGCTTTTCAAGTGTTTTTATTTTCTGATGAAATGTAGTTATTTTAAACTGGGTATACACGCTCCATCCTAGACCATAATGATCGAATATAAAAATAGAATAAAAAATAATTTATTAAGACAGACTACAAAACATACACACACATATATACAATAAATAAATAAATAAGTCTGCCTCAACACAGCCCCAACTCAGCATAATGCTGATTACTGGAAGAATGTAAACCCATTCCATCTAGAAAAAAAATGCGTTCCATGTTATACCTACTTATCTATTGGTACTTTTCATCAGATTTTTTTTTATAAAAGGGAGATTTTAGATTTTATAAAGTTATTTAAAATTCATTGTAATCCAAGAGGGCAAAACGCGAGGTGCAAAATGTTCTACATAAACAGAAGTAAGAATAAACATTACCAGTTTAGTCCACAAATAATAATTATAATCGTTTAACTACGGTGGCAAACAGTCTGGACAGCAATTGCCATTGTTATACATGTGCCATATTTGTCCTCTAATATTTAAGTATCAAATACTAAGCTGAACCAGATATAAGAGTTGCAATAAGAGTATTCCATTACGTATGAGATTGTGTATTGAAAACGGTTCAGTAAAAAAAAACAATAGTCGTTTGGTGGATGGATGGTACAGTAATGTTTCTATCGGACGTAAGTTAATTGTTACAGCACATAGACTAAGAACTGGACACATGCCGTTAAAAAAAATCGCATTCCTCATGCGGAAGGCATACACCGAATTGTGAAACATGTGGAGTTGTAGAGGATGTGTACCATGTACTGGTAGAGTGTGTCCGCCTTCAGCAGGAGCGGCGCGCCCTTGCAGTGAGCTACCAACTCAACCTGCGGGATGTGGGTTGCTTCAATGATATACTAGCTGTGCCTCACTGTGACGCGGCGAGAGATCTGTTCTCCTACATGTCTCAACTTAAGTGAGATATTTGGGTGAACAGGTCATCTCCATAATAGTTTAATATTTTTGTAATTAGTATAGTATATACAATGGGACTGACATGTAATAACAAAAGTCCCTTAAAAAGGAGAATAAAAAAAAAAAAAAAAAGTACGCTGAAGATGATGGTGATTGTAAACAAGACGATTCACAATAGAAAAAAATAAAATAAAACAATATATTTATTTAAAATCACTAACGACTGGCTGATTCTATGGATAGGTATAATACCTATCTATATGGTTTGGCTTCTGACAACATTTACACATTTTATTACTAAGCAACTCCAAGATAAGCCGGATTTGTGATCGGAGTAGGTAAGTACTAATGTATGTCCGTATTCATAGCCACAAATACAAGTATTTATTTTTGTGAATCAATTTTTTATAGCATTTTACTAGTATTTGAAGAAAACATCGAAAGTATGTCTTTTGTTCTATTAATTTGTTGATAATTATTTTTTACGTCAAAAAAGGATTTACAGAACCAACAATTTAGTAAATAGAGTCCCGAAAGTAAATTTTATTGCGATTCACGTAAGCGACGGCGCTGGTAGCCTTTTTTTTTTTTTTTTTTTTTTTTTTGTGCCAGGGGGAAATCTGGCGCTGGTAGCCTAGTACCTATTTATTTTATAATTTTATGAGTTTATAACACGTGCTACCACAAATTCATAAAAATTGCTCTTCAATTGTAAATTACGATTTTATATTCTTGTTTGCTACAAAACGTTGCAAATCAATTGTTATCTTTGGAAATATTCCATTGTCCTTATTGCAGAGGATGAATTTAATTACTAATTATTATCTATTGGTATTTGTGACTTTATCGGTGCATGCCCCTTTATAGCTCGGTGGTGATAAAGTTTATAATCTTGTTGATAAATAGTAAAAATAACTTGGTTATTTCATTTGCTTGTTCGGTTTTAGTTTGTAGATTACATTGGCGTCCTTAGCTCACCGGATTGAAGTATAGTAAGCTAATAACTTAGTAAAGCATCATTCGATGTAGGTACCTGTGGTTGTAATTCTGTACACTGTGTACGTACATAAGTTGGTTGTTAGTTACAAAAAGTACCATTTGAATTTGGACTCATCCGCTCATCTGCTGGTTCATCCAGACGTCAAAATGGCAGACGTCAAACCTTACCGTAATCGTCGTTTCTAGGCAGTGTGAATACTTTCGAAAACCGATTTAGTTATCTGAATTAGTTAAAACTATGTTTCAGATTAGGATTCAGGTTCTTACTTCTGATAACGTTATTCTACATTGCCATCTATACGCCGAAACCACGTCGTGTGTTCGTGTCATTTGATCGTTTAGATCCGTATATACGAGTAACTATGCTTAGCTTCAAACATCACTCCAAGTAAATTAAAAACTTCAATGGATTGCCTTTTTCTTAATTGTTTCCACGTGTTCGTTACTGACTTCAGGCATTCTAGATACCTGTGTAATTTACTTGGATGAAGAATATATTCTTTTTACATTGCTTCATTGATTTTTCACGTCAATACCCAAGTTAAAGTTTCGGAAGAAAATAATGAGAGTAAAAGCTACTTTCCTCAGAATATGTAATTCCTAGAATGGGGTCACACTGTTGCAAGAAGCAGATTTAGGAAAGAAATAAGTTAGAAATAAACCATTAATGTTGATGATGGAGTAAGCATATAAGACTAAGTACCTATCTACAATAACAGTGCAAAGATTTTGTACAAATCGTGACGGTTCATGTCCGTATGTGGACAGATCCACTTAGAGAAAGACGCGGCATGACTTACTTATTAGATTCTGATATTGTCAAAGGAATGTGTACAATATGTTGACGTTAAGAACCTTAAAACATGGGAGTTTTGAAGCACAGATCCTGTTTGTGATCATGTTTTTTTAACGCAGATTTAAGGACGTTAGACTCTAGCAACATTAGTTCTGTTCCTGACGCTGTGAAAAAACTATATGCAAATACACAGAAATTATCAAGTTCTTACCTACCTAATTAGTATCATATCTAGTATCATTTACTGCCATTTACCACTGAATCAAGACGCTCCGCCCGTTATCCTACATTCAATGTAAATCCTATTGTCAAAAACTTTCCATCGGAATTGTTCAAAAATTGATAGACGAGATGTCTGTGTTACACCTACTTATTTTTAAAATAGATAAAATACAGGGCATTTATGTGCAGTATAGCACAATCGTAAAGATTGAATAGGAATGCAGAAAAATAATGAAGCCATGACTTTGAGCATAATCCGTGTAATCTCACGTATTGTTATTTATATGCCCCCGGGGAGATTGCACTACTCGAAGTAAGATAAGGGATTTGTTATTGTAATTATTGCTGCTATTTTAATAGATAAAATAAGGATTTAGAAAACAGCGTTTCAAGAAAGTGTAACTAGAAAATTTGATATTTATGACCGAAGATAACAGAAATCAATATTAAATTTTGTCACATATTTTCTGACTGTTTATAGAGACAATTGACCGGAAATCTAATGTGACTACAGCAGCTTTCTGATGTTTTCCTTGTGCTGTATATAGATACATATGAATTAAAAAAAAATGGCGGATTGGTTTTCAAAAATTAAATTACACTACAATACAATATATCTAAGGAATCGCTAATCTTGAAAGCCCGAAAACCTAATTTCCAAAGAGCGCGTTGATAAGACGCTGATCTATCAAGGCGCTATCTTGCATTCGGCAATGATAGCGGCTTTAATTGACAATGCTTTGTTTACTGATGATGACAAACTTTACTACGTTTGTCGGCGCTTATGATGAGAGCTGTGAACTAGGTAAATGAACCTATTGCGATAAAAAGGGGTCTAACATAAGTCTCATTTCACTGAAATCGAACCTACTACAGTGTCATTTTTTTAACTTAATAGACTCGCGCTAGACTATAGTAAATAAATAAATAAAATAAAATAGCCTTTTATTGCCCAGAAATAAGCTTAAGTATGTAAAAAATGACAAAAATAAAATTAGTTTTAAAATATCGCTAGAATAAAATAGTAATTGGTATATAATTGCTTAGGGCACCCAAAACTTGGTGAAGGCCTCTTCCATGTGTGTCCACAGTTTCCTGTCTTGCGCCTGTCTCGTCCATGTGACCCCCTCTACTTGCGTGATGTCGTCGCTCCACCTGCTGCGCGGGCGGCCTATAACTCATCCAAATTGTTTATGTTGTCCTTCGGGTGACATGGCGGACAAATGTCTTACTGTTTACCTAATGTAAAAAATATATTAAGTGGCCCCTACCATACAGAGTTACCTAAAAAAATTCAGCATCGAAGGACTCTATGATGCTAAACATTACATACTTACAATAAGTTTTGTTTTACGACTTTTGGTATTTCCTGCAACTAGTTACTGCGTGGTGGACCGAACACATCATAAATGTAGCAGGCTTACGAGTAGGATAGAGACGAGAAACTCAAAATGTTTTGTATAAATTTGCATCGAGTAGCGTTCTTCATAAAACGACCTGCATTCAGAAGTGAAAGTTCCAACTAGATGATGATGATTCAAGATAAGCGCTAACTACCTTGCAAACCGCCTAGTCTTTCAGTTGTAAATCCAAAAGAGCGTCCATCGTACACCGTTGAAAGATCCCAGATGTCAGTACTAATGATCCCAGTGGAAATAAACTTTAGAAGCTTTTTGCAGCACTGTACATGTTTGTAGTGCCGCTAGTGACTTTAATTGCAATCTCAACTGAGTTATGTATTTGTAGGCCTACCCGTACATACGGAGAGAACTTTGCTTTGATTGAAAAAAAAAAGGACATTTATGTACCTGTAAATGGTTGTAAATATTTTGCTTCTTATTCTTATCCAACGAGAGTGGCCAACTCTGGTGTCGAGAGTTTATCAGGCCGGCCCAAGGGCCTCTGACTTGGCTTTAAATTTTGCTAACAAACCAATATTTCTAAATACATAGTCTAGTATTTAGACACTAAAATGTACCTACATAATTTTAATAAACTTATATCTAGATAACCTAATCTACTAAATATTCGACCTAACTATACCTACATGTTGAATACACACAAGCCTTGAGACGAGACTTATCAAAAATAAATACGAGACATGAATGTCTCGTATTTATTTCTAATCGATTTTTTAAGACGTCTTGAGTTTCCAATGTTGAATGGACAATAAAATCATGTGCGATTTGATAGGGATAGAGGCCAAGGGGCAGACAAGAATATAAAATTAATTTGGCGACGAACTGAATGGGCGGAAATCTATTGTTAGTTTGTTTTTACAGCTAATTAATAGGCCGCTGATATTTTTGTGCGCTCCGACTGCTGTTGTCAGAGTGATGGGGAAAATATTATTACTGATTACAGAAGAGTGGATATGTCAGTCAATCTTAAAACAGTATATCTAATCTATACTCACATGTATAAACTTATGTACTTATTTTATAATCTATAGTAAATTTAATTACAATTAATGTAACTATACTCAATCACTCACGGTTTGTAAAGCTGATGAGCAGCTTTTGCAAACCGTACCTAAGCGCTAAAACGTTTTATTTCTACATCTTTGACGGCTTAATTCTTTCAACTTTTCGTATCAAAATGACTAAGTATAAATAATAGCAATAACTCGTTCTGAGCAGATGGTAGGCGATGCCCATAATTTATAATATTACAATCTACTTGCACATCTCTTCTGTATTTATCATACATCTAATTTTATCTCGAGAGTTTGCCCCAAAAATAGGCGCATTCCGCGCTCCCTTTGTTTGGCCAGAAAAAGCAAAATAGTTTAGATTAGTTATTATTATCAACATTAACCTTATTTCCTGAACTGAATAAGCTAACTAAATTATATTTAAAAATTCTATAGAAATGTAAATACATATATACATATGTCTTCACATATGTACATATGTACTGCGGGGGAGTCACGACCCTCAGTCATGAGGACATACGACTCAAGAGAGAGAGATGTACATATGGCGAATATGTAATTGAACCTAGAGCAAATTAGACAGATCGACATTTTACAGGTATATGTATGATGTTGGTACCTTAGTAAGTTTAATTGTACTATTTACATTTTATTGCTTTAAATTAAATTTTCATATAAATTTACTTACTTACTTATTTAACATATTCTCTAATTAAGTAGATTAGTTTATGCACTTCCCGTAACAGCAGTGGCCGAATTTCCTGCGTTACAGCTTACTGAAGCACGAAAGCTTTTAAATCGCGTGGTAATAAATATTCTTCCTGACAGTTAGTGGCTATTAATGTCCGCTAGTAATTAACTTCCAATACTAGGTACTCTAATACAACCATCTGTCGATTTGCAGTAATTACATAATCTTTTAAATTGACCCATATTTTCGTAACTTTCATGAAATGGTCGTAAGTACCTATATTTATATAGGAGTATTTTTTTAGATTGAGCCGATTTTTTTTGTATTCATCATTATCATACCAATACATATTTTATATACTAGCAAAAGTATAGATATTTGTGGGTTCATAAGTTTGTTCCTCTTTTATGCGTAATAGAGTAACGGATCATCGTGGTTTATTGAAGAATTAGAGACCCCTAGAGAATCACTGGCTACCTTTATACTAAAACAAAATGTTTTATCACGAAAAAGTAATATCATTTGTAATATAATAACACTCGTGTATAAGCTTTTTCAATTAGATTACAGATCGATAGTTTGATCAACGATCCTTTTTTATAACGATGGAGCAAGTTTTTTTTAATGTTGTACAAACTCAAATGATGTCCCTTTGTTCCAGTGCGGCGGACAGTGAGCGAGAGCCCCACTCTCCACGAGGGGGTGTCCCTGGTGCTGCACATGACTAACATCACCAAACTGAACGCGTCCGCCATCGAGGCAGCCGGGTACCAGCTGGCTAAAATACAGCATTTGTAAGTGTTTTAATTCAAAACTATAGCTAATATATGTAGTTATTTGATTTACAGTGATTTTGGCGTTTGAATTTAATTCATTATTCTTTTTTGCATCAATCAAATAATAAAATTTGGAATACTCCGCAAAAATAATAAGGCCCTAAAAATATTAGAAGCGTCTATTTATTATCTTCTGAGGTAAAAAAAAACAAATTTGACCTATTTATAATGGTACTGAACCTTGACCACCATTGACCTCCATTTCAGGGGGATTCAGCTTTTGTTGGAACTAGTTTCTAGCTTCATTGCAGAGTAAAATAATATTTTATTTGCATTTATTTTCAGATCCGTGATGGACGCGCCCAGACTAGAACATATTGCAGTAGACGATCTGACTAGGATGCCTAATCTCAAATCTATGTAAGTTATTTCTTTACAAAAGAACTTCGTATGATACGATGTTTTCAAAGCACCCTACAGGCCTTCTCAAGTGGCATAATGACGGTTGCATCCAACAGTCTGCACCTAGGGTTCCAGAAGAGTAAAACCATAACTATAGCCAGCACTTTCCTCCACGTTTCATCAACAACAACAACGTAATCTAAATATATAAAACTCAAAGGTGACTGACTGACTGATATAGTGATCTATCAACGCACAGCCCAAATACTAGACGGATCGGGCTGAAATTTGACATGCAGGTAGATGTTATGACGTAGGCATCCGTTAAGAAAGGATTTTTGGAAAAGCCGCTTTTAAAGGGGTGAAATAGGGGATGCAAGTTTTACTTCTTAATGCGAGCGAAGCCGCGAGAATCCACTAGTCATGAATAAATTAATATTGAATGTGCCATGTTTGTAAATCATAAATTCAAATTACATTAACAGTGCTCAATTTAGCACCAGCAGTCAAATCCAATAACTGAAAATAAGTCGTGTTTAACGAGTTGTTCCTTTCATTCCAGTTTTATAACGCAGGCGCCGCGCCTGCATCGCATCCCGCGGCTGCCGGCGCTGCCCGAGCTACGCACTTTGTACGTATGTATGTTGTTTTGTTGTACATTCTATTAGACACCAGTGGAGTTATACACGTGTACTTATGTAGAGTGGTTTGTGTTTAGCGCATGGTAAACGTATGTAGAAATCATTAGGTAAGGGTCTTCTTAGTTAGGGTTTCATTCAACCTTCGACTATTTGAGATCTTTGTCAATGAGATGTTGTCAATGGAGTTTCTGTCACAATTCTGGGATTTCCGCATATCATAAGCTTCCTTGTACGAAATGACCATTATGATTTTCTTTTATCGGGTATACATATACCTACATAGTCGTAAATGTCCTTCATGGTCATTTTTCTTAGGCTTTAATTTTAGATTTGTATTTATTCAGTTGTTATACTTGTTATCTTGTTTGATTCATCGTAATAAATACAAAGCAAGTAATTTAATACAGACTTTTGTTGCACATTAGATCTTACTACTCAACATTTTAGGATCTCTTCATATTTCATTTCAATCTATTTTAACAAACATGTTCTAATAAATAATCTGAATATGTCTTTTTCAGCATGGTGACCACATCGGGGCTGGTGGAGGTGCCCAACCTGAGCCACGTACACGACAGCAAGTCTAACATGTCCTACCTACAGGCCATGTAAGTCAACACAAAAGTCAATATTTGCCAGCCACAACAAGTTTAAAAAAGTTCCCTTGAACAAACACGATCCCTTACAAACCTTTCCTTTAATCACAATTCAAATCAATAATAATACGAATCATTATATTTATTCCAAGCAAGCTTGCTGCATCTTAGGCTTAACATCGCGCAAGCATAATCAACGAACGTTAAAGTACGGCCGTAATAAGAAAACAAAACCCCATTGTTTTAATTATCATGGGAAAACATATCTTTGATTATGTTATAAAATACAGCCTCTCAGTTTTATTCTCTCCTGTGGCTCCTTTAATTTATTGCAAAAAACAGTTGTAAAATGTGCTTTACTTCATTATCTGTGGCTTCTTCCAGGCAACCCCCTAATAAGCCCGCTAATGTTGTTGCAGCGACCTGGAAGGCAACCACATCCGCCACATCCCGCGACACGCGCTGCGCGTGCGCGCCGACCAAGTGTAAGTTATACGTACATAGCATAACATAATTTAGTTTATTACCTAGCTCGATGTTTATACATCTTTAATTATTTTTACCCGACTTCAAAGAAGAAGTTTTCAATCTTACTGAATGATTTTTGTATAGTTAGTCAAAATATAGGTACGAGTAAATCTTTTTTTTTTTACGTGTGATAGGTTTACGTTTGACTACAGCCTGCCTGATGTTAAGCATTGCTGCAGCCTAGGGTGTAACACGTTTACCTAGAAGATACCTATTAACTCTAGATTTGAAAACCCCTGGATTGTAGTTCGCAGGAAACACAGCTTCTGGTAAAGTGTTCCAGAGCTTTGCCGTCAAGTCTATCGTCAAGTCGCCATCTATATAAGTTGTGGGACTGTATGTACCGTAACGTGTATTGTGGGGTTATGTAAATATGATATTTTATGTTTATTTTCCAGATCACTGAGCTATAATCTAATAGAAGAGGTTGCTGCCGACACTTTCAAGAACGCGCAAATATCTAAACTGTAAGTTTTTGTGAATGTAGGTACCTTTACTATTTTGTGGAACAAATTTTCGTTCGATAGTCGCTCAAGATTAAAAGTTATGAATTTCATGTTTTTCAGGAGCTTCCGAGGCAACACCAAACTGAAGCATTTAGATGATAACGCTTTTTCGGGCAACTTGCTGTTGCGCCAATTGTAAGTTTTTATCGCGGTATTTTATATTTTTGTACTGTAGTGTTAGTAAATTAAAAAATTTACACCTTTTTACTTTTCTTTTCAGAGATTTAAGTAACACCGCCATTACCTCTTTGCCCACTAAAGGGTTGGAAAAACTCCAGACGCTTCGAATAGAAAGGACACCTTCACTAAAATATATCCCATCGATTTATGAATTTCAGGTAAATCCTTAAATAGATATACATATATTAAACAGCAAAAGTAAATAAAATAAGACCAAAAATTAGCTCGATATTAACGAAATAATATTAGTTTAACAAATTAAACAACCTGTAAAATTCGTGTAAGTATGGCCATTGTATATTTATCCATTCATGGCGACTGTATCGACACATCAGATGACCAATAGTTAAAAATAGTTCAGATTACATCATTTTAACCACAGATTTATAAGCCTCGTTTTGATAAATAAATAATTATTCGTGAGACAGTTAAGCAAGCGTTTGGTCCTTGCCACAGGAGATCTCAGGGCTGGCAGCTATTTTTCTCAACGATTGAGTCTTTCCATTCAAGGAGGAAATACTGCCAGCATCCTGGGATCCCTGCCGGGACAACATGGACAGTGTGCTGATTTTTTTGTAAGTGATTCTGTATGTAGGTATGTTTAAGTCATTTCTGTATATACTTGTGGAATATATGTAAATAATATTAGTTAGTAATTTTCGTAAATATATGAGTAAATAATTAATAACTATCAAAACGATGACTTGCGAAAGGTGTCTCGAAAACACTGGATTTATAAAGCAAAAGAACACTCACTGTAACCGACATTAAACCACAAGCCCTATAAATATCCTCATCATCTTCGTCAGCCTGTTATCGCAATGCCAAGCATAGGTTTTTTAAACGTCACTCATACAGTTAAACCTTCTTACCTTATCAAATGGATTTGATATATTCCTTTCACATTTTTCAGCACCTCGAGAAAGCGTCTCTGACCCACCACTTCCATTGCTGTGCGTTCGAGTTCCCCGAGCGCCATGATCCGGCGCGACACAAGCTCTACGAGACCCAGCTGGCCTTGATGAAGCAACGCTGTCTCAGCAACCAGAAGCAGAGGAAACGGAGGTCCTTGGAACCTATCCGGGAGATAGACGTCGATGGCGCGAATAGGAGGACTTCTAGGTAATTAAGATATTGAATCAGGCGTTAAACTCTGGATAAATATGTAATTCCTATATTTAATTCTAGGTATTTTTGATGGCAACACGAGCCTTATGATTTCCTTATCATGGGAAAGCAAAAGGTACTCTGACGTCCGTCAACCAATCAAATTCGAGTCACGTATGTTTTAAAAAGACTATGCAGCGGGTTGTAAAAGCTAGTATCTTTTATGAACATAAAATCACAAACTTAGCTGATCTCTATGGTCAAGCAAGCTAAGTTTAGGAAAAATCTGTTCCTAAAAGCCACAATATGCTGAGAGACACATTGTCTTTGTAATAAAGACAATATCCTACTTCCAGATCCCCCGACGATCTCCCGACGACCATCGAGGAGTACGACGGGCGCAGCTACATGGAGGAGTACTTCGGAGACTCGGGCAGCTTCGAGGATGACCAGGGAGAGTTCCACGACCCAGTCAATGAGACGCTCGGGGGAGGGCTCTCAGAGCAGGATTGTGATAACTTTACTATCAGGTTGGTACATGATTTCACCAATCCTTTAGCGATCATGTCATGACAGTATAAGTTTGAAGGTTTTCCTGGTTCCCTATATCCTTCTTTAATCTAATGCAGTTAATCTTCTATTAAATATTGATCGAAGCAGTTAATGATAAATTTCCTAGTAGCCAAGACCAATTCAATTGGGCTTCAATTTAGATTACTCTTAAACGTAATTATTAAGTAAACCTTTTTTTTTACTTCCAGTCGGCGAATAATAAACTGCACTCCACTGCCAGACGCCCTGAACCCGTGTGAAGACGTGATGGGGTGGTCGTGGCTACGAGCAAGCGTGTGGTTCGTCATCTCAGCCGCGGTCGTCGGCAACGTGGCCGTGTTGGTGGTTCTCCTCATGAACCACACCGAGCTCACCGTCCCGAGGTTCCTTATGTGCCATCTCGCCTTCTCCGACCTCTGCACCGGACTCTACCTCTTCATGATAGCCGTAGTCGATCTCAGATCTTACGGAGAATTCTTCAACTACGCCTATGACTGGCAATATGGCATCGGGTGCAAAATCGCCGGCTTCTTCTCAGTATTTTCCGGACAACTATCAGTATTCACGCTCACCATAGTCACGTTGGAGAGATGGTTCGCTATTACGTATGCGATTTATTTGGAGAGACGAATATCTTTGCCGGTGGCGGCGAAAATAATGCTTGCAGGATGGACTTTTTCGATCATAATGGCCGGATTGCCTCTAGTCGGTGTCTCGGACTACTCTTCAACGTCGATTTGTCTGCCGGTGGAAAGCAAAGACGTGGGAGATGCGGTGTATCAAGGAGCATTGTTCGCGACGAACGCAGTCGCTTGGGTGACAATAGTCGCCTGCTACGTACAAATATATAGATCTCTTGGAGGCGGTGAAAGTTACGGCGGCAGGGGCGCTGCAGCGGCGGCCGAGAAAAGAATCGCGAACAAAATGGCCTTGCTTATTGGAACGGATTTACTCTGCTGGGCGCCCGTCGCCTTCTTCGGAATAACGGCTCTAGCTGGAGTGCCTCTAGTCGACGTGAGTCATGGCAAAGTTCTACTCGTCTTCTTCTACCCACTGAACGCGTGCGCGAATCCTTTCCTATACGCTATATTGACGAAGCAGTACCGCCGAGATTTCATCACGCTGCTGGCGAGAACTGGCCAGTGCACCTGGCTGGTAGAGAAGCACAAGCTGGCCAACCCTCCCCCCACCGCGCACACCAACCCCTCCGCCCCCGCCAACATGCCCCTCGTAGACTATAAGAGAAGCCAATCACAGGTCAGCAAGGACTACAGCAGTGATGCCGTCATGATGTAACTAAATACCTCGTAGCTTGTAAGTTGATGTTGATATTATTATATGTTATTTATTAATTACTTATGTATGTAGTTTTATTTTTTGTTAATAGTACTGAGATTACTTATATCGTCAGAGAAATTATATGTAGTATATAAGTTGTTAATGTTATTATTTAGAATTATATGCTCCCACTACTTAATTGACAGAAAATAAAATAATTGGTAAATAAAATAATTTCTTTTCCATAAATTTTGCTATATTTTATTTCTGAGTCTAAAATAAATACATTTGTAAGTTATTTTAATCCATAAATACTATGACATAGCTAAAAATATCTGATTGTTTTCATCTAAGCTATCTAGCACTTTCTTATCAATATATTCTACAATCAGCTTGTCACCTTCCAATAGAACCTGTCTCTCGATCAACTCACTCATTTCCACATCCATTTTCAAAGGACTGATACAGTAGCCATCTATTTGTCTAAACAACCTTAACTTTACATCACTCATCTTATTGTTATCATTCTTTATGTTACAAGACTCACAAATAGAATCTATAGCCTTACCCAAGCTCCATTGAGAACTGACATATGTAGCGATAGTGTCTTTTAGATCTGGGTCTAAGTTCACAGATTCAATCAAGGCAATGTTCTCTTCACTTTGAATTACTTTAACAGCCTTTGGGTCCATATTGCTGGGTTTCTTGATGGCAAAGTAAACTTGGTTAGTCAGTGGCTTGATGTTTGGGCCAACAGCCTTTTGTTTGATTCTCATGAGGTGGATTTTAGATGCAGTTTTAACTTTAGCTGATGATTGCAGGGCTTTCCGGATGTTTTCTGTTATCTGTAAAATACATTGTCATAATATAACACAGAAAACATCAATATAATCTAAGATACAAAAAACATAAATGGTCATTTTAATTTTATTAACATTATTTATAATTGCGTTTAAATTATAAATAAATACTACATCATAGTCTTAGAATAAGTAATTTACACTAGCTAAATGAGACAAATGTAGAAAAATATTACCTTATCTTGCAAATGTTTATTTGCTTCTCTGAACTGCCTCCTTGGTGCTTCAATCTGCTCTATTTTAGCAGCCATTGTTTCATCATCTATTTCTGGGCAGGATCTGAAATAAAAAAAAAACATCAAATTATATAATATGATTTGAAATGTTTCTCTAAGCTGAATTTTGAGCACATAAATCTATAAGTAAATAATACGTACAATTTGTAGAATTGAAAAGTTATCAAAAGGTTAAGCAGAAAGACAGGTTAGCACTTACTCATGGAACCTGTGTTCGATACAATAGTGTTTATTGCATTTTGAACAGAGCATTTCGTGTAGATTCCCTTTCCTACATTCTTTATGCGAACATTTGTAGATTTTATCCTGGTTTTTAAGGATCACATCGTCACGTTTTGGCGCCAACTCGCATTCGCCAGAAAGGCAATGGGTGTTGAAGTGTTCTCGGCAGAATACTTTGCCACATTTGCACTGCAGGGGCAGGAAGTCAGTCTGGTTGCAACCTTCAAACTGGCAGTGCTCTCCAAGGGTAGGAAACTCCATTATATCCGAAGAATTTAAAGATGACGAATCACTAATGAAGAAGTGGAGATTTGAGAAGATACAAAGGTGCACGACTTGATTTAGCGCTTTAGATAAAGTTTGAGGTCTAATGCGAATTCAGAAAAGATATTTATTCAGTCATTAATTCACAATAAATCGATGAAAATTGGAAAATAAATCGCCAAAAACCAATGTTATTATTTTTATTGTTGACGTCTTGTGCGAAAATGACTTTGACGTTTCACGTAGCAATGGCCGACTATTTTATTTTATTTACCACCATTTACCATGGAAGTAATATATAGAGAATATTACTGCTGATCCAATATGAGCAGAGCGAGGCGAAGTATGAAAGGCAGTTGTCTTTTTCTAACTAGGGTGACAATAAATTACTTATATAATTAGGATATCAATTCATCTTCTTACCAAATCGGGAGCAGTCTCTTTTGCGGTCCTATTTTACCTGCATCTTGCCAGTCATGATGATCCTTAGCTCTATTGACGCGTTAAGTAACAAACACCAACAAACCTACTTACAAATTAAAATGCACTTTAGTTTGTAACTTATAATAGTATCGATTGGGTTAATTGACAGGGAGGCAATGTGATCAAAATCATAAACATTTTGCAGCAATTACAATATGTATTTATTTACAAGTTCACATTTGAATTGCATGTAGTTAGTTGCCTTTATCCTATATTTTTTACACTATCGTTTTCCTTGTGTTTCAAATTCTAACTGAAACGAGTGATGGTTTAAACTATGTACACCAATATAAAGCAAACTGTATACAATACTAAGGAATCGTATGTGAAACCATGGTATAAGAATATATGACTTGGCTACTTTTTATCAGCACTACTACCGAGACTACTACTAATAGCTACAAATCAATTATTTAATTTTTCTCACCACGGCAGGAATTGGGATAGCGTCTTTTTTTAACAAACGGAGAGAATTTGGAGTATTTAAAGATTTTGGATCAAAGTGTAGACTGCAAACTTTGGAGAATTTTGTAATAGGTCGTGTAATATTTAAGTTCTTTTGCCAATTTATTTTGATGTTTTCATTTTTAGGAAAATTGAAAAAATATCATATTGCACAAATTATTTCAAGCACGAGAAAATATGGTCACCTTAGTACCAACAATGTAATCTTACTTAAACTTTAGCATACCTGTAGAAAGATATATTGCAACCACTATAAGATTCATTTCTGCATCCCGGAACACTACAAGTTCTTACCATTTTGTTATTTTTACAATAAAATACATTTAAATTATTTTTACAAATTACATATGAAATTATTTTTTTCCCGCCATCTTTTGTCATAATATATAATGTCATCATAATTTAATGTTGCTTGTGTGAAAAATAATATAATATTAATTGGTTACTTATTTTATTTTGTGTTAATTTCACAAATTAATGCAGATTTCTATGTGTCAAGTAAGATTTATAATAAATAAAATTAAATAATATTATTTATTGCTAAATATTTCAAAACTTAAGTTGACAGTGACATTTATCACACATTATTTTTTAAACTGGCAAGCTGTTGAAGCAAGACAACAGCCTTCTCTATATGCCTTTCATTTTTGACCGATTTCACCCCCGATTTACCATTTATATAAAATGAACTTTAAGTGTAAGAGCATCAGGTTTCTATTCATATAAAATTTATTTCACAAAACCAAAGAGAGAACAATCCAGATGGAAAGAGAGGGATGATATAAAAAATCCTTGCCATTTACCTACTATGCGTGCCAAATAAGAATAGGATCGCGTTTGCTGCCAACTTCACACGATAACTGTCAATATAGTAGGTAGTGCCAGCAAAAAAAGTGCATAATATTTTTTAAATTCATATTGTGCAATAATTTATTGTTCATAGATAGGTACAGATTAAGATTAATAAGGTAATATTAATAATTATTGTTTAATCATTTTATTTATTTAAAAATACTATTCTTGAATTTCATTAATGAATAATATTTGAAAAATTAATTCTATAGGTATGAACATTACATTACATAGTTAATGCTACTAATAATATTATATATAATGCTTTTTCTTTCAAATCCTGCTCATTTATAATTAACTAGTAGCGCTACACGGTTTCACCCGCGTCAATCTAAGATTAAAAGTTTAATCCGGGATAAAAAGTATCCCATGTTTGTCAGGGTGAATGTAAGGTTCCAATGGTGAACGAATTTATCAAATCGGGCCAGTAGTTTCGGAGCCTATTCAATTCAAACAAAGAAATAATCAAATCTTTCATCTTTATAATAATAGTGTAAAAAAAAATCTTATACATTTTACGCCAAATCTACATCAGATTTGGCGTAAAATGTATAAGATTTACCAAAAAAAAAACGTATATTAAACATTCAAACGGAATAAAATGTATGTAATTATTTTTTTGCACACCCTACACTTTGGGTATTAAGTTGGCGCGTATTGCTGAACAAAATGGCGTCTTGACAGTCCTATTCTTATTTGGCACGCATAGTAGTCAATGCATTTAGTATGTTGTATATTTTAACGTACACAAATAAAATTGAACTTACGAGACTACCGTCTTCTTGCAGTGGTAATTTGAAAAAAATAAGTAGATTCGTTGCATTGGCACCATTTACGCCGAATTCAAAAATGCTAAACTAATTTTCATGAAACATACGGTTTCCCGAGATGAAACATATTATATCTAGGTATAATCATTTATATGTAGGTTCCGTCCGAGAAATACGCGGCCAAAAACATACGATTTTTTGCACACGTGTTTGGAAGCTTTTAAATATAATTATATAAAGTAAGTTTTCAAAACAATACTCAAACTATATCAGCATCATCATTCTGATAATAAGATATACTTTTTAAAGAAGTCTGTTAAAACATGTGCTAAGTGATGTAACTCTTCAGAAACTAAATGAATACACTCATTCTTCCACTTACATCATCATTTTTTTAAAATTAAAAACCATTATTCTTATAAAAGTTTTTTTTCAAGCTATTCTCACTTACAAGAAGAAAGACACAAGTTAGAAGTAATAAATACTATACAAATAATCCAACAAAAAAATCATTCTGTTCACAAACAGACAAGACATTATAAAATTATGACTGGATTTGAGAATGAAACCAATTTACACAAAACTTCGTTACTTACAGCAATTTAAATATTTGTTACCTACATTGTGGGTATAAAATGTCAATCTAGTTCCAAAATAATGCAAAAACTACGAAATAATTTAACGATTCTAGCGCACTGTAACATTGTTTTAGCAACTTATGTAATTATTGTATAGTTTGTAATATTTGAGGCCGTCCAATATAATGTAAAATTATACAATTCAACAGTTTGCTAATTTTTAAAATGCTCGATTGACTTGATTCAACATCTTTAACATTACAATGTATCTGTGATACCAAAACATAATAAAAATAAACTAGCTGAATTCGATAAAGTTTTATCTTTAGAGCTTAGATTGTGACTATCCTCACATCATTTGCAATATATTTGTAAAACAATTTGTTTGTTTTCAAAAACAATTGGATCGAAAATATATAACCCTTTTAAAAAAGGGATTGAACCACCATTAGTTAAGGTAAATTAATTTTGTTTGATTGAAAAAATCTGTACCTACTCTATCACTTTGATTACAAAATTTTTCACTAGCACAAACAAAAGAGGTTCCTATAAAAGTTTTAGGGTCTCCACAGCGGCCTGCAGCCGCTCGATCTCTCCCTGTGAGGTGGCCAGCTTGTCCGTGTTGGCCTTCTGCACCTCCCCGGGCACTTTGCTGGTGTAGTCGTCCGCTGACATGGCTTGTTGCAGCTTGCTGATGGTCTGACAGAGAGCTTCTTTCTTCTTCTCCAGTTTGGCAATCTCTTTCTCAGGATCGATTAGGCCCTGGAATGGAGGAAAAAGTTTGTAATTAAATAAGCTAGGGAACAACCAACAACAATACATATTTATATGACGTTTCCAATGTACAACTATGATATCGATAATTAATTCATAATTTTATTGGTTATTTTCCCCTTGAGAAGCACCATGGGTGTTTTAGTCACTTGCCAAGATCGTTTATTAAAAATTTTGAACAAGTCATCAATGAATCAGTTCTTATCGGGTAAGCATATTCTCCTTCCGACTACAATCATTACCACCAAACACCATCACGCTAATACGCTCCTTGACTGGTTTTAAAATCCATTTCATATTTTTATTTAGGGGTTAAGAAACCTAGTCTAAAGTGTATTTTTAAATTCTGGTACATATTTTCGGAAAAATATCAAATTAAAAATACTATATTTAAATAGTTCGCCAAAACGCTACTTTGTCAATATGGCGCTGCAATCGAATCGGTGACGTCACTAACCTGTATTGAGATCTGTGGCACATATCATCCACATACAATACGCAAACAAATGACGAAAGTGCGATTGAATTTGGTGATTAATGTGCTACAAAATTAGTCACAAATTGTATGCAGTTCCAAAATGTACAAATACGTCAATAAAAACTCCGAACAAACTATTTCTAAGTGTTCAAAAGAATGTCCAAGTGCACCGAAAGTGGCTGCAACTTTCTCGGAGGGATAACAATGACATAGGGAATAGTACAAATATTTTCATCTATGATAGATAGATAGATAGATAGATTAACTCTTTATTGTTGACACATATTAAAAAAACAGTACATAGAACAAATTGCACCTTAACTAGTGCCACAAGCGGCGGCCTTATCGCTGAAAGCGATCTCTTCCAGGCAACCTTCAGCTGGAGAGAAATAAGCAAAAGAAAAAAAAGAAGAATGTGGTGTACAACAAAAAGGAAAAAAGAAATTTTACTAATATATATACACATATATATATATATATATATATACATATAAATACGCAATACACATACTTAATATAATAAAATTAATGTTTATATACAAATACATATAATACACAACAAAATATTTAGAGGTGATAGTAGTAGAAATAATAACAGCAATTTTCACTGAAGGGAAGCGAGATAAAATTCCTTTACTTGTTTTTTAAAGGAATCAATTGTCTGAGCCTTTTGAATGTTGATAGGCAGAGAATTCCATAAAGTAACAGAACTATGAAGACTATTTCGATGTACATAAGTAAATGTAATAATGATAGGTACTTTTGAAATGCTTTATTACACTTAGAATGTTAATCTTTTTTATGGATTTGAGGTTATAATATGTACTTATATGTTGTTTGCAAAATGTCTCACTTAAATCACTTCAAACATTTCTATTCATTTCTATTCCGCTGTTTTGCATAATATTATTTAAAAATTGTAGCTACATACAGTCTTATGATTTCAATAAGCATTGCACTAAAGGTTCCAGACTAACTTGTTTGTTTTTTACAGATGGAAAATGACATAGTTAATTACTATCAGTACAAAAAGCGTTTTAGCAAGAAGTTTATCATCATTTCACTTCCTTATGATAGAATTTAAGTTACCATTTAGGTGTTATTACTTTGCTGTTTATAATTTTTTTAGCTCCGCAGCATAATAATCGTAATTATTTTTGAAATATAATCCGACCATGATTGCGTCTACTTGGGGCAGGTTTTCGCTGTCTGTTTTTACAAAATCGTGGTTCATGGTAAAAGTTCTTGATGGAATTTGTAAAATTTCGCTAACAAATCACACAAAATAATGAAATCTTATCAAATATGTTTCGAAATATAATAATACACATGTAGGCAAACAATGTTGACAAGCTAGTGACGTCATTATAAACTCGACCAATCAGGAGCGTTTTGTGTCACGTGACAAGCGTTTAAAATATGCATTTTAATTTATGGATTTTTTAATATATTAATTATTATTTTCAACTAACGGTAATAAATAACCACTTTTACACTCATATTATATACGGATGTCAGCAATTGACACTTTATTTTTCGCATTGTCAAACAGCCTATTGCGCAAACGCTAAATTCAAATAAAGTTACTACTTCTTATAACATTTTTCTTTTTCTCTTTCATTATCTTTGGTGAATTTAATAATCTGCTATGTACATTAGTACATAGTTACCTTGAGCACGAGGCGCACTTCAATCTTGTCCGACACGGTGAGTATGGAGCACCCGCTCGGGGCCGGCTCCTCGCTCAGCTCGCTGTTAGCTAGAGACTGCACGGCGCGGAATAGACTGCGCAGGTTGTCTCCCTGGGAAGTAGAAACATTGATTTTGGAGAATTTGTAGTTAATTCAATTTATTTATATGTTTCCGTTGCAAAGGTTCATCACTTTTTTATATGGAAGCAGTTATTTACCAAAACAAGCAGTGTACAGCACTATTCATGAGTTAATAAGTATTCCATTTCGACATGAGGCATTACAATTACAACATGGTGCTGGCTAACCACTATAGCATAGTCAATAGAACAGGAAGTTTTATCAGTCCCACTCTCGAGCCTTTACACTTACAACGATAATATTAAATAAAAATATTGAGAATTTGAGATTGTGTGATAGCAATGCGGCGAGTTGGTCAAAAACGCAAACTTTTGCAGACCGTCAAACAACGCAAAGTTGCGTACTTGGGTCATGTGCTCAGGCACGATAGATACGAACTTTTGCAACTTATAATGATGGGAAAAATTGCGGGGAGAAGACGAGTCGGTCGCAGAAAGAAGTCCTGGTTGCGGAACATTCGAGAAATTCGATCAGAAGTGTCGCAGAATTGTTTCGCTTGGCAATGAACAAAATAAAGTATGCAGAGCTGACTGCCTTCACTAGTTGGAGAGGCACCATAAGAAGAAGAAGATAGCAATAAATAAGCACAATATAAAATTCTATTTAGCATACCTTCAAGTCTTCCGATATGATAAGATGTGCGGTGGTCTTCTGTTTGTTGGTGATGTTGTACTCAGCCCGGGTCGACCTGATGAGGTGCACCATCTTCAGGGCGGTGTCTACTTCCGACTCCAACTCCTCGTTTCTCCAGGGAGTTTCCGCATCCTGAAATATATAACGATATAGGTCTTTATTTCTAAGTTTCATGAAGCGTTTAGGTTGATATTATTTTTTTATTTTCATTGCAAGTATCGTACTTTAAATGTTAATGGTGTAACTAGTGAAACTCATTGAATCTCGGACGTTGATCTTTGAATACTTGTCTCTGGCGTGTTTTCGTATAAGTATTTCCATAAGCCAAGGGTTTTTAAGTGTTTGTGCGAGCGAGACGGTAGCGACAAAACGAGATATAATTAGGTCAACCATGATTATTTTTGTGTTTGAGTATGTTGATGAGTATTTTTGTATAATATAGTTAAATCTAAGAAGTGACATTATTTGTAAATTGACTTGCCCTGTACGGTGCGATGCCGTAAGGTAAATAAAAATATGATGATATGATGATGATGATTCCATTAGTATCACAACTGAAGAAAGAACAGTTCCTCACAGTAGGGTAGGTGGCCACACAGATGGAGGGGCAGGAGGTGTCCTCCCTGGGCAGGCGCTGGTACAGCTCCTCCGTCACGAAGGGCATGAAGGGGCTTAGGAGCTTGAGGCCGAGCTCCAGCGCGGTGTACAGCGTCGCGCGCGCCGCCGCCTGCGAGCCCGCGCTGCCGCACGCGAACACAGGCTTAAGGTATTCCTAGGAATGAGAGTGCAGGTCATAATACGAACAAAGCTAATCAGAACACTTCAAGATAACTTGGTTCGTAAAAAAAAGAAACCATTTATGTATTCACATATGGAAAACAACACAATACACATGTACAAACGAAAGTAAGTAAGTAAAGAAGGCACTGTTGCAATCCATGTATCAAAAACGGTTGATGCTCAACACTTCCTGATAGTTAGTTATTTAGGTAGCTTTGCATAGATAGTAAGTTTGTTTTCTGCAAAGCTGGCTAAGAAAAAGAAATAGTATAAGACTCAGTGTATAGCAGAAAACAACAAATATTCATACAGCTGCTGAGACTCATTTTGAATCTCAAGTCCGTGAAAGCATTCAAAGATATAAGGTAGCAGGGCGGCGGTAGCAGGCGGTAGTTACCAAGTAGACATCGCAGAGGTCGTAGAGCCACAGGTTGTAGCAGTGCGTGGTGGCGGCGGGGAAGTCGTACGAGTGGAAGCCCGCGTTCACCTTCTGCACCGCCAGCGCCAGCCGGGACAGCAGCCAGCGGTCCATGGGCGCCAGGCCGGGGGGGAGCGTGGGGGGATGCGTCTGGGGACAAACAGTGATCAGTAAAAATAATCACTCTTAGGACTGTCGTAATGGAACTCGATTATCGTCAGTCTTCATGAATATTAGTCGCAAGAATTCGCAATCAAATAATATTATATTGATGTCAAAAAGATGTTATGAATTTGTATCCACGCGATTCGGTCGAATTCCATTTCAATTTTGTTCCGAATCAAAATGTTCTTTTGCATATACGTACCTACGGCTAAAATTGCGAACTGGCGATATTACCAGAAAGGCACTGTATTAGGAAGATTTTTTTTTAAGCAACGAAATAAGGCAGTGCTTCTCCTCAAAAGGACGCAGCCTGTGTCGCGGTACACAGCACAACCCTAGCATATCCTCACTTGATAGGAAGTGTCCTCAGGGAAGTAGAGCAGCGCGAACTTGGTGGCGTTCCAGAGCTTGTTGCAGAAGAAGCGGTACCCCTGCACGCGCAGGATGTCCAGGTTCAAGTCGCGGCCCTGCGTCATGGCACACAGCACCACCCTAGCATACACTCACTTGGTAGGAAGTGTCCTGTGGGAAGTAGAGCAGCGCGAACTTGGTGGCGTTCCAGAGCTTGTTGCAGAAGAAGCGGTACCCCTGCACGCGCAGGATGCCCAGGTTCAAGTCGCGGCCCTGCGTCATGGCACACAGCACCACCCTAGCATACACTCACTTGGTAGGAAGTGTCCTGTGGGAAGTAGAGCAGCGCGAACTTGGTGGCGTTCCAGAGCTTGTTGCAGAAGAAGCGGTACCCCTGCACGCGCAGGATGTCCAGGTTCAAGTCGCGGCCCTGCGTCATGGCACACAGCGCGAACCTGCGGGTACATACAGTATGTTAGGGTGGAATAGCTTGATTGTTTTCATAAAAACTATTTATTTGTAAGATTTTAAATAAGTAAAAATAATGGGACACTATAAAAGTGGATAAACGTTTGGGAGTTTAAACATTGACGGTATTTTAAACTTCAAAATATTTATTTATTAACTTACCGTAAGGCATCAGTCCCACACTCCGGTATGCCATTAGGATAGTCCTGTTTCTGTCCCTGTCTGGCCTTCTCCATCTCCTTGGGGTCAAGGTTGGAGTCCTCGAGCTGCTCGTGCAGGGTCTGCAAAGTCACGCCCGTGATGACGTGCACGGGGTCGATGACGTTGCCGAGGGATTTGGACATCTTGCGGCCATGAGCGTCGCGGACCATCGGGTGGAGGTAGATTTCTCTGTTAAAATGAGATTGGTTAGAGTAATGAATAATTTTCTTGGCAATATATCACAAATCATTCAGTTTCAGTTTTCAAACATCTACATTTCTCTATAAAATATCTACAATTGTGAAACTATGCTAGTGTACATCTAAGGAATCCTAACAGAGCACGTCATAAGTATTACTTACGTGTTGTTTTAGAGTATTCAACTCTAATGAAACACTTTCGGCAATCTAAATGTAAACAAATCAAATTAACTTCTCTCATCACCTAATATTTTAATGCAAGCTTTAGGAACAGCTTATACATTTAATCCCAAATCATTCATCGTTTCTTTATTTGTTTTATTATTGTGTGAATACATTATAAGATGGAGAATATACCTGCACATTATTTCATGAACAATAAAAAAGAGAAGGTTCAGAATTTGTTTTTTTTTATTGAATTTTAAAATTGCGCATTCATCAGTCACGGCAGTCTTATAATCTCCATATATTCATATAGATGCACTTACTTGAAAGGTAGTTTGCCCATGAGTCTCTGTCCGAAGAACACCATCCTCGCCACCCAGAAGAACAGGATGTCGTGACCGGTTTCTAGTAATGTGCCCGGGTAGAATGCCTAGAAAAATTGATTGATTTTAGCTACCACTTTTATTAACTAACAGTACTCAGATTTATTTGGTGGTGGTGATGGTGATACAGTCTGAAAAGATTTCTATTTTTCTAAATACTGCCACATATTTTGATGCTGTTAGCCATCAAATTGACAGTTTTACACAGATTGGTAGAAAATTGAAAAAAAGCAAAATAACAACAGATTTTTTTATTAGTCACTGGTCACCTGCAACGAAATCCATTAAGCGACACTGTGGCCCAAGATGAAGCATACCTATACTGATATACTGGAATGGAAGTGGCTTCCACACGATGTCATTACCGGTATATCTTAGTAAAAAAAGCTAAGTTGTCTAATTGACAAAATTCACTCACGTTCAAGTCATCAGTGTTATCAGGCCAGCCGAATATGGAGAAGGGAAACAGTCCAGATGAGAACCAAGTGTCGAGTACATCTTCATCCCGGGTGAGTTTGATCTGACTGGCCGGCGTCGAGTACTTGGCGGCTGCTTTAGTGACAGCTTCTTCTTCTGAGTGGGCAGATACCCACAGCTCTTCTGACTGTCGAATAAACGCTTTATGAGTTGGGAAATATAACTTTTTAAATATTTCAGTAGATATAAACGAATAAAGTTTATAGGTAAATTAAATTGGTATGATATTTTTATGGAATGTACTAGTATGTAGTTAATTCGAAATAGATTGATATAGTCACATGCACAAATGTACTACAATGTATCTACATCAACTAAACTTCATACAGAAGCAATGCAAACACCATACAAAAAACATCATGCTTTCTTTGTAATTTACTAGCAATTCTACGACAACCAAACATTGATACCTGCATAAAAATTTATCAATTATCCAAATTTTATAATACATTGCAAATAAAAAATAGTAATCACATCAAACATATTCGTATACCACCTGAAATAAAAAATAAAATAAACAAAGAAAATTAGTAATGGAACTATGTACGAGGATTTAGCAAGCTCTGGGGGTGCAAAAACCAAAACGCGCGTACAATCGACATACGTCTATCCCGGCCGACGGCTTGCTCTCAACTGAGGGGTCATTGACATTAGCTGTGTCCGCCGGCGCTCGGCACCTGATGCGGCGGCTCTTCTTACGCCCAGAGCGGGTTCGACGCCGGCGTGGGGCGGTTTTGGATGTAGCTTCTTCTTGAGGTGGGGCTGGTTTCTGTGATGGTTATTACTCTTCAATACACATTACACAGCCTTGATTTCTATTACTTAAAATTACGATAATTCATATTGAACTATTTTCACTTCGAATATTAATCCTCGCAACTACGCCACGCTGTTCTAATAACGATTTGAGCATTATTCGATATCCCGTAACATTGCTCTTCAAAG